>CM039431.1:17843329-19189247 GCA_022379115.2 Bauhinia variegata | reverse complement strand
TAGTTTTAGATTTTTTTTCTAATTATAAATACCTCTTTTAGAATTAGGTTTAAAAAGAGATTTTTGGAGGAGAGTTTTGGTTGAGAGGAGGAGGGGAGGAGGTACAAAAACAACTTTGTGGGTTCAATCTATTCTTCTTCTTTCTTTTCTTTTATGTTCTAGTTTTTTATTCTAATGCTACAATGTTGCCAAGACTTGAAGACTTGAAGTGTTGAATGGTTATATGAATTAATTTAGTTTTATTATATTCAGTTAAGTTCTATTTCTCTATTTTTCAACTTCTTATTGAACTGGCTAATTAATATGAAGATTTGTGAGTTTGTATGAATTAGGAAGATATTAGATAATTTAGACCACAAGAAATAGTTTTATAAAGGAGCTTAGGATAGGAATATTTGGAGACTTTATGCAACCATAAAAAAAGAATTCATTGACATTAATACAACTTATATTACTACAATTCACGTAGAGATATAATTGAATTGATAGGTTAAGTTAGATTAATTTGACTTTGGGAAAGACTTATTGATATATTAGAAATCCTAGTTGGCAATTGATATAATTAATCTGAATTAAGGAAACATAGGTTATTTCATACGAAAGGTTGAGATGAAATATGAAACCCTAGAGCTTTTATATATTTATTATCTTCTTTTATTTATGTTTTCTCTTATATATATATATATATATATATATATATATATATATATATATATATATATATATATATATATATATATTTCTTGTAAATTTGGTTATTGCTTTCAATCGCATAAATAATATTTTAGATTAAAATATTTTGGTAATTAATAGTCAATCTCTATAAGAACGATAATCTTAGAATATTTTGCCAGTTACACTAATAGTTTACGTTTACATTATGATTTTAGTAGACATATTTCACACACATCAAGTTTTTGGTGTTGTTGTCAGGGATTATGCCTATTAATATCAAATGAAATAATCTAGTATTACTTTGGGTAATTTTTATTTTATTTTTCTGTTGAATTTTTTTAGTATCATTCTTGTTGGTTTTCCGTTTTTCTTTGTGCTTTTCAACAAATCTCAATGTGGTGGAATAAGATTTGTGGGTTATGTGGAGGCAATCATCACAAATTGAAATTTTATTGTTGATTTAAAATTTAGGGTGATTTTGATGTAGTTTGAAGCTAGTTTGTTAATTTTTTTTTTTTTTTATGGTTTGTAGGTGGTTTGAAAATAATTTAAAACACTTTGAGAGTGACTAAAGGCATTCTTGGACAGTTTAAAAAGAAATTTTGTAATATATATAAAAAGTTGGTTCAATTCGATTTAGGAATCAAATTGATAAACTCAACTAAACATATATACGGCTTGGGTTATTCGAATTGCCTTAATCAGTTTTAGTGATTATTACAATGTGATTTTAAGAATATTATTACATATATATGTTTTACCGTGGTAACTTGCAAGTCCTACTGTTATGACCATATGTTTTACACCTTGAATACCTAAGACTTGTAGCTGTTCTAGTTTGATGGAGCTGGTGGTTGATCTGGTTTTCGTATCCTCAACTTCCTCGACCTACCCAAGGTCTGTTCACACGTGGTGGTTCCACTGGTTCATATTCGATGAGCCCCGTAAACCTTCCCCATTAATAGGATTAATTACATGCCCTTACAAGAAGCATATGATTCAGTTCTGAGGGCATGGAACAAAAGAATTTAAACAATTTTGTGTTTGATGTTTGGAGTAAAAATAATATGTCAAAGTAAGATTTAATTCCTTTTGAAATTGGCAGATTAGCCAAAAATTGAAGTTGAAAGCCCATATGAGACATAACATTAAGTTGCAGCCTACCCATGAGCTAGCCAAGTCGGCTATAGTGTTGCAGCTATGTTAAATTGTACTACAAAGACTAAATAGAGAGATTGGAAGTGACAGTTTATGGTCCGAGTTCAACGCTTAATTAAGGAAACGATAGAAACACACCCACTTTTTTTTTTTTTTATATTTGTATATCTTTTATTTTTAGTTATATTATAAGAGTAAAATTAAAAAAATAAAAATAAGAGATGGTAAAAAAAAAAAAAGTGAGTGTATAAAAATAATAGTACATAGAACACATTTTATTAAGTTAAATGAACGATCTAAGAATTAATTGGACGATCTAATAAAAGTAATAAATGCCTTAAGTTTTCGAGTTAAGTTTAAGACGGAGAACAAGAGAATGTCTAAAAGTATAAATTTTAAAAGGAAAAAATTTTGTAAAACTTTTTATAACTTTTTTTAAAATTCTCTTAAAGCTAATTTATAATTTCTTAAAATAGGGGGTTTTTATACTCTTAAACGAGGAAACGATAAACCTTCATTTCTTCTTTCCTCTCTTCCCCTTGTTTTCCATTCAATTTGCTCTCATTCTTTTTTTTCCAAACTCACAAACATACCCTTAAATGTAAAAATTCTTCCTTGGATAGGAAATTATCAAGACTAGATTGGTAAATTGGTCGTGTATCCCCTGAGAAGAAGCTGGTAGGAATGGAAGTTGGGTGGAGTTCCCACTCTTCTCGTCTACTATGTTTAGGATGCAATGTCATCCTTGCCCCCATTTTCGAATAGGTCTATTAGGATATCCATTTTTACTCCTTAAATACTCATCGCCCCGACACTCACCTAATTTACTCGAACCTATATAGTTAATTCCAAATTTTGTTAATTGAGTTTTATCTTGCTAAGTTTTTAGAAAATCTTTATTGTAACATGAAAGTGAAGAGTTATTCTACCATTTATTATTGTAGAATTAACCTTAATTTATATATTTTACTTGGTAACAATGCATATTGAAACCTTGATGTGAGAAAATATTTTCTTTTAATTTTTAAATATATATTATGTGCCCAGGAAGCTACCAAAAGCACCAAGAAAGTTAACTTTATGATATTTAACTGAGGAAAGGTATAAATGAAGACTTTAAAAAGTTATGAAAAGGAATATCCAAGTCAACAATATTTCAAAAAATATGATTTTTGATAGAGTACAATAACATAATGTAATTTATGTAGTTGATGTCACTTAGTGGGATAGAACTTGTTATTACTTAGTATATATATATATATATATATATATATTATATATATATATATATATATATATATATATATATATATATATATATATATATATATATATATGTATATATATATATATATGTATGTATGTATGTGGTAGGGTGGGTATACTACCCATTTCCAGCTTGGCTCCGAAAGATTGCCCATTAAAATTTCATCCCATCCCCTTATTCAATTCTCATCCTATAACGGGACCTTGCCGAGTATGGGTCAAATTGCCAACTCGTGGTTTGGCATGCAGTTGCTTTGTGGCCACATGGGTTTGTACACAATAAACGGTCATTATATGTAGCCATATAATGTGATTTTAAGAATATTATTATATTTAGGTTTAAATATCTTTAAGTCTCTATTTAATTTTCATAAATTAGAGTCTTTATATTTTATTTTATTATTTTTTTTTTTAATTTTGGTCCCCACGGTTAACCTCTGTTATACCACTATCAGTTAACACTTGAGAGATTTCAATCCATTATTTGCAATCCGTCCAAGGTATAAGTTCTAATACACTTAAACATAGAAATAATAGACTTGTCAAACGCTCTATAATTCTTCCATTGCATGATTCTATGATATTATTCATTATAATATAACATTGAGGGTAAAAACTAAAATGGGATTTAGTGCAGAGACAAGGATCCTTTTCCATGAGACTTTTCCATGCTGGTTTGCTCACCCTCTTAATGTCCTCCATACTTCTTTCAAGAAACACCAAGCAGGCTCAATAATAGGTCTACGAGCTTCTTGGAATCTCTTCTTCACAGCTTCTAAGCACATATACATTCTCAAGAATCGTGGTCTTTCCTCCATTGTAAGCCTTTCTGTGAGTAATTGGACAGTGTTTCCAAACTTGGCTCTCCAAAGTTTGTCAAATATTCCCATAATTTTTTATATTGAGCTTCATGAGACCCATATGATATATCCATTGCCTTCTCCTTTGCCCAATAAGCCTTATTGACAGCTTCGTGTACTTACCCACTATTATATCTGAAAAAGTATGTCGCTTCATCATGTATATATATAATCTGATGCACATTCCCACATTGTTTTCCTTTCTTTTTTGGTGAGACCAAATTGTTTTCATTAACAGAGAATTAATTAAGCTTTAAATCTAAATGCATTGACTCTTTGTAAAATTGGTCTAAGCTATTGAGATCATTTTTAAGACTTTTTAATCGGTGTTTTTAAGACTTATTAGTTGTGTGTGTGAACTCAAAAGTGTAGCCAAAAGCATGATAACAGATTGATCTCCCCAAATTTCATCAGAAAAAAAATTGATATAGCCACACAAATTCCTTCTCTTAAAAGATGTAGCCATATATATATTAGCCATCATTACGATGTATTTAGCTGAAAGGTTATTAATTTTCACTTAATTAATTATTCCTTTAACTGCAGCCATTTCCTGTAAGTTTTCATTTGCATAATGTGCATTTTGAGCCACCTTCCTCTCTTTTCGTTTTCAAATTTAATAATTCAAAAAATTCTATACATGAGCCACCGTTTTCACCTTTATAAATTTTTCACAAAGCGTGCACACAAATATATATATATAGGTAGAGGCATATTTATGAAAATACAATTATGTTAAAATTTAGTAAGAAGAGCTTTATTTCTCTTGTAATCCTACCAAACTCAAATCGGATTAATTGGTAATCAATGTAATGCCAACTATTGATGGTTCACATAAAAAAAAAGAAAAAAAAATAAAAATAGACAGAGACATATAAACAAAGGCACGCACAATGCCAGCAAATTAATTACAGAAACCAAAATGTATGGAGAAGACAAAATTGATAACATTCACCAATTTATTGTCTTCAGGCTGGTGCTAGCAGTAGCAGCATTTACTACTCAAGGCCAATCCATTACCCATAACTCTAATCTACTTCCTGATCTTATTACTGACTCCACAGAGAGGGCAAGGCCATTTTGCCAGATCCTCTAAATACTGCACTGATTCTGGTGTCAATGAATGCTGAAAACATTGGATCATGGGACTTGAAAAAGTTTTACTAATTGTCTTTATACTTCTATAAGCATCTGCTTGAATGGACTTGGTGCCATACCAATTCCTATAACCTGCTCTTTCATCATCCTTACTCTGTTCATCCTGCAGTAATCGAATCGGCTGTAAGACTCTGCATTCAGATAGCTTTAAAAGCACTCCCCGACGTAGACCCATCCCTCCATTAATGTTAACTGAGATGATCATGTTAGCTCAAGGGTTATTTTATAAACTCTTTAATTGATTTTGATGATGAAAATATTTTTGAAAAAGTAGTTTTAAATGCTGCAAATTATTTTTCTTGCCTCCCATTGAAAAAGAAACAATTTTTCTTTAGTCTTCCCTCTTTTCCGTTGGCACATATCTTGATAAACTTGGTCCCCAAGTTTCTGACCTTTTGCAATATAAAGCATGCTTGGAAAGTCAACATAGCAGTGTGTCAGCATAGCAGCAGAAGTATAAAATTGAATTGTGCAGTTTTGTCCTCACATCCACAGCAAAAAAGAAAGCATTATAGGTGACATGGAAAATCCATTAGTCAATACCTAGTCAGCCTATTTTTTTGGAGCTTTCAGAAATTGTAGAATGGGCTTTATCACTGTAGTAACCCAAAGCATTCCATTTTCATGCAATAAACGGCAACTTGCTATTTCAAGCTCAATCCCAGAAGCTGCATTGTGGTATTTGACCAGCTAGTCCTCTTAACCTGCAAAATAAAAAGGAATCATGGATATTGGCCAAGAAGACCAACGTGCAACAAGGAACAAAGTAACAACAACCACCTTTATCCCCTAGACAAAAGCTAGTCACAAGAAACCTAGTACACCTTGAGAAGTGAAACTTGCAACAGCGTTTATTGTGCTCCAACAGTCATATTTCTGAGGCTATATAAGAAAGGGGGAGCTTCAAAGCAAATAAAGAGAAGTAAAATAGAAAGAGAGAATACAAGGCATCTTCATTTGCATATCCTCTTCTGGTTTTTATCATCTTCTCTTCAATTTTCGTATACCAACACCCTTAGCTTGAATATCATTATGTGTACTGAGCTTACTGGTATATTAGCTAAATCTAGTAGCACATATCAAGCTCGATTTATTCATCTTCAAAATTCTCTTTTGTTGTAAGGGTTCTTGGTTAGCCTAAAAAACCAAGCAGAGGTTGCTGGCATCCTATAAACTAGCATAGACATAGTATTTTAGAGACATAGTCTATTGTAAGGGTTTTTAGTTAGCTTGAAAAACCAAGCAGAGGTTACTGGCATCCTGTAAACCAGTAAAGATAGTGGAGATCACTCTCTCAAAGGATTTTGAGAGGAGCGGACATAGGTCTTGTTATGACCGAACCACTATAAATAGCTAAACAATTTCTCTTCCCTACACTCTTTATATTCAACTTATATTTACTATCAGTACATTACTTCTGCTTAATATTTAACTCTAATTTGAAACTGTGAAATTTTTATAATCAAGCTTATACTGTTTAAAACCAAGTTTATTAATTTGTGCTTGATTTTGAAAACTAACAGTTATTCCATAAAAAAAATTATTTGTCCTATTCACCCCTAGGACATATTTACTTGCACTTTCAAATCAAAATCCCTTTTGTCAAATGCATGTTCAAAGAGTTGCAGATAGTAAGTGCCCTAATTTTGCATACACATAAATTTTCATCTTTTTTCTTTTTACTTTGTGTCATTTGCTTTTGGTTCATGCAATGACGGTAGAGAGAATATAACTTAAATGTTTTTAATATAGAGGCGAGATACTTAGATAAGATACAGAAAGTTTGGAGTTCGAATTCATTTTTTTAAAAAAAGCTGCATAAGTTTTAGGAAAATTAGTTGAATAAATTAATAATTAAATTAGTTCCTAATCCAATGTATCTGCTTCTAATTACAAATGGTTAAGTTGATACAATTTCAATGATGATATTTTGGTGTCCTTTGATTAAATCAATTCGCTTTGGAATCTCAACATGTTTTAAAATCGCTTTCACTTTAATTTTAATTTGTTTTGCTTGAATACGATTTATGAGTTTCTTTTTTTAATATTATTAAATTGCAGGGACTCGTCATATGGTGAATGTTTGCTCAATCTAATTGTCATAATTTTTCTGAATATAGAAGCTGGTTCTCTTTTGTCATATGCTAAACTATTTGTATGCACAAAAGCTTATACAGATATTTTGATTAGTTCAGTACTCAGCACTTATATTTATTGGGTTTCATTTGAATCTCGTTGGAAACATATATACAATATTTGGATATGGACTGCCTCCCATTTTGTGACTTTTGGAGAAAAAAAAATGTTTTCTTAATTTGTTTACAGTCATATTAGAAGTTGGAGTATGTATACATACTTGAAGTATCTACTATTTGTATTACTATATCAAATTTATTTGCTTATAAAAAGGCTTGTGTATAGATGGTGAACAACCAATTTAACCTAAGAATTCAATTTATTAGGGCTTTTATATTTAAAGCACCTGCATAAGAAAGCGTTTTGAGAAAGTGTGAATAAAATATAAAATTATTCATATTATATATTAAAATTTTAATTTAATTGAGAGAGTAAGGTAAAAGAATATAATCTCTTTATTTAGTATAGGATGTTTTAATACTATGTTAACAACCAATTAACTTTTAATTTGAATGTGTTCTTGAAATATAATTAAGGTTTTATTCATTTGAAGTTTATTGTAGTAGGATACAAAAATTCAATTTATTAGGGCTTTTATATCTGAAGCACCTGCACAAGAAAAGCACTTTGAGCAGATGTGAATGATATATAAGACTATCTATATCATTTGTTGAAATTTTAATTTAATTGAAAAGGTGGGGTAAGAGAATTTAATCTTTTAATTTAATATAAGATACTTTAATATTATATTAAAAACCAATTAATTTTTAGTTTGAATAAATTCTTGACACATAATTAAGGCTTTATTCGTTTGAAGTTCATTGTAGTAGGATCCAACAATTACCACTTAATTTCTGGAAATCTGCACAACAGGAACCTAAAATCAAAATAGAGTCCAAAGAAAATATTAGAGAGAAAATAAGAAAGAATTAAAATGAAATTTTATAATTCTGAATTATCTTGTCTTGATTCACAAACCTCCTTATATAATACTCCTAGGGACATTTTAAAGTACAAATTGTCATGGTAACTTGAGCAATTACGCAGGTTCTAATTATTCTTAATTACTACATTCTTAATACCTAAATTTTGTTGAAGAGTCACAATATAAAAATTAACCTGTAACTTACTATTTAACTTTGTAATTAACTCATGACATTACTTCTACACTAACTTCTGATATTAGAAAGTAGCACTAACAGGAAACTCATCAATTTCATCCATCCATGCATTTTTCTCCTTCTTCGGATCAATGTTTCTTAATGCTTTCCACACAGCACTATTGCACTTGTATCCACCTCCCATTGCAAGCTGCCATATCTTATCACCTTTTTTCACTCTCCCCTTTGCCTCTAGATAAGCCAACTCATACCATATAGAGCTACTAGAAGTATTCCCAAACCTATAAAGTGTCATCTTTGAAGCCTCCATCTCACAATCACTTAGTCCAAGAAATTTCTGTATAGCATCTAGAATTGGCCTCCCTCCTGGATGAAAGCAAAAATGGTTGAAAGCCAACTTAAAATCTGGACTGTATGATTCTATCTTCAACTTCAATAGCTCTTTTGCCACAAATTTAGCCAGAAACTTCAGTTTTTCAGAGGCAGGGAGAACAAGTTGCCCTAGAATGTGACGTGGACATTGAGAAGATCTTTTGAGATGACAAAACCAGTTTTCTGTATTCCATCCTCTTGTTCATAGAAGGAATAATAAGCATTGTTGTTGGCACCAAAGTGAGAACGAATGGTATGGTTGAGTTGATATTTTGAACTGTGGCGATCCGAAGAATGGTTTGAGAGAAGGATTGCAGCAAAACCCATGCGAAACAAGCAATTGGAAACAAGTATTGATCTTTTACTCCCCCATAAGCACCAGCAGTGATGTTATCCGTTGTCACCACCAAGGCATAAGTGTTTGGATGCATATGTTATTTTGCAACGGAGTATGAAGAATCATAAGTAGAGTTATTCTATTTTTGGGACTTAAAAGTGACAAATTTTTAGTGATGACGAAATTTCTTGAGATAGAAAGTAGGCTTCTGTGACAATTAATGTAACTTGAAAATATTCAAGATTGATTATTGTGTTCTGATTTGGTGCCTTGGGCCTTTAAACTTGATAATATACTAGCATTTGTAATATATACAAACATTTTTATATACATTTGTATTTAGCCAACTAATTAGCTACTCATATACTATTAGCTATACATCTACATCTAGAAATCACTCATTAATCAATAAAAAATACTATAAATGACTAACACTTGGTACTGTAGGAGCCGTTTGGCAAGGTCTATGGAAATCACTCCTGCACTGCACCCCATTCCACAAAGGTTGTAGCTCAGGATATTCGTTCTAAGCTTGTGGTGATTCACAACCATGGCAGAGAATGAAGGCGTAGGATTGAACACAGTACAATTCAGTACAGGAATCCCTATATCCTTGACCTTTACCTTTGCTTTTTCCAAGAGCTCATCAATGGCTCCAAAAATCATCATTTCTTCTTCTCTCTTCGCCTCTGCCATAGATACATTATATGGGATCTTAATCAAAGATTTAGGGAAATACGTCTTCTCTCCCAATCCAGACTCACATAAAACTTTCTTACAAAATTGGAAGCTATCTGCTGAGAAAACCTCAGAAAGTGCAAGTTTTTCTATGTACATTTCCTTGGTGTGCATATCGGCTGGGAAGGTTTGTAGCATGCAGAATCAACTATGTAGACCTTGCATTTTTGGCTCTTGAAGTAAGGAGTGGATAAGCATGCCACTAACAAAGAAGCGAATTGTACTGAGACAATGTTGATTTCCAGCAGGTCCTACATGTTAAAGAAAGCTTGAAAGGTTGGGACATGAAGACAAGCTAGAGGTACGACGAGAAACGACACGAACAAGAGGTTCATGGTGTTAGAGAGTAGATACAATTCCCCAATGCTGTGTATGAACTTAAATAAATTGGTGAAATAGAGAATTATATAGAAATCTCAGATAAAGAAGTATAGGTGAAGGGGGCAACAACATGACGTTTCGTACTCTTGTGACGATTTAGAAACCCTTGGAGCCGTGTGGCACTGAATGTATCCCTTCAATAGATTAAAGGTCACATGTTGATGCAAAGATGGAATATATGTTAATTTAATTTTTGTACTTGGGCATTCTGTGAATGTTTAAAAGTTAAATGCAGATGGTTTGTTGATAAACACTTTTTAGTATTTATTTGTGTACTCTTATACTTACTTCTAGCATTTCCAATTTCCATTTAATTGTTTAATTAGCATATATTTTTATCATTGAGGCTTGATTAAAATTTATTGTATTTCATATTAATTTTTCTACTTTAAGATCTAATTTTACTTGTTAAGTATTTTTAATTTCAGGACTGGACCTAAGAAGCCTTGGGATTTATGTCCAAGCTTAGGATTAGAGCAATAATCTTCATTAATTCATGAAACAAGGGTATAAAGGATATTTTCTCAACTTAAAAAAGACAAAATAGGCTTTTGGCAACTTAAGGAGGGGTATTTTTATAATTTAAATTTCATTAATGGCAATTATGTAATATGGGGCTCATTAATGGCAGTTTCATAATTTTCCTAGACTTAAACCTAATTATTTTCGGCTAGCTAGCTAACCTAGCTGCCACTTTCCTCTTCTTCCTTAGTTTTGTTCATTTTCCTCTCCTCCCATGGCTGCCTCCATGAAAATGGAAGGCTAGACGCTTATGTAATCGACCTGGGACGACTTGAAGACTATCGGTTTGATTCTTGAGACCTATATTGTGTTTATTTTAAATTTAATGATAGTTATGCTTTTCTACTCCTCATTTCTTTCTCTGTGATTGTGTATGATAATTTTTATGCATGATTACTGGATGGGTTTGTGGGATTTCAAGGCCTAATCACCCTAGAAGTAATTTCCATGGAGTAAAACTTAATTTGGTTGGATAGAAATTCAAAATTTAGGTCTTGAAATTTTTAATTTGATCGCAACCTATAGTAGCGACGCTATAGGGCGGGCGTCATTTATGTAGGAGTTAACTTCACCCTTTTCTTCGCCTATGGGAAACACTACCTACAAGGCATAAGGTACATGAGATATAAGTAGATATATCAAATTAAATTTAGGCACTTTTGTACATGTAATTACGTGTAAACTATGTTTGTCAAGAACCCTTTTTCCTTAAAAAGTTTAGGTTGTTAACTAAAGGTGTTAGAATAATTTTATATCTTATTGTGAAAGGGACTGGGCTTAAAATAAAAAGAAGCAGATGCTCATTAATATCTTTTATTGAATTTTTGTATTTAATTTAGAAAATAATCATCTCTCTCTCGGTATAAACTACTAATATCTAATAATATATTAAACATTAACTAATCTGATTTAAGCTAGACATAACCATAAAAATAACAAAATTCTCTTTATTAAGATTTTCTCTCTCTCTTTTTAATAATAAAAATAAGTTTTCCAGTTTTTTTATAAAAAAAATTACAATGCAAAAGTGTACATTAATTAAATCAAGTAAGGAATATATTACCTTATAGTATTCATATTATATTAAGTTGCAATTAATATTTTTCTCTTTCCATTTTCTCATTCCATAAGGCAACTTTACTTTTGAATCTACAAAAAAAATATCAACTATGTACTCATGCACGTCCAAAATAATAATATAATAACTCTCAAGAAAAATAATCATAATTATTTTTTATTCTCAAATGAGATTAGACTTATTTTAAATGTAAAGTGATAACACTCGTAGTAAGAAAAAAAAAAAAAACTCTCAATGTGTTTAATTAATGTTCACCTATCTACTTGTCCTTCTCTACTGATATCGACACTGCATATCTAGAAAATAGATTTGATGAAATTGAAATGTGCTATTTACATGAATTCCTTCCACCAGATTAATGCGATTACTTTGTTTGATGAAAAAAACAAAACTAAGGAGTAATAATTTCCTTGTCATTGATTTCCATGTTTTATCCATTTCCAAATATAGAGTTCTTCTTGAAGATTATTAAATCAATTAAAATAACTTCTCAAGTTCTCCTGTGACTACCTGTTAGATGATGCACATGTTAAAGGATTGAGTTATACATGTTAAGTATTAGTGAGTTTTGGAAAAGAAATATCACCCATTGAGTACTTTGATTGGCGTCTTCCTTTTAAAAAGGTCTACCTCAATTGGCGCTCTTTAATCAAATCCACGTTTAGAATTGATGTGATAAAAACATTAATATTTTAGTGATGAGCTTTTAACTTATAGTATTTTAGTAAATATATAATTTATTTATTTATTTTGCATTTCTTTAACATATATGTTTTACAACTGTCTTGGATTCTGTGCCATTAGTACCAGTCTGAAGAATCTGAAAATTCTGTTGAGAAATATGGGTTTGAGCAATCTATTAGCTGAGGTAGTTCCAACCAATACGTGGCAAGACTATTCCACCCACACATAATGTCAAAAGAAACAAAACATCAGAAGCCATCTTTACAATTTGGAATCCAATGCTTTTTAGGGTGAAAGAAGTGTTGGTGAATGACTGGTGCAAAATAATTGCAAGAAAAAAGGAGCAAAGAACATTTCTTTTTTTTTTAAATTGTTCACAATGTTGGATGATAAAATAAACATTAATTGCCCTATTAATTGCACCTGCAGACAAATTGTAATTGATTACTTGATTTAAATATTTAATTTATCTTTTTATTCAACGCTAACTTAATATTTTAGTTGGCATAGGTAAATATAGATGGTAGGACAGCAAATGTTATCTTAATACTAGAGTATATACTTGAAGTATCAACTACTTGTATTATACTCTATATTAAAAGTGAGATTAATTTTATTCGAAAAAAGAAAGTAATTGTGATTACTTCCTCTCTCAATATGTGTTTTCTTGTGAGTTTGAATTCTTAATATTATAAAGGCTCCTTAACCTTTGAACTCAATCTGCTTATTAACTAAGTTACACACATTGTTAGTGTTATTTTGCTTTTTTTTGTTTATAAAATGATTGAATACGTGAGAATCAAATTCTATGTTCCACTAGCATGGACCACAAAGTGTTTCACTAATATTAATTGGTAAAAAATTAATTTAATGATAAATAAACTAATTAATTAATAAATTTGGATCAATAACTAAGTCATAGACTCATAAACAGGGTTTAAGATATGGATTGAGATGGAGGATTTTGTTCCAGATATGTACAAAGGTTCATTCATTTGAAGTTTATGGCCGTAGGATTCAACAATTAGCTCTTAACTGCTAGAGATATCTTAAAATCCAAACCAAACATTAATTTGGAGACTTTTTCATTGGTTCATTTATAAAAATAATACTATACGTATAATATAAATTGATCTTCAGCTTCGTAATTATTTTTTCAAAACTTTAGAGAAATAGACAATGAAATCTAGAAAATTAATAGCAATAGTTAAAAGGTTAAGATTAATTAATTATATTAAATAATATTGCACCTACCACCAAGTGTGTAGATTAACTGGTACAGAGTTGTTTTAACTTAACTATAAGTCTCATATTTGAGTATTGAGAATACTACTGCTTTAAAACTTGCAAGCTTTGTCGCTCTTATGATCTTACTCGACTTAAATCAAATTAGTTATAAATGCCCACAAATACCGACGGTGAAGAAAAAAATATAATACTGCACCTTAATTAGCTCTCACACACTCACATAATTTACAATCAGGGATATACTTACTTTAAGAGCAAATAAAAAGATTTACTCTCAATCTCAACCCTTAATTTCTATTAGAATTGTGCTATATACACAACTATTTTTATACACTTAGTTTTTACATATATATTTTTCTTTATGCTTATTTCTTATTTTTTTGTTTACAAATTTATCCCTATAAACAACTATAAAATTTAAGGTATAAATAAAGAAGGGTGTACAAGAGAGGATGCACACGTATTATTTTCCTCTCTATTAAATCTAATGTCTCAATTTTTTATTAAAAAAATTCGTGTAATTGTCACATGACTCCTATTTTACTAAACCTCTATTCTTTTCTTCAAGAGACATGCTATAAATACTCTCATATTTTTTACACTTTATTTTTTTGTATTTTTTCACTTTTTTTTATTTATAATCTTACTTTTATAAAACAACTATAAAAACAGAAGTATATAGAAGAGTGTACAAATACAAATGCACAAATAGTTTTTCCCTTCCTTCAATGTTTTTTCACTGTTTCTGTTTCTGTTTCCTCTGCTCTCAAATCAACCCTATGCTCTGTAATCCTTCTTGCTAAGTGGGTATGTTGACTTTGAAGTTTCTTATAAGTATGACTTAGACATTTGTCACTTTTGGTATAATGACTTGTTTTTAAACCGTTATTTTGTTACTTGTTTTGTGACTTGAATGCTTCCTATTGACATATTATTGTTGGACTTTTTATTATAAAATTTAGTGACTTCACAAATTTCTCAAAACCAATTGAACTAAATTGTAATTGATTAGTTTAGTTTGATTTTTCTTTTAAAATTTTAAAAAATTCAAACTAAACTAGTAAATTATTAAATTATTTATTTTTAATTTTTTTTAAAAGAAAAAACTGCATCTAAATGCATAGTGGTAACCCCTAAACTTATGCACTTTATGTATAAGATAGAAAAATCAAATGTAATGAGTTTGTCAATTCTATATATACTTACTGCATAGGTTAAAGCCTTGTTGAATACCACATTGCACAATAAAAATCAATCATATTGATTACTTATTATTAAAATGTTTCTCTCTCTTCTATTACTTTTTCACCTACTTCCCAACAAAATATTTTTTTGTCATATTTGCCCTTCCTTGTCTCTATAATTTCATATTGATACCTCAATTCTAAATTTTGTATTTAAAATTTTAAATTTAAAAACTTTAAATTTAAAAATTATAAAACTATAATCCTAGACCCTTTAATCATGAGTAAATATTTATCTCTTATATCTTAAACTTTAAAATATTAAATTTTAAATCTCAAACTCTAAACATTAAATCTTAAAACCTTAAATTTTAACATCTTAAAAAAAGAAATTTAGTTTTACATATGCAGTCTATTTTAAATTAAAAAAAAAAAAAAAAAAAACATTGACTCTTTGGAGAGTGTTGGTGATATTTCACAATATGAGTGATATGGGTACATAGAAAAACATCGTAGGCATCCATGGCTGGATGTGGTTTGGAAGAAGAAAAGCCTCTAGGATCATATAATATATGTAAATCTGTGCTCTGAATTTATTGTAGGAATAATAATCATTCCAATTATGTGTTTTACCATATATTTGGAAATAGTCATTCCAATTATATGTATGATATATAGAGTTTTTATTCAAATGTTGTCCATGTGTATTAACCTTGCCATTCATTGTGTTTCTCCAATATCTTATCCACTAAAAAAATTATATTCCTAATAATGATATTATCTAAACCAAGAAAGCATATATAAATCTGTAAATCACGTTGCGCTTATGACTCTCACGGCACGCAATATTTCCATGAACTTCCGAAGTATGAAATACATGGCCAAGACTTATTGATATATCATGTAACTCTTACACCAATTGAATGGCATTGTATCCACAATGCAGACATAACTAAAAATGAGTGGAAAAAAATTGGGTTATAGCCTGGAACTATATCACAAACAGTGGATCATTTATCTTTATTTTACATAAAGATGTAATATATGGATTACAAATGCAATCATATAGTTTACATGTAGGATCATATAATCATCTCTTTTCTGCATCAACTTGTGTCAACTAAGTTTTAGTTAGTCTGCCCCTTTCAGGGCTAACAAAAGTCAATTGTCCTTGTATTATTGAGAAAAATACTTCTTTTTTTGTCTTTAACATTATATCTTATTAATAAATATACCCTTTACATTTTATCTTTAACAAAATTATCTTTATCTCGTCACTTTAAAATTTTAATAAATCTATTCTTTTATTCATAACACTTAATGAAACTTCATATCTATCATGTTGAATGTTGACATGCATAGTTAATTGTTGATTTAACATTTAAATATTGCTGTATTTTTTTCAATTAATTTGCAAAACTCAACTATATTTAAAAAGTTAACAATTAACTATACACATAAGCATTTAACATGATAAGTATAAAATTTTGATAAGTGTAAATGACAGATATTGATGGAAGGGTAGATTTGTTAGCATTTTAAAATAACGAGGACAATTTTTTAAGAGTAAAATGTTAAGAATATATTTATTAATAACATATAGTGTTAGGGATAGAAAATGTGTTTTTCTCTCTATTTTCCTTATGTTTGATTTATTGAATATTTATTTTTTATTTTTATAGATCTATTTATTTATTTATTAGTAAAGGTTTATTTATTCCAATAAAATGACTTATAATATTACTCTCTTAAATAACCTTTTATAAAATGTATATTTCATACATAAATATCTGTCATCTTCTCCCTTTAATAACTTTTTATATAATATAAATTTCATACGAAAACATGCAATATTCAGTGAATTCTTTTAACGTTATTTTAACAGCTTTTTCATCACTTATAGTAGAGCCTTCGGATAATAACAAGAACTCATTAATGACATGTTTTCTGATTTCCATTTGAACATGGAAGAGATGGCAGAAGAATAGGAAATGAAGCAGACCGATTAAATAAATCATTTAAGGGAGATGACAAAGAGAAGAAAAGCATTTCTATAGACTAACCAAATTACTAAGAGTTGCAACATAAATAAACCTTGAAATTATTTTGAAACATAAAGGACCAGATATTTGTAGTGTTTTTAATGATATTGGTTCGGTTCGATTTTGATTAGCTTTCTTAGATGATCATCTAACAATCAAACTGAGCCAATCAATTTTTAAGAAATTACATCTAATTAATTTGATTAAATAATTAATTTTGATTAATTTAAATTAAATTAGTTCGATTTAATTTGGATTTAAACACTAATTTCAACATCTTGTCTTAAGAACCTAAATGAATAGAAACATAATGCATCAATTATTTGAATTAACACTAGAGAAACTACCTAAGAGAACTAAACCACCTAAATCGCCATACTACTTAATTGTGTAACACTAAGAAATATGCAAAACCAAGCCGTAGTATGACATATCTTGTGCATCATCTCCATTCTATGAATGATTCTATTCTGGAAGACGCAATTTCATAAGCACCTTTTTAAACATGTACATTGGTGATGAAATGGTGTTTAGAACATTAATCAGGAGAATGAGATGTAACTTAGAGCAAAAGACGCAACTGTAAACAAGCAAGGACAGGTTACTGCCAAAGTATCATCAACCGTTGATATTTTCATTTCTCACCACTATCACACGGATAAATTAAACTTAATTTTGTTGTAAGTCCTAAAAATACCATAATATGATCTTATTTAGCCGTAGATTTAACTACTAATAATAGAGAATTTACTTACTCCATACTTCATTACAACAAGATTAGAATAATTAGTAATA
This sequence comes from Bauhinia variegata, assembly GCA_022379115.2. Taxonomy (NCBI): domain Eukaryota; kingdom Viridiplantae; phylum Streptophyta; class Magnoliopsida; order Fabales; family Fabaceae; genus Bauhinia; species Bauhinia variegata. The sequence continues at coordinate 19,171,492 of CM039431.1, read as the reverse complement.
ATGGCAATACCCAAATATAATTTGTCCCACTTAATGGGTCTAACATTTAAGAACCAACACTAATAGGGAATTTATGAATCTCATCTGTCCACGCGTTATTGAATGTTGGATGAATGTCATTGTACAGAGCAAGCCACACTGCACTGTTACACTTGAATCCAGATCCAAATGCAAGTTGCCAAATTATGTCACCCTTCTTGATCCTCCCCTTTGCCTCACAATAAGCCATTTCATACCACAAGGAACTAGATGATGTATTCCCAAACCTATAAAGTGTCATTCTCGAGGGCTCCATGTACCAATCATCAAGTTCAAGACTTTTCTGAATCCTATCCAGTACTGCTCTCCCTCCAGGATGAATGCAGAAATGTTGGAAAGCCAACTTGAAATCTGGCATGTAGGCTTTAATCTGCATCTTAAAGAGCTTTCTTCCCACTAAATTTACCAGAAATTTCAGTTTTTCTGATAAGGGAAGGACTAGTGGCCCAAGCAGTGTGATGTGGGCTTTCAAAGCTTCTCGAGCAACATCCATGAGAGATTTTGAAAGGGCAACACCGACTTTGTTTTCTTCATCCTCTCCTTGTAACACACAGTTGTAACTGGTATCATCAGCACCCATGTGAGTGCGTAGTGTGTGGATGAGTTGATATTTGGAGCGGTAGTGATCAGAAGAATGGCTTGAAAGGAGAACTGCAGAGCCACCCATGCGGAAGAGGCAATTTGTAAGGAGCATGGACGGATTGTTTCCCCAATACATGCTTGAGGTTCCATTTTCAGTGCTCACAACCAAGGCATAAGAGTTAGGATGTGACTGATGCAGAACAATTAATGAAGTGTGAGGAATCTAGACAATAAGGAAATCATTACATTTACATATATATTATGCATATCCTCAATTTTTTACAGTCCACAGTAAAACATTTCTCTATCCACTAGCAGAGGTATTTATGGATGTTTTTGGGGAAAAGTATAAAAAGTTTCAGTGTAATGTTGACATGGTTCTTAAAACATTTAGCTTTTTTGAAATTATATTAATGTGTTTTTTTTTTTTTTTATCAATGACAAGAGTATGTGGTATGTGGGACAAGAAGTGGCTCCAGTCATACCGGACAATGGTTTGTGAAAATTCTTGCGTAATATTTACACCATTAATATGATATTATTTTTGTTGAATAATGTCTGTGAAATCAAATAAAATACACTTTCTGTGCAAGAGACCAAACCCCAACATAGATATGAAAACGGTCTACTTATTTGAGAAAAGAAAATGTTTTATTCAGAAAATTTTTCAAGGTATACCCATAGATTTTTGTAGATTCATTTATATTAAAAGGGTAAAGTGAGAAAACCTGTAAGAGTCGTTTGGCAAGGTCTATAGCAATAACTCCAGCACTGCACCCCATACCACTAAGGCTGTAGCACAATATGTTCCCTCTAAGCTTGTACCGATTTACAATCATGTCAGCAAAAGATGGCGTGGGATTGAAAATACTGCAATTCACCACAAGAATTCCTATATCCTTTGCTTCAATCCCAGTTTTCGCCAAAAGCTCGTCAATGGCGCCAAAAATCACCATCTCTGCTTCCTTCCTTGCAAGAAACAATGACAACTTTGGGGGGATCTCCAATATATTGTCCGCGACATAAGTTTCTGGTCCCAATCCTGATCTATCTATGATTTTCCTCACAAGCTTTAAGTTCTCTTGGGAGATAAACCCAGCATGCTCAGCCCTTTCCATGATCATTTCCTTAGTGCAAAGACAAGATGGCTCAGGTTTGTAGCATGCAAAGTCTACCAAGTAAACTCTGCTGGGTTGGTTGTTGAAATAATAGGTGGCAAAGAATAATGGTATCGAGAGGAGAAGATTGAGGGACAATGGGTTAATGAGGACTTGAACAGAAAGAAAAATTGTAGCTGAGATTAGGAAGGACATGAAGATGAAGTGCATAGTGTTGTTGAGAAGGAAATGGTTCACAAACTTTAGATTCTTAGGTATTCCAAGAAGGGATGGAGCATGTGATGCCATTAGAGAAGTTGCAGTATATAGGGAAACCCTAGTATAGAATCCTGAACTGTTCTCAATGCATGAACACTACCTTATGTTTATATATATAGGAAAGGAAACGATAGGTCGTGGCCCTCTTTGGTCATGTCTAAGTTTTATATACGCTATATGTACTTCCCTCCTTTCATGGGGAGGCATTTTGATTGATTCAATTTCTCTCTCGAGTTTTTTTTTATTGATTTTTTGTTGAGCAATAAATAAAAGATTTAAATTTACTTAAAAAATATATGTTGAATGATATATTGAGTAACCGTTAAAAATAAATGGATCGAGATGTATCCAATAAATATACTTGCCATACTAAAGTTGGAGGCAACTAATTAACTACCCATATGCCATTGGCTACTCATCTTAGAAATGACTTATTTTGTCACTTATAAGTAAATCATTTTGCCACGAGTTAATTTAAATCTAAATTAACAATAGGCAAGATGGTTTATCACAATAATTTGTTAGTACATTTACAATCATTCTTAATTTAAGTCTTAAAGACTTTCTCTAGCTATAGTGAGCCTCTAAGATCTAACTCATTTATTTTTCTTTAACAAAAAATTAGTTCATTTTTGAGTAGCAAAATAATCCATGGTGTATAACCGTTGACTTGTAGATAGCTAATAATCTCCTTAAAACTAAAACCAAAAAGTGAAAATAGTAAAAAAAAAAAAAAAAATCTTATATTCCTAGTCTTATATGCTTCAACAGCCCATGGGACCGTTGGTTGGGTAAATTATAATCAACTATAACTATTTCAGATAGGTTTGGTAAAGACAAAACAGGAACTTAATATGATGAGTACGGGTTGTTACAATCAAGTAATGGGAATTTCACCAATGGTAGAATTCTCCTTAGAAAACTTTAAAAGACTTCATAGGTTTTAATTAGGAAAGACTCTATAGATGTACCTTATTTATAGTGAGTCTATTAGTCCAACTTCCATGTACTTAATTAAGTTGTTGTCGTCGTTGTTGATTTTTTTTTTTTTTTTGTAAGTCTCCTTTTTTATTTTACTAACCTACAAAATTTACCTTGACATAATACCCAAACCACCCTTGCCATTTAAATCAAGTAGTGTTTTTTTTTTTTTTGGCCCTTTTTGGTTGCAAAGGAGCAATAAGTCATTGGGTAAGAAAAAATAGTTTACACAACTAGAATAAAAATCCATAATATTCAAAAAAAAAAAAAAGGGTGTGATAAGAAATGAAATAGAATCTTTTATTTTCTTTATTTGTTCAATAAATATCATGACTCTTTAGTCAATTTATACATTAAATATTCACATAAGAAAATTATACATTAAATATGATATGTTCACTAAGACTGAATGACTCTTTACTATTTTTCTCAAAGGAAAGCACTAATTTTGTCAATCTGTTGCAAGTTTGTATGAGTGTTTCCTTAGTCAAATGCAAAGAAACTTCGAAAAATTTACTTTTTATCACTGCACTTGCAAGGAAACAATGAACATAAAAACCATTTCTATTTCCAATGTCTTCTCCACTTTTAATATTTTTAATTAATTATGACATTTCCTATCAAAGAAACCTATATATATATATATATATATATATATATATATATATATATATATATATATATATATATATTTATATACATGAAAAATCGTATAATTTTGTATGGGAGAAAATTTCACATCGTCCCTCGTCGCATCATCATCAATTAAGCATTATGGTTGTGGTACATACGCTGGTAGAGGCAGTTGTAATCAATGAGAGTCAGGGTTAGCGTTGCTTTAAATTGAGTAGATGTATGCTGTATAGACGTCCTATTCTTTATTTTATTATATATTATTACTTAAAAATTATTAAAATATTAAAGACATCATATTTTATAATTACGAGTTAATTATACAACAACAAAATGTCTACTCGCTTTAAATTTTTTATGTTAAATTATTCTTTTATTCTTTGTAATTTGTAATTTTTTAGAAGTTAAGTTTTAATCTAATATACTTTCAAAACTTGTAAAACAGTTTTTATAATTTTCAAAAAATGAAATTTTCATATATACTTACTGTCAATGTTCGATTAAGTATTTGGTAGTTAAATTATTCTTTAGTCGTTATAATTTTTAAAAAATTAACATTTTATCTTTGCCATCCTATACAATTTTTTTTTTTTCAAACTCTTTCGTATCTCTCCTATATATGTGTTCTGCTTTTATATGAAGAAAGCCAAATCCTTTTCACGTCTTAATATAAGTTCTCACTTATTTGTTGTATTTTATATCTTTTAAAGTAATAATTTATATAAAACTTTAAAAATTGTATAGTTGCTCGAAATAATTTATTGCATCATTTGAATTTAAATATTATAATTGTATAATTTAAAAGCTATTACACAGAATAAAAATAAGAGAGACAAAAGAGCTTGTAAAAAAAACTTGTATCTGATGATACGGATGACATATTATTTTTAAAAAAAAATTATAAAATCATTTTATATGTTTTGAAAGTATAAGAATTAAAATATAAATTTTTAAAACTTATAAAAACTAATAGAATAATTCAGGTTACGAAAACTTAACAAACACCAATGATAAGAATGAAAATATAAATTTTAAAAGTATGATTATAAAAACTTAACGTCCAATTCTCCATTATCATCTCTATCCTCCTGACATAACATTTATAGTGGTCGGCTGTGTGATCCATGTGCAAAATGTCAGTAAGTTTGACTGATTTCCTTCTTTCTGTTTATTATCATATATGGAAGTAATTGCTTTGTCAGCAGATTACCAGGAAAAGTAAAACAGCATTAATATTCCTTTTATTTATTATTTTAGAAGAAAATTTTTATTTATATTTATACGTTATTTTACAAATTTAAAGATAATATTATTTTTTATTTTTAATTATATTTTTATTATTTTTAATTAATTAATTTTATTTTCACTTTATAATAAATTAAAAATATATCAAAAATTTTAAATTAATTATATTTTTTAATACGTGTGTAATAACATTTAATGGCATATAAAAAAGTGTCGGAGAGAGTACATAATATCCAATTATATATGAATTCTATAAAAGCCATGTTTATGAAATAAAAACCCTTTATCATGCTTTCAAAATTATTATTTAGGGTTCTATACCTAAATAATTTATTCAGAAATAAATTGTCATTCCCATAAAATAAATAAATTGTCATTGACCCGAAGAAAAATTGTAAATTACTCTAAATACTGTTTTATTATAATCGATGGGTTAGAATAGTCCAAAAGACACAATTTACTCTAGCATTTTTTCGACGACAAATCATGAAAGATAAAATCATACAAAAGGGCACAAGATTGAATTGCTAGAAATATAAAAACAACAAAGAAAAAGAAAAATACTCTTGCTTCACCAGATGTGAAATGAAATAACTAAAAGAAAGCTAAGAAAAAACATAAAAGCAAGCCCAACAAATAATCGATCCGAAAGTGAAACAGCGCTCTGTCCATGCAGTGTCTAAAGAGCCATAACAAAGTGATTTAAACAGAAAGTAAGTTGCTATATCTTATTTGGTATTTCTTATTGAGTTTTGATTGGTGAAGAATTATAAAATAATATTTCAAACTCTTGCAACTAATATACGATTGATTAGTGAAAACTTAATATCAGAAGATGAGACATCAGCTAGAATAATAAATTTGATCTTAAAGAGTTTACCTACAAAGAGTAGCCAAGAGATTTAAGAGAAGAGGATGGTCCAAGTCACAAATGGCGTTGGGACAATAATGGAGATTAGGTCACCAGTAGTGCCCCTTTTCATATTTTGAATGAATTCAAGTCTGTCGCAATGTGGTCGTAAAGGCATCAGATATTATTTGGTCACATAGTGGCAACTTTAATCACTAAATTATTCTATCCATTATCCTATTTTCTGATGTTTCCATGCGAAACTATCCCTTGGTTTTGCAACCAAACCAATAAAACCAAGAAAGACACGCAAATGAATCACAATGGTGCTGGTATTAAAACATGATGTGTCCTATTTTTTCTGTTTTATTTTTCATTCTTTATTTTTTATAATTAGTTAAAAACTAATATTATAGTCTTGTTTTTTTATTATGTATTTTTTATTAATTTTTACAATATAATATTATATAATACAATTGATTTAGTCCCACGGAATGATTGCAAATATAAAAATGGTCAAATATGGCCTACTCCTAGGGCTCATCTAGGGGAAAGTGTCATCATATATGTGGTCACGAGCAGGTTGGTCTGTGGCAAGCTGGTACGGTTTGTGTGGATGAGACAACGATGTCGTTCTAAGTGTGAAAGGGGACAGTTGAATCAAGCTCCAAGTGATGTCCTGAATGTGCAAGTGCTTCATTATGGCTCTACTCAACTCTACTTGCATCATCTGTTCCATCACTTACTTGTCATGATCGCAGCTCTGTGATGAGGACAGTATGCTGCCTCATCGAGTACAAGTTGAGAGTGGGGAACTGACTAAAGACGAGGCAAGGTACTTGTCACCCTACTCTCATAGCCCATACACGTGCCCCTTTCTTGTTCCTTTCCCCCCGACAACATTAGGGATGGTTTGTTCCAACACTGGAGAAACCCTTCCTAGAGGTACTTGCATAGGCTTCTCTATGGGGTGTATACGTGTTGAGTATGTATTATAATCGACTTAACTTATCTTACTCAAATGTTTTTTTTTCTCTCCTTTAACTAATACCAACTAGTTAAAACGCCAAATCTGATTGATTGGGTGAAAATGAGTGATCCGTTGAATTGAAGAAATTTACTCAATAGCATTGGATTGGTCATGTTTGGACAAGTTGAACTGTTTAAGACTATAAAATATAAAATTGACCCAAAACAATATAACATTACTAAATGTTAACTAAGAAATTTCAAAAGTTTGTTGAGTATAAATGGGTGGAAAAGTTCCTGCTATTATTAACTATTACAAATTAAATTTTGAACTTTCTTACATTGTTTTTTGTTGTCTAACTCGACTTTAACCAATTTGAAACTACTCAAATTGCTTGGGACAGTTGGTTTTAGGCAGTTTTAAAAATTTTACTCAGCCTTGACTTCCTCTCTGTTGTGAATGAAATATTCCTACAATTCAAAGTTAAATAACAGTGAGCCTTATAAGTGTTAAATGAAAAGTGTTAAGGAATAGCATAACAGGAACAATCCAAATTATATACCACCACTTGACTAGCCTTCTCATTCACCCTCTGACCAAACTTCATTTTCTTGAGGCACTCCATCACCTTAAAGTAAGTAGGAAGTCCTCCCAACTCCTTTACCTGCATAGACCAAAATGTGAAGAAATTAGGGTGAGCACGTGCAATTTTTAGTCAAACCAAACCATCCAAATATTTGGGCTGTGGTTTAGTTCAAATTTTTAAAAAGTTTAGTAAATAACTAAACCAAACTTCTAAATTATGGTTTGGTTCGGTTGATTTGAATGATTTAATGGTTGAATAAATAAAAAGTTAAAAAAAATTAACATGTTAACTCACATTAATTATATTTTTAGAAGTTACTTTCATATAATTTACAACTCTCTCTTAATCTTACATTTAAAGCTTGACTTTTACGAATTCTTTAAAAAATTAAATACTAAGATCAAAAAGCTCCAAATGGAACCATCATACTCACCTTATCATAATAGAATAACTGAGAAAACAAAGAGAAAAATCATACTTATGTTATAATATAATTTTTTAATTGTGTTATGTGTCATCTGTATATATTAGTTGTCATTTAATATGCATTCAATATTTTATTATGTGTCATCTTTAATATGCATTCAATATTTTTTTTTTAAGGTTGAAAAATGTTCAAAGGAAAATGATTGACTCATTTTTCAAGAGAAAAAAATAATAATGAAGAAACATACTCTATGTCAAGTGCAAATTTAGAGACTGATAATGAAAATAATAAAATAACACACACATACAATATTAGGTTTTAAAGCTTGTCCATTTTCTTTTATGTATTTTGGATCAACTAGCTTTTAGTTTCAAATAACTAGTTAAGCTACTTTGTCCCCCCATGCAGTAGATAAATAAGGGAAGCGGAAATTTCATATAAGGATGGGAAAAAGCTTAAGCTCAAATTCGGCCCTAAAATTTAGGGAATTTAGGTATAATTCTTTTAACTCAAACCAATTTTCTCTGTTAAAGTTCATTTCAAAGTCTACAAACTTAAATTAGCTTTTAAGCTAAACTGGCTCAATTAAACAAAATAAAAATTAATCATATTTGTTTAACAAAAACAAATAAAATAGCATTTTAAATTTTTTTAAAAAAACTAATCAATAAATAATCACCAAAAATTAGTTATAAAATATAGAAATAGTATAAAACAACCCAAAAAAAAAAATGTTTTGCTAAAATGAGATTATCAAAGCTTCGTGTGTCCATGTTACCAAGCACTACATGATATAAAAAAATGTTCAAATTTATCTAATAATGATATATTTATATAACATAGTTTATATATAATAATATAATACATATACAACATAATATAATTAAAAATATAAAATTAATATATAACACATATATATGTTTGTATGAATGTATAAGTGAGCCAATTCATAAGCAAATAAACCGAACATTAAAAGCTTGAAATCAGATCATTTAATAAGTGAGTTAAAATTGTTTATTAAATCTCACCTCATTAGTTCATGAGTCTACTTTATTAAAAATATTATTATATTGAGCCAATTCATATGTTAATTCAACTTATTTTCATATGTAATTTCATGTGTTTCATTGTGGTCTTAAAGGAGTTTGATCTTGACTAAGAAAGCTATAAAAAGCTTTGCTAAAAGGTAGCAATATACTAAGCCAAGCTGCGTACTCCTTACTAGGATACCTTACCTCCTATGTGTCACTCAGTTTTCTGAAATCTACATAACACCAAAATCGAAATGTAGATCTTTCCTATAGGAGGAACGTAGTACCTTGTATTAAAAGTGGAAAATAACTTAGCAAGCATCTAGTCAATTTGAGAGCTAAACAGTTGGTTCCATCATTTATTCAAAATGAAGGGGATTCCAGTGTCACCGCTCAATAGAATGATGATTCCATGGCTCCTATATTGGAAGGAAGTATTGTCAATCGTAGGTTGAGACATCTCATTAAAATAGAGATAAGTAATATATTTTCATGCATCATGTTTACTGAAATTACACTATAAACTCATGAATGCATTTCATTTTACAGCAAATTAGGTTTCGTTTTATTGCTGTGCTACTCCAATGCAAATAGATCACATGGCACTCTCATAGTTGGTGATGACGAAAACGAAGCTTTTATTCACAATCATCTAGAATTTATGATAACTAGAAGATAAAGACTTGATCATCAACTCAAATAAAGAAAGACAAGAATGAATCATATATTAAATAAAAATAACTATATCATAAGTAGTCATTTTTACTCTGTCAAAAACTTTAGTATATTAATCATGTCGTGATAAGTTTATTTTTATAAAATTAAATTGTTGTTTATTTTTCTTTGCTCTCATTGGTAAAGCCAGTACGATGGTAATGTTGGCACCTTAACATGTAAGAATCCAAACCCCATTTCAGTCATAGGGAATTCTTTTGGCACACCCATATTTTATAACTAAACTCCCCATATGATTCAAATAGGGTACAAGGTCAGGGTGTGTGGTTAGAAATTACGGAGTGTCAAAAGAATTCTCCCGGGTCAGTATTTAGGCAGCGCAATATACACTTTGATGGGAATACAAACATTTTTAAAAAAAAGAAAAAGAAAAAGAAAAAAGAAGCTCCATATGATCTCATATAAAAATAAAAGCGGATCAATCTCTTTAATTTAACAGACTATGATATCATGACAAAGATTCAACTCCACTAATGGACTAGGTTTATATCTAACATAAATACACTATTCTTGTATGACACCAAACCTAAAAAAAACTGAATTTTCAAATACGAAAGATGTTTACTTTTTAGGAAGAATATATTTTCTTGAGGACTTCATCAAACATTTACCCTTAAGCCTTCTGCCAATCAATTTTTGAAGCGAAATATATTGTAAGGGTAATGAGAGAAAACCTGTTGGAGTTCTTTGGCGAGGTCTATACCGATAACTCCAGCACTGCACCCCATACCACTAAGGTTGTAGCACAATATGTTCTCTCTGAGCTTGTAACGATTAACAACCATGTCAGCAAGAGATGGTGTGGGACTGAAAACACCGAAATTCACCACAAGAATCCCTATATCCTTTGTTTCTATCCTAGTTTTCTGCAAAAGCTCGACAATGGCTCCGAAAATCGCCATCTTTGTTTCCTTCTTTGCCTCAACCAAAGCCAGATCAGGTGGAGTCTTCAATAGAGGCTTCGCGACATAAGTGCTTGGTCCTAATCCTGATCTAGTTATCATTTTCCTCACAATTTCTAGGTTCTCTTGGCTGAAAATCCCATTACGCACAGCTGTTTCCATGAACAATTCATTAGCGCATATGCAAGAAGGGTCTGGTTTGTAGCATTCAAAGTCCACTAAGTAAACTCTGTGGTTTGTTGGTGAAGTAATAGGTGGCTAGGAATAATAATATTATTATGAGAAGATTTAGGAACCATTGATGGATGAAGACAGAGACATAAAGAGAAATTGAAACTGAGATTAGGAAGGATGTGAACAAGAGGGACATGGTGAAGGAGCAGGTGATGCTTCAGGATCGATACAACAAACCCTAGAACAGAATGACTTTAATGATTCTTTATGCTTCAACACTCATGGTTTTGTTTATATAGGGAAGGACACGGCATATAAAGTAGTGAATGTGTAAGAAGGAAAATTCCTATCTTCCTTGACTTATAATTTCATAAAGACAGAAGATATATATAACTGGGAAAACTCTATTGTACATTTTTTTTTTACACACCTTTTGTTTTTAGTTATTTTGTAAAGGTAAAAATGTAAACAAAAAATTAAAAAAGATCAAAAAAGTGAAATAAAAAAGAAAAAATTGAGGTGTAAAAGAAAATGTATAAGTGTATTGAGCTACTCTTGTATTTACATATTTTATTGTACTCTTATCTTATTCTCTTTTAATTAGTAAAAAACATTATACAATAATAAAACAAGTATTATTAAGTTATTAAAGAGAAATTTTTCACCATTTAAAAAAAAAAAAAAGTTTCAGAGAATATATACGGACTTGGGTCGAAGTCCTCTTTCCCAGACAGAAAATTATCTCTATGTTCTTACCTCTCTTACACCACATGCATGTTCTTTTTTTTTTTTTCTCTTCTAACTTCTCTTTCTCCTGTGACTCTTCTGTTTCTGGGCCAAAAGGTTGTGACAACTGCTTCAGAACTTGGAACGAATGACTGGAAAGCTGAACCGCAACATGATTGAAGAGAATGTAGAGATGAAAAGTAACCAGGCTCACAAGATAGAAAATGATCCATCTCCGATGTATCCCACAAAGGATAACCAAGATAGTATTTGGTTAATTAATTTTTTTTTTTTTTTAAGAGAATCATTACTCTCTTTGAGGCCTCTGAAATGCTAGTTGATTTTATTGTCTGTTCTTCAGGATAAATGAAGAATCAGAGGAATTAATTGAGAGAGAAAGAGGGAGGAGCAGGGAGGAAGAGAAATTGAGTGATGGTGACTGTGAATTGCAAGAGAGAAAAAAAAATGTATGAACTGCGGGGAGAGATGCAAGTTAATTTCATTGAAATTGGAACTCTTAAAATTAACGTAATTATAGATACATAAATTATGGATCACTAGCATAAATAACTAGACCATAACTTTTAAAACTAACGTAATTACGTTATCAAAAAAAATAATAATGTAATTATAACTTATAATAATCCCTGGTCATAAAATCTTAAAATATTTTTAAAAATTCCAAGTTACATTTATTTTCAACTAATTCTACTATATCCATGCTTCCAAAATGTATCGATGTGATTAATGTGAAATGAGTTAAACTAAAAGATGTTGCAACAGCTACCTCATTCTTCTTTAATAAGGTTTTTCACATGTATCACATCCACGCAACTTTCATTGTCCTTTTATTAACGAGGTGCGTGATGGTTAATTAGCATCTTTTTTAATAAAATCTCTTGTCTACTTTTTTGAACAGAAAAAATATTAAGAGAAGAAGCTAAATTAACAACAGGTATAGACAAGACATTAAGAAATTCATAAATAGCAGCATGGAGCACCCACCTTTTATGCTTCTTTCCTAGCCAAGTGAAGCTAAAAAGAGGGGCCCTTAATTATTAGGTATGTACAATGATCATTTGGGATCTTGGTACCCTATCACGTCAATTGCAATGTAAACATTCTCATATTTCGCTTCTAATTAACTTGTTTTATGTATATTATCTTAAAAAGAAAATCATAAATATATTTACCTACCTGACAACAAGCTTGTTAAAACTCTTCCATTTGCAATAAAACAGACATGCATTTTCTAGAATGTATGTTTCCAAAAATGTGTTACTATGCTACAGTATAATTGTAATGCAATATGAGTATGTAACTGTGGCATGTTTATCTGACATGTTTCAAACCGTACGAACCTACTTAGTTTGACACAATTTGAGACATAATAATGAGTGTGTTTTTCTTTCTTTTTAAACTTGGTAATTCCACACACACCAATATTAAATAAGAATTAGTCTTATACCTTAAGGATTAGTCTACCTTAAGTGTGTGGGAATAGATATGATTTTGAAACCACTAAATATGATTTAAAGGTGAGGAGATTGTGTAGTACTCAAGAGGACAAAGGTTAGAAGCATATATGACATTTATAGAGTGCCAGCTCTAGGTGGTCTTACAGAGAGGAACCAGTTTAATCGGGGGTTCCTTAAGCTATGTATAAAAAAATAATAAATTTATAATATCAACGGAAATGAAAATAATATATTTTACTAACGAAGAATGTAAGAAATATTAGATGATTTATTTTCTAAACCATAATCATATAAAATCCTAAAACATAAATCTTAAACCTGAATACCTAAAAACTGTAAAAACCAAACACTTAACCTAAGCCTTTTGCTTCTTTTATGTAAATTAAGCTCACGTACATTTGCTTAGGTGTCTATATATATATATATATATATATATATATATATATATATATATGTATGTATGTATTTATGTATGTATGTATATTGATAAACAAATCCAAGTTTAAGATGAGAAGAAGTTAGCCATTCTGAGACCAAGGTATGCCAAAAGCCTTAATAAATGCTCACTGTGGTATTTACAGATTACTTAAAATCAAAATTCAGCCTTACAAGCAAAAGTGATCATTAACAAAACTAAATAACTCCAAGACCCATGCAAATGAAAATGAAAAGGACTAAAAGCAAAACATATAGCAGCATTACCATCCTAGCTCACTAACTAAAACCAACACATGCATGGTATTGCAAGAGAAATCAAATTACTTTGAGAAACAGGATATGCCAAAATAAAGTTAAGGGTCAGCAATTTAGACAGGGAATTGCAGGGTGTGCATGGAAGGCAGAAGAAGACTTGGGATTCTTGAGACAAAGAATGAGTATGATCATCAGGGTACATGATCCTTAAGTCCATCCAATCATCTACTCATATATCAAAACCACAAGTAATATTATATATGAACATTCCCATAACAGAGTAGATAGATAATTAGTAAAAGTCTCCCATATGGACTTTCCCACCTTGAAAAAGAAACAATTTTCACAGTATAACAAACTATCAGAAGACCCAATCATCATAAGCGATTATGTAATAAGACAATCCAAAAGTAAGAAAATTCAAAAGAAGGAAAAAAAAAAAAAAAAAAGTCAGTCCTATTGTCCACCCATGCGCAGATGGTGACCAGTCCCACATCTAGTATCATCAATTTGTCATTCATATCTACTACTAACTCTTCAAGTGGAAGATCAATTCCTCGAGGAGATAGATGGGACGGTCTAATATCATAAATTGTTGATATTAAAAACTTAGTAAAATCAAAGTAAGAATTAAACCTTTCCTAATTTTACAAAAGAAATAAAATATACTCTAGCTTTGGAGTTTTTCATTTTTTCCCAACACATGGATTAATTATAGGTGCCATGTCACAACAAATAATATTTTGTAAACGTTCATTTGCCTTCAATTTCATAAGGAATTTTCGAAAATTATTAATATTCTAAATGGATTCAGAAAAAAAAAAATCAGCAGTTTGTTTTGTAGAAAATATATAATTATAGTCTCCCTTCGACCAATATATATATATATATATATATCCCAACAAGCTTTTTCCTTAGTCTTTCTGTATACCATCAAGCTCGTGGTTGGCCTCCAATACTTGTGGGCAAATAAGCACGGAGAAGCAATAAAAAACTTATATTATCGGGATTTGTTATGCTTACATGTAAAATGAGTCCCTTATCTAGTGTTGGGTAGAATATAAAAAAAATTTGTGGCCCTCCCTTAATCACTTCAAATTAAAATCACGGGTCCCTCTCAAAATCCCTATAGAAAAACGAAAATTTGTTGGTGATGAAATTAGTTGATGACACATGTTTTCGATTGATATTCTATGTTGAATAAAATGATTGGAACCTGTGTAAACAAACTATAAAAAAAAAAAATCTCAGACCCTATCTCATGCCTCTTTAATTGATAAAAAATAATTAATGCAACAATTAATATTATTCTATTATACTTTGGCCAATTATAAATATATGTGCAAAATTTGAGACAAAAAATAAAATAATTATATTCTATCTCGGAAATTCTTCTTAAACTTTATCAAATAACTCAAGTTTTTTGAGTTAAATATTAAATTGTTTATATAACATTAGAGCTTATTTGTTAAGATATTTTTAATTAAATTAAAATTTCAGCACTTAGTACAAGAGATATGATGTGTATGATATATCACAAACATTATCAATAAAACGGTAAGTAATAACACAAATTAATAAAAGTGGACCTTAGGTTACTCAGTGCCATAAGGAGTTCGTGGTTGACAATGATGAGGCAAATCAAGAGCCGCCAATGTGGACGGCTTTAGTTTTAGAGGAAACAATGAGAAGATATGGAGAATGAGCACCTCATAATTGTTAGATATAAAATAATTATTGGGACTTGATGAAATAGAATGAGCACCTCACAGACATTATCTATTCATGACACGGTAATCAAGTCTTTACACCAATTGAGTGAAACAAAACAGTTCAGCAATAATAAATCATTATATGGATATAATTAGACCCAATCAACCCCACAGAAATTATTGTGATTCACTTCAATTACTGAGCTATGCCCATGGATAACAGCATAATTCGCTATATGAAATGTAGAGCAGAATATAATATAGGATTAAAGATGTCTGGATGGCTTTCTCAAGACAAATTCAACTTCTCAGTTGAACATATTCTACGGAATATCTATTGAGTAAAAGATGAATAATCTAGATTAAGTCAACAAGTGTATTTTAGGTGATATTATTTTTAAATATTTTAGTTAAATAACCTGAATATTCCCTGTAAAACCGTCCAGTAAAAAAGCCAATTCCTTATCAAGACAAATGCAAATCTCAAAACCGGAAACCTCACATAGATGGCTCTCCATCCTCACCACTTCGCCTCACTTTGGATTTTCAAGGTATGCTTTGGTATATCTCACAAACTATTCAGGGTTATCAAGTATAAATTTATTACATTGGACTAGGGTTACTGGGAGAAAGGCACATCAAAAACCCTAGAATAACTGCTAAGATAAGTATCATATGCAGCTCGGCACCCAACCCTTGGCGTTGAACATGCACTAGAGAGCACTTCTAGATTTAGGGTGGCCCAACGTTGGGCGTTGGTCACAGAGACCTGGGGTTGGCAGCTGGTGATGGGTGTTGTTATTCCTTGGCTGAAATTCCTCCTTGTGCACCTCACCGTTTCGCGTTGGCCCTCCAAAGATTCAGCTCTAGAAGAATGTTTAAAACATTCCCTCACAAATTCTTAGACTTTCTACTAAAAAATTAAATCTTTGAATTCGTCCATGACAATCATAAAGGAAGAAAGGATGGTGCAGGATTCTTAAAGAGCACAGTAAAATGAAACGTATTCGAGGGATAAAAGATGAAGATCAGCATGAGGGATAAATGATGGAATACTATGGATATGCACCCATGTGCGGCCATAAGGAGTTGGTGGAAACTTATATGATGCATATCCATAGGAGGGTTAGGATATAAGTCCTGGATCACCGTAAGAGCTTAACGGCATGGAAAAACGACACAAATTTTATTTGATTAGATAGTTTAAAAATGCAACACTTGCAACAAGTTCAAGAGACTTTTAGCATATAATACAATTATTTATATATATATATATATATAGCCCCCTTAAACTACTTATGATTTGCACTTTGTGCTTAAAGTTTTTAAAATGTGTACTAAACCTTAAACTATGTACAATGTGCACTTTGCACTTAAAGCTTTTAAAGTGTGCACTGAACCATTGAACTTTTAAAATATGCATATCTTTTCAAAACTCTAACTTTTGTTAAAAATTTAACAAAAAAAGATAATTTGCATCTTATTGGTTTCTTTATTTTCATTCACTATTTCCATTTGTCTATCACAAAAATTAGGTTAATAGAAAAGCAATGAGATACAAATTACATTTCTATCAAATTTGTAACCAAACTTATAACTTAGAGGGTAATGTATACATTTTAAAAGTTTAAAAGAGTTAAAATACACATTTTAAAAGTTTTGAAGAATAAAATGCACATCACGCATTTAAGGGACTTTTTATACTTTTTGCCTTTATTTACACAAAATTTCTGCCTTGGAACAACAAATTTCCTTAATTGGAGAACCTAATAGGGAATTCATCAATCTCATTAAGCCATGGATTCTTCTCCTTTGTAGGATCTATAGTTCTTATTGCTCGCAACACAGCACTATTGCATTTGAATCCAGACCCGAATTGGATCTGCCAAATTCGGTCACCCTTTTTTATCCTCCCCTTGGCCTCACAATATGCTAATTCGTACCACACAGAACTACTTGATGTAATTCCAAACCTGTAAAGAGTCATCCTAGAAGGTTCCATATGCCAATCATCTAGGTTAAGATGCTTTTGTACTTCATCTTGTTCTCCAGTGTGAACACATAAGTGCTCAAAAGCTAGCTTGAAATTCGGCGTATAGGATTTCATCTTTTTCGTAAAGAACCTTTTGGCTACTAAGCTTGCCAAATATTTTAGCTGTTCTGAAAAGGGTAGGATTGATTTGCCAAGCACTTTGATGTTTGCTTTGAGTGCTTCTCCAGCAGCAAGCATTAAATTTTTGGAGAGTGCAATGCCAATTAAGTGTTCCTTATCTTCCCTTTGAAGGATACTATTGTAGCAATCATCATCATAGCCTTAATGAGTCCGTACAGTTTGTCTAAGATGGTACTTAGAACGATCATGATCAGAAGAGATGTTGGAGTGTAAAATTGCAGCCCCACCCATGCGAAAGAGACATTTGGGATCAGCATGGATCTTTTATTGCCGATGTACCATCCAATGTTGATATTTTCAGTGCTAACAACAAGTGCATAGGTGTCTTGATGTATCTATATACAGAAACCAAGAAAACGATTAACAGGTGACAGAAATTAATGTCTATCTATATTGTTGAGTTATATAGTAATGGAAGAAACTACTAACCGTTCTGAACATCAATTGTGCTTTTAAGGGACCTAGATTTGGTACAACCAAAAATTGGTACAGTAAGTAAAGTTGTTGACGCGACATAATATGGTCTGTTAGATCAATCAATACACATTTCTACACATCTAATAGCCTATGTCATGTTAAAGGCTACATTGACTGCATCAAATCTAGTATTATTTGCATAGTCCTAAAATACTTGTAAGACTAGAAAAAATATACTCTCTTTGTTTTTTTTTATATATATATAAATTATTGTATTTAGCATCACTCTAAGCATCTACTAATTTAACATGAGCCAGGCAAGACAATTTTTAAACTACATAGTAATTTTATTTTTACACACAAGATTTTTACATTTTGTGCTTAATGAACATATAGTTTAAGAAATATATTTAGAATTTTGGTGGTTTGTCTAGCCCCTTAATTAAATGGACTTTTGCTAACATAGAGCATGAGAGACTCTTTCCCTCAAAAGACAGCAATGAAATAAGAAAGTAGTGTAAGAGGTTGGAGAAAGCCCTTCCGGCTTACCCTACAAATTACTCACATCTATGAAAGGTTATATATAATAAATTGAAGCTATAGCAGATGAAAACAAAGAAAGATGCATTAAGGTAACCTGCAAGAGTCTTTTGGCGATGTCTAGGGATATAAGTCCAGCCCTGCAACCCATACCAGCAAGATTATAGCTCAAAATATTATCTATAAGCTTGTAATGATTCACAATCATTGCGGACAACGGTGTTGGAATAAATACACTGCTGTTCACAACAAGAATCCCTATTTCCTTAGATTTCACATGTGTCTTTGCCAAGAGCTCATCAATTGCACCAGTAATCACTATTTCTGTCTCTTTTTTTTTTGCTCAACTAGGCTTAATTCTGGTGGGATCCTTAGTAGAGACTCAGGAACATAAGTCTTCTGGCCAAACCCAGACTTTTCCAGAATCTTCTTCTGGAAATATATGCTTTCATGTTGGAATAATCCGGTACGCATTGATCTTTCAATGAACATCTACTTAGTACAAATGCATTCGGGACCAGGTTTATAACATGCAAAATCTAATAAATAAATCTTTCTCTGGTCGCTCATGAAATAATGGGCGGCTAGGTATGCTATTAAGCAAGAGTATAATAACAGTGAAACATATTTAAACTGAATAATAAAAGAGAAGGAAGAAAACTGAGCAAGAGTTAAGAATAGGGTTGGCTTGAAAAATGTTGTTCATGGTGTTGGAGGCTGTGTTTTGGTAACTAAACTTCACTTATTTATACTGACAATATATCCGTATAGTAAATTGTTGGATAATATATATTTTGACTGTTCAGTGTTATTAAATTAAAATTAAGAAAATAAAAAGTGTTCTAACACTAAAATATTAATCGTATGAAATGATTGACAACAATGGAAGACTTTGTTTATATCCTCAGAGGCAGATTGGTAGACACTTTTTTAAAAAATAAATAAGGGTTCAATATTTTGTTGGCCTTAAATATTCCAGAAAATGTTAGATGAGATTTTTAAGAATAATATTTTCTCATGTTTGATCATTTAAATAAAATTTTCTAGGAAATTTTAGCATTTTTTTTTCAAAAATACTCCTAGGGCATCTGCTAAAACAAAGTCATTTAATTAAAAAGAAAAAAAATCTTTTCATTAAAAAGATGATAATAATAATTGCATCTTCTTCCAAGGGATCTCAATCCCTTTGTTATTCGGCTGTTGGAGATACAAATCATGGATGGTATTGGAGTTTCTCAATGGAAGCTACAGTGAGGTTCGCAATTAATATAGGAATGTGCATTTTGATTTTGATTTTTATCATTGTTTTTATGGCCATGGAACTTCAAAGCAGTTGAGGAGCTGAGCTACCCAATTGCAACTTTTAATTCAATCACCATCCATATAGTTGTGCCTGTACAACCCCTTGAAACTACTCGATCACACAAGTTCAAACCAACAAATTTATACAAATGTTAAACTAGTTTGTATTTGAGTAATAATAAGCTTTATCTCTACAAATGAACTCTATTATATAGATTGCATGATGACATTAGGTTTTATTAAAAATCAAATTTTTGAGAATGTTATTCATTATAATTTTTTTTCGTAACTTCCCTCATGTTTTTTTTGATATCTCTTTACATGACTAAAAATTATGTCATAAACTTTCTTCATTAACACTTTTAGTAGCCTTTTTTACACATATCCAAACTACCTTGACCAATCGTGTGAGGAAATGTGCGTTTTGACACCCCCCCCCCCCTCTTCTGGATTGAGCATTCATCTATAAGATTTGGATATGCTTTATCCACTGTAGTCTTCTGGATAATACAGAAGAAGGTAGTTTTGTTGAATGAAATCAATAAATGGATGCATAAACGCCACCATTATGAAACTGCAGAAGCCAAATTAAATATGGACTGAACTAGTGATATTAATCACAGTGGACCTGAAGCTGGGACAATGATTTGAGATGCAGATCCCCTGTCCCTTTAGTAATAAATTGTCATGGAAGCAATCTTAGATCTGGCTTTTAAACACGTTTAATGCCATTTTACCAGAAACAAAATAATAAGAAGAAGAATTGTTGAATGAATCAATAAAAAATGAGAAACATGCTCCTACGTAGCTTGCAATTTAAAAGATAATTCATTAATGAATTTTTGGAAATAAAGTTAGTACACAAATCAATTCAAACAAAGTTCCATTAAGGGGAAACACTAGATTAAGAATATTTCATAATTCAGAGGGAAATTGGGGATTCAAGTTTTCATGTCTAGACATTGGATAGTTGGTATTTCACTTGAGAATCGCACCAAACTAATTGGTTGGCTGTCCTATTAATCCATTTATCAAGCTTTAGTGTTTTGTTTCTTAGAAATACGATTATAATTTTTTGTATTGTGTGAAATCAGAACTTCAAAGGTGGCTAATCCATTTTTGTTTATGAAACATTGTAGCAAAAGGAAAGTTAATTAGAGGCTTTTTTAACAATAAAAATAGTGTATATTTGAAAATATTGTACTGTATGCTTCTGAAAGTGTTCCATTGTTGTTGGTTTTTTAAAAAAAAATCTATACTCAATTAGAAAAGGGGACATATTGTATTCTTGTAATATTTTTCTAGAATATAAGTCATTTATTTCTAGGCTATTGCATTTTATGTGTTTCTGAGTGTTTTAGGTTTTGGTTCAATTCGTACAGAATATTAGTTGTTATTTCTGTTTTGTTCTATTTTCAACAATATAATTTTTTTTCCCCCTTTTTTTGCAAACAACAATAGTCATCAGTGTTGTCTTGGTTGCAAAATAATGCATATTTGAATACACGTATGTAGCCATCGATATTCACCCTAAAATGATATTCCTTGAAGTGAGCCAATCTAAGACAAAAGCTATTAGATATAGAAATCATTCTCTCGTTTTAATCTCAAAGTTGAACCTATTGGGATATTTGATAACAATTTAGAGTTGCTGAAATTTCAACATCAATATAGTATGCATGTGATTTTTACATTCGTAATAGCCCAAAATTTTGTAGGTAGAAGCATGTCACAATAAAATCTACTCTTAAACCATCTTCCAATAATTTAAACTTTTGAAATACATAATATGATCAATAAAATAAAATTGTTATATCATAATTTAACCTTTCACATTATTATATACAAGATTACATTGGTCATGTCAACTATAACATGGTAAGATGTTAAGAATTGATTTAATTAAAAATTTAAGTTTTTAAATAAAAATTAAAGTGCCTCTGATAAATTAGAAATGCTCTTAAATATTTATTTAAAGGTTTAAGCTTTCAATAAATAGAAATTTTACTGTCTTTAGAAACATTAGATATTCCCATATAATGCATCTAGAGCCATATTCAGAACTATATGTATAAGTTTGTTGCAAAAATATCACCGGAGTATAATAAATATTACACACGTCTAAACAATTTGCTGTTTATTTGGATTTTCCACATAAATAACAAAATCAATACCTAGAAATCATCTTCCCACAAATCAGCCACAAAACACTTCCCAATCGAAAAATCCAAAATCATGTAAAATCTGCCACAAACTAAAGAAGATTGCATGCATAAGAACATTTTGTTGGAAAAGCTAGTTCTTGTAAGAAAAAAATGTTAAAGCACATTCATCAAGAAACCATATATACAATCCCATATTTACAACTACTTGTCTTTCATCATGGTATCAGAGGCCTAGAATACCCACTCTCTGTTCCTTGTCTTTATAACTGTACAAGCTTCACATATGATTCCAATGTCACAACACACAATCATCGGTGGCAGAAATTCCAGCGTTAATCCCTGTTTTCATCGTAGAGGCAGGGGAAGTTTTTCTTCAAACACTGGAAGCCCTGACTTTCCATTCGGCCTAATTTCTTCATCCTAACAAGTTGGGTAAGCTAAAATGGTTCGCGGACCTTCTTTTACATCCACAGCCCATCATAATGCACCTTTTAACAAGAAGCCCAATAGATCTTCACAGCCCAATCCAAGCAAACCACAATTTGAATGTCAAGTATGTCGTAAAATGGGTCATACTACTGCCTACTAACTAATATGAAACTTTGAATCTTGTAAGAACTCATTTTAGTTAGGCATAGAAATAAGCTACATTTAGTGAGTTAATAAGTTGAGTTTGAGTTAATAATTTTAAATTATTTATTAAATGAGATTAAGTTAAATCTTTATAAATTTGATTCATTAACTAGCTCGAGTTAGCTTGTATATGTATTAATTATATATATATATATATATATATATATATATAAAATAATGTGTTGCATATGTATTATATTATTATATATAGTTTATGCTATATTAATATATTATTAAGTAAATAAACTTGAACATTTTTTATTTTTCTCAGTCATTAATACTATAGGTTATAAGGTTTTATTTCATTTAAACAAAACACGAATGTTTTATGGAATTATTTTATAATGTTTATAGAAATTTTATATCATTTTTAAGTTATTTTATTAAGATTATTTATTGATTAATGTTTATTTTTTAATAATTTAAAGATTATCTTATTTGTTAAATGAAAGTGATTAATTTATATTTTACTTAATTGATTTAGTTAATAAATTAATTCAAATTCACAATCTTTAAAATGAGTCAAGCTTAAACATAATTAAACTCAGCTTAGACATAGTTAAGCTTGGCTTATCTCAAATCGACTCATTTTATCCCTATTTTCTTCGTACCCCACGCCTAACAATCTCCATATACTACTTTCTCAGTCATAAATCTCAACTTTATCCCTAAAATGTCTCTATTTACTTCTAGCAACATTACTGACTAGCTCCTTGATGCTGGTGCATTTCCTCACATGACTCCACACTCGCAATTAGTGGAGTCTGGCCTCAAATACTAATCAAAACAATGTTGTTGTCTATAATCATAATACTCTTCTTATTTCTTTTATTGTTACATTAACATTTCCCACTCCATACAAACCACTTTATTTACTTGACATTTTAATTGTTCCACAACTTACCATAAAACCTTTTATCCGTTGCAAAATTTATGAAAATAATTCTTGTCAAATTCAGTTCAATCCTTATATATAGTTTTAATGTGAAAGACCTGCAAACCAAGAGAAGACTTCTTATTGGTAAACGTCCACAAACATCTATCTATTAAAGGAAGAGAAAAACCATTCTTTTGCCTCTGACACCTATTCACTGTGACAAATTAGATACTCGTATTTTAATTTTATCAATTTAATTTTTAATATTTTAAAATTGTAATAAATTAGTTTCTCATACTTTAATTTTATCAATTTAATACTTAATAATTTAAAATCATGATAAATTGGTCCTTCTATTTATATCTATGCTAAAATTAGCACATTTTTAAAATGTTAAGAACTAAATTAATATTGATAAATACTTAATAATACATGTAAACAAAAAAAAGTTTCACATCATCATTCTCTATGTAACAAAGGTAGACAAAAGAATTAATTTATTACAATTTTAAAATATATTAATACTGATAAACACTTAATAGTTTACACGTGAGCAAAAAAAAATATTTCACAATTGTCGTGGTACTCTTTTCAATTTACCTTCATTTCTATAACTATTCAAGAATTTTGTAATAAATCATTGTAATTCTTGTTTTCAATGGAAAATTACACTTTTTTTTTCATTATCTTCTGATGTTACTACGTATCTATTACAATTAATTGAGGAACTACCCCATCTCTCTCTTTATCTATCTATCTATCATTGCTTCATAATCTTTATAGAGGACTTTAGTCATCACACTTGGATATTCCCTTTTGGCACAAAAATCATAGGCAACTTTATATGTCAACATTTGGAAACCATTGTTGAAAAATCTTTTCTCTACTTCAATGAAAGCATTTCAATGTGATGGTGCATAAGAACTTGAGTAAGGACCCTTAGCCAAATTTCTCAGTTGCTATAATATCACTTATTGCGTCTCCTACCCACATGCCTCCCAAAAAAGAAAGTTAAAAAAAAAAAAACTCTTCTGAATGAAAAATCAGACATATACTTGAAACTAGTCTGACCCTCTTCCTTTGTGCATCTCTCACTAGGACCTCAATTTTGGTACGAAGCCTTATCTACGTTAATGTTTACCTCATAAATGATGCCTATCCTTCTTCAGTACTGATCGAGTCATGAACATCTTTTTCACAATTAATTTAGTTTCTACCAATTTCAAGTATTTGGATGATTTTGTTTTCCCTTTCTTGGCTCCACAAACGATAAACTTTCCCAAAATCTCTGCGGTGTTTTCTTTGTCTATTTTCCTCAACACAAAAGCTATCGTTGTCTTTATCCAAAACCACATAAAATATACATTTCTGGACACATCTTTTTTTTTTTAAAACTACATTCTCTTATGTCACATCTATTTTATATCCAAACCCTTAACACTCACCCACTTATGCAGAAAAAATTTGTTATTTCATTTTACTGTTTCATTTTACTGTTTCATTTTATATTCCATTTAATATAATTTGTTAAGAAATTATAAAATAATATGATTCAAAGAACAATTTTACTATTTTAGACCAATTATAATGAGTGAGATAAGAAATGAAACACCTCATAAAAAACAGATTTGATCCCATGCTCACATGCCTTGATATGTCTCCCTCTACCCGATCTTCTCTTAATAACCCATTGTTGCTCGATCTAGCATTCAGGCTGGATACCGTAGCATTGCCTTTACAACAGTTGAACTTTGTTGGAACACTTCATAACTCACTGAAATTGGCTTACCTCATCTTAAACCATCCCTTGATGCGAGAACTTGGTGTCACATTGGTAACAAATGATCTTGTTCTACAAGCTCAAACTAAACATATTGAAATTAACATTCTTTTTGTATATTTAGTATAAGATCAAGTCACCAAGAAATCACTATGCATAAGTCATATCCCTGCATTTGAATAGAATAAGAATGTTGTGACTATTAGGAGATAATGTTTCTGCTCATGCTTATCTGAATTCTTTTATTCATTTTGAAGAATTCCATTCAGTTGAGATTGTATATCTGTATGTAGAAGTTATAGGAAATCACGTTAGCTTAGTCACTTCAAATTCTCCATTATCTTATCCACCAATCTTGTAACAAACTGCTGTATTTATGTCTGTAAACACTGAATGAATTAAGATATTTCCTCCATTTTGTTTGTGACAGTTCTATTATGGTATCAGTCGCCTAACCTAAGCCCTAACAAGCGTTTCTCCGCTTCTTCTACCATCAACACTACACCCTCTACCAATCAACACTCCGAACTGGTTGCTATCAATATCACCACTCACTTTCCCATCAAACGTACCCCTACCAATTATGTTGCTTTAGGCCAAACAAATGAGATCCCTTCTCATTGGTTATGGTCTCGTTGCCAACCCCTCTCGCTCGCGAGTTCTTTTCTAAACGAGAAATTGTCTTCCATGTCCAAGGGTACCGCTTCTGTTTCTGAATGTTTGCGGTCAAGCAAATCTATTGCTAATGAGTTCAGTATCATTGGCTACCCATTAGACGATGTGGATCTTGTTTTATTCTGTCTTTCTGGCCTTGGACTTAATTTTAAGGACATAGCTATTGCCCTTCGTTCTCAGCCTGCTCCTCTCTCTTATGACCAAATTTATGAGCAATTGGTCAGATTATGAGTTGCAACTCAGTCGAGAGGAAAAGCCCATTGAAAGTCCTATCACTGTCAACTATGCTCATAAGCGTTCTAATGGTGCTGGATCCAAACACAAATCTGCTTCTTCATCCTCCACTCAACCAAATCACATCTCAGGGGCAAGAGAACTGACATTTGTCAATGGTGCAATAAACGAGGGCAAATTGCTCGCTTTTGTTTCAAGATTACAAATAATCCTAATGTCAAACCATCTGCCAATCAGGCTGCTGTGCGAAGAAACAAAAATCATTGATTAGTTGACTCTGGAGCCTCTTATCATATCACCAATGACTTTGGCAACCTCTCCATCACCATTGATTCTCCTGGTAACGAGACTCTGCAAGTAGCTGACGGTAAATTCCTTCCCATTTCTCATGTTGGCTCTACTACTTCACACTAACCTTCTTCATCCTTGCAGCTTTCCAATGTTTTTTGTGTTCCCCAAATTCAACAAAACCTTATTTCTGTTTCTCAACTTTGCAATCAGAATAACGTTTCTGTTGAATTCTTTTCTTCTTGTTTTAAGGTTAAGGCTCTGGACACGGGGAAGACACTTCTGTAGGGACAGAATGACAACCATACCAATAAACTTAAACCCACGGCAACCCCTACAGTTTTCCTTGCCACTTCCACCACCACCACAACACATTGACACCATAGACTTGGCCACCCTGCTCCTCGCACTCTTCAACATGTCATTTCTAGTCAACCGCTTCCAGTATCTGGTTCTGCATCTTTTTCTTGTACAGATTGTTTAACAAATAAAGTCACAAGCTTTCTTTTCATAGATCTAGTATTTCTAGTCGTTTCCCTTTGGATGTTAACTATGCAGATGTATGGGGTTCTGCTCCTTTTTGGTCGATTGATGGTTTTTGTTTTTATGTTTTATTCATCGATCACTTTTCCAAATATGTCTGGCTTTACCCTCTTAAGCAAAATTCTGATGTTTCTGTTATTTTTCCCCAATTCAAGTCACTGCTTGAAAATCAATTTAATTCTAAAATCTTAACTCTTTTTACTGACAATAGAGGAGAATTTGTTAAATTGCGTCCCTTTCTTTCAATTAACGGTATCTCTCATATCACTACTCCTCCATACACACCAAAACAAATGGTTTAGCCAAAAGAAAACATCGACATCTTGTTGAAACTGCTCGCCGTTTGCTTAATCATTCCAACATTCCACTTCGTTTTTGGTCATTTGCTATTCAAACTGCAGCTTAAATAATTAATCGCCTTCCCACTCCCACCTTACAACATCAAACTCCATATTCTGTTCTTTTTAAGCAACCTCCAACTATCTCAAACTTAGTATTTTTGGATGTCTTTGCTTTCCCTGGTTAAACTTTACACTAAACACAAACTTGAACCTCGTTCTACACCATGCATTTTTCTGGGGGTACTCTCTCACTCAAAGTGCTTACCTCTGTTACGACCTTAAAATCCAGAAATTATACTCTTCACGTCATGTCCAATTTTTGGAGGATTCCTATCCTTTTATACCCCCTCACGTGTTTCTCATTATGCCCCACATCCTCACCTCTGAACTCTTGTTTATCTGAACCCACCCACCTAACGGTGCCTTTTAATCCTTATCCATCTTCCACGTCACACCATGCAAAAAAAAAAAAATCCTTTGCACTGACATTGAGCCAAGTTGTGTTTCTCAAGCCATGAAATTCCCTCATTGGCAGGATGCTATGACAGAGGTATTTAATGCTCTCATGTCTAATGGAACGTGGGACTTAGTGCCTCCCCAACCTCATCTGAATATTATTGGCAACAAGTGGGTGTTTCGTATAAAAGGAACCCAGATGGCTCAATCCCTCCTTACAAAACTCGTTTAATTGACTAAGGCTATCATCAACGCCCTGGTGTTGATTATAATGATACTTTCTGTCCGGTTGTAAAGCCTCAGACTATCAAGATTGTTTCAACAATTGCATTGTCTCATGGGTGGTCCCTCCGGCAAATGGACATCAACAATGCATTCAAGGTTATCTCACTGAGGAGGTATATATGCGTCAACCCCTGGGTTTATTCATCCTCAATTTTCCTCCTATGTCAGCAAGTTAAAAAAGACCTTTATGGCATTAAACAAGCTCCTCGTGCATAGTATCACTCTGTACGCAAGTTCTTGTTGTCTTATGGCTTCACCAACTCACTGACCGATCCTTCACTTTTTGTTTACAACCGTGACAAGTTACTTACTTACTTCTTAGTCTATGTTGATGATCTTCTCCTTACAGGTAATTCTACTGCATTTCTGGATGCCTTTATGCTTGCTCTCTCTCGAAAGTTCTCTTTGAAGGATCTCGATACACCTCAATATTTTCTTGGGCTTGAATTATCATCCACCAACACTGGCTTGTTCTCATCTCAACGTGGTTATATAAGGGATCTTCCAGAGAAATTCAACATGGCAGGAGTTAAGCCAGTTTCCAGACCTATATCAGCATCTTGCAAGTTTGATCACTCATCTTCACCCGCGGACTTATCTTTGTATAGAAGCATTGCTGGGTATCTTCAATATCTAGCCCTCACCCGCCTAGATGTAGCATAATCAATCGCTTGGCTCAACACATACAATCTCCCACACATGATCACTTGCAAGCACTCAAACGTGTTCTCCGGTACCTCAGAGCTACAATTCACTATGGTATTCATCTCATTCGCAGCTCATCTCTATCACTGCGTGCTTACTGTGATGCTGATTGGGCTGGAGACTCTGTGAACAGGCTCTCTACTGGAGCATACAGTGCTTACCTAGGCTCTAATCCTATATCTTGGGCCTCCAGTAAGCAACGCACTCTTGCTCAGTCATCTATTAAGGTTGAGTATCGTACAATTGCTTCCCCTGCTGCAGAAGTCCTTTGGTTACAAAATTTACTCCAGGAACTTGGTTTGAAACTTCCATGTTCACCCCAAATCTTCTTTGACAATATTGGAGCTACATATGTATGTGCTAATCCCATTTTCCACTCCAAGATGAAGCACATCTCTATTGACTATCACTTTGTTCGAGAGCTTGTTGCCAATAAGGCTCTACATGTGTCTCACATTCCCTCTTCCCACCGATTAGCACGTCTTCTAACTAAGCCGTTGTCTGCTCCAAAGCACCAGCTTTTGACATGCAACATTGGAGTCGTTCCTCCTCCATCTTGAGGGGCATATTAGGAGATAATGTTTCTGCTCATGCTTATCTGAATTATTTTATTTATTTTGAATAATTTCATTCAGTTGAGATTGTATACCTCTATGTAGATATTATAGGAAATCACGTTAGCTTAGTCACTTCAAATTCTCCATTATCTTACCCACCAATCTTGTAACAAACTGCTGTATTGATATCTTGTAAACACTGAATGAATTAAGACGTTTCCTCCATTGTGTTTGTGACAGTTCTATTAGTGACAAAAGCCTTGCCCACTAATTCCTTTCACAAGTTACACAACAAGCTCATGGCTGCTATTGTAGGGAGGGTTGATAATGGAATCAACACCAAGAAATCATCTCCCACAAATCAAGCACAAACACATCCCACAAATCATGCCATTTACAAAACCCAAATAATGCAAAAATCAATTGATGAAACACACCCTAATTATTCTTTCCTATTTTATTTACCCTCGCACTAGTATATATGTAGAGATCCATTGTAATGTAAATCATCAAGAAAGCAAACATACAATTCTATATTTATTACTTGAGCAGTAAATATGAGCACCTATTTCAGAATAAGAAATTTGGACCATGTTTCTCCTCTCTCTGGGATATTAGCCCCTTCTACAAGACTCTATCCTCATTTACAAATAAGTTGTTGTTAAGTAATACCATCTTAAGACTTGTGAGTTCTATGTTTAAATCAAGAGGCATACCCCAAAAGTACCAAAACAAAATTAAGGTAGCAATGACTCACAAGTTACAAGTGATATAAATCCTAAGTTCAGCCCAACTTGATTACAGTAGAAATTGTGGTATGAGCACGATTTAGGTAATTTTTATGCATCGAAAGGGATTAGTCTCAGTATATTAGTCGTTACTATATTAGTGCACACTAAAACAAAAACAAAAAAGATGAAGAAACCAATCATGTGCCGTAACAGTAGAGAAGCCACTTGATTGCATGCATGAAGAAATGGGAGCCCAAAGTTGCATTTTGGTAGACAGGAAGGAAATTGAACAGATAGATTTAAAGTCTAGTAAGTACTACGCTTCTTGGAATGATAAAGATGACAATAGTGTGTCATTAATGAGAGTGGTGAAGCCCATTGATTGCATCCGTGATAGGGAGGCAAAAGGGGCTGCACTTTGTTGATCTAAAGGAATCTGAAGAAACAAATTGTGGAAAAACCAAATGCAGCGTGTGAGAATTTTTTACAAAGAAATTCACAGAAGCTCAATAAAGACAAATATATTTCTCAGCAAAGAGAGCATTAAAGACCGGATGAAAACAGTGCAATGCAGTAGCGGCTTCCTGCCCATTATATGACAACTGTAATGTAGTGGCAATGCATCAGGAATTTAGTTACAATACATCTTGATTCAATGGCTAAAAAGTTATTACTGCACTAAAGTAACTGCAATACATCTAAATCCTTATAATCCCTAATGATTGTTGAGTTATAGGTATTCTATCATTTAGTTCACGTGCTCAACAATCATCAGGGAATTAAACATGAAATCATTAGGCCTTCAGATACTTAGTGCCAAAAGGAGGTTATTAACAACGATCAGCCCCACACAAATCTGATTCTACACAATGAATGGCTTCAGGTCAAGAGGATTAGAAGAACTAGCAAAATAACCACAAGTTTTAGGTAATATTAGAGACTCTTCAAGCAATTAATTAGAATATAAGCCTCAATTTCTTAGATGAGATCAATGTATATATGGATGTGTTAGATATAATAATACAATAATGAACATATTTATTAAACAATTTAACCTTCTAGGGTAGGTCGGATAAGTCCTTGATAACCATCATTGAAGGAGAAAGGGATTCGGAACCAATTTAGAGGGGCAAGCAAGGGACTTGACCTCCTTCAGTTGTTTTTTTTATCTATTTATTATTATTATTATAATGTTTATATGTAAACAATTTTACCTTTCAAAATTTTTTAGCCTTTCTATGTAAATATTTTGATAATTGAACTTGGCCTATTTAGTTTCTTGAGTATTTGCTTTAATTGATTTTTGGATGTTGACCACAAAAAAAGTTATGTGGTTCAGCATTCTAGAATTGTGAACTGTAGATTGAGACTATATTTTGTAGAAGATGATGGGGGAGGGAGTTTTGAGGATGAAGGCACATGCTGCAAAACCATAAGACGGTTGGGGCATAAGTCTTGTATCACTTTGTCATGCCCTCTGATTAAATGCAGGTTGTTTCAATTCCACTGATGTAACACAGAATTTGGACGTGTCATGATCAAGGGTGAGAAAAAGGAAGAACACTAAAGCTTAAACTTTATTTTGACTAGATAGCTCTAAAATACAACACTTTTTTTAAAAATAAAAAGTAAAAAACTGTAGATAGAAGAGGGAGTACATGAATTTTAACCTATAGAGGAAATGGGCATACCCGAGTTTGACTTCCGAATTAATGAATTAAAGAGTATTAAGACTTTCAAGTACCACCGCACCAACCCTAAGGGATCAAAAATACAACACTAAACAACTTTAGGAGACTTAAGCACATGACACACTTAATCATATGAATTAGCATATACTTTAGAATTTAACAGGGAATTCATGAATCTCATTAGACCATGGATTCTTCTCCTTTGTAGGATCTATAGTCCTTAATGCTCGCCACACGGCGCTGTTGCATTTAAATCCAGACCCAAATTGAATCTGCCATATTCGATCACCCTTTTTTATTCTCCCCTTTGCTTCGCAATATGCTAATTCATACCAAATAGAACTACTTGACGTATTTCCAAACGTATAAAGAGTCATCCTAGAAGGCTCCATAAGCCAATCATCTAGATCAAGCTGCTTTTGCAGTTCATCTTGCACTGCTTTCCCACCAGTGTGAATACAGAAGTGCTCAAAAGCTAGCTTGAAATTTGGAGTATAGGGTTTTATCTTTTTCTTTAAGAACTTTTTGGCTATTAAAATTGCCAAAAATTTCAGCTGTTCTGATAAGGGTAGCACTGATTTGCCAAGCAACTGGATGTTGGCTTTGAGTGCTTCTCCAGCAACTCGCATTAAATCTTTGGAGAGTGCAACACCAGTTATGTGTTCTTCATCCTCTCTCTGAATTACACTACTGTAGCAATCATCATCATGACCCTTGTGAGTACGAAAAGTTTGCCTAAGATGGTATTTAGAACGATAATAATCAGAAGAAATGTTGGAGAGTAAAATTGCAGCTCCTCCCATGCGAAAGAGACAATTGGAGACCAGCATTGATCTCTCGTTGCCAAAATACCATCCAACATTGATATTTTCGGTGCTAATAACAAGTGCATAAGAGTTTGGATGTACCTGTATATGGGAAACAAGGAAAAAGATTAACGTTAATGTTTGAGTAAGAGTTGATCACATGAGAAATATTATTATTGTTGATAGTTTTTCTTCTCATACATTGACAATAAAGTTCACAGTTTCATACCAAAAACTAGCCTATATTTTCTAATGACAAATTTTACATGAAAATTAACTTTTAGTCATTCACTTCTAATATTTATAAAATATAAATTTATTATTAAGTCTCTTTATCCGTAACTAATTATACTCAAACAAATTAGATAACCTAAGCTAAGATAGAACTCTCGTAAAAATATTTTTTATATATACACAAATTCAAATAAGTCAACATACGTAAGCAATCTAACTACTGCTATAACTAACTGTTGGTTTTACAAGAAAATTATAAGTTGTTTAAATTATTTTAAGTACCTGTTTGGTTTGATGGAATAATTTCAGTGGAAAGGATGTCCCATATAAGCATGGTGGGTTCGGTCTCAAATTCATCCTCCACCACACAAATTAAGAAGGGATAAAAAAAAAACATAACAGAATTGAACTTTTTTATGTTAAAAGAAAAGTGATTTAATTTAAAGATGTAACAGGTTTATAATTTGTTAAGATTGACAAAGATGTTGGATACCAAAGAAAGCACATGTTTTCTTTGAATTTCGATCTAATCGTTTAACTACATTGTAGTTGTTGTTACCAATTATTAGCCGAGGACTACATCATATCCAATTTTGTATTATTTGAAAGTGTTTAACACAATTTTAAACCACATAATTTTTAAGATAATAAAATAACTTAAAACACAATATTTATATATTTTATAGACATAATATACACATAATCTAATTAGGTGGAAAACATTCAGTCTTCGGCATTGTATTAGCACTGATTAATCTACTTGTGACGAGTACAACTAAAAAAGTAATATAAGTTTTAATTATTAAATTTTAATATAATTATACTCCTAGAGCTTAAATCCAGGACCTAGTTAAACTAAAATAGCCCAATTATAAATAGTGTTTGGAATTTTATTACAAGTGTCGTACTATCTTCATAGAATTCTGTTAATATTTAAATTTTGTGAGAGGGACGGGCCAAGGCTCCCGTCTGTCCCCTTTGGATTTGTATTTGATAATTGTATAAATAGTGTTTTTCTATATGAAATAGCTTTGAAAATTATAATTAGAAGTGTAAAAGATGCGGGAGGAATGCTCTTCCAGGTTAACCTGCAAATTGTTCACAGCTGTGAAAGGTTATATATAAGAAGTTGTAGTAATAGCTGATAAAAATAGAAGAAAGATGTGTTCAGGAAACCTGCAAGAGTCTTTGGGCAAGGTCTAGGGATATAAGTCCAGCACCGCAACCCATACCACCAAGATTATAGCTCAAAATATTGTCTCTAAGCTTGTAATGATTCACAATCATTGCAGACAACGACGGCGTTGGAATGAAAACACAGCTGTTCACAACAAGAATCCCAATATCCCTAGCTTTCACATGTGTCTTTGCCAAGACCTCATCAATTGCACCAATAATCACTGTTTCTGTTTCTTTCCTTTTCTCTACTAAGCTGAACTCTGGTGGGATTCTGAGTAGAGACTCTGGAACATAAGTTTTCTGGCCAAATCCAGACTTGTCCAGAATCCTCCTCTGGAAATCTATGCTCTCGTCTCGAAAATGTCCAGTATGTAAGGATCTGTCGATGAACATCTCCTTGGTACAAATGCATTCAGGACCGGGTTTATAACATGCAAAATCTAGTAAATAAACTTTTCTGTGGTTGTTCTTGAAATAAAGGGTGGCTAGGTATGCTATTAAGCAAGAGCATAATAGCAGTGAAGCATGATTAGCGTTGAATATCTGCAGTATGAGGAAAAAGAACTCTTGAACAATAAAAGTGACGGCAGAAAGCTGATAAGGAAAAAAGGTGCTCATAGTGTTGGAGGCTTAGTGTTTTGGTATCCAAGCTTCACATATTTATATAGTGGATACATATCCGTTATTCAACTGTTGG
Organism: Bauhinia variegata; assembly: GCA_022379115.2. Lineage (NCBI taxonomy): Eukaryota > Viridiplantae > Streptophyta > Magnoliopsida > Fabales > Fabaceae > Bauhinia > Bauhinia variegata. Next base: position 19,137,043 of record CM039431.1, on the reverse strand, counting down.
ATTAATTAGATATTAATCGCTTAATGTTGTTAAAATTAAGAAACATTTTTCTCAACACTAAATACGAAGTGGTATGATATGTTGACTTAATGAATGCATGCTAAGTTTCAATACCCTCTGGGACAAAGGTCCTTTAATGATATAGTTGATTCTTTCAGGGAAAAAGAAAGAAGTAATGATATAGTTAGAGTAGTCTTCTCTTTGGTATGAATATCTTACCGTCCATTCGGTAACAGTTGCCATGTTAATTACCATTTAAACAACCTTAGACTTGGCTTTTAACATTATTTAATGGCGTTTGACCAGAAACTAAACAACAGCAATTATTGAAACATGCTATTCACAAACCCAGTTTGCAAGCTCATTTATCCTCGAATCTTTGGCAATAAAGTTGAAAGATACTACACAGCTCAATTCTAGCTAAGTTTCAGTGAAGACAGTAGAATAAGACCATATTATGGTTAGATTTTAGTTGGCAACAAAGGATCCAAGATTTCCTCTCTGGATATTAGATCAAAGATTTTCTGTTGGAGGAAGAAGAATGTCCTTCATTCAAATTATGTATTTTGATATTCTTGTATTTCAATATCAATGGAAAGGCACTTATTTGTACACAGTCTAAGACATTCATTTGCACTTAACCTCTCAATCTACCAATTTTTTTACATTTGGGAGCGTACGCTCAATATCAACCCTAATTAATATTTAACTCTCCTATTTATGCTATTACATAAAAAAAATTTAAGTTCACTAATTTATTTTAGAGCTACTATACAAATTCCATAACTACAACTACATACAGTGGTTCCTCCTAAAAACATAAAAAGTTATGCGGATTACAAAAACTAAAATAAATCAGACATCATACTAAATTCAGATTATTATTTTAACATCCCTTTAATTTATATTTTCATTTATCCTCCAAGTAATGCAAGTAGTATTTGAAAATGTTTAAACTTGAGAGGCTTAGTGATGAGTAAGGATAACTTGCAGGTGCTCAATGCACTTGCTATTGCCAAAACACAATGGTACCACTTCAGAGAAATAATTACGGTTACTGACAGGGCTTATTTACTGATGCTTATGATCAGCATCTCCTTTGTGACTAAATTGCTTTGCCATTTGTTCTACTATGAACCAGGCTCTTCCTAACTATGTACTCTACCTAACAATGATTATGCTACTTGCTTTTTGTGGCAACATGTTAGCCAACTCCTTTGCTGGCTTGTGACGAAATGGGCAGAAAAACTCTTATTTTCTTTCCTAAACCCTAAATTCTATACCATCTTTCATCCAATTTCTTAGGACAATGTTCTTAAACATCAATATTTTTCCCCTCTCACCAACACTTTGTTCTTACTAATCTTGCATGAACATGTTTTTGCCCTTGGATCGAACATACCTTGATGGCACTTTATTCGAGGAAGATGAATGTCTTTAACTCAAATCATGTATTTCAATATTATTGAGGAGGTACTCGTGTACACACAATTCTACAAAAGCTATTACAATTATACTTAATCTACAAATATTTTATATACCATAGGCAGAGCTTTCAATATATCTATCTCAATTGATACGTTTCTTGACTTTTCCATTTATACTAGATTAAGACTTTTATGTTTACTAACTTACTTTAGGAAGTTATACAAATTCTATCACTCAAACCACGTGTATATAATAAATGGAAGTAATTCTTTATTCAGTGCACTAAAAACATGAAAAGTTATACAAGTTAAAAATACTAAAAGATATCATGCTAAATTCAAATTGTTATTCTGACATTTTCAACTTATTACTTTTACCAAACCTAAAATGGGATGTTGTTCTGTTTAGAAATGATAATGGAATGGGACAAAGGCAGGGGGAATGATCCTCATCCCTGCCTTGCAATGTTAGGGGAAAAGGATTTCCCTCCCTAATACTTGTGGGAAAATGGGAATCCACGGGAATTTTATATATATACATGAAGGGAATTTTAGTAGTTGTATAAATTGGAGATGTAAATTTACAAAAACACCCCTAAAATTATATAATTTATTTTAAAATAAAAGATATTTTAATAATTATATAAATTAAGATAGGGAATATGATCCCTATCCCCACCGCAAGGAAAAATTCTCCGAATAGGAGAAATTGTCATCTCTACTGTGTTCCCTTCCATTATTTTTATGAGCGTTTTTTAATAACTTAAGTGTTTATTGAAACCTACTACTGTTGACTTTTCTGAGTCGCAGTGCCTAGAGGGTACGTCGTTGTTGGTTCATGTTTCATGCTTTGTACCGGAGCTTTTTATTCACGTATCTCACAGAATAGGAAAAGAAGTGGTCAAAACTGGGGCATGAAAAGAAAATACTCTTGAATAATAATCCCAAAACCTCAAGTTGGTCCATTGATTTGGGATTCAGATCTGCTGTCCCTTCCATAATAAATTGTCGTGTCGGCTTTCATAGATTTGGCTTCTAGACACCTTTAATGCCATCTTACCAGAAACAAAATTAAAAGAAGAAGAAGAAGAATTCTTGAATGCATAAACAAATTGTGTGTGAAACATGCTCGTAGCAAGCCCAATTTGTAGCTAGCAAATTCATTTATGGATTTTTGGTGATAAAATAAGCACACTCATTATCTTGAATCCTGACGATGTTAATCACAATTTTCAAAGATGTAAAAAAAAAAAAAAAAAAACAATTTAATTTAATTTAAAAGTTTAAGTTATTCAATAAAAATTAAAAATTTTGATATTATATTAAAAATTAATTTAATTTCAAAACTTAAGTTATTAAGAATATATTGAAAATGGATTTTAATCGAATATCTACCTATTGATTTTTTTAATACACTCTTTCAGTTAATTTAGGAGTAGCTTTTGTGAAGGAAAAGTCTTTCCATTAGAATATTTAAACAATTCTTTCCATTAAATTCATACTAAAACATTATTATAAAAGGATTCAGCTTATATATACTTATAAAATTTACAAATGATTAATTATCTGGTAATTAAGGAAATAATTAAAGAGTGTTTAGGTATGTTATTTAACAAGAGAATAATGACAATGGAATATGATTATGCTTGAATATTTATCGTATGCGGGGAAAAGAAGAGCTAAAAGTCTCACATAAAAAAAGTGAAAGCATACCACCAAATGAGTAGATGAATTAGGTTATTCTAGCTTAACCAAAGTTCTTGGGTTTAGGTTTTTGTTGTAACTATTTGCATTAAAAATTAGTAGTGAAAATTTTTTGTTTTTATAGTTTTGTTTAACTCAAACTAGATTAATACTCTATACACAAAAATTTGGATGACATGTTTGGAAAAAAAATATATATCAAAATTGTGCAACCAAGTAGAAAAAGTTAGATAAACTCGAAAAAATCAATGATAAAATAACTTTAATAATATGTCGTCATTATACATGTAGTCTCCCAAAATTTATGTAAAATTTATATTAGTTCATCTAAAATCTTGGCTCTTCTTATCCAAATCTTAGCTCCAACCTTGAAGATATCACCTTTATGTTAAAAATGTTGAATATAATATAAAATTAATAATGAGTCTTTTAACAATTTAAATTTCTAAGTTAAATTGATTCTTCATATAAAATTATAATTTCTTTAAAATTATGTCTTATTCACATTTTAAGCTCAAAGCACTTTTTTATCTCGATGTATGATGAATAAATAAATTTTTGATACTCTCTTAATTACTTAAACTTTTGGACAAAATCATTTTTAACAAAAAAAAAAAAAATGTTATATCAAGCAGGGGTGGAGGGAGGGGGATAGGCAGGAGCAATAGTATCTTCAAATTGTCAATTTTGCCTTAATATTATATAAATATTATGCATTTAGCTCCAAAATTTATGTAAAATTTACATCTCATCGCTCAAAATCTTCGCTTTTTAATTCCAGTGCCCTTCATCCAACTTCGGGCTCCATCACGGATTTGGATGCTCTGCAGTCGGGGCTCTGCAATCACCCTCTGCAGTTAGCCCCGACCAGCCAAATTGTAACACGACAGCCTTTCCTAGGTGAGCCTAAGGCGAGCGGGTGTATGACCGGCACGTGCAACACATACACCAACTTCAACACGTACACCATCTTCTCTTGAAGCGCCACCAGCAATGTCAAGTGCCCAAAACGCTAGCGTTTAAGCTGGTCGGGGCTGACTGTAGAGGGTGACTGCAGAGCATCCAAATCCCTCCATCACTGATATTGGTGACAATAAACATCATCAACTTTCTGGAGAAATCAATGGATATCAACTTCCTTGTCTGTGCTTGTGCATACTTCATTGGTTCTGTTAGTAAATGTAGTTGGATGAGGTTGTAGTTTGTTTTTATGGAAGTATTCACTGAATAATATAAAATCCTTACAATCGATTAGTTGTGTAAAATAATTTTATTTTTGTTTACTTTTTAATTTTGACTTCTATTTCTACTTTCAATAACACTTTTTTATTAAAAAAAATAAAAACAAAAAGTAATCCAAACAAGTTTTTAAGCTAAAATTGGAAAGGCAGGTTATGAATTTAGCATTCTGTTAGTTGTGTTTAGATTTCCAACTTCCTCTTCCGCCTTTTTTTTTTTTTTTTGTAATAGTGCCGAAATCCCCTTCATTACTAAATGAATCATTAAGATCCGTTTAGTATGCTAGAAATAAAGGAGAAGAAAATGATTACGTTTTATTTTCTCTTTTTTTCCACTGTTTGATAGTTTCAGAATAAAATAAAATTTATTCTTTAAAGATATCACTTTTTATCATTTAGAGAGTATAATTTTTTTTTTCAAATTTAAAAGAAAGTCAGAAAAAGAAATGAAAAGAAATTTTTATTTATACAAAAAATTAAGTTATAAAATTAAAATTACATTATATATCTTTGTATATTTATTAAAGTTTAATTTTTTATATTATAAAATTAAAATTAAATTACAAAAGTTATAAAGTTATAAAATTATAATTATAAAATTATATTAAATTATAAAAATTATAAATTTATAAAATTAAAATTAAAATTACATCACATTTGTGTATCAATCTAAGTTATAAAATTAAAATTATAATATAAAAATTTAAGTTTTCTTTTAATATCAATTATAAAATTTATAATGATCAAATTAAAAATAAAGATATTTTTTATATAAATTTTGAAAAAAAGAAAAATTTATACTTACACAAAAATATTTTTTTTATATAAACCAAACATATAATCAATTTTACCGTAGTTATTGTTGTAGTAATTGCAGTAGGGTCGTCGATTATACAAGATTCAAATTCTATTTCATCATGAATGCATTCCAAGTTACCATCACAATTTAAAGCCAGTGACCACTTTCTGTTCTTGTTGATGTAAGTAGTTAAAACGCACAAATCAAAGCACGAAGAATGAACAGTCACATCGTCGTAGGATTCCATGTAACTGGCTCTCTAGAGATGCTCTAAGATTTTTTTTTCAAACCTGTTCCTATTTCGAGTACAAAATAAATAAATAGACACGTCCAATTGTACCGATCCAAACTACTTCTGCAATTTTATTGAAATTGTCAATGAAATTATTGTACCAAATAATAGACAACTAGTACTCTTGTTAGTATCATTTCTTCTGCAACAAACGTCTTCTTACCCGAGCTTTAATGTGAAAGCTAAGTATAGTACAACAATACTGCCCAATTGTTGAAATTGTCATAAGATTGCTTTCCCTAAGTTGGATCTATATATTACATGTGTCTATATTTTAGTGGAGGACACTAGTCGGTTAAGACTTCCTTAAATAAAAACTACCACCTCATCTAACGTCTTTGATTTTTTTTTTTTTTTTGTTTCATTCTATAACATGACAATAGCAAGTTGTTTAAATCCTAGCCATTACATTCAATAGCTAAGATGATAATACTCCTTCCATTTCGGTTACTTTTTTATACATATAGTTTAAGGTTAAATCACATAGACTAAAGCTTGCATGTATTTTTTTTTTTTTATTAAACCGAATTTATTATATGATTTATCATTTTATCATTCTCTTGTTTTACTCTCCAAGTCTATATTATTATAATTACTCTATTTACTAATGTATAAATAAAAAATAAGATTAAAAAATTAATAATAAATGTTATTTTAAAATTTTACAACAACTAATGAATAATAACAAAATTTTATCCGAAAACAACAAATAAGCATTAATCCTCTCTCCTCTTTAAAGCTACCACATTAAATTAATCAATCCTTTTAACTTTTTAAACCCTAAATTATATTCCTTTAATTTCATTTTATTTCTCATTTTAAAAAAAATCATTTTAAATTTATTTATCATTTTAAAATTCAAAACAACATTAATTATATTTTTATTTTCACTAAATTTAATTATTTGACACACTTTATTAATATTATAATAAATAAAGATATATTAAAAAGTTTAAAAAAAAATCCTCCACTGTTAGGGATAGCAATAGAGTCAATATGAGACGAGGTTTCCACTCCCCAACCCTAATCCTAATGTTAAGGGTTAACCCTGTCTCCATCTCTAAACATAAACGTGTCTTTATTAAGATTTCCACTCTCATCCTTTTAAATACTCATTGTCTCAAGACTCACTCTATTTATCCAAACTTACTTTACATAAGTTATTCAATAAACACTCAAATATAAATTAACATTACTATCAAAATTTAAGTTTAAGACAATAAGATAACATAAATAACATTTTAGTAATCTCATATATATATATAGGTCTGAGACGGGTAGTTACTTCACTACCCATCCCTATATCCAACTGAATAAGAATAAGAGTGCCCTATTAGTATGGGTTAAATTGCTATCCCTATCTACTGTTAAATTGGGGTCATGATAAAGACCTCAACTTTTCTTGAGAGAAATCTATGGATATCGACCTTCTTGTGTGTGCTTGTATATATTTCAGTTGTTCAGTGTAGGTTGACGATATATCCACTGAGAGAAGTAATGCATTAATTTACTTATGAGACTCTAAACTCAAAAGCTTAAGAACATAAAGCGGTATATTAATGAGCTTTTTTTATTTATATATCTATCATAACTTATTTATTTTTTAAAAAAAAATTATATAGATTATAGACTATAATAATAACATAAATAATTAAACAAGTTTATTAAGGAAGATAGGTGGAAAATAAGGTGAGTTATTTAGAGACAATTTTGTCTTTTAAATTTTTGTCTCATAATTATTTAAAAAGAAAATATTTAAAGAGAATATTCTTTAATAGCATTAGTTAACAGGATTTAAGTATAAATTTTGAAAATACATAAGTAGTAATTGTAAAATAAGCTAAATACACAAGATGTTAGTGTAATTTACTCAATATTTTAAAAAATTGGAATAGTTGTTCAATCTATAAATGGACCAAAGAACATTTAGATTGGCCCAGGCAAGCTAAGTGGTGCTTCTTTTCACACTCCTTTTTTTTCTTCACACACCCTACTTCCTTTGAAGATTAAAATCCTAAATACATTTTTAAAATAATCCTGAAAACCCTAAGGAATCCAACCCCATTGCAGGTTGGGTGGCCAGCATCGGGTAGCCTGAGATGATTCTCCTTCCTCCGTGTCCTGGACACCAAGCATTGAGGTACCTGAAAGTAACACCAATTTAAGAAGATTTTCCTTACATCCTCACAATCTGTGCAATTAATCTTACTAGGACCGCTTGCAGTTGCAGTCTCATCTAATAGCTGACAGCAACAACTGCAATACAATCAATAGTAAAGGAATCAAATTCAATCCAATGCCCTTGTTGCCTGCCATGATTGTCAATCATGACATGCTAAGAAGACGTTTCGAGCTCAATCATTACAAGCTAAGAAGAGCACTTGTTTTGAGCTATAATCTTGGTAGTATGTTGCATGCAGTACAGGATAAATCTCGCCAAAGAACTCTTGCAGGATTATTATTCTGTTATATATTTTACTACAGTGTGTCTAAATTTTGAAGTTATGTTTTTAATTCATATTAGATATACTTTGTATGCAGATTTATGCTATCACAAGTTATTTTGTAAGTTCTTGTTTTTTCCCCCTTTTGATAGAAAATTCAATATCTAAGTTATATAGTTAGCATGCATATTTTGATTTTAAATTTAAAGTCAAATTCCTTTTTATATCAGCTTCACTATCAGTGTCTCACATAATTGTCCAGGATGCAGAAAATCAACATTAGTGCGCTAAAGTCTCATATATATATATATATATATACACACACACACACACACACTAAAGTCTCGTAAGTTTATTTATGAAGAATTGATAAATAGTGGAACGTAAAGTATACCACTGTGGCATACATGTAGTTTTTCTTTTTTCACTTGTTCTCTTTTATTTTCATTTGCTTTGATAAAAACAATTTTCTTAAAAACATTTTAGTTTAATAACTTTCAATTCTTCAGCCAAAAAATATTTCATAAATGTTTATCAATTACGTTAGGGTTTAGGCTGAATTGCAAACTTATCCCATTTCAGTTTTGCTCTTCCACTTCCATTTTCTTGCTCCTCCAATGGCAGAAACTACTTAGCTTTCAAATTGAATAAGGGTGAGTGCAGTGCTGTTCAGTGTAGATCTCAAGAATATTTCAAACCAAATCACTTGAAAACTTATAATCTGTTTGGTTTAGGTTTTTAAAATTTTAATAAAACAACTAAACAACTCAATTGCGGTTTGGTCCAATCGGTTTGAATGGTTTAATAGTCTAATAAAAAAAATAGAAAAGATGGATGTTATTAAATCATATGAGAAGTATTTTTAGCAAATATTTTCAGATCATCTCAAGCTTCCTCTCAATCTTGAGTTTAGAGTTTATTTTCTCCTCTACGAGGAATTAAACACTAAAATTAGAAAGATTAAGTGCAATCACCTTACTAGGACCACCTATAACAAACTAACAGATAAGATAGATAAGAATGTCATACTCATATTACTTACGCTTTAATGAGTTGACAAATAAAATAGGACCAGAAGGGTTGTTAATACAAATAATATATTGCTAATTATAAAAATGTAAGATATACTTGTAAAAATTAAAATTTAATACATATATATTAAATGTGTCTGTTTGGTTTAGTTTTAATAAATTAAAAATTCTACAATCCATAAACCGAACTATAGTAATGGGTTTAAAAATTTCAATCCAAAGCAAACGTCATACCACGCCACGCCACATACGTGAAATCAGGTGATTTAAGTAGGTTGGTTCAAATTTTGCTCACCCTTGAACATAGTTGTCAGTGAACCCACATGAATGGATTAATTGGATCCTGTCACCTCACAATTTAAAGCCAATTGCCACTTCTCTTCTTTTTGTGACAAAAACGCTAAATCAAAGCATGAAAATGAACTGACAACCCTAGGCAGTACTGCGACTCAGCAATTAGTCATCTCTCGTACAATTCCTAGTAATAGCAGTAGCTAGGTTTTAACAAAGACTTCAAGTTGTTAGGAAAGGCTCTTAAATAGAACTAAAAGGACCATTGATCCAATATCTAAACAGGAAAGCTGGAAATCAACACTTTCCCATCTCATATTCTGAATCATAAAATATTCTTATTCTAGTGTTTCCACTGAAACTTTGCTTGAATTGAGTAATTGTTCAGGAGCTACTGTTTTTTTTTTTTTTCCAAAGTTTCAAGATTGAATTAGCTTTTAGTTTGCAAACTGGATTTGTTAAGAGCATGTTCACTCCTTTAATTTTCTTACTTCAAAATTGTCCTTGAAGTTACAGGGAGATATTCATCCCAAATTATTTTACCAAATTAATGACCATTCTAATTAATATCATTAGTTCTGTCTTTTGCCCTGAAAAAGGCATAAAGTATGAGTGGTACACTACTATTTATGAATGTCTCCAAAAAGTTGAAAACCATTAGATAGGGAAAGCTGGAATCCCTTATTGCTATCTCACATCTTAATCATACAATATTCTTATTAAGATTTGCTTGAACTGATCTGTGTAGCAGCTATTTGTTGGAGTTATACTGTCAAGCAAGATAATAAACAACCAAAGTAAATAGAGACACAAACAAGATAATAAACTACCATTTAGATCAATTGACACAGATTGTTCTAACTTAATTAAAAATTTTAGCTTTGAGCCATGAGAATGCAGTTGTATTAAGATTTAGTAGAGAAAACTTTATTACTCTTATAATCTTACTTGACTTGAAACAGTGGTTTATTCTAAATTAAATTACGCCAACCAACAATCATGAATCACATTATATGAAAGAAATTTACAAATGAATACAACCGACACGCTCTCACTCTCTTTACACAAATACAGATCTCACACCAAAGGTCACTAAATGTCTCTCTTATTTTTGGCGAGGAGGTTACTACTCAATCAAGACTTTCTTAAATACGAACTACTACCTCATCCAACTAGATTTACACACAACAAACTTTTTCAATTGCCACCAATAAAACTTTTTTTTCCCTATATGTTTCAGATTCACCCCCACTTTTTTAAGAGAAAAATATGTTGTTCTACTTTTACGTCTAATTCTCTATTATGTAATTGATTAAAAAATTACAAAATAATATTATACAAAAAATAATTTTATTTATTTAAACTAATTATAATAAATAACACATAAAATAAAATATTGTACGAAATAACAAATTTACTCCCATAGTTTCAAAGTCGTGTTACATATATTTCTCAATTTAATAATGCTAATACAAGCAATATCTTGTGTTCTCATATATATATATGTACAAATATGTAGATCTTGGGTTATAGTTTCATATATGGTTATGTGTGCCAAATGGCATCGAGTCAAATGGTATTAATTTTATCTTTAAGACTCATAAATATGTGTTTAAACTCAGTTGTAGCTAAAGTACATATCCTGCTTGAGATCATTTTATGTTAAGCTTGGATGCAATAGTACATTGCCTCCGACACCATAAATTTCTGCACTATTATTCCAACTCTTTAACTTTTCTGCCTTCACTTTTATCATCTATGACTTCGTTTTTCTCGCATGCACATGGCACTTATTCAATGCCCAACCATGTTTCCTTGTTTTTATGCTCATTGTAAATAGTTCCTTGAATAGGAGAAATTGTCATCTCTACTGTGTTCCTTTCCATTATTTTTATGAGCGTTTCTTAATAACTTAACTGTTTATTAAAACCTACTGCTGTTGACTTTTCTGAGTCGCAGTGCCTAGAGGGTACGTCGTTGTTGGTTCATGTTTCATGCTTTGTATCGGAGCTTTTTATTCACGTATCTCACAGAATAGGAAAAGAAGTGGTCACTCGCTTTAAATGGAAACTGGGGCATGAAAAGAAAATACTCTTGAATAATAATCCCAAAACCTCAAGTTGGTCCATTGATTTGGGATTCAGATCTGCTGTCCCTTCAATAATAAATTGTCATGCCGGCTTTCTTTGATTTGGCTTCTAGACACCTTTAATGCCATCTTACCAGAAACAAAATTAAAAGAAGAAGAAGAAGAATTCTTGAATGCATAAACAAATAGTGTGGGAAACATGCTCGTAGTAAGCCCAATTTGTAGCTAGCAAATTCATTTATGGAATTTTGGTGTTAAAATAAGCACACAACCCAGTTCAACCAGAGTTTCATTCAAGTGAAACGCTAGATTTTAAGAATACTTTGTAGTGTTCATCGGATTGGGGATTCTGGTTTGTAAAGCTTGAGATCAGAAGTGAAGAACAGCAGAAAATCACAGAAAGGAGAAGATTGGAAGAACGAGCAATTAAAAGTTTTTATTGATCATAGATGCCCTTGTAAAATAACTTACATTTCATCATCAGCATAGTGAGCATTTATTATTTTATCCATTCTTAATAGCTAGCCGAAAGTGTTTAGGTAAATATATGTCATAAATAAAAAATTTGTTCTTAAAACTTCTCTCAATAATTTAAACTTTATTTTTCGGGCAATAACTTTTTCTTCTCTCTCTTTATTCTGAATAAATGAAAAGTCTCACAAAAAAAAAGTAAAAGCATACCACCAAATGAGTAGATGAATTAGCATAAGGTTATTCTAATTTAACCAAAGTTCTTGAGTTTAGGTTTTTGTTGTAACTATTTGCATTAAAACTTAATAGTGAATTTTTTTTTGTTTTTATAGTTTTATCTAACTCAAACTAGATTAATACTCTGTACACAAAAATTTGGATGACATGTTTGGAAAAAAAAAATATCAAAAATGTGCAACCAAGTAGAAAAAGTTAGATAAACTCGAAAAGATCATGATAAAATGACTTTAATAATATGTAGTTATTATATATGTAGTCTCCCAAAATTTATGTAAAATTTATATTAGTTCATCTAGCTCTTCTTATCCAAATCTTAGCTCCAACCTTGAAGATATTGCTTTCATGTCAAAAATGTTGAATATAATTCAAAATTAATAATGAATCTTTTAACAATTTAAATTTTTAAATTAAATTAATTCTTCGCATAAAATTATAATTTCTTTAAAATTATGTCTTGTTCATATTTTAAGCTCAAAACACTTCCTTATCTTGTTGTATGATGAACAAACAAATTTTTGATACTCTCTTAACTGCTTAAACTTTTGAACAAAATCATTTTTTAACAAAAAAAAAAAATGTCATATCAAGCAGGGGTGGAGGGAGAGAGATAGGCAGGAGCAATAGTATCTCCAAATTGTCAATTTTGCCTTAATATTATATAAATATTATGCATTTAGCTCCAAAATTTATGTAAAATTTACATCTCATCACTCAAAGTCTTCGCTTTTTAATTCCAGTGCCCTTAATCCAAATCCGGGCTCCATCACTGATATCGGTGACAATAAACATCATCAACTCTCTGGAGAAATCAATGGATATCAACTTCCTTGTCTGTGCTTATGCATGCTTCATTGGTTCTGTTAGTAAATGTAGTTGGATGAGGTTGTAGTTTGTTTTTATGGAAGTATTCACTGAATCCTTACAATCGTTCCTGAACCAAAAAATATACAAAGTAATGTAGCAAGTAGCAATAGAAAAAGACCATACGCTCAATTGGAATTGGTCACTGTTACGTAATAAGCAGTACTTGTCACGTGCTTATCATGTGTTCTCTAAGTCAGTTAGCCTAGCTAATTATGGTTGGTGATTAGTCAAATCTGGTTGCTCTATAACTAAGTCTACATATATTCAAGTCACTGTAACTTTTCAGATTCATTAATTCACAGTCAGTAAAATCTGAAGCTTTATCATCTTTCCTCTGTTTCTCGGACTCTCTCTTCTTCTCTACTCTTTCTTGAAATTCCATTGGTTTTGAGTCACTGCATGTAGTCTTGACTCTTGTGCCAACAAAGTTGGCCAAAACTTTTCACGATGAAGTTAAGATTAAAGAGTTTTTTTCAACCTTAATGCTATTATTTGGAAGAGGGATGATATATACAGACTCACTTCTGCACGTTCATACTTAACACTTTCTTTTTTTTTCACATCTCTTTAATTATTATTTTTTATTTATAATTTTATTCTTATAATATAATTAAAATAAATAAAATATACTTATGTATATTTAAGTGTGAAACTAATTTTTTTATTATTATTATTTGAAATTAATTGTATGAGAGAGGTCGTTGCTATGGTCGCAGTGCCGCTTAAGGTCTCTTTGTGATGGGAATGGGGGTTATAAAATTTGACAAAAAAAAAAAAAAACAATTTATACATTGTTTTATGCACACCTTAATATACATTTAACTTTTTAACTACGTTGAACGTAAAATTATATATATATATATATATATATATATATATATATATATATATATATATATATATATATATTAAAAAATAAGTATAAAAAGTATATGTATACATTAAACCACTCTAAATTTATATCTCCTGGCACCTGCCATTGTGGCTCTGGGTTCTGAACTTGGCATCCATTTTATGTGGAAATATGCACAGTTTCATCACAACTAGATCTTGTCAATCATAGTTGGAGACATCTAATTAAAATAGAGATAACTATCTAAATTCATGCATAATGAAAACGTCACTAAGAACTCAAGCATGTTTTCTTTGAGATAGAATCTGTTATCTCATTCTAAGCAGTCTAACAAAGTCTATTTCTGTAAAATAATTTTTATTAAATGAATAACACCTATCTGAGTCATTACTATCCTTTTTCAAATCTGCCAAAAAGTTAGATAAATAGACACATCTCATTGCACCGATCCAAACTACTTCAATTTTATTGGAATTGTGAATGAAATTATTGTACCAAATAATAGACAACTAGTACTCTTGTCAACATCATTTCTTCTTTCTTCTGCATGATACAAACGTCTTCTTACCTGAGCTTTAATGTGACAGCTAACTTAGTACAACAATACTCCCCAATTGTCATAAGATTGCTTTCCCTAAGTTGGACCTATATATTACATGTATCTATATTTTTGTGGAGGACACTAGTCGGTTAAGACTTCCTTAAATAAAAACTACTGCCTCATCTAACAAGATTTTTTTCATTCTATAACATGACAATAGCAAGTTGTTTCAACCCTAGCCATTACATTTACTAGCTAAGAGATTTATAGTTTAAGGTTAAATCACATAGACTAAAGCACGCATTTTTTTTTTAGTTAAACCAAATTTATTATATGTTTTTTCATTCTATTATTCTTTGATTTTACTCTCTTTATCATTATAATTACTCTATTTATTAATATACAAATAAAAAATTAATAATAAATGTTCTCTTAAAATTTTAAAACAACTAATAAATAATAACAAAATTTTATCCCAAAACAACAAATAAGCATTAATTCTCTCTCCTCTTTAAAGCTAACCACATTAAATTAATCAATCCTTTTTAACTTTTTAAACCCTAAATTATATTCCTTCAATTTCATTTTATTTGTCAATTTAAAAAATGCATTTTTAATTTATCTACCATTTTAAAAATTTAAGACAACATTAATTATTTTTTAACTATATTTTATTTTTATTAACTTTAATTATTTTACACACTTTATTATAAAATTAGTTAATGTTATAATAAATAAAAATATATTAAAAAAAATTAACATATTAAAAAGATTTTTTAATCTATGCACATCAACTTTAAACAATATATAATATGAAACGAAAGGAGCAAACTCTATACCGCAGAACTAAAAATCATAAATACTCTATATCTTATATCCTTCATAAATGCTATAGGTTCCTCCACTATTAGGGATGACAATAGAGCCAATATGTGACGAGGTTCCCACTCCCCAACCCTAGTCCTAATGATTACAACCGATACTCTCTCACTCTCTTTACACAAATACAGATCTCATACCAAAGGTCACTAAATGTCTCTCTTATTTTTGGCGAGGAGGTTACTACTCAATCAAGACTTTCTTAAATACGAACTACTACCTCATCCAACTAGACTTACACACAACAAACTTTTTCAATTGCCACCAATAAAACTTTTTTTTCCCCGTATGTTTCAGATTCACGCCACTTTTTTAAGAGAAAAATATGTTATTCTACTTTGACGTCTAATTTTTTATCACGTAATTGATTAAAAAATTATAAAATAATATTATATAAAAAATAATTTTATTTATTTAAATTAATTATAATAAATAACACAAAAAATAAAATATTGTACGAAATAACAAATTTGCTCCCATAGTTTCAAACTCATGTTACATATATTTCTCAATTTAATAATGCTAATACAAGCAATATCTTGTGTTCTCATATATATATATATATATAGATATATAGATCTTGGGTTATAGTTTCCATATATGGTTATGTGTACCAAATGTCATAGAGTCAAAATGGTATTAATTTTATCTTTAAGACTTATAAATGTGTTTAAACTCAGTTGTAGCTAAAGTACATATCCTGCTTGAGATCATTGTATGTTAAGCTTGGATGCAATAGTACATTGCCTCCAACACCATAAATTTCTGCACTGTTATTCCAACTCTTTAATCTTATCTGCATTCACTTTTATCATCTATGACTTCGTTTTTCTCGCATGCACATGGCACATATTCAATGCCCAACCATGTTTCCTTGTTTTTATGCTCATTGTAAATAACATACCTAACCACCCTTTACTTCATGAACTGCTAAATTTAAACCCTAACCACCCAGAATATATCAGTTGGCAGCCTTTGAAATGTTTTAAGTACATTAATTAAAATGGTTCAATTAGGTAGCTCTACGCCTCAACAGTTTTAAAAATGACTATATCATTTGACAGCGAAAAAAATATTGAAAGAAGAGACAAAAAGCACATTTACAAGCTCTGACACCATCACCCAATGTCAATAACTACGAAAACCAAAAGAGAAAAAGGTAAG
The DNA here is from genome assembly GCA_022379115.2 of Bauhinia variegata. Taxonomy (NCBI): domain Eukaryota; kingdom Viridiplantae; phylum Streptophyta; class Magnoliopsida; order Fabales; family Fabaceae; genus Bauhinia; species Bauhinia variegata. The sequence continues at coordinate 19,120,716 of CM039431.1, read as the reverse complement.
GATTGCGGGGATGAAAATCTTTTTTTTCTTTTTTTCTTTTTGTGAAATGACTGTGATTTAATTACTATATATATATATATATTAAGGGTATTCTTAAAAAAAACGTATTAAAATTTTCAAAAAGGTTGTATTTAAACTAGGCAAAATATACTAGCCAGTTATCAAAGAAGTTGAAGAAGCATGCTCTAAATGAGGCCTGAACAGACAAGGGCAGTCCAAAACTAAAGGAAACCTCAAAGAATCTACCGTATTTAAACCAAATTTATGAACTAAAAGAAGATTTTCCAAGGAAATATTAAGATTCATAAGAAATATTATCTAACATTCCTACGGAACTATTTATAACATTTTCATTAATTATTGTTTAGGACAGCAAAAATAATTTATTTATAAAGAGTTAAAAAGTATGTCTCACATTTTATTCTAAAATTTTATATTGTTTTAAAAATAAAACAATCTACATTTTATACTTGCAATATCATTTTATTATTTTCTTAACAAATAAAGATATTGAAACAAGGTAAACATGTTTTGGAATAAAAGTTGTTGTCTCGTGTACAAAATGCCTCCTTAAGATAATTTAACCATTCTTCCTTTGAAGAGATGTGCATTCAATTGACAACAAAGTCTTGTTTCATTTCATTTCATTTTGCTACTTTTGAGCGTTGTGAAAATTTAAACTATCAAAATCTAATTCAACAGTTCAATATACGTATATGTATCCACTATAAATATGTTAAGATTGGTTACCAAAATACTTGACCTCCAACACCATGAGCACCATTTTCATGCCAACCCTTCTCTTAATTCTTTCTCAGTTTTCTGCCTTAGCTGATATTATCCAACACTTCCTTCTTCCGATATGGCAGATATTCAAAACTAATCATGTTTCACTGTTAATATGCTCTTGCTTAATAGCATTCCTAGCCACCCTTTATTTCATGAACCACCAAAGACGGTTTATTTACTAGATTTTGCATGTTATAGGCCCCGTCCCGAATGCATTTGTACCAAGGAGATGTTCATGGACAGATCCTTACATACTGGACTTTTTCGAGACGAGAGCATAGATTTCCAGAGGAGGATTCTGGACAAGTCTGGATTTGGCCAGAAAACTTATGTTCCAGAGTCTCTACTCAGAATCCCACCAGACTTCAGCATGGTTGAGAAAAGGAAAGAAACAGAAACAGTGATTATTGGTGCAATTGATGAGCTCTTGGCAAAGACACGTGTGAAAGCTAAGGATATTGGGATCCTTGTTGTGAACAGCTGTGTATTCATTCCAACGCCGTCGTTGTCTGCTATGATTGTGAATCATTACAAGCTTAGAGATGATATTTTGAGCTATAATCTTGGTGGTATGGGTTGCAGTGCTGGACTTGTATCCCTAGATCTTGCCAAAAGACTCTTGCAGGTTTCCCGATGCATCTTTCTTCCTTTTCAATATATTGCTGCAATTTCTTATTATTCAATATTATATATCGTGAATCATTTGCAGGGTAAACGCCTACTCTTTTACGCTCTTATGCTATTTGGTAACCTTATTATGGGGAAAAGTCTAACATGTTCAAAGTTAATGTTGCATAAAATATCAAACCATTCTTAATTTTTTTTTAACTGCTTAAACAATAAATCAATTATTAATTTGATATTAAAGTTTTTATGAATTTTCTGTCAAAAAATCTTGACCAAATTTCTATGCCACCACTTTTTTAAGTAAATTGAAATTTCACCGAAAGATTAAATCATCTCATCACCACTTTCTTTAGTAAACTAAAATTTTATTTTATGGTATAAGAAATAGACCCAGATAGTTCATGCCAAGGGAAAAAGGAATTTTCAGATGTTAAGCTAAGATTTAAATCTGGAAAATCAATGAATTTATTATATCTTTACCTCTAAATTAAATCAATTTTCTTTTAATGAAAGAATTAGTGCATGCAATCACTTAAATACTAGCATTTGATATGTTTCCTGATATAGGGAACATTCTAGGAGAATAACTATGAGCCAGAGCCTTCGGATCATAATAACTATATATATGAAATAACTTAAACTACCAGACCATGTAAATAGTGACATTTAATATGTCAATGAATAAATGCTATTAAATAAAATATCGATAATAAATTTAAAATCTAAAACATTTATATCATTAAATCTCAAAAACATTAACGAAATCAAATAATAATTAATAAAATAAATAATTCATCCAATTCAGTTTCTTCTTTTATTTTTGTTTTGTACAATTTAAACATTTAAACATATATAATTATCATAAAAATTATCACTAACACAATTTTTATAAAGTATATATCATTGAGAAAATACAAATAAGTTTTTGTATGAAACTGTGAACTTTATTGGCAACATACAAGATGAAAATCCTAACATCAATGATATTTTCATGCTTATCCAAGCATGTACATTAATCTATCTTTTTCCCTTGTTTTCTATATATAGGTACATCGAAATTCTTATGCACTTGTTGTTAGCACTGAAAATATTAACATTGGATGGTATTTTGGCAACCAGAGATCAATGCTAGTCTCCAGTTGTCTATTTCGCATGGGTGGGGCTGCAATTTTGCTCTCCAACATCTCTTCTGATTATAATCGTTCTAAATACCATCTTAGAGAAACTGTACGGACTCACAAGGGTTATGATGATGATTGCTACAATAGTGTCATTCAAAGAGAGGACGAAGAAAACAAAACTGGCATTGCTCTCTCCAAAGATTTAATGAGAGTTGCTGGAGAAGCACTCAAGGCCAACATCCAAGTGCTTGGCAAATCAGTGCTACCCTTATCAGAACAGCTGAAATTTTTGGCAAGTTTAATAGCCAAAAAGTTCTTAAAGAAAAAGATGAAACCCTATACTCCAAATTTCAAGCTAGCTTTTGAGCACTTCTGTATTCACACTGGTGGGAAAGCAGTGCAAGATGAACTGCAAAAGCACCTTGATCTAGATGATTGGCTTATGGAGCCTTCTAGGATGACTCTTTATAGGTTTGGAAACACATCAAGTAGCTCCGTGTGGTATGAATTAGCATATTGCGAGGCAAAGGGGAGAATGAAAAAGGGTGATCGAATATGGCAAATCCAATTCGGGTCTGGATTCAAATGCAACAGTGTCGTGTGGCGAGCATTAAGAACTATAGATCCTACAAAGGAGAAAAATTCATGGTCTGATGAGATTCATGAATTTCCTGTAATATTCTGAAATTTTGCAAGTTTATTGTTTTGTAGAGAGCAAAATCATATAAATAAGTATATTATATGCTGAAGTCTCTTCTCGTTTGTTAAATGTTGTACTATCTAATGTACTAAAATCTGTGTTCTATTGTTCTATTACTCTGATGTGACCATGGGGGCAACTCCAATGTTATGCATGATCAAGCCAACGAGTTGCTATTATTTAGCTTATTGGGCTGTTTCAATTGGAGTAGAATCGAATCCTTGGGCCTTGCTGGTTTCATTACTTTAGGGGATTTCTTTTCACACACCCCTAACTTTCTCAAATTTAGGGTTTATTTTTTTTTGGTGAGGATGTAAACTTGAGTATGATAGGGCTTGTTTCGACAGCAAATGGAAGCTTACGTGGGCTGGGCGGAGGAGGGAAATAATAGTTAAACACTGATTCATTCACTTTTGTGTATACTGATTGTCTATTATGTTATATTGGTAAAATTATAACTCAGAAAATATAAGAATGTAAAAAAAAAATGCAAAAAATATGTATATATCACAACTGGAAGAGGAAGGGTTGCATGGGAACGAGGGTAGATATAGATTTTATCTTTTATAAACTGACTACACATGTTTTTTAAAAAAAAAAATTAAAGTCTTTTAAGAACTATAATTTTTATGAGAAATATTTTTGATAATTCAAAAATTATAAACCAAATTTTTAGACTTGCTTCTTGCTTTATTTAAAAATAAAAAAATAAAAATTTCAGGTCTAAGAATAAAAAAATGCTAAACCAACTGAAATGTATAATTAGTTAATGGAAAACGATAAGGAGGATGTGGCAAATGGAAAGCCGTCACTGCGTACAACCCTGCTCCACTCTTCCTCAGCCATGGCGACCCTGCCACCGACCCATTACCTTGCTTCCCCTGCCAACTCAAAACCATTCTCCACCTCTCGCAATTCGTGCTCCACCAAGTACCGCCGTTGGGATTCAAACGCTGAAACTGTTCGATCTCGGAAATTCAACTTCAATTTCAAGGGGAAAGGTGAGAACGACGATGAAGAGGAAGAAAAAGTAGACGAATTTGGGAAGAAGAGACAGTGGTGGTCCGATGAGTCACCGGGAATGGAAGAAGAAACTAGTGGGATTTGGGAAGAAGCTGTGGATAATCTCTGGATTTTCGAGGTAATCAATTTCAGTTTCCATAATAAGCTCACTGGGATTTTAGCAAATCTTTCTGCTTTTTTGTGAAACTCTATGTTTAATATATTCAATCATGATATAATTGTGTTTTGAGTGGATGCCGATTGTCTTTTTTGTGAAACTCTATGTTTAATATATACACTTCCTATATAGAATATATAGAAGTGTATATAAATAAATAAAGAATACTGAAAAGTGATTACTATTTCTTTTCAGATTGCTCTTCCAAAATCCAAGTGCAGTTTGCCCACTTCATATTTGCATGCTTGTGATGTTCATGATTGGATTGTAGACTAGAGAAGATGCATAGTTTCTGCTAGTGTCCACAAATTAGAAACATCCTAAGAAGCACAGACACTTTTTGATTTAGCAATGCTTAGAGTATCTAGTACATTTTTGACACATACACCCATACAACATATGTCAAACACCTCTTAAATAATGTTTAATTAAAAAATAATTTTTTGTCGGCTTGAACACCTGAGTAGATGCATTAAGGTGAATCAGATATTTAGATAGGATGTCTTTGTCTGATTTTTTCTTTTTTAAAAACCATTTTTAGCAAATAATTACGTAAAAAATTTAAAGTTTAAAAATGCAATCTTTCACAACCATAAAACTTGAAACAAAGGAAACTATTTACATCTAATCTTAATATATAATTGTGTATATCTTCTTTTCATGGTGTTATATTAAAATATTATAATATATATTGGTATTTCGGCGTCTTATATTTTTGACATAACTAGTGTCTCCAAATTAGTGTCATGTATAGAGTCCGTGTCGGAGTCCGTGTTAGAGTGCATGCTTCATAGGACGGAACACTGTTACGAGTTTTGCATATGCATCTTGACTTTTGATATTAGAGAGCATGGTGAATGAAGTGCATCAATGTAGGCACAATATAGTGAACCGGCACGAGATTTGTCATATACACTAAAATTTGGAAGTTGGGGTAGCCATACATGGTTGTATGGTTGATTCAGTGCAGTCGTGGTTGAAGGCATAGTGAGCAATCAGATAAAGAAGCCACTCTGGCGAGCATTGTGGTGGCTAAGGTACAGTAAATTAGGTTGTTCTTCATCTGAAGCTCGCATTGTACAGAGTCTGAGCAAACATTAAAGCCAAAATGTCCCCCGGTTTTGGCATTATCTGGTTATGTGTATATATTGTTACTTCTTACAGTTGCCTTCCTTTGCCTTTTTGGCCATTATATTCAATAATGCTGGTTTAGAAAGTATGCTGTATTATCTGACGCATTTCTAGCTCGATGAGACCTTTTTGTTGTATATCTCAATATCCGTAGAGGCATAGGTTGTGTGCAAAGAGGCCAAAATGTTCTGATATATTGCATTTTCTGCAGTGCAGATTTTCAGATCCTACGGTTGGACCCTTCCGATAATCATCCTCTCTTGGTTGCTGGCTAGTGGCCCCAAAGCTTTCCTCATGGCATTAGTACTCCCTCTTGGTCAGTCAGCACTTCAACTAGCATTTGAGATGTTGTGGGGAAAGGCTGAAAGCAAACCAAAACGCAAGTCTAGGATGAGGAGGAAACCACCTACTCGCACTGCAACTGGCACCAAAAGAAAGGAAGAAGAAGAAACCCAGAATGCCAGAGGGGCAAAAGCAGGCTATCAATCATGGGTGGATGAGAATTATAGTTCAGTTAATAGAGGCAGCCGAGATGAGCGTAGTTTTGGTGGATGGGAAGATTTGGATAGATCGGGACCGGCAACGAGCTCGTCTGGAATGAGGGGTGCAGCACAAAGGACACCTACAGAAATGGGGAAGTTGAGTCGCAGAGAGAGGAAAAGGGATAGACCTCTGCTGTTGCGATTGTTGATTGCCCTATTCCCATTTTTGGGTTCATGGACTAAGATGCTGTAACATACAAGACAAACTGCAGTGTCAATTTGGTAATGCCTTAATACACATCCCATAAATCATACGGATCTTGAGATTCTTGTATTCATTTTTAACTCATAGATCTCGATCCGTAAAAGCTTTAGTCTGTTAATTTTTGTTAAACTTGTTTGGAAGTAAATCCAGTTCCCAATCTTGGCCAACATCCCTGATTGGATCAGATTAATAGATTCATCCAGATGAATAAATTTGCATTCTTCAACTGTGAGATAAAGGACCATGCCCCACTAGATGTTTGGGGATTGTTGTACAATTTTCCCCACTGTTGATCAGATGCTATTATATCTTTCACATTGTGTAGAGTTTTCAATAGTTTTTGGCATTTCATGCAAGGAAATAGCATGTGTAAAATCTGGCAAGTATAGTTCAAATAAGTTGCATAACTCCAGATAGACTAAAAATAAAGGTAAATTTATTATATCTTGGCTCAAGTGCTTTTTTTTTTTTTTTTTTCTGGCCCTTTGATCCATTTCTTTGAAAATAGATTACCTACAATCGACTTTATTATAGTCAATTGTGTAATGCGATAACAACTATTGGATCAGTTGTTAACATGACATACAATTCATTCTTACAGCTGTCATTGTACTACGCAACTGACTATAATAAAGTCAAATACATGCGAAGTGGATCTGATTTCTTTGCCTTTCTTTCTCCCATCAATTACAATGAAGCAAAGCTTGATCTTTTCTCCTTTGTTTTTTCAACAATGAAGTTTTACAATAACATCCATTTGCTAATTTTATCATAGAATTGTCACCTTTCTCAAAGAATGCATATACATTATACAAACACAAGTAGTCATCATCTGGAAAATAGCTCCACTCGGTTGACATTGCAAGAAGATGCAGGATCCTGGAGGCAGTAGCAGAATGCATCTTCATCCTTCGGAAAGGGTGTTGGCAGAGGATGGTCTGGAATGATGCCAACCTATATATAAGTAAAAGTAGATATGTTAGTAGAGGTTTTTCCATCCCCCAGCACAGTAAGCTCCTTTGTAATAATTAAAAAGACAAGTTTAATTATATTAATGGTCCATGAAATTTTACACAAAATTTGAAAAAAGTCTTTATAATTTATAAATATTTACAAACTAGTCGTGTAGTTTTAATAGTTTAAAACATTGAAAATTAATTTTTATAATTTACAAACATTTATTTATCAACAAGAATTGCTTTATGAATGTTTATATAATTTAGGGACGAATTTTAACAAAATTTAAATTATAAGAATTTTTTTAAATTTTGCATGAAACTAAAGTGACCAATAGTATAAAATTAACTAATAAAATTTGACGGTAAAGATTAATTTGTAAATATTTATAAATTATAGGGCTGAATTTTTGACATTTTAAACTAACTTTAAAATTTTGAGCAAACCTATAAGACTGTTGGTATAATTAAACAAAAAAAAAAAAAAAGAGTTGTCAATAGGGGAACGGGGTTGCGCTGAAGAGGATGCTGGAGATCTAAGAACAAACCTTGTCAATATCTGTGTGGGCAGGAGTCTCATAACGAGCAACAGTAACAACCAATGCAGAGCCATCAGAGAGCCCAAACACTGACTGGATCTTGCTGCAGAGAGGACAGGTACCTCATCAGGAAAATTAATATTTCAGAAAAGGTCAATTCTTTTTACACATCCTAAAATTTCTGATTGTACATCCCTATTTTGGAATTTTAACTTCTGGAATATAAATTGCATTCCAGAAGTTAAAGTTCCGAAATACATGAGGTGTGCGATGAGGAAAAAGAGTATGTGCAAAAAGAATTGGCCTTCGGAAAATTAATTGAGATTTTTGGATTCAATCTAACCAAAAATAATTACCCTTTTCCATATGTGGGTTCTCCAAATAATATGGCCCGTTTGTTATCTTTCAAAGCACCAGCTAATATTTCACTTGCACTAGCAGTTCCCTTGTTCACCTGATATGGTAAAAGCTGTATTACCCACAGCAGCCCCTAAATATTCAATGATTTTAAATGAAAAACTAATCCTTACACCTTTCAATGCCAGCAGCCCCAAAAGAGATCCACCACAAAGTGCATTCTCAAACCCCAAAGTTCCCACATATCTCATCTTCATATTTTCTTTTTAATACACACAATATCATTAAATTCTAAAAATGTTAGCCTGTATCAATTTTTGAATTGCAGATGCGATTACGTCACAAGTTCTAAAATAACTAATAAGGAAAGAAGCAGAATATCTCAACCATAATGGAGACATACATAATAAATGCTAATTCATCAAAGATGAATGCATGTACAGCTACTTTTGCACACATTTGAATTCTAGACATAACTAAAGCAATTTGTAGAAAGAAAACATATACCAGTACAGCTAGGGGTTCTGAAGTTGCTAGTGCACTGCCCCCGTCCGTATCGAGTATATCTCGAACACCACGGCTGTCGCAAATGTACACAATCACACCTTTGTCCAACCTGATTGGCAAGATCTATTTATTAGAATTTCAATCTGAATATAACATAATAATTAAAAGAATCATTTTCATTGTCTTCTTTTAATTTTTTTTATTTTTTTTTTTTTTAATCTAAGAGGTTCGTGGCATAGTAGTCAATGATGAAACGCAGAGTGATGCAACTAACCCCAAAAACGCTATAGCGGGATAGCAAAAGAAGCTATGTGGTGCGAAGGCATGATTTCTGCCTTCAAAACCCTAAGTTTTTGGGTTTGAATTTCAAATAGGAGATTTTACCCTTAAAAATTCATCAAAAACGCTTTTTAATGCTAAAGTAAATGTGGTGGAAAGTGTCCCTGAAAACCATATACTGCTCATTGATAAGAATATCTTACCAAATTTTAGCAATCTCAATTCCTTCTGGGAAGAGACCACCACTGCAACAAATATAAACTTCAGAATGCCTGCCAGCGGGCAAAAGTCTAAATTGGGAAAATGTTTAATGCTAAATCACCTATTATCTCTAAGGTCCAATACAAAAGCATTAACATTATCACTCCTTAATGTATTGATTGCTTCCTTGATAGCACCTGAAATGGACGCAGATTACCCAAAACAAAATTGACAAGGAATATCATTAAAATTTGGCTTCAAGGAATAAAGATACAGATACAGTAATGACATATGTGTATATAAAATTCTTAATAATCTAAACCATGTTTTATTGAATCTTAATTGAAGGAGAAGTGGAATATATTAATTATTAAATATACAAACTAATGATTATCTTACTTTATACTATTTCTCATCAATGGCCCCGCTATTATTCAACTTTTTACCATAATTTGACACATCATACTCTCTATCACAATTTTCTTATTTTACCCTTAATGAACAATGTAAATTTTATTATTGTCCATCCTCCACTAACTTTTTCACTTTCCATTTACTCTCACAAAATATTTACCTTTCCATTTACAATCACTATAAATGTCGATGTTGAAAAAATGTATTATTAAAATATTATAAATTTATTATAATTTTAAATATTACTATATTATTAAAATAAAAAAATAATTATATTACTTTTAATTATGATTTTGTTGAATTATTTTATTATTTTTAAATTTTAAATTTAAAAACTAACTTTATCATTCTACAATATATTTTGTCAATTATTTTTTCACTTTTATTAAAAATGATTACAAATTATATTTCAAATCTTGTATCACTTTTGGGGATAGATAAAAATGTATTATTATTATATTTTTTTCCAATTTCTTAATATTTCACTCCTATTAATATATTTAATTTTATCCAATATATATGTTTGCATAACAATTACACATTTTAAAGTAATAAAACATTTAACTTTCCAATTAACTTTTCAAGAAGAGATATACTATTCATTGTGTTTTGCGCATTGCGCAGAGATACAATCTAGTATATGCTAAGAAGAGGAATATCAACATAATTGGGCCTGAAGTAATAAATGCTACATGAAAATACACACACACACACACACACATATATATATATGTTAGAATTTGGGCTTTGGAGCTATAATGATCAGGAAGTGAAAAATTATTCCAGAGAAACAAAAGGATAAGATGCAGAATTAGAATGTGAATGGAAGAAATTATTAGAAAAATAAGCTTTTGAAAAGGTTGATGGAATATTGAGGACCTAAATAGGACTACAGGGTGAAAAATATTCATGTCCAGGATTGAAGCATATGAATGAGGTAATTACCCATTTTTTCCTGCATGTATAGCAGCAATTGAGCTAACTTTGTTTAACTGTTGGACTTACTACTTACGAGATGCATTTTGGTTGAAGGATGTTAGTTTGATATAACCAATCCTTGGATAATCATTTCCTGAAGCAGGTAACTTGCAGAGTCTTGACTTTACTGGATTAATTGAAACTTTCTCTCGCCTGAAAGGAACAAAGCTTTACTTTTAATGGTGTAGACATAAGATCAAAGTTAAGGATGAAAAAGAATAAAGATAATAAGCTTTCAAAATGATGATTATGAGAAATACGACCATGACAACAATGTTAAGTAATGAATATAATAATGCTTCACTTTATCATCTAGTTATATCTAAAGAAGCATTATAACACTGCAAGTTTTCTGAACCATCAAAGGAAATGTTATTTTAAGGATAAAAAATAAAGCTCTTTCTAAATCTTAATCAAAGATTCATTTTGGAACAAAATAGAGATACTTACGTTAAGGCAAGGTTCTTTACTTCTGATCCACTAAGAATAGTCAATGCTACCGAACTTCCTTCAGAGCCCCTGTAATTTGCTTTACGAGGTCAGGCAACCTAATAGATGAATTCGAGGAAAACACCAAGGGTTTGCCCTTACTTGATGTTTACAATAACTTTCAAGTACCACATAGTGATCAAGAGTAGGAACACCAGCAATTAAGAGATATATGAGAAATTCAAAATCAACATAATGAAATAATCAGATAGCTATTTTCTAGAATTACAGCTGCTTCATGAATTACACCTGAAACCATTTTATCAGCTCACGCATCATGAAATGCATCTAATGGAAAATAGATGGTCGGAGTTCTGATGAAAGCTTGCTTTTATCAGCTAACTATAAGGTCTATATTTAACCTCAATGCTTGAATCAACATTTTTTTATACTTTCCACTTACTAAAACGACATCAGATGTAAATGCAATCCTAATTTTTGGTCTTTTGGACCATATTAACTCTGTGTCTCTTTGACCATGTCTGATTTTTTCCCCATTTCTAGATGACAATATTTAATTGATAGTTCAAAGGGCTATAAAGAGAAGAAACCCACTGTAGGCGTTCAGCTGCATCATACAGCCCCATGCTTTCTGTGCTAGTGTCATCAATTGCCAGAATAACATCTCCAGCCAAAATGCCAGCTCTAGAAGCAGGACCTCCTGGAGAAGCTGAAATGACAACTAATCCAGAATGTGGTCCATCAGTTTTTGTAAGGCCTATAGACAACCCCACACCTGTAAGAGCACCTTGAGTTCCAGACTGCCTTCAACAAAATATTATTTCTAGGGATTAGATGTATATATTATTCCAGATGGAAAAGATTGTAATACTGACATCTGTGGTAAGGACAACAAATTAAATAAGCCCAGAGGCAAACTGGTCATGAGAAAGAGCCTCATACCCTCAAACTTTTGAACCTTTCAGGCTCCAGAAACCTAGTGAAAGGGTCATCCAAAGAGGCAAGCATCTTCCTTATTGCCCTATCTGAGCACAAAATACTCAAATAGAAATTCATAGTGAAGAGAGAGAAAAAAGTTAGGTTTGAGTTAAGTTTTGAGTTTCAACTACATGCAACGATGTAAAGCAACTCATCTTTAGATATGTTAAAACCATGTGCATGATTCTTCATCAAAGCCTACAAGATTTAGTTTTATCGAAGCCAGCAGAATGGGAAAAGGGAAAATCTTCAATCAACTAACTTCATCAGCTAGACATAGCCTAGTGAATGAGTTGAGTTCATGTGACCATGTCCTCCAACAGATGCATCATTTTAGCAGTTATGTACTTCAGTATGATTTATTACTTTCTTGATAAAAATTGGAAACTTCAGTTCTACTGGGTTAGCCATTCAAAGTTTTGGACATACATGACTTGCATCCATACAAGTGGTAAGGATATTATCATGAATAAAAGTGATTTGTCTTCTCAGAGATCTCAAATTTCATGAAAATTAAGCTAATTGAAAGAAACACATATTCCCTCCCATTACTTAGCATATATTTAGAGAACCCTTTTAAAGAAGGCTAATAGTCTGTTTGGAGGGAGCTACTTATATATGGTTCTTAGAAACCTATTTTGCATGCATGAACCAATAAATACAGTTTGGTGACAAGGGACTACGGAACTGCAGAGAGAAAAAAGAGACACACTCAAACAAAGCTACACTAGAGAAGAGGAAGACAGTAATAATTTGGCAGAAGTCTGGATGGATCTATTTAGCACCCCTGCTTAAAATCAGGTAATTTCCAAACTTCATTTTCTAAAGTCAAAAAGCATAGCCAACAGATTGCCTTCCCCCGCCTTCTTTCCCAAACCACAAAGGAAGAAAACAGAAAAAGAAAGCAACCCAAAACCAGAAAATCCTTGTATTGGAACAAAGGAACATATCCTACTGCTTTTTGATATGATCCTGAAGGAAACACATAGAAAGCAGCAACATAAAATAGTAGGTTTATGCATCAAATCTTAAAGCTATATCTAATTGTTAACTCATTATTATCACCTCCCACAATGGGGAAAAAAAAGGCTTCAATTAATTCAAGCTCACAGAAAATTTCTCTACTGATCACTCTTTACATCTGAATAAAAATTAAGAGCTTCCCTATGAATTGCAATTGTAAAAGGACCACAAAGCATAATCTTATAAATGGAATCTACTTATGTTCCCAACCCAGGATCTGGTTCAAGACTCTGACAAGCCTGCTGCTAATCAAGCCCAACTAATTCTGATCAGGTTGATGAGAGGTTAAATCAAAATTTAGGCTCAACAATTAAATTATAAAGTTAGATTTGGGGGTTAAGCATCAGCATCTACGAGAACTAAAACTGACTCTCTTATTCACGCTACCACTCCCTTGGATTTCATTATTTCTCCACTTCCACATTTTAATTAGCACTTAGCATTCTAATCCAGTAGCATGAAGCTATATATAATGTGATTCTTTCCTCAAAACATAGAAGGGCGGTCTGGATACTTTATATGCATAAAACACTGACCACTAACCATCTTACAATGACCATTAAACCTTGTAGTGCCAACAATGGTTTAGAAAACAAAATTGGCCATAACTCCTTGCATTAAGATATTTTAAAGAGAAATTCAGCAAGTTGACCAAAAATAAATGACTATAGAGATTGGAATCCATACATGTCTCTTCTCTGTTGTTCATTGGTTCATCGCGCAAGGCATTTTCTCGGTACTTAAACCAACTCTGTCCATTAAAACTTTTGTCAATGTATGCTCGGTCAATTGTCCTCCATGCCTCCAAAAACAAGAGGTTCTCTTCAGTTAGGGCCCCTTAAAAATTACGAGAAAAGAAGCCAGAGAAGGTATTAGATAGAGCAAAAAAAATAAAAATAAAAAAAGGATAGATAATAAAACTATCAAAACAATAACATGCTTCTTCTTTTATTGAAATCATATTAAACTTACAGGATGGCTTGCTGAAGACAAAAGAAACTGACATTACCAACATTACTCCAACAACTATCCGCACAAGAAGAAGAGAAGCATCTTTTTTGAAGTTCACTGAAGAATCCAACACTCGCCGGCGACTGACATATCTCCTCCATTTGAGAAAGCAACCACAACTTCTTGGGAATAGTCTACATTGAAGAAAACAACTTTTGCTCATCCACGACACCGGCTCATGAAGTAAAAATACATTTTTGGAATCCCTGTTAGTCAGGGAAAATCGAGAATCTACTATCTGTACAGACAAAAATTTCCACTGGGACACCTGCAAAGAGTATGATTGTCCAAATCCCAGTTAAAAATTTCACATGTTTTCTCCATGGACCTTTCTCTAAATTCATTATTCAAAAGTAAAATGAAATAGTAGCATTCAATGATCAAGTTTTCCCCCATTCTTTCCCTGATATTTTCTCGGGAACCAAACAGAAGGTGGGATGAAAAGAGAAATTGGATTAGATAAATTCATGCAATTTATAAGAATGTTGAACAAATTGGTGAGAAACGAAGACAATATAATTTGAGAAGTGACAGAGAGATTGAACCTGAGAAGTGGAGAAGTTGAAGCCTCTACAAATACTATGAAGGGAAAAAGCGGAAGGAATGGAACTCGCAAGGACCTCCATGAAAAGAAGGAAACAAGGAGATAACCCAGTTTGCCTCTTATCGTTGTTCTGCTAGAATATAACGCTTGGCACCCAAAACGAAAAAATTCAAAATAAATACGCAAAAAGTCAGAATTTCATTTTCTTTTGGAAAATTTATTTTTAATTCCAAAATTATGAAAAAAGATAATAACAATTACCCATAATAATATTATAATATTATTAAAATATTGCCAACAAACATACTCCAGTTGTTAACCAGTATAATTTTATCTCACAAACATACACTTATTTTAGCTAGGTGCTCTAAGTCTTAAAACCTCCTTTAAAATTTTATTTAAAAATTACTAAAAGTTTTATATAATAAATAGTGAGAATTAAATATAACTCAACTCACTTAAATTTTTATTTGTAAAGTTTACTAAAAATTTTATGTAATATATGGTGAGAGTTAAATATAATTTTTATCGTTAATATTTAAAATTATATATGTTTATTAGTTTATTTTGGTCCAGTCTGACTTAAAAATTGTACTAAATTAGTCAATTTTGTAAAATTTATGAATTAATTTTTTTTTAGTTTGGACTTTAAGAAGTTTGGTGTGGTTTAATAGAATTTAGAGACAGTTTAAAATCATTACATTTAAATAAAACTATATATATATATATATATATATATATATATATATATATATATATATATATATATATATATATATATATATATATAAATTACTTGTGAAATATATGTCTATGTTAATTTTAATTGTAATAAATATATGTATACTATATAAATTTTAATTATTAAAGTATGTGTATATTTTAATATATTACATATTTATAAAAAAATATAATATAATTATAATTATATATAATAAATTAAGTAGGTTAACTTGTAGGTTAATAGACTAAACTTCATGCAAATAGGTCTAACTCTTTTAATTAAGTAGGTCTAACATTTTTAATGAAAGGCTAAATAGGCTAGGCCGCATACTTCCGAGTTTACTTTTATCTTTAATCCTAATTAAAGAAAATAAACATTTAATTAAAACTATCCAAAATTATAACTACTTGTAACCTGATTGATAACAATAATACGATAAAAATTGATTGGATACAACAGTTAAATAAAAATAAAATATGATAAGAGTTTGATATAATATATTTTTTAATATTTAATATATATTAAATAATTTTTTAGATAATATTTTATTATTTTATTATATATTTAAAATGAATTGAATAATAACTAAACATTATATAAATTATATTTAATTGAAAAATATTCTTACAACATAAATAATTTTTAATTTTTGGATAATTTTATAGATATTAGTCCATATAATGGTAGTGTCGCAACGTTGGTTGCTCTGCAAAGTTAGTTGAGTGTGGTGTAGTGACAATAATGTAATGAAATGATGGCGACGGTAGCTGGAGTAAGTGAAGGCGGCAGTGGTAATACCAATGGAGTTGAAAAAAAAAAAAAAAATAGATTAGCCAAGGCGAATTGATAAAAAATAAATAATTTTATCTTATCTTATCTTATTCTAACTAACTCTCATATAATAAAATTTTTAATTTTTTAATTAATTTAAATTAAATTAATTATCAAATAAAAAATTTAATAATAAATTTATGTTTAAAAAATATGAGCGATTAAATACTATGCAATAAAATTTCAATTGTGAGTAAGATATGGTCCCAAACCTTTTCAAAAAATATATATATATCTCAACCAAAACAAATGGCTGACCCTAATTTTGCATGGGCCCTCGTATTCGGATGATTCAGAATCAGGAAGGAAGTACGCTGCATCGAAAAGAAAAAGGGAACAACGAAGGAAGGAGGGAATTTCATACAGTGAGAAGAAATAATAGAAAATAGCGCCAAAAAGGGTTTATTCAGTGCGCAAAACCCCTCAATCGTCTCCTTAGCAACTGGTTTACTGGTCTCTACTGTACCCCAGATATCCATTGTTCTTAATAGATTCTGGGTTATCAAAAGCTTCTGTGTTACGTTTACACCAGGGCCAGCGCCGCTGCGCTCTTGACCAGTTGACCTCGCACGAGAGAGACCTGCCCAGCCCAGTGGCCACCCGCCAGTACCACCGTACTTTCCTAGGTGCGCCGCTCTTGAGGTGCGTTATTTTATTGGTTTGCACATGCTGGAAAGCTTGTTTCTGATTGCACTATCCTCAATCGAGTGTTTCTGTGAGATTAACAAGTTGAAATAGCTTATAATAGGTAAGGTATTGAGTTTTTTTTTTTGCCGTTTTGGCTGATCTGTGAAGTATGAACCAGTTCATTCTTGTGCTCTGTGTGAAAGTGATCTCATTGACTCATTTTAATTTTGATTTCTTAAGTGAGCGTCCCTAACTAGAGGTCTTGAGCATAGCTGAAACAAGTATCTAACTGTTTTACTCATTTTAATTTTTATTCTGCTTTCTGCTCTGTGTGAAAATTGTGCTTATGATGAACAACAGATTGGGTTTTATTTGCTATAATAATTTTTATTGTGGGATATTGGATATAGGCAAATTTGTTAAGGTTTTTGGGTCTCAGATCTGTGAAGATGCGGGTGAATCTGTTAAGGTTTTTGTCAAAGAAATCTGTTATTAATTTTTTTCTAAACGTGACCCGTATAACCTGACCCTACCTTCTTTGGCCAGATTGGGTCTAAAAAATATCCTCAACTGAACCCAACTTGATAATCACCCCTAAAGTGTATTATTATTACTCTCTGTTGACTTCTTAAAGTTTTTTATTTTTTGTCTGTTGCAGAGATTTTGGGACTCCCTGGTGTATTTTCCGGAAAATATCAATTGAAGAATACCTGTTAAGAAGCACATGGCGGGTGTTAGGGAAATTGGGGTGGCTGAATTCCTGCAGGTTTGCTTTCACCCCCTCTGCTTGACAATTTCTGAGTTGGATATAATGTGTTGGATATGTTGGTTTGGAAAATTCATTGATATTGTCTTGCTTTTGTCAGCATCTATAATTTAGAAAATTCATTGACATCATTTTTCTGTTTTGTATTTTGGCAATGTTGGTTTCAGGGAACCTGTAGGCAAAAACTGCTTTTGGTGAAAAATTCTCAAAGGCAGAGAAGGCATTTGCTATGGGGTGCACTTTGCAACAGAAGTCAAGTACTGGGTTCTACTAGAAAAACAATTTCTTTGACGTGTTGTGCTCAAGCGAATCCCAAAGCTCTGGTTTCTGGGGGTGTGACTAGTTCGGTTGAGGAGCAGTCTAGCTTGGCTGAGAAACCTGCCTTGGAAGTTATTCATTTTTACCGGGTCCCGTTAATACAAGAAAGTGCATCTGCCGAGCTTCTCAGGGATGTTCAAATGAAAATCTCAAATCAGATTGTTGATCTACAAACAGAACAGTGCTTCAATGTTGGGCTTGATTCACAACTTTCAAATGAAAAGCTTTCTGTCCTTAAATGGCTTCTTCAAGAAACATATGAGCCTGAGAAATTGGGAACTGAGAGCTTTCTTGAGAAGAAAAGGAAGGAAGGTTTGAAGGCTGTTATAATAGAGGTGGGCCCTAGGTTGTCATTTACCACCGCTTGGTCTACTAATGCTGTGGCAATTTGCCGAGCATGTGGACTGACAGAAGTAACCCGTCTGGAGCGGTCTAGGAGATACTTGCTGTTTACCAAGAGTGAATTACAGGAAAGTCAAATCAATGAATTTGCAGCGTTGGTACATGATAGGATGACAGAATGTGTCTATACTCAGAAACTAACATCCTTTCAGACCAGTGTAGTTCCAGAGGAAGTCCATTATATACCTGTCTTGGAGAAGGGGCGAAAGGCATTAGAAGAAATTAATCAGGAAATGGGTTTAGCATTTGATGATCAGGATTTAGAGTATTATACCTGGCTTTTCAGAGATGATATTAAGAGAAATCCTAGTAATGTTGAGCTTTTTGATATTGCACAATCCAACAGTGAGCATAGTAGGCACTGGTTTTTTACGGGAAAGATTTTCATAGATGGAGAGCTCATGAATAGGACTCTTATGCAGATTGTGAAAAGCACTTTACAGGCAAATCCAAATAATTCTGTGATTGGCTTCAAGGATAACTCAAGTGCAATCAGGGGTTTCCAAGTTAAGCAGTTACGTCCAGTTCAGCCTGGTATAGCATGTCGATTAAACATGACAACACGTGAGCTAGATATCTTATTTACAGCTGAAACCCATAATTTTCCATGTGCTGTGGCACCTTATCCTGGTGCAGAGACAGGTTCAGGAGGTCGCATTAGGGATACACATGCAACAGGAAGGGGATCTTTTGTCCAGGCAGCTACAGCTGGTTATTGTGTTGGAAATCTCAATGCTCCGGGATTTTATGCTCCATGGGAAGATTCATCCTTTATGTATCCATCAAATTTGGCATCACCTTTGCAGATTCTGATAGATGCTAGCAATGGTGCATCTGACTATGGGAATAAATTTGGAGAGCCTTTGATTCAAGGCTTCTGTAGAACTTTTGGAATGAGACTTCCTAGTGGGGATAGACGGGAATGGTTGAAGCCAATCATGTTCAGTGGAGGCATTGGGCAGATTGACCACATCCATATATCAAAAGGAGAGCCTGAAGTTGGAATGCTAGTTATAAAGATTGGTGGCCCTGCTTATCGTATTGGGATGGGAGGTGGGGCAGCCTCAAGCATGGTCAGTGGTCAGAATGATGCAGACCTAGATTTCAATGCTGTACAGCGAGGAGATGCTGAGATGGCACAAAAATTGTATCGTCTTGTTCGTGCATGTATTGAGATGGGTGAGAAAAATCCAATTATCAGTATTCATGATCAGGGAGCTGGGGGGAACTGCAATGTTGTAAAGGAAATTATATACCCCAAGGGTGCTGAAATAGATGTTCGAGCAATTGTTGTTGGTGATTACACAATGTCTGTTTTAGAGATTTGGGGTGCAGAGTATCAAGAGCAAGATGCAATCTTGATAAAGCCTGAAAGTCATGACCTCTTAATATCAATATGTGATAGGGAAAAGGTCTCAATGGCTGTGATTGGAACTATTAGTGGTGATGGACGTGTTGTCTTAGTTGATAGCTTAGCAACACAGAAGTGTCTTTCAAATGGACTCCCTCCACCTCCCCTTGCTGTAGATCTTGAACTTGATAAAGTACTTGGTGACATGCCCAAGAAATCTTTTGAATTTCATCGAGTTGTTTATGAACGTGAACCACTTGATATTGCCCCTGGGATCACAGTAATAGATTCTCTAAAGAGGGTATTGAGTTTGCCTTCTGTGTGTTCAAAGCGCTTCTTGACAACAAAAGTTGATAGGTGTGTTACTGGTCTTGTGGGACAGCAACAAACTGTTGGCCCTTTGCAGATACCCCTTGCTGATGTTGCAGTTACTGCTCAGACTTTTACTGATTTGACTGGAGGTGCTTGTGCCATTGGCGAGCAACCAATCAAAGGTCTCCTAGATCCCAAAGCAATGGCAAGACTGGCTGTTGGAGAAGCTCTCACAAATCTTGTGTGGGCGAAGGTCACTTCTCTTTCTGATGTTAAGGCAAGTGGTAACTGGATGTATGCTGCCAAGCTTGATGGTGAAGGAGCTGCCATGTATGATGCTGCTATATCTTTGTCAGAAGCGATGATTGAACTTGGTATTGCTATTGATGGAGGGAAGGACAGCCTTTCTATGGCTGCCCATGCTGGAGGTGAAGTTGTCAAGGCTCCTGGGAACCTTGTTATTAGTGTTTATGTCACTTGTCCTGATATAACAAAAACGGTGACACCAGATCTGAAACTTGAAGATAATGGTATTTTGCTTCATATTGATTTAGCAAAGGGAAAACGGCGGTTAGGTGGGTCTGCTCTTGCCCAGGCATTTGACCAAGTTGGGGATGAGTGTCCTGATCTTGATGATGTTCCTTACCTTAAAAAAGTTTTTGAAGGTGTTCAAGATCTACTTACAGATGAACTGATCTCAGCTGGTCATGACATCAGTGATGGTGGATTGCTAGTTTGTGCCTTAGAGATGGCATTTGCTGGGAATTGTGGATTTGTCTTGGACTTGACTTCACATGGGAAGAGCCTTTTCCAAACATTTTATGCGGAAGAGCTTGGGTTAGTTGTTGAAGTAAGCAGGAAAAATTTGGAACTTGTGATGGGTAAATTGAATAGTGTGGGTATTAGTGCTGAAATCATAGGACATGTAACTGCCACTCCATTGATAGAAGTGAATGTTGGTGGGGTGACTCATCTAAAAGAGACGACTGCTGTCCTTAGGGATATGTGGGAAGAAACCAGTTTTCAGTTGGAAAAGTTCCAAAGGTTGGCATCTTGTGTGGATTTGGAGAGAGAAGGATTAAAACATCGCTCTAAGCCTTCTTGGAACTTGTCTTTTACTCCTTCCTTCACTGATGATAAATATATGTCTGCTGCATTAAAACCAAAAGTAGCTGTGATTAGAGAAGAAGGCAGCAATGGAGACAGGGAAATGGCTGCTGCATTTTATGCTGCTGGTTTTGAACCATGGGATGTAACAATGTCTGATCTTCTTAATGGGTTGATCTCTCTGGAGGAGTTCCGTGGAATTGTATTTGTTGGTGGATTCAGCTATGCCGATGTGCTTGATTCTGCAAAAGGTTGGTCTGCTTGCATAAGATTCAATGCACCTCTATTAAATCAATTTCAAGAATTTTACAAGCGGCCAGACACTTTCAGTCTAGGTGTTTGCAATGGATGTCAGTTAATGGCTTTGTTAGGATGGGTACCTGGTCCACAAGTTGGGGGTGTGCTTGGTGCTGGTGGGGACCTATCACAACCAAGGTTCATTCACAATGAGTCTGGCCGGTTTGAATGTCGTTTTACTAGCGTTACAATAAAGGATTCACCAGCAATAATGTTCAAGGGTATGGAGGGTAGTATACTGGGGGTATGGGCTGCTCATGGGGAGGGAAGAGCATATTTCTCAGATGAAGGTGTGTTGGATCGTATAGTTCATTCAGACTTGGCTCCTGTAAGATATTGTGATGATGGTGGTGATCCAACAGAGACCTATCCTTTCAACGTAAATGGCTCTCCTTTAGGGATTGCAGCTATTTGTTCTCCAGATGGGAGGCATTTAGCCATGATGCCTCATCCAGAGCGTTGCTTCTTAATGTGGCAGTTCCCATGGTACCCTAAGCAATGGGATGTGGACAAAAAGGGGCCTAGTCCATGGTTACGCATGTTCCAAAATGCCAGAGAGTGGTGTTCTTGAGATGGTCAATTCTTCCTTCCTTTTTCCTTTTGGAGATTTCTTTTCCTTGATTTAGTTGATGACTTACCCTTTGTCCTTTCTTTAATCATTACTGGGTAGATTACTCAGCAAGGGAAATGAATGATGAGATTGCCAAGTTCTGATGCGTCCTGCAGTCTCTACTGGATGAATTCTAGCTTTTCCCTGTATATGGAACTCGTCTGTATGATATTTTTAGTGTTTTTGAAGCGGGTAGTTAAAGAATTTTCAAGAACTTCTAATTTTGTCTCACTAGGTATATTCCATGATTTTGTAGATGACATTTATGATGTCATTTGTTGCTAGGCTTTTACTTGGAATTGAATAAGAGATTTATCTGATATATAGTAGCTGATATAATTGCGTTTCCAAGTAATGTCCCTGTCCATGGAAATTAAGGATAAATTTTTTGGTATTATTGTAAATTGCCTTTTGTTGAACAAAATGATTGATTATATAAATCACATCTGATGATTGAAGCTGGACAATTTGGAATGCTGATTAATTTACATTTTCTTGAGCCCAAAAAAAAAAAAAAAAAAACGATGATTGATATTTAGACTCACCATTTTATTTTTCACCCTCTACCAAGTGCCAAGGAGTGAAATTCGAACCTTCCCATTTTCACTCCCCTCTATCTTCCGTTTTCTTCACACATTGCATGCCAAGTATAGCTTTAATTTTATGATGTTAATATTATAGTTGAACCAAGAATGGTTCCCAAGATCCTCTTGGTCATTTCCAGATACGAGATTCTCTAATGGAATGGGGTTGGATTCACCAAATAAATGATCTTTCAGTCCATGTGCTTTGGGAAATTCTATATCTATCTGATTGTCCATGCTTTGGTAGATTGTGGTGCTTCCTTCACTAGAAAGCACATTAGCTAATTAATTCTGATAATATCGTGTCCTTGTGGTATCGTGCTGCAAAGGAAATTCTATTCCCTTGTCAGGAAATCCTTGAGAACTGCTGCTACAGCCAGTAAAACAAACATGAGAATTGGCCATTAGATTTCCAATAATATCTCTCCTCTTACGAGCTGGCAACCTGCACAAAAGAATTCAAACTCATGCATAATTTATTGTAGAGGAATTCATGGAAAGTGTGGTGTGATGCAGCAGGTACTGGGAAGAAGTCACAGGAGGGAAACCTGCTACATATGAAAGGTTGCCACTTGAAGATGAACTAGCCAGGGAGCGAATGCAAGTGCAGCCACAATCTTCAACATCTCAAGGTTTTGGGTGAACAAGTTTCGATGCCTACGTACAATTTGCCTCCAAAATTTGCTACGAAATGGTCAAATGCCTCATGATGTATTCTGGGCTCCTCCACCTCGCACTGCTCCCCCTATTAAAGAGCGAAGGAGTGGCTTGTCTGTGATCTTTTGTTCTTGTTACTGATTTGTGCTTGTGCAGTATGTTCTGACAGTTTCTTGTAAGCATAGCAAGCAAGGTTAGGACATTTTGTTGATTTGTTTTGCTTCTGAATCTCAGTAGATTTCTGTTATGTTTTCAAAACTTGTAGTGGCTTGATTCTCTTCCATCTAATATTCTTTTTTGTGGAAGGTTTAATTAATGACTGTGTAGGCTAGGCAAAGATGGAATGGTCCAGAAATAAGATTGGAGCTATGCAGGGATTAAGGTAAGTGTGCTGGATTGTTTGGCTTTGTGCTCCTTTTTGCATACTTCATCAAATAGTAGAAAATAGCGTAATATGAGATAGTTATAGTGGATTTTGGCGCATTGGCAAGTTTGTGTTGTTTTAGACTTCAAGAAGTATGGGATCAATTATGCAGTATTCTAACAAATTGACAACTGTTAAATTTGTAGTTAAGATGGAATCTATCTGCTGCTATTTGATATTGACCTTTATAGCTATATCGTTCTCTTGCTTAGGAACTATTCCATATAAAACCATTCTTGAGCCGATTAGGCTTTGGGGTTCAAATGATTTGACTCTGGCTGTATTATTTTCGTGGAAACTCTTAGCCAATAAATTTTTATAATTCTTTTGTTTGATTGAGAGGGCATAGCTTTTGATAGGAAGGCCTCCCTCGCCCGGTATTCCTTTTAGTTTCCAAGGAGCCAATTTTTCCTCCTCGCATTTTCCTCTTCAGTAAAAGAAGGAAGGGTGAATAGGAGACAGAAAATTTACTGGTTAGGAAAATTTGTCCAAGCAATGATGGAGTTATAAATTTCTCCATTGAGTTAATTCTAAGTTTCTTGGTTGGGATCAGATAATCAATCAGAATGCTAAAAAAATTACAAAGAAACTGTTAAACTTGGTTCTGTTGACTTCTCCATGTTTAGATGTTAGCACTATCAGAGTGTAGATGCAAAATCGAAGTCTTGACCGATAGGGATAGGCATTAGCTTTTGTTTCGTCATGGCCTCGTGGATCAGCCAGAAAATGAAGTCTGGTAGTGCTCAAGTAACTATATATATATATATATAGTCTTAATCTCCTTTTTTGTTTGCTATGTAGATCAGAAGAACAAAAAAGACTCTGAAATCCAGGCACGAATTGATGAAGCAGAAGCTTAGGCACCTTCTTTGTTTAGTTGGTTATGAATTTTCAGATCCCAAAAATGGACGTGGAAGCAAGAAGTTTGACTGTTTGCTTGTGAGTTTTCTGATCCAAATGAATCATATATGATGAAGTAGCTTTTCCTCCTTCACTGCATGTCATCGAATTTCTTTGTGGCAAATTTGGATTTTCATATTGCTGCAACAGCATGAATTTAGTTTCATTTTGTTCTTGAGATGGGTTTTGGAATTGTTTGATACATTTGATGTAAATAAACACACATAGATATATTATATGACAAAAAAATAAATCCATATGCCTAACCAAGATTGGAGAAAAATAGTTAATTCTTAAAAACATAATACCAACATGATAGACACAGAGAAGTGACTTCTTTGCATGGAGAAGAATAAAAAAAATCAGAAATTGAAGGAATTGTGAGAGGGGCAAAGAGAGAAGAAGTACCTTCTTTGCAGTAGGGTTCAATTTCTGCACTAAGAGAGTTTAGTCGTGGCTCTAAAAGAAAAAGGAGTTTGAGCCTAAAAAAAATTATTGAAGGAGAAGAAAAAAATAAATAAAAGTGATGAAATAAGATGTAATTGAGATAAGGAGATAAATCAATTATGAGTTAGATGATTTTTTAAAAATTTTAAATGAGTAGAAAATAAGAAATTTAAGGCAAATATGAGTTATGTGGTGTGTAAAGATATGGATTTTGTAGTAATGGAGGATAGGATTATAATTTACAACTATTTGCTTATATTATTAAAAAATTTAAAATAAGAATAATGGATAAAAAATTAAGGTGAGATACCTCTTATTTTTCAATGGATCTTTTTATTATTTATAAAAATTTAAATTAAAATAATGGTGGAGAAATTATGGTAAAATAAGGGTGGGACCGTACGAGTCTGGGAGATCAAAAAAATGGTGGGAAAATAATTTTTGAGGGGGTTGCTATTACGTTATTTAATCAAATGATATTTATATTATTAAATAAAATAATATCTAATTAATTGATTTGCATGAAATAATTAACTGTAATTAATTTAATAAAATAATATTAAATTAGACAAATTTTGGAGTTATGGGATACGAAAGATGTGGGGTTTGTGGTGATTGTAACTGTAATTTTTTATTATTTATAAAATTTTAAAATCAGGATAAAGGTGAGAATTTTAAAAATTTAATGTATATTATTATTATTATTATTTGGTGAGGCGACGTACCTTATTATTCGACTTAACTATACTTTGTTTTTCTCCGCATACCCACTTTTAGGTATGCAATTATAAATTAAGCAGCACAAGTTCTAAATTAATGCATTTCCAAGTGTGTGGGACCCTCTTGGATAGAAGGTGGCCATCAATATTGACTTTGACTCTTATACGGGGGCCCACTTGGAGCCCTACATATAACCTAAAAGTTGCTTTATTAAATGGGTTTATCTTAAGTTTATTTTTATATTTTTATATCTCTTTTATTTTTTAAAAATATCATAATTATACAATTTATATAACTCATCTCATTTAATAAAATAATAAAATTTATTATTATTTTCTCTTATTTTAAAGTTTTTATTTATAATTTTATTCTTAAAAATAATTAATAAATTCAAAATGTACATAAAAGCATTTCTATAATTGCGTTCCAAGTCAATAAACGGCGTTCCAAGTCGTCGCAAAAAGCTACAAGTTGCTTAGCTTTAAATTCAAGTGCTCATTCTCTCTTCCAATTCCATTATAAAGAGTATTTTTCAAAGTTTGACCCAACACTTTCTTAAATGGAAATTTCCTCCTCAGTATAACTATTAACTGCTACGCCTTCTTAGTTTGTGAGAACATAAACTATCTGCCTCTAAACCAAGAGAAAAATTAAATTAATTGTCATCATATTTGTTGATGGTCATTCAACTTAAAATGACAACAATTTCAAGCTACATTAATTTTGCTATTTCCTATTTGATTATATTTTTATTAGTTAAAAAATTTATTTTTAATAACTTAATAATACTTTTAATTTTATTTTATATTCTTTTCTGTCTTATTTATAAGATTTTAAAAAAAAAATTGATAATTCTTAATATAATATCCTTTACAAAGTTTTAAAAGTATTTTTTTTTCAATTTTAAGATTTTGATTAATGTAAAATTTGACTTTAAATAGGACTAAAATTAAAAAGTTTTGAATAAATATTATATAAGCAGTAGTAGAAAATTATTAAAAAAAAATATTGCAATAAGAGATCTTAAATGGTAAAGTATCTCCTATAACTTAATATATATGTAAGAATGTAATATTCAATAATTGATTGATTAAATATCTTATTTTATTTCATAATAAACTATAATTATTTAATTAAGAAATTAACAAATACAAAGAATTTATTTTAATTAGAGATATTTAATTTATATAATGTAATAAGTGTTTGTATATATATATATATATATATATAAATACATTTGTATAATAATTTATCTAACAACTTAGGTTAATACTATATCAATCATCTCAATGCAATTAATAAAAAATTTGCCACTTTTGACTTGAATCAATCATTATCTTGTTCTTCTTTCTTTCCTCATGTTCCCTTTTTAATTGTTAATTATATTATATACTATATGTAGCGTGACTAGTCACGCAAAAGAACATGGAGTGTGAGAAATTTTAAAGCCGCCAATGTGTGAATGCTAACTTTCTATGAAGAATAGAAATTTGTCCTAAGAAATATACATTTAAGTGTATAAAAATAATATTTCTCAAATTAATTTACTTAAAAAAAAATTATATCATTAATAAAATATTAACTCAATAAAAATAAATTAAGTTTTAAAATGTTTTAAACTAAAAATCTATAATTCAAACTTTTTTTGAGTCGTTTTGTTAGTATGAAATAAATTTATTACTTACTGCACTTGATTTAAACATAAATTTAGTTCCAAAAGAGTGTGCAAAATTAAATACCCTTAATATATTTTTTAAAAGGAAAAAAAAAATTGTGCTTTGAAAATGATGTCCCTCTACTTTAGCTACTTGCAAGCTCACATGTCATATTCTCAAAAACAGACAAGGGCATTCATTATTAATCAAATTTCTGGAAACAGTAGTACATTTGCATGTGAAATATTTACATTTCAATTATTTGAACTGTAGATCAGACGGTCAGAAATCAGACTCAGTAAGATTGTCAGGTCTTCAAGGCAAAAGGAGCTTGTCAAAGCATTTCTTATTGTAAAAAGTTAATGATGTTTCTATAATAGTCATCTGGATCATGGATCAACAAATCTTTATCAAACTTTAGACAAAGGTGGTAAAAGAAATTATAATTATTTTTTTCTCAATATATATTTTTTTATTAGTTTAAGTTTTATTTTGAAAATAAGAATAATTATAATTATTTTTTCTTTCGATAAGTATTTTTTTATAAACTTCACTTCATAGCACTGAGAATAACCCTTCAAGTTTTATTAATGAATATGCACACTAGAATCTCCCTAGAAGTCATTAAGTGTGATTTAACGATGATCGATTTAAGTAAATCTATACAAAAGAGAGAGAGTAAGTTTAAACCTGATACATAAAAATACCAAAGCTTTAGCTTTAGAAATCACCTCAATATGCCAAATTCACTTTTCACTAACTCTAGTATATATATTTAAGGGATATATTTAAAATAACTCATATAAAATATTGAACATTTTATATGAGTGAACACCAATAACAAGGCAGATCTTCTCACTAAAAAAATAACAAGGATGGCAAATCAAATCTTTTGCAACAAACCACCAACAACCTCTTAAACGCTTTATAGATTTTTCCAAGACAGAATCTTTCACGCAAAAAATAATATTATACACTAAAACCATAAAATCTAAGAAATGCCAAAAACTAAATAAAAAAAAATGAAAGAGAAAAATAACTAATTTGAGGTTGGAGTGGAACCGTTTGGTTCAATTTTTCTCAATTGAATCCCGTGCTTGTGTGACTCGTCCTCGTACATGTATGCAAACCCCCCGTGTCGGGTCAGATCCATACCCGCCATTTCGTCCTCCGGCGAGATCCGCAACAGTTTCAGCTTGTGAAGAATAAAGAAGAGAGGGCCCATGGTTGCGCTAACCCACCCGATAATCACCAGAATCTGGATAATATGAGCACCCAAGAGCTTTCCACCGCCACCCATGAACAACCCGTGTGGTCGTCCCGGTTTACCCGGGTATACTTCGTTCACGTAAGCTTCTTTTGCGAAGAGAGCGGTGAAGATTATACCCCACGCGCCGCAACCGCCGTGTAGTTGCGCCGCCTCCAATGGGTCATCGAACTTCATCTTCTCCGCCAGCTTATTACAGCAAATTAAAACTATTGCCGCTATAAACCCACAAATAATCGCTGCCCATGGTTCCACCACCGAGCACCCGGCGGTGATGGCGGCGAACCCACCAAGCAACCCGTTACATACATCGGTTACATTCCAATGACCCGACAGAATCCTCTTCCCGAAAAGTGTTGTCAACGCGGCTGTGCAACCGGCCAAGGTGGTAGTCACGGCGGTTCTCCCCACCGCGCTCCACTGTCCATAGTAGTTTCCGGAATTGTAAGCACTCAAAATCTTAGTAAACGAACCCGGGTTGAACCCGTACCACCCGAACCAGAGCAAGAAGGTTCCCAGGACAACCAAAGTAGCACTATGTCCTCGGAGAGCGATGCCTCGTCCATTATTGTCAAAGCGACCGATTCTGGGCCCTTCGATGAGCGCACCCCAGAGACCCGCGATGCCACCCACCATATGAACCACACCCGACCCAGCGAAATCAATGACTCCGGATCCGAATAAAAGATCCGAGTTTGTTGCGCTGGCCCAGCCGTCAGCAGACCAGAACCAGTGGGAAACGACCGGGTAAACGAACCCGGTTAAGAAAGACGAGTAAACGAGGTAAGCCACGAACTGGGTTCGCTCGGCGATGGAGCCACTGGTGATGCCGGCGGCGGCGATGGCGAACGCCCACTGGTAGAGGAAGTAGCTGTAGTCAAAGGAAGAAGAAGGAATGTCCTTGAGCCCAAAGAAATGGCGGCCGATGAAGCCATTGGAGGGGGCTCCAAAGGCAAAAGCAAAGCCAAAGAGGTAGTAGAAGAGTCCACCGGCGGCGGCATCAAGCACGTTGGTCAACATGATGTTCATAGTGTTTTTGGCGCGAACGGAGCCAGCACAGAGCATGGCGAAGCCAAGCTGCATGGAGAAGACGAGGTAAGCAGAGAATAGAAGATAAGTGTTGTCGACGGCGAAGGCAGTGTCGGAGAATCTGTTGGAGACGGCGGAGAATTGGCCGCAGATTAAATTAGCGGCAGCCATGGCATCAGTGGTATTGGAACCCAGGTACTGGGCCAGTTGCCCAGCTTCGCAAGTGGGCAGGGCCGCCATTGCCAATGCTCAGCAGAGAAAGTAAAAGAAGGGAAACGAACGTTGAATAACGAAGGCGAGAGTTGTTGAAGAGGCTGTACTTCACAGTTAATATAGCTGCGAAGACTTATGAAGCGACGACTTTGCCAAAGAGCCTTTATATTTTTAATTTATTTTATTTTAGGTTTTAACATGCATCATATAAAAGTTTAATTAATTTTTTAATAATTTTTAATAAATTTTACAATAATATATTATATATATAATTTAAAAATTAATATTTTTTAATAATATAATTTATATAAATTATATAAATAAATTTTATAAATTATTTTATATTATCTATTTATTTTTAATATTTATTTTTTAATTTAATATTTTTTAATTTATTTTATTTTATTTTTAATAAATTATATGTATATAAAATTAATATTATATAAATTTAAATTTAAATATATAATATATAATAATGTATTAAAATAAATTAAATATCACTTTATAATAATATTTAATTTTAATAATATATTTAACTTTTAATATTTATTTTTTAATAATTAATTAATAATAAATTTTAAATAATTTTTTCTTTTTTTTTCTTTTATCTTTTTTTTTTTTCTGCTCTATTTTTTTTATTATTATTTGAAGTATAAATTAACACTCACAAAAAATAATATATTTATTTTTTAAGTAAATATCATTTCATTTTTTTTATCAACGGGATGCCAACTAGGCATCTTTCTTAAGTTACATATTTTTTATACTTTTTTCAAATATCTCCCATTAAAAATTACCTAAAAAATTTTATTCGGTACATACAGCTACCGAGGATACATATAATTATACGGTACAAAAACGTTGCCGTTTTGGGATCTTGTGCTGAAGACAAAAATGTACTTCACTTTTTTCCTTAAAAATAAAAATATAAAACAGAAATATAGGCCTAGTTATTTCTAATTTATAGAATCCCGGGAAGGTCGGTAGAATTGCCGTAACCATTGCCTGGCAGTACGATGGAGAATCAATACTCGAAGACCAGAGAATATACAGATGTGCGTTGACAAGTCAAATTACTTACGCTGAGAATATCTTATATTTCTTTTTCTCTTTTTCTTTTTTTATTTGAATCTTATATTTTGTTTTTCTTTTTGTTTTTGGCAATAATTAGTTCACACATTGTTTACATGTCTTAACTTTAAAAATAAAAAATTAGTTAGTTGCTTTTAAGTGCTCCCTCGTACTATCTCTTAAGCGATTGTTTATTCTTACTTTAATCATTTATTAATTAGTTTTACAATGTTATAATATTTTATATTACTCTTATAATTATTTTTTTAATCATGTAATTATTAAAAAATTGTAAATAAAACTCACTCCATTATCTTTATAATTTATTTAATTCACATAATCAATACTTAACTCATTCAATCAGTTATTACGGAGTTTTGAGAGTTGTACTTTATTAATTATAACTTATTATTTCAAGTTTGTGTAAGTTATATAACTTCTTATGCAATTCTTATTGAAAATAGCTTAGGGCTAAGACAAACATTTATGATTTTTAAAAAATAAAATTTATCATCCCACTTGGTGTTTCATTTTCTGTTTCATTACATTTTCATTAAATAATTATGTATAAAGTTATAAAATTAAAATATTATTTTATAATTTTAAAATCAATTAAAATAATAAAATATGATATGAGACATTAAATAAAATAATTAATTTTATTCAAATTTTAAAATGCTTATAGCGATGAGTTTGTTCTTGGGATCAGTTTTGTGGATACACTAATTTTCATAAAATATTTTTTTAGTCATTTGAAAATCCGATAAAAATCTATTCCTTAAGGATTTTTTTTATTTCCACAGAAGGTTTAATTCAATAAAATTTTATTAGTTTACAAAGTTTCAATTTGAGAAAATTGAAATGTTTTTTTTTTTTAAGTAAACTGTTGATATTTATTAGATTTTGAAATTATATTGGTATGTTTAACATTATTTAAGTACATGTAAGATTAAATTATATTAAGAAAGTCTTTGTCAAAATTTCAATTTAATGACATTCTCATCAAAGAAGTTTTTATGTAACGTAAATTGAATTATATAAATATTTAAGTGATATTAAAAAAATTAATATGAGATCAAAATTTTAATGGGATACTAATTTGATGACAGGTACTAAATTGGGTGTGTTTTTTTTTTTTTTTTGGTGAAAATGACTAGGAGCAAAATTAGTTTTTACTCTCATTTTATCAAAAATGATCTATTTATGTAATTATAGTTTTAAAACTAATTAAGCTATTAGGAGTGTTTTAATAATGAGGGTTTTGAGTAATTTTTGAGAGGTTATGGATTTCAGCCTCCTTTGTTCATTTATTAAAAAATACAAAGTTTGGAAGTTGACCAAAACTCATAAATAATTTGCAATATGAACCAACATTAATCACTTTGCTAAAGCTAGCATGTTATCATTGGAGCAACATATGGTAAGATTTGAGTGACTAATAACAAATTTTGTGAAAAGACACATAATTGTTTATTAGATTTCAAATAGTGAGAGCTTCGTGTCAACTCATCTTTGCAACCAAAACATGTTAGGGAGATGTGACATTAGGAAATGTGCACATGCTATTATAGGTTTTGGGATTGGTAGAAGATGGGAGATAAATGTTAATTATATATTTCAATTTTATACTATTTTATATATATTATATACAGGCCTTGATTAAATTTGAGTTATATTGATGTTAATTTAAAATAGATATTGATCTAGATTGGAGATTCAGTTACATTGAAATTTTATCTTTCTTATATTTATTTGAATAAATAGTTTATTATTAGTAGTATTGATAACTTATTGTCAAAATTGAGTTTATCTTTCATATATAATTTATATTACCATTTAGTCAAGTTTTACTAATTTTTATCATTAAAATGATTAATTAAAAGTGATTCCTCTCCAAATGTTACCAAGATGCTTTATAAAGAATTCAAAAAAGAATCTGGTAAACATCAACCCTAGCCAGCTGTGGGATTTTCCAAGAAAAAAAAATAGTATATTTGCGCCCATGGCCCATCCCACAATTATTATGAAATAATAAGTGTAAAAACTTTTTATAAATAGTAAACTAAAGATTATTAGTTTAAACAATGAAATACGTTTAGATTATCTTACTGGATGTGTCATGTCTTTTTGTTCATTTGCAAATGAAATCTAATTTAGTTTACAACTTGATATCAACAAAAAAGAAAAGAAAATTCTGACACATATGTACAAGTTCAAGAAAATGGCAATGACCAAAGACTCTTCCCTAATCACATTATTGTAGATGTGAGACATGAAAGATTTAGACCTCTAAATGGTTCTGTGGTGTTGCTTCTGAGATAGGGTTTTTATATGATCCACTGGTGATTTTCTAATTGTTGAATCTCCACTTTAACTTAGATTCTATTCCGTAATTGGCTCCAAAGTCAACTTATTTTGTTTTGATCTTGAACAATAAATGGCTATAAATGCAGACATGCCGGAAAATGAACGCCATCTATCAACACAAGGCCAGCTTGAACCCTAAAAGACCTGTGTAAGTCTACCTATATATAAGACAATTGTTGTTTGTTTAATGACTATCTCTGATTAAGTCTAACGTTAATCTCTAAAAAATTTTAAATATTTATTAAAAGAAGTATTTATATTTATTGTATTTGATAGTATTCTGAATAAAATTATGTTTAAAAAAGCTTTTAACTATTTTTTTTTTATCTCAAAAACATTTTATTTTTTTAAAAATAATGCAAACGAGTTCATAATTCTAAATGACCCCCAATTTTTATTTTTTTTTAAACGTGACTGAATGACTACACTAAGTGTTTCTTTTTTTTTTTTGAATAAGTCTACACTAAGTGTTTTAAATATATAGTAATAGTTTAAGAGAAAAATTAACTATAGTCATTTACATATTAGTTAGGTTTTTACTATCGCTCTAAAGAAAAAAAAAAAAAAAAGTTTCCAGTGGTAAATTTCCGTAGAATTTCAAATTGCAACAAAATTTCGGCTGTTGCATAAATTCAATTGAAAATTTGAAATTTCAATAAAAAAAAAAATCAACAGCAGGATTTTTAATTAAAATATAAGTCTAATAAAAAAAAAAAAAGAAAGAAGTAATATGTGAATGGCTAACCTGCTGGAAGTGTTTCTCTTAATTTTTTTGTATCGACATAACGTTTATAATTTGTCTTCTCTCATGGATATAATAGCATCAAATAATTATTATATAAAAAAAATAGCATAAAATAATATAACCACACAACAGAAGGGATCAATTTTAGAATGATTGGATATCATTTACTTAAACTTCAAAACATAAATACAATATTCTTATAGGATAACATAAATAAAAATATAAAATCTGACTAATCTCAGCCTTGCGTCACAATCTCATGCCCTTTTTTGTCTTAATCATCAACATATTTAAAACACGAATTTATTATTAAATTTTTAAACTTGCACATTAATTCAATTCAAATTTATTAAAAATTTTAAAATAAAATAAAACTCTTACAAAAATATTTTTTTTGCATAATATACATGTAAGAGAGTATATTTCAGGTCACTTTATTTATTTATTTAGAATCAATGCACTAATTTTTGTGCTTAACCAAAGAGAAGTATATATACTAATAAGTTTAATTATTAAGAAATCTTTACAATATTAAAACTTCAACATCATAAGAAAACATATATCAAAGAAAACTAATCATAATTGCTATATTTTTTGAATAAGATCAGTTTATGCTTTTAATATAAAATAGAAATATTCATGAGTGAAAAACAATGAGCATTTTTTAAAAAATAATTATATAGTAATATATGTATATATCTTAAATTTATATAATTTTATACACTATGTCTATTACAAATAAATTAATCACATGTTATAATTTTAATCAAACCGCTAAATTTTTTTGGTAATATTAATAAGGTATTAATTTAATAAAAATATATTAAGCTCTAAAATAAACAAACCAAATGTTTTAAATTTAAAACTTTAAAATTATTTTTATTAAGAGGAATTAAATAATTATTACTTCAGCATTTTTTCTAACTAAAGTTGACTTTAGATATTGATGTGGACCTTTCCTATGGGCCTTGCTTATGGGTTTGGCGTGGGGCCCAGTTCCATAATCTACACTAGTATAGAATCTCTTTAAAAATCTTAAAAAGATAGACTTATCCATCTGTGTCACACATAACAGTAACTTAAGCTCATATCTCCCTAGACTCATAACTTCGCCACCAAACGAAATCCTAAAATCATGCGCATCCTTACTAACCTTCAATAATACCCACAACAGCTATTATATAATAATAACATAACAATAATAACGCAAACGCCCACGGTTTTTGTATCAATCTGTGTTTTTTTTTTTTTTTTTCCGTCCTTTTTAAATTCTTAATTGAACCAATTTTCATTACCTCTACGTCAGAAATCTATGGATGTACGTGTCATAACAATTAATATATGCATGTCTTGTTTATGAGTTAACTATTTTTAAAATTCATTTAAGATAATAAGATTAATTTTATTTTATGCATAATAAAAAATCATATATTCTTTTAATGAGGGCCAACATGATGTCAACCTTAAACTTGCAATCCACGCAAACCCCCACACCACATATATTAATTTTAATGCTAGGATCTGCATAGCATCATAAATTCTCATGAAAAGAAAAAAAATTACATTTGAAATTCTCAAATTAAACTTTTACATTATAAAAAAAAAACTAAAATCCACCTTAAAATGTTATTTTTCATATGAAAAGTTTAATTTAATATTTTATTATAACACAAGAGTTTAATTTAAGAATTTAAAACACAATAATTTTTTTAGTTTTGGTGAAATTATCAAAGGGTATAAAAAGATTTTTCTCATTTTCATATTTAACCATGGGGTTAAGCAGAGTTAAAAGAGTAAGATGTGATTTTTTGTACATCTTAGTACAATCTCAAAACCTAGTTCTAGGAGTTGTTATTTTGGCATTAGATCTTATCCCAAAAACTATTTTTCTATTTCATCTCAATATTAAACATCTAAAAAAAATTATCATTTTAGCTTATTTAATTTCTTAAAAAATATATATTAGGATAAGAAAAGATGAAAAAAATTCAACATGGATTGAGATTTTTTTTTTCTTTGTTTTGGCTTTTAATTTTTATTTGAGACAAAAATTTATATCATTCTAATCATGTGACTAAGAATTTCAACCGGATCTTACTTAGTTATTCTAATTTTTTTTATTCATGTGTAAAACTTGGTTAGATGTGTACGTAGACTTTTAAAAAATCAAATGGAGAAGAGATAATTTGACCGTTAATTATCCTCCGTACACTGACTGCAAATTAGAGTAAAAGATTGGTTCAAAGATATCAAAACGTAAATATAAATAAAAACACTATATAATTATAAAGGCAGCATCATATAAGTCAACAAATCTCACTGAAAATATCTTCATTCAAGTACGACAATCAATTATTATATTACTAGAGAGATGCTCTGTGCCTTTCTTAACCAATTTTGTTTCTTGAATTTACTTTTTTTAAAAAAAATTATAAAAAAATTATTATTTGAAAGAATTCTTAAAAATAAGATACACTCTCACTTATGTAATATGAACTTTAAAATTAAAACACATTAAAAAGTAAATTTTTTAATTCATGTAAAGAAAGTTCTATTTAAAAGTACAATAGATTTTATTTAAACGTATTTTAATTTTTAAAAATTTTATCTGACATATTATATAAATAAAATAAAAAAATTTATCTAATCTTAAAAGATAGTGAGAGATAAAAATAATATTTTACCCTAACCCAAATGATATCTTCTATCTATTATGTAAAAAGAGCAGAAGAATGGATTACTACGCCCTGCTACTGAAGGGATGACGTCACATATTTTGTATAATCTTAATTCAAATGTCAACGGTTATAATCTAAAGGCAGATTAAGAAAGTCAAATTTTTTAAAGAATAAAAATACTTAGAAGAATCAGACATTTCTTGACAACTCAAAACACAAATAATTTAAGCTTGATTCAAATATATATATATATATATATATATATATATATATATAAAGTTACAATCATTGTTAAAGTTTTAAATGAGCCTTTCACTAACCAATGATCATTATATAGATAGTGATCATCGATAAAAAAAATTTTAAAAATTTAATAATAATTCTATCATCAATTATTTCAATTTACTTTTGGTTGGTTCTTAGAACAAATGTGTGCATCCAAGCAACAGCAATTTGATTAAAAGTCAGAAGGAAAACCAGAAACTCCAAACAAGGTAATCCCACAAGAAAGCCCGAGTCATTGCGGCAGCAATATGTCATTGCTGACATTTTGTGTGCAACAAGCTATCTATGATGAGGTCAACCATGTCATTTACGAGTTTGGATTTCTTGTGGTGACCGCAGGCGTGCAGTTTGCGAATCGTTTGATTTGTGTTGACTGTATAATTTGTAAAAATCGAACGATTTGCAGCTGATTGCACGATTGAGTGACTGCAGAAAATTCATATCCGTTATTTATTTCTCAAAAATTGCATTTTGCATTCATATTCAAATTCATGCTTCTAAAACTACATAAATGAAATTGTAGGTTCTCTTTGTTATTTATTTAATTTTTTACCATCACTTAAATATATATAAATTTAATTTTTAAATATTTTTTAATTTTAAATAAGATAAGCTAAAGCCTTATATATAAGAAATTATATTATTATGTCTTTACACTAAACTATTTTTTTATTTTTTATTTAATTTCATCGTATTTAAGTGATATTAAAAAAAACTAACATGCTATCAAAAACAATCAACGTGATTACTTTTTGAACTAAATACGTTTTTGAGTTTGATTTTCATTTATTATATTTAACTACACCAAAAAAGAATTATATTTAACATTAGGGTAAATTACCTAATAAATATTTTTTAAAAATTAATTATCTAATTAACACAAAACCTAAACTATTTTTGGTGCTCCATGAAAACGCCATATTTGACGCTTTTAAAAGGAATATTAGTTATAAAGCGCCATCCAGTTTGGCGATTTAAAGTAAACATATAAGCATAACATGCGAACCCGATTGACGCTTTTTTACTATTTTCTTTTATGAAAACACTGTACAGGTTTTATGCTAATATATTTATTTTAAAACGCCATGGCGCTTTACAGCTGAATATTCCCTTAAAAGCACCAAATCAAATGGCATTTTTTTGAGCCCCAAAAAGAGTGATATAAATGAAAATAATTAGGGTTGTTGTTAATTAGGTAATTAGTTTAAAAAATTGTATTTATTAGGTAATTTACCCTTAACATTATCATAATGGGCTAGCCTGATACAAATGGGTTAACTCGTTTCAGACTGAGCTTAAGAGATTTCTTTTATTATCCTTAAAATTTCTATTCTCACCCCTGACATTTCTCTTTTCTCTTAAAGTTACAAAACTACCCCTCCACTCTAACCCACTTTTCTTCCACCCCAATCCATGTGTTTGATCACCCCTAAACCCTGTTTCAAGTGATTTGATATAATCTCAACTTACTCACGTTTTATCTTCTACATTTTTCTAGATTTTATAAGCTTCTAGATAATCCAAATAATCTGAGATGTTTTCTTGTAATGTTATGAATTATAAATAATTCATACCTTAACAAGTTTATATTTTATTTACAATTTTAAATTATATATAATCCGATATTAATTTTTTAACAGTTAAAATTATATATAATTTGAAATATTACACAACATGCAATAATTTATAATTATAAATTATTTATAATTTGTAATTCATAATTATTGAAGAATACACTGCCAAATTATGTATAATCCAAAAGCATATAAATAACAATTATGAATTATTTATAATTTAAAATGTTTAAACATAACATAAAATTACGGATTATAAAAGAATCCGTAATTGAGTGAGAGAATGCTGATAGGGGTTGGGAAGAAAGAAGCCAACATGGTAGTTTACATAGGGGTAAAAGTGTAATTTTATATTCAGGACTAGGGGTTGGAGTGAGAATAGAAATTCTTGGTGTTAAAAAGAAATCCCTTATGGAGCTAAATTTTTAAGCCTAAACTTGACCCATTCAAAACAAGGCCTTAAAGTGAGTGGGCCATTTTTATTGTTATTTTGTATTATTTATTTTGCTTCAATTAATTAAGCATTTTTCACTTTTGTGTAGTTAAATAATATCAAAAACTCATGTGAATATTAATCTAAAATGAATAAAAAAGTATGAGAAGAAAAAAATAAAAGGTAAATTAGGTCCATAAGCAACATTAGTATCCTATCTATTAAGAGGTAATTTGAAGTCCAAACAATGAGAATAGAAAAAAACTAAAAAAATTAGGGGATTGCTTAAGGCAGTCCCCCCTTTACTCCGAGCCCCCCCCTCATTAAAAAAAAATATCTTTCCCAAAATACCCTCAGCTCCCACACCATCATCTTCTTTTCCTTCCCCTTCCCCCCGGGCTCCTTCACCGTGCCCCCCTCACTGTCCCAGCTTGCACTTCCTCGTTTTTTCTCCACTTCAACACCACTTTATCACTCTCATTCTCATTGTGAACTCATACAATTCCTCTTTCTACAAAATTTTAATTTTAATTTACATATAACGATGAAAATCAACCTCTACAATAATTTCCTTTCAAAATGGCTGTGTAGAGCCGTCTGGTAATCAAAATGGTTGGATATAATTGTTTTGATTACCAAACGGCTATCCACAGTCGTTTGGTAAGGAAATATATATATATATATATATATATATATATATATATATATATATATATATATATATATATATATATATATATATTAGATAAAATAAAATATATTAAGAAAAATTATTAAAAAGTTTAAAAAATATAATAAAAATTTGTGATAAAAAATTATATTAATTTATTAAAAATATTATGTAAGGAAATATATATATATATATATATATATATATATTCTAAAGGAAAAAAAGATAGAGAAAAAGAAAGAAGAGAATGTGTTATTTGAATGATCATATAGTAATTTTGCTTATGCTAAATCATTGAAACGTTACAAATATCATATGGCAATTCCCCAAGTGCTATTCTTGATAGGTGATTTAGCATAATCCCATGTTTGGGCTCATGCTAAATTACCTACCAAGAATAATACTTACTGCCACCGACAAAACGGCTGTACATAGCCGTTTCTCACTCACTTCGGCTCCACATAGTCATTTTGCTGGCTGTGAGGGGGGGGGGGGGGGGCGCTAGGGTTTCACGATGCAAACGAAGGGGGTGAGGGGGAGAACTTATATGCCTCAAGGGGCATGGGGAATTGTCGAAAATCATTAAAAGAGGGGCGTGAGGAAGCCAAAGGAAAGTGGGGAAGCCAAATGTCAGGGTAGAGCTCGACTGTTACAATGGCTCTACAAAGCCATTTAGGTATATAAACGGCTTTGTATAGCTGTTCTAATTTTTTCTGCAAACAGGTTTCAAGAGTATTTTGGGAAAGATAATTTTGTTTTTAATAAGGGGGGGGGGGGGGGGGGGAGGCAAGTAAAGGGGGGGACTGCCTTAAGCAATCCCCAAAAAATTATCCTTGTCTTGTATACTTTAGACTTGAGGTGGAAACATAAAAAAGGTGTCTCCTCCTTCCCTATTACATAGCAAAACAAAAGCATATAGATGTTATTTAGATGCAAAATATATGGAAACTAAAAAAACATGTTTAAGAAGCTTTTACAATGTTAGAGAATCAAACTTGCATAAAACATACGTTCGGAGAAAAAGTAATTATAATTACCTTATTTTATAAACAAAATTAATTTTATTTTTAATATAAGATAAGAATACTTGTACATCCTATTAAAAGATAAAAAAAAAAAGTATTAAAACCGACTAAAATCAATTAAGAATGGCATCAATCGATTTTAAATATATTTAAATTATCAGTTTGATTTGGTTTATTAATATAAAAAAAATTTAAAATGCTCCAAACTAAACTAAATTGAATCATCCATATATAATGTATGACAAATTTTTAATTTTAAATAACCTAAAATCGACTCAACTGTCTTCAAACCATTAAAAAAATAACAAATTAATATAAATCAATAATTTTAAACTACTTTCTAAATTAAATTAAATCATGTCAAATTATTTTAAATTCTAAATCAACAACATAATTTTAACTTGTAATTTTTTTAATTCCATCAAGTCAATTAACCTCAAGAAGTTGTTTAGAGTGAAACAAAACACAATCTTATATCTAATAGATCGCAAGTTTGAACCTTCATTCATTAATGCTTTTTGAGCGAGAAGGTTTTTTTGTTTACTTAAACTAAGGCATTATTCTTTCACACTAAAAATTTTACTATAAAAAACCAATAAAGTGAATTTGGTGCGATTGTGGCAGAACCTGACATTCAGTCCTACTATAAACAATGCCCCAGCACGTGTCTAGTTCTCTACGACTAAAAGATCCAAAACTAGCCAAAGGACCACATAGTTTGGTGGCAACTGCTTACTCTTTTCAACTTCACTTTCCTCACTACAAACCCCACAAATGCCTCTGCGATTTCGCCCCTAATCCCATTTTCCTTTTTCCTCCGTATCATGCCATTGCTCCTCTCCAAGCCTCTTTTCTCCCTATTCCTTCACTCCAAACCCCCATTTTCCATGGCTCACTTCTCCAACCTCTCCACCAATTCTACCCAAAAGGCGCGCCTCAGAGGCGTTGTTTTCGATATGGACGGCACCCTCACCATCCCCGCCATTGATTTTACCGCAATGTACAAGGCGGTGCTTGGTGACGACGAATATCGCAGAATAAAAGCTGAGAACCCTTCTGGGATTGACATTTTGCATCAAATTGAAGACTGGAGCCCCGAGAAACAGCGTAAGGCTTACGAGACTATAGCCGATTACGAGCGGCAAGGGTTGGATCGCCTTGAAATCATGCCAGGTTAGCCCATTTTTATTTGTGATGATATGCGATTTGGTGCTATGAATGCATGGGGCGTCTTTCGTTAAAGAAGCATTTATTTAAAAATGATTTTTTTAAGCAAAAGTAGAAAACTCTAAGCCTGTAATTTTGGTTTAACAAGAAAATTTAAAAAAGTCAAAACACATACAAGACCTTTTATTTAATAAATGAAAAGCCTTCTTTATCCTAATCCTAATCATAATAAACACTATTTGTGGGTTGGAACAAATTGGATGCTCTTGCATTGTTATTATATTATGTTATGCCTCCGTTGTGCTACAGTAAGAAGTTGAAAACTTTCTGAACAATCTTTTTTTCCTGATACTTTGATTGTTTGTACAATTTGTTGTGAAGTAAATGATATATGTTTAACCATGTAATGTAGTAGAGAAATAAGTTCAATAACTTTTTTCTTGCTGATAATTGGGTTAGGAAAGTGCCAACACTTGATTGTGTTTTTGGGGAAATGCTTGATGTACACCTCTTTTTTTACACCTCGTGTACACCTCTTAGTTGTAATTTATTTGTAGGTGTAGGAAATCAAGCTAGGTGATTGATTGACTGGGAAATTAATACAGAAAAGGAAAACTGCTGTAATAAGTATCTGTGTAATTAATTAGTTGATTGATAGTGTAATTAATTAGTTGACCTACCAATCAATCCCTTGATTGGTGGTGCTGATAGTTAGGGATGTTTACCATCATTAGGAACCTATTTTCAGGATCCTAATTAATTCCACATGTATATATATATGTACCGTTCTTCAGTAATGAAATCATCCGAAAATTTCATTCTATATGGTATCAGAGCGGGTTACACAACAGCTGCTCTGACCAGTAGGCATCTTCAGTCCTCCTAAGCCCATCTCCAGGACCTACTCATCCTTCCAATATCTGTCTCACTTCCGAGACATCTCTGCTAACTCTCTCATGGCAGAATTCTTCCAAACCTCTGCAGTGAGTGGTTCAT
Source organism: Bauhinia variegata (assembly GCA_022379115.2). NCBI lineage: Eukaryota > Viridiplantae > Streptophyta > Magnoliopsida > Fabales > Fabaceae > Bauhinia > Bauhinia variegata. The sequence goes on along the minus strand of CM039431.1, from coordinate 19,077,932 downwards.
CCGCCACTTCTGCACCTCCTCCCTATCTTCCCAGCAACTCCATGAACCCAGAAATTGGGGAAAATTTCCTTCTATACACCACTGCACAGGAGATATGGGAAGCTACACATGACACCTATTCTAGCAGGGATAATACTGCAGAATTGTTCCACATTGAGAGCCTCCTCCATGAACTCCAGCAAGGAGAAGAATCGGTAACCACCTACTTCACATCACTCAAAAGATATTGGCAGCAGCCGGATTTATTTGAAACCCATGACTGGAAATGTTCAGATGACAGAAACCAATACAACAAAATCATTGAGACAAAGAGGATCTTCAAGTTCCTAATGGGACTTAATAAATCACTTGATGAGGTGAGGGGAAGAATCCTCGGAACAAAGCCACTTCCTAGTCTTAGGGAAGTTTTTTCTGAGGTTCGAAGAGAAGAGAGCCGAAGGAGGGTGATGCTGGGAAAGCCCAACTCCCAACCAGCCATAGAAGGATCAGCACTAGTAGTTTCAAGAGGGAAGCCCAAGAAAACCAGGCCCTGGTGTGAACACTGTCAGAAACCAGGCCATTTAAAAGAAACCTGCTGGAAGCTACATGGAAAGCCAGCTGATTGGAAACCAACCAAGCCAACCGGAGAGAAAAAGGGATACATTGCATCCCTTCCATTCACAAGAGAGCAACTAGAATTACTCCAACAAATGCTCTCAAAGAATAACATAAATCCTCCATCAGCTAGTTCGGAAGGTACATCACCTATTGCCCTTAATGTCACACAAAAATCCTCCTCACCTTGGATAGTAGATTCTGGGGCCTCGGATCACATGACAGGTGATAAATCTCTTTTCTCCTCATATCAACCTTGCTCAATTCCTACCTATGTTCGCATTGCAGATGGCACCACTTCCAAAGTAGTTTGGACTGGAACTATTCATATTTCATCAACCCTAATCCTTAAAAATGTCTTGTTTGTGCCTAATATGGACTGTAATTTAATGTCAGTCCGCAAAATAAATCGTGACCTACACTTTGAAACTAAATTTCTTACTGATTCTTGTATTTTTCAGGATTTGGGATTGGGGAAGATGATTGGAACTGCTGAGTTTGATGAATGCTTGGGCCTCTACCTCCTTAAACCAGTAAACAGTCCTACAACACCTCTTGCTCAAAGTCACTCAGCCAGCAAAGGATCATCCAAATCCAATGAAATCTTAGAATGGCACTTTCGTCTAGGACATCCCAATTTCTTGTATATGAAACATCTCTTACCGAATTTATTCAATAATAATACTTTTAATTTTCCTCAATGTTCTGTGTGCCAACTTTCTAAACACACTCGCAATACTTATTCCCCTCACACATATACACCTTCAACTCCCTTTTCCCTTATTCACGGAGATATTTTTTCTTGCTGATAATTGGGTTAGTAAAGTGGCAACACTTGATTGTGTTTTTGGGGAAATGCTTGATGTACACCTCTTTTTTTACACCTCATGTGTACACCTCTTAGTTGTAATTTATTTGTTGGAGTAAAACTATAAATAGAAAAGTAAGAGATAAAAATAGGAGAGATTCAGAAAAGGGGAAAAAAAAAAAAGAGGTGTAAAAGTGGGTTTGGATATACATATGTACATGTAGCACATCTCGTGTTTTTGAGCGTAGAGAGCTCTTCATTTTGATGGCATTTATATGTGTGTGTTATGTATTTAGTGTTTTAGCAGTTTATGCTGTAGATTCCTTAGAAAAGCTGAGGCTTTTTATATTTTCTGGAATTTATCTGCCTGCCTCTAGATGTCAGATATAACTGATACAAGTTTTATGTGCTGACCAATTGTGGTTCAGGTGCTGCTCAACTTTGTGGTCTTCTTGATTTGAAGAAATTAAGGTCAGTTGGGCACAGAACCATCACTTCTCAGCCTCTCAGGGATTTATGGTCATGTATTGTTACTGTGTCTGTTGTAAACCATGGGTTCATGTGCATAACATTTATCAAATTCTGTCGACTTGGATTTCCGTATGGTATGTTTTTCTTTGGAGAATTATATGTAGGGTTTCATGTGGCGGGCATTTCTCTGGATAATTGTCTAATATATAGCTTCACCCAATAGATATGGAAATCACTTGTTTAATAACAAAATGCTACTTATTTTCTTAATACTCTTGTCCCAGTCTCCCAATAAATTTTCCAATTTCCAAACTGATGAGCATCTTGTTCTCGATTCTATGCTTATATCATGGATTCTTTGTTTTGCCATAGAATATAACTATTATGAGTTGTACTATCTGTAGTGGCAAAACCCATATTTATTACCTTTTGTCCTTATGCTTCCCCTCGACAAGTTAAGCTATTAGAGAAATGAATCCTCATTTTGTTACGTTTAATCTGGTTAGGACTTTCTTTGAAGTGGCCTATCTCAGCTGAAAGTAATCTTTAGTGTTCAGCTGAAAGTTATTAGAATTTAGGCAGAGCTTTATTATGTCTTTGCTTTCTAGCAGTCCTGATGTGCAGGCTGTTCATAAACTTTAAGAGGCTTGGCTTCAGATGCTGCACTTGTCAAATTGTTAAATGCTGATGTTAAGTTTCTTTTTGGCATTTCAGGTTGATCATTCATTAAACTGATACTATGATTTTAATAGTTAATAAGGACCATTTCTAAGATTGTCAGATTGATTAATTAGTAAGCATATGTATTTCTGTATGTTCTTGTTATGCATGTTTCTATGTATTGCAGTGAACATTGTCTTTTGAGCATAGATGCTTGTGAGCATTGTTTCTCTGGTGGTTTCTTTTAGTTATATATGTGCCCTGTCTCATGTCAGAAATATTTTCAAGCAAAAATTTGATTTTATGATAGTAGAGACAGTATAACTAATGTCAATGCAACTTGTTTGATGGAAATCTGGGCTGGGATTTTCCAATAAATGTTATGTTATGACCTTGGTAAGCTATGGTTTCAGCAAGTGTAAAGTTATCCATTCTGTTTTCAGGAGGGGACTGATCACACGCAATGTGAAGACAGCCGTTGATTTGTTTCAAACACGATTCGGGGTGAGTTTATCAACCAATGCAATTGTGTTTATGCCTTTCTTTTCTTACTGAGAAGGAGGGTGAGGGGGAAGGGAGTCAAAACTTTTGTGGGTGTTACTTAACATGAAATAAGGTTATTCATTTCTTTAGGGGTTTCTTTTGATTATACCTGAATGTGCTTCAGTACAAATTGTAGACTTTGGAGTGTAGGTTAGTGACCATGAAATGAACAGAAAAAGAGTTCTACACTCCAAGCATCATGATCAATCTGTGTCATAATGGGAAAATTGTATTCCAGCTTGATAGCTATCGTGCTTTATTGATGTTTCAATTTTTATCACTTTATTGTTTGTCAATGATATGATGATATTATCAAAGATTCAAGAAAGGGTTTTATCCCGTGAATCTAATATCTTGACGGATCCGTTCCTTCATAAACATGCTTTCTGTGCTGCATATGACAGTAAGAGCTCGTTTGGATTGACTTCTAAAAAAAAGGAGAAGCATCCCCCGCTTGCTTCTAAAACAGTAAGATTTTGGCTTTTGGAAGTGCTCCTTCCACAAAAAGCTAATCCAAACAATGAATTTTTGTATAAAGTGCTTTTCTAAATTAAAAGCAGAAGCAGATTGGCAAAAGCCAATCCAAATGAGCTCTAAGTAACTTTTAATGATTGTAACTCGAAAGTAAGGTATACAAGCAAAACCACAGGCCATTAACTATTTCATTCAATTTAAAGTCTATGTAAACGAGGAAATTAAACCAGATTAGGAGATTGAGATTGAGATATCTAGATCTTTTGATGATTGTAGGTTCCTTGGCTGTTTTTTAATGGAGGCTTAATGTACTGAATGTGATATCTCTTTATCTTTCCTCTCATCTTTCTGCTTTTCATTATTTATTTATTTTTTGACTCTTAGTTCTTTTCTTTAAGTAGTAGACCTTGAAGTTATATGTTATTTCTCTCACTGCTGCAGATTACATTTTCTCCAGCATTAAGCAGGGAATTTTGTCCGTATAAACCAGATCCTGCACCACTACTGCATATTTGTTCAGCTTGGGAAATTCAACCAAGTGAAGTAATAATGATTGGTGATAGCCTTAAAGATGATGTAAGTGTGCCTGCGTTGTGATCCTTGAAGCTGCTATTTTGATATTGGGAGATTATTTTCACCATAGTGGGAAGTTAAACTGAGAGTTATATGCATTTAGATTTATGCTGTTTTCCTCTGTTTGGCATAACGCACTCAGAATTCGAATGCATGAGTAAATTGGTATAAGAGCTTGTTTGGATTGGCTTTTTTTTTTTTCCTGCTAGAAGAGCCTATTTTGATTGGTTTTTGCCAACTTACTGCTTTTAATTTAGAAAAGAAGTATTTCTATACAAAATTTACTGTTTTGATTGGAAGAAGCTCCTCCAAAAGTCAAAATCTTGTTTTTTCTTGAAGAAGTGGAGGATGCTTCTAAAAAAGCCGAAGAAGCTAAAATCTTGTAAAGGACCTTTTTTTTACCAATTCAAATGCAAAATAACTTCTCTTTCTCTTTTTAACTTTTATTTTTATTTATCATTTTTTTAAAAGCTAATTCAAATGGGCTCAAAGTCCTTCTGGCAAGAAAAAAGGCCCTTGTGTAATTTTAGACTGTTTAGATTGGTGTCTAGTGGGATGTTTCTAAAAAAAAGCTGAAGCAGGTCATAATTTTCATGAAAAAATCACATCTAGAAGTCAAAAAAAGTTACTTATAGCTTTTACTTCTACTTTTGTATCACAAAAGCACTTTTTTTAAAAGTCAATCTAAATAGACCAATCTGGATGAGTACTCTTTGGCTTACATTTCAATTTAAAATTTAAAATTGCACCTTATTTTTGACACAGCTATAAGTTCAATCAATTATGTTCCATTGTTTGCACTTACTACTGTTGATGTATTTATGCTTCCGTGAGGTGCATCTGAAAATGGATGGTAATTACTTGATGTTGCTTGTTTAACTTCTCATAGGTGGCTTGTGGGAAGCGAGCAGGAGCATTTACATGCTTGCTTGATCAGACAGGAAGATATGATTCTCCTGAATATGCTGATGTTGAGTTTAAACCAGATTTCAAAGTTACTTCCCTTACTCAAGTTTACTCACTTTTGGAGGCTAATTTTGACCTCACACCATAATAAGGCTGAGCTTCATTCACCACAAGTTTACTCACCAGGGCCATTCCCTTATTAGTTTCCAGCCCTTGGTCTGTCGGCACATTTGGTAAGTAGCTGGGTCTCTTAAGCATGTTGATATGAGTTTGATTATGGGAAAGGCTTCATTGGGAGAGGTTGTATTTAATTTGATGATCTCTTTGTCTCGAAAGGATTCATTTTTAAAAGGTTGTATCCACTTCAATGATCTTTCCCTTTCAAAGAAATTGTATCTATTAATTTCTGGTTGTTGGTTAAGGAATACCAACAAGTATAATAGTATATGTAACTGTCATGAAAATGTATTCTAAAAAAATTTAACTAGTTTTCATTAAAAAATAAAAACTAGTGTACTTTGAAAAATATTATCTCGCTGCATTAATCTTTGTCCGCTATAGCTTGTCCTTTTCTTTCTTTTGGTGAATACTTCATTAATTAATAACGCATGAGACTTTTCTCAATATTCCAACAGAAATTTAAATTTAGAATAGGAATCATTTGTATATGATATGTGGGGTATTTTATATGCGAAAGGTTTGATTGGATTAATTATTTAAAGTTTTAGGAGTTTAGTGAGACTCAAATTATGCTAAATGCATAGAGGATGAAGCATTGTAGGAATAGCTGGTACGATAATTGCACATTTAGGTGTAATGGCATAGAGATTCTTAACACATGTAGAGCTATTTATTTAAGTGGGTCCAATTTGAATTTAGTTAGAATTTTTATTTTTATTAGGTAAATAGTGATTCCATTTGTAATTAAGAAAAAATGGTAAAGATATTAGCCTTTAGGGTAAGAATAGGCTTCATTAAATTAGAGTTATTTCTCTAGTTAAAGCTTACATTAATTAATTAAATTTACTGCATCAAAAAATTAATCTAAGACCATCTCTAATGGGAGTATCAAAAGTGTATCTTAAATTTTAGCTAACCACTTTTACTTGATATCATCTATAGAGCAATATCTATGAGTATCTTAAATGGGGATCTTATGTGGGTAGCCTGTATAAGATGCCATTTTTTGCATTGGAGGAAGAGAAGATCGTAAGATTTTGGTCCAACTTATTTTTTTTAAAGTGCACGTTAGCCAAATAGAATGATGTGAAATAATTTGTGAGTTTTATTTAATAATTAATTTTTTAAAAAAATTCAGTATAAAATTGCTTAAATTATGAATAGAATAATGTGCTATGGTGAGATTTATAAAAAAAATATAAATAATAGATTTTATGAGAAAAAATATATAAATAATAAATTTTATGAGTATCACCGTTAAAATTGATATAATAATTAAATTTAAATATGTTAAGAATATAATAACAAAATAGTATTAATTAACGGGGAAAAAGAGAAAATCCACAACGGCACCTCTCATTGCCATGACATCATCATATAAGCTATAGAGTCATTTTTATTTATTTTTTAACAAATAAAATAACATAACATAAAATCTATCTATATATATATATATCATCATTTCAGATTAAATAACAAATTAATCTAGAATAAACTAAATTCACATTATTGTCCTTTAGAATGAGAAACAATTGCTGATGTAAAATGGCCATTTTTTTCCATAATTAGATTGATATTGGGAAACAAAAATATTAATTGAATCAAATATTTTGTTCCTTTGTCCTTTTCTAGGGATAGTATTGGAACGGAGATAATGATTCACGTCCTTATCCTTGTCGGTGTGGGGATAGAGGATACGTGCCCACAAAAAAAAAAAAAAACTTATGAGTAAAATCATATTAGGTTTTGAGAATAACTAATATCATAAATAAATAGATGATTAAAAATCTATTGTAAATTTCAATCAATTTATTAGAAACTATAAATATATTCCTTATTTCATTTTGAAAAAATTTATCAATCTTATGACTTAATTAGACCTTACTTATTATATATTCTATTTTATATAAAATAATATTTTAATAATTAAATATTTCAAAAGACTCATGAGGAGGTGAGTATGATTGTCATCTTTGTTCCATGGGCGAATTCTAGCCAAATCCACATCCAAACTGAGAATTGTCGTTTGGGAGTAAATCTGTTATTTTATTTTTTATATAATATTTTTTATTTATTATAATTAATTTAAATATTATAAAATAATATTATTTAATAAATAATATTATTTTAAAAAAAATAATAAAGTGAGATATCATATAACATATAAAATATAGTACCTAAACCCTAAACAAAAAAAACACAAATTGTTAACTACAATTCTGCTAATTGTGTGATAATACTAAATTTGTAAACATAAATACATAAGACATCACTATCCCACCTAAGTTTTAACTTGAATTTATATTTATGTACATAAAAATGTTCACTTGCCTTTAGAATTTGCTAAATAACTGGGCATAAATTGTGTATATGTTATTTTATTTTAAGTCATTAGAGTTAAATGATATAATTTTTTTTACTTCTCTTGGGTTAGTCTTTTCAATTGTCATGGGTTTATGGTGACACTGAAGAGACTAACAAAAATATCAAGAAATTTATAATTAAGTGGTGTAGAAGTTTCATGAATATTAATATGTCTTGACTTTGTTGTATTACGTGTTCAAATGTTGATCATCGAAATATTGTATGCCTTGGCAATCATGAACCCAACATGATTTATAGATTTTTATATGCTTTCTTAGTCTAAAACTAATTAGAATACAATTCTATTTTAATAAACAATTTTATTATTAGAAAAAAGCAAACAATTTTATTAGCGATGATATATTGGAGAAAATCAATAAACAACCTCATGCTAACTTTCAAAAAAATCATTAATTTAATATACAGTAAATTAAAGATTATACATACTCTTTTCTTGTTTAGGTTTAATATTTTCAACCAATTCCTAATAAATTGGCAATAGGGAGACCTTAGGAATTTATGAAAAAATTGAGAGATTATTTGTTGTTTCTAGAAATTATTTGTTGATTGTAGTTTTGAGAGCTGTTGCTATATACACTATACCATTTGCATATGAAACCTCTTTTTGAATGTAATGAGCATAATCAGGTTATATTATAAAAGTTAATTCGTATAAGTGATCTCTCTTGCATATTCTATAATTTGTAATATTTTCTCATTTTAAAACTTAAGCACATCCGTTTAGGGCTTGTGTCAATAATAATGAAAACTAGACAAATATGCAAATATAACACTTCAAGAAAACAAATGTAACATCCTTAAAAGAAGAAAGTAATCAATAGAATTTTGCAACGAATATCAAAGGTTAAGTGTGGTCACAAAAGTGAACCTATTGTAGCTCCATTAAATTTCTTCCCTTAATCTTCATTCCCACTAGGTTTACTAAACCTGGAGATAATTTCGCATATCTTTATATTCTACTATTTGAAGTGGTGAATGGTTGAGTTTGCATCCAACAAATTGAGATTAAAGAGGTAAAACAATTACTTTGGTATTGGTCTGGGAAATCCTGCTTTGCTAAGTTGCTAGAAGTTACAGCAACCAATAGGCTAAATTCTGTTTTCTCATTCATTTCTTTAAATTTTTGTAATGGGATGTTTTCACACTTAAGACAGAATAATGAGCTCGAAAGAATTTCAAAACTAATGATAAATCCATATCTAACAACATTACAAGCAATACTTGCATATATTTTCATTTTATCCAGTTATGTGATATGCGAAATCAAAGAAATTGAAATCAATAAGCTATAGTCAGAAAGATAGAAAGGAAGGTAATAGGAAAAAAAGAAAAAAAAGAAAAAAAACCAATGAAACTGAAATATTTGGCAATCATGCAGAAGTTTAAAATTGCAATTCAGGATGACTCAGATATATCAGCAGATTTACTCAAAGAAGATAAGAGTAATCAAAAGTGAGCTTAGATAAATGCAGATTCTTGTTAGTGTGGATACAAAATGGTATGCAGAAGTTGCCAATGGACAAGCAGGTATATCAGAGATGCTCGAGTTTAAACACATAATTACTCTTAGTTAAGTGCACCCTATCCTTTTATCTTTACTAAGAACTTGTTGGAATGACTTCTAAAAAGAGAGAAGCCAAAAATAAAAGTAGAAGTAGAAGTAAAAGTTAAAAAGGAGAAGCATTTCTCACTTAATTTTTTTAAATAACATTTTAACTTTTAAAAGTATTTCTTTTACAAAAAAATAATCTAAATAGTAAATTTTTGTATAAAATATTTTTTGAAATTAAAAATAAAAGCAAGTTAGTAAAAATCAATCCAAACAAAGTCTAAATACTAGAAAACATGGTTATCATTTTTTATCCAATTTGCCTGCAAAAAATAAAGATGCATGATTAGTTCTGTACCACTGTTAATATATATGATATGAGTTAACTTATTTTGTCTAAATACATAAAAAAGAGAGACAATATTTTAAGCAAGCAATCTAATCACAACAATCATGGCAATCAGTATTTAGCAGCAACTAGCAAGAAGAATTCTATTTAGTAGCAAAAATATTGTGTTCATGGCTTCTCTCTCTGGTGCTATGACCATGGTTTCTTTAATGGGATAACATAACATTAACTTCTATTCAGAGTACGAAGAGCCATTTTCTTTCCATACAACTCTTGCACTTGCAAGGATCAAGTTGCAAATCTTCAAATGAACTCAACTGTCCCGTTTTACACATGAACTCTCTCAGGTAGGCTTTGCTGGTAAGTGGACTAAGCTCAGTAGTTAAGGGATCTCTGCAATGTTAAGAGTTTGAGCCCATAAGAAAGCACATGTTGAGAGGGAAAGTAATCTTATTTGCTCTTTGTCCCTGAACGAGATTAATCTCACTTCAATGTAAGGTGGGGATACTCGTAGATAGAAAAAAAAATATTTTATTTAGAGGGAAAACCCTCTCATGGGTTTCCTTATCCTATGCGATGTTGGACTTGGATTTGGAGCAATATACCAGAAAATTAGATAATCTCATCTCCTGTAAGGCTTTAAATGATAGCTTTGAAACTCTGAACCAAATGTTATGGATTCTTCATCAAGCTTCTTCTTCAATCGTCTCCATGTTCTCAACATATCAGACTGTATTAAGCCTCTATATAGCGTCTCAAAAGTGGCCTTCTGAGGAAGAAAACCCATCTCAATCATTTCTACAAAATAGTGGCAAGCATCCCTCCATTTTTGTTTCTCACATAGCCCATGTATTAAAACTGTATATGAATCCATATCTGGTCCTATTCCAGAGTCTTTCAGATCATTCCATATTTCTCTCAAAGCTCCCATTCGATTTAATTGCAAAAACATCCTAATTAAAACGTTATATGTATGCAGAGTTGGCGTACACAAACCATCATCCTTCATCTTCTTAAACAACTTCAAAGCACTACCTGCGTCTTTTCTTCCCCCATATTCCTTGAAGAAGCAATTATAGGTTGCAGCACATGGATTTATTCCATTTCCAACCATCTCATTAAGCAACTCTTCGGCATCTTCAAGCCTCCCACAAGAACAAAGACACTTGATAACAGAAGTGTAAGTTACTACTGTTGGGCAGATTCCTTTCTCTTTCATCAACCTCAATTTATCAAGGGATAATTGTGGCTTATGTGCCCGGCTATAGACATGAAGCACAATAGAGAAACTAGTCACATCTGGCTCAATCCCTCTCTGCTGCATTTCATCGAACAAGTTCTCTGCATTCCTTATTGTCCTCTCAAATCTCTCTTCTGGGTGCAGACTTGCCCTCCTACAAATCCCATTCAATAGTACGTTATAGGTAACAACATTAGGTTCAAGCCCTTTCTCCACCATGTCTCTCAAGAACCCCTCTGCCATCTTGATTCTACCTACCTTACACCATCCATATATCAAAATGGTATACAATTTCACATCAGGCACAAACCTATACTTATTTTTGTTAAAAACCTCAACAGCCACTTTCACATATCCATACTTACAAAGGGTATCAAGCAAAAAGCAGAAATCTTCAGAACTCGTCTTCTTCTCCACAAACGCATCAATATCATCAAATGCCCGAATGGCTTGGCGGGTAAGCCCTGCTGAAATAAGCCTGCGAATCAATATCAAGAAGGTAGAAGAAGTGGGGTTGAGGTTTCTCTGCTCCATTTCGATTATAAGCTGCCAAGCAACATCAAATTGTCGAACTTTACCCATGATGTCAATGATGAGATTGTAGGAAGCAGGGGTCAAAGGGGGATTGGGGAGATGTTTGGAGTAACTGAAGAGGGCCAGTGCGATCTTGGAGGAGTGCTTGAGGCGAAGGAGGGTCTGGTGGAGAAGGTCAGAGGTTAGGGAAATGCCATGGAGTTGCAGAGAGGATTCCATGGCGTGGAAGGGGTTGTGATGCTGAAGGAGGATCTTTGATACCAATTCGGCATCGTTTGAGGATTGGAGAGCGGGTATTGTTTCGTTTTGATCTGGGTATGGCGGAAGAGATGAACACCAGCGACGGAATAGTGGAAGAATAAGCGGGAAGGGTGGGAGGGAGAAGGTGGCGCCACCGCTCTGAGCTCGGGATAGTGCCATTAGCAACCGTAGCATGAGCTGACCACCAGCTCAACGAGAAAACAAAACTCAACGTTTGGTGTTTGCGGAACACAAAATTCAGGTTCCTATCTGGCAAATATGAGAACGGCGTCGTTTTATACCAAAATTTTAGAAAAAATTAAAGTCGCCCACCGTGGGGCTCGAACCCACGACCACAAGGTTAAGAGCCTTGCGCTCTACCGACTGAGCTAGACGGGCTTTGTGATGTGGTATACCCATAAAATATTATTGAAAATTATAAAAAATAATCGGTCTAGTTGTGTAAATTGAAGTTCTTCTCAACTTATAGAAGGGCTCAAAAAAGATTTATCAAAAAAAAAAAAAAAAGATCTCATTGACACGCTTTTCTTGCTTTAAAATTATATACACAAAAATTTGGGTTTTATAAATCATTTTCATGAGTTTCTAATTATAGAAGAAATTAATGACGAGTAGTACAGTTGTCAGTTTAGCGTTGGAATACAAAATCCTAATCAAAGTGAAAAGGAAGAAAAAAAGGTTATAGGAAAAATAGAAAATCACAGATAATTAAGTGATTTTAACCTATATAGTAGATTCATAACTTGTTCTTTTGATTGACCAAGCCACACACCAAACTTTAGTCTAAAGAGAAGTGTTAGTAACATCAAAAGATTATGGTAAATATATAATTCATATTATAAAAAGATTTGGATTTAAATTTTGTTTTGATAAATAATTTAGTATCGTTATATGTGTTTTTTAGCTAATTATTATAACTTAATTCACTCGAACTTTTGTTTTTTAAAAAGTGTGTTTAGTGGGTTGGATAATTTTTTTTTCCACAACACCAAAATTTTGGAACTTTTATTAATGATAAATAAATGGTTTTAACCAAAAAAATAAAAATTATGCATGATAACTCACATAATTAGATGATTCTCTACGATTATTTGATACTTTAGTGAATCAAAATTAAATGTACATACTAAAACTTTAATTCAATGGGTTAATTTAGTTATTCAGCTTTTATAAATTTTAAAATGTGAATAACATCAATTTCCAAAAAAAAATAAAAATTATGACTATAATTTGTATATCATTTTTGAAGTATTCAAGTATAAATTAAAGTATTACTGAAAATATTCAAAATCACTCTTAAAATATTGTATAATTTTAGTTATAATTAAGTTTCAAGTTTTTCGAATGCATTGTTTAAAATCATGTGACATAATAATTTCAAATGTCACATAAAAAACTATAGTAATTTGTTATTATCACACACTTCTTTTTGGTATAGAATTGCTACCAAGTAATTACAGTTTTTCAATACAATGATAATGATGATGATAATGATAATGATAATAATAATAATTTCTTAATATCTTAGAATTAATTAAAAATAAATTCCAAAAAACAATCATAAGAAAAGAAAGCGCGAACGTGGAGCTGCCGCTAATTTCTTGTCAATACTCTCAACGGTCCGAATTACATTCTTGGAAGAACCGGACAAGCGTTCCAATCCCATAACTTGCAGTCACCGTGGGACCCTCCAAATTCTCTGGACCCACATTCCCATCTTCTCGGATCAGAAGGCGAGTTTCCGGCGCGTGTGCTCCAAGTGGGCCCCCCCAAATCCTACCAAAACCATAACACAGCATCACCGGAGACAAACCCCCACAATGTCGCAGCAGCAATCCTCTGAATCTCTCTGCGTGCAGTTTAACCGACTCAGAGACTCCTTCTAGATTCCTCTCTTTTTCCTTCGGGCTTTCTATATTCCTTCATTCTTCTTAGGCCAAGTTTTCTCTATTTTCATGCGAGTTTCAACTTTTACAGAAGCCATGTTTTACCCTGCAATTTCTTTTGAAAACCCATTTGTGGGGGCGATGCCAAAAGTACTTAAACCTGTAAAGACTCCATCTTTAGCTTTTTTGAAGAAGCCCATAAGCTGTTTTCAACAGCTGAATCCTAATACTATGAACAAACCCACAACAATCATTTTCAACTCAGACCGAGTGTATGTGAAGAAGAGAAAGAAACATTCGGTGTATGAAAAAGAAACGGCTTTTCCTCAAGTTGGCAGTAGACAAATGTTGCTTTTGTGTGGATTGGGATATTGGGTACAGGGTTTTAGGTGCTTTCCATGGCTTGGTCTCAATTTTCACTTGGCAAATTGTCTTCACTTGCATCCCTCAACATTGCAGCTTGTGCAGAACTGTGGTAATCTCCCATTGGCGGCCAAGCCCCTTTATGGAATTCTTTCTGATGCCATATATATTGGTGGTGCTCATAGAATACCGTATATTTCCACTGGAGGTAATCTGGCATCTGCTTTTGCTCTGTCTTTAATTAAAATGGTAGACCTTTTAAAGTTTCGTATGTTCATCTATTTTGCTTTCCTGCTATTCATTCACTTAGCACGACATGGACCAACAAAGCCCACGTAATTGTTAAATAATTGAGTCTTTCAAGTATGTTGACAAGAGTTCGGTTGCTGATAATATGTATGGAGAAGCTTTGTTAAAGCTTTGTTAAGAGAAACTGTATCTACTTTAGTAATTTCTTCGCTTTAAAAAAAATTAATCTTTAACTGTCGGCTAAGAAATACCCTTAGCTGAAACAAAAAATACTTAGCTGGAGGTGGATTTCACAAGTGGTTGGCAAGTTGAGATCTAGTAATGATCACGTGACTATCCTTTGTACTTCTAATCTCTTTTGTTTTGTTTTTTTTTTTTTTTTTTTTCTTTGTTTCAAGTAGAAATGGTATATATGTTTAGATAGAAAACAATTATGTAAAATCGATTTTGACATGACTTCGTTCATTCTGAATTTGAAAGAAATCTTCTAAAAGCAATAAGGTCAGAAGAATTTAACTGACCTTGTAGACCAAGAGAGTATGAAAGTTGCAAAGCTAAAGAGAAATAAACCATCTACTTCATAGCTTGAGATTATAAAAAAAAAAAATTGATCTTCAGCTTTTTAGCAATATGTTATGCTATTCTCAATATATCAGCTGTTTTGGTTTATAGATCTCTTTCTCTCAGACTGGTCAAACTCTATCCCGATGCTTTCTTGTTCTGTTAAGACTTTTTCCTTTCATCATTTTTCTTTGGATTGGGATTAGATGTTTTCTTTTCCATTGCAACCTTGTCTACAAATTCTATATATATAGAGAGAGATATTGCTTAATATTAGTTTCAATAGTGCATCTGGTAAAATAGTGCATATCTTAAAGTTGGAGTAAACTATGGCATATATGGATTTAGGACTGCAACATAAGAGTAGCTTCCAAATTTCATTAATTTGATTGTATATAATAGCCATGCGAGTATCATTGTGAAGAGATGTGAAAAACTATGTAAGCATGATCAAAATGGCCGTTTAGCTTGTATCTTATTTCTTTTCAAGAGCATGATTAAGGTTGAACATGATGGTTTCATGGTAGCACTGAACGAACAGTATCATAAAAAAATAAATGAACAACCTAGTACTTACTTAGTTCAATATTCGCAGTTCTTTTGCAGGTCCTTTCATGGGGTCCTTTGGCATTGATTCCTTCTGCGAGTGTTGTGCTTCCTAATTTGATTGTCTTTGGACTTCTTAGTAATATCGGAGCATCCATTACAGAAGTAGCAAACGATGCTCTTGTTGCAGAATATGGCCAGAAGCACAAAATCAGCGGACTGCAGTCATATACATTCATGGCTTCGGCTGCTGGTGCAATTTTAGGGAATTTCTTCGGTGGCTATTTCTTACTGAAAATGCCACCCAGAACCATGTTCTTCATATTTTCATCTCTACTGGCTCTTCAACTGTCAGTTTCTTTCTCAACACGAGAGAAGTCTCTAGGCTTAGGCTTACCACAGCTTTCAGATTCCGATCTTGCTAGGAAGTCAATCTCAGAAGATATTGGGAAACGATTCTCTAATCTTGTGACAGCAATTACTGAAGAAAGCATTTCCCAGCCTCTTATGTGGATTGTTGGATCTATTGTCATGGTCCCAACTCTTTCAGGCTCTTTGTTTTGTTATCAGACACAATGTCTAAGTCTTGATCCTTCAGTAATTGGTTTGTCGCGAGTGATTGGCCAGTTGATGCTTCTTTCGGGAACTGTACTGTATGACCGGTTTTGGAAACACATTCCAATGCGAAAACTGATAGGCGCGGTGCAGATTCTATATGCTTCATCTCTTCTTATTGACCTTGTTTTAGTGAAACAGATGAATCTTGGATTAGGAATTCCGAATGAAGCTTTTGCTCTATGCTTTTCTGGGTTAGCAGAAACTCTGGCACAATTTAAGCTTCTTCCTTTTTCTGTGTTACTTACTAGTTTATGTCCTCAGGGTTGTGAAGGATCTCTGACATCTTTCTTTGCCTCGGCTGCTTGTCTATCATCGATAGTTAGCGGGTTTTTGGGTGTTGGATTGGCTTCTCTGCTTGGTGTTACATCTGGTGATTACTCAGGCTTGACCATGGGAATCCTGATTCAATTCCTTGCAGCCTTAGTTCCATTAAGATGGATCCATTCTGTGCCTATGACAGAACCTATTCTGAAGAAGAAAAGGAGAAAAGGAATGAGTAGAAGGAATCGGAGAAATCGAAGAGTTGGAAAAGTTGTCCTTGGCTCTCTATTTATGCCTACAGGCGCGAGAGGGAATCAGAGATGCAGGGGTGAAAATGATTGAGTCTTATCTTTGCACTTTCAATGGTCATTGAAAGATGAAAGGGAATATGTTATTGAAGATCTGTGCTTTCATCTTTGTCTTGTAAATCGGCTTCGACAGAAGGGTTTCCGATAGAAAGCTGGGTTTTGGCTGCATGTCGAATAGTTCTGATCTTTCAGCCAACACCTTTTTACAGGCCATGATTCATGAACATCTCATTTGCTCTCTTCATTCAAGAAGGATGATGATATAGAGTTTTTTTTGGGTCCAAACTAGTGAATCTTCTTGTTTTGTAATTGCCAGCTTTTGAATTGCATAGTGCAACTACCTGGAATCTGTTATGAAAGAATCCGGGAATCTTTCCGGCAGCTGATAACCTCTTAAAGGTGGTGGGAATCTTGCAGAAATCATGATTAAAAATGTTCTGTACGTTGATTTAATTTCTGATTTCTGATAATCTCTAAAAATGTTCTGAGTATTACTTCATTTTACAAGTGTGGTGCATAGTTCGAAAAGAATTTCTGAGAAGCATCCATGTTTTCTACATAATAGAAACAAAACTTCAAACACCAATGAAAACAATAAAGTTTGATTATGGAAAAGCTGATTGTGAATCATCAAAGATCACCAAACAATTAATAATTTCATAGTCAGCTGAGCATAAAATGCTTACCTATTATTTCGAGTTTGCTCCACAAACTTCAAGAGGATCTACGTCAGAATATCGATATCCAGACAAGACTCATCTCCTTTCATTATTGGTATCAAGTCATCCAACATTCCATAGATTAAACTAGACGAATGATGTGCTTTATCAGCAACATAAAAAGAATGAGTCTTACCATTAAGAGTTATCCAACTGCATCCTGGGACCTTTCTTAAGCCTCTTTCTTGCATCATTGTTCTAACTTCCCTTACGACATCCCATCTTTTGTAAGATGCATACAAATTTGACAGCGAAATATAATTCGAAGGATTTTCCGGTTCTAGTTCCAAGAGATACCGATAAGCCAGGTCTCTTGTCGAAGAATTTCCATGCATTACAGAAGCGTTGAAAAGAGCTCCCCAAACACTTGGACCGGGATCAAGAGACATTCTTCTAATGAACTCTAAGGCTTGATCAAGCTGGTCTGCTCGACCTAACATATCAACCACACAAGCACAAACTTCAACTGTTGGTTTCATTTCATACTTAGTCATCAATGAGTCGTAGATATTAAGACCTTCATCAACCAATCCTGACTTGCTACAAGCAGAAAGAACACCAACTACTGTTATCATGTCGGGTTTGGTCCCTTGCTGAAGCATTTTGTAATACATAATGACAGCATCCTCTCCTCTCCCGTGTAGTCCATATGCAGAGATCATTGAACTCCAGGAGATGGCATCTATGAAGGAAGAACTGCCATCAAAGACTCGTCTTGCATAATCCAAACTTCCACATTTTGCATACATATCGATTAAAGAATTACATAAGGAAACATCATGATTCATTTCCATCCTAATTGCATATCCATGAATTTGTTTTCCACCAATTAATCCAGCAAGTGAACTACAAGCTGGAAGCACACTCACAAGTGATACTTTGTTGGGTTTCATTCCAGCCTTCAGTTGCATCTCATGTAGAAGAGCCAATGCTTCATCAGGTGCTCCGTTCCGTACATAACCATTAATCATTGCAGTCCATACATATATGTTTCTGCACTTCATTTGTTCAAATACTCGTCTGCTAAGAATGGCTTTGTTACTTCTTGAATACATATCTATCAAAGAAGACCCCATATGAACATCTGCTCCCATCTTCAAATCCAATCCATTCTTCACAAGATAGCAATGAAGCTCCCTCCCATAATCCAATTCCCCATCATCGTTATAACACACAGGCAGTAGAGTTGCAACTGTGAAAGCATCAGGCTTAAATCCATCAGCTTGCATTTTTCTAAACAGTTGCCACAAACCCGACTTGGAAATACGATCTCCCTTGGCTGCGTATCCAGCAATAATAACATTCCACGAACTCACATTCTTGTAAGGCATTTCATCGAACAGCTTCTGGGTTTCCCGTAACTCTCCACATTTACAGTACATTGACATCACAGAATTGGCAACCACTATATCTGAGATAAACCCAATTTTTATACTCTTCCCATGAATCGATTTTCCAGAAATTAAGTCCTCAAGTTCGCCAAACACTTTGGAAAGTGTTGCGAGAGTATAATCATCCGGCAAAATATTACTAAGACACATTTCATAAAACAAACCAAAAGCTGCCTGGTATGCATGATTTTTCACATACCCATTAATCATTGAGTTCCAGAGATAAACATTCTTGTCCTCAATTGAGTCAAAAACGAGGCGAGATCTAGTTAAGGTTCCACTCGTAGCATATGCAGAGACGAGTCTTGTGGTGAGAAAAGCATTTTGTTCAAAACCTTGTACGAGGATTTGAGCATGACATTGCTGAGTGAATTTCTGAGAACGATGATCAATCGATAGCTGAAGCAATTCGAGGAGATGAAGTGGCGTGTGGAAGACAGTGGCAGAAGTGTAATAACGGAAGGTTGTGAGGGCAAACGTCCTTTTGAGAAGCATAAGGAGAACCACATGAAAGTTTGATTTTGGCGGGTTCGAACTGCGAGTACGTCGGAGTCCATATAAAAGGCGAAGGTTTTTTTTTTTAAAGGGATTGCGGTTTGGGATACGAAGATTGAAAGTCTACTAAAAACTACGACACGTCGAAGGTTCAAAAAGCTTTTTTGTGTTTTTCTTTTTGGTTTTTTGATTTTATCTTAGGTAATTTGTTAAGTTTCGAGGGGTCACAGTAATTAGGCCATGTTATAAGGTTTGAAGAGCAATTAACTCAAACTCACACTTTTTTGAAATATGAATTCTGTCTTTCTAACTAAATCAGTCAATTGGTTATCAATTAACTCTTAATTAAAACGGAAACATAAACTTCTTTTTTTGTTAAATAAAATTGAGGATGAAGGAAAATTACCTCATTCTATGTGTTAATTGTTCTCAATAAAATTCACATAAGCCTTGCAAGCAAATTAATTCTTATAAACTTTAAAATATCAAAAACTGTGTTCACATTTAAAAAAAAAAAAAAAAAAAAAACTAACGTCATGTGTTCATATGACATGTAAATGACATAACTCTAAGTTTGCCTATGTTGATATCTTTTGTTTGATTTTTGAGGATCCATCCAAAAATTGAACTTTCTTGAAAATTAAACTTTATAAAGATCCAATTAGACAACATCATAATATAAAGATAAAATTGAAGGAAAAATAACAAAATTATAATTTATCCGATATTAAAAAATACAACACCTCAAAAAATTGTAAAAGAGATCATTTTAGAAGTTCACTTTGAATCATTATCTATGTTGAGCCGCCCTGCTACTGCATCAAGTCCAAATAGATATTCCTACACAATAAATGCATATTTTAGGATATATATATATATAGTGATTCACAAACAAGCATGCCACTAATTACGTTTGATATCAGCAAAGCTTGGCGCTGGGATATTAGGAGTTAACTAAAAAAAGACACTTACCTTCTCTTGATGAGACTCATGGCAGTATCAATTCCTCTTCAGATTCCAGATTCTGAAACTATCATTTATCTTTTAAATAAAGTACAGATACTAGCTAGCTGCATGATGGTTTACTTGATAAGATTTAGAGCACAATCAACTTGTAAAAACCTGATTAGAGAAATCACAATAGATACTGCGTGAGATATGTGAGATTTCAAGAATCAAGTTCTGTCTTTGTTTAAGTTTAAACACATATTGATTAATCAGAAGCAGATGTTAAAATAAAAGAGCTTTTGTTTTCTGGTACAAATTACTAGTGTTCAGCATTATATTGGGTATAAACTAATTTGATTCATGCTAGTCAGTATTACAAGAGTAATAAATTTCTCTTTACAAAGTTTTAATACATATAGTTACATTTTCAAAGCTTAAATTTGAGACTTTTTATTAAGTTAAATTAATTTTGATCAACTAATCTATATACTTAGTGATATACAAAAGACATTTTGCATCAAGAAAAAGGTTAAAATAATAAGAGAGCATTTCCATTATGTGTTCCTTAAACAATCAAAGAATATGGTGACAAAGATATGATGATGAACTCAATATTGTGTTGTATAATGCCAAAAGTGCTGTCTAATCTATATATGTGCTTTGAAGTGCTTTAATTTGTTTATGTATTTAGTGGCTCGCTTTGATTTTAAGTACATATCTTTACCATCCAAATGATGTAAATGGTACTTCATTAGTTCCTTTTTAGTGCTTTCCAGAATTTAAGTTTAAAATTTAAGCTTCTCTCTCTCCACTTGTTCGCAAACAATTTGCAAATGGGGAAAGGCTAATATTTCAGAGAATCATTTTGAGATAGTGTAAAGGATGTCTTAGTTTGGCCTTTTCCTTTTATTTCTTGAAGTTTCCTTTGAATTTATTTAATGCTCAGGATGTTTATACACTCTTTTGAGTATAAAACTAATTATTGTTTAAGATAAAGAGTAAAAAAATCTCTTTTAATATATACAACTTTAAAGTATTAAATTTTAAACTACTAACTTAAAATATTTTAAGACTTAACTTACTTGTTATTGATATGATATTTTGTTAATTCTTTTGTATTTTCTAACAACTGGGAAACTTGTTTTATTTCTTCATATCTAAAAACAATCCATAAAGAGGCAAAAGAAAGCTTCATTTTAGTTTTCTAAGCAAAGCTGAGACACTTTATTGACAGGTTACATGGCTTGAAAGAAAATATAATTAAGTTCCTCAAGGTCACACTTTATGCAACAAACTAATCCACACTCCAAAGCTCATGGTTTTCAGAGCTCTGTCTCATCTTGTGACTAAAACTAGAAAAGTACTCTGCTAATTGAGGAAATTAAGTTAAAAGCTAGCTAGTCAGGTAAAAGCTTTAACAGAAGGGAGCAACTAAATTGTGCAGATTGGCTTGCTTTGTAGCACCAGCTGCACTGAAACTTCCATGAAAATCATCTAAGTTCCACAATCCATCCCAGAAAATTTCTTCATTTGAGGCCTCATAAGGCATAGAGGCATTGCCATTGAGCATAGAGTAGAAGCAACTTTGCTCCTCTGTGGCGGTGTTTGGGTAAAAATTGTTAACTTGAATTGCTTGAGAGAAAGGAGTTTTGTGCTCATTGTCTTCAAGCAAGGCGATGATACTCTTCATGTCCAAGCTGAATTGAAGCTGTTGTTGTTGCTGCTGCTTCTGCAACTGCTGCTGTTGTAGCTGATGGAATTGCTGCCGCCTCAAAAGGCGATTTTTCGCCTTTTCTGCAGCATCAGGGGGATTCTTGGGCTTTTTCTTGAAATGGGTCCTCCAATAATTCTTGATCTCATTGTCAGTTCTTCCTGGCAAGCTTCTAGCAATTGTTGACCATCTGAGGTTTTTGATAAACAAGTCAAGGAATTGAAAAAAAGCCCCTAAAGCTGGGAAGATCAAGTCAAGAAAGAGCTAAAAAACTGAATTTACCTATTTCCCCATCTGGCATGAAGCTCAAGAATTATTCTCTCTTCTTGGGGTGTTATCTGACCCCTCTTGAGGTCTGGTCTCAGATAATTCACCCACCTCAATCTGCAGCTCTTCCCATTCCTTTTCAAGCCTATTAAAAGGGATAAAAATCAGCGATTTACCCCAGAATTTAACCGAAACCAAAGATAACAGGAAATCTATGAAACACAGACACCAGACAAGACACGAACACTGACACAGAGACACGGGCTATGTTAATTTACCTGCTAGCCTAGCAACAGAGTTCCATCTTCCTTCACCATGGACTCTAACATATTCAATGAGCAATCTGTCTTCTTCAGTAGTCCAGGGACCTTTCCTCCAACCCTCTTCCTCTAATATACCCCAGCCCATGTGGCCTGCCATGACTCCCCAATACATGCAAGTATGATTTTGAAGTTGGTGGCTAAGGTTAGGTCTTGTGTTAATTTCTTCCAAATTCTGTGGCACTGATTTGGGGTTAGTGTTTGCTGTATTGCATATTTATACCTGCAGCTGCCCCCAACTTGTCCTTTTCATGCGATCCCAATCGATTTCACTGTTCAGCGTGTGGGTAACATTTTTAACATAAAAAAGAAATTTGTGTTAGAGGGTACAAGTTGTAAGAAAAAAAATTCAAAAAGTGAATATTAATTAATTTGTCATTCAATTAATTTTAATTAATAAATAAATAAATGTTGATTAATTAATATAATTGAGATACTTAGTAATTTTGTACTAATGAGAAAGAGGGTTTAGTCGCATTTTATATATCATATATGAGTAATATTTTTTTAAAAAAATAAAAAGTATATTAACTTAAAAGTTTGATTTAACTTCAAAATTTAAGGAAAAAAGTCGAAGAATAGTTTTATGTATAATATCCCCTAATCTCTGCTTAGAAAAGCTCTTAGGGTTTGTAAGTGGTCACAAAACACAAGACTATCTATGTATACCATGTGTCGAGATTTTAATGAATAGGGTTAAAGATTTGGTTGCGGCATTGTTAGTGACACTCAAACTATATGATGAAAAATTAATAATAGTTTAATAAAATAACTAAAATATCCTTATAAGTAAATATTATTTACTTATAGTTATATTTGTTTTATCTTTTGACATTGGCCTGCCATGTAAGAAATATCTTCTTACTTGTGCAAAATTTTGTGCCTATCAAGGGGTAATACGGAGAAATTGAGTAATCATTTGCACAGTTTAATATTTATTCTTTTTTTATGTGTACACAACTTATTACAATATTTGAGTCACAAAAACTAGACCTATATCCACATATTATATATGATTTCCAACTATAACAAAAAAAAAAAAAAAGACTGTCACTATAATAAAGTTTTTTTCATAGATTGAATTTTTATCGATATGTTTAAAGGATTTAATTATTTGTAAACTATGCTGAGCGTTTTTGGTTAATCATATTCTCTTTTATGTAAGTCTTCAAAGAACATTTAATCAATATCAGCTAAATTATTTTAACTTAAACTTCTTGATGCCAAATTCACGGGATACAGATCTACAATTGTTCCTCAATACACAGGGGTATTTTGGGAAAGGAAAGAAAGTGTTAAGCTATTGGGTGACAATTCTAAATGAGGATGAAAAACAAAGAAAGCAAGACAAAAGGGGAACGGAAAGGCCATTGTCTGATGACACGTGTGCAATAGGGTTCATGCATCAGCACACTACAGAACAGGCTCAGCATCATAATCCAAGGCGTGGTGGGGAATTGTTAAACCTGAAAATAACCAGAGGACCAATGGGATTTCACCATCTGTTGAGTTTACTTACATCGCAAGCGGATCAATACATTTAATCGTTATTAATTATAATTATTTTTAATTATTAATTATTTATCTCTCATATGTTCTTATTTTTTTGTTACATTTTTTTATTAAAATGTGTTGATTATTAATATAATTTTAATGTGTACAATTTGAAAATTATTATACAAAATTTTTTCTCTAAAATTTGTTTATATTTTTGTTATTTATAAATTAAAAAAAAAAAAACACGCGCCAACAAAGTCTAGTTATTTTTACTTATTAATTATATATTGGATACCATTTTGGGTAATAGAGGTAACTAAATATTAATTGGTTGATTGTCTGGAATTGAAATTTTTCGAAAGTTATTACTGTAAAGGGACTTTTACATGATAATTTTATTAAATAAATATGTAATGTAATATTTAAAAGAATTGAGTTGGTCCAGTGATTGTTCTTTATTTGGTAAGGTTTTGTGAACTTCTTGGCTCAAGTTTTAGAATCACACGATGAAATCTCAACTTTTGTATCAATGGCAAATAATAATAATAATAAAAGAAATGTTATGTAATCATCAATAACAGAATCTTAGCTTATTAAAAGTATACTAAGCCTTAAACATTTTAAGTTAAACATACTTAGTTAAAATCTTTCTTATTTAAAAATATTTATTGATGATTATACGTGATTCAAATATATATGCTAATTTTATTTATGAGAGGTTATGAAGAAAACCTTAATTTAAACAAAAAAAAAAAATGTACCAAAGGCTTCTAAAAATGTGTTAAATGGCAACTTAGGTGAATGGCCACATGAAATTAAAAAAAAAAAAAGAAAGAAAATAAAAGTTCTAATTGGCATAATGAATGTCATTATAAGGATCAAATTAAAGCCTAATGAAGCTTTTGCACTATTGTTGTTAGGACACAGGATGACAACAATGTCCTTTTCTTTTTTAAATTAAAATGTGTCAAAGTCAAATTCTCTAATTTGTTCCCGAATTGTCCAATAGAAAATCATTATTTTAATAAAAAATCAATTAAATAATCATTTATTACATCATATATCACGCGTTCTCAATTAAACCTATAGTAACATGTGTGAATATAGCACATTAATCAATGCAATTTGTCCTATTTAACCATCAAATCAAATGGGTAGTTATCACCACCTGATTTCATTCTTAAGATAAGAGATAACATAAATTTATTTTTAAAAAATTTCCATTTATTGTAGAATTAATTTGTAAATGTAGAAATTCATGCTCTTATCTAATGGTATTTCAGTTAATTTTTCTTTCATTTTTTTATTAATATGCCCTTTTTTATAATTATTTTTTTCTAGTTAAACATATGCAATAAAAAAATTAAAATATAATTATGAACTTGAATTCAAATATAGACACAATCTAAGAAGTGTGCAATATAGTCTAATAGCTAGGTGACCTTCCATAGATATTGCGTCATTGAGTTGGTGTGGAATAAAAGCTTGTACATTATTATGTAATGGATTATATCAATTATCTTATTTCTTATCTTGTTTACTATATTTTTTATTTGTTAAGAACTTTATTCTTAGTAACTTAATAATAATTATAAAATTATAGTATTATTTATAATATTTTAACTAATAAAATGTAATGAAACAATAAATAAGATGGAAAATATGATAACATGTCATCCCTTCGTCACCATAATAAAGTTTGCATATCCTTTCGTTTCAATTAATATATAAATGTAAATCCACAAGATGCTATTGTAATCCGTGTGTAGTACGGATAAAGTGAAAGCTTAATACATATAGAAAAATATTACTTACACACTCATATATAATATCATATTGTATTATATATTAATATAATTGAAATATATAATTTTTTATACATCAAAAGTTTACTTACACTATTTTACACTATTTGAATATAAAAATAATTTTATTATAAATAGATGTAATAATTAATAATTTTTTTTTTAAATTTGAACTCTTAACTTTTAGTCTAAAATATTCAATGAAATTAAATTTTTATTGTTAAGCCGATACTTTGTTGGTATAATTAGCACAACTAATTGAGGTTCACGTAGGCAAATATCTCAAATCAACGAATGTTTGAGTTTTGATATCTATATGAGGAGTTTGTTTGTGTTAATGGATAATCTATAAAAATTTCTATAAATGTTATTTAGATTTTAAGGTAAGCATTGAGGTAATAATTATTCTTAAATTGTAACTCACTTATTTTTTTTCAAAAAAAGTAGTATATATATATAGTCTAAAACACTTTGTTTTACAGCTAAGCATGTGTGTACACTAAAAAAAAATTGAAAAATAAAAGGGTGAGAGACAAAAAGAGGATCACATGTTGTGGTTCCTTGTGCTGTTATCAATTTTCATTGTATATGTTTATTGTTTTGTTGTTTTTGGGTGTCTTTTCATTATAGATTAGGATCAAGCTTTGTGATTGCTGTGGGGACACTTAATTTTATTTCATTTAATCATCTTTCGGCTTAAACCTTTTTTTTAATAGAATGTAGGATATGCTGTGGCATACCTAGGGTTTCTAGAAAACCCTTTGTTAATTGGAAACTTTGACCGTCGTCCATTAAAATTTTGAACTTTGATTACTCTCATAAGATTTAAGAGATAAAATTATGATGTTGATACCACTCTAAGATTTGATTGAAGGAAGAAAACTCAGTTTTAACTCGGACGAATCAAATTCCATGACTAGACCCACTGAAATTTAATCAACTTGATATTTTTATGTTGAGTTGGATTCTCACTAAGTTAAGGAATCCAATAATTAATGTACTTGGTTTTAGTTGATTGAATGTATGAGATTATACAGGTGACACCAGATATATAAGAATAAGGTGTTTGCTTAGCAGAGGTGGGCAAAATCCAAACCAATCTGCTTAAATCGCCCAAACCAATCCGAACTGTATAGAAACCGATCGATCCGATTAACAACGGTTTGGATTGGATTACAAAATTGTCAATCCGATTACAGTGGTTTGGTTTCGGATTTGGATGTTTAAAATCTGAACTAATCCAAACCGACTGAAAATTATATTATATTATATTATATATACATATTATATGATTTAAATATATTAAATATAACTAAATTTTATTATATATTTATGAAATAGTTTATTATAAATATAAATTTATATTAATAAATATAAAAACTAGTAAACAATAAACATTTAACTCACACTTTCCCTTTTCGAAATTAAAATCCCTCACTCACCTACCAAGTTTGAAGATTTTAATGAAGAAAGTGAGCAATTAGATTCAGATGAATTCTTATTCTTTTGCATTCTCATTTTTAAAAAGATATGAATTTTATATTTTAATTATTAATTAATTTATTGTATTGATTTTGATGCTTAAATTAGATATATCATCTACTACTACTCAAGAAGCAGAAACTTGAAGCTAACTGATGAAGTTTGAAAGAAAAAAAAAGGAAGAAAATGAATATAAATGATATGTTATGTTTATTTATTACTTAGATAAAAATTATAATTTGTTTAAATTTTTTATGATGACTTTGACTTTGTATTTGTGTATATATATGTGTTTTTTTTCTGTAATATTATTCACAAACCGATTAAACTGACTGAACCAAACCGCATTTGAGTGGTTTGGTTTGGTTTGGATTTTTAAAAAAAATTTAAGAAATCCGAACCAAACCGAACCGAAAATTATTTTACAGTTTAGGTTGAATTTTTTTTAAAATCCGAACTAAACTGCCCAATACCCATCCCTATTGCTTAGTAGTTGTAAATTAGTCTTAAGTTGTTCAAGATTAAAAGATTTTAATTTTTAAACTCTATCAACAGTAAAAAAAAAATCCATATAATATTGGTCAAGTCATTCTTAATTTTCTAGTACTTCTATTAAAGATAATGTATAATGTGCCCAATCAAAAAAAGGAAAAAGATAACATATAGTGTTAAATGTTAATATCCAGCAAATTAAATTCGCCCGAATAATTTGTATGATTTGAGATAGCTTAAATCAGTGATATATAGTTGTTATACAAATCAATTTTTATGATCGAGACATTAATCAAGTACTAATCATGGAATTATACTGCAATATTAAATTAAGTGTTATTTAAGATTTCTTTTATTATGAATGATATATCTTTAGCTTGCTAGCTAATAAATGTATGATATGCATTTATCTTTTATGGCAATGGGAAGTATTTAAGTAGTATTTTACATTCTTGTATTATTAAATTGAAACTGTTCAATTTTTTTTTTTTTTTGGACTTAAACTAATAAAAGAAAGAATAAGAATTTGAACAATCTTGGACTAGCGGACACATAAATGATACAATTTTTTTATATTATATATATTCATGATTTCTAGATCAATCTGTGACTTTTTTCACTATTCTTATGTACCTAGATTTTGGTATACAAAATATATATATTATCATTAGTTTTCCTTTATTATCATCTCATTATTCTATCTCCTAACTTCGTTATCTTGTAATTAAATTGAATAAAAACTCAAGATTCATGCCGGTGGCCGTCACACAACATATTAAAATATGAAAATTAGAGAATAATATGTATATTATAAATTGCCAAAACACTTTGCTAAGATCATTGTCTTATCTAATATATATTATATTTATTATCTTAAGCAAAATATGTATATATTCCTTCGTAGTGCAAGTCTGTTTCTCTAATCTCTTTTCTTTTTTATGAGGTTTCTCTAATCTCTGTTAAACCAACAACATTGGCATTTTGGTTTAATTAATACTTTTTTTCTTCATTTATTTATTTTTAATGAGGGATTCGAGGAGGTGGTACCTTCTTTTTTCACTTGTATCAACCAAATATGTCCCCTGCATGTGCTAATTAGCAATAGACTCTTTTAATTTAAATAAAAATTTAAATTATTTGACCGAATTAAATTAAATAATATCTAATGTTAAATGCTATTATTTTGTAATAAAAAAGCTTATCATTAAAACCCTAAATCAGAAAGTTTATATATGACTTCAAAATATAATATAAAATACCCAAAGTATCACTCACAATTGAATACAGCAATTCAGCATACTAAAGGGAGTAAACTATGATAAAAATATCTCCATATGATCAAATAGATTTGGCACTTTAAATGCTAATCTTATACTTATAAAGTTAAAAAAAAAAAAAAGTTAATATGATTACATGATCTGATTTTTTTTTTTTTAATATTTGGATTTCATAATCTGAATTAAAGGATTATGTTCCAATTTAGTTGTGGTTGTAGTCAATAAAAATAATAATATATGTCAATAAACCAATAAAAGAAAGATAATTAAGGTTGCAAACAAGAGAGAGAGAGATTAATATATGTTTCTGTAGCAAATTGCAAGATCGATCAATTCAGCTAGTGCATTTTGGGATATTTTGAAGTGCATGATGAAAATGATAGAATTTTTTAATTGATAACCAATATGTTGAGCATGGAATATATTAAGGATCTTCATGCAAATTGTATACCTTTTTTTAAAAAAAAAAAAAAAAATTCTCAAAATGATAATATTTTTACAATTTTAGAAAGATATTATGATCTCTTACAACAAAAAAGCATTATGTCTATCCTTAAATAGCCTTGAATTATCTTAATTAAACCATCTTGCAAGTCCACTAATAAAGGCACCAACTCTTTGCCAACCTACATATGCATTAGCAGAAGAAACTAATAAAATAACATCCATGCCTCTTTCACCAACTGCTTTTACTAATATCATTATGACAGATGCAATTAATAAAGACTAATACAGTAAGTTTAAAGTTAGGGAGTTCTTATGCATGCACAAACGTTTTTGGATGAGTTCTCTTAATTAATAGGTAAAGAGCTTAATAATAAGTTTATTTCTTATAAATACATAATTAAATATAAAAAAGATTTAAAGTTAAAAAGTATTATGTATACACTTATTTGTAACTTTTATATGTTTTATTTTTTATTTTTATAATTTACCTAAGGTAACTGAATAGCTAACTTTTTCCTTAAAGTTACTGTGAATTTCACTATCTGCATCTAATCATCTATATGTTATATGTGGAAGTTACGTGGGAAAAGAGGGATGTAAAAGCAATAAATAAATATATTTATAAGAGAGGCTGAGCACCGTTAAATTAACCAAAATAAATAAAGTAGATACTAAATATAAAAGTGTTGATGGAATAAAAGTAACATAGCAAACAAAATGTCCTTTCTGAGATGCTTAATAGGCTTCTTCTTCATTTTGGTTTAGGGTTTATTCTTCAATCATTTTCATGATTTGATTCGGCATTGTACTGTTCATGCATATATGATCTGATGTGATTTCTTTCGCTTTCCCAACCCTTCTTCCTTTCCAAATTCCATCTGCATCATCTCTCACTTTTCATTTCATTCTTTATTATTAAACTATTAAAAATATATTTAAATTTTTAATGAATAAAAAATGAAAATGAGACAAAGTATTAATGCTTGCATACTCACAAGGTGAGATGTCAGTTTGGATATTCATTTTTATCTTTATTTTTCCATTTTAATATATATGTGTAAGTGTTTTACATTTTAATATACATTTTAGAAAACCTAAATCTTAAAATCTTTAAGATCTAAAACCTAAACCCTAAAATGAAGGGCGAGAGTAATGTAAAATTATATAAATTTTACTGAACATGTTTAATATGATCATAATAAACGATATTTATATTTATTGAAATTTAAGCATACACTAGAAAAACAGATTTAAATATCACTTTTAGGTTTTTAGCAATTCCCTTTTACTTATTTTCGTTTAGCACAAATGGCAACTCTAAGTAAATTGATGAGTTACTGAAAACACTTCCCATTAAAGAAAGTATGTGATTAAAATAATTTGAGTAGTGAGGAGGTCCATAAGATCACACTTGTCCATGATTGGACACTGGACTAAATTTTCAAAAGGCTACCAGGAATATTTCAATTTTTCTAATAAATAAAGCAAAAACAATATCAAACTGAAAGATTGAAAAATATTCATTACCCTGTGAAATAAGTTATTATAGATTTTATATCACTTAAAATAGAGAAAATCATTCAAAAATTATAAATTAACAAAATTATCAAAATTCAAGTTTAAAATAACAAGAAAACATAAGAACTCAAACAATAGCCACAAAAAGATTCAAACAACAATATCATAGTCCAAATAACAAGAATGAGAAATAATTCTGAAAATACTAAGATTATTTTCAAACAACAATAATAGATGTTTACAAGGAGTGAGAGAGGATCACTGCCACCTAAGTTTGAAGGAGGAATTACAGTAAGGGCGATGCTTCTAATGTTTTGTGTTGTTTTATTTTTAAATTATTATATAATATATGCAACATATAAACAGGTATGGGGCAGAATGGGTATTTCATTACCCATCGCTTTAGCCCTATAGTCCTGTAAAATTACCTATACAAATTTTCATCTTCATACTTGATTTTCTTGACCCATTCTTGTACCTAACTGGATAAATATGATAGAGATACCGAAAGGTGAAGATATTTTGGGTGAGCAGTAACTTAAAAGAGGTGAACATGGCCTAGAAAGCTGGCATATATCATGCCCCATATTATAAGTTTAAAGGCTATAGCTAAAAGTAACAAATAATTAATGGAAAATCTTCAACAAATGTGGCAATTACACAGACGATGAAATCAGGGCAATTAGACACATAGTCATTGATTCTTGGCCAACATTTAAGTCACTACAATAAAAGTGACTAGTTTTAACACATTTTCTGAAAAGCAATAATAGGGTAGAAGAAACAGAGATCAGAATATTATAGAGAGACAGTTAGTCAAATAGATCGTAAGATAAGTTTTACATTTGACAGATCACAAGTTTAAGCATTCACTTGTCTCTTTAAAGGAAGTTAAATATAATTTTTTTTTTATAAGTATTGAAGTTTTTAAATTTTGAGACCATCACATCACCCTAAAGTTATAAGCAACAAAAGAAAATTACATTAATTACAATCTAGGATATAAATGGGATTTCAACATTTTTAGAAGATCTTCTGACCGATTGATGCTCATGTGTGTTTGTGTCATAGGACTCATACCATATGATCTCAGCAGTTGGAATGATCACG
The DNA here is from genome assembly GCA_022379115.2 of Bauhinia variegata. Taxonomy (NCBI): domain Eukaryota; kingdom Viridiplantae; phylum Streptophyta; class Magnoliopsida; order Fabales; family Fabaceae; genus Bauhinia; species Bauhinia variegata. The sequence goes on along the minus strand of CM039431.1, from coordinate 19,046,134 downwards.
CAAGATGCAGTCCAATTAAATGTCCCAAAAATGTAATTGCACGTGAAATGACATTAATAAAGACAACTCTAGAGGATAATTAATTGATCAATCAATCACAACTTAGTTGAGTGAATGTTTTTTTCAGTTAGGTATATATAATTAAATGGAAATTTACTTAGTGATCTCTCAAGTTGTGATCCAAAGAAATTAAACAGAGTTGCCAACAGTTGAATCATTGACCAAAGCAATAATCAAAGCAGGCTAAAAGTTGAGAAACAATGAGTATGCACATGCTGCAGCAAAATGAGAGATTTTGGTATTAATTTTCTTTGACCATACCTGTCATTTCTGGTCCATAAAAGCTCCAAAAAGGTGGAGTTTCTAGTAACTTCTGAATGATTATGATTTCCCTTTGGAACCTAATTTTGATTCCCACCTTGTCTTCAATTATTTTTGCTTTGTTCTAAAAGGTAGATTTTTTTTTTTGAGTTTAAAATTAATTAAGAAAATAGGTTAAAAAGATTTAATTTCTTAATTATTTGATCAATATGTAATCAATTTAATTTACAAACTTTATAAAGTTTTGTATCTTAAATTATCAGTTAACACTAGAAAAGCTTATTGCCCAGCCTCCGGTACTAGGTAAATCACATAAACTTTTGTGTGTTTTTTATACTTGTTTTATTTCTTGCTAAATTTTATAGAATAATCATAATCATAAAGTATGAGATATGAAGGTTTAAAAATAGATTTATATCAAACAGAAGGATGGCTTAAGCATTGACCAGAAGAAATATCCAAGTTAAACTTCAAGTTGACACAGAAAAAAGTGACAAAGTGAAAATTCCTTCCAAGTTCCCAAGGAAAGGAACAAGCCATATGCACGATTGCTCTATCCACAGCCTAACTGGATTGGCTTGAGTTTGTAGGCCACCGTGGTTCACAAGGATTGCAATTCAGCAGATATGTTTTTTGGAAAGAATTGGTGGAAATTTTATAATTTTTTAACAAAAAAAATACTAGTAGTTGAACAAAATTTATTAACAGTGATAGTGAAGTAAAAGAGCATAAAAATAAGTGAAAATAAAATAAAATGAAAATAAACCAGCATATTTTTAGAAAATAAAAATGTTTCAGGAAATGAAAATATGAATACATCTCCGAAACAAAACAAACACTTGAGTTGAGTATCTATTTACTTCTTTGGTGTGACAAGAGGAATAATAAATAATTTTTTTTAAGAAATATTATTTTATAATTTTTAATAAAAAACATATTAAAACTCAAGTCTACTATAGTTGAGTCAATATTTTGATTCTAAAATTCAAAATTTACCAATTTTTAATTAATGTCCCATTAATATTTTTTATTATTGATAATTTTATTTAAAATACTATTAAATGCTAAATATGGACACCTCTTTCAATAAGAATTCGAACAATGTTATAAGAGACTAACTCTCCTACTAAATTCTTTTCAATAAAAGTGACTTTAAAGTTTAACTCATAACTTTTAAAGTATTAAAATATCTTGAAACTCTTACCATGTTGTCTTGAGCCTTGTCTCAGGGGGTAATTAGTGGAGGCCCCTTGGAAGGAGGGGACCATTTTTTAAATAATTTTACTTTATTATAATAATAATATTTAAAATAATAAATAATGAATATTAAATTTAATAGATGGAACATTTTTTATTTATAAATGAGGTCACTTTAATATTTAAATTTTAGTAATCAAAATATATAATTTATTGTGACTGTTGATAAGAGTAATCTTTTTGAAGAAGAAAAATCTTGAGAGAAGAATAATGTATTTGTTTTTTTTAACCACAAAATATCTATAGAGCACAAACCTATTATTTCCTTTAACACACAAATAATTTGATTTAAACTAACCGAAGAACTTAAATAAAGATAGAACTCTCTTAAAGACATTTTCTGTATATATATTAATTCAAATTCGAGTCAACATACTTAAACAGTATTAACTCTTCACCACTAAAACCAATTTCTATTAGTAAAAAAGAATAACATACTCCTCAATTTTTCACTCGCCCATCCCAAAACTATTAAGAATCTATGTAAGGTTATCAATGCCAAGGAAAAGAAAAAAAAGTTGAATGATTTAGGCATTTTATGTGTTTATATATGTTGAAAAATATTAATGTTGTTACTATTATTAATAATTTTGCATTTTATAAAAATACTACAAGAAATTGCTTTTTTTCTTTTATCATTTATATGCTAGTTTTTTTTTGTAAGTGATACACATGGGCAATATAATTATTTTACATATAATTGAGACTTATGTTTTTACTTTGCCTTAAGACCTATAAAATGTCAAAACCAGCCTTATTTGTTATTACTAAGCTAATACTTTATTGGTTGATTAATGAGAGGGTTCCAGCTGTACCAGTTAGCAAAGGTTCAACGAATCAAGCACCGACACAAGGGAAGAGCCGTCATTTTTAGAAGATGGCAACAACATTGCTATTCACTCAACAGTCAACACAAGTCCAATTTTTTTGACATTTTATATACATAAGTATCTTTTATATACAATAGTATAGTATTTTTGAGAGTACAAAGGGCACGCCCAAGCTCTCACTCCCTCCCATCTCGACAGTAGAAAGTAAAATATTTATTTACCAAAAAAAAAAAAATTAAAATATTTACATAAATAATGATTTTATTTAACACAAATTTAAGACGTGTAGAGAATCATTTTCCAGCTAAATAACTCATTGTAAGCTATTATTATGTATGTAGATTAACTAACAAATTTTTTTTTAGCTTATTTGAATGTTATAGGCTTAAACTTTAAAAATATAATTACATAAAAATTTAATTATCAAAGCTTTATAGTATTACTTAACATAAATTAAATTAATCAATGTTCAATGTAATAAGAAATAGCAAATTAATGGTGTTCACTAAAAGACTCATGATAAGCTAATTTTACATGCCGAAGAGATATAAAAACAGCCCTATCCTCTACTTTCCTTCAAACATAAGTCACATCATTCTCTATCCAACTCATCAAAAAAAGAAATCTTTAATTAATAATAAGTGATGAAATTAAATATACTTGATCATTGCCTAATATTTTATTTCTCTATGCATAACAAAAGTTAAATTAGCTAGAGACAAACATTTCACCAAAGCATTAGCTGTTTAATTTCTATTTTATCATCATTGACAGAATTTGTTGTGGATCTTGTTGAAATATTTTGAATTATTCTAAACTTCTTTCAAGTTTTACTTTTTGATAACTTCATGTAAGAGTCCATTTCATCATTTGGTTAGAGAGTTGTTCCAAACTTAGTGAAGAAACATTTAATGGTACTATTTCCAAAAATGGAAAGTTCGTAAATAATTAGGTTATTCGGTTTCAATAAAATTAAGATTATCGATTAATTATTGTCTTAGAATTACCAAAGAAAAACTTTAGTGATTCACTCAATCGGAAATTTTCCAAAATATGAAACACAAGCAATGCCAAGTTGCACATTGCTGCAAACATACTATTTCCTTTCCCTTCGTTCATCCTTAACTTAACAAAGGAAATAAACACAACCAAAAAATTAAGTACACACAATTGAAACTTAGATATAAAATCATTTTTAGACTTTTATCTAATAAATTAGACTTTTGAGTTAAATTAATTAGGTTTTAACACAAATCAATTCAACTTGAAAATTTAAACTATTAGATGAAGAATCAAGAACAATTTCTTATCCAAACATTTTCAAAATTGCCAATTGTTCAAAAAACAAATTGACCCTTAACTTAAGGTAAATTTTAAGATTTGCACATTCTCATCATTTTAGAATATATGAGGATCGATGACACAGAAATTTGAACTCTTAACATCTGATAAACTATTCAAATCACTCACATCTACATCAAAAACTTTCAAACATAAAAGATGCATATCGTGCAAACCAAACTAATTGTCGTTGTTGATCTAATCTTAAATGCGTTGGCTGTTTAGCACTACCGACCAATTAAGCCAAATGCTTCGTTTTATTCAGACAACAATGATAACACTTACAAAGTACGGCACTAATTTTTTATTAGAACTCCCACATATATTGAATAGAATTAGGGTTTGTGTAGAAGAATTCAAGCAAACTAGTTTCTCCTTTCCTAATGGGAAGCACTTTTCTTCATTCTAACTTAACTTTTTGACTGAAACTTGAGGATAGGATCTTGCGCAGTGTCCATGGTCAGCAATTCAACTCATTTTCTGAACATGCCATCCAGACGCATGGGTAGGCATACATAGCCATCATCCTCAACATAATCCACCACCATATGCTTGTGTTTGAATGTATAACGTCACCATTCAAAGAAATAGGGATAGTTTTTTCTATTTGATTATTGTTGATGGTATAAAATTGGCTAAGTAGTATATGTTGGAAATATTTTTGTAAGTATAAAGTTTTGTGGGATTAATTTTATATTCAAAAAGTGTGAGACGTACCAACATAAGATTAGTTTTATATTCAAAGAGTGTGAAATGTACCTACGTGGAACCAAGAAAACAAGGTTAATAACGTGAGTGATATATACAAGTGAATCTCAATGATATTTTGGCCGAAGAGACATTGATTTCATGAGCACTAGTTATTGAATTACAAGGGCATGTATGAAGTATCTTGTTTGCTTATTAGCATTTCATAATTTTATTTTTTTGGTTTTTTTGACAGGATGAAAATGTTTGAATTTTAATTTCTATAAATTGCTAAGATCTCATTATTATACATATTCAAGAGGGTTTTTTTTTTTTTGTTAAAAGTTTAAGGTTTGAATCTTGGATTGCTTACTACCCAAATCCCTCCTACTAAATTACACATATTCGGCAAGTTAAATATAATTCAAGCTTGATTAAGTGTGTAAAATTGTATATACTTATCATTAAATAAAAACTAATGAAAGTTTTTATTGAAATTTTTGTTGTTTTTATGATACCAAACATGGTTCAATAATTATGTATTCTTAGTGTATGAAAATAATATACATTTTGTCTCAATCATAGTGTAGAAAGTTAAAATTAATGAATTGTTATAACAGGATATACATCATAAAGACAACACGTGCTGGTGTGTGTGGGCACTCTAATTAATATAATGTAATGCAAAGCGTACTTTTAAAATAATAATGTGTGTGTGGATAGAGCTTGGTGTGTTGGAGTGGGAATCGTGTTCGGCTTTTTTACTGGGTTTTGTCTTTAGTGGACATATCTCAATTATTTATTTAAAACCTTTACAATTATTATTATTCAATATACATTTTTAAATTGAATCAAGGTTACTCGTTTATTGTCCAACAAAGAAGTTAAATCCATGAGAAATGAAGGGAGAAAATTCTCAATCCCTAATCCTGTTCTAAACCATGTCCCATGAAAGAGTGATTAGTCAAGTTCAAGTTATAATAACCTAATTCATTACTATCCTATGATGTAGGATTTGAGATAAAATTGGGGATATAGAATTTTGTCTTGGGAATGAGATAGGGTAACATATCAATGTCTTAGTACATAGAATCAAAACTATATATGTAATGAGAAAGGGATGAGAATAGGAAATGGAATGGAATAAAATGATTATACCATTCCGTAATTTAATTAAGTTTAAAGAATAGAGCTAATAGTTTTAATGTGTTTAGAGGTAGAGTTAGGATTTAGATAAGAAGAGGCTGAAATTAAAATACTAGAATTTGGGATGGTCAAATGTAAATTATATATAAACTTTGGGAGAGTGCAATAACAATAAAATGCTAAGATGAAATTAACAACTTAAGAAACATGGCACCCTCCAATCCCCCTTGTCTCCTTATATGCCTTTGAATGCATTTTCATTATTTGAAAATAATTTTAGATTTTGAAAATAAAAATAAATAATTGAAAATTATTTTATCCCAAACAAATCTTATATCTAAAAAATGAAAATGTGAGGATATAAACATACATGTGTGTGTGTGTGTTGATCTATTTATTTAAGATAATTTAGTATTTTATTCTCTCTAATAACTTATTTTAGGTTATTTTTATCAACTAGGCTTGTTAAATTATGTCTTGATCATTCATATCAAATTTTATATAAATATATTTATTGTAAGTGAAAATTTGTATTGATAATTTAGAATCTTTGTATACATTAAAATAAGATAATATGATAGAGTACCAATTAATTCTAAAACTTTATAAAATTTTATGAATATGATTTATAATAAGAATTCCTTTATTCAAAAGCCAGATCTATAAAAGTCATGTTCTCTAAAAATTAAGTTATAGAGAGAAGTAAGATAAGACTTACTCTTAAATCCTTCTCTCGTGTACCAATTTTAGAATACCATAAACACCAATGTTGAATATTGCAATCAATGTAGAAAAGTTTCACAAACACAATTTGGGCCAGGTCTTCCTCTTCAATGGCCACCCTCAGTTAATGGGTAACCCTCTTAAGAGAGATTTACTGGTCTTTTCTAATAGCTAAAAGGTGTTGAGTGCTCTATTCGTTGTCTCATGAGATCTCAAACTTGTTATTATACTCTACCCTATAGTTTAGAGTGACTTACCACTAATCAAATTAAGCTCAATAATTGAGAAATTTCTTTAATATTAGAGATTTAAATCCATGTGTAATTATATGTTAAATGTGGAGATAACTATAATAACTTCACTCCTTGAACAAGATTAGAAGGCTAGTAAATACAAAAAGAAAATAAAATTTAGTGAAAGTTTAAATGTAGTTTAAAAATATAATGTAAGAGTGTCACTTAAGAGTCCTCAAAGATGGATCTAAAATTTAACCAAAAATAAAACACTAAAAAAAAAAAGGGGGGGGGGGGTTTCTAGGTTCAATTATCAAAAAAATTAACATATCAAAGTCTAATTAAAACAAAAAAAAAAATAGATACAGAAGTTAACAAAACTTAGAAGGAGTCCTTAAACGCAGTGTTGTTAAAGTTTTATTCTGAATGGATTGAGTGGGCCGGACTGTGTAGTGGGCTAAAGACCCGATCATAACACGTACATAGGTGATTTCTTCTTGCATGCCCCATTTTTTCAGATACACGCCCATGTATTTCTAAACACACATGTGGTGTGTGTCTAGAGAAAAAGGGGTATGCCAGAAGAAATGACCTGAAATTTATAGTCAAACAATTAAACAGATTTAAACTTTCCCCTTATGAAAATCATAAATACTCCATTTTCTGCATTGAGAAAATGAAAATTGACTTTGAGCACTGCCAATGACATGAACTTGGGCTTTTGTGTTGTTTGAGGCTCAAAAATGCGACAGTTCAGAGGAGTGTGAGCAGTGCTGTTCAACTCGTCATCCCATTGCTTAGAACAAAAATAGAAAAGCTAAGATTAGGCCACATAATATACACGACGACATTGAGAAATGATTCTTAACTTGACATGAAACAAAACACCAAACATTACAAGAAGTACAACTTGAGCAATTGAAAACAAATCATTAAACTTAGTCAATGCAGAGAGCTCTGCTTATGCTACGTTGCTTCAGACACGTGTCTGAGCTATAGGAGGCTTGTGCATGGGATCTGCGGTGGTCCCTCCCATACCATAGTCTGTCTCACGGTACCCTGGACCGTACCTGCTGTTAAACAAGCCGGCATGGATGAGCAAGAGGTAGAGTAGGTGAGTGAAAGTTAAGATGATTATGAATGCTTCGAGTACCCTCAGTCTCCACCCTCTGTGCCCTCCTATGTTTATCTCCTTGCAAGCCAACCTGCAAATTAATTCAACTTACTTCATTTCATTTTTTTATCATAAAAATCCAACTTAATTCATTCTTATATCTAAATTTACCCAAAGGCAATGACAGTGGCAGCCCAAGCAACGACGGATGTGGCTCCTGCGGAGGCTAAACTGTCATTCCTCCATGCCCTGATGTGGTTGCCACCAATGAACTTGGACACTATGCCCAGCACACTTGCAAGCATGGCGAAGATCAAGAAGAACATGGTTGCACCATTTCCTCCAAAACCTAAAAATCAAAGTATCATACGAGCACACACCATTACTTTAAATCAATCAATCAGTATACAACTTTATATTATAAGTTACTAGATTAATTTTATACTACCCAACTTTTCATAAGTAATACTATAAATTAATTATTAAATTAATCAATCATAATATAATTTTATACTAATTACTGTAATCATTGACGTAAATCAATCATATACAATTTTGCAATATGTAATTATACCCCATTAACAACTCATAATATCTACATGATATAATTAATACAATTACTAATAATATAAACTATTTTAACAATTAATTATAATTTATATGATATAATTAATATAATTAATAATCATGTAACATTAAAAATTATTAAATTAATCCAATAGTATACAAATTTACACTATGAACCTCTCTTATAAATCTAAACCTTGTGCTTGGCAAGTAGTAAAAATAAGAAAAGACATAAAGAGGGAGAGAGGGAAGTTACTAGGGTGATGGGTTTGGCCATTGATGAACCTGTTGAGGCACCAACTAGCAAAACCAAGAACAATGAAGTACATAACCAAGTTAAGAAACAGCAATGGAGCTGCTATGTTTCTTCCCACCGTAGCCATCTCTTCTTTACTTTGCACTGCAAATTAATTGTTATATAACTTTTGGCAAGGGAACGAGAGGTTGGCGTTGAAGACATTTATTTATAGAAAGGTTAAAAGGCGACGTTGAAGACACGTGTCAAGCAATACCGTTCTGCATGTGTGGTAATAGGACACTTGTCAACTCTGTCTATGTGTCTCCTTTTCTTTATCTCTTGCAATCTCCAAGTCTAATCAAACGGTGCGTTATCCAGAACATGAACTTTAAGTTTCAAGACAGCTTCCATGACTATTGTAAGATATTGTTATATTTACCGACACATGGGATATATATATATACATGATTATTATATAAAAGAAGTTGAGGAAGTAGAGCCAGAGATAAGTTTATAATATTTTCGTATTCTGAATTAAATTTAATTTTTTTAAATAGTTAAATTAATATTACGTTATCGACTTGTATATATATATATATATATATATATATATATATATTTCAAGAGACTGAATGAGCTGAGAGTGATAGTTATCTTTAAGGCATCGTTTATAGAACTAGCTAGCGTAGCAAGCATTTATGGTTTTTAGTATTAATTCCAAAAAGTTGTTCCCTTCAAGTTAGAAATCTGATTGCTACTGGGTATTGGATGTACCAAGCTGCTGTGGACCCAAAGCAGACTTTTTTCTCACTATTATTTGATATAATATCAAATTACTTTTAGGTGTTCACTTTACAATTTAAGTTTTTACAATAAATTTATTTTTTTTACACTTTAAAATTTTAAAAATTTTATATACAGGGTATATTGCATAAAATATAGAATTATTATAAAATTTAATTTAACTTAAAAAATTTAAATTATTAAAAGTATTTAAGTATTGCTTTATATTATATTAAACATATTTTTTATATACTAAAACCCTTGTAGTGTCAATAAAACATAAATTTATTTTTAAAATATAATATGTTAAAAATTAATTCAATTCAAAAACTTAAATTATTAAAAAAAATTATATATAATTTTATATTATATCCATCATTCTTTATCTAAAATTTTAAAACTTTAGTTTAAATTAGGTATTGACAAATACTATATTTGCGCATTCTTTAACTACTAGATTTTTATTTTTATTTTTTATCACATGAAAGAATTTAACCTTTAGACTTGTTTAAACCATATAAAATTGTAATAGAAGAAGAAAAAAAATATAAATCAAGTTTTGATGTTTGAAATTTGATGAGTTTTCAAAATTTGTTAAGCAATTTTTTCTTGGGGTTTATTTATGGTTCTTTTATACAAGTTTGTGCTTTATGCTTGTTTCAACCTTTTTCTACATGTTAAGATTCATACAAGAATTTCAATGTCAACTACAGGGAGAAAAATATTGATGTACTTATTAAATTAGATACAAATAATAAGATATTGTACACCTTAAAAATTAACATACTTCCACTATAATTCTTCTGGGTTTGAAATCTGAGTGTCACTGCCACATGCTGTTTGGTAAAATATTATACACCTTTTCAAATGAAGATAAGCAATACTGAATAACAAAATGCATGAAGAAAAATTATATATAATATCATGTTTATCTACTAAATCTACTACTCCATTTAAGCAGAACCAGCTTGAGCACACCTTTCTTCATCTCAGCTTTTATTTGTTCAAGCTTCAAGTGCTTCTCTGGAAAATTGATGGTAGTGCTGTGTTCCACAAAGACCTTCACAACTTCCTTTCAGATGAAGGCCATCATCAATCTCTCTGGCAACTCTGCCTTCAACTCTTCAGAATCCGGCTCAAGCGATGAGAATTTAACACATCTGCTCAAAGCCAGAGAGAATACTGATAGAAAACTTTCATATAATCAGCTATTCTTTCTAGTAAAACACTAAATTCTTTAACCATTTGTTTCTCTGCTATCAAGTTTTGGAACTTGCTTAAATGCTTAGCACTAAGTTAAACTTGTATTTTATTTATTTATTTATTTTGCAGTTTCTTGAGCATCGTTCTTTGCAGAGTTTGAGATCAGAGACAGGTTACTATTGTTTCTAGTTGTCTTTTCCAGACAAGTACATGTTTCTCCTTTCCTCAATCAGACAATATATCAGATCCGGCGGGATTTTGGAGATTCAAGCCAATTAGGTGAGTATCAACAGAGCTCACTCCAGATGTAGTTACAGCAGCATGGTTTTGCTTGTTACCTTGATGCTCAGATAAAATTCTTTGATAAAAGGAACGCATCACGTTCGTTGTCTCCTCCTCCGGAATCTCACACCGGTTCATCCCAGGCCTAGAAACAATATCAGAAAAACAATGAATAGGCAATATGACAAACAGCACAAACCAACATAAATGAAAGATTTGGGCCAAAAACATATTGTCATGGTTCAATTCTTGCTTAAAATGCACATAAAAGTAAACATATATCTAGCACTCTATGCTCACGCATATAACCCCAGAATAAAGCAACTTACATCCAATATAGCATGCAGCATAACCATTTCTCTGGAAGCTCATCTGGCTTTTTATCCAAAGGTAGAAGCCGCCATTTCAGACAACTATCACAAGACACCCAATTTTCTTCAATAACTAAAGGTGCTGCTGCAGCAGCTGGAACCACCTCCGAAGCAAGTTTATTTTCAGCAATAATAACAGAATTTGAATCATCTTTCTGAGATGGCCTAGAATCAACAGAGCTCACTTCTGTTGCAATTCCAGCGGCATGGTTTTGCATGTCACTTTGATCCATCCTTTCATAAAAGGAACGCATCACATTTGTTGTCTCCTCCTCTGGGATCTCACACCGGTTCATTCCAGGCCTAGGGACAATGTTATAAGAACAATATGTATTCCCAAATGGAGATAGAAGGAAAAGCAATACAATAAACATATTATTCAATGTGCTGCTCAATTCTTGCTTAAAATACACATCAAATCAACATACACCAGAACTATATACTTATGCATACATCCCAGAATGAGAAAGCAACTTACACCCAATATAGCATGCTGCATGACCAATTCTTTGGAACTTGATCTGGCTTTGTATTCAAAGGTAAAAGCCGCCATTTCAGACAATGATCACAAGACACCCAATTTTCTTCAATAACTAAAGGTGCTGTTGCTCCTGTTGGAACCATCTCCAAAGCAAGTTTATTTTGAACAATAAGACCTGCATTTGAATCATGAGTAACACATGAACCAGCTCCAACAGAGCTCACTCCAATTGCACTTCCAGTTTTACGGTTTTGCATGTTACTTTGACCCTCAGAAATTAGAATTTGATATAAATCACGCATCACATTTGTTGTCTCCTCCTCTGGGATCTCACATCGGTTCATTCCAGGCCTATGCACAATGTCAGATGAACAATGAATAAACAATATGTCAGACAACACGGCCGGAGGTATCTCCACGTGGAGATAGAATAAAGAGTAGTGCAATAAATATATCTTTCAACATATTCATCAATTCTTGCTTAAATTACACAAATTAAAACATATATATAGTAGCATATGCTCATCCTTTCCCTCGAAATGAGAAAGCATTAAGCAACTTACACCCAAAACAGCATACTGCATGACCAATTCTCTGGAAGCTGATCTGGCTTTGCATCCAAAGGTAAAAGCCGCCATTTCAGACAAAGATCACAAGACACCCAATTTTCTTTAATAACTACGGGTGCTGGTGCAGCAGCTGGAACCATCTTTGAAGCAAGCTTATTTTCAGCAATAGAACCTGCATATCAAATTTTGAATAAATTTTGGTATATGGTTCAGCTATCAACTGGTTATTTAATGTTATCTTAACTCAAAAATGCATTTATAAAAGGAATATGACCAGGAGGCCCATCATACAGTAATAGGCACGGCTAAGAAGACGAAATTCCTAAATTATTAAGAACCCTAATTTTAAATTGCCCAAATTTCTAAGTTTACTTAGCTTAATTTCCTTAACCCTGAACTCAATTTTCAACATTCCAGAATAAAATACAAACCTGAATCTGATTGAGACAACTTGAATGGTTTTTAGTCTTCCCTTCGATTCACCACAGCAAGTCAGAGAGAGAACAAGTCAATAAACTCTGAAACAAGAATAAACAAGAGAGAATTGAAGAGATAAACCCCAGGAAGAAGGGAGAAGAGAAGACACACTTACCTCAAGGCTGCCTCGGGTGCCTTGGGGAAGAGAGAACAAAGTGAAGAAGAAAAGAAAATCCAAAAGGAGAGCATGTGACGAACTGGGAATTTGGTAGAAAAAGAGGAGAAACAATGTATATGGACTGTGCCACAATGTAATTTTCTTTAAAGTAATCTTGTTTGGTTGAGATTGGAGGAGATGGGAAAATTTAAGGTAAAATTCTCTCTCTTCTCTCATTTTTCTTCCCTTGAGTACAAAATTTGGATAGAAACCAAAAAGCTTTCGTGAAAACTGAAAAGCGTTCGTGAAAAAATAAAAATAGGCACAGAAAAAATAAAGTAGAGAAAATTGAGTGAAGAAAATTTTCACTTTCATTTGGGAATCCATATGTTGTTATTAGTATTCTCCAATAGGTTAAATCTCAAAAAATTATATGAATATGATTAGGTTCAATAAATTTTAACTTACAAAGTCACCTCACCATTTCACTATTTAAATATGAGAGTATTTATATCGTTTAAAATAAATTACTATTGTTGATATTGAGTGTGATTAAGAAAATTAATACTTTTTAAAGTACCATGAGCATAATGTCGGGACTAAAGTTAATAATGATAGTCACTTTTATTGTATAAATCACCCAGGCATATTAAGAATCTGTTTTATAAATAATGAAATATGTTAATATAATAATGATACAAGTTATTGGTTTTGAAATATATGTTTGATATGTGGTTTAATATCCAGCCGAAGCTTGAAAACATAACTAAAAAATTTAAGACAATCAAATAATATCTTGTGTATTTCATATAATTCCTTATGGCTTAGGCATATTCATGATATTTTCTTTTTGTGAAAATATTTATGGTTCATTTCTTGCTCTATTTTGTTAAAAAATTAAAATTTCTTGATCCTGATCTTGCTACATAGCCACATATGATATCCCATTGTTTTGTTCCATTTACTTGTAATAATTTAATTATACTTTGTAATATTATTTTATAATTTTTATTGAATAATAATAAAGTTATGATATTTGTATATTTTATTTATATACATTTACTTTTACACTTTTATATATATTTCTTATTTTTTATCTTCTATACTTTATATTTATAATTTTATCTACGTAATCAACTAATAATCTAAGATGTATTAAAACAAATGTGTTAGTAACGTTTTTCGTAATAAAATAACATGACAACAAATATAACCCATAGCTGTTTTGGGTGTCTTGGAAGGGATGAGAAGTTGTTAGACTAATTGGTTTTGTCCATTTGCTTGTGTGCATTTATTAGTATTTTAGGGTGAGGGGGTTTATTAATATTTTGTCCATCACTTTACATTTATTCATATTTTAATATTTACTCGAATTTGAATTAGTTTATGTAAAATGTAATATTTGAGTAACAGATGACTTTTACGAAATAAAATTGATATTTTAATATGGTTATAAAGGTGTTTATGAAATAACATATCTAAATATAAAATCAACTCAAAATCATTTTTTTTACTTAAATTTACAACTAATCCAAACATGTACTCCTTTCCTTCATATCTTTTGTTGTCTCGAAACTATTATTTTTTAGAATTTCAAAACCATATTAATTTTTCTTATATTCACTCTTATTTAATTAAAGTATTTATTTTCTCTCTTAATTATACTTAAACTATCAGGAATTAAATAAAAACATTTCAGTTAATATACTACACTAATTAACAATTTCTTAATCTACCCGCAATAATCTTAAACAATAATGAGAATATACTAATACAACAAATAAGATATAAAACAAATGTGCGGGGATGACACTTAATTTTTCATTTTATATCTTATTTATTATTTCATTATATTTTTATTGATAAAAATATTTTTAATTATTTGATAATACTTGAACTTTGTGAATTACGATGAGTGGATCCACATGAATGAGTGTGGGATATTTTTTTTTTTCAATAAATAGAAAAAAGATAATATAAGACGAGAGTTGCAATTTATAATTTTGAAGATTCGAACTTAGTAAAAAAGCTCTAAAGACTCTTAGAAAAATATAATTAACCAATGGACCAAACTTTACAAGTACCCCATAAAAAGGTAAAAGATTTTTAATTAATGCATGTGGTAACTTTTTTTTGCCCCATCAAAATATGGAAGCTGCCCACATGAATGAAATTCTTACTACTTTCTCTATGAATTGTGCCCCACTAAGAGCAACTTTAATTATAGTTTTTAAACTACTTTTTCTTATTGATCCTCTCTTGCTATCACTAATAAAGATGATTTATATAGGGATGATAATTTCTTTTCACATATATATATATATATATATATATATATGAAATAAAATTATCTATAATTTCAAATAAATTAGTGAAAATTAATGATTTATTTACATTTAATATTATTAATACTCAAAATATGATATAAGTTTTTTTAAAAAAGGAATTTTTTGGAAATGGGGACGGTGATTATACTCTTTTCTTGTTGTGTTTCATTGCTATCCCTAGAGGTGAGGTGGCGATATATATATATATATACACACACACACACACTTTTTATAATCTTTTTTACGTTTTGGTTTATATTTTTACTTTTATAATATAACTGAAAAATTAAAGTATATATTTAAATATAAAAAATTAGGTGTGTAAGTGAATTTTTTCTATAAAAATATGTTTCTTAAATGGACTTTGTGGGTCCATTTGTAGTAATAATGATAAAACAGGGAGAGGGAAAAGAGTGAAATAAAGACGAGATAAATATGCGGATTAATTTGTGGCATCATTTAATAATTTTTGAAAGTTACAAGAATAAAAATTTATTTAAATTATATAAAATGAAAAAAATAATGTGACGTAATAAGACTCATAAAAATATGATTAAAAGCTACGTTAAGCAATTTCGGTAAATTTTACCATTAGAAATGTTCTAAGTATTATTTTTAGTGCCTTAAAAAGGTAGAAATATTTCAAGAGGAAATCAAATAATATCACGTGTATTTCATATAATTATTTTATTGCTTCTGCATATTCAAGATATTTTCCTTTTGTGAAAATATTTCAAGAGAAAATCAAATAATATATTGTGTATATTTTCATTTTATCGCTTTTGCATATGATATACCAATTTTTTTTTATTTCATTTACTGTTTTACTGTATTCTCATTGATTAAATTTTTAATAATTTAATTATATTTATAGTATTTTTATAATTTTTATCTAATAATAATAATAGAGTTAATTTGTCGTTTAACACATATTTTTACATTTTTTTCATCTTTGATTTTTTATTTTTTTTATTTATAATTGTGCAAATAACATTTCTTTTAATAAAATAACAAGACAACAAATGCAACTCTATAGCTGATTTGGGTGTCTTGGGAGGAATGAAAAGTTGTTAGACTAATTGATTAATCTTTTGTCCATTTCCATTTGCCTGTGTACATTTATTAGTATTTTAGGGTGAGGGGGTTTATTAATATTTTGTCCATCACTTATGTACATTTATTCATATTTTAATACTTACTCAAATTTAAATTACTCTATGATACTAAATATCAGATTATTTTTATGAAATAAAATTGATATTATAACATGGTTATTAAGTTGTTTATGAAAATCATATCTATAAAATCTAACTCAAAATCATTCGTTTTATTTAAATTTACACTTAATCTAAACATGCATTTTTTCATTCTCATATCTGTAGAGATTTTATTTTGTTTCAAATATTTTTTTTTTAATAATTTCAAGGTTTTATTAAATATATATTTTTTATATTCACTCGACAAAAATTAAATTAGGAGAAATTAAATGAGAATATTATAGTCAATATATTACATCAATTAAAAATTTCTTAACTTGTGCATAATAACATTAAACAGTAAAAGATATAGGACTAAAGAGTATTCCTCCATTTCAAATTATCTGTCATTTAAGATAAATATACACCTTAAATATACACAAATTAAAAAACATAATTAATGTGCTTAAAAGTTTTTTAAACTTTTGAATATATTCTTACTTATTTAGTATTACCTAATTATTTAATAAATGTGTGAAATAATTTAAATTAGTAAGAATAAAAATATAATTAAAAAATAATAATTAATGTTTTATCTTGAATTTTTAAAACGATAGATGATTTGAAATAATTTTTTTTTTGTAAAGTCACAAATAATTTAGAATGGAGGGAGTATGGGTGTGTTTGTTATTAATATTAGACAACACAAGTAAAATGGGACAATATAAAAAGTTGAGCTATAATATAACTTTTTATACTGTTTACTGTTTGTTGCTCAATGTACTGGACAAAAATTTTTGTATCATTTGTATTTAATTTACGGTGATACTTTGTATTATATTGTTTTCTAAAAATATATAATAAGATTTTGATATTTATAATAATAAAAGTAATTTATAAAAATATAAAATTTAAAAATAGGTCACTTGTCACTAGCACGTAGCTAGTACCTCACCGGTGATGGTCGTTGTTGGGACATGCCGCTATTGATTTAATGAGTCAATGTATAAAAAATTATAAAGTAGTTTGAAAAATAATAAAGTTAATATTTTTTGTCAAGTACTTTTGTCTCATGGTTTAGTGAATAACAAAATTTTAAAGATTTTTTCAGTATCATAGATAAATTTTTGTTCAGTAAATAGGTCTTTTAAAAAATCAAACTAGAGATAAAAATTTTGTGTTAACCTATCCTCTATTTTTTAGCAGATCAAATGTATTAAGAAAGAAGTGATAAGTTTTGTCAATAATAAATAATAATTCGTAAGTTTAACATCATTTCCCTTGATGTTCAAAATTAATATATTTAATGGATCTATTCTGTCATTTTTTCTTATTTTCCATTTTGGAAAGGAAAAATATGATGCCATCAATAGTTTAGAGAGAATTTGAAAGGCAAGTCCTCTTTTCCAAAAAAGGAAATATGTGATGCAATAATTTTCTCAGTTGAAATATTCCTTATGTGAAGAATATTGTCATCATTCGTCAGTTCAAATTTCAAAATTTCCATTTTAATCAAATGTACGTTATTTTTTTATGTGTTTAATTATTTTTAATTTAAATCTATAATTAAATAACCATTTAAAATTAAATTTAAATAAAGTAACGTGAGTAGAAATTGTGACACAACTAACCTCTGTTCTTTCTTTTATGTTTTAGAATAAAAAATAAAAGAAAAAAAAAATTGTCCTTACCATTGTCTTTCTTTTTCTCCCTCTTCTCTTCCGCTTTCAAATTCTCTTTGAAAGCTCCAATGTCTGAACAAAGACATTTTCTTTGAGCTTCTTCTAAACCCTTGTCTAAACCCTATTCTCTCGGTCCGAAGCCATGGATTCTCTCTCCTCTGTTCAAGACCTTAATCTCCTTCCAGTCACTCGTGGGAATATGCCCAGTAACAGCTCCGGCGCCACCGCCAACCCCAACGCCGTCGCCGTACCCACCACCAAGGCAGCCGGGAAGGAGACATTAACCCCAATGTTGGTACCGAAAGCTGAGCCGTCGGACGAACCGCTTGCCACACTGTCCCAAGAAGCATTCTTTTCAACCCCTTCGGCAAATGGGTTCTCTTACTCTCCGAGTTCTGCTTTCTCTTCCGGCGACTTCACATTTTCTGACACCACAGGGGCATCCCCAGATGAAGGGAATTTGTACTCTGAGTTTTGCCGGATTTCTGAGCTTTTCAGGGCCGCGTTTGCTAAAGGGAAGGAGCAATTGGGAGGAGAAGGCACTGGTTTGGATTCAAAAACGGGGGCAATTGTTCCGGTGCCGGAGCAGAGCCAGAATGCCCCGGTGGTGGTTTCCCCGAAGCCGAAGCCGCGGCAGAAGGAGCTGGTGAGGGTCACAGATCTTAGAATTGCGGACCAGAGGCATTTCCGCGACGTTATGAGACGGACAAGGTTGATCTATGATTCGTTGCGTGTTTTGGCAACGGTGGAGGAGGAGAGAAGAAGCGAATTCGCGTGCCAGAAGCGCCTGCGAGGTGATTTGAGGGCTGCTTCGTTGATGAGGAATCGTGGGATGTGGCTGAATCGCGATAAAAGAATAGTGGGTTCGATACCAGGGATTGACATTGGCGATTTGTTCTTCTTCAGAATGGAATTGGTGGTGGTTGGGTTGCATGGTCAGGCACAAGCTGGAATTGACTATCTCCCTGGGAGCATGAGCTCAAATGGACAGCCAATAGCTACCAGTGTTATAGTTTCTGGTGGGTATGAGGATGATGAAGATGGCGGCGAAGAGATAGTCTATACAGGTCATGGAGGGCAAGACAAGTATTCGAGGCAATGTGAACATCAGAAGCTAGAAGGGGGAAATCTTGCATTGGAGAGAAGCATGACTTATGGGATTGAAGTGAGGGTTATTCGAGGGATCAAATACGAGGGAAGTGTTGCTAGTAAAATTTATGTTTATGATGGCTTGTATAAAATTATTGATTGCTGGTTTGATGTGGGCAAGTCTGGTTTTGGAGTTTACAAGTATAAGCTAATGAGAATTGAAGGGCAACCTGAAATGGGTAGTATGATTCTCAGGCGTGCTGCTGCTCTTAGGATGAATCCATATGCGGACAAGTTGCCTTATGTTAGCCTTGATCTTTCAAACAAGAGGGAGAGTGTTCCTGTTCGTCTATTTAATAACATAGATTCTGCTTATGATCCTCTTCGTTTTGAGTATCTTCTAAGGACTACTTTCCCTCCATTTGTGATTAGTAAGAATGGTACTGGTTGTGAGTGTGTCTCAGGCTGTACTGAAGGCTGCCTTTGTGCTATGAAAAATGGGGGTGAGTTTGCTTATAACATGAGCGGGTTTCTTGTGAGAGGGAAACCTGTAATTTTCGAATGTGGCCCTTTCTGCAGTTGTCCTCCAGAATGTCGGAACCGTGTCACACAAAAGGGGTTTAAACATCAGTTGGAAGTGTTCAGATCTAGGTTAACAGGTTGGGGAGTTAGGAGCTTGAACCTTATACATGCTGGTTCCTTTATCTGTGAATATACAGGGGTTGTTCTGACTAGCGAGCAAGCAAAAATTTTAACAATGAATGGTGATAAACTGATATATCCAAATCGATTTCCTGATAGGTGGGCAGACTGGGGTGACGTATCCCAGGTATTCTCTGATTATGTGCGTCCATCTTTTCCAACAATTCCTCCATTAGATTTTGCTTTGGACGTGTCAAGAATGAGGAATGTTGCTTGCTATATGAGCCACAGTTCAACGCCAAATGTCATGGTTCAATTTGTTCTGTATGATCATAATAATTTGATGTTTCCTCATATTATGCTATTTGCAATGGAGAACATACCTCCAATGAGGGAGCTCAGCCTTGATTATGGGGTAGTTGATGATGTTAAACCGAAGCTTGCTATATGTAACTGATGTACTTTCAAGAGTTTTGCACTTTAGCATATTATGAAGCTGAGTTTTGGGCAGGATTCACTCAGGTATAACCAAGTTCCATCCTTTACTATTCCTTTATCTAATTTCATCCTTCCCTGCTTTGGTTTGTTCAATTTGAACTGTGTCAACTGTATGGGTATTAGCCTATTAGATATAACTCCTCCCAAACAACCACGAAGTATCATTTTGTCAGCATCCATCTGTACTTCAGATGATGAGAAGTATAGAATCATTACGATATAGTTACATAATGCAGTCGGTTCTGCAAACTGGGTCATGCTTGAAACCGTTGGTTTAAAAGTTGCCAAAGTTCAATTTCTGGCGAAGTTCCAGCGTTAGCATTTAGAAAATTTTGTCCGTTTCTCCCGTTTCTTTCATTCATTGAGTTGAGCAAAATGCTCCAAGTGCTTAGGGAGCCAAATTGATTGTACAAACTACATAACATGCATATTTTTACAAGGTTTCTTTTCATTTGTTGTCTCTGTTTTATTTTTCTCGTTTACACATGTAGTACCATTTTAGTGAAACATTTGATCTTTCAATCGTAGGAATTCTAACTAGTTTAACCAACCATATCTATGCTAATATATGTGTGCAAACCAAGTTGGTGTTGTTGAGTTGACTTAAAGGAACCATGTCAACAATCTCAAAATATTAGGATAGTTGGTAATAACAAACAAATAATCATCATAAAAAAATAATTACAACAACAATTATAAACCTATGTTTGCACAAAATTTACATAACTTTTATTCATTTTCCTTTGTACTCTTTCATATAGACAGATACAATTATAAATATGTTCTGGTGTTTTATGCTTGCACTCTGCCCACTCTGGCCTTTGCTTTTTATAGAACTGGATTCCATCCTCAAGTGGGAGCATAAGGAGTGGTTGAGGCTATCTGTTATATTATAGTCTTGTGAGATAAAAATCTTTACTGTCTTTTTTGTTGACATACTTTGTAATTGTTACTTTTATGTTTCTTCTACTTACTGTTGCTCCTGCCCCCATCTCAAAATTGTGTAGATTGTAACTGCTCAAGATTCTTGTTACTTTATGTTGGGAAAATTTAAGACTTCCTTTGTAGATTGT
Organism: Bauhinia variegata; assembly: GCA_022379115.2. NCBI lineage: Eukaryota > Viridiplantae > Streptophyta > Magnoliopsida > Fabales > Fabaceae > Bauhinia > Bauhinia variegata. The sequence continues at coordinate 19,024,907 of CM039431.1, read as the reverse complement.
AACTGCTCAAGATTCTTGTTACTTGATGTAATGAAAATTTAAGACTTCCTTTGAAACTGCGAGGTCGTTTGTTTTCTTGATGAATGTATCTGGACTTGGTTCCTTTAATAAGTCATATTTGTTGCATTTCTTGACTTTAACACTTTGTATTAGCCTGAATTTTATTGTCATGGATCTAAGATTTATAGATTGAGTTGTGTTATTTACACAATCACCTGTGCACACTTATTTTTACATTTTTTTTTTAATTTTTTTGAGTCTCTCTTATCATTTATAATTTTTCTTTTACAAAATAACTAAAACAGAGGGGTGTACAATTGAGTGTGCAAAGTCAGTGTGAAAGTTGCATTTCCCCTATAGATTATGTCATTAGAATCAATATTCAGACATGCTTCATTGTATTTTCACTCATTTGCAGAATCTCAAGGTTATTTCGACATGACTAATAGAAGGTTTTTCAGTCTCATTCTTTTGTATGGAAGATTTTGGCTATAAGTACATCAGGGTATCAACTATGTAGACTCAATATTTTATGCTGCTGGTTTCATCCAACTCTCACTGGCTAGTACACCGCGCTTCCCCTAAGGCGGAGACAGGTGGCAAATAGAGCTCCATATTTGCTCAATTTTGAAGATTGCTGCAACTTTTCTCTCAGTTGCTGATAATGTCATTCATTCATCCATTCCTGCTCTTTCGGAGAAAGAAGTTGCAAGTGTTGTACTAGAAGTGCTCTTTTTCTTTTGTCGTTGTTCTTTCCCAGCATGTAGTGACTGTATTAACCTTTTTTCAGTACATGTATATATCGTAATTATCAGTGCTTGTACAGGAATGATATCAACGATTGGCAATGTTAGATGGATTGAATCCAGTATTTCAATGGATATTAAGTTCTTTACCTGACTTGCATCCTTAAGGAGTTTTCAGTTGGGTGGATATGCAGGGAAGAATGTCCTGTCTTAAAATGTCTCAAATCTTAAATCTTATTCTATAATACTTCACTGATTGAGAAAATGACAAAATGTCAAAAGACTTGAATGTACATTATTTTATTACTTTTTAACTGATGGAGAGTTTTGAGATAAGTTACAGGACACATTTTTTAAATAGACAATGTTGAGTCAAAATGTGGTCACATTGATGTTACATGTGATTTGTGCAGTTATTATTTAATAGTAACAGTTTCTCAATTGTTTGGTAAAGTTGTCACTACAATTGCAATTTTATTCAATGGTTGAGAAATTGTTATTGTTAAATAATAACTACAGCAAATCTGAGTCTTTGATTGCCACAGAAATTTTCTCATTTTTTAACCACTTTAGAATTAGTTTTCATTTTCTCTTTTCTCTTTCACTTTAACATAACACAATAGATATAATTTTATCTGCAAGCTATGTTCAAGAATGCAATTATGCCTGGTCAACGATCATGAATTTTAATACTCACGAGGTGTCAATCAGAATCCAACTTTTCATTTCCAGGAAAATTGCATTTACACCTGAAGCAAGCAACAATGAATCTCAAACCAGATTACCTTCTGGCAAACTGGAGTAGAGGTTTTCTGCAAGTTGATATTATCTGATTGTTCAGTACTGCATTTAGTTTTTCAATTCAAGATGAGGCAGGAGAGTGAGTATACAAAAGATCAAGCTTGAGAGATGGTTGTGCCATTTTTCTCCAGTTGCCTTTGTCGTGCTCTCTCCATCTTCCGTTTACGCCATTCCTCCAGAGCTGAGAATCACACACATGGAGGGAATTGGAACAACAAAATTATAGAAGATATATATATATATATATATATATATTTGAGTAAAATAATTCTTTCATTCATACAAAAAAACATATATATATATAAAAAACTTTTTCATTATGTTATTTTAGTCTTCGATCAAATTTTGGTGTCACTTTAAACCTTGAATAATCACATTGCTCAACAAACAACGGTGAACTAGTCTGGAGATAATGACAAAGGAATATGTTTGGTAGTGGGAAAAAGGAGTAAAATTTAATTTGTTTTAAATAATTTTGATTGAAAAGGTTGAAAACAATATGAAGTTCATAATTGAATAACTGGTACCTGAAATAGCAAGATATTCAGCAGATAATCCTAGTGGTATTGTTGGTATGGAGAGAAAAAGGAGTAAAATTTAATTTGTTTGAAATATTTTTGGTTGTAAAAATAAATTCAGAGGAACAATTCAGGAGACTAATAGAGGGAAAAGACAAGCACCTTTCAAGTTGGCAGCATCATTGAGGGAACGGAAATCCTTTAACCTTTTAGAAAGATCAACTGCCGCAGTCTGCTTTTTCTCTTTTTTCTGGACTGTTTCTGGTTCAGCGTATGCTTCCTGCTCGATCTCCCTCACCTGTAATGGAGGAGATTCAAAGTCGTCGAAAAACAAACTACAAGTAAAAGAAATTTCAGACTAGCTCAACAAAGACAATGACAATGACAACAGCAACAAACCTTCCATTAGATCAACAAAGAAGATAACATAGGGAAATTTCAATCTACCCTTGGTTTCCCCGGAGCCACCAAACAGTTATACACATGATTAAACTTAAGAACAAGCTGTGTTAAACCTTTGCCAGCATGCTTCAGTACTAATGATATCACCATTTCAAGATAAAGTTTCAGCAGTGAGCATATATCTTAATTATATGTTCTAGTTCAAGAGAGAGAGAAAGAGAGATATGGAGACCGATAGAGAACACAGATAATGATAGAGCAGAGCTTATGGCAATGGGAAACAATCCTGAAAATGAAAATCAGGCCTAAAAAAATGTTTGGTTTAGTAAACTAGAAATGTTTTCACTGAAAACATTTTCTGAAATGAGCTGAAAATTGAAAACAGAAAAAGTTGTTTCCAATGTTTCCAGAGAATGGCTAGTGACAATTTTGATAATTTTGGACTTCTTTTATTTTCTTTTTGACAAGAAAGTAGTAGTAGTAGTTTAATAAAATTCATTGAAGATAATTATTAGACACTAAATAAATATGAAAACAATTGAAAATGAAAAGAGATAAACATGTTTTCAAAAAATAAAAATGTGGAAATGAAAACAGGAAATGAAAATAGAAAGTGAAAATGCAAACCAAACCAGGCCTCAAGCTTTTCAAATGGCATGAAAAGTGTGCTTATCTTCTAATTAGACAAATGAGTTGAAAGCCATATTGGATTTATGGTTTGTGGAAAAAAGGCAATAACTCAGAGTAATTTGAAGGAAAAGCTCATGGTTAACTAAACAGTATATTACACCAGAAGAATTATGAAGATAGCAAACATTCAATAAACCAAATTCAACACTCACTCTCTTTATCAGCTCCAAGGGAAGCATAGCAAGACGAATCTCTTCAGATTCTTTGATATATCTCATCTGAACTGCAATATTAAGTCAACAACATACAAAAGCACTTCAGTAATCTATTATGTGCATGCTGTAATTAAAACCAGAATTCCATATAAAACATACCTCTATTTCCGTTCAAGGTTCAAAACTTGTAAAATCTTAATTTTATTTCACACAATACAGACAATTACTATGTGAATTGCCAGGTCACCTAAGTGGCATTGCTCAAGAAAACTTACTGAAGTCAAATAGAAGCCAAGACCAATTTGATACAATAACAAGACAAACCTAGATTAAAAAAGAAAATAAAATATAGAGAGGGGTTGATAAATTGTGAATAGTGATATAACCTTAGAGTTAGAGAAGAGGTTGTAGAATTATATTATGGTCGCCATGGAAAAGTCACTGTTGACAGGGATTTAAATAGATGCATGTAAGCCTTTGAAAATTTTAATGAAAAAAAGTTTATTGATTCTCACAAACTCGAACTCGTTTCATATATAATACCATGGTCTAAACCCAGATTGAAGGATTCAATCACCAGTCCCAAATTATAAGGGCAGAATCTATTCCTTCAATACTCTATAAAGTTGACACAAGAAAATTGAGCAATATTCACAACTTAATAGGGGATTTCCTGTAGTTTCCCTCAATGCTAAAGATCTAGCCTTTAGTGTAAGAATCACCAGCCAAGAGTGCTAGAAACAAAAAACCCTGATACAAATTACATACAAAGTTCTAATCTTTAAGAAATTTCACAGCCAACTAAGAATGATCAGCTAAAATTCATAATACCCACTATCCGTAAAATTCGATTTCGCAAGAGAAATCTGCTACAGACATCCATAATCAATACAGAAAAAGAGGGAAATAGTTGCCTGAATTTGACTCGACGCTGGAGAATTTGCTACGAGTATAGACAGAAGCGAGAAAGCCTTGAAGCAGGAAAATGGCAGCGATTATGTTAAGGAAACACACTAGTATTGTTGCGTTCCTGAAGGAGAACCTCACTCTCCACCATTGCTGTACCTCCATTTTTTCTTCTAAACCCGAAAGCGTCAACGTTGCTGGAAGAAATATGGACCTCTCCCTATATTCACGCAGTGCTCCCCGGTGGGACCCAATCGCCATTACAAGTTCTTGCCACCTCATTAATGTTTTTCACAAGGTCGATAGAGAAGTATTATCTTTTCACTGTGCTTAGCGAGCGAGTGTAACTCATACATTATGATGTGCTATCTGTATCACTCTTTCTCAACACATATTTTTACATTGTTGGTAATTTTTATTTTTTACCACATCTTTTTTTTTTGAGGGAAGTTACCAAAAATTTCACTTTGAAAGTTGAGAAGCAAATCAAAACCAAAGTCTAAATTAACGTAAGTGTTAAAGAGGCAGCATAATACTTGAAATATTAGCATAATATATAATATACAAGAAGATAAAGTACGAGTGAAGTGCCATGTTAATGGCATTCAAGACTTTTGAGTGGAAGATAGTGCTAAGCTCATATAATATCTAATTTGTTATGTAATGCATATCAGTAGTGTTATAAGTTGGATAGTAAAACTCGAATTCATATTTTTTTAGATATAAATTATTTTTTTATTACAAATTTTTACTAACTTTTTGTTTTTATATTTACTAATTTATGTTATGTGAAATGCACCGGTATATATGTTAATTTTATTTTTATCTAGAATAAGAAAAAAGTCACAGAAATTTAAAATAATTTTAAAATAAAAATTAATGTAATTAAACATCTCTAAAAAATATATTTTAGGACATTCATGTTTGTTGACTGTCACAAGCCAGGGTTTGTATAATTAATGTCAAATGTTTATATCTAAATTTCACTAAGATGTTACATCTTTTGGAGTGAACCCAATTGTAACTACAAACTAAGAACATTTTCATTTATGTTGACTATGTTAAACACTTTCTACTCCAATGTTCCTTCCCAAAACGTAAAAAAGAAAAAAAAGGGTTATTGGTTTAATTTCCAGACATTGGTCCAATCTAGCAACATGATATTGAATGGTTGAAATCAATTAGGACCAAAAGCATTTAGTTGGATGATAATGACCACAATTATTCGATGGAGAATCGTTGTTCCTAAAATTTGGTGTTGGTAGTGATTATCTTTCCATTTGGTCTATTTCTCTATTAATTCTAAAGAACTTAGGTTTGTAATTTTCCGTTGAAATGGAGGTCTTCCCCATAAGCAAAGTGTGTTTTGTATGTTGCATCACTGATCATAGCAGAGTTGATTTCATCCGTCACGTATCTCCCTGGCAAAACATATGGAACCAAAAACTCAAGCAATTTAATCTTCAAATAATTTTACACACATAATTTTTTTTTTAAAAAAATTACTATTTTTTGTACTTAACACTATTTATTATTAATAAATTTATCTTTAATGCTTTTGAATTAATAAAATCGTTTCATAATTTTAAATTATTAACAAATAATTTAAAAGTGTTAGTAATAAATTTATTAATAATAGATAATATCAAAAATAGAAATAATGATCTTCTCTTTTGAAGGGGGGCCAAGACACACTGTTGCCCCTTCTCTAATCATCATTTCTTTATTCCTCCTTGGTTGGTATGCACGATCTAGTTGTCGGAGGTTTGAGTAATTTGCATAAAGATTAGGATTCAAACTTCCTTCTTGTTAATATACAAGAGGAATTACACAGATATAACCGAGTCTCAAGGACAGTGTTTACACAAATTAATAAAAACACAATTGCAAATTCCCAATCTAAATATAGCATTTAGTACAGAATATCACTTTCTTGTGAATCATAAAATGAAAGCTAACAATTTCTTAGTTGTTCTAACGGTAACTGTTGGAAATTAGCAACTCATGTTATATTCTACTTTTCTCCCCCATTCTTCCTTGGCCCTCTAGTTGTTGGTGAAAAAGCCAGGGTGGCTGAGGCGGTGGAAGTGGTCGCACATGGTGGTTGTGACACCAGCAGATCTTCATGTCTACGTTCAAGGTGTGGCAGCAGGGAGGACCGCTCCCGGACGGAAAGTGATGGTGGTGGCAGATCCAACCAGCGAATCCGCCGGAGCACTGCAATTTGCACTTACCCATGCTGTCCTTGAACAAGATGATGAATTGATTCTCCTCCATGTCAACACCGGCTCGTTGCGTAACGCAATATCAGCCTTTCTCCGGCGGTCTTCAATCGGAAGCTCAGCCACCGTACCTCTAGAAGGAGGAGGAGGAGAAGAAATGGATTTTCTTAAAGAAATGAAGCATGCATGCAAAGTTGCTAAACCTAAACTACATGTCCGTACAGTAAGGGTGGACGTAGAAGGCAAAGAAAAGAATCACATTATTCTCTCCCAGTGCATATCACAAGGGATTGATATTGTGTTTGTAGGGCAGAGGCGGAGCCTTTCCACTTTATTAGGGTAATTTATTTACTTAAATATTTTTACATAAAAGTTTTCTCTTTTTTCTTTTTCTTTTCTGATTCATTAGCTTTTTACATGAGTATATGAGATATTTACTGAAAATTGATTAGTAGCGTGGTAAGATAGTTCTTTATGGTTCAATATTGTGAATTTCGATTAATCATGCATTTGAGTGGTTTAGGTAGACAAGTTTTCTTCAGGAAAAATAATTAAATTTCACTATAACAACAAATGAAGCTCTTTCATTTATTTAAATGAGTTTCTCACAATTTTGTAAAGATATAGTTGATGCTTTTGGATCACTACAAGATGCTAAAATATTAGCGACTGGGGTTTTCATGACTATCACTATTTTGTCACTGATTTTCACACTTTGGCCATTGATTTTATGGGGTTTAAAAAATGTTTTTTTTTTTCTTCTAGTGTAGGTATATTTCTTTATCTTAGAAACGCTTTTTGTAGTAAAGTGCTTGTGTATCTAAACTTTCTCTCAATCTTATCTCACACTTAAGTGGAAAGTTCATAGGAATAGTTCTACTTTGGTTTTTGAATGTGTGTGTGTGTGTGTGTGTGAATGCAGTAGATATGATTAAGAGGCATTACTAGCCTGCAGTAGAAGTTTGATACGTATACATGGTGATAGAGTTACGTACACGTTCCCTAATGTTTGTTCATTAATTTTGTCAGTGCCAACAGATACAGGTCCACAAATGGGACAAGAGGAATTGACACAATAGAGTATCTGATTGACAACAGCCCATGCACCTGCGTTGGAGTTCAGAAGAAAGGACGCCAAAATGCAGGCTATGTTCTCAATTCAAAAACCCTCAGAAACTTCTGGCTCTTAGCCTAAATGCCTTGATGTAATTTATCATCCATTTCTGCTCATTACACATAGATATATAGGTGTAATGTATATATTCCAAAAGAGGCCAATATTATATTCATCATTTGTATCTAACAAATCTAAAATCATTTCTCATAATCTATGATAGAGATGTACAATTTAAACTAATTAACAAAAAAAATAAAAATACTACAAATCATCTTTTACACTTTAAATCGTTAATAAATATATCATTCTATTTATGTCTATCTCCAAATCCTAATATACAAGTAAGTTCCATTAGGCGTGTCATGGGAGGTCATTAACATAATGATATATTTAATAATAATTGAAGTATGAGAGGCCATTTTTTTAAAAGTGCAGAGAATTTATTAATAGGAATTGCTAAATGCACTTCCCCATTTTTCTTTGGTCCCCTGTTTCCTTGTTTTTTTTCCAAAACTTCTCCTCACTTCTGAGAACCCCACTGATTCACAAACACTCCTCATTACCTTAGAATCCCACTGGTGAGCACTCCCGAATTATCTAAGAACCCTGCGACAGTCCCCATCCCTTCCCTGTTTTCTTTGCTTCAATAGAGGTGACAAGTAATACACTCCCCACCTGCCCTTATTTCCTTTGCTTCGACACACTCCCCTTCCCTTCTTGACAAACCAATGAGGCATTTGGAACGATCTACCTTGTCCAACTAAATTCAATTCCGATCTATAAATTCGAATTCTACATCTTCGGCAATTTTCCTTAGACTGAAACTGTTTTGGTCTATTTAAACTCTTTTTTATTTTTATTTTTAAGCTTAAATTGTTAAAAAAATCATAAATAAAGATAAAAGCTACACAATATACATGTTTTTACCATATTAAAGAGATTGATCATGAAAAATGGGGGAATATGCTATTTGCTAGCCAAAAACATGGGTCAAAGAGGGAGTGGACAGTGAGGGAGTGATCACGGCTGAGGTGATTGCGTGTATCCATTTTTGGTTAGGGAGAGTTTTTTTTTTTTTTTAAATAAAAAGGTGTTTTAGTCATTTCTTATGTTTAGAGGAGTGCAAAAAAAAAATAAAAAAATAAAAAATGAAGAGTGTATTAAGCAACTCCCTTTGTCAATAGTGAATGGGATCAATGACAAAAATAATATTTCTCTGTGGTCAATGTCCTTGGTGAAACTGGGTACCCAAGAAAAGAAAAAGTTTAGTGCTGAGCTCACTTTCTCATTTGGCCCAGTTATACCCAAAGCTTGATTTTAGGACCCCAAATATCAATGGAAACAATAATATGTTAGTTGAACTAATAAGGTTTTTAATTATGAAAAAAAGGCAAAAGATTTTCGAGTCTCTCGTTATAATTCCAAGGAAATTATTAATATATTCACTCATAAAAATGACCCGTAAATCAACAATAACGTGGGTCATAGTATATGCAATATATAGCACTACTATAGCACACATCTTTGTTGATTTATAGACCATTTCTATAAGTGAGTAGCTAATTAGCAGTCATAGTTTTAATCCATGAAATTCAGAAAGAAACATGTAATGTTGTCATAGGATATCCCAGAATTTACATAGGGTTTACCAAAAGGGAAAAAAGACATGCAGGTTAGGTTTGGTGCGGTTAGGTTTAGGTTTATAATGAAACAGAAGTTTAATTTGTATTACTTTATTTTTTGTCCCTGAAACATATCTATCCTACCTGCATAACAACATTGCCTGACCAGCTCTTGAAGTTGCAACTTTACAAATTGTTAAAACCATAATTTGTTATTTCTTTTATGGCCTTGAAAATGATGTGGGTCTGCATGTCACCACCTTCAGAGTATTCTTTAATGTGGTAGTTTTTGACTTATAATCTGTTCGTTTTGTGATTCCTCTGGTCAAATCATATATCATACTATAGAACTTAATTTTGTCATATGTGCAGATATATATATTTAATAATAATTGAAGTATGAGAGGCCATTTATTAATTTAAAAGTGCAGAGAATTTATTAATAGGAATTGCTAAATGCACTTCCCCATTTTTCTTTGGTCCCCTGTTTCCTTTTTTTTTCCCAAAACTTCTCCTCACTTCTGAGAACCCCACTGATTCACAAACACTCCTCATTACCTTAGAATCCCACTGGTGAGCACTCCCCAATTTTCTAAGAACCCTGCGACAGTCCCCATCCCTTCCCTGTTTCCTTTGCTTCAACAGAGGTGACAAGTAATACACTGACTCCCCACCTTCCCTTATCTCCTTTGCTTCGACACACTCCCCTTCCCTTCTTGGCAAACCAATGAGGCATTTGGAACGATCTACCTTGTCCAACTAAATTCAATTCGGATCTATAAATTCAAATTCTACATCTTCGGCAATTTTCCTTAGACTGAAACTGTTTTGGTCTATTTAAACTCTTTTTTTTTAAGCTTAAATTGTTAAAAAGATCATAAATAGAGATAAAAGCCACACAATGTACATATTTTTACCATATTAAAGAGATTGATCATGAAAAATGGAGGAATATGCTATTTGCTAGCCAAAAACATGGGTCAACGAGGGAGTGGGCAGTGAGGGAGTGATCACGGCTGAGGTGATTGAGTGTATCCATTTTTGGTTAGGGAGAGTGTTTTTTTTTTTAAAATAAAAGGTGTTTTAGTCATTTCTTATGTTTAGAGGAGTGCATAAAAAAATTGAAGAGTGTATTAAGCAACTCCCTTTGTCAATAGTGAATGGGATCAATGACAAAAATAATATTTCTCTCTGGTCAATGTCTTTGGTGAAACTGGGTACCGAAGAAAAGGTCAAGTTTAGTGCTGAGCTCACTTTCTCATTTGGCCCAGTTATACCAAAAGCTTGATTTTAGGACCCCAAATATCAATGGAAACAAGAATATGTTAGTTGAACTAATAAGGTTTTTAATTATGAAAAAAAGGCAAAAGATTTTCGAGCCTTTCCTTATAATTCCGAGGAAATTATTAATATATTCACTCATAAAAATGACCCGTAAATCAACAATAACGTGGGTCATAGTATATGCAATATTTATAGCACACATCCTTGTTGATTTATAGACCATTTCTATAAGTGAGTAGCTAATTAGCAGTCATAGGCTTTCGGGTTGAGAAGGCTCGCACCCAACAAATGGTATCAGAGCCAGGTCGACAACCCCCCAGAAAGCCGGGTCAGGCTCCGCCCCGATGTGTGAAGGGGGAGATTGTTGGGTTATCCCACATCGGTTGTGGAAGGGGCAAGGGTGCTCTTGATAAGTGCTGGGAGATCCTCTCCCAACAGCCTAGGCTTTCGGGTTGAGAAGGCTCGCACCCAACAGTTTCAATCCATGAAATTCAGAAAGAAACATGTAATGTTGGCATAGGATATCCCAGAATTTACATAGGGTTTACCAAAAGGGAAAAAAGAGTAATGTTGATAGGGCGGGGAAGGATAAAGCGTTCATGCAGGTAAGGTTTGGTGCGATTAGGTTTAGTCTTATAATGAAACAGAAGTTTAATTTTTTTTTTTTACTTTATTTTTTGTCCCTGAAACATATCTATCCTACCTGCATAACAACATTGCTTGACCAGCTCTTGAAGTTGCAACTTTACAAATTGTCAAAACCATAATCTGTTATTTCTTTTATGGCCTTGAAAATGATGTGGGTCTGCATGTCACCACCTTCAGAGTATTCTTTAATGTGGTAGTTTTTGACTTATAATCTGTTCGTTTTGTGATTCTTCTGGTCAAATCATATACCATACTATAGAACTTAATTTTGTCATATGTGCATATATATATATATAATTTAAGTTTCTGTTTTTTTTATAAGTCCCTGAGGTTTATGTTAATATCATTCAGAAATTGTAGAACTCATATAATGATATTTATTAATTGTTTTTATATCATTAACTTCATGTTATGCAGTAGAACAATAAAAACCTCAAAATCAATAGCCTTGCTCGCACGAAGCTACAGACACTTTGTCCAAATGTAGCTGAAGATCACTTTTGAATTTTGACAAGTATGTTTCGTAGGCCAAGACTTGTTGACTGCATTGGTGTATTTCTATATTGTTTCCTTAGGGCAGAAGAAAAGGTTCCCAGATAAACCTAACAGGAAAAAGAAAATAATAATAAAATTAAAAGGAACCTACCTACACCAGAACTTATGAAATAACTTGCTGTGTTTGATAATGATTTTTTTTAATTGCACAAGTTGCTTTTTAAAAAACAAATCTTGTCTTAAACATCTTATAAAATTGAGGTACCCTTATATTCCCTTCCTCGTACTCATTGTTTCTTATTCTCTGCAAATCTTGTCTTTGCTAGATTCTTTAACCTTCTTATATCAAAACATGGATGATATCATTTCAGTCCTCAGTAAATTTGTCCAACACGCAGTTGCACCAGTTGAACGTCAAGTCGGTTACTTGAGCTACAAGAAAGATGTCAAGATTCTTGAAGAAAATGTGATGAGGCTGGTGAAAGAGAGGGAGAAAGTGCAGGTTCTGGTGGCAGAAGCTATGCATAACGGAGAAGAAATCGAAGACGAGGTGGAAGATTGGATCGGCTCGGTGGATGAGATGATCAAGATGGGAGAGAGTTTCCTTAGTGAAGAACAGCATCGGAGGAACAAGTTCTGCAATTCCCCATTCATCAGTCGGCGTCTCAGAACAAGAGCAATGCAATTGAGGTCCCATTCTTTCAGACTTGCCGCAGAAAGTAAGTTCAAGGTAATTTGCAAGTGATTTGTGGGTGTTGAAGCAGAGAAATTAAGCTGATTTTGGACGTTGTTGATAGTAGCAATATTCAAGACCTTTTTTTTAAAATTTCTCCGCAAGAAAGAAGAGCTATCATAGAGTTGACTTCATCTTCAATCTTGGTGATTTAGGTAGGGTTAGATAGCATAAATTTACTTAATAAACGAGGTTGAGGGTAAACCTGCAATTTTGTGTGGTGTTGAGGGTTTACTAATAATTTACATGGGACTGATGGGTTGGATCTTGGATCGGGTCAAGTAATACTTTTAGATTGGGTCTTCAAATCTCATAAAAAACCTATGTTTAATAGTGTGAGTTTATTTTAAAAACTCAATATGTTAAGAAGACTCATTAATTGTTTTATATTATATATTTAATATATTCCTCACACAAAAAATCAAAAAATGTCTTTACATACAAAACTCTTTAAAGATTGAAGAAATATTATGTACTGAAATTGTAATTAAATAAAAAAATAGTGGTAAAAAATTTGACATTTTGATTGTGAGATCAAAGAGCCTTAATGATATCAATTCATCCTAAAAATTAATTTAAGTTGTTACGAGAAAAACCTTTATATTATATTAAACAAACAATAACTATATTGGCATTGAATGTTTGTGAAGCACAAAATTTATGTTGCCATTCCGTTGTTGACAATGTCAACTGATAGACGAGTTTCTCTCTTAAATTTGAGAAGATCAAAATGAGGAGAGATAAAATTAGTTTTTTGAACACCATTCAAAAATCAATGATGTGTCACAGAAGGTAACACTTCCCTGGCTGCAAATTGTGTATGATAATGCTTTGAAGGAGGATAACTACACCGGATCAGCAATTAACAAGGAAACCACTAGAGTTTAATATAACTACTGCTTCACAGTGTAAATTTCTTGAAATTGTCAGTTCTTTATACCAAATTATACCAAGAAGGGCTGTAAGTACTTGTGGAAAATTTTCACCATTTTTTATAAAGATAATGAGTTCAAGGGTTTTTCTATTTTTACCCAAAGAAAAATAAACAGTTCTTTTATCATTACTTGACCGAAAGTTATTTGGAATTTGATTGAATGTCTCCCACTCCCTCTCTTTGGAATGGCTAAAGAAAAGAGGAACAGAATTGGGGACATATGAAAAGAATAAAAAGACAAGCTTTGGGCTTTATACAAAAGTTGGAGCTGGGTGCTTCAGTCATCTGGTGGACGAAAGCTAGATGTTGGTTTGGTTTGGAAAGTTGCTGCTTTGCTAATGTACATCCATGGCAGGTTCATTGTATAGCATCATTAAGTACTGATTTTTTAGTAATATTGCAGTCCATGCACGTTTCTGCGATTGGCCATGACAAGATCTATTTCTTTTCTTTTTGCCATTTCATTGACTGCAAAATGAGGGGCAATAGTTATAGAATTGATTAGTGCTGTTATTGGGGGGCTGATATGTAGCAGAGAATAGCTGAATATAAGAGAGAAAAAAAAAGAAAGAAAACCTTGCCATTTTATCATCCAATCAGCATCTTAGTCATGGATACAAGATGCAGCCAAAAAAACTCCAGTAGGTCTATTGTGCCATATTGTCAATTTTAGACGGTATTGAAGGGACTAACCTGATCTTTCTTTAAACCTAAGAGGGGCCATTTTGATGTGTCAAATTTATGCAAAACTATTTTCATTCTACTATAATTTAAGAGGGACCAAAACAATATTTCACTACTTAATCCATTAACCAACCTAGAGCTAGTATCAGTTGTTCTTGTTTCTCTTCTACACACCTATCTCTTTCTCTCTCCAAAAGTTTACAATCCTTGGTGTATCCTTAGTTGGTCCTTCAATCATTTTCATGTGAAGTCGGCTGAGATTGTGCGGCCCTCAGATGTGTTGCTGTTGCCCATGTGATACCCGGCTAGCTTTGAAGCACACCCCTCCTTTCTCATAGTTAGTGGCCAAACCAGTAAGATGCTTTTTACTCTTTCCCCTGATTCCAACTTGATTTTGCCTGCGAGAAGGAAAAAAACTAACAATCATTGGTGTACATATGGTGCAAGAAGACTTAGTTTCTCTATTGAGCACACTCTACTATTCATTTGCTACTCAACCGATGAAAGGCTTAGATTAGTTACAGCTTATGTACAAACATCCGAGGATTGGTGTACGTACGGTGCAAGAGGACTTAGCTTTCCTGCTAAGCACACTCTATAGACTATTGTATATCTACTGCCCAACCGATGATGGCTTAGATTAGCTTAGCAGACATGTTTTAGGTAATGTTTTTGGGCGTGTGAATGGCTCAAATGTTATATAAACCAATTTTGTCGCACAATAGCACATTATACATTGTATTTAAAAGTAAAATATCGTATAAAAGAAGTGAGTAGTAGTAACAAATGATAACACGCTAGCTGTGATCATATATTGAGATATAGTCTTCTAGGTTGATATTAACGGAAGAAACTAAGTTTGAGGCTGAGGTTTCATAGAAACCAGGAGAAAGAAAGACAGAGAAAATAAAAAAGGAAAGGTTACTTGAGGCTGCCATGGAGGAGATAATAAGGTATGCCAAAGCTAGTTATGAAGATCTATCAGAAGAAGAGAAAATGGAAGTAGAGGAAATGTTTAAGTTAATGGACAAAGATGGAGATGGTAAGGTAAGCACCCAGGAGTTCAAGAACCACTTCAGAAAAGAAGGGGATCTTGCTAAGGTGCATAGCAATCTTTTCAACCTAATTGATGGAGATGGTAACGGCAACCTACAATTCGAAGAGGTTTTGATTCTGTACTACATAAGAAAGAGCGGCAGGCCCGCGTGTGAAGCTTGCGGCAACTTCACAAAAGCTCTGTTTTTGGCTTGATTGCTACAAACCGGGAAGGTTCGTGCATGATCATACCAAATTTCTGGATACTTACACGCTCTATATACAGATGAAAAAGATGAATGCAGCAGGATCAGCAACTTCTAAGGTATTTTGTTTGTTTAGTTGTAATTATCCCCTCGATCAAGCAGGAATCCGATGGGATTCCACCGGGCATGGGGATTAACTTCTTTTTTTTTTCACATAGATTCTTGAAATGATTAATTATTAAAATAGTTTATACATAAAATAATATATATAATAAGCTAGAATAATTTCCCAAAGATCCCCGGGCGGTTCCTTGTTTCCCGTGGGGATGAGATCAAAACCCTGTGTGTACCTAAAAGTTCATATAGAAAATATGCATGCATGTTGATTTGCAAGTCCATCTAACACTTTGATATTCAAACAAATTCTGGTGGTGAATCCTCTAAAGTGGCAAAAGATCCACGAAAATTCAGAAAAAAAGGTGAGAAAATCTCTATGCCTTTTTATTTATTTGCTGTCAATTACAAATTGTTAAAATTTGTCTTGTTACATACTGTTAATAAAGCCTTCTACTGTATGATAAAGAACGGTAATGTGTGTCCAGAATCATATATTTAGCTAGCAGGCCAAGCTAAAGCTAGTAGGCCAAGATAATTAAATTCAACTTATTGAAATGTGAGGATCTTTATTGGTTTATTTAAGTCAAATTCCACTGACAGTAAATCAAACTCTTAATTTTCTTTGGTTGTGCGTAGATCGGTTGCGTTTTCAACTTTTGTTTTCATTAAGTTGAATTTAATTATCTTGGAATTTTCCTTTCGGACACTCTTCTCAAAATCTAAAAGTTTAATAAAGTATTTAACTCATTCTCTTATTTTTCTTATGTACTTTCTAAACCAATGTATTATTTTAAACACACACTCTTATTAAAAAAATATTTTAAGTAAAACAAAATTTACTGTTTCAAAAAAAATAACAATATAAGTATTAAATATATATTATTTTATAATTATTTAACCAATACAATAATATAAAATAAGATACGAGACACCCTTATGACATACGAAATTTCCATTCGTTTTAAGTAACCCCAAAGTTTGAAGCTAAGTTTGCTTGGCAAGGGTTATGTGTGTAGCTTCGTTAGCAAGACTTTCGGCTTGGGGTGTGAGATTTCATGAGCTCAAATTATAAAATGAGGTCCTAGTATTTTAAAGCAGAGGAAGTTTTATTTCAAAAGAAAAAATACAAAAATTTTCAAAACTTTTATGTCAATTATATTTTATTTTTAAAATATATATTCTTTTCATTTAAAATTATAAAGTCATATTTATAAAGTTTTACATTTAAAAAAATAAGGTAATTTATTGATTTTAGAGAGTAGTTGATAATTTTTTTTTCAAAAAATACTTTTACTTAAAATTTTATTTTGATAATTTTTTATATATTTAATTTAAGAGACAAAATATTAAATAAGAGTACTTTAAGAAGAATGTATTATTTTTTACCACCTAAGTGTAAAGTAAGTAATATAATTTTATAATTTTAATCGGAGGAAACATTTAACTTTCTTACTTTTAAAATGTGTTCTTCACACCCAAACTCTAACTTTTGTAAAAAAAAAAAAAAAAAAAAAAAAATTGTATCTCATTGATTTCTTTATTTTCTAATTTAAGGAGACTTTTTCTATATTTAATATTATAATCTAATATAACAATTTCATTCAAAATATAAAAAAATTATAATTATTTTTTTAATATATAATTTTCTGTTAACTCAAATCTTTGATATTATTAGATAAATACTAACAAGCAGTGAGTAAATCACTAGTAACATGAACAACTTATAAACTTTGTACTCATCTAACAAATTTAACTGTAAAGTTTTGAATTTACCACGTTTGGTCATTTTGTTTGGCTTTAACACCGTAATGGATTTGTGTTGTTAATTGGACAGTTCAACCAAATTACTTGACCAACCCTTGAAGTTGCAACTCAACAAATTTTAATTTAAAAGCTTTGTGCTGTGTTTTTTTTTTAATGGCTTTGAATATGAAGTGGGTCTGGCTCCGTAGTTGAAGAAATAACTAGAAGCCCTAATTTTATTAACTTGTTATTTATCTACATGATTTTTCACCTCCATAAATATTATTTAATACCATAATATACTGAAAATAAAATAAACCATGGGTCTTTAGTTCCTTTCAAGAGGCACAGAACTCATTTGTCACAGGATAATTAAACCTAACGATAGTGAAAAATTAAACATAAACTTAATAATTAGCAATTAATTACTAACCTAACCATTAGAATGTGGGTTAGCTTACCTACTACGGCCCAGCCCTGGTGGCATTAGAGTGACCACGCCAAAGTAACAGGGCGAATCCAATGGATTACTAGTCAAAGTTTGCTCTTTGTTAGATGTTCAAATTAAAAGCAATTCTCCCAATCCAATAGGAGAGACACAGTGGATTAATAGATATATGGGCAACCGATTTAGTTAATAGTTTCTAAACCGGTTTATTCATAACCGCTGTAACTAATTACAAAAATGTCACCCTCTATTTTCTAGATTGGGTGGCATGGAACCGGTATAAAAACTCGATGTTAAATGGAGTTTCTGCAACAATGCAATCAAAAAGTTTGATAAAATTGATAAATAGTTAAATTTTTTAAACATACAAATTAAATTTTTACTTATCATATATATGAAAAAAAATGCTTTACTAAAAAAGCTTATACTCAATTTATTGATTTCCTCGCTTTAAAAGAGATTTATTTATTTTTTCCCTTTTCTGTTACAGTAAGAAAATACCATAAGGAATCCTGTATATGAGTGAAACGTGGGATTCAGATCTGGTAAATTTCCAATTGTGTAGTTGTAGAAACCAAATGAGAGACAATGCTGAAATCCCAAGAGCCATTCTTGATGATTTCTGCTACCTTCATGGATATGGCATGGTCAATGATAGTGGCGAGAGAAGATAAGGTTTTTGGTCCAGAGCATAGTATTTTGGCCATGGGCAATT
Source organism: Bauhinia variegata (assembly GCA_022379115.2). NCBI lineage: Eukaryota > Viridiplantae > Streptophyta > Magnoliopsida > Fabales > Fabaceae > Bauhinia > Bauhinia variegata. The sequence continues at coordinate 19,006,686 of CM039431.1, read as the reverse complement.
CTACGACGACAGCTCTCCTTGACCCAAGAAATGCACTTGAGAATAGAATTCCAATATAAGACCTATGTTTTACAAAGTTGAATAACGTTTCTCTTCTGATATACTTGTGCTGCCATATTCGGACCCATAACTTGTTATCATTTGTCAAGATATCCAACATGGATTTACCCAAGAGGGCTATGTTTATCTCTCTGGCAGATCTGATGCCAAGGCCTTCTTCACTCCTAAAGCTTGAGACTGTCACCAATTTAACCAGAGGCATGCCACTGTTGGAAGTACCATTCCATAGAAATTAAGTTTTTGGCAATTTTATCAATACATAGTGTTGCAGATCCCATTGGGATACCAAAGTGTCTGCTAGCTTACTTTTGAGGTCAAAGTGGGCCTTAGATACCCTACAAGGTAGAATAGGGATGCCCAGATCGCACCCCAAATCAGTGGTGAAACTAATTAATTGAGCTTATAAGTTTTATCTTTCCTGTTTAGCTCAGGAAACACTAGGAGACGCTATAGCTTTACGCAGTGTTTGACATTTGAGGGGTTTGGAGGAGAAGGAAGGGATTTTGGGAAGATCACCTTATTTGGGTGATTAAATTGGAGAGGGGGAAAGGAAAAATTAGAGGGATTTAAAAGTATTCTATGTAATTATTGTATTACCCTTCATATTATAATTCTTTTTCACTTTTTTTTACTTAAATGTTATAATAATAAATTTACTTTTATTTTCTCCTCCCCCCATCCGTCGAATCAAAGACGTAACATAGACTGAGCCCCAAGACCCTACAAAATTCTTTCAAAGTGGCAGGGACACCCTTGCCTGAGAGATGGATGTAGGTGTGAAGAGAAGAACATCATCGGCGAAGAGAAGGTGGGAAGTAGGCGGAGCACACCTAACACCTCAGAGGCTTCCACTTCCTCTCTCCCAATCATTTTATTGATCAAGCAGAAAATTTTTCCGTACAGAGGACAAATAAGTAAGGAGAGAGCGTGTCTTCCTGCCACAAGCCTCTCTTAGGGGAAAAACTTGTAGTCTTATTCCCATTCCACAACAAAGTAAATTTAAGTGAACTCACATACGTTCCATGATGAACCTAGAAATTTGAGTAGGAAAACCAAAATCCCAGAGTCTGGGATTCTTTAAGATCAATCTTGAAGGTCATAGCACCAGAATATTATCTTTTGTGCCTCTTTCAAGGGTAAAGCTATTCTGAAGCTAACTAATAATATCATTCAGGAAAGGGCGGATCCTATTGACTAGAACATTAGTAATAATTTTGTAAATTACATTATATAGGCTGATGAGATGGATGTGAGTTACGCTAGTGGGATTGTCTTGCTCGGGAAGAAGTACAATGAACGTATCTGCAGTTTCATGATCAAAAAGGCCCTTGGCTGAAGGCATCTTTAACCATCAAGCACTGGGGCCATAAAAAACTTTCATGAATTTGAGAGCATTCTAAACTTCCTCTTTTATAACATCTTTGCCCAGATTATCAAGTGCTTCCTTACTCAAAGAAGGATGATTCTCAATAAATAAACTGTGATTACCCCTGGGTTATATCGTCCCAGATAAAATTTAAAAATAATTCAACACCTTTGCTTCAAGTTTGAGCATGGAAAAAATTAGTGTTTTATCCCCAAAGCTGTTAGCTCAAGAGAATTTTTATTAATTCCTTAATTAATTTTGATGAGAAAAATATTTTTTAGATTTATTGAATTTGTTGAAAAAATTCTATCTTGTAAAATACATGTTTTATGATTTTTTTATATATCAAATAGAAATGTCTCCCTAAGTAAAATGAGTATCTCATTTCTCTCTTTGGATTCTAAAATTTTTTGGTTATGCTAATTAAACCAATAAATATTTTGGTTCACTTTATAAAATACTACTTATTTTAAAGTCATCCATTATTTTTTATTTTAACATCTTTTCCTCCTTGTCGTGGAAAAGAATTCTGTTTTTCTGCACATCTGCTTTTCTGTTTTCTTCACATGCAATTTTTCATCCATTTTATTTTGTATTGAAAAAGATGATTTTTAGGTTAAATAAATCCCTTTTTACTGTTAATGCTCCCCTTGCAAACTTGTTGTCCAAGTTTTAAGCAACAGTAGTAAAACATTTCTTTCCATTTCTCAAAGTCAATTGGGGAAAAGCAAAATTATAGAGCTGCAGTTTGCAATCTGCCACACGTGACAGTAAGCCAGGTTTATTATTCTGGTTAACTGGATAATTTTGTATTAATTTTGGGTTATAGACTTAATCCATTAAACAATACAATATCAGCCCACCTTTATTGGACCACAAAATTTGTCAAGCATAGGCCTCTTAAGTGTGCAGAAATTGTCGAACAGCCTTTGCAATCCAACAAACACATTGTCCAGATCCAAGCAAAGATGGAAGTCCAAACAGCTAGCCCATACTTTGCAAACGTGACAAAAAAATCTGGTGGACAATGTAGAAGACCCCAACGTGCATCATTCAAAAAAGGCTAAACAAAAGAAATATCACTTGGACAAAGAAAGATGCACAAGTAACAAAGTACACCTAGAGAAGATAAATTTCTCAACAACAATATTCGGAATGATGATGTCTCAAACAGTCAATTTTTTGAAGGTTATATAAAGAAGGGAGAGCTTTAAAGAAAGAGGTTAGGGAGAGATCACAAGAAAATTTCATTTGCAAATATCTCAAGAGCTTTCAAGTCTTCATTTTTGTACACTAACTCTTTCATCTTGACATCATTATGGTATACTGGGATATTAGTTATATACAATAACATATACTGTGCTTGATCACTTCTTCTTAGAAACTTTTTTCTACAAAGGCAATTTGCCTAAACACTTTCTATGGTAACCCTGTTGAGGGTAAACATAGTCTATACAAAACATAGTCAAAGTTGTAAAGGTTCTTGGTGTATCCTAGATAAATAAGTTTATAAAGAGCTGTTGTGTAGTTGTAAAAGGTAACTGAAATTCTGTAAACTAGTAGAGATAGTGAAGATAACTCTCCCAAAAGATTTTGAGAGGAGTGGACGTAAGTCTTGTTATGACCAAACCACTATAAATCATTAAGTCATTTTTCTTCTTTATACTCTTTATTTTCAGCATTTACTTACTTCTAGTATATTATTTGTGTTTAAGCTTCTCTATGTTTTACCATATTTTAAAACTGTAAAATTTTCATAATTAAACTTAAATTATTTTAAACAAAGTTTAATATTTGTAAATTAACGTTTTACTTTGTGAAAATTTTTAACTGTCTTATTCACCCCTCTATAACACATTTACATGCACTTTCAAAAGCTCCTTTTAATTTTGAAACCTAAGAATCTCCTCTTGTAGAATAATATTCTCATTTTCCTTTTGGAGTTGTTCTCAACATTACTTAACCTGACGGATTCAACTGTTTGCATGGTTCTCTGAGTGCCATTAAAACGAGATAAAAGAAGGCGTTTCCTACTAAAAATATTACCAAATATATTCCTGTTGAAATCAGAGTCATATTCTTTGACCAGTTGAAGCCCATGCCAAGCAGAATTTCCTAGACTCCAAGTAGTCCTTACTCCGTATTCAAATAGTGGATTGGTGGCCCAGGCAGCTTCGAAATGGAATGGCCTATTCCTCTTCAAAGGGTTTGATAGAGGAAAAGACATTACATTTGGGGTGAAGGGACGCTTGGCTCGCCTAGGTGAAATCGGAGGTCGAGCTGCTTCTCAATGTCAGAGACTAAAGCTTGAGTAATTGAACCAATAATTGTAAAGTGCGTCTTATTATCAAAGCTTCAAAGCTGGGCTTTATATAGCCTTACAAAGAAACTGAAAGCACAATCTTAAGCAGCAAAACAAACCCATGTCTAATCTCTAGACTGATAGGACTCCCCTAGAAACTAGGCTAATAAACAACCACTACCTCACGTCCCTAACACCTCATGATTGTTAACCACTAACTTGACCAATTCAACTAAAACATAAATACTTAAAAAATCCTAACACCTTCCCTTAAACTGAAAATCATACAAACATTCAGTTTACATCATAACTTGAACAAACCCCAAGGAGACCACGCAGCTTCTCAAATGTCTCAAGCTTCAAAGGCTTTGTTAGTATATCTGCAATTTGATCCTGACTTTGGCAATGAATCAATTCAACAACTCCTTCCTTTGTGAGATCACGGAGGAAATGAAACCTGATATCGATATGCTTACTCCTTCCATGTAACACTGGATTTCTTGAGAGTTTGATAGTAGAGATGTTATCGCAATGAATCAAAGTAGGACTTTGTTGAGCATGCCCCAATTCTCCAAGTATTCTTCTTAACCACACAGCTTGACATGCACAGGAAGCAGCTGCAATAAACTCAGCTTCACTTGTAGACAACGTGACCACTTGCTGCTTCTTTGAAGACCAAGAAATTGCCCCAGAACTAAGCATAAAAACTTGACCAGAAGTGCTCTTTCTATCATCCAAGTCCCCAGCAAAATCACTGTCGCTGTAGCCGACTAGACCCTTGCTTTTACCTTTTTTATAAAGAACACCAAAATCTGTAGTTCCTTTCAAATAACGAAGAACCCTTTTTGCAGCTTGGAAGTGCAGTGTAGTTGGAGCTTCCATGAATCGACTAAGGAGACTAATAACATACATCATATCAGGCCTAGTAGCTGATAAGTACATCAAACTACCTACAATCTGCTTGTAATATGTGTTGTCAATTCTTTCTCCTCCAAAATCTTTTGTGAGTTTGAAGCCTGGGACAATTGGATTATGAACAGGATTGCAATCAAGCATTTGAAACCTTTCAAGGATCTCCTGTGCATATTTCTTTTGTCCAATAAAGACTCCATTAGACATTTGTTTGACCTCAATACCAAGAAAGTAACACATTCTTCCCAAATCACTCATATCAAATTCATTCATCATGGATTTTTTGAACTCAAGAAACATATCATCATTATTTCCAGTGAAAATCAAATCATCCACATATAAACAAACAACCAGAATTTTACCTCCCTTCCCAGTTTTGATGAACAAAGTATGTTCATATGGACACTTCTGGAAACCAGCCTTGGAGAAATAGGATTCTATACGACTATACCAAGCTCGTGGTGCTTGTTTCAGTCCATATAGAGCTTTCTTCAGTCTGTATACTTTCTGCTCATTCCCCTTTTGTATATAACCTGGAGGTTGATCAATAAAAACTTGTTCATTTAACTCACCATGCAAAAAGGCAGATTTCACGTCTAGCTGGAATATTTGCCAAGAATTCTGGGCAGCCAATGACACCACCAAGCGAATGGTATCCAGTCTTGCAACTGGTGCAAAAACCTCAGCATAATCAATTCCATATTCTTGTGTATATCCCTTAGCCACCAAACGTGCCTTGTATTTGTCAACTTCACCTTTTTCATTTAACTTTGTTTTGTATATCCACTTGACCCCAATTGTTTTCTCACCCTCAGGCAAATCTGTTAATTCCCATGTCCCATTCTCCTCTATGGATTTGATCTCAACATCCATAGCCTTTCTCCATATGTTTGTTTTGATAGCATCATAGAAGGAAATGGGATCATTATTTGCAAACAAAGCAAGATGCGCAAAGGCTTCATCATCTGATAGTTCATCACCACTAACATAATCCATTAATCTTGTTGGCTTCCTTGCTAGTCTTTTGAGGCGTTGAGATGGCTGAGCATTAGTGTGTTGAGACGATGAACTTAGTGGCTATGTTGCAAAGGGACTAAGTAGTTGTGCTTGAGTTGTGCCTTGAATAGGACCAGTAGTTTGTTCTTCAGTGAGATGAACATCCATGGGCTACTCACTTGCTTCTGTGACTTCTTCAAAATTAGTCAAAGATTCTGGCTGATTGGTACTATTCCAATCCCATGTCTTGCTCTCATCAAACTGCACGTCACGACTAACAATAATCTTCTTAGTCACAGGATTGTAAAGCCTGAAGGCTTTGGACTCTTCACTAACTCCAAGAAAAATGCACTTCATGCTTTTGTCGTCTAGCTTTGTTCTTGTTTCATCTGGTATATGTGCATAACCTATGCACCCAAAAACTTTAAAATAACCAACTGATGGTTTATGATTAGACCATGCTTCTTCTGGAGTCATATTCTTGACTGCAAACGTGGGACTTCGATTTAATAAATGTACACTCCAATTTGTAGCTTCAGGCCAAAAAGTCTTTGGGAGACCTGTCTTTGCCATCATACTTCGCACCATATTTAAGATAGTGCGATTTTTCCTCTCTGATACGCCATTTTGTTGTGGCGTGTATGCTGCAGTAAGTTGTCTCTGAATTCCATTTTTCTCACAAAACATTGCAAAGTCATTAGAATTGAATTCTCCACCACGGTCTGTACGAAGACTTTTGATAAAGTATCCTGTCATCTTCTCTACTTTGGCCTTAAAGCTTTGAAAGGCAACAAGGGCTTCAGATTTTTCACGCAAAAAATAAACCCAAGTTTTGCGACTATAATCATCAGTAAAAGTAATGAAGTACCTCTTGCCACTATTTGAAGCTGGATTGATAGGGCCACACAAATCTGAGTGAATTAGTTGCAGGACTTATTCTGCTCTCCATGCTTGTGTGTTTGGAAAAGAATCACGATGTTGTTTACCCACTGTGCACTCTTCACATATTTGAGATGGACAATGAATTTGCGGAAGGCCATTTACCATATTCTTTTGTTGAAGGGTCTTTAGACCATTGAAATTCAAATGCCCGTAGCGGAAATGCCACAACCAAGTAGTGTCTTGCACTCTAGTTGAGAAACAGCTTGGAATGCTCTTGTGTGTATACAATGGAAACATACGATTTTGCGTCATTTTGACTTCAGTAACTATGCCTCTTGCTGGGTGTCGAACCTGACAGCAGCCTGCTTGAATAATGATTGTGTGCCCATTTTCTTGCAATTGTCCTATGCTAATAAGATTGTTCTTCAGAGTTGGAACATAAAAGACATTAGCAATCTTATACACAGTATTCTCATCAATATGTACTTGAATGTTCCCTTTGCCCATCACAGATATGCTTGAATTATCTCCTAGCTTCACATGCTCTCTAAAATCTTCATTTAAATCAGAGAATAGAGATTTGTTACCACTCATATGATTGCTACATCCAGAATCCAAGTACCAAACATCAGGTTTTGGGTTCTTCTCTTCAATGTAAGCCATCAAGAGTACTTCTTCTGATTCGGCATAATTTAATTGTTCTTCCTTTGGAGCAGATTCTGGGCATTCATATTGATAATGACCATATTTATGGCAACGGTAGCATTCAACATTTGACTTGTCCCACGTTCCTTTATGTTCAGATGTCTGGTTTTCATGCCAACGTCCTCTCCCACGTCCGCGACCTCTTCCACGACCTCGGCCTCTTCTGCGGCTGTTCCATGTGGATGAATTTCCACGACTGTTGTCATCACCTAGTGAGACCTTCAATAATTTCTCTTCAACAACCTGGCTAGTCATTCGTTGTTCATGAACGAGTAGAGAGCTCTGTAGTTCATCGATGGAAAGTTTAGTAACATCTTTGGATTCTTCAATTGAACATACAACATAAGCAAACCTGGAGGTCATTGAATGGAGGATTTTCTCGACAACGATTACGTCTTCCATTTGTTCTCCATTGATACACATCTTGTTTGCAATTGCCAGCGTTCTTTCAAAATAGTCTGTAACAGACTCGCCTTCCTTCATGGTAAGAATCTCAAACTCTCTGCGGAGAGCTTGTAGCTGGGCTCGTCTCACACGAGCTGTCCCTTGATACTTCTGCTTCAGAGAGTCCCAAACATCCTTTGCTGTATCCTTCTTGAGGATGGTCTCTAGAGTGACACGATCAATGGCTTGAAACAAGAAATTTTTTACTTTCAAGTCTTTGAGTTTCTGATCTGCCAGCGCCTTTCTTTGTGCCTCAGTGAGAATAGTTTCTACAGCAGGTTCGGTGATGCCATTCTCCACCAAACTCCAGTATTCTTTGGACCGCAAGAAATTTTCCATAAGTAAACTCCAGTGATCATAATGTCCATCTAACCTTGGGATTGCTGGTTGTACAAAACCAGTGTTGTCACTCGCCATGTTGATCTTGCTGCTGCAAGATGCAAGCTGCTGCTTCTTTTCTACTCAGGCCCCAGTGGGGCTCTGATACCAATTGTCAGAGACTAAAGCTTGAGTAATTGAACCAATAATTGTAAAGTGCGTCTTATTATCAAAGCTTCAAAGCTGGGCTTTATATAGCCTTACAAAGAAACTGAAAGCACAATCTTAAGCAGCAAAACAAACCCATGTCTAATCTCTAGACTGATGGGACTCCCCTAGAAACTAGGCTAATAAACAACCACTACCTCACGTCCCTAACACCTCATGATTGTTAACCACTAACTTGACCAATTCAACTAAAACATAAATACTTAAAAAATCCTAACACTCAAGCATGAGCATTCTAGGACCGACGAGGGTCAGCAAGGGACACTAAATGCTTGGCTGAGGGTAGTGTACTCTGGGGAGTATGAGGTGGTATACTCAAAACTATCTCTTACTTCTGTGTACGCTCCCCTATCTGCTCGGAGCCTATGAATCTCTGCTTGATCCTGCTGTGTTTAGTTTCTGAGCTCGAAGGATGGCCAAATTGGCCTGAGGCTGTTGGGCGGGTGTTTCTGGTCCTCTTTTTTGAGGGGTTTGTAATTGTCGCTCGGTCAATAGAGTTGATAAAGGTCTAAAGTTTAGGTGATTTTACAAACAAAATTCTCTCTACTCATGAAACACATTTTAGTTATATAAATGAGTCCCACAAATTATTTTATATTCTTATTTATAATTAATTTACTTTATAATTTTTCTCTTTCTTCTTATAAATCTCTTATTTTTTTATTATAAAATTTAAGTGAGTCTCACTTTTTTCTCTCTGAGTTGCATATTTCAGCACCTCTCTCTTCTAACTTAGTAGCATTTTAACACTTCTCTCTCTCCTCTCTCTTCCAACTCACCTATGCTCCTCATTTGCAACTCCCACTAAAGATGGTCTAAGGGTTTGGATCGGCATCAGGGTTGGGAAAGGTCCACTAGATGTTGTGAGCAGATGTCCACACGTGTCGAATGGTGATTGGTCTTGAACAAGCTGAGGTAGAAAAGAATGATGAGTCAGGTCGAGTTGAGAACTTGCAATGCAAGACAAGAGGTGAAATGAGTTTGCACATCCAACGTTCAAGGTAGAACCGAGCTAGGTAGTACGAAGATCGGATAATGGAAGTAGGTAAAAGATGCGTACTCATGTCATTAACGGTGGGGATGGGGTTATTTATATTAGTGATTGAGTATATAATGGGATATGGCCTCAATTATATATATACATATATATACACACATTGGTGTGTGTTTTAAATTTTTGAAAATCAAAATTGAAAAAACTCTAACTAGGGTTAACTACATCGATGGTTATTTTAACTTTATATTTATGCACAACTTAACGAGTGTATATATGTTATAATAGAATATTATATATTTATCAATATAATTTTATTATATATTATTTCTTGTCAATTCATCCCATCACTATTAACTCTTTATCACAATTTGACACAAAATATTTTTTTATTACAAATTTTTTATTTTACGTTTAATCCGTAAATTTTATTATTATTTTTTCTTCACTCATTTTTTTTTTTTACTTTTCATTTATTCTAATAAAATCTTCACTTTTTCATTTATTATCACTATAAATGTTTATTATAATTTTAAATTAATATATTATTAAAATAAAAATAATTATAGTACTTTTTAATTATTATTTTTTAAAATTATTTTATTACTTTCAAATTTAAAAACTAATATAATATATTTTATCATATATTTTTTACTTTTATTAAAAATAGTTATAAATTATATTTCAAATTTTATAACACTTTTGAGATGGATAAAATGTGTTATTTTTCTATATTTAATTTTTTAATATTTTACTCCTTTTAATATATTTGATTTTATCCTATATATATGTTTATATAATAATTATATATTTTAAAATAATAAATTATTTATTTTCTAAAGATTTTATTTATTTATTTTGATATTTAATTAATTTTTTAAAAAATAAAATTTATTATGTTAAAATTGATACACGAAAATATAAATATTATATGATATAAAATATTATTGAACATTGATAAGAGGACCGAGACTCAACGGCCAAGACAGTCAACACAATTACCGAATTACGTATTCATTGGAATCAGCATCGGAATTTTTTTTTTTTTTTTGCATAAATATTTCTCACATTCTTCAAGAAAAAGAAAAATAGAAACTGCTTTAACAATTATAAATAAAAAAAACGTATTTAACACGTGGATCTATTATTAAATATATTTTTGATATTTTAAATTTATTAAAATAATTTTTAATATCTATTATTATTATTAAATATATTTTTAAATTTTGATATTTTAAATTTATTAAAATAATTTTATTCTTATCATTATTATTAAATATATTTTTTAAATTTTAAATTTATCTAAATAATTCTGACACTTAAAACTTATTATTAAATACACATCACAATAATTAATAAAAATTGATACAAAGTATTTTTTGTTATTTATATAACTAGAGTTAATATTTATTTTGGTCTGTTACACTTAAAACTCTTATCAATTTAGTTTTTTATACTTTAATTTTATCAATTTGGTTCCTTACATTTAAAACTCTAATCAATTGCGTCCCTCACATTTTAAATTTATCAATTTATTTCTTTACACTTTAAATTTTTTACTAATTTCGTCCCTTAAATTTATCAATATTTTTGAAGTATAAGAAATTAAATTAATAAGTTTTACAAGTTTAAGGGACTAAATTAATTAGGATTTTAAATGTGAGAGATCAAATTGATAAACTTAAAATATGAGGAACCAAATTGATAAAAATTTTAAGTGTAAAGAGCTAAAATAAGTATTTACTCTGTATAACTATAATTTGCTAGTTTGGTAAGTCACTTAAAAAAATTAAAAAAGATACAATAATTTTATCTTATTCTTAAAACACTAATAAAATAAAATTATTATTTTTAATTTTTTAAGCGATTTAACAAAATATAAATAGTTAAGTTAATAGATAATAACATATAAATAATAAAAGGTAGATGTCAATAATTTTTATTAAGAGTTAGTAATGGAGAGTGATAGAGTAATGTATTTGGTAATGATTTGTAAATATTAGAGATTGTTTTAATAATTTTAAAATATCATAAGTGTATTTAATAATAATCACAAGTGTCAAAAATTAAAATAATATTTTTTGTTATAAATTTGTTGATATAATAAAATATGCACCAATAAATAACTTATGAAAAGGTGTACACAATTTATTATTCGGGCAGAAGTAATTTACTAAAGTTTGGAGTAAGAAAAATTTACCGTTTATTATTCTCCTTAAACGAGTCTCTCACTCAAATAGTACAAGAATACTTAGGTACCAGAAAAATAAAAAAAGTGATTTACTATTTGCCAAATAAGCAATGTGTGAAAATCAATTTACTATTAATGACAAGTGTTAGTTTAAAATTTGAGTATTTGAAAGAGATATGTTAACATAAATTTTTATATATTATATTTTAATAAATTATAATTTATTTTTTAAACTTATATAAGTTATATAATCTTTTATAATATTTGATTGAAAATAGCCTTAAAACTTATTTTATAATAAGTGTTTTAGCTCAAAAAAGAAAAAAAAAATTAAGCCTCTCTCACTATGTTAACACTAAAAGTAGAATTGAAACACCATTATTGTGTAATAGACAAATGACAAAGTGGTCTCTCTCTATTCAAAGAGGAACAGCTTCTTCGAAGTACCGCTGGATCAGAAGACAAAGAAAGGAGAGGGAAGTGTGTGTGTGTGTGTGAGAGAGAGAGAGAGTAGAAAATTTATTCAGAATAGTGACTCTATAAGTCTTTCTGTTTTTAAAATTGTAGGTCAACAATATTCCAACTCAGTTTGTCCAATTGCCCTAATATTTTATTTAAATTTACTTTAAAATTGCAATTTGTTCTGTAAATTAGGCTGTGAAGGCATCCACTTGTAGAACAATTAACCAACTCCTTCTACTTGCATCGCTAAACTTGAAGTCTTAGTCTTTGAAATCAGATTATTCAAATGAATAGTAAGCATTATCTTGCATATGAGTAATAGTTTATTCGTCTGAACTTGTAGAATGACTAAGTGCAGCAGCCACTTACATTATTTTGAAGCCTTGTTCTAGGAACCCTGCTTTATTCAATTTCCACTATACTACTCTCTTCCTACCTCACCACTTATTCTTATCCACGGTAAGAAGCGGGATTGGTTTCATGGTCGCCACTTTTATAATAAAGCTTTTGTTAGCATTTTCACCTAATTTTTTTCAATATATTTCATAAATAATTGTTTTATCACCTAAATTAATCGATATCTAATATAGAGTTAAATACTAAAAATTTATAATAAAAAAAAAATATTGTTTCACACAATAATACAATTTAAAGGTATATATATATATATATTAGAGGTTGTTTATTGAATCCTTCTACACTTAATTTTTAAATTAAATTAATATTTTAACACATGTTATCAGTTGGATTTTGCACTAGTCAACTTAAAGTTTAAAGATCTTATTTCATGCTGAACTGTACTAAATATTAAAATTATTTTTACTCCTTCACCCAAGAAGTTAATCAATCAAACTTGACCAGAAATTACTAATCAACTGACTTATTTTGTCATGTGGTAAGGCAATTTGCTAATTAATTTTTTGCTTTTGAATTGGCATGCTTTGTGGAAGAGGTCATACTTGTACAATTGTATTTAAAAACACAAATCTTGTCTTGGATATTTCATATAAATTTGATCATTTGCAGTGCTTGCTGCAAACCTGGCAGTTGGTGCATGACCATACAGAATTTCTGGATAATTACAAGCTCTTCGTAGAGATGGAAAACAAGAATGAAGCTGCAGGATCTCATCAAAGATCTAAGGTCTTTATTTTTTTTCTTATAAAAGCCAATGTAAATACTCAAAAATTACATCCAATGCTTTTTCTTCTACCATAAGAACTTCTATAATTCATGAGTAGACATTATCTATCCAAATTTAATGTTCTTTCTCCGACTTTCTGTTGTGTAGACAAATGCTCCTCATCAATCCTCTGGACGAAGATTCAGAAAAAGGGTGAGAAAATCACTACAGCTAGCTAAATTTGTGTTCTCACATACTATTAAAACCTTCTGTTTGATGATAACTTATTTATCTTGTGTTTCTTTAATTTCTTTTTCTTTTTTTTTTTTATTTTATTTTAACAGGATATAATCTTGAAACCATTGGAGGGCTTGGCGGTAATAGATGACATCATAACTGGGGGCATGCTATTTGCTTCATTGTACGACACCGTATCTGAGCTTCTAGGTGAAGATGCAGAAGAGGCCAATAAATAATGAAGCAAAGCAGATGACGCCACTGGATCGGAGAGGTCAATATTTATTACAGTTTAAGTACCTTTAAAAACTCTATCAATACCGAATCTAATATAATACACAGATTGATGTAATTTTTTTCATAAATTTATGCATTAGTCTTATTATAACTTTTTTATGTGGAATGTTATTGATGATTACTTTTATTGACTATTAATTGTTTTAAAATGTAGGGTTATGGAAACTTGAGATAAACTTCTCCAAATATCCAGTGTTATTGGCCATAGATGAAGATTCGTTGGCGATGGGCAATTGAAACTTTTACTATTATGATGTGTTCGTGGATGATTGTAATATTTATCTTGCTACGTGGAAGATTTCTATTTGATATCAGTATTTTAGTTTGGATAAAATAAAATAATTAAGAAATGTGTAATTTGTGATCATGTAAGTATGTATAATTACAAGATGTTTGCAACTTTAGCGTATAAAATTAGTCTAAGTTTGAGAAAATAAAATCTTTTATCTTTAATTGTGTTTCATGGAATAATAATTTATCGAATTGTATTATTTTATTAATTAGTTATCTTATACAATAAATTCAAAACAAAATTGGCCACAGAAAATTTTATCTTTTGTTTAAGATAATAATATCAATTTTTGTACTCAGTATTTTTGGCTTAAATGCACTAAAGGCTTAGACTACCTTCGCTAAACAAACATATTGCGAATAGTTATCTAAATGATCTATCACTTTTGTTTCAGGAGACATAGTTAATTTCAATATTTTATCACAAGATAATTAAACCTAACCAGAAACAAGTCAATTAAAAATAAAATAAGTTACTAACTTATGTTATATTTGGATTTGTTGTCAATTTTAAATTTTGAATTTAGGTTATATATCTAAAAGGAAGAGTGATGAGATTTTATTTTCTTTTTAGCAAAATATACCTACTGTTAACTAAGTTTTTGTATCTTGAATTTAAAAACTAAAATTTTAATTTTTTAATTTTGAAAAATAAAGTTAAATAATTTTAAAAATAAATAAAAACTAACTTATTTTTTAATTTAAAAATAGTTCATTTTAATTGTTTTTAAAAATTAATAACATAAAACTAAAAAATATTCCCAACGGACCTTAATGGCCTACAACAGCCCGGTCTTAATCTGCAAAGTTTATCATGTGCGAGTCTCCCATACAACTTTGTGGCATTGGACTTACAACACGCCAAAGCAAAAGGCAATGGAAAACGTTGAATGTACACTTACTTGTCTTTTTAATATAAATTAATTTAAATTTATTATAATTTTTAGTGATTCACTTACATTTAAAATTATACTCAAAATGTAATATGCTTTTTATATTTAAATTTTTTTCTTTTTTTTTTTTAATTTTCTAATAAAAATAAAGACAAAAATGAATTGATAAATATAGGATGCAAAGTCCATGACATTTACAAAATATAAGCCGAAATGAGACTAAGAATGCATACATTTATATTTAACTTACTGGTTAACCCAACAACTTCACCGCCCATTGGCAAGGGTGGACGTCAATGCAGCAGCAGCAAATAGTCAAATATAAAAGTTATAAGTATCCTCACGTGCTTTTAAAAAAGCAAGTATATAGGTGCTTCGGCATTTTTATTTTTATATAAAAATATTTTTTTCTTTTGTCATGAGAGCTTTTAAAAGAGAATGAAAAGCTAATTTAAACATGTTTTAATTTATGAGTAAAAGTTATTTTGTCGAGTTTTTTTAGAAAGAGTTGTCTCGTGTCCTTAGATATTCTTTACTTACATGTATTAGCTTCAAGTATAGGTAAAACAAAAAGTTTAGAAACTCATCGTCACTATTCTTGAACAATTTAGAGTCAGGCTATTTTTTTTTTTTTTTGCACTATTACGAATACAAAAATAATGAAAAAATTCAATCTAATTCTAATGTTCTTTTATGTTTTTCCATGAGAGATTTTAGAAGAGAAAGAAAAGTCAATTTAAATATGCTTTAATTTATGAATAAGGATTATTTTACCGAGTTCCTTAGAGAGATATCTCATACCCTTAGGTATTTTTTACTTATCCACGTATATCGGTTTTAAGTACAAATAAGACAGAGAGTTGAAAAACTCAAAGTCATTATTTTTGAATAACTTAGAGTTAGGCCTTCTTTTTGCATTATTATGGATATGAAAACAATGAAAAAAATTCAATCTAAATCTAATGTTCTTTCTCTGACTTTATGTTGTGTAGACAAATTCTTGTTATCAATCTTTTAGATTAAAATTTAGAAAAAGGATGAGAAAATAGTAATTAATTAATTTTTCATAAACATCTCCACATGTTTTGAAAAAAGCAAGTATATAGGTAAACTTTTTTAAAAAAAATTATTCTCAAAATTAATTAAAATACTCAAAAAGTCGCGTACAAATACTCTTTTTTTTTTCTTTTATAAGAACTTTAAAAAAAAAATTAATCTGAACATACCCTAATTCATGAGTAGACATGTATTATCTATCTAAATTTAATGTTTTCTTCTCTAATTTTTGTCGTGTAGACAAATTTTGGTCATCAATCCTCTAAAAGAAAATTTAGAAAAAGGGTGAGAAAATCCCTAGAGCTTGCTAAATTTGTGTTCTCTCAAACTATTAAGTGTAGATAGAAGTGTGCATCAGATTTTCCCATTCAGTTATGCAGTGAATAATGATGTTGCTCTATAAGACATACCAGTAAAAATCCAAAAGTCTGCACCTACGTTAATTTTCTTGGAAAAGGAAAAGGGAAGTATAGCTTCCTGAGCTTCACTTTTGGTTTCGGATTTAGGATTCGCTTCTTACTTTATGCAATTGCAATTCAATTCAACATTTTTCCAATTCTTTGGGATCGGATTTGCTCATTTTCTCTCTTTATTAATATGTTATTTTTAAATTTATTATGTGTATCTCACTTTTTTTCTGTGATGATTTATATTGAAACTTAACAAATCTCAACATCAACAAATTTATTTGAGTTATTTATACTTTAGCATACAATATGTCACACTACCGTTAAAATATCTTAGTATTGAGAGTTATTATTTTTTAGATAAAAATTATAAAAAATAATAAAAATAATATTTTTTCTTTTCACACTATCATTAATTTATCTTTTAAAAAAAACTCACATTTTAAAGAACAAATTGAAGTATCACATTTTAAAGAACAAATTGAAGTATCACATTTTAAATTTAGAATAAAAAAATAAATTTTTTACATAAACACAAAATTATCTTAATAAATTTTATTTTTATTTTTTAACTTAGAAATATAAAAATTTAATTTGTGTACTTTAAAATGTAAAAAAAAAAAAAATTAATTAAGAAAAAAGAATTTTTATCCCCGTAATATTTAGCCAGCAGGCCAAGATAATTAAATTCAACTTACTGAAATGTGAGGATATTTATTGGTTTGTTTAAGTCAAATTCCACCCGACAGGTAAATTTTCTTTGGTTGTGCGTAGATCGGTTGCGTTTTCAACTTTTGTTTAATTAAGTTGAATTTAATTATCTTGGAATTTTCCTTTCGAACATTTTTCTCAAAATCTAAAATTTTAAGGAAAATATTTAACTCGCACTCTTTTTTTTTTTTATGCACTTTCTCAAATAATGTATTATTTTAAATACATACTTTCATTAAGAGGCTGTTTTAAATGAGACAAAGTTGACTGTTTTATAAAATGTCTTATAGTCTGTTCAAAAGATTATTATTAATTAAAAATTAATAAAATAATAATATAAATATTAAAAATTATTTAATTAATAAAATAATATAGAAGAAGATATGAGACGCTCTTTTTGACATACGAAATTTCCGTTCTTTTAAGTAATCCTCAAAGTTTGAAGCCACGTTTGCTTGGGCAAGGGTTATGTGTGTAGCTTCGTGAGCAAGACTTTCGGCTTGGGGTGTGAGATGGTCCTGCTATTCTAAAGCAGAGGAAGTTCTAAAGACAATATTTCAAAAGAAAAAGTACAAATTTTTTTAAACTCATGCATATTTTATTTTTAAATTTTTTAAAATATATATTTCTTTGGTTTAAAATTATAAAATTATATTTATAAAATTTTATGTTTAAAAACATAAGATTATTTTTTAATTTTAGAGAGTAGTTGATAATATTTTTTTAAAAAATATCTTTACTTAAAATGTTATTTTGATGATTTCTTATATATTTAACTTAAGAGATAAAATACTAAATATGAATATTATAAGAAGAATGTATTATTTTTTAATTATTTAACTATATTTTTAGATATAAAGTAAGTAATATAACCTTATAATTTTCGTACTTTTAAAATGTTTTCATCACTCCCAAACTCTAAATTTTGTTAAAAAAAAATTATATTTCATTGATTTCTCTATGGAAGGAGACTTTTTCTATATTCAATATTATAATTTTTACATTAAAATTAAAAATATGATTAATTTTATTTAAAGAATAAAACAATTATAATTACTTTTCTTTCAAATATATAATTTTCTGCTACCTCAAATATTTGATATTATTAGATAAGAAAGTAACCTTTATCTGAATGTTAGTAATCAGTCGGTAAATCACTGGTAACATGAACAACTTTGTACTTCTTTAACTTGAAATGGTTTAAGAAACACTTTTTACCATTGACCCAAAATCTTTTCGGTACTTATCCAAATAATTCATCACCATTATCTATAGTTTTTATATGACAAATAAAATAAACCATCATCTATGATTATTAGAGGAGGCACACAGGCAATTTGGATTATTAAATATAGGATTCCATGACATATGCAAAATGTAAGCCAATATATATATACATACACAACTAAAACTTTTTCCACGCATTAGCAAAGGACATAAATGCAGCTGCAGCAAATACTTCTAACAAAATTGCTGGGTTGTTGTGTTTCATCCCCATTTGATGTAGATTACATATAAACAGGATGAAAGTCATCCATCTATATATCAATGGCTAAAACACAGTAAACATGTAGTTGCCGTAGCCAAAATTTCGATGCTTGCCATCAGCCACATTAGTTAGTTGGAAGCCTTGACTTGGAAGCTGGTTGATGAGCAGAGTTTCTAATTGGCAAGCCAGGCTCTTCCCTGGTACAAGAAAATAAATGAAAGAGGCATTCTGCATTCTTTCCTTCGACCGATGTGCGCGAATCCGGCCCTCAAGATCATCCGTCTATCACCAGTTCATCCCAAAAAGAAAGAAGGAAAATAATCAATTTAAATGTATGCTTTCATATTATAAACAATAAAAAAAAAAAAAAAATCATGACAGTATACCAAGACAAAATTTTCTGTCCCAAGGTCCATAAGCAATAAAATAATATTACAAATGGGTCAATCTTACTTTTGGTCCATAAAATAGAGTTTGAAATAAGAAGTGAAACAGAAGATGTTGTCCCGTACCAAAAATATAATAATCATTCTTCAAAAATGATTCGTTACAACAGCTCATAACCCAGGGATAAAAACTGTTGTAATCAGATGGCTAGACCAATATTCAGAACATAGCATTTTATTTTATATACCAGCCCCAAACCTGAGTTTGAACAAAAAGATAAAGAACAAAAGGAGCAAGCAGAAAGTAAAGACCTCACAATTAATAGGAAAAAAGAAAAGAGAGAAGTAATAACTATGAATGTAAAGAGAAGTACCTGCCCTACATATAGTTTCTTATCTGGTCTAAGGATCACATAGACGCTTGAAGCGCCTATAGTTGATGGAGGTGGCTTTTCCCTGCCACCAATTAGGACACACTTTACCTCTAAAAGCTCTGTTATCTCCTTTCTTCTGTGAAGCTCCTGTATCTTTTTCTGGCAGATTACTGTGATAGCACTCTCGACTTTCTCATGTAAAACTTCCATTTGATTCGTTAGCACAATCCCCTTATTGGCAGCTTGTGTTTCTACCCTTGTTTTGTGAAGATGTAATCCATTAGAAGTATCAAAATCTGTACATGAAAAGTGTTCCTGCTGTGAGCAATTTTTTCCAGAAAGCAACCTGTTCGCATAAACAGATAGATAAAGATTCTCAGCCCTTTGGATAATCGTTTCAGGAATTCCTTCCCTCTTAGCTGTTTCGAAAGCAAGACTTTCTTCACAGATCCCATTAATCAGTTTCCATGTTGGCTTTGTTTGTCCATCAATACATACTGTCCCCATTGCTTTGTACACAGTGTTCTTGGTGTTCAGTGACAAAGCAAATATTCCATGCAGGTGAGTGGAAATAATACCCAGACACCCAATATCGTCAAGAGTTTCAATGATGCTGCCAGCGATACAAGTACCTTTTGCTGTTTCAGTTCCTCGGCATATTTCATCAATAAGCACCAGGCTCCTTTTGGTGGTTCCAGCAATGATAGACCGTATCTCTGACATTTCAACCTGAGACAAAGCATATTAAGACACATACATCTATAACTCTTGATAGGAACAGGCATCTACCAAATTTTAGACAGCGTTCACTTGGTTTCACGTGAGAAGAAACTCTAATTTGACCTTGTGGTATTGAATGTCTTATTCTAATTTTTTGGGTTTTGCATATATATTATCAATGTCCACTATTACTTTGGGGGATTTGGCTTAATTATTGCTCCAATAATTGGGTTTGTTTTGGAACTAAGATGAAAAGATAAAAGTATATAGTTCCACCTTTATGCTAGATAAAAGAATAAACTTAAGACAATGAGGTAGGAACACAAAAACCGACAAGGAAAAGATAAAACAGCAGAAAAACACTGGTAGAACAATGGAGCAATTATACCTACTGAAGTAACGATCAGCATGACTGAGGACTATTTACCACAAAGCACTATAATCTTGATGCTAAATCTTAAACACCAAAATATATTAACATTACTTCAACTATGAATAAACTTAAGACCATGGTGTGAACCTGAAATGAACTTTTGCCATCAGCTGGGCTATCGTATGACTTCATATGAAGCATCACAGAATCAAAACAAGGAATCAGGCCTGATTCAGCAGGAACCATAAATCCACATATCCCAAGTAGTGCGGCAGCACAAATTGAGCGAAGCAAACTTGATTTACCACCACCATTTGGTCCGGTCAAAAGAAACAATGACTGCATATCAACAGTATTTTGCACTGCATCTCCTTCTGCTATGTTAAACCAGTATGGTAATAGACCAACTATCTTCATCCTATTGGTTTCATCCAATGCCTGCAAGATTGAAGATTGAGTCACCAT
This sequence comes from Bauhinia variegata, assembly GCA_022379115.2. NCBI lineage: Eukaryota > Viridiplantae > Streptophyta > Magnoliopsida > Fabales > Fabaceae > Bauhinia > Bauhinia variegata. The sequence goes on along the minus strand of CM039431.1, from coordinate 18,986,004 downwards.
TACAGAAAATTATTAATTAAAAATAGTCTAATATTCGATAATATAGTTGTGGCTCTTGGTTTTGATAATCATCATGCAATGAGGGAAACCAGAACAAGCCCTTAAAAATTCCATGTTTACTGGTCTAGCTATATGATCATCACTGACACAACTTGATTGAAAGAATAAAAAAGTTCACAAAGGAAAAGAGGGAAAAAACAAACAAACAGCATAATACAAATTAAAAAACAAAAACAAAATATCTCAATAACCAATAAGAAAAAATCATTCACCCCTACTCTCCCAATATGTGAGTATGTGACCTTCTGTGCAATCAAGCCGCTCTGCCCACAAAGCATACAAGCACACATACATACAAAGGCACACGCTTTTTGCCACAGCCAGTACAGGAATTTGCTAATAGAACCAACATGCTGCATCCAATGCTAACTCTTATTCACACACACACACACACACAAACACAAAAATAAAACTCGTCTCCAGTTTTGCCAGTATAGTCATGATTTCGTAGATTCACATGTAAGCCCTAAAGGAGAAAAATACTTAGCTTTAATTTTATTAATACAAAAAGAAGCTTTAGCTCATATTTTTCCAGTAGCAAGAAGAAACTAATTATAACCATGTGTCATTTCCAATAAAAAGTATTGGCAACTCTATGAATCATAAGAGGGTAGAAGCTATAGCACTTCTATTTCACTTCCTTCAAATGGCCAAGCCTTTTTTCTTATTATGGGTAATAGAAAATAACAAACATTTGTTAGAGGACAACCTGGTGGGAACAAGTTATGCACCTAAAACTAAATTAGCAATTATTGATGGGTAACATGTTAGGGTATATAAGGAGATGCAAATAAGCAATGTTTTCCTATAAGCATCATCCCGAAGGCATGCTACATGAAGGTAACTCCCCATAAAATTAATTTCTCGATCTAATTTTAGTGTCAGATATTCCTTTTTTGGATATTCTTACTATGGTATAACAGTCCAAACTTTCATTTCAACTGTTATTCTTAGTTGCGAAACCCAAAAATTTAAGGGTATTTTTGAAAAACCATAATTCACCTATGATAACTTAGACTACAAAATTAAGCTTCCTTAAAAAATAGTCTTAGAACCATAATGCAATTAACATAATAGTCTTCCCAAAAAATAGCATGAAATGCAAGTGTAAATAGGGAGGCCGCAACCATGGACGCAAAAAAAGAATCAATGATATCAATAGAATTCACATGCCTCAAAGGAATTTTTTCTATTCTACATCAGTTTTTTAAATACTACCTTAGAACCAAGGGATTCTGCAAGTGTGGGAAATACCCATTTCCTTCGTCTCCCTTCACTGCATCATATTAATGAACAATGTTAACATAAAACCTACAAGAGTGGTCATAGAATCTCAGAGATGGCATAGAGGTAGTTCTATCATTTTCAGGTTATGAAAGCTTCTATGCCTTTTGTATAACAAGATTACAAGAAAACCCTAAGATCATGTGTCAACCAAAGCACAATGGAAAAAGTACATATGTGTTGAAGTCAAAATTCTTATAAACCCTTTAAAAACATTGAGTCTTTTAAATGAAGATCTTATTATAAACATTATATTGCAACTCAAACAGATTGATGATAGCTAGATAAAAAAACTACTGCAATACCACAAGATAAAATACCATTCAATGCTATCCAAGTAACATAGAAGAAGTACTAAAGCCACTTACGAACCTCACATGAGCAAATAATGCTTTTGCTATGACAAGCAACATGGAAGCAAAGACGAGGATGTTAATTTTAGACTGTAATTCAGCAGAGAGACCCCTTAAAATTTCTAAAACTCTTGCTCTAGCCTTGGCACCTGCTTCATGGTACCTGAAACAAATTAACTCAATAATTATATATGATAAAGTACCAAAGATAATAAGAACTTAAGCAGAAAATGACTATAGGTTCCTAGTTTTCTTATAAAAATCTCACCTAGCTAAGGCAGCCTCCACCTTAATTGTGGTAAACCATTCTTCGCCTACCTTTCTACCTTTAGAATCTGTAGCAGCCTTAAGCTGCTTAATTTGTTCCTCCCCAGGGCTACCAGCCCAGACATTTGGAGCAAAGCGCTTGCCCTTAAACCAAACTGCTTCATGCTCCCGAGCATATAATATTTCTCCCTTTGGTCCTCCAAGCGGGGCAGCACTGGCACTTATTCTTGAAATTATAGGAATGAAATCTTCAGTAGCCTGCAAGATAGGCATCCACATAAATGAGCATACATATAAGTCTCCTCCAAAGAAAAACAACACGTGTAAGCAGTAAGAAAAGTATTATTAAGTTATAAAAAATATGAACATGGAATCTCAGAAAGAATGCAACCAAAAAACAAGTTTCTTCCTTTTGTTTGTATGTAACTTAGAATTTCCATGCAGATAAATGTATATCCCATAAAACTTTGCATAGAAAATCTTATTCATTAAAAATTAAAAAAAAGGGGGGAGGGGAAGCAAAGTTGAGTTACATAGACCAACAGCTAATGATAGGGCCTCGGCTGCTCTTTCCACTTCAGTAAATAGGTGATCTATGTGGATTCTTTTCACTCGACCTTTCCAAGAAGATTCCATATCCTCAAAAAATTCGTAAGGAATGGGAGAAAATGAACCGACTTGCTGATCATTCTCACCATCCAGAGAGATTATTTCACCAATTCTAACTGATACAACGTCACATTCAGCAACCTGAAAGGAGAAAAATACTAGAAAAATTTTCAGGTGAACAGATTTTCCAACCAGCGTGCAATGTTTGTCTAGTGAAATGCAATTTCAGAGTGCACACAACCGTAAGCATTCTTCTCTCAGAAATATATCTCAAAATGCCCAAACAGAAAAAGTAAGAGTGTAATTTAAACAGTGCTTCATTTGTCGTCAATATGCACCTAAAACAGTTAAATATGCCTTCATTTAATACGAGTATACCAGGAAAAGAAAACGAATGAAATCAACCCAAGCAAATTTTGGGACCCACCAAGGTCTCAAAATCCACCTTCAACCCAGTGGCCACCCATGTAGGGTCAATCAAAAGTTTCAATATTTCGTTAAGCTCACAGGTTCTGTGCATCTGCAATATTTCATCTAGTACATTCTTTATCCTGCAAAACTCAATGTGATTGGCCTCCCTCAGTTCAAGTAGCTTCACAAGCTGCACAAATACAATGCAGAATTACACACGACACAAAACTACAACTGCAGAATAGAACAGTGCAATGATTGACAGAGAGGGGGTGGGGAAGGAAGTATGTAAAAAATATAACACGGATATTAAAAGCTTCATTTCATAAACCACAGCATGGTAGTAACAAGACTTTTTCAATCAATAGTTTTTAGGTTAGTTAGGATAAAAACCACAGGGCTAGTTTCACTGTCCTATTAAAACAATAGTTGACATTCTGCTTTTGTGGGGTACCATCTAGAAAACCAGTGTTGAAACTGCTTTTTTAATAATAAATAAAAAAAAAAAGTAAAAAAAAAAAGAAAGGTCTGTCTAAGCTTGCTTAATGCTTCTAAAGACTGTAAAAATCTTACAAAAGCTACGTTAGTACATCTTGTTCTATCTAGTTCTAGCGGGATAGAAATGGTTTTTAGCTCTATACACAAACCACCCGTCATAAGACCCCAAAAGAATCACCTTAAGATATCTTTAACTAATCTCAATATAATTTCATTTCAGCCAGTCTTTTGTCTACATGCTCCAATAAGCATCACTACAAATCTGTCCAATATGTGGTAATCATGAATTTCCTCTTGAATTTATTCGTTTAAACACATAAGGATCTAACCATTGCTTAAATCTCGTGTCATTGTGACCATTACAATAGAGAGTCAATAATACTTCTACTGACTGAAATTCATACCTATGAAGTGATACCTAAACTGTAATACCTTATATTTATAGGGCCTGGTTTATCTGTAAACAGTAAGGTGAACCAAAATATCACCCTCAAAATGAAAGTGTATAACAATGGCATTTAATAACTATCATTTATAAACAATCAGTATAAGCACATAATTACGACAATCTAACAAACAGTTATCCACTAAGAGTACAACCATGCATCCTTCCTTCTATCTGCTTAGACACAAGCTATTTCGGGCAAGGGGGGAAGTGATTGAGTTTTATCTCTAGTCCATTCATATATAACAGAAGCAATCAGGATACAACCTTTGCAGAAGAAACACAAGTGAATTCAGGAATGGAGCATGTTACACTACTCATAAGCTTGCAGGTAGCTGCCAAAGAAACAGCCAGGAAAATCAGTAGAGAGTAATAAATGATAAATAAATAATTATTATAAACAAAACAAAAATAAAAGCAACAATATCAGGGGTTTCTAAAGATTATGTATACCAGAACTGACCTTGGATTGTGGATGCAATATCATGGGCAGGTGGATTCAATAAAAGATCCCTAACGTACCTAAGAAACACAATAAACAAGAGGCAGAAACTTGGAATGGGACATTGAATTAATTACAACAAGCTATACAGTATACAGAGAACTAGTTTTAAGCACTAAAAAGATGATGTTGCCATATAAAAAGTAAACAAATCAATAAATAGAGACACCAGCCAACCAAAATATCAGGATGTCATTTGTAGTCAGGAAAACATTGAACATGAAAAAAACGGGGAGGGGGAAGAGAGAGAGAATTGGTCATAACTAACATGGAACAATTGCCAAATACACCATAGAACCTAAATATCAGAACCCTTCACTTACAATACAGGTAATCCAGTGCAATTTTGTGGAAGTAACACCCCCAGTAGAGAAGGTATTCCTTCTGTTGGTATGGCGCCTGGGAAATGCAGGACAGACAGATTAAGGGGAAAGAAAATAAACAATAAAAAAAAAATCATTTTAGTAAAATTTATACCAACCAATTTGAGTTGCTGTTGCTAGAGTTAGAGGACGAGGCCTATTTTCCGAAGACACAGTGGTGTTCCTAAATGTAACCTCATCATCAAGACTGTGAAGCTCCTTTACCTATAATGTCATTTAAAAAAAAAAAGGAACTATACACGTAACTTTTCACTTTCAGCATGATACACAAGTTCATACATACACAAAGACATTAAATTCCCAAGATGAAACAAGCATATATCCGATTCAAACCTTAAGCAAAAGGTCAGAGATAGGGTTGCCATCAAACCATTCAAAATTTCTAGAACTACATTCTCCCCACAGGAGGCCTCCCTCACCAAATTCTCCCCAGCGGCAAGTTCCTGTAGAAACATCATTGCAGTATAGTAAACACTATATGAATAATAGCAAGAGTACAAGAAACCATAAATGTCTCCTGGATCTATTTCAAAATCGAAGGAGCAACAGACAGGAATGCTGATAGGTCATTAATGGAAAGTATTTTAGGTCATTAATGGAAAGTATTCTAAGTCAAAATCGAAGGGAGTGGGATCTCTTATCCTCCAGATCTTTAAGTCAAACACATATAATTATTTCTTTACTAAGTTCTTTATTAGACCATGATCATTGCATCCAGTTTTAATTTATATCTATATATATATATCCTACCGAAAGTACATATTTATTGAATAGTTAACAAAATTCATAATACTGATAATACAGATTTAATGATCACGAGTACACAATCAAATATTTATAATGTTATATATATGCTCATAATATTGCCAAATCTGTGCTTCACAAGATTTTTGGATTCCAGGTGAAATACGACTAGAAAGAGAAAGAAAGAGCAAACCTGAAGAATTCTGCCTCAAAGATGTATGCAGGAATAAATGATGGTACTGACAAGTACGAAGCTTTGTGACTACTGCATCTTCTGTCAAACCATCCTCTGAAGAATATGTTTTCATGGTCTCTAAGACTAAATTTATGCAATAACCCCATGCAGAACGAGATATTCCTATAATGATTAGATATAATATTAGAACCCCTACTTTCCATTTTAACATGACTAATCATTAATTAAAAGAGAATTAGCATCATCAATAGAATAAATATATGATGACATCCAACATGACATTCAGAATGATTAAGTTAGTTGGTTGAAAGATCCAAAGCAAAATAAGAAAGTTTAGGGGAAGGAATAGTCAATATTCATCTTAGATGCACTACAAATAGGTGGATATTTTGAATGGGTTACAATTTAATTTCTTACATGAGAAAAATTTTATTACAATGAGACAGAAAATAATGGAATGCTTGACAGTACTAAGCTTTCCTAGAAATGATAAATGGGCCTTTATTAAAGATGGTAATAAAAGGAAAAGAATGTAGAACCTCAGAAGGAAAAAGAGACAAGACTATAAATTTATGCTTCAAGAACATCTCCCACCCAAAAACAACAAGTAAATGATGAATACAAAATCCAAGCTTTCAAGCCAAGGCAGACTTTGAAAATTGTATTACTTTCTCTTTTATATGTATGCTAGGATATGCAAAGATAATACTTACAATTGCTATTAGATAAAAATAGGCAGTGCTAGTAGTATAGGTATAAGAACACCTTGAATGTGGAAAGCACAGACTTGAGGCGCATGATAAAGTAACACACAAACTATGTATCATACAACATTAAGAATCTCATCAGAAATGAAATGCCAGATCTGTGGTAGGCCACATCTAACCAATTTACATTACCCACATATACATAGTAATTGGTTAAAAAGAAGAGAGAAATGACAAAAACCAAAATGCATGCTGTTAGGACAATTCTATGTATGAGGTGTGGGCCCAACACTTATGGCCCAAGGAGCTGGAGACTGTACAAGAGAAAGAAATGGAAAGGGAGAGCACTGGGAAGCAAGGGAGACTATAAGAAGACAGTTTGCAGTTAGGGGGTTATAAATAGATGCATTCGCCAGAGGGAAGAGCATTCAGGAAAGTATTAGGAAGTATGATAGAGGAGAGCTTGCTCTCTGTTGTGGGGATTTTCCCTGGGCCATTAGGGGACGTTTGGTGTCTCTTTCATTTTCTGTGTTTCAGTCATATTGTACCATGTGCTGAAATTGTAACTTAATTAAGAAAGTGGCTGTTGGCAGATTTGATCCCTTAACTGTGAGGTCATAGAGGTTCTAATACTATATCAAAGACCCATTCAACTCAAAAACTTAAGATGTTAGGAAAAAAAACCATCAATGGTTTTATATTATATTCCAACATCATATTTTCTCCTAGTTCCTAAATCTGATTTCTAATACATGCCTACACCGCTCTGAATATTTCCAGTTCAAGAAGTCAACAGATAATATCAACTTTGAAAATCTGACCAAAATAGACAAAAAGAATTTGTTCATACCTACTACAGGCATAGGTTCTGGAAAGTCAAGGTCATGATCAACCCCAACAAGCCCATAAACATATGGATTTCCTGGATGAGCATGCCTGAAATTTTAAACGTTTAATTAAATATGATAGCTAGCCAGCATTACAGAAACTCAGAACAAATAATCAGAGAGAAACTAATGTCAATGGTTAAAGAACACTTCCATTTCCAAGAGCTGCAACTCATGAACTTCTTTAATTAAGGGAACCATAGTAATATACAGTAAATGAAATAATTGTACATTATAGGCAAATCTTCCCAGATTATGTGTTTAATAAAATGAGATTAATTCCTTTTAAATTCAAAATGATTAATTGTAGACTGCCTGAACATAATAATAGAAATCATCATAGCACGATTGCAAAGAGGTTTCATAAACTAACAACCTGTGTTACTTGTTTTTAAGGTAAACGGCTTTATTGGAAAAGTGTCCAGGAGGCCCAACATGAATTTGTGATATATATATATATATATATATATATATATATATATATATATATATATATATATATATATATATGCTCTTAAATATCAAAACAATTACAAGAAATATTTAGTTGTTTCCTTCAACGCCTCTTTTGTTCATATATGAAATTTCACAAAGACTAAGATGCCCCTCGGCACCAGAGCAATTGACATGTGTGACAAATCAAGATGATTCCTTCTTTGAGAAGGCCTATATTAATCAATAAAATCCCTTTATTGCTGTTAAATCATGTATTTATTAGTTTATCAATTAGAAACATCCCCTTTAGTAGCAAATATCTCCATATAATTAATAACAAAAACCTAATATTGCAATGATCTTAACCAATCCCCCTCCCCCAACTCCTCCTTTTGTGAAAAGTATAATTAAATAAAAGGGAAGAAGGGGATCTTATAGGAAATGTAATTACCCAGATATAAATCTACTTTTCCTTGTTCGAGCTTGAGTTGGACCTTGAACTTCCTCCACTATGCACTGTAAAGATTAAAGCCCGTTCAGCAAACCAACATAAAGATTAGTTGACATACATCATAACAGGGATAGACAAAGGGAATTAGTGTAATTAAATGTTATGCTCACCACTGAATAACCATTATGTGTTAAATCATCTAATGTTTGTCGAAGATTCTGCAACCAGAGCAAAGACATCAATTATAAAAACAAATAATCAATGCATCCTCAATGAAAACCTTATTTATCCTTGTTCATGCATATATAAGATAATAGAAGTCCTTCTGATGCTCTACCATTTAAAGAGAGAGAGAGAACAGAAAGAGAAAAGTATATTAAATTAAAACCTCGGCAGAAGATGCTGGGGGATGAAGAAATCTATAACCAGAGGACTGGGGGCAGGAAGACCAATTAGTACTCAGACTCTTTAAACAGAAATTTATGCTTAAAAGCTCAAGATAAAATCAGTGGCTTTCAAAAATCTGCTAGTATGTCTTTCCTCGTATGATCAGTATATCCATTCAGAATAACCATCAAACTTTCAGAAACAGTGAAGCAAAATACCATGAATATAAAGCAGTTGCCCAGCCTAGGGAACACTTCAAATCCTAGTTCCACCCCCCTCCCAAAAAAAGAGTAGACCTATTTTGTCTTTAATGCAGTGTAATGCAAACACACTTAGATCAAAATATGACAACACTTGAAACAAGTTAGACCACTTCTAGAAGGCTCCAATAACACCCAGCTATTAAAAAATCAGGCCTCTCTGCGATATGAAGAACAAGAGTAACCAGATTATCAACATGACAATTAGTGAGCATAGGATGAGAAACACAACAAATAAGAGAACAAAAAGCCAATACCACAACAGGGCAACCAGCTCGTGGAACACTATCTGATCGGAGACCACCAAAAGGATTTAAACCAGCATATTCAACAAGAACACATGCATCTATTCCTATAGCTTCGTAGAAGTCCCCAACCTGAGCAGAAATTAAAAAAGGGAAATTACAAAAGAATGATTACTACATTTAATGTAGAAAAACAGATAAAAGTCAGTTCAGAAGCAACTTTATTGTGACAGGACAAATGAACTACTTCCGATCCAACTTGAAACAACTACCAATGCCTGACCTCATTAATAAAGTAAATGGAATTGAAATAACGTACCCTACAGAGCAAAACTTCACGTGGAAATCTTGACTTGAATTGCAACATCTCCCAGTTAAGTGTTCCTTCCTTAAGGCTGTGTATAAGAGAAATAATTTTTGCATCAATAAGATAATAAAACCATCTCAAGAAATAAGGAATTCAAAACAATATGGACTTGTAATGAGCGTAAACACCTCAGATGGTAATGTCAGAATACAATTTAAACATTTAAGTAGTTGTAGGCTTGCCAAACGACGGGAGGGAGGAAAATAAAAAAAGGACAAACAAACAGACTACTTCCTAGATTGCAACTTGTGTAGGGTAACAAACACCCTCTAAAATAAATAAATAAATAACTAATTTGACCATATTGTTTCAAAGGATTTTAAACATCTAAGTTCTACTGCAATGTTTAATCACCTATCAACCATGTGAATCAATGAACAATTATAAACAATGACAAATTTGTATGTTAAAAAGTCTACTAATATATGTATCCAAAGTTGCAGAGGAATGTCTTTTCTTATCAAAGGAACCAAATATTGATGCCTTCGTTCTTCAGTTAAAAGATTACAAAGAAAAGCAGAAAGTAATAACCTCAACTTCTTAAGTTCTCACCTTCCGCTTTTTAAGTTAACATCCAAGCCCAGCAAATTGGAATACTCGAGTCTTTGCACCAGCTGGATGGTTGAAGGCTTTCTGCATAAGTCCATCCTCTACCACAATTTGGAAGGGAACAAAGAGGACAGTCCAATATTTCTCAAAAGATTCCATATCTTAACATGTAATTCAAGAAGACAGATAAAAGTTTGAAATTTAACTGAATGCAAGAACCAACATACCTCCTTCCACCACAATATGTGAGAAATATCTTTATCATCTAAGACATAATTTGGTGCTTTACGTTTCTTGGTTGCCTTACTGCCCTCCCTCAAAATCTTCCTGTCTTTAAAACAAGATATCCACTGGACATGTCCATTTATTCTGTTGTCAACAAGGTTAATAATTTAGATGCTATACAACAATAGCATAGAATCAAAAGTTATGTAAAAATGATTCCAACATGTTAAGAAAACATTTTATCAAGCAACACTGACAAATTAGAGAGTTGTTCCTAGAAATTGATTGATAATTCAACTAAGCTCTTTTTAATGCTGTTCACATCCTGCACATATGATAACAGTATCTTCATTTTTTCTATCTAAAAAAATTCAAGAAGATTAATACAAAGAAGGAGAGCAAGAGAACATCCTTAACCAAACAAATTAGCAAGTAAAGGAAACAAAGGAAAAAGAAAGAAAGAAAGAAAGGAAAAAAAAAAAAAAAAAAACAGCTCAAAAAGGTTTTCCAATTTGTCTGTAAACCAAGAGAGAAGTATTATATCCCACAATATATGCAAAGGTAAAAATTTCTAATTCAACATTTTAGCATAATGTCCAGCCAACAACAACACATTTAAAGAGCCTTCTTTCCTTTAGCAAAACCAAAACTGGATGGATGAAAAGAAATCCAATGTAGCTGGACAAATAATTGCTGCCCAGAAATTCAAAAATAAATAAATGAGTCTCTAAGCTCCAGAACATCTCAACATCCAATCTTAATCATGACTTTGCATATTGAAATTTCTAAGGTTCTAATTTCTAAATATAAATCACAACAGAGAAGACAGGCACTTGTATTTATCACAACAATTGATGCAGAGGGCAAGATGCAGTTCAAATAAACTCAATGCCATAACTCTTTCTGAATTTGCAGATATTTTTATGCAATATGCAAAACCGAATTTTCCTATTGCCTCCTTATAATTTTAGAAAAATATAATAAGATGTTTAAGAGAAAATCATTGTTTGGTTTCCAAAAGTTTACCTATGCTGTTATGAGTTTATTTTGTTCACAGACGTGGTTACCCTGTGGTGCTATGTAGTTATTTTCTTCACATAAGTGGTTATCATGTCCAAAAATAAACGAAATAATCATATAACACCGAGGAGTATTTTGGACATTTCAGCTGGTATTCTTTCCCTCTATTTTATCTTTTACTCCATGCCTCCTCCTTCTTTTCTCTCTCTCATCTCCACCACATCCTTAATTTCCTCCTTCTAATTTCACTTTGTAAGACCTCCAGCTAGTCATTATGACCAGCAAAGGTCCTGTTACAAGCTTACAGTCCATGAATTATGTTCTAGCACATCGAAGACAGGTGATACCATGATTCAGCAGCAAGTAGTTTCAGACATTTATTCAAAACCCCGGATGTTGCCTTATCAATAATAGACCTCAAAAATAGGTGCTGAACCATTGGAATTGAATTAATTTACTCGAGGATGACTCAAAAGAAGAGGATGATTGGAAAAGAAATGACAGAGAAATTACAGGAGCAATCTGGAAGGAGCAAATGAACTGTATCTAGTAGCAGGGGAGCGAAGGCACGGAGCAAGGAAACGCGACCGAGGCAAGGAAACGACGACGTCCCGAGTGACAAGCCAGTGCATTGCGAAATGCTATCTGGTTCCAGTTCTTAGTTGCCGAATAGGAATTACGAACTCTGGAATGGTTAACCGAGAAATAGCGGTGGCATATTCTAGGGTTTTTTCTGGGTTTATGAGAAGGAGAAGGCTCTGAAATGAAGAACCCACGGTTTATCTTCCCGCCACGAAGGATAAAGGAAGATTTTTGACGAGAGTGTGGAAGTGAAACGACAGCGTAGTAAGGACAGACAACGTTGGTCTTCTCCATCCCCTACGTTGTATACCCTGTATTATTCTTGAGAAATTAATTATTTCTTAATTTATCATCTATACCTATCCATGTATTTCTTAATTTTCTGTACCCAATGCCACCCCAAATTCTATATCGAAAATATGGGTATAGATAGATATTTTATACAGTAGAGCATGAATTGAATCACTACCAAACAAGCCATTAGGAAAAAAGAATTGAATCTATAGAACATCTGTACATTGACAAAATTGGAGGAACAAATACAGCAATTTGTCTATAATAATGTCAAGTATGTTAAGAGCTCATCTCAATGTAACTTTCAATTTGTTCTCCAACTGCTCTCGTACTTTCCACTGCAGCTCGTTGATTTCGTCGTCGGTGAGGGAACGTTCCATAGACCTATATGCAATCCTATAGCAGTGACTGGTCATTCCTTTCTTGTTGGTGAAATTGTCTATTAATTGTACCTAGTTGAAAGGGGAAGCAAAACAACATTGTCAAAGACATAAGAGAAAGCATGTGAATAATTGTAAAACATCAGTGTTCAAACAGTACCTCTTCCACAAGATCCCCAGCTATTCCTCTGACAACTTCACATAGATTGTTTTCGGTAAATGATTCATTGATCCAGAAACTCACGTCTTTGTAACATGGAGGATACTGTCAACAGGAAAGATTTTACAACTTTATGCATCAATAAAACAAAAAGAGAAAAGTTGTCAGAGACAATCACACTATGCAAGTTTACCTTTGAAAACGGCTTAAATTTGATTCCCAATTGGCCCTTGGAGAACTGTGAACAAGAGTGAAATTTTAGAGGTTCCAAAAAATGGCATGTATAACATAAAAATATTTTGATTTTCAAGATGATTAAATCAAATTATTTTACATCTCACAATTAGGGAAAAATAAAGACAATATTGAACAATTCTGTTAATCATACACAATAAATACCTGGGAGGTAAATCGCTCATCTGTTGACCAGAAGAGACGAATATCTGGTATGTCAAATAGAACCATTGCTAACCTCTCCAACCCAAGGCCAAAAGCCCATGCGACATTATTTGGTCTACCATTTCTTTTTAGAATTTCTTGCTCTGTCACCCCACAGCCCAAAACCTCTAACCATTTTTCCTGACAATACACCAAACACCAGTTACTTTTTAATACAAAAATGGAAGGAAAAGACAAAAGGAGAAAGAAGTGAGGGAAAGAGAGAAAGGAAATGCAAGTCAATGGTTGACAACCGACCCATAAAATAAACCATTAATGAATCCTCCGCTATGTATAGGTTAAATAATGTAAGCAATGGCTAGAAAATACTTAGAATGTCGAACTTCTACTCAGGTTGCTAAGGGTTCACAGCAAAGATATAAGATCTCCTTGGAATCCTCTCTTCCCCTTGCAAATTGAAGCCTGACTATTTGGGGAGTCGAGCTAGATTTCATGAAATGCAATATCATATTGGTATGCTCCAGAGATTATCAAGAATACAGCATACCTGGAAATATATTTCAAGTTCAAAGGATGGATTTGTAAATGGGAAATAGGTATCAATCCAGCGCATTTCCACTGCACCTGAAATTATCAAGAGACTTAACCCCATTAATCCTAGTAGGATGTAAAAAGATTAGGAATTAGCAATTTGTGAATCATTAACAACTTCAGTGATATATCACAATTTGACACCTTGTTATTTTCTTGAAGAAACTGCTTTAGGTAGTTGGTATTTCAATGAGACAGCTATTATACAGTGTTTTCTTGTTTTCATTTTCACACCTACAAATGTTGCATGAAGGAATTATGAAAATGAAATGTGTATACACTATATTACACAGAGTTGAAATTATATAGTATGGAGACAACCTGCATAGGATAAAAGCGCTAAATGTAATCTAATCAAATTAAGCTAACTAGTTCACTAATGAAATTTTTATAATCAAATTTTCCTAAAAGGTCAGAAACACAAGCACAATGGAATACAAGTACCCCCCATTGCAAAATAGAAACAAAAACAAATACCTATATATAATAATAAATAAAAAGTAGTTTCTGCCAAAACCATGTCAGTTCCTTTTTATTTTCTTGAACTAATTCATCCTATAGATCCCCACTGATAATGCAATTGATCCCATAATATGTGTATTGGTACTTTGGGAATACCAAACAAGTGACGGGCTAAACCCTCCAGGCATGTCTTTAAGTCTGCTGCTGCAAAGGATGTAGCATCCGTTCCAGATGCCTCCCATTCATCTGAAGAAAAAACCCGAAAGCCTTCCATCTACATAATCAGACAGAATGAAGTACCCCCACAAAGCCATTCATAAGAATAAAATGGTTGCTGGATAAGGAATCATACCTGATGGAAGACAGGGTAATGAGTTGAATCAATTGAATCCCTGCGGTACACATCTCCTGTAACAAGGAAATGAGTGTATCCTCTTCTCAATAACTCTGCCTGATGTGCACTTGTATGGCACCTTAGAATGGTTTGTTGGTCTATGTAGTATGTGTCATTATAACTCCTGCTCACGTGGTCTTCAGGAACCAAAACATCATCAAAGTTCTGCAATGACAAGAAAATTATCACCAAGATGTAATATCTTTTAAGTTCGAAATACCTCACATACCCACCAAGTAGCAACCTATTATGCTTTTGGATTTATTAATGTAAAATACAGCACATTCAAGTTGCCAAGAATAAAAGTCATCCAAAATAAGTCAGTCACAATAACAGGTAGAAACATTATAGTACCGCAGGCATATTAATGATGCCCCCATTCAGTAAAGGGTTTCAGATGTCTTAAATATCATAAAAATAACAAAAATAAAGCTGTGTTCTTAACTTAAGTTTCAATTACAATAATTTATATGATTCAAGTCAGACTTGATATGGTCAAATGAGCTAACAAATTATGGAAGTTTTGGTATTTCATTATTTATAACATACTAAAAAAAGAGATGTAATCATGCTTTCTTTGTATCATTATAGGAAATGTGCTAACAAATTATGGAATCCTGAGATAAATGACAAGGTTTTGACAATTAGTTACATTTGAACTGTAAATATCCCTGCTGGACAGCATATATATCCATATAGACCATCACTGGTGTTTCTTCTTTTGCTTTTAACTCTCTTTCCCTACTCTGCTTTCTTAACGAAGAAAGCCAAAGAATTCACAACCACCAATGAATTTTCAGTAAAAAAGATCAAAAGCACCTCATCAAAAGCCACCAATCATGTTATTGGCCATACTGTCTAAAAGAAACTCCAACAAGATGCCTCGAACCTTGCTTAAAAGAAATCGCAACATGACGTCTCAACCCTTTCTTAAAAGCAAGTGTACTCTGCATATAGTCCTTAGAATAAATGACATCAAATTTTCGTTGGAGCTGATATCTAGAGCAATAACAGTAGCATATAGTCGAGATGGATATGTCTAGTGATGTGTACAACCAACACAAATGTGCAACAAAAGATAATATAAGCAATGCATCACAATAGGAGAAAATTTTAATTAATTCTTTAGCATATCTTTTACATACCTGCTTCACTGAAACAACTGGGCAAAGATCATCAAGCTTATTGAACTTATTTGAATAATTTGCATCAAAATACTCGTATATTGTATTCTTCAATATCCCAAGTGGGTGATTATCCCTCCTGTGAAGTTGCTTTCCAAGTTTTGAAAAGATTGCATCCGGCACATTATTTGTTAGATCATTTCTCACCACATCTAAGAGACAGACCAAGATGAATAAATGAAAAGTTCATTATTTAGTAAAATAATTGCAATTAAAATATACACGCAAAGCAACACTACAAAATATAAAAGAGCAGACAAGGTAAGAAAGTAGCACATGCATTGCACGCCCCATGTAACCAAAAACATCCTATATGATAATAGATATATCCAAAAACACGGAAAAGAGAAGAATCTTTGACAAAACCACTTCAATGTTTCTTTTTTGGGTCAAGGGGAGACTACACAACAAGGGTAGCCTATCCCTTCCCCCAATTTCACCCCATCCAATCATAACCAGATTCAAACATACAACCTCCACAGCGGAATTCCCAATGCTCATGGTGTCTCCTAGGGGAATTCTTCAATGTCATTTGAAAAAGCAGCAGCGAGAAAATTAACAAGAAACATAATTTCATAATTTCATAAAAATTACATAATTTGTGTGCATCATTATTCATGATAAAACCATTTCAGTTAGTCAAGTTAAATTAACAAGCGAATCAGCAAATAAAAGAGAAAACCCACAATTTAAACTTCGCCAAAGTTACCTTCTTTACTTATCTTGACTCCGCCGAGCTCCAAAACTGAAACCACCGGTTGCCTCCATTTCTTCCGTGAAAGGTTGTCAGTGGAAACAGAAGCCGCAGAAGATGAAAAAGAGGAACAAATAGTCAAGCTTCTTAGTCCATTACTATGGCGAAAGAGTGAGATTCTGGAGAAAATCGCGGTTTGCGCGGAATAGAGAGCCGTTGCCATGGCAATGAATAGAGGTTTCAACGTTTCAGTGAGGGAGCTCGACTCCTCCAAGGAGTGGAGAAAGGATACTGTCAAACGACCAGATTAAGGATGAGATATGCCACAATTACTCAACTCCTACAAAACGAACCGTTTCGTTAATTTTTTCTTTTTTTTCCTCCCTTCTGTTGTGTTTTGGTTGGAAACGCACCGTTGCAAATAGAGCACAAGCGAGTAAACTCATCGTTTTAATCTCAGGCAGCAAGCTGTTTTCATCTCTATTTTTTTTTTTTTTGATGGAAATTTTCATCCCCATTTTTGTTTACTCTTTTTTTGTGACCCGGTTTTTGTTTCCTAGCCTTCTCCATTTTTGTCTTGGAAAACTGTGAAGGGGTTAATTTATGTATCACTAACGCATTTGTTATAATTTAATTATGTACGCATTTGTTTTAACTTAATTATATTTTGTTTAGTGTCTATTTTTTATTTTGATATATTTTTATTATTTTACGACATAAATCTAAATGAGACAACAAATCACTATATACAAATGTAAATTAGAAAAAAAAAAAAGTGTCCAACATTAGAATATATATATATATATATATTGACATGAACAATGATTATTTAATTATATATATATACAGACCTTATTATTAAGAATATAACCTAATTTCTTTTAATTCGAGTTACTTGTCATGTAACACAATTACTAATATCTAAGTTAATAGTTAGACTGAAATATAAAATATGACATAAGTTGAGGAAGTAATTTGGTATAATAAGAAAGTAATTGTAATTATTTTATGTTCACAAATAAAATTAAATTCACTTAATGAAATACTCCTAAATATATATTAAAAAAAAAAAAAAAACAACAACAACAACCTCATTGGTTCTCTCATTTTCATCTCATCCCTTCCCTTCCTTCTTCTGACCTTCATTATTCCTTCCTTCCCACATAGACAAATTCTAGTTTCCTAGTTAGATCAATGGAGGAAAGAAATAAATTTAACCCAACAAGAGTTGGATCCATTAACTTTTGGTGAGCATGGCTAGAGTTCAAATTAGTCTTCCCTTTTATGATAGTTTTCAGGCATTTAAAGTTCTGATTTGTCTACTGATTTAGCCTTAATTAGCCAAAACAAAAATTGAATTTTTCCCATGTAAATATAAAATATGACAAATAAAAAAATAATTAAAGGCAAAAAAGCAGATAAATCACCGGCCATTACAACTGAGGCAGCACAGCCCACAATTTCTGCAATATGATAAAGTTATGGATTAATAAAGAGCTATACTGAGTAAAAAATAATTGTACTATTGTTTAGATACTAACTTGAATTATGTTCTATATGTTGTATTTTAAATATAATTCAAAGTGTTCATCCGTTTTTTTAGCCATTATTGGAAAAGCTTGACTCAATCATTTTGATTTGTGATGTTTTATTTTTTTAAGCATTTTGACCATATTTCAATTTTACAAGTAAGGGTGGGCACGGGCTGAGAATTTGGCAATCTTGGTCCTGTCTCGAAAAAATTCTTTTAGAATTTTATTCTGTCTCAAAATTTTTTTTTTGTCCCGTCCCGTCCCGTCTCATTTCGATTTTATATAACTTTGTTCCGGTTCTATCCTAGTCTCATCCTAATTCTAAGCCTAACTCCTTTGTCTCATTCCATCCCGATTAAAATTTAAAAAAAAAATGATAAGTAAATGTATAAAGTAATAAGAGGGATGTTGAAAGCAAATAGAAAAGAATAAAGATGTGTGTAAACAATAAAATAGAGATGTAAAAATCAATAAAAAAGACAAATATATATACTTACTTATTAGGACAATTTTGGAACGAAATAAGACGAGACATATTTATATAAAATTTGGGATGAGACCGGAATATAATTTTACTTATTCCAGTCTTATCTCGAAAATTAATCAAGACACAAAATTATGTCCCAATCTTATCTCAAATCTCAAATTATCCTAAACTTTTTAGGGACAAAATAGCAGGACATACATACCGTGCCCACCCGAAAAGCTGACACAATCTTTTCTTTTCTTTGATGACTTTGAAATGAAGCTATGGGCTTCGGTAGCATTTTGACCATATTCTACATGTGTAAAGGAACTATTGCTATATATAGTAGCTCTAACGATATATATATAGGTTTGTCAATATCAAGTGAATATTGCTCATCTTTTGGTGACCTAAGTTTAAGGTCAGAACTCGTATGAGTTATTACTCAATGCAAAATATTTTTTATAACTAAGCTAAATTTGATATATCAATATTAATTTTTTTATGTGATAATATATCAATTTTATATTTTAAAATGTATTTTTGAATTAAAAAATATAGAAAAAATTTTTTGGTAACTGCAGAAAAGAAAAGGAAAGCCAACAAACAACACTGCTCTCTAACAAAGCCGACTCGTGAGGCATCAGCTAGCAGCAACCAGTCGAGCCCTGAAGGTGGATCACGATAATTCTGCATCCCTATTTCGTCAGAAAAATTATATAGTTGTGAAATTTAAAGAATCAAATTAATAAAAATTTTAAAATATTAAAAATTAAATTGACATATTTAGTCTCATGGATGACCGGTAATTATCCGACCAACATTCAACCTTCCCGTAAAAAATAAAAATAAAAATAAAAAATAATCTTGAAACTTTCAAGTGATGAGTCATAGACTCATTGGTTGTTGGCATTAATTGTGCTTGAAAATGTCTTTAACCAAGGGGGGAGGAAGAAGCAAATGATAACATCAACCGTTATGATTTTTTTTTTTTTTTTAAATTCATTTATTTTTAACAAAAACTTCGATCATCGGTTGTTCATTTAATAAAAAATAATAAAATAAGGTTAAAATTAAAATGTTATAATAATTTTAAAAAATCAAGATATTAATTACCTTTAATAACATATATAATTCAATTAACTAATAAAAAAAATCAAAAGAAGTATTGAGAATCTACAAAGTATCCGAATTCAAAACAGAGATTCCATTAGGGAGAGGCATTGACTATGGCATTAATTGAGGTAGCTAGCAGTTAAGAGTGGGGTTTCACATTCTTTCCCTACAAGAAATGGCTAAGATGAAGAATCAAACACAAAGGGACAAGAGCTGCTATGGAGGAAACAAAACAACTTGCAAAAGCGATTTATGGCTCAAAGAAGATTAAGACGAAGGCGATGTTCAGGTCCTTTCACAAAAGATGGAGATGAGAAGATAAGTACTGAAGAGTTGAAAGAGTCATTGTGGATGAAAGTCTATTCCCTCTTTTGGGGATTCTGAAGTGAAAATTCAGGTCTGTCGAGATAAAATGGGGTTCCATCAGTTGCTAGTCTCTCATCTTTTGTCCTACCGGAGGTCTCATCTCCCTCTATTGCATGGGATGAAATTCCAACAAGTTTATCACCGGAAGTGTTCCCAAGAAGGCTCTTGTACACGGTAAGAGCTTGAGCCACCATCCTGGCAGGGTTGGATACAGAGCTAGGAAGCAACACTGTTGTGCTCTGAGAAAAAAGTTTAAGATTAAAGGATGAAACATATTTCGAAGTAATGCAGGAACAAACAGATTAATTGGCTTGTAGCCTACCTCCTTGGCAATTTTACCGAAGGCTTCGATATATTGCTCAGCAATTCTCAAACTTGCCGCCTGTAAACCAATTAACAATATTAACTTCTCAATCGATAATCCAACATTATTACATTCTGCACTAGTAAAAACCACAAAAATCCTAAAATGGGATATAGACCAAAAAAAAAAAAAAGCAATAATAATTCATGCAGCATCAAACAATCAACCATGAATAAACTCAATAAAAATATAGTTCACTACTTGTGCTTATATGTAATATGAGCAAAGTGAAGACCTCACCTCTAGTCCTCCAGTTTCCTTTACGGCCTTGGACACAACGGCAAGTCCCTCAGCTGTTGCTCTTGCTTTTGTAAGGATGCCTTGCGCCTCACCTAGAAAAGACTGTAGTTGGTTAAAATGGTTTATGGATATGAATAAGAAGTGATGACACTGTAATGGAACATCAATCAAGCTTTAAGACTCTGGTTTCCTTCCAAAAACAGTTTATATAAGATGGAAACAAAACATAGCATGTCAACATGACATACTCTAAATTAATAAAAGAGAATGAATTCACCTAGCGCTCTGTTAACTTGGTCCATCTTTGCAGCTTCTGATGCTAGGATCACTGCACTCTTCCTTCCATCAGCGATATTTATATTGGATTGCCTTTCCCCTATATAAGATTTAAGGTTATCAATTCAGCGCCTATGAATACACAAGCTACAAAATTGGATGACTTGAAGTGCTAAAATAAGTTTCATGGGAGGAAATTGTTAAATTGATATATCAAATTGGTTACCTTCAGATTCAAGAATTTGAGCTCTCTTTCTTCTTTCGGCTTCTGCTTGCATTTCCATAGCTGCTCTCACTCCAGGAGGAGGCGATATATCCCCTGAAGAAGAAAAACAGCAAAAGAAATTTTACAAGAATTGTCTTGGAAATAATAAAAAGAAAGTCTTCCAGAAATTGAGAAAATTACTTATTTCATAACGAAGACACTCCAGACCCCAATGTTGTGCAGCCACATTAATGGCCTCCTGCAAGAATTTTATCAGAAAATTAACTATTATTCTTTGTAGATAAAAGAATATAAATTTTTAAAAGCCTTTAGTTGTGCACAGCTGCAAGCCTAAATAATTAATTTGTAGTACGCATTAAAGTTGTCCCTTGCAGATATGATGGAGACCTGTATTCAAAACCGATACAGAAGCACACAGAGGCCCAAAAGATGGGGGAAATAAAGAGAGAATATTGGGAAACCTGGACTGACAAAAGATCAAAGTGAGCAAACAATTTTGTAGCATGACGCAGCTAGTGGGTAGCAATGTTTTGCAATGTTTCAAAATAGAAGAATAACAAGTAGTAAACCAGCAAGGTATATGTCAAATATTATCCACTACATTGATAATCTAAACACCAATAAATACATAATGTAAATTGCCACACAGAATATCAGAGTAAACAAAATGGAAAAAAATTGAAATTCGCACCTTATGGTTGGGGCAATTTGAAAGTAAGACAATCATATAGGAATTAAATTCTAAATGGAACTCAAAGACTTACTAAAGGATTTTAACTTGAAAACTAGACTAAGAAACATTCAAACTCAAAAGTCTAGAGAAGCCACCTAAACTAGTTTCTGATATCTTCCTTTCTCTTTTTTACTTCCCTAGCCATCAACAAAGTTGTTATCAACTAGGGACCCCATTACCTCTGGAGAAGAGAGAAAACAGACAAGTGACAATAACTCGTAAAATTTGTAAATGAAGATATTAGCAACTTTAAAAGAACAGAACTTACCACAATCTTTTCATTCAGGGTGTCCCTTTCCTCAAAGGTCTTGTCGAGAGTAATCTTACCGAGCTCACTACGCATTGTTGTTTGCGCAAGCTGAATGACAGCATAAATTGGATTCTCCACGCCGTAGAAGCCAGCTTAGGGTCTACAATCTGTGAAATAGAAAAACCAAGCAACCCATTAACCACAGGAAACAAAGAAAAAACGCAAATTCAGTTGAAGATATACTTAATCCCACCTTTACATAAAGCACGCCATTAATCAATATGTTGACATTATCCTTGGTGATAGCAGACTGATCAGGAATATTAATGACCTCTTCCTTAAGGGAATGCACGTAAGCTATCTTATCAACAAACGGAATCAAGAAATGAATTCCCGAGAGTAGAGTATTGACGTACTTTCCGAATCGCTCAACAACAAACGCCTTCTTCTCAGGTACAATTCGAACTCCCCAGTTTATAGGAGGAGTAATTTCAAAGTGTCTGACAAAACAAACCAAAACCAAAACCTATAAATAGTCGATTTATCGGTATCTGCAAAACTAAAATACTTGATTTTAGGATTGAAACTTCGAATTACCTGGAAGGATCGCGACCAGTGCGAAGGTAGCGGACGGAGGACAAATGAGAAAGGTTAGTCGAAGAAGACAAGCGTGACATAGGATTGTTAGAGACAAGCAGGGAAGACTGCCGATGAAATCCCGGAGACGAGGTTGAAAGAGCTCGGAAAGCGCAGCCATTAATGGCCAATGGCGATAGGCTCAATTGCTTCAAAGACCGAAGGGCGTTCTTCATCGACATGGTTTTCAAAATACTCCCCACTCGCTTTCTGGGCAACCGCGTTTCCTTCTCTTCTTGTTCTGTGCTACCAGTAAGAAGAGTGGAAGGCTATTATAAAGCCCAAGAAAAACCCCTCCATGGCTTGCCCAACACACAGCTTTTATGGCAGTTGCGCCAGTCCGAATTGCGCCACTCTAATAATCCCCCAATTTCTTTTTATTTTTATAAAAAAAAATTATGCCCTCTTTTAATTTCATTTTGTCAATAACGTTCCATAACTTACGAAGAGAAGTGTGTACTCTCTGTCAGAATAATATGACTTCTTAATAAAGAGTCACGTGGAATGAAAAGTCTGTGTACGGTAGAAAAATATGTCTTGAGTAAAAATTAATAAAGACTCATATATGTTGAATAAATAATATAACTTGTCTTTTTATCGCAAAAATCACGTTTAGACAATTTTTATTAACATTTAAATAAGTTTTGGACTTGAGAAATTTAGATAAAAAAAAATTATATATTTACTTATTTTTATTTTAAGTGCACACAATATAAAAATAAATAAATTATCACTTTATTAAAATTATTATTGTTTTGGGTTAAGTTCTAATAATGTAAATCTTATTAAAAAATTTCATTATATTTAAAAGGAGATTATAAAACCCAATTTACACTTAAAGTTTAGAATTAGCAAGGTCACATCAAGCCTAAAAAATATATATCATAGTAGTTTGCCAACCTCTCTAACTAACATACCATACAATTTCACTTCACAACTAGACCATTCCTCTAAAGGGTTGTTGCATAACAAGTGCATAATGTCCCTTAGAATGTCCATATATTTTATCATCTAACTCAACGAATTAATTTTAAGATATAATTACACGTCTTAAAAATTTATGCACAACTTTCTTTCTTCTCTGTACTTCTTAACTTCAAAACTTCATTTTCACTGACAAGTTTTACAGTTATTGTCTCACTGGGTTTTCTTTACAATCTCTAATTGACGGCATATGTGCAGTTCTCATGGTGATCAGCAATTGATTTGTATTAAGCAATTGCTGTGGGGGTTGATACATTTTGCTTGGACATCCTTGAGTCCGGAAAGTCTGTGCTCTTGACAATAGCTACAAACCTTCTAATGCTGGTGTGGTTGTGTTTAGACAGCTAGATCTTTTTTCTGGTATGTAACTCTGACCCTCTATTTTAGTTTTCAATATGAATTGCTTGTTGCAGAAAATTTTATCAGGTATCTACTCATAGAGATTTTGTCAAAAGAAAAAGGTTCTCCTTTTTGCTTCAACTCAAGCCAGTAAGAGGCCTCTAGAGCAAACAATGAAATAGGAATTAAAAAAAATAATGAAACTTGATTGATCACATGCAAGGAGACTCTACATAGAGTAATGAAAATATAGTTCTCTGTAGAGGCTGACAAGCTTAATGCAGTCCAAATATACTAATATAGTCCTCTATAGAGTAACAAAAATATAGTCCTCTATAGAGGTTGACAAGCTTCAATAGATAGGTACAAAAGCATACCAAATGTTGAGATACAACATGTTTTGTTTACGTTAAGCAAGATTAAAGCTTCAATGCAGCACAGGAGTATGTGTTACAAAGACCAGTATTGGCGCTGCTATAGGGAAACAAAGCAACAGGGCGAGTTCTTGGCAGCTCAGGAACTGGCCTGTCCGTGTTAAGAAGCTCCACCACTTGCTCCATGCTAGGCCTCCCTTTGTTCTCATTCAGTGTGCAAAGCAAGCCAATTTCCAGCACACGAATTGCCTGTTCCAAATTGATCAATGATCCCATTCTTTTATCCACCAGCTTTACCTTGTCATCATTCTCTTGCAAACTCCAAGCAAAATCCAGCATGTTCCTCTCTTGGGGATTTCCCTGTTCTGTCTGTGTCTCTACCCTCCTTCTTCCACTCACCACTTCCAACACAAAGACACCAAATTCAAACACATCAACGCCTTGACATATTGCTGACTCAAACTGCTTTGATTCTGCCTCCAACAGCACAATTCCAAAATCACCTAAAACTGCTCTGAAGTTGACATCAAGAAACACGCTGCTACATTTTAGGTTCTTGTGAGCTAGCCGCTTTAAGTGAAGGCAGTTCAAGCCGTCAGCTATGTCTTTTATAACCTTGAGTCGCCGAGTCCATGGAAGAACGCCAGCTCCAAATAACCATTTGTCAAGGCTTCCATTTGGAAAGAAGTCATAGACCACCAAGATTTCATGGTTGTCTTTACACCACCCTCTGATGGGAATCAAATTTGGGTGGCGAACCTTGCTGATAACATCAATTTCTTTCAACAATCGCTTTTTATCTGATCCATGTGAGCTCAAAAATTGAGCTGAGAACTTTTTCACTGCAACTTGACAGCCATTAGCAAGCTTTCCTCTATAGTACTCGCCTTTAGAATCCCTGCCCAGTAACTCTAACTCGCTGAAAGATCGAGTTGCAGTGGAAATTTCAGAAAATGTGAATCGGCGTGGCTTGTTGGGAGGCCTTGGCCTGTGGATCTCTCCCTCTGCTAAGATGTTTGATGCAGCAACCTTTTTACGCTTATTGCTGAAGTAAAAGACAAGAAGAATAGCCAAGGCTAATGCAACTACAGCCACAAAGATCAAGAAGCTGCGCGGGGGTTCAGCTTTAGGGGAGGAAGCTTCAGTAGGAGCTGAAGAAACATTTTGAAGAAAGATCTTACCCTGGCAAGTTTCAGCTGAAGGGAAGCGAAGAAAAGCTTGACTAGTAGAAGTGAAGTTCCAAGAAAGTATGTTGTGGATTTGGGTGTGGTTTCCCGTGGAAGCTGAGAACCCCACAAACATGTATTCATTCAAGAAGGGCGAGAGATCTAGAGATTCTGAGAAGATGGGCTTAGAAGGGTAATCTTCTTGGTTAGCTACTCCGAGACGAATGTCCATTCTTCTCTGAAGACCATCATAGTTAATCCAAGCACGGTGAACAAAACCATCCTTAAGGGAAACACCCACATCTGAAACATTGATGATTTTTGTGGATACTATGCTACCTAGATTGATGCCCACATGATTGTCATTTGGATCTCCAAATTCAGGATTCATTCTTGTATCAAACTCAATTGCCACAGCTTTGTAGTTGTCCTCACAAGCATCATTGAGCATGGCAAGCCATGGCCCTGGTCTTCCCACTGTAAACTCGTCAGGGACGATGATGAAAGTCAGGCCACTACCACCACCATAGTTTTGATCAGAGATAGTGGAATTGTTTAATTGAAAGGTGAAAGTGGTTTCAAAAGAAGCTGGGGTTCTGGTTTGAGGGTCTAGCAAGCGAATTGGGAAAGAATATATGCCTCTTCCTGCTTGCTGTCTAATATCTGTAACTTGGGATTCATTGGGAATTTGAAGAGCACCCTTTTCTTCTGAAAAGTTGGCACTGCCTAGGAGCTTAACATCATGGATAATTCTGGGGTTGTTGCTGAGGCTGAAATCAGGGAAGGAGAAGTGTTTGGTGACGTTAATCGAATTAGCACTGAGCCTCTCTTCACTGGCTGAATGAACGAGAACTGGGTGTTTGTGTTTCCCTATCGAAGCTAAAACATTGAGTAAGCAAAGCAAGCACAAGATATGGTAGAAGGAATACATTGCATGGGAGAAGAAAAAGAAAAGTTTTATCATTCAGCAGTAAGACGGGACTGCCACTGCTAATGAGGATGAGGATGCTGATGCTGCCGATAAAGCTAGGAAGACGAATTGTATGAGGTGCTATTGGTTAGGCCAAAAGCACAAGAACACAACTTGAGGAGATAATAAATTGGACACAACCGACAGAAACAAAATATGTTAGAATATTCTTTTGAAGTGATACTAAATGATTAGACAAAAGAACAAGTAAATAAATGCCGTAAAAACCAATATAATATCTATCAGTAAGCAATCTGAATTTAACAATAATTCTGATTGTCGAAGATTTTCTCTTGGTCTGAGAGTCAATACAAAATAATAGCATAATTAACCTAACTCTGAGGCTTCTCATTGAGGGAAAAAAATCAATACACTGTTCCGTGGGGTATGACTAGAGAACTATTTGAGGTGCAGATTGGTAGTTGAATTCCTTGGACAACTGATGTTTGTTTTGGTGCACATGTATTATTAAAAGAAATCATAGCATGTCCAGTAACCCCATTGAAAACGAAAGGCAACCAAATCCAGATAAGAATTTGAACGGTATGATATGAGGAATCACAATAATTGTAGGGAGCCAAAATTAAATGAATCATCTTCAACTTAGACATGAAACTATGGAGCAGATTATTAGGAAGAGCTTTTGTCAGCACAAATCAGAGAGCTAACGCGTCTTCACATGGATGAGCTTTAGAAAACCAAATCTGTCTAATGATCAGCCTAAGAAAAGATTAAATAAAGAAAAAAATGAGGAAGGAGAAAATAAATACGCCACAACTCTAGCATTATTTCGCTTTGTTTAATGATCTATTGACCTTAAAATTGTCAGACGAACGAACGAATGCAACCTGGAAGTTTATTTGCTTCTCTTTCTAATTATCAGCTAATAGAATTTTATCATCCGCAATCAGTAACCACCAACTGCGATGACTATATATACACGGTTTTAACCATTCTAAGATGTTATAACTGTACCAGCAGCAGTAACCATCACGAAAAGAGCTGTAAAATTCAACGATCACCTCTCTACACTTGCACGAGTGTAAAGCGGTGATAAAATGAATCTTCCCAGCAAGGATTGCCAATTGCCGAGGCATGTCAAAATAAAGAGCTGTAAACGCATACCCAGTGAATACTATAAACCGGAGGAAATCTAAATAACCTAAACAGAAAGGAAATAGAGAGGTGGAAGGAACGATTAGGTAGAATTCGTAAACTGACCATATCAGCAAAACCCGGGAAATATTACATTCCAAAGCATGTGAAGCTATTAAAGATTTCAAATAACATCTTTTGAAACGATACTTTTCAGCACAAAATTGTAGATCCAAACGCAGACAAGTTAACAAAAATGTCTCCAGCGCCATAAAAACTAAACAATACAATCAAAAGTGAAGATTATATGAAAAGCTAACTTCAATATGACTATCAACCATCTACTCTTCAACTACGGTCCCCTTCTCACTGACGTAGATGCCATCAAGGAACTTCCGGATATCCTTGTTTTTAACATGGCATTTCTGTTGCAAAGACACAAACAATAATACAATTAGAATCTGAGAAAGGAAAATTATAAAAGTGCAAACAGTGTATGGGTCAATGTTGCGTCCGCCAGAGAGGGTCACCTGATTAATGAGGGCGCAAGACCGAGAAACCAGCTCAATATCGTTGCCATCCAATATCAACTCATCCTTCACCTTCTCAGATCGCACAACACCAACACCTTCAAGCATATCCACTTTCCTTACCTGAGATACATAGCAAGGAAATAACACTATCAAAACCAAAGACAAAACGAGGAAGGCTTATTAAGAACACAACACAAATTGAGTATTAAAAATAAGTTGGGAAACATCTAGATGACCCTAAAGGAATACTCTTCTATTCACAATCATATCAAGCAGAGGAAGAAGACAACAGAAACAAAAGCAAACAAGGTATTGTCTCCGTCCATGAGTTGACAAAAAGGACTCTCATGTTTCAAATTGAATAAATTGAACATTCACAATTCAAATCTAAGAACAAAAGTAAAGCTTATTGAGGTATTTTTTTTGTCTATACAAAAAGTCCACTTTTGTTCTTCGATTAAAATATCAACTTCAATTTGTTCAGTTTGAAACGTAAAAGTTTTTCTAGAATAGGATAGTGCGAGGGGGTAAAGGGGAATATTTTTTAAAACTAAATTCAAGCATAATTAGATGCCCAAGTAACTAAATGCTTTAAACCTGGACTAATCCTTTGACAAGTTTCATCCACTACAATCATCAAACATTAACATCAAAATGCTATATTTGGCAGTAAAAACTAAGCTAAACAATTGATCAATTACCATCTGGTAGCGCCTAAACTAATGAATCAAAACAATCATTTTATACAACCATCTCTATAAACAAATCACCAGCAACATTGAACATAGATTATAACTAATTCCGAATCCAGAATATTTTAAAAGTAATCAAAGCTATGATACAGATTATGCCGCATGCAAACAATGATTTCACCTATTGCAATGCAACTACAACGTAAATCGAATGAATTACACTTCCGTGACAGAAGAACCATACCCAGAATCAAAAACAAAATAATTAAGCGAAATACTTGGCAGCTAAAACTACCGAAAGGATTAAAAAAAAATTGAAATCACCTTCTTTTCGCCAAGGAAGTTCCTGATCTCGATGGACTTGTTCCCATTGGTGATGCTGGCATTGATGGGAAAATGAGCATAGACAAAACGCATCTTATAGCGGTAGCCCTTGGTGACACCAGTTATGAGATTCTCTACATGACTCAGAGCAGTGCGGATAGCAGCAGAGGTTTTTCGGGATCCAAACCATGCGTCGATCTTCAGCTTCCTCTTTCCATTCTCATCGGTGATGAGCTGGAAATCGAGGTTGAGGTGCTTGAAGTCACGAACGAGCTTGCCGCGGGGACCCTCCACCTCGATGATTTTGGCATTCACCTTGATGTTCACCCCATCAGGGATGTCCATGGACTCTGAGGAAAGTATAGTCTTCATCTTGCCTCCTCCCTGCGAGCTCTCTTTCACTACCTCTCCTTCACAGAACGGCCGAGCCTCTAACTTCGTAAAACCCTAGAGAAAATATATAGGGAGAACGACGAGGGAATGCGACGTCGCCAACTATCGGGCTAGGTTGTCCGAGTTGTGGGCCTGAATTAAAAATATTAGTTTGGGCTGCTTCCTCATTTAATTGGGAGAAAAGTCTTTTGGCACACATCATAATTTCTAACCACACCCCCTAAATGTTTCAAAATCAATTTTAATCAACCCTTCCGGACCATCAAGGTAAATTAACATGCATGCAGAAACTCCCATTATAGTTTCTTTCATTCATGCAATTATAGTTTTAAAATTTCAACGTTAATCATTGATGGATATCGCAGGATTCGTGTTTGTTTATAATTGTTTCTAGCTGACAAAGGCATTCTCAAAGTCAAAGATACGTATACGTTACAAATCTCTCCCAAGGTCATGGTTTTATATATGATATGAAGAATTAATATAACAAATCTGCTTATGTTTTACTCTTTCTTACTCAATATCTAATAATGTCCGAAATGTGCATCCCATGCAGCTGCTGCCCATTTGTTTTCCATGTATCAATCAAAGAATACATCGAATTATTGTAGCAGAAATTACATGTGGGTCTACTTATCTTTATAGCTTAATTTATTTCAAAGGATGGACCATTTATATATATGATGCACAAAAGTTTGAGCGTAATTTTGTGTCATTTAAAAGAAAGACATTGCACATGACATGAGAATAAAATGCAAGTTTGATATAGTAAATTGACATAAATTATTGAATTAGTTTAAATTGTGCTTAATTTGTATAAAAAATATATATATATTTTGGCATTTTGATATTAAATACTATTACATAGTTACCGAGTTCTTGGAGTTGCGTAAAATCTGGAAAGCACTTGTTTATTTTTCCTTGGTGGCGTCTATTGCTATTCATCTCCTCCATTTAAGCACTGGTCGTGACTCGTTGCACATACACTACTGTACACGACTCTGTTAAGTTCATTTAACGTTGTAACTTGCGACTGTTGCTCAAGTTACAACGTTTGATATGATCTTGTTATATATATTTTTTTGGCATTTTTTTGAACGTGCGTATTGTCTATATATACGTGTGACTATTGTTCAAGTCAAATATCATTTTACTTTAATGACGTGAATCGTGGCTGGTATCCGCAGATGATCTGCATAATTTTAACGTAGAACACATTTAAACCAGAAGAAGAAAGGGCAAGAACCACGTCAGCTGACTCCGCGAGGCTAGCTAGCTGAACTGTTCTTCACTATCTTTCCCTATTTTTGTGTCGTTTACCAGAAATATATATATATATAGTTTTGAAGCACAAATCTCATGAACTTAGTGACCAAGAATTTGCTCAACAAATGGCTCTTCCTTTTAAACAAGTATAGAAATATTAATTAACCTGTAAACTAATGAGAGAATAACAGAGGTGTATCACAATTACCCACACGAAATGTTACCAATTCAAAGGGAAAAAATGAAGCTTTTACACCATAAATGACTCGCCAAAACATGGTGAGAGTGGCAGGGTGGCAATAGAGTTCATTGATACAAAGTCAAAGTTTGTGTATGGCATCTGTAAAGATCTTCTGCAATTTGGATTTTCCAAGGCTCTCCAGCATTTATTTCCACTATCTTTTTTGTGCCTTGTTTTGGTATTACAAACTCTTTCTTGACTTTTGTTTTCCTTGTCAGATCAGAATATATCAACACAAAAAAAGGAAAAAAAAAAAAAAATTGGCTTTTGCAACAAACCCAGATAAAAACCGTTTCTTTCCCTCTCTCTTTGCTCACACATTAACCTCCTGCTTTTGGGGAAGAGACAAAGGCAAGAAGTTTAGCCCCTGTGTTCTTTTCTGCTGTTTGTTTCTTCTTTTCCTTTAAATACCGAGTGACAAGAGAGAGTGAGAGGCAGAGGCAAAGATGATGGGGATTGTGCTGAGCATGTTACTGGTGCAAGTTTTTGCAACAGGGATGCAGCTCTTATCAAGAGTTATATTGGTAGAAGGCACTTTCATTTTTGCACTCTTGGCTTATCGTCATATTGTTGCTGCTTTTTGCGTTGCCCCCTTTGCTTTCTGCTTGGAAAGGTACGCTCTTTAATCCTTTTTCTTCTTCTGATTGATGGTTGAAGAGTTTGAGTTGAATGTTCGTTTATGGGTTGCAGAGGCAAAGTTTCGAAGCCGGGCTGGTCTGTTTGGTTATGTCTCTTTCTTAATTCTCTAGTTGGGTAAGCATTCCTTGATCCCCCTTTGAAACTGACCCAGTGAATTCATTTGTTAAATTTATTTGCTTGGAAGGAACACTTTGATTTCTTGAGATTAGCCATTCTGAGTTTCTCTGTTGTATTTTGCGAAGTGAAAAAGTCTAAATAAATAGCCTTGTAAGTAGAATTTATGATCCTAAGTTGAAACCTTAAGTGAAGTGACCCTCGTATGAAAGGATGAGTTGCTTGATTAAAATATTTGTGAGGAATCTTGAAATTTGAAGTGGGTATAGTTAGCATTATGTAACTTTTAATTCATCATTGTCCACCCACCACTTTAACTTTTCATAGAACAAATATTAAAGCTTGTGAATGTGCAGGAGGTTCATCTTTAATTAGTAGCTATTCTAAATACAAGCAGACAACGTGTGAGAAACTGAAGTTAACCTCCTTATAATTTGTCAAGTTTGTGAATTGACATCCCATCCTTCACTTACTATATCCTCTATTAGGTACATTAGCCATTAGACGATCCCTTAGAATAAAGTTAATTGATTTATATAGTAATTATTCTGATGGATGATGATGAGGACCCACTTCTGGTTGTCTTGAGCTCATGTTCTGCTATCATTGCCTGTGTTGGGAGAAAAGATGGTAGGCACTTAGATATGGTAATCATGGAAATTTAACTACAGAAAGCAAATCACATTGTTCTATAGTGGTCCTTGTTGGGTTTCTGCGGTTTTCAAATTTTCTACTTTGTAATATACCATTTTAAAATTTATTTTATAAGTAGGTGGTTGGAACCTTTTTTGGATTTGCCACGACACTTCTTCTTTCCACATTTTGGCAATTTATTCAATTTAATTTTGTGTTGACAGCGACCCATTCATGATGACAAAATGACTATAATGGTTTCTTCTCTCTTTTTGCTTTCCTTTAGGGATTTTTAACCAAATTTTGCCAAGAGAATTAGATTCGATGTCATAGTCCATTATTTTTCTATATAATTTGAATGAATATGGTGGATTTCTACCATTATTATGGTTATAATTACAGGATCACAATGGCTATGGGATTCTTCTATTATGGTCTGAGAGACACGTCTGCTACTTACTCTATGAACTTTCTCAACTTGATCCCAATATTCACCTTTCTCTTCTCTATCATTTGCAGGTAATTAGATAAACCAGCCTACATAAACATTTACTATAGCCTGTACCCATAACATAAGATTTTAACCATTATCTTTGATCTATTGCAGAATGGAGAAACTAGGTTTGCAAACATGGGCAGGAAAAGCCAAAATTATGGGAGCAATTCTGTGTGTTGGGGGAGCATTAACTATCAGTCTTTACAAGGGAAAGGCCTTCTACATTGGTCATCACAGTGATCAGGCTCATATTTCAGCTAAGGCATCAAACACTAACATGCTTCGTGGCACACTCTTTCTTATTGCCAGTTGCTTGTCATACACGGCTTGGTACATTGTGCAAGTACTAATTCATTCTCATACCTTAGCCAGTTTAATACTTATATTTTGGCCATTGATATTACTATGAGAAGCTCATATTTATGGTAACTTGGTTTCAATTTGATTATTCTAATTAAACAGGCTAAGTTGCTTAATGCATTCCCATTTAAATATTGTGCAACAATGCTGACATGCATTATGGCAACAATGCAAGCAGCAGTGGTGGGCTTATGCATAGATAGAAGTACAGCAGCATGGAAGTTAAGTTGGGATCTGAAACTGGTTACCATATTATACTCGGTAAGGTTGATAACCTATCAAATTGTAGAATTTTTTTTTACTAATATGATGCTGTAACTTCTAGTTCATATGCAAATTTTTACCATAGGAATAAATCTTCACCTGTTATCAATTTCTATGAGTTTACTTATTTGGACAGGGAGCATTGGCTACAGCTGCTACTTTCTGCTTAATCTCATGGGTGATTGCCGAAAAAGGACCTACTTATCCCCCAATGTTTAATCCACTGGCTCTCGTTTTCGTAGCCATATCAGAAGGCATCTTACTGGGTGCTCCAATCAGAGTTGGAACGTAAGAACATTTTTTTCTTTCCTTGCACTAAGAAAATCACAAAGCTAAACTGAAAAAACTGGTTGCAGATTGCTGGGCATGGTTTTGATCATATGCGGATTGTACTCTTTCTTGTGGGGTAAAAGAACAGAGACAGAAGCCTTGCCTCAAGCAAATGCTGCAGCTGGAGAAGTATCAATGAGTGTGGATCCTAGTGCTGCCGCTTTGCAAGGAACTGCTATTGTGATGCCAAGTCCTTCACCTAACAATGTAGGGCTTCTTTTTGAAAAAATTGACACAAACACAAAACGACCCTGAAGGCAAAGGCAAAGCGTGCAAAATCTTTTATCAAGCTCTGTTAGTTTATTTTAGGGAATGACGTAGACACGTGGAACTTTTCTACTTACTTGTCAGGATTTAAGTGGCTGAAATTGTACCAGTCATTAGGCAGGCTAGCAGAAAAGCTTATTCCATTCTTACCCAAGGTTTTGGGGAATATCTCGTATGGGCTATAAATATTTACAAGTACAATTACATTATCATAGTGGGCTTAGTGAATTTCAATTATTGGGCTGGAGTCTAATGGGTTTCACTATAATTTTTAACACACCCAAAATTTAATTTTAGCACCCTTTTTATTTTGGTAATTACACTATTATTATTTTTTTTTAAATCTTAATATTTTAAATTAAATAAAATAAAATTTTATATTGAAATATAATTTGGGGGTTTGTGCTTGGAGTCGACTTGGACTTATTATCACTTCCGTATTCCACCTAATAGAAATTATGATTCTAGGAAGTGTGGTTTTATTTTCATTTTTTTGAAAAACGAATGATAGTGGAGTAATCATCATTACATTATATGTTTACAAATATTTTTTTATGAAAATAATAATCATCAAAATCAAATTGTATTAGCTAGAGTAATCATCATTCTTTTTAATAGGTTTAGTTATAGTAATTTTTTTGAGTATCTCTGTCCTAATTTAAATTACAAGTCACAACTCAAAAGGTTTTATATACTAATTTAAATTATATTATGTCAAATTAATATAATTGGCACAATATGAATTTCATTTTATATAATTTAAATGCAATTTCAATAATTTTTCATTTTCACTTTTTTAACTAGTCGTCTAGTCCCCTCTTTGTATCTTCTTATTTTTCACTTATCCTTTCAATTAAACGCACGTGCACACGTGCTGAATATTCTTAGATTTTATTCTATTTTTTTGGCCGAATATCAGATTTCTAGGAAAACCATAGATTCTGGCCAAAATTAGATTACGTATATATCGATATCTATTCGCAGGCATATAGATTCCCCTTTGCATTCAATGCACGTAGCCCTCTGCTCTAAATAACAAAGCTAGATTAATAGTAAATAACTGAACACAATCATTTTATTTTTATGTGAGCTTGTATTGTGTTGCAATTAGACAAGATAGTAAGCTGTTTACTAATAAAACAATTCAGACAAAATAAAATAAGAAATAAAAATAGAATAATTTTGTTTTAAGAAAAAGCAGAAAAGAGGTGGATGAAAGACTGGAAAGGGTCAATTTGCAGAGTGCGAATTGTTCGGACGTTTGAGTGTGACGAATGGGAAAACACGGGTAGAGCTATTTATACGATTAAGGATAATACAACGCGTGAGAGAGTAACGTGACAACGTGAGACAAGGATTGATATTATGAGCTTTGCCTGCCTCTGCTAGTTCAGAATCCACAACGCGGTGGTCGGTGCTGAGGCTCAGGGTGGCACAGGAGCCACGCTCCTCCTAAGTTTAGTTTTTTTCTTCTTTGGGATTAAGGGTCACCTCTGGTACCGGTAGTTCCATTTGATATTGGCTTGCCCACTTCAAACCCCAGAGGCTCATCCATTATCGGCTATTATCAGTTCCCATCTCCCATTATATTCATTTCAGAATCCATTTGAATTGCGGTTAGCTTCTAGAGATATTCATATCTTGTTGCCAAAGCAAAAAAGGGACAATTTTTAAGTAGCTGGTTTTATAAACTTTGTTTTCCGCCCCTCTGTTAAAATGGTGGGCATATCAGATATTTGTGAGGAGTTGGGAAATTATGAAGAGTAGCATTGGTGGGTTTTGACATAGAATGATAAAAGATTATAGGAAGATTCAGACAATGGGGAGGATTTTTAGGATCGGGAGCTATGCATTTGCTTCTTCACCGAAGGAAACCCAACAACTACCTTGCATTTCCTGCACGACTTTCAATATCCTCGCTCCAATTTACAAACGTTTAGACGAAGAGGTTCTTCTTCTTTGCATTTAATAGTTTCTGAATCTACATTATGAATTTCCTTAAACGGGTCATGTCAATTTCAATACCTTTTTTTTCCTGATATTTGATTTGGTGGGGTGAAAACAGGACCCAACTTGCCGCGAAAGCGATTACAGGGCATATTGGTTGGACAGGAATGAGAGAATATTGGAGTGGCTGTTGTATGAGAAATCTACCATTATATGTCTTCAGGTTTGCATTTCCATGATTATGCACGTCTTTTCTTAGTTTGTGGTGAATTCTGTGAGAGCTTTTTGATGGGTTGATGCTTATATGTTGGATTATGCAGGAGTTTTGGGTTGGAAACCAAGAGCTTGTTGATATGTACGAGAAGGGACTCGTTGATGCTAACTATGTTAGTTTTAATCTTGGACGGACTAACAACCGTGGTGATGGTAATGCATTTTCTCACTCAAATTGAAACTCTTTAACACTTTTGGATTCTCAGTTTTGTCATTGTTTCAAATCCATCATATCTGTTTAAGGAAACATTAAAATAGTGAAAAAGAAATTTAACTACCAATCCGACCTAGATAGTGGTTCTTTAAATGGTATTTGATTATAGGAAACACTACATGACAATTATGCAAAATGATCAGGAAGTAACCAAACATCTTTAAAATTGCTTATATCAAGGAAGAATATGTTCTACTTTATATAAATGTCCTTGTGAATGAAAATCTCCTGGATGGCTAAATGTCTTCCAGATTCTTTTAACGTTGTTTTCCATATGCATAGTGGTTCTTTTGTTGTTCAATGTTCTTATGGTGTTTCTGCTGGAATGTGCAGGCCTACTTATAGCAGTGCAAAAGGACTACTTTAGAATTCTTAATTATAAGGAGGTGCACTTCAATGATTGTGGTGATCGTGTAGCTCAGTTGTTACATGTTGAA
Organism: Bauhinia variegata; assembly: GCA_022379115.2. Classification (NCBI taxonomy): domain Eukaryota; kingdom Viridiplantae; phylum Streptophyta; class Magnoliopsida; order Fabales; family Fabaceae; genus Bauhinia; species Bauhinia variegata. The sequence goes on along the minus strand of CM039431.1, from coordinate 18,949,023 downwards.
TTGAATCTTCCGTTCGATGTCAGGCAGGAAATTCTTATTGTCAACACCCACTTACTATTTCCCCATGACTCAAGTTTATGCGTAGTACGACTACGTCAGGTATCTCAGAACTACATTGGCTTCTATGTAGGCAAGCTAGCCACTTAGACATATACTTAATCTTTTTCTTTTCTGCAGGTCTACAAGATACTTCAATATTTGGAATCTTACCAGAAAGCTCATGAACTCAAGCCAGTGCCAATCATGCTTTGCGGGTAAATTTTATGATCTTATACTTCTTTCAATTTTAAACAGTTGAATCACTATTAATGTTTCATTAACAATATTTCAATTCTCAGTGACTGGAATGGAAGTAAACGTGGCCATGTATACAGGTTCCTTAGGTCACAGGGATTTATATCATCTTATGATACAGCACATCGGTACACTGATGCAGATGCTCACAAGGTTATAACACTGAACATTGCTATTAGAATTTTTCATATTGGATTATGTGCCGACCATTTATATTTCTTTAACATCCTTCTCAAGCAGTGGGTTAGTCATCGCAATCATCGGGGAAATATTTGTGCTGTTGATTTTATATGGCTTCTAAATCCTGATAAATATCGAAAACTACTAAAAGCAAGTTGGATTGAAGCAGTATTTGCCATGTTCAAGGTAACTAGAAATGGCACCTTCATGTTTTCATTTTGCTCTTCCATAATATATTTATATTAAGCTCTTTGAACCTGCCGCCATGAATCTACAGAAGATGTTGTTTAATTGACTTATAAACCAGCAATGTGGAAGAGAATTTTGTCACTGACTTTATACTTATTCATTTTCAGTATCTATTGCACAGAACTTCACTGACAGAGAGTGATACATTTGCCTTTCTAAAGGCTGATAATGAAGATTGTATCACCTATTCTGGTTTCTGTGAAGCACTCCAGCAGGTACTTTTCTTTTGACCCTAATTTAAATGTTCATATAATGCGTGTGTATGATTGTGTTAGAAGTTCTTGTGCTGATGAAGGTTCATGCATTTGTGGCAGCTTAATTTAATCGGCCATCGTTATGGACTCAGTGTTCAAGAGACGATGGACTTGTGGGGCCAAGCAGACATAGATGGAAATGGTTTTGTAGATTATAAAGAATTTCAGGTGAACTAGTTTGAAGGAAAGATAGTTCTCATGTAGAATATCAGATAAAAAGACTATCTTTTAGCTGTAAAATTAATGTTGATGTGAAACTTGGATGGCTAAATAGTTGTTATATATTATGATGTTGTTGCAGCAACGAATCTGGAGTCCAGCAGGGTCAGAGATACTAGATGAAAAGGAGAATGAGAAGCAGATTGATAGTTCAAATGGTAATCAAGATCAAAGCATTGGTTTCAATGTAAAAAATGCACTTTTATTTCCTTCTGAGGTGGAGAAAGGCATATGGCCTGAAGACTACACCCTTTCTGATCATGCAAAACTCACTGTGGTGTTCTCGCCCATAAGAATGCCGTGTTCAGCTTAATTAGGTTTGAGACATTCTGTACATAGATTAACAGGGAATAGATAAAAAGGTGGAAGGATCAAGAATTGACCCAGTTTTGTTTCCCCACTCACTTCTGCATCCTTTATACACAACTGGTGGTAAGCAAAGAGAGAAAGACAATGTGTATATTGTATATATATATTTGTTGTATAGTTCTAGGCATCAACCATTTTGTAGTTGAGTGAGTGAGGCATTCTCTGCAGCTTCTATTCAGACAAGTCTATCCTATAACAGATTTTGCTCTGTAACTGTATACCAAATTCAAATTGTATAAAGCATCCTGGATTTCTTTTATGCTTTCTCTTTTTAACCATGAAATCAAACAGCATAAATGCTCCATTTACATCTTTTATTTGTTTTAGTGTTTATGATATGGCCAGAATCATTAGATTCAACTCACCTAGTATAAATAAGAAATTAGGACAAATACCTAATCTAACACCCAAAGAATCAAAGTAAATTACAAAAGAGTCTCATAATTAAAGCATTATAAATAAGTATTCCTATTAATGAGGTACGTAATTAAAAAACTCAAAAATTTCTATAAGAATTTTTTATAATTCTCATTGAAACTTGTTATTTTGACTTAAGCGTTAAGCTTAACATATGATTATTTTTTCTCTTTCTCACGGGTAACTCATGACTTATCTCTAAGTTTGAGATCCAACTGGTTTCTTTGAAGCCCAATCTACTATCCTTTGTTGACCTATCAACATTTATGATTAACAATCATAACTAATAATTGTCTCGTGTAAAGATGATATGCAGAAATCGAGCATTCATCACTGATGAATCCCAGAAAATAATTTATACAGATGATGTTTTATCTTTATTCCTATTGTTGACTGAATATGTGGCATGTTTGGTTATAGGGAAAATCTGGAATATCATTTGCGAGAAAAATTAAAAGGAGTATCTAGTTAACACCAACCATGTTAAGAAACAGCAGTAAATATGAAAGAAATGATAAGGCCATCCAGCAAAAGTGTCGATTATGTCAGACAAATCATTCATTCTCGAGCCAATGTGAAAACTTTTCTGATGTTAAGCTTCAGCTTTGTGTCGATCCAACAATCCATGCTTTATCAAGCTTTAATAAAGATTAAAAGAAAAGTTAGATTCTTAGACCTTGTAACTTTTTATTAAAGGAAGCGCACAAGAGTTTTTAACTTTCTTAAAGTGTATTGCAGTTGAAAAGTAAAAGTGCTTAATACATTAAAGAATCGTTTTACGGCCTTTGAATAAAGTTTGGAGGTCCTTCACGTTTCCTTGATGCAACACAACCCTCACCAAAAACAAATATTTTTGCATATTACAGCAAAAAAAAAAAAAAAAAATCATTCAATTTCAAATATAAAAATTTAATATCATACTGAATATATAAATTACTATACAACACACACACACACAAAAAGGTTAACAAAATTAGCATATAATATCAAATAATAATAATAATAATGCAACCCAAAATATTTTAAACATTTTACCTAATATGGTCCTTGTATGACCAAACTTTGTCGGCGATATATTCCTAATAATAGTAAAAAATCATATTTTAAGCATTTAACATAATATGAGAAGGACCAAACTATTTTTAAAAATTTTTTATGTCCAATTTTCTTTTTTCTAGTACCAAATAGACTTTTTATCTCTAATTTTTAAAATGAACAATAACTTTCGCAAAATATATAAATAATGTATTTGACAAAGCAATGCCTTTGCTTTTCTCGTTTATAGCATTTGTTGATTTGATTTGTCAAACTCAAACCCACTTTTAAAACGAGGAAAAGTCATTTTTTTTTTTTTAATCTTGGACTGAAAAGAAATATATATAAATAAATTTCTGTATTTAAGAAAGACATGCCTTTATTGTTTATGGCATTTGCACCGTTTAGTTGTCAAACTCAAACCCCCATTTAAACCAAAGCACAAAACATTATTGTTTTCTTGCAGCGAAAAGATTTACGCAAATAAATTTTAAAAAAAGATTATTTTTTCTTTCTTGCACAATTATTAATTTTAAAAAAGATCATAATATCTTAATTTGAACAAAATAAATACTCATATTTTAAATTTAAAATAAAAATAAAATTTATTAAAATATTTTTTATGTATAAAAAGTTTAATTTTATTTTTAAATTTAAAAATATAAAAATTTATTTTATTTAGTTTAAAACATAAAAAAAAAATTAAAATTAAAAATAATGTATAAAAAATTTCTCTAAATTTTATTAAAACTAGCCTTTTGTAATCAAGTAATATCAATATCATCCTTAAAACTTATGAATTGTCTTCAAATTAAAAGTCATACCCCAAAAACAAAAAGTGAAAGCCATGCCTTTGCGCTTTAGTTGTCACAAATGCTTAAACTCAAACTGACTTTCAACACTAGAATAGAGTTTGCTGGTGGTTTACATAAATTGCCAACCTAAAATTATAACCATATATTGTAATCATACACCACCATATGCGACAAATTATGTAAAGCGAGCTGCTGGGACCAAATTTCCAACTTAGGAGGCGAGGGAGGGACACGGTTCTCTTTCTAAACTTGCATTTTGATGACTAGTTAAGCGTTGAAATAGCATTCAAACTTTTCCATAAACTGCGTGCACACAGCAAAATCTAATGGATATTATCATACTTTACAACAAAACAGCTTTGAAGTGTGAGCCTTCAATATATTTATTTGATTTAGAACCAATTTGACCCGAAAGGTAGGTAGATCATGGATAAGCTCAAGCTAGAGTGGTAGTGTAATACAAGGTTACGTTATGCTGTTAGGTAAGAATTGGTGGTCTGGGCTTTCAGACACAGACATCAATGATTTAGTAGTGCAGATCACAACTAACCCCGTTTCCAACTTTTCTCTTCTAGCCTTACTTAGCTTTTCCGGCCAGCACGTGAGTTAAGATTCTTTATGTTCATAATACAATATCAGCTCACGTGATTATTGAAATCATTATAGCATCTCATCATCCAAAGTGCTTTAGCAGGAGGGAAAAAGTGCTTAAAGTGGCCGAAGAAGGAGAGCAAAATGCAGCACGCAATGCAAATTGCGATATATTAATGGATTTAATATTCATTCTTTTTTCTTTCAAGCGAATTGAAGAGGATTTCCAAGTTCAATTATGAGAAAAGAAACTTCAATAGAACCTAAGATACAAGTAGAAGAAATTTTCTTTACAGAAAAAAGAAAAAAAAAGCAGTGTAGATAATAAGATGAAAAGCTGACCTCCAAGCAGGGCCCTTTCCGCCACGGACAAGTGTCTAACAGACTCAGCACAGTAGGCAAGGACAAGTGATGATATATCGTCTCCATTTTAAATATCAGCCTTCATTCACTTTTAATTAGCCTATGATATGGTCCCCATGCGATGAACGTCACCATGGTGCTCATATATCAGGACTGGCTGGACGGAAAGAACACAAATATGATTTGTTCTAATCATTGATCATACAAAAGAAAGGACAATATGAACCACAGGATAGGAGGAAACATTGTGTTCATTGGTCGCTATATGACTTCGTTTTAGAAGAAAAAATATTCACATTAAGACCACGATAACATTCATAAAAGATATTAAAATTCTCAAAGCATGACAATCAGCAAGTTGTAGAGACTTTGTCATAACCAAGGTTTATAGTACAAAGGAATCTTAAATCATTTGTTCGCCCAATGTGTACAAAACAAGCCTGTGTTTGACCACAAACAAGTTTTCCTCATTGCTACTCTTAGAGAAGTTTATCTTAGAAAAGTATACATTAATACTCTCTCTATACTAAAATCCTCTTAGAGAAAGGCCAAGATTCTCACAGGTAGACAATTGGAATATGGTAGAAGAAACTTCATCATCCTATATATTCATCCTCATCATCACTGTCTTCATAATCAGAATCTGACTCATCACTCCTTGGTTCCATCAGTGAATTCATGTCGAATGATGGCCCCGTTTCCATCTCCTCCATGTCAATCGTGTCATAACTCATTCGTTGCTCAAACTTCTCATCAGAACAATTAAGCATCCATGAAAGAGAACATTTCAAACCCTTCTTGGAAACCATCTTATGCCTTGGTTTTACAGTTGACTCCAAGCCGTACGTGAAGAATGCAGGGAAAGCAACCAAATCTTCCAAAGGCCTTTTCATTTCCATTTGTAAGTAACCAAAGCTAAGCTTCATGATGTCAATATTTAAAGCAAGTAGTTGTGGGCAACCAACAACCATCTCTCTCATTTGTGGCAAGGAAAATCCACAAGTTTTAAGAAAATCAACATGCCTCAGCATAGGTGCACTGCTGAGGCTAACTACCTGAGGCATCTTCTCAACAACTCTGCCAAAATCCTCAGGATCCATATCAAGTGCAGAATTGAGTAAACTCCTTTGATTGACGAGCTTAGGTTTTAAGTCAATTCCAATGATCTCGGGATACTGAGCAATTACAGAGGGAACAAACATTCTTCTAACATTAAACTCTTCAAGGGATTCGACATTTGGCTTTACCTTATCGTTCAATCCAAAGCCAAGAATATGAGGTCGTTTCTCTATTAGTCTAGCAATGGCTAATCTTGGCAATCCCAAGCTTTCCAGATATTCCACAAAAGGTTTGATCACTTTACCAACTCGCATTCCCAAAATCTCAGGATATCTACTCAAAACCCCTCCAATTTCTCTTCTTGCTACACCAATTCCAACTAAATAAGCAACCGATGTGCTCATGGTTCCCTCAAGCTTGAATCCAAGCACTTCTGGGTACTTCTCAAGTACCCGAGGAATATCATTGGGTTTTATATCCATCCCCTGAAGATACTTGACCACGGGTTGAAGGTCAATAACAACACTAGCATGAAGGACTTGTGGGTACCTCCTCAAGAACTGCGTGAATGTAGATTTCCTGACACCCATTTTACCAAGGTAATCAAGCACAGGAATCATATTCTTCTTGACACTGCAGCCAAGAACAAGTGGATAGTTGTTAATATCTTCTATTGTAAGCCCTAAATTGTGAAGAAAATCTACCCGTTCCCTCATAACCTCAACTGTTACTGGAAGTTCCAAACCATCAAGATCATCGGGAACAATACCAATTCCCCTCAAAAATTCATAAACCTTAGCACGATTGGCTATCTTATCTTTCTTCATATCTAATAAACTAGGACGACTATATAATGATGAGGAGGAGGAACGCTCCTGCTTCCTGTTCAAGCGAGTGGAGCGTGGCTTAGAAGGAGGTGAACCCACAGACACAGAAGCCGAGGTTCTATCAGAAACAGAATACTGAAATTTTGTAATCAAACCCATTCCTGCCACCCGGTTACATGGTAACCGAAGAGCTAAAGTAGCACCTAACTTAGAACTGCCAAATGTCATTTCTGATTGTGCAAGTAAAGAACTGGGTTTCGCTATGCCAGCAACGAAACTTCTTATCTTCCAAGCGAAAGTTAAAGCATCACTGGTTCTACAAAAGCAGAACGAATTTGGTTTAACACAACTATAATTAGGAGAAAAGTTGCATAATTTAAACGAATGCAGTTAGGTGATTGTTCAACGAAAACAGGAAACCCCAAAATGTTCTCTTTGGTACAAAATCTACTCTGGGGTAGTTCCTATCAATGTGTTTCCAGGGCAGAGGCAGAGAAATACAGAGATGGACTTACAGTAAATGGAATCTGGGCTGTCGTGAAGTTTCACCAGCGGGGTCAGCTCGTCGCTGAGCAGTGTAACTGTGAGGGGTTCGGAGCATGAGAAAAGATAATGGGAAGGGATTTTCGGTCTTAATTCGGGGCCGACCGAACCCAACCCCGACCTTGATTTTTTGGAAAATAATTTTTATGGGAAATTAAGAAAAGAAAATTGACTTTCTCTTTTGCTAAAGAAAATTAGTTTTAAATAACATCTTTCTTTTAAAAAGCTATTTTTACACAATAACTTCGATAAAGATGTTTTTCTGTTTAGTTATTTCTGGTAATGTTAAATAAATTCTCTTATTTAGGTGCTTATCACCATTTTCTTTTTCTTTTTATAAACTAATCACCATTTTTTGAGAAAGAAAATATATTAGAATAAATTAAAACAAAAAATTATATTATATATTTAAAATTACATTCAAGTATTTCAAATAAACATGTCAAATTTAGTGCAACGTCATTTTTTTCCCTATTCAGATTATAAGCTGTACACGTTTCCACATTAAAATAAACACCTTTACTTCTCTTGGTTTCCTTCCTTATATCAAAACAAAATACCCAAATCCATAATTTCCTCCACATTATTTCTCTTTGTACATTTTTTATGTAAAACATAACAAGCAATAATAATTACCATTATCAATCATGTCAAAATTAGGTACTATTTTTATTTATTTGGAAATATATATATAAAAAAAAAACAACTCAACCATAAAATACAAGACGATATGTTCTTCAAAACTTAGCTTGGTTGTTCATACCGGTAGGAACTCAATTGTTCATAAGATTGCTCTTTTGAATGAGGGACAGTTTTTTTTTTTTTTTTCTTTAAAATTAATTTATTTATTTTTAGACAGTTCTCATTCTATAAATATAGTTTTTTGGCGCATTAAAATTTAAAAGGAAAGGAAATTACTCCTTACAATGTGACGACATAATATATATATATATATATATAATAGATAAAATGGGCCAAAGTAAAAAGCTTAAACTAAGAGTAAAATAAATGATCAGCCCAACAGAGTAAATTATCAAAAAAATTTATTATCAAAATATTATAAATAGATATTGTTATTAATAAAGTATGTAATTTATGAGAATTATAATTTTTAAAAATATTTATAATATTGACTTGAGCATAAAAAATATTGTATTCAACTCACCTTATATTATCTGCAGTACCCTTCAAACCGAATTCAACCTAAAGACCTTACCAATTCAAGAGTGTAACTGTCCCACCAATACACCCATCCAAGGCTTACTCTCGAACATAGAAGAACTTATAATTATACTTATAAATTGCCTATATTAAAAAAAGAATTATCAACACTGGGATCAAAATTTAAACATTAAGGAAAACAATTTAATTGTTAATAGTTGAATCCGTCCTTAATAATAATTTAAAATATTCTTATATATATATATGCATACATACATAATTATAAAAGAATTCAACTTAACAAGAATATTTTCAGTAACTTGATTTAATATTATATTGAGAAATTCAATTTTAAGTTGAGAGGATCACAAGAAATTTCCTAAACTAAGATCTTGTAGGGGGAGAAAAAGGAGTTGATACCCTTGTAATCAGAAGGGAAACATAGGGCATCAAAGAAACACAAAGACATGGATATGATATTTGTATAGTTAGGGGGAACTACGAATAAGAACATATGAGCAAAGGAATCATTTAAATTAACTGTATACACAACATGTGATCCTCTCCAGTTATTATCAACACAAAGTCATCAACGAGAAGATTCACGTGAATGTCAACAAGTTATTAAGAAAATTATTGTCACGGAATCCATTCTCATTCTCACAAGAGACCAAGATCGGAGACAAATCTAACCAAAAGCCAAATAGGAATCTCTTTGTTTTGTGTCACTTTATATATATATTTTTTATAAAACACAAGTAAAAGAAAGTTGCTAGTATTAAAATATTTAACCAAGACTAATAAATTTATTGTAAATAAGATAATTAACTAAGTTTTGCGTAAATAAATTTGGGTTTTTAATTAAATAAATCTGTATTAAGGTATTAGTTTGACTTAAATAAAAATAAGCCAAAGCAGATTAGGACTTTGTCTCCGCCAAGCTTAAAGCTTAGCTCTTCAGTCGAATCACATCAAATCGCATTTGTCCATTATTGAGCCCTCCGCCATTATTATGATTAAACAAAATCCAGAAAATATAAAAAGGAAAAGAAAAAGAAATATTTATAATTTATTTATAGGGACAGAGTACGCGCGCTTTGGCTCCGGTATTGCACGTTGTTTTCTTTTTAGGCTGTTTCCCAGTTTCACACAGGTAATTCCGTTTCCTTCCTCCCCAAGTCTAGTGAGAGGGCCCACTTAAGCAGTTGACACCACGTGTCGAAATATCATTTGCTGGCCAGCTCATTCAGTATTTGCTCAGTTTCCATTCAGCGTTTCTTTTTAGCCTTCCCATTTTATCCTTTCCCTTTTATCCCATCCCGTACTTTTTGTTTTGGTGTTTCAACTAAACCCATTGGATGATATGGATATCATCGTAATTAAGGAGACAAGCCAGGGTACAATGTAATACGCGGTATATGCGATGAATTTAAACGCGGTTTCTCCTAAGTAAATGAATCGAGGATTGTGGGCTGAGGTGCGGGGACTCTACTGTGAGTGAAGCTCTCTCTCTCTCTACTTCCTCTCTCTAACGAGCCGCTGTTTCACTTTCTCAGCTGTTTCCTTTTACCTGAGTGTTCATGAAGGAAAAAGATTTAGAAGAGAGAAAAATCTACGGGCCATCACACATCCTAAAATCCTCAGAATCCCTCTGATTCTCAATCCTGCTTCTGTTTTTTTCTTCTTTACATCGATTGAGGGGTTATTGAAATTCTCTCTTTGTTTCGGAAAACTGTCTCTGATACTATATGGGAGCGTGCGACTATCTTCCCCCTCGTGCGGAAGAGGTGGCTATGTTGTCTCTAAATTCTTTGCCTCTGGGGTTCCGATTCCGGCCCACGGATGAGGAACTCATTGATTACTACTTGCGAGAAAAGATCAACGGGAACGACGACGAAGTTAGGGTTATTCGGGAAATTGATGTCTGCAAATGGGAGCCGTGGGATTTACCAGGTATTTTGCTTTATTTGCAATTTTGTTACTCATTCATTCCTTCTTTCGGGATTATGATATGTTGTTTGCTCGAATTTTTGCTTTTGTGTGGTTGGTGGCTTGTCATAAGAATTGGTAAAGTTACAGTGTTTGCTTTACTCTTTTTACCCGAGGCATTGTTTGGGTATTTTTCAAAATTCTGCGAGTTTTGCATATATCTATTGGAATTATGTTCCTTGTTGAATTTGTTGATTATATTTTATTTTCTATTCTGTGCGATTATTAATCAAAATTATCCGTGACAAATTTCTTGTATGAAAACCAGCGACCTTTTATCATAGTCTGTGCAAAAAAGGGTAGAGGATTGCAGCATTAATGTGTAATTGCTTCATAAAAACTACTGCATAAAATTTTGCTTGTATTCATTTGAGTGCTGACGTTATTCTTTCATGGGTTGTGTTATATAGATTTGTCGGTGGTACAGTCCAAAGATCCAGAGTGGTTCTTTTTCTGTCCGCAGGACCGTAAGTATCCAAATGGGCATCGATTGAACCGGGCAACTGCTAATGGCTATTGGAAGGCGACGGGAAAGGATCGCAAAATTAAATCTGGGACGATCTTAATTGGAATGAAGAAGACTTTAGTTTTCTATACTGGCCGTGCGCCGAAAGGGAAGAGGACCTATTGGGTTATGCATGAGTACCGTCCAACTTTGAAGGAGCTGGATGGCACCAATCCTGGACAGGTAGCTTCTCTTCTGTTATTTGTAACTCTGTCTGATTTGATTAAACCACATGTGATGCAAGCACTAGGGTGTTATCTTTAACTCCCATTCCATATGATTCTTATTTTCGTGCTTTTTTACTTCAAGATTACTCATTTCCTACTTTTTTCTTGATTTAAAAGGTGTAGCTGCATCTCGCAGGCTCACAATTCCCCCTTAGTCCACCTTCACACAACCACCACTTGTTTCAATATACACTGCACCGGTCTTCTGTTTTTGCGTTTGGTTACCATGCCCTATATGGAGTAACTATATGTTACTAAACTTTGTTGTTTCATTTGACTTGTACCAGAATGCATTTGTCCTTTGTCGGTTATTTAGGAAACAGGATGAAACTCTTGAAGGTTCAAATTGTGATGAAGTGGAGCAAACTGTGTTAACTCCAATTGCTGCTAAAAATTCGCCAGAAGATCTAGCTACGATTGCAGTATCCCCCCCATCACAGGTAACTGAAGATCGTAAGCACCATGGAGTCCTGTCGTCTATCACTGAGAACTCTGAAGAAGCAACATCCAATGTCATAACACCGACTGATTGCCAGAGTGATGGATGTGATGCTGATTATGCCCAACATCCGATGACACAACCAATAGCTACAGAGGTGAGATGGACTAATTTCAATCTTTTTTTTTGTTCCTCCACAACCCCCCCCCCCTCTCTTTTCTTCTGGGCCAATCTGCCCGAGTTAATTTGTGGACTTTGGGTTTTATGAAGTGCCTATAACGATTCCTTCTTATGCAGGTTAATCCACTGGAGAGCTTAGGCATTTTTCTCAACCCAATTGGCGAGACGTTGGATGACAAACTTTTTTCCCCAGTACACATGCATATGCCGCAACACATGTATTTCCAAGTAAATAATGAAGCAGAGTATGGTACAAATGGGGAAAATTTTGCAGAGTTATTGGACTCAGTCGTTAATTGGGGTGATTTCTCATGTGACTTGTCGAGCTCTCAGAAAACCCAAACCATTTCTTGTGGTAAAGACAATGGATCAGGCAGTGACTCGGAGGTGGAAATGGCCAGTGTACCAGTAAGTAGCAGCTCTAGCAATATTTGGTTTTGGTCGTGTTAGCTCATGCCTCCAGATTGGCACAGCTTTGTTTGCTATAAATGTTTATGGGTTCTGCTTATTGTCCTCCCAATTAATACTTCAATTTGCAATTTGCTTTTCTATGTGTATGTTTGAGTTTATTTAGCATAGCTTACTTGTGTCTCATCTATAAAGTTGTTGTTTATTGTCTACTGTAGTTTACGCCAAGTTTGCAAACTGGATGGCCTGAGGTAAACATTGACAGGAAGCATCCCTTTATCGGGGCAGCTCCAGAAGTTTACAGCACCATCACCTCGGATCTTAGTGGAAATCAGCAGAAGAGTAATATGGGATTATTGCAAAACAATTCCCAGATGGCTTCCTTACCTGATGTTGCTGGCCAAGTATACAATGTGTTTAATGGTTATATGGAATCAGGAAATTACAATGCTGTTGCTAGTAGTGATAATGGTACTGGAATCAAGATAATGACTCGCCAATTACGAAATGAACTTCCTAACATGAATCCTCTGAACCAAGGTACTGCCGCAAGAAGGATACTCCTGCAATGCAAGTCACATAGTGTGTTTACAAAACCAAAAGAGAGCCGCAAACCAGAAGAGGAGGATTCAAAACCTGTCATTGCAGGGGTAAGAAGTTTGTTGACAAAAACTTGTCTTTCTAATCCTAACTTGAGATTAATATGGACCATGTTACAAGATTCACGAGATACCCCTTTTGCAGGGGAGGAAAGTTTCAGAAAATCATGCTGCTGCAGATGAGAGTGTTGCTGATACCAAGGTTGTGAATGAACCCCAGAAGACATCTCTTGACGCAGCTGACAATAGTAAGATTTATCAGCAACATGATACAAAGGCGAATTCCATCTCGGAGTTGAAAGAGGCTTTATTGTTTGAAGGGGTTCCTGTGAAATCAAAGCCTTGCGTTAGCCGCAAAATCCTGTCATCTGTTGTATTTATTTTCGTGGTCGTGGTGTTAATAGTGTTCTTTGCTAACATATGGGAATATCTTAAATTTTGAACTGGTAGGAGGAAATCATTCGTGTAAGCCCCAACGCTTTTTTTGGGGGCCTTGAACATAAGAGAAGGCATTCTAGGGTCGACTTTGTTAGTGTTGTTTATAATTCCATATGTGTAGATGTAGTCAGTGCTTATATAATATGGTTAGCCAGCACTTGTTCTGTTGTAAATTTCTTGTTAACCCCAAACTCTTTTTTTCTCGGTTCTCTTACTGTTTAGTAATAAATTTAAGCTTTTAACAATAAAATGGTTATCTTGACCTCGCTTCATGTTTTAGAAACAACAGGCCTTCCTTGCTATACTAATGCGGTTGTGTTTTTGACTTCGCTGGTCTATTTTCACGCTCCACCCCTTTGGGTTGGGGTGTAAAAAGAAAAAGATTGTTATAACAAATCAACCCTTAAAAATAATTTGATTCAATAAAAGCAATCTGATGCATGTGATCATTCAAGTCTTTTTATAATAAATCAACCCTTAAAATAAATTGATTCAATTCTTATTCTTTTTGGTTTTCTCTAGGTTGGAACTATCCAACATCACTTCTTAATAGACCATTCTAATTGATTAGAATCTACTAAATAATATTTTATTTATCGTTGAATTGTTTTTTCTTTAACAATTAGAAGCAATGAGTGGGACGGAAAAATTGATCTACTACCAATTAATCAAGTCCTCTAATTAGCCTTTATCATCAATAATCCTATTTGTATCAAATTATGTATATTAATTCCTTTTTTGTCATGGGTATGAGGAGAGAGAGTTGCCATAGATTTTCAACTTAAGCTAGCCCACCTCCACTAACTTTTGTTATTGGAGAGCTTCAATCGTGATGATTAATATACCATTTAAACATTCTTTCCTAAAGACTAGTTGTTGCTGATGAAGACTAAAATATAATATCATATTACGACCAGAGAACGTAGGTTGGATTTTTTTAGTTACTTAGATACGATATGGGTGTCGGTCAAGGTAGTGGGTAATTTTCCAAATATGTGTTGCAGATAGGTCAACATGTCAAGTTCAATATCATCATCATCCATCAGTCTCTTTCCACTCCGCTGCTAAGGCCTTCGAATTTCTAGCTGCTTTCTGTTTGATTCCTTTTCAAAATTCGTCAATGGCCTCGCGCTTCATCGCTGCGATTCTTCTGCTTGTTCTGTTTCTCTCACTCACTTCCCCTTTAGCTGTGTATACCCCAAAGGATAATAATACCTATGGAAAAGAGATTCTAAGCGAAGCCCAGAAAGATAAAGATTGGTTAGTTTCAGTTAGAAGGCAAATACACGAGAACCCAGAATTGGCTTTCCAAGAACACAAAACCAGTGCACTTATCCGCAGAGAACTTGACAAACTTGGCATTCCTTACACATACCCAGTTGCCAAAACCGGCATCGTTGCCCAAATTGGCTCTGGTTCTCCCCCCATCTTTGCTCTTCGGGCTGACATGGATGCCCTCCCCTTGCAGGCAAGCCCAGGCATTGATTTTTAGGTTTATTCTTTTGAGAGATACATCTCTGATGTTTGTTAGTGAATATATATTGGTTTCGTGCAGGAGCTTGTTGAGTGGGAACACAAGAGCAAAATTGAAGGCAAAATGCATGGCTGTGGACACGATGTTCACACCACGATGCTGCTTGGTGCTGCGAAATTGCTGAATCAACGGAAAGATAAGCTTCAGGTTATTGTTTGTTTGACAGTTATCAATTTGCTGATGATTTTGTTGGGTGTTTTAATCTAGCGTTTAGATTTATAATGTTAATTTTTATTCAGTGCGATTCTGACATTCATTGTGGAAAAACATGATCATATCTTATCCAGTGTCAGAACCCGAGTCTCATATTGATTGTACAGTGGGAAAATCTTGGATTCTTGACATATCTATAGGCTTAAAATTCTAAAATTCAACACTATCTAGCCCCCTGATAAGCTTATGTAGAAAGATAGGAGGCATTATCTGGAAGTTGCAGCTGCCCCTTTATTTCTTTTTTCTTATTTGCTTTGTCTTACTGCTTCAAGTTGATTTCTTGGATTCTTTGCGACGTTGATCTGATGCTCATTTCTCATCTATATCTTTCCAAATTATTTGTTTAACAATACCATTGTTGAAAATGAGTTCCATATAAAATTTGCACCTTTAGTGTGAAGAAAGTGGTTTGAGGATTTTTCATTGAATTGAGAATCAGAGTAGGTACACATCCTTAAATAATGGGTAGGGATACAAAGCAAAACACAAAGCTTACATCAGAAACTCTAAACCAGAAACAGGTACAGGTACAGCTACACAACTTGCCCAACTAATCCAATTCATCTAACTGCCGTGCCACGTCAGTAACAGAGAAGAGGAATACACTGTGATAAGCTCCACCGAACTTCAATGCTCCAACACTTAGACTTTGATTTCTAGGTTTAGTCTGTTTGTTGTATCTTTGACAACACCTCGTTAAATCAAGATCCTACTGTTTAAAAATTGGCCTTTTCTGTGCTTTAATCTTCTAGTTGGCAACAATAGAAATCCCCTTTTTCCCAGTACTGAAGCAGAAGTTGGATAAATGGCTCTTGATTTTCAGTAGAAGTCACTTCTGATGCTGTGTTTGAGGTACTGAATTATATTTAACTCCTCAAAATCTGTTATTTAAAGATCTGTATTCTTATTTTCTGGTGTTGAAGGGTACTGTGAAACTTCTTTTCCAACCTGGTGAGGAGGGAGCTGGTGGTGCCTCTGAAATGATAAAAGAAGGAGCTCTACAAGGCGCTGAAGCAATATTTGGCATGCATGTCGATTTTAAAAATCCCACAGGAACCATAGCGTCGGCTGCAGGGCCTGTCGCTGCTGCTGGATGCATATTTCAGGTAAAAATAGCAGGACAAGGAGGGCATGCTGCAATGCCACACATACATGTTGATCCAGTACTGGCTGCATCATTTGCAATATTGGCTATTCAACAACTCGTCTCAAGAGAAACTGATCCCCTCCATAGTCAAGTATGCCTTAAGCTCTATCTGATCTTGTGATATTGTAGCTACATATTTCAGAATCTCAGATTATCTTCTGAGCCTATCTATGTGTTTCCTTTTCTCTTTCTGGGATTTTTTCTTTCGGCATTGAATAAAGCTTCAATGACAATGTAATGCTGACAATGAATTCTTTGCTAAAGGTAGTATCAGTTACTTATATCAAAGGTGGGACTGCATTAAATTTGATTCCTTCTTACGTTGAATTCGGGGGCACCATAAGAAGTCAGACAACTGAAGGTTTGTACCATCTCATGCAGCGATTCAAGGAGGTATGCTTATGCACAATAACTTCTTTAGACATTACTGCTATCAACGAGAAACTCCATTCAGTTTATTTCGGTTGCACCATGTTATTCATATTTATGGTTCTCTGTCCTTGAATGCGTGCTTGACTGTCTTTAAATTACGATTCACACAATAAACACCTTCTTAATGGTGGGTTAAGCTTATATATTTGGTGGAAAGGTTATTAAAGAACAAGCAGCTGTGCTCAGATGCAAAGCATATGTTGATATGAAAGAAGAAGAGCACAAACCATATCCAGCTGTGGTGAATGACAAGAACTTGCACCTGCATGTGGAAAGGGTTGGCCAACTTGTGCTTGGTCCTGAGAATGTGAAGGAGTTCGAGAAGGTTATGGCAGGCGAAGATTTTGCATTTTATCAACAACTGGTTCCCGGAGTGATGCTTCATATTGGAATAAGAAATGAGAAAGTGGGAGCAATTCACTCTCCGCACTCCCCATTTTTCTTTGTTGATGAGCAAGTCCTTCCAATAGGGGCAGCGATACACACTTCTATTGCTGAATTGTATTTACTAGACAAGCATAAGCTCCAAGACTCTTATGTTCAATAATCCTATCAGTAAATTGGATCTGCATGGACTCTTGTATCTGTTTGCTTGACAGATGTGTAAAGATATAACTTTTTTTAAAGAAGAAAAACCCCGCTGATCAAGATTTGTGAACATTCAGTTCTGGTTGGCTTCTTTTTTTTTTTTTCCTTTTCTTTACGTATTTCTATCATTTTTCTTTTTACTTATTTACTCTTGTAAAATAACTAAAACACAACTTTAACAATGAATATGTAAAAGCGGATGTGCAACTAGCATTCCCCTATATAGTAATTTATATGGCGTCCTGCGTAAAAAGACAAACAAGGTTAAGGGAAAAACATGAGGGACGAAGAAAGAGCCACAGTCCCATGTGCCCTCCCATACGTTCATTGCACTCAATATGTCAATTCAATTCCTCGACATTATTTCTCTTTTTTCTCACCCAGCAAAGTCCCACCATTACTCACTGATATATCAAGCTGTGACATGCTTCAGAAGTAGTCCGTTTTTAATGTACTCCAAGACAAGCAAGTCCATGTCCCCTGTCAGATCACCAAAGGATATTATTCTTTTCTCAGTGCATGCCATGCCCATTCCTGTAGTATCTAATATTAAATACAGCAGCATTGCTCTTCCATTCATGAATTCATTTTTATTTTTCATATTACTGCTTGTATTTCCAGATTAAAAGATGCAGCTTTTGCCAGAAACAATTATATATAAGTTGTAAGGTTGGCAAAAAGTAGACGTGCTTGATCTTTTCCACAATGTCAGAGATTCTTACTTCAACAAAGTCCATGCTTAGATTTGTATAATATATTTTCAACATCTAATTAGTTCCAATTCAGATCAACCATTCTGAAGTTGAGTTAGGAAATTAATCCTGTCTTGGCAGTATATTAAACACCATCATTAGCAACCTCTGAGTCGGTACAAGACTAATCTGGTTCCGGATGAGAAACAGTAAATA
Organism: Bauhinia variegata; assembly: GCA_022379115.2. Classification (NCBI taxonomy): domain Eukaryota; kingdom Viridiplantae; phylum Streptophyta; class Magnoliopsida; order Fabales; family Fabaceae; genus Bauhinia; species Bauhinia variegata. The sequence goes on along the minus strand of CM039431.1, from coordinate 18,931,040 downwards.
GTAAATCTCTTTCTGCATGCATGCAATGTTTATCCCTCATTTCGTTTTCTTGGTGTTACTGTTATAGTGTTGTAAAGAACTAATGATTAAGTAGGTGGCCGATAATGAATTCATGTTCCATTAGATTCTTCAATAATGATAATGCTTTTTATATTTCTCTTGTAGTAATATGATGTCTTCGTATTTGTCTGCAAACATCAATAATGTGCTCAATGATTTAGACCTTTTCCAATTAAAAGAAAAAACATAACTTTAAGAAGAGAACGAGAATTCTCAATATATCATATTCTGCATTATTTTGTAATATAAATGACAAACATTACACTCTCGTTGCTTAAAATATAGAATACAGGAATATGGAAGGTACTATCACCAGACACCTCCAATGATTAAGACTTGAAAGCATTTCAAGTTTGAAACTCAAATCAAATAGCGTCGGTGAAAATGGACCTTGTTGTGTAGAATATTGCAGAATTCAGTGATCGATAACCTGATAGCAGCAATTCAGTGATGCCCATTGTCCCTTGAGGTTGAGGCTACCCATAAACCAGATCATTCTTTTGATAATAATCTCTTTAGTCATTACTTCTGTAACTGTAACGAAGTCGACAAATGGAGTTTTCCCACTGAGTATTTTTTCACTAGCTTAATATAAAGTAGGCCCTAGAAAGCAATCATACACGTTGAGCAAATGACAGTAAGCCAAGAGTCCCAATAATTATATCACAAATGCTATTGTGAATAGTTTGAGGCTTGAGTCCCGAAATTCAACTCACTTAATTGTTCTCATACCAAAATAAAAAAATTTAACATACTCGTTATGCTTTCACTCTATTGTGTATTTATGCAATTAACATACTTTAAATTCAACCACATTTATCTATTTATTTATTATTTTGTTATGTTAAGTAAGCTATGACTAACTGAAGTGATTATTATGAGTATGAGTTTCATACAATTGTAAATTATGGTTTTGTACTATTGGGTGGTTGAATATGAATATGATTTGCTTTGCTAAGCTAAGGAACCATCCACGTTCTTAGCCGGCCAACCCAACAACACAATGGGGCCATATTTCTTGATTAGAATCTCCTAATCACTCTCCCTTTCAACATTTGGACAATTCTTTGTCACATGATCAAAATCTCCTTTTTTTTTTACCACTTTATTATTGTTATTATTATTTTAAAAAGGAGACTTAAAGCTAATCAACATGGGTCAACCTATATTCTCTTGGGGTGGCAATCTCTTTGGCTGGATTTTACCAAACTTTGCATCAGGTAAAAAGAATATGTGTTGGTTGGTGGAAATTAAATCACCCACCTTCTGGAATTCAGTGATTGAGGATGAGATCTCCACCAAATTAACCATTAAGGGGGTTAAAACTTAAAAAGGGGCCCTTGAGTTGGTACTCTAGCTGAGTCATCTTCACATGTGTCACTGCATGAACAATATAGCTGAGCCTCTTCTTTCTTCTTTTCTTTAATAACATGCAAGAATCAAATCAAAAGACAACAACACTGTTTACTGTTCAGGGAAGATTGGTTTTCAGGTTTCCATGAAAAGGGCCTGGTCGGCTTTGATATGATTGAAGGAAAAAATCTACTGAACCAGTTCTTATATAATGTTAGTATAGTATAACTATAGTTTGGTAAGGTAATTGTTGTTGACATGGGAGCCTTTGTATACATTCATACTAGAATTTTAATATGTATCTTATTATAGTCCCATCAATGTTCTATAAACAATTTGACTCATCACTCTTTGGTATGTAGGATTAGTCAACATATCTGATGGGGAAAGAGGTATTGATTGGCAAATTAATTCAAACCAGTGTAAGTGAAAAGAAAAGTAGACCCGATCATAGAAAATTAACTAACATCCCATGTGCAAATCAACTTTGCTTTCTTTATTTTTACTCGCAAAACCTAGACACTTTGGGATCCCCATATACATTTCACCCATCCCAATCACAAGGTCATGGAAATGGGAAATGCATTGCATTGCTTAAGTTCTAATTGATGTAGGAAGTAAAAATGCTCAATTAATTAATCTCTTCATGAAATCACAACTTTTCTCTCACCCTGCTGTTGACATCTGCCTCATTTAATCTAAAACTTTAATCTTTTATGAACCTCAAGCTCTAAATTCATGCACAAAACAAATGCTTTATCTCTTCTTTAAGAAATCACATATATAATAAATCTCTGGTGGTTTTGCTCATGAGCTCTGACTCGCTTAGACACTTTCTCTTCATCAAAACTATTCTAAGTTTTAGTTTAGGTGGAATAAACAAATTAATTTCTCTCATAAGCAAGCTTTGTGCATGAGTGTGATAGTTAACGGGGGAAGAATGTTTGATCAGCAAGAAAAGGAAGTGAAAAAGGGTCAGTTTTTCTGATATAAAATTGAGCTAGCTAATAGTTTAAAATGGCTGCAGTTACATCATTAGAAGAGAAAGATTCTCCACAATATTACATTAATCAATCGCCTTTACCAAAATATGTAGTTATAATTCTTTACTTTGGACTTTTGTGAGATCCTCACATTAAAGCAAAAGTTTATGTCACTGCCACCCATGTTAACTGCATAAACCTGATCCAACTTCCAAATTAAGACTAGTAAATTAATAACTTCCAACAGTTTTAAAAGCATCCTATATAACATGGTTGAGGTTAATTGGCACGGAGGGTATGTGCCTACAGGAGAGAATCACAGGTAGTAGACTGTTAAGAACACAAAACTAGGTGGTTTTTCCAGGTTGTCCTAGTGAGGTAGTAGGCTTACACATGTGGCATGCATGTCTGACACAGTGACACTTCAGCACCTAGATGTGCAAAATCTACCAGTCGGTGCCGATGGAAGTATTATCATATTTCAATGCCACCTTTCTCTCTCTCTCTCTCTCTCTCTCTCTTTCCCTCTTGCCCTTGCCAGTCACCCATACCATAACCTCCCCTTCTTTCTATATATATCTGGTAACCCTGCTCCACTGGTTGCCTCCCCTTCTACCTTCACCCTTGAAGATTGAAAAGAAATATTAAACTAAGTGGTTCTTGCTACACTTAGTGGCATTGCATGTGCTCTGGAATCACTCTGTTTAGCTTTATAATTCTAATCACCCACCGTGCATCTATTATACTCCAAGTCCAACTCCTTCCTTCGTTATAATATCACTCTCTTCTCTTCACTTCTTAACCCTCTCCATCTCTTTTCCCCACATCAGAATTCTCATTTTGTTTCTTTAGAGCAAATGGGTGAGGAAGCCAAGCAGGTGAGCCTTCATTTGGCATTCTGCTCTCTTCTGTGACTTGATGGCTAATTGGGTCTGTTTTGGTTTTAGTGCTTATTGGTTTTGTTCATTTTTCTTTATTGGATATATAGGAGCAACCCAAGGCGGAGGCAGAGGCGAAGCCAGAAGAAAAACCAGCAGAGGAGAAAAAAGAAGAGAAAGCAGAGGAGGAGAAGAAGGAAGAGCCTAAACCACCAGCACCATGTGTGCTTTTTGTGGACCTGCATTGTGTGGGATGTGCCAAGAAAATTCAGAAATCTATCATGAAAATGAAAGGTACAAAATCCATATCAATCTTTTCTTTCCCTCTAATTCTATGCATGCATGTGGCCCGTGTACAGTTTTGGCTTATTTTCGTTTGTGTTAATGTTCAACAGGAGTTGAAGGAGTGGTAATTGATACTGCTAAGAATGAAGTGACCATAAAGGGAATCGTGGAACCGCAGACAATCTGCACAAATATAACCAGGAAAACAAAGAGGAGAGCCATGGTTATTTCTCCATTGCCTGCTGCTGAAGGAGAGCCTATACCAGAAGTCGTTACCTCCCAGGTGCCATAAATTTTACAGTTTACTTCTTTTTTCTGGTACAAAAACAAAAGTGAATTATATGCAGACAGTAAATTAAAAAATGGTAAATCTTTGCTGTTAATCCAGGTTAGTGGACCAGTAACTATTGAGCTTAATATAAACATGCATTGTGAGGCTTGTGCTGAGCAGCTCAAGAGGAAGATACTCAAAATGAGAGGTAATTACTCAGTGTGGAATGGGTTACTGTAAAATTTTCTGTTTGTTACTGTCAAACTTGATGAACCAAAAGGAAAGAAAACAAAATGTCAGAGAGGAATCCCATAAAGGTTGCTTCATCTTTGCTGAATTTGGGCATGTCCACTATCTTATGTCTTGTAACCCACCCAAATTGCCAAATCAGATGGTGAGCCCCTAGACGTGGCATGCATGCAACTGTCCAAATTGTAGATGATGATTTGATTTAGACCTATTATTACTAGTCCATGTCCTGCATCAGACCGCACTTGGAAAAGAGAGTGAAAAGAATGGGATTAGGGATGTTTCTAGTTCATGTAAAGTTCAACCTTTGCTTAAAAACTATTGAAGCGACGTGTAGCTTTTGGGATTCCTTAACGCAGGTCTCCATCATGAATTGGCTATAGTATGTAATTAATGTGCAATTATGGTTTAATCATGCAGGAGTGCAAATGGCATCAACAGAGCTTAGCACAGGGAAGGCGATTGTGACAGGGACTATGGATGCACAAAAGCTAGTGGAGTACGTCTACAGACGCACCAAAAAGCAAGCCAAAATAGTGCCACAGCCAGAGCCTGAACCAGAAAAGAAAGAAGAAAACAAAGAAGCAGAGAAACCAGCAGAAGAGGCAAAACCAGAAGAGAAAAAAGAAGAAAACGCAGAGAAGAAAGAAGAGGAGAAACCAGCAGAGGAACCCAAGAAAGAAGGGGATGATAAAGCTGGGGGTGGTGAAGAGAAGAAAGAAGAAGAAAAGGGTAATGGTGGCGAAGGAAAAGAAGCCAAGAAAGAAGAAAGTGCTGATCAAGCTGCAATGGTGGTTAATAATCTTGAAGAGGAACACATGAAGAGGATGATGTATTATTACCAGCCACTCTACGTGATCGAACGAATCCCACCCCCTCAGCTATTCAGTGATGAAAATCCCAATGCATGTTGCATTTCATGAAGAGAAATGAAATTGTAATTGAGGAAAAAAAAAAAGAGAGTTCAGAGTATAGTTTGTAATCACAGCCAATGAGGGAAATTTTTGAGCTGGGTTGGTGGGCTGTGTCAAATGGAAATCACACACTCCTAAGTTTTATCAATAATAAAATGTTCTGTATCTTATGTACTTACATATTTTGTCAATATACTAATAACAAATCAACAGTGTACATATGATTGTAAAAATGTGTATCCCTATGCCTTTTCTTACCTTGTTAATTAATTAATATAATTTGTAACATAAATTCATGATTTTTTATGAATAATTTCATGTGTTCATAAGTAGTATTCAAGTATAACAAGCTAGGGCCCATCGAATTTTGTATTAGTTTAGTTTATATATATAAATATGCATCACAATTATTTTGATGGTATTATGTTTATTACTTTACTATCAAATGTGTATTTGTTCTAAGTTAAAGGTTTTAGATACAAATTCTAAAATTATACTTACGATAAAATATAATAAAAAAATTATTGTTTTAATAAAGATGTTTAATTTAAGTTAAATTAATTAGCATCTAGATGCCAAATCATTTACACCAAAAATATTCATCACTTTATTAGTTAGATCGATTAACTCATGATGTAAATGAAATTGATGACATATACAGATGGCATGAGAATATCATGAATTCTTTTGTAAAGGGGATAAAAATTGAGGGATTCCATTTAAAGAGTGATGAAAGGAAAATGTGCATGCAGCTGCCTACTTTAATGAATCTTTAGGGTGACATTGCCCTTTCTTTCTGGGAAAAGATATAGAAAAGGAAAGCCGAAAGAATGACAGAGATCCCATTCCAAACATTAATCCTCGTACTCTATATAAGATGCACAAAACTTTTTCATTACACACACTTAAGGATGTTAAGAAATAATATCTTTAAATTCTTTAATTACATAAGTATTAAATTAATTAAAAAATTATAGTATAAATTACATGAATAGAAATTAGTGAATTGTGTAATTTGTAGATTGATGTGAAATTTTGTATATAAAATATTAATATTATATAAAAATGGAGTACTTTAATTTGAACAAATTAAGCCTCTGTTGGTTGCTTAATTAATGTGGATGGCACATGTGAGTGACGAGAGTAAATACAATAGAGTAGGTAAGTTCGTAGAAGAACAGAGATTCCTTGGCAGAAATCAGAGGCGTGGGTTTCACATGGTTGAGTGGGTCCCATATTCAGTACGAAATCTGAGTCATCATACACTTAATCCACCTCATTGGGACCCACTTGATTTCTAATCACCACCTAATTTATTTCCCTCATGTTTAATACACTACATCGTCACAAGTGTCATTAATCAGTTAATTACTCTCCTAGGATTCTCCAGGGTGGTCCACATTGTGGACGAGAGGTTGAAGATAAAGATCAAGCACAAGAAACAGATAAGAAACTAGAAATGATTCACACCAACTTTACTTAGGAAACTGATTTAGGAGACGTTAATTTGATACACTAGCGTATTAATCTTTTATTGTAATGTTTATATTTTAACAATTAACATTATAAGGATGAATGTAAGATATCAATATTTTCTGATAAATAAAATGTAGATATTAGCCAAAAAAAAAAAACTGCACAGCTTCTTCACGGGATGAATAAAAAGCATGGGACAACTTTCTTGAGTAAATATTCTTTGAGCAAATAAAGCAACTTTTTATTGACCAATTGAGATATATAGTTCAACAATTTTTGTTGGGTAGGGGAAAAAAGGCATCAACCTTAGCCATATTCTTTTTTGTCCATATACTGCTAAGTTGGCTTGATGTGGATGTGTTTACGTGATCTCTGCAATGGACAGAGAATCCAACAGTAATGGAAAAGGAGTCAGGGTTAAATCTACTATTGAATATCAGCACTCCAACGTACAGTTAAGAAAATCTAGTTACCTAGAGGATATCAGTTCACTGAAAACTATAACAAAGACAATTGCAAGATTAATGTTTTATAAATCGAGGAGCTTGTTCTTGCAGTAATTATTGAGAATTTGAGAGGTCAAGTTAATTTAGTGATTTTCTTGCAATTTAATCCTTGTTTGAATTTTTAAGATTAATGTAAGTTGAAAGAATTGTCTCAACTCTCTCTCTTTTATTTATATATAAAAAAAAATATTGGGCCTTGCATGTTTAAAGTTCTGCATTTCATAATGCATGAACAGTATATGATTCAAGTTAAAGCAGGGAAAGTTGTTTGCTGCTCCCTTAATTTGGTTTTAAATGGGTATGGCTTTCATCAGAAAGCGAAGGAAAATGAGACATGCATGTGCATGGCGATTCAGTCGATGGCTAGTGCGTTTCCTTCATGTCCTTTCTGCATAATTAATACTTGATTTCTAACAGAGAATCAACGAAAGCATAATGATCATGTTCTTCAAAACTACTGCTACATGTATTGCAGGGCAAACAATCATAACCCTTGGTTAATATAAATTAAGTTGCTCAAGTTCCAATCTCCTCAAATTTAATTAACTATACTCAAAAAACCCACATGGGAGCCAAGCTCCAAAACTCTCCAATTCCCGATAGAAAGGAGAATACAATGTATCCGCTTTTGGCTACCAATAGACGAGTTGCTGACACAAGTTTGCACTCATCCATGTCACTATTCCCATTTCAAAAGATTTCCTTAATTAATCAAAGGCAGTATATGTCTTTCATTGCAAAATGCCCCTAATCTCCATCCTAGTCTAACTGAAGCAGCCAACATCATGAGAAAGTTGTAAGTAAAAGAAAAGAAAAAGTGGAAGAAAGACTCGAGAGTAGGCATCTTTTTTAAAGAGAATAAACATGATCCATGTCCTGAACAAAGAGCAAAAGACCTTGTATATATAAGGCTTGGACATATCCATTAGATAACAAGCAGCTCAAAACATTTGACTAGTTAAGAAGATCAAGAATGGAGAACATGCAAATTGTGCCACTTACAAGAACATTGTGGAGGCACAGTATGTTGAGATGATGGTTCCTTTGTATTCTTATGGATGCGAGAGGAAAGTAAAGAAAACCTTATCTAATCTCAAAGGTAAATAAAAACAGCATTTTTGGTATATATAGTTTTCATACCATAGTTTAATTTGACATATCAGGCAATCCAAATTCAAGTTCGTTTTTTGGCTGTAATTTAAAAATTAGGTTTGTGCATTAAATAGCCATCATTATACTTTGAAATTAATTTTTATCCAATTCATTGCTGAATAAAAAAGATTAACACTTTTAGTTCTTTGTTTGGATAAATTCATTCAACTCATCAAAACTGAGGTTTTCTGTTTATTCCCCTAAAGCCACAAAAGTATACACGCATGCCTAACAAACCAGAAAATAATGCTTGATACAGAAGAAGAATTGTAGCCGAACACTTCCATTCCATGTCCATGCACACTTTGAATTCTAGTGCTCATCTATAATACGTCTCTAGGATATGGCCATTGAACTTTCCCATTTGATTTTGGGCCTATATTTAATTTGTATATATCACTTTCGGTGGCACCAATACTGTTGATAAATAGCGAAACTAAAGTTCAAAGCTAGTCATGAGGGGACTCTGACACTCTTGTCGACGACCCAAAATAGAAATATTCACTTTAACTTTGTGATTTTTCTCGAGTTTTCATGCATCTTTAAACTGTAAATTGGTAAATTACTGACTAAGTTTGCGTTCATGGCAGGTATATACTCAGTAAATGTGGATTACAGTCAACAAAAAGTGACTATTTGGGGAATTTGCAACAAATATGAAGTGCTAGCAACCATAAGGAGCAAGAGAAAGGAAGCTCGTTTCTGGAACCCAGAAGAAAATGCTGCATTAGAGGATTCAATTTCACAATCACCGTCATCTCCACCACCACCACCACTTCCTCATAAGGATTCTAAGCCCTCTCTAACACTAATTAGAGTTCGATCTTTAAGTTTGAAAGCACTGAAGAAAGCCTTCACTAGATCATACTCTTTCTAACCAAAAAACTAAAAAGTGCTCAATTGCGTGTAAATTTGGGAACTAATGCAGTCCCTATCCTTCTTGTATATAGCTGCTGGTTCAAGCATCTGGGTTTCTTATTGTCCTTGCAATTTTGCTGGTTCCTTCATTGAATCTTACCTCAAAAGATCAGAATGAGAATCTGCACGCCTAATTATGTTAGAACAATCACCATCATACATTGGGAGGCTTATAAGGAAAGTAATGGGCTCTTGAAGATACATTGAATTCACTGCTAAGACTAGTATGCGTTATATATGTTATTTAATTATATATCACTTTTATTTCATATTACTTTCTCTGCTGGCTGCTGCTATATATGTAGTAATGGGATTTTGATGATTTCAACAACGGTGTTCATTCTATTGCTAGATGAAATTTTAGTCCTGCACAACCCATGTGTTGGGAAACTTGAGCTAGGAGCCAGATCACATGGCATTTTCCCAAACCCTCATGATAAAGTAAAAGCGTGCATCTACCAAGTTCGCTTTTTTGAAAGAAAAGGCAAAAAGTTAAACGCTTCAAAGCCACTACATGGTTTCTCACCAATGGGTTCAAACCAGATTAGCTCTTTAAAAGGATGCCATCACATGAAGGCTTGCAATAGTATAGGAAAATTACCATTTACGATGACTAGGTTATCCAAACAGTTAAAAATTATGTGAACACAATTCCCTTTGGATTGGATTGGATTGGATAGGAAAAGGAATCATCATTATATATTAGTATATTATTATTGTTGTAATTATCACATAAAAAACTTTCGATTCAATTGTCAACGTAAACCAGAAAGTGCCAGAATTCAGACCCTTTTGCCTAATTTCCCTCCCTTTATATATATGGCCTCACTTTCTCTCCTCAAATTTCATAGTGCACACGTTATAATTACCAAACCAGATACAAAAAGAGCCATTCAAGCTTCCTCTCTGAAGAGTTATCAACTTTGACAGAGAAACAGAGACAGAGAGAATAAAGAAGATGATAATATTGGTGAGCATGACGGAGATATTGGGGGAGTACACGGCGGCGCTGACAAGGGTGACGGAGCACCTCCTACCACGGCGGCGTAGCATGCGTTTTAGCAGTCTCAGGAACCTTCGTTCTCTTTCTACAGCCTCGTCTTCTTCAGACTCTTCTTCCTTTCTCCTCTACTTCTAGTTTTTAGCAAATGGGTTTCCTTTTTCTGGGTTTTGCATTTAATTTTGGGGTATTTATTACATTATTTCAATGTGCGAGGAGAGATTTTCTCTCAGGGCATGCTATCCTGTGTTGCATTTGATATGTAATTATGGCCGAGACTGGATAAAAGCAATACCTTTATGCATTCAAGCTTTGGTTATCTGACATATTTCAATTTTTCCCCATCTTGAATCAATCAATCCAATACAGAATGGTGTTGACAAGCAAAATTCATCAACAAGGGAACTGCAAAACGAACCAATGAGTTTCTGCAAATATAAACCTTACGCTACTGACAGAATTCAATTATGGAAAGAGCTACTCATTAAAATTTTCAAAAATATAATTTTTTTTTTCCATTTTTAATTTTGCCCGTTGTAAGTTAATCCTGTTCTTTCAGCACTTGAAGAAGAAATAAGAAAAAAGAAAAAAAGCTACAGAGTTCATTGGGTATTTCCAGATGTATGATTTACATCTGGGTACCCAAGGAAGCTGATTATGAATGTCAATAAGCCAATGATGAATGCCGACCAAAATAAATATAACGATGATGAGGAAAATTGAATTATTGGGGCATTGAGAAATGAGAGCAATGTGTTGTGATCCATTTCACATTCATCTAACAAGACAATTTCATTGGACATCATCATATTCTCTTGTCATTTCCTCGTAAAAAGAGCATGATTAGATGTGTCATTTCCCTTTCATGCTCCATATTATCTCTGCAAAGATTATACAAGTAGCTTCACCAATAAGGCAAAGAAAGAAAGGACAGTTAAAAAGGACATAGGTATTAGGAAAACTTAGAGCCGCATGGCATGCATACGTAGTTCTCAATTATTATTGAAATGGTGTCTTTAAGTTTGATTAGTGTAACATGTCATGTGCCATCGAAATGAAGTTAATTATATCCCCATACGTATCCTTAAAATAGTATCTTATCCATGTTGTTTGAGAATCAATCCACTAACCCAGCTTCTTATTTTGTTCTTGAAAACAGCTGAGTTTTAAAAAAAGTTGGACTTAGATTCTTTGCGCAGGTCAACTGTCTTGCAACAGGTATATATTGAATGGGATTAGAATTAATTGCATTACAATTATAATCTAATGGAGTTATCAATTTTAAAATTTTAAATTATTTATTATTTTCGTCACATACATTAATTTTATATTTAAAACATATAAAAATATTAAGTTTTCCTAGAAAAAAGATGGAAGACGCTATACACTATCTAGGAACCATCACAAACCTGTTTGCAGAATTCGAGTTATCCAACCAATCACATACTGGTCCAAGAACACGTTATAATCATCCTCATCATCATTTACGATTCAATTTCTTTTGGTTTTCTACTGTTAAAGAAAATATTGTTTTACAATTTTTTTTTGATAAATTTATCACATATGAATAAAATTTTATTTTTGATCGATAGATTACTAGATCAGAATTGAGTTAAATATGGAAGAATCCCATCATCAACAGCAACCCTAAATCTATCATGATGCGTAACATCAAATATTATTAACACATAAGATTCTAAGTGATGATAATAATAATAATAATGGTAATAATGTCGATATTGATGATGATAATTATGATATAACTATTTTTTAAAGTATATCCCAACGATTTATGTAATATATTATAATATTAGAATCATCCGCAGTTGTAAATATATATATATATATATATATATATATATACTGTTTTTTTTTTTTTTCCTGTGTTGTGTAATTAAAACAAATTTCGAAGAAATGCAAATTCGAATCTAAATGATAGTGACAAAGTCAAACAGAATCAGAAATATCTGGATGATATCTCTAATTTTTCCTAAGAGATTTGATTAAAAAATAATTTATCCGAGGAGAAACCAATGCTATTTAAAAAATAAAATAAAATTAGTCTGCTGATAGAGTCAAAGACAAACTCTAACTTACTCACGGTTATTGTTTCATCAGAATTTGAATTCTTATGTGCTTCAAATTACATGATTATATATTTGATGATTGTTTTCTCTTGATTATTTTTTTCCGGTGCGAGAGTTTAATTTAAGCTATGAGGAGTGTTGGTTCTTTTAACGACTGGACGCATGATTCATCGTCTTACTCAAATTTAGCATATTTTGCTCCACCTTTCAGCGTTGATCGTTCGCCTCCCATGGATGCTTCAATCCCCTATGCGGATTTAGCAGTCGCAGATGCTAACTCTTCAAATCACTCCCCGGTTCACTCTTCCGCTTATGGGTATGGTTACTTCTCTAATCCTGTTAGACAATCGGATTCATCGCCTTTCAATGCATATGGATATTCATTCGCGCAGCTACCAGTTCCCCCGTGTCCTGGTTTTAACTCTCTGGCTGCGGCTGCGGCTTATAATAAGGACTATCTTGCTTCTGATCAATCATACTATACTTCGTCCCTAATTCGTAATGGTAGCTCCTCTGTGCCGCATAATGCGTGGTCTCCCTCGGCTGGATATACAACCGTACATGGATTATCTGATTATGCTAAAAATTCATCTGAGATACCGTGTTCCGCCCAGAAGGGTGGCTCGTTGAGTCAGTTTGCTGAGTTCAACCGAGGCAAAAGTAAACAGGTGGAACCTGAGGAAAGTTTCTGGCCAATCGAAGCTCCTCCGTTTACTGAAGGAAACCCTGTGAACCAAGGTATATTTACTCTTTTTTGAACCTAATTTCCATATTCCCCAGAATTCTCTTTAGTTTCCGTGTTGAAAATGTTTTTTATATATACAATGGATGAGATAACTAACAAAAGATGAAAACAATTGATTTTGATAGTCCTGTTTTTTTTCAGCCCTTAACATTCCAAACAACCAAATAATTATGTTGCAATCCCTGGCTGAGAGGATAATAGGATTAAGATGGGAATCATTATATCCTTGTGAAATAAAAAGGAATACTTTCCTGAGTTAAAGACCCAGACTTTGTGTTTATGTTTATAAATGAGGTTTCTGATCAACCCAATATGAACACTGTCTCACTCTATATTTTCTAAAATGGACATTCTTGTAGAATTTTGTTATATATGAACACTGCAATAGCATTTACAATCATAGTAAATTTCTATTTTATTTACAAGATCTGTGGGTCTTTCCCTCATTGTTGTTGTTATTGTTATTATTATCTCTGAACAGCCTTTTTTGTTCTTCCATTCCTTGTATTATATTCCTAAAACATTATAAAGAACAAAAAAATCATTCTGTGAAGAAGTACAAGAAAAAAATAAGAATGAATGATATGCTGTGTGAACTAAGTGGCAACTGGTAATCAACTTATGTTAAATATTAATCTCTTCTTGCAGGATGTCGAGATGTCAAGGGCTCAAATAATAGGGAGCATAGCACCAATATGATGGGTCGGGGAAAGGAGTCTGTGCCTATTGTCGCAGACCAGTTAGAAGATAAATCTGTGCCAGTTGATTCTTTTATGCAGGGATTCCCTTTGTGGTCCCTGGAAACTCTTTATGGTGCGCTCTCAAAATCTGATTACTTGAGGCAGCATGATAAACAATCACGGGTTGATACAGGATCTTCAGCTTTTGATTTGAATGATGCAGGATCTTCACCAAAGCTAAGTTTTGATTTGAATGATGACGGTGGTGTAGCTGACGGAGAAGAGTATTTTATACTCAAAGGAGGAGCACCTCGATTTCAAAATCCTCATGTGAGTTTGACGGGTCTGAATTCTGTTACAAAAGATTGTTCTAATCCTGCCATAGACTCACCATGCTATAAGGGAGCTCCAGCTGAAGCTTCTCAAGATATAAGGAAGCTTCTGGAGCTTCTCAATTGTTCAAATCGTGTCATATACTCATCATGCTGTAAGGAAGCTTCTGAAGCTCGGACAGAAGAGTATTTTGGTTCTGAATCTAATACAGGAAATTACGTGAAGATGTCCTCTGAAAATGCAAAGGACAACCAAATACAAAATGAAGATCCTTCAACCGATGGAAACTTCGGATCAGAAGAATGCAATTCAGATGACGGATCAGAAGAATGCAATTTAGATGACGCAGTAGATGCTGCTTATTCACCCAGTGAGAATTCAGAAGTATCAACTCCAAATATGAATGTCCACATGTTGATTGATACTATGCATAATTTGTCAGAATTGCTTCTTTTTCATGCATGTGAATTGAAAGTGCGAGATCACATTGTTCTTAAAAATGTGATCACTAACCTCAATACGTGTATTTTCAAAAATGATGAACAAGTTATTCCAGTGCAAGAATGTAGCTTTCCCCAGCCACACACTACTAAATGTACCAGAGAATCACCTGAGGTTCAGCAGGTATGATCTGATTTCTTCAATTTAAGAATAATTCATGGTTCTGTGATAAGTTGAAAATTTGTATTCTTCTTTTGATGAGTTGCATAAGTCACAAATCAAGTAATCTATTACCTTCACTAATTGAAGATAAGAATCTCACTGTTATGCATGTAAAATAAATAAGTAAACACATTTTGCAAGCTTACACAATATACGCTAACTGAAGCTAACCCTTACACATGAGGCAGAGCACACAATTAGTCATCTGATTGAGCTACATCTTTCTTGACCATTAGAGTATGATGATTATTTGATTTAGTCTTTCACTGTACTGTTTGTGTGTCACCAATCTGATTCTCAGAATGCAAGTTCCAAGAGACCCCAATCAAGCAAGGCAGGACCAGAGTGTGCTGATGTTGAGACTGAAAGCCCATTTGTTGAAGAGGTGAACCGTCACTTCATGTTTAGTAAACATTTGAAGCTTGCAGATTTATTTCCCGTCAAGAATGATGAAGAAATGATGAAAGAAGACAACATGATTAAGGTGCATTATATGTTATACTTTATCTTATTTTACTAATGAATTTTTTCTGTAACATAAGCATGCCTTGATTGAACAATTGGTCCAGATGGCCTCCCATAAGGTCGAGGTTCCAGGCTTGAATCCCCATTCCCCAAATACCCCAGTTAAAAAATTTAGTTTTTTCTATCTAAAAGCAATATATATATATGTATATTTGCCTTTCCTAGAAAGGGAACAAGATAAAGTAGTAGGAACAGAAAAAGTTAATTATTTTGTATACTTTGATTTATAGGCTCTAAAGAGGATCCTTTGTGAGAATATGGATGGCGAGGAAGGAGCTGAGTCACAAACTTTGCTATATAAAAATTTATGGCTTGAGGCGGAGGCTGCATTATGCTTCACCAACTACAAAGCTCGCTATGATCAAATGAAGATTGAAATGGATAAATATTCATACAAGCAAAGAGGTTGGCATATTTAACCATCTTTGTATTTTGACCCACTTGTTCAATATCATGAATACATTCCAGGGAAATTGGTTGAATTTTGGTTAACCTAATGTTCTTCTTCTTATGCCTTAGATAATGCATTTGGCATTGAGGAACCATCAAAACCAGAGGTTCTTCCTACCAAGCAGAATTCTGCAACCGAAGTGAATACCCAGGATTGGCCCGTCTTAGATGCTGCCAATGCAAAGGAACTTTCAGGTTTCAAGTTTTCTCCTGATTTGAACAAGCCTAATACATTAGAACCAGACGAGAAGGGTAGTCAAAAACCGGATAGTTTCATCCAGGATTCTCTTGTTTCTGGCCCAAACAAGCGCACCAAAGAATATGAGGCTTCCATTGTTGCCAGGTTCCATTTTCTCAAATCTCAGCTAGGTGATTCATCCATAAGTCTTACCAATGCGGAGGAGCTATTAAGCCCTGAGGCTTCCCAAGCTCTTGACTCGACAGATAAATTAGCATCTGGTGTGACAGGTATCAAGGCCAATGATTTTGAGGCTTCTGTTATGGCTAGATTTCATATTCTTAAATCTAGGGCTCAAAGTTCAAGTCCTAAGTCTTCAGAAGGGCAACTTTTAGATGGGGTTGAATTTGCTGGCAGTGGAGCTGATTGTTGCACAATAAGAACAGCATCAGGGAGTGAAAATTTGGATGAAGATATAGACCCTGTCGTGAAATATCTCACTTCTTCCACTAGTGAGGACAAGTCTAATCTGAAGGAGTTTGATCTAAATGAGGGCTGTCTCACTTCTTCCACTACTGAGGACAAGCCCAATCTGAAGGAGTTTGATCTAAACGAGAGCTATCTCACTTCTTCCAATACTGTGGACGAGTCCATTCTGGAGGAGTTTGATCTAAATGATAGCGGCAGGTTAGGCAATCAGCTTCCTACAGATTACACTGATAGCGCCTCATCAGATTGGGAACATGTTAAGGAGGAGGAGCTTGTGGGTGCAGAATTTTAAACCTTGACAAGATTGACTGAAGGACTAGATGAACATTTGACATTTTTTACTATCTTTTGTTAGACTTTTATTTTACAAAATCTCGTGTTTGATGGATGAGTCCGACATTAAACTATAATTTATCTTATTTAAGCCCTCGTCATGTGCCCATGGTTTTTTTTTGGGTTATGTTGCTTGCTTGTTTACACATGCAGATTAAATCACAAGGCCACGAGATGTTCTAGAAGTAAAAATCACTTCATAAATTTTTTTTATTAAAAAAAAACACTTGAGGTACTTTGGGACTGTTCTGGTTGCTTTTGAAATTTCGAAGATTGACATTGCTCCCATGAATTACGGAGCTAATTACAAAGCACAGCTGGGTTATGCAGAAACTCCCATGAATTAATCCATGCATCAAAACTTCTATCTTAATACTGTTAAATACCTCCCATAATTCAATGCTGTAATGCGCTGGTTTCTACTTTCTATGACGGACATCTATGAAACACAGAACTTCTGAGAAAAAGCGACATAGAATTAGATCGATGACAGAGCGAACTATAATATTTTTCCGCTGGGCAACCCAGATTTTGGAAACATGCTTCTTTGTTAGTTTTACTGCAAAAAATGAAAAGAAATCTAGGAGTATGGGAGACTCAAAGTTTCAGCTACACCACAAAGGCACACAAAGAATAAATAGTCCTTGAGGATTCTATTGCGCTCTGTCACGATCAATGCTACACCTAATCCCATTTTCGAAATGTTTAATTTACGAGAAAGACTAGTTTTGAAGGGAAAAAAGTTTAATGTGACTTGTCTCTTATGCATGTTTAATCACTAAAAGTAAGCCTGCTTTCCAGGAATCCAAGGATGCCACTGTCTCAAGTAGGCCAAGTTAGTTCGCTATCTAACAGAACTCTTTTTCTTTAATTTTTTTCTCTTCGTAATTTACTAAAGTTTCGAACTTTAACAACTAATTTGGATTTTCATGCACTCAAGTCAACTTAAATCGATTTGCGTACCCATTCCTAATCCAATTACAGCGTGAAATTTTGAGAGGGGGCTTTATAATAATACTACAGTAACATCTTCATCTAACGTATTCTGCTTGTCCTTTCTTACATTCTTGGCCATCAAATAACAACGATATTCCTGCTTATTGCCTGCCTGATCATAAGGCACTGAAAGGACACTATAATCTTCTTAATTATTGCCTTTTCATCTATAAATAAGTAATGCTCATGTGATAAACTCATTGGAGTGGCAATGAGTCCAAAGAAGATAAATTGCGTGACCATGGTTTTGATCATATGTTTCTTAAGTCAAGATGCTCATTCTCAGCTGGAAATTGGATTTTACAGCATTTCCTGCAGCGTGGCTGAGTTCGTTGTAAAGGATGAGGTCAGAAAAGCATTTACCAGGGACCCCGGAATAGCTGCCGGGCTTGTGAGAATGCATTTTCATGATTGCTTTGTTAGAGTGAGTCATTATGTGAACCCTGTAGCCATTTGCAAATTGCTATTTATATTATTACAAGT
Source organism: Bauhinia variegata (assembly GCA_022379115.2). Lineage (NCBI taxonomy): Eukaryota > Viridiplantae > Streptophyta > Magnoliopsida > Fabales > Fabaceae > Bauhinia > Bauhinia variegata. Next base: position 18,913,033 of record CM039431.1, on the reverse strand, counting down.
AAAATGTAGCTCCTTTCTCTGTGGTATAAGCCATCCAACTTCCTCATGTTTCAATCACTAGATACTATGTTTGGTAGTTGTTTGTTTGTTTTAGGTGTGATCTCCTTGAAACAGAGAGCATAGTCGGTAACATGGGGACTATTTAACCTTAACTATGTTATTACTTTCAGGGTTGTGATGCTTCAGTGCTTATTGACTCCACTCCTCAAAACACAGCAGAGAAAGACTCTCCAGCTAATAATCCAAGCCTAAGAGGATATGAAGTCATAGATAATGCCAAGGCTAGACTTGAAGCAGTGTGCAAAGGAATGGTTTCATGTGCTGATATAGTTGCATTTGCAGCAAGGGATAGTGTGGAGTTAGTAAGTGTGGCAACTCTCAACTTTGCTTGGTCCTTGAAAGTTAAGTTTATCTCACTAAATGATTCTTCATACAGACAGGAGGGCTTGGCTATGATGTTCCTGCGGGAAGAAGAGATGGCAGAATATCATTGGCTTCAGATACAGCTACTAACTTGCCCCCTCCAAGTTTCAATCTTGATAAACTTACTCAAATCTTTGCAGCAAAAGGTTTAACACAAGAAGAAATGGTAACTCTCAGTGGTAAGAGCTTCGAAATCAGATGATTTGCTTGTCGTACATTACATTAGTGAATTCACAGATACCTTGTGGATACAGGAGCACACACCATTGGCCGCTCTCATTGCTCCTCTTTCAGCAACAGGTTATATAATTTCAGCAGCATGTCAAGTCAAGATCCAAGTTTGGATGGCACATATGCAACTTTGCTGAAGCAACAGTGTCCGCAAGGCAGCACTAACCAAAACTTGGTGGTTCCAATGAACCCTTCCAGCCCAGCAAGAGCAGATGCAGGCTACTACGTTGACGTTCTGGCAAACCGAGGTTTGTTCACATCTGATCAGGCTTTACTGACAAACGCAGCAACAGCCAAACAAGTGAATGAAAACGCAAGGAGTCCCTTTCTCTGGATGAGAAAATTCTCCGCTGCAATGGTTAAGATTGGTCAAATTGGTGTCCTAACAGGCGAAGATGGAGAGATAAGAACAAATTGCAGGGTGATCAATAGCTAGATATTGAACTTCTTCAACATGATTTCACCTTGAGCCATAAACATCATATCTATTCTGTACATGTTTAATTACGGAACAAGCAAGCAACCGTGCTTTCTTCTTCCTCTTTTTTTTTTTTTTTAATTGAAGTTGAAAGAATTGGTAACTGGAACAGGAAAGATATAATGAGTCCGCATTGATCTAAGCATATTTTATTTCACAATGAACTGGAATTTGCTTAGTTTTGCGATTGGTGGATCAGATCATAACTCAACCTATGTGCAGGCAGAACATTCCTGATTCATAGAAATTCTAACGCTAATTGCTTAATGATTATACTTTCATAATTCGCCAGTAGATCCTATGCGGAGTAGGAGTAATAGGAGGCGAGGAAATAAGCAGAGGCAGGGAGATGGGGAGAGGGATCACATTAAAAGCTAAACCAGGGTATTTTACTTGCCATGATCATATCTGAAGCACAAAATTGAGCTAATATAAATAAAAAGGATTATGGTGAAAACTAAACAATAACGGTGTCCAACGTAAACCATATTAATGGTTGTGATATCGTTGACTAGAGTAACTAACGATGACAAGTTTAAAAATCATCGAAAAACCGATAAAGACAAGAATATGAAACCTAAGTAGTGAGCTCCATAATGGCACCAACGATGTCCCCGCTGTGAGTCTTGAGGGCCTTAACAGCCTTGCTTCTTGACACTCCTGCCTGGGTCATGACCAAATCAATGTCCCGAGGCTCCACTCCAGTTTCATCAACTTCCTCTTCTTCCTCATCGGGCTGTGTTCCGGCAGCTGCAGCAGCAGCATCTGGTTTTGCCATCACTGATCCCATATCTGGCATCCTGAACTGCTGAGCAGCTTGTGTCTGCAACTGAGAGCTCAAGTCCTCTATTTTTGCTTCCCCGAATATGACATAGGTCTCAGAATTTGGACTCTTGAACACATCAGGTTTTGAGATGAAAAAGAGTATCTGAGGCATACAATTAATTGGTAAGAGACCACCCAAACATCTAGAAATGTTATCCACAGAACAAATAAGATGATGACTTACATTTTTTGTTCTCTTGATTGTGACTCTGCTGACACCAGTAACAGGTTTCAATCCTAGCTTCAACATTGCTTTCCTACTCTTCTTCTCACTTCTGCTCTGCTTTGAACCCTCAGTACCACCTGTCCAACAAAAAGTATTTAAGAAAAAAGATAAATAGATTGCAAGGGAAAAATACAAAATAGTTAGAAACTTAGCCAAACAGGTACAAAAAAAAGCCATTATTATGGCGCATGATATACTAGCATTAGACATTCTGTTAATTTTATATGGTATACTTTATCTCAACAGCAGCCTATATCATACCCACTTAACAAGCCTTAATATATAAATTTCGATAAACCAAATTGACCTTAACAACTTTCCTTGTATCCTACAAGATGGATCTCTTGCTCAACCATCGTTTATAAGTGAAAAGAGCTACCTTCACATAAATTTAAACTCTGTCGCAAAAGCAAAAACACATACTTTCGTACAAGAAAACTAATGTTCAAAGGCAAGCACATCTATCGCTAATGGTTGGGGGGAAAAAATCCCAAACAGAAACCAAAATGTGATGCTATGAAAACAGTTTAAACAATTAGCCATCTTATTTATCAGTGCATTTGCTTGCCTAAAACTTAGAAGTACAAAATGCTTGCCTGGAACATGCATTCATTGAAAGCTCAGGACACTACTATACTCAAGGAACCAACCAAACTTGGATTTCAAAATAACGAGAACAAACTAATCATATAAACATAAAACAACCATTAAACACTATAAATCTTAGATTTAAAGAAGTAATATTTCAAAAACCGGAAATTGATAACATTTTCTAAGCAGGTAACGAAAGCAAGAACAGTAAAAACCTTGAGCTCCGTCTTCCTTCTCATCGTCGTCTTCGTCATCCTCATCATCATCATCATCGTCTTCATCTTTGTCATCGTCCTTCACATCCTCAATAACAGGGGCATCATCGTCCTGATAAAAAAAAGAGCATACAGCAAAAATTAGAGGCCAAACTAGAAATGACTAAAAATAAAACGAATAAAGAAAACAGAATCGAAAACAATACCTGGGAATGAGGCTTGTTCTTCAAGGTCTCCTCGACCACGGGAATTTGTTGCTCGGTTTCGGCCTCGGCGGCAGCCTCGACAACAGGACCCGGAGCCATGGTCTAGCAGACAGTAAGGTAAGGTTCCACTCAGCGGGAGCTGAGAATTGTGGAGGACAATAGGGATAACACATTTCCCTTGCTCCGCTTTGGGTTTTATCCGACTCTGAGAAAGGGTTTCATATTATCTGGGCCCATTTTTTACTCCGGCCCAATTAGAATCAGATCAATGTTTGGGCTTGGACGCTTTTTTTGCTGCCGCCCCATGATTTGGGCTTTGTCGCACTCTCTGAAATGATATAGTAGGTTGGGCCAAATGTGGGCCATTTTAAATTTTGGTCGGACCCACATCTCTGTTCAAATTTCCTCAGTTATAAAAAAGGAAAATATAATTTCAAAAGTTGATTACTTTTAAAATAATTATTTACTTTAAACAAGCACTTGAGTGATGGAAAGCAAAGTTGGTGGCGTAGTTGGTGGAGGGTAAGGTTTGGTCGACAAATTTCTTGGGCTTTAATTTACTCTGAGTTTCGATCGTTCATAATAACGGTGGGGTCAGTCATAGGCTTGCATTTTCTTCTGCCCATCGGAATTGCCGTGTCTGTCGTTCTTCTAGTGGTTAGGTGAGATGTTACCTGCTTGATTTATCAATCTTACCCAATTCAATCGCCGTTTCGTATTGTCAGCAAAATAATAATGAATTTCAAAATATCGTACCCAAACCAAAAAAAAATCCTAATAACATTTCAAATTAAACTTTAATTAATTAATAATTAGTCGATTTAGCCATTACATTGTATTCTTGTTGAACATATATATTTTTTTTATATGTAATAATTAGTTAGTTAATTAAATCCATCATTCACATCAGTTGGCAAGTAAGAGACAATCTTAAAATTTGAGCAATTTCACTTATGTATCTTCTTGCTAAGTATCTTATTTTATATTGAAAGTGTTGTTATAATAATTCAAAAGGTATTAATAATATATGGCTCACTTAATAAATAAATTAAATTTAAATATTTATAAGTTAAAAATTTTAATTATAAAAAAACTTATTAAAAGAATAAATAATTATAATTGATAATTCTTTAAATGAAATTAATTTTATTTTAATATAAGATAATACTTGTGAATCTTATCAAAATAAATGATACAAAAGGCAAAATAATCACTGTTATTTTCCTTCCCAACTTTTGTCTTACTACAAGCTTGAGCTCTTACTATTTGCATATACACTCCTTTGTTAAGTTCAGCTTATCTACTACACTTGTTGGGTGATTAATATTTTGAGTTTGTTAAGATTTAGTATAATGAATTGAAATTATAGCATTATTTATAGTGTTTGTTAACTTAATATGTGAATTACATTCCTCGTCCATGCATAAATGAATTGAAATTTTCTCGTGGTTGGTGTGTGGGACGTGACTGCAATGCAACTGCGTAGGGGATTGGTACAAGTGTCCCTTGTAAAAGTGTATATAAACACAAAGCCCCACAGCAAAAGCACTCAGAAGCCGCCTTCCACTCCCCATTAATCCCACTGCTGCAGCTAGCACTTCGAGAAGCACAGAAATGGGTTCAACAGGTGAGACCCAAATCACTCCAACCCAGGTTTCTGATGAAGAAGCAAACCTCTTTGCCATGCAACTGGCCAGTGCCTCCGTTCTCCCCATGGTTCTCAAATCAGCCTTGGAACTTGATGTCTTGGAAATTATAGCCAAGGCTGGCGCCGGAGCTCATTTGTCTCCCTCTGACATTGCTGCTCAGCTCTCAACAACAAACCCTTCTGCGCCAGTGATGCTGGACCGCATGCTGCGCCTCTTGGCCTGCTACAACATCCTCACTTGCTCTCTCAGAACACTACCAGACGGCAAGGTTGAGAGGCTCTATGGCCTTGCCTCTGTTGCTAAATTCCTCGTCAAGAATGAAGATGGTGTTGCTCTTTCTGCTCTTTGCCTCATGAATCATGACAAAGTCCTCATGGAGAGCTGGTAAGTTCAATTTCTTAATCTGTTTCTTCTTGTAATTTTGGTTTTAATCAAGGCCTTCATGTCCTCAAACTAGTCTAAATTTTGGATACACTGTACAAACATGAAGCAAAAAGTAACAATATTTAGATGGACATACTGACATTCCACTCAGAATTTAATATTAATAATAACTCTTTAGAAATTGTGAGCAAGGGGGTAATGGTAGGCCCTACTAGGCAGTGTTGATCATGATTGAGGCAAATATAGACACCACATCTGTACGTGAGAATTTTGGGACCACCCACTTTGAAAGGCCACCACCACTTCACTTCAACTACCCCAAGGATATGAACCAATCAGCTTTTCCGGCTTCTTTACTTTTGTCTGTCTTCTTTTGAAAGACTGTTCTCTGTTTTTTCACTTTCTTCACTGTTCTATTTTCTTCTCTAGATATCTAATATGATAAGAGCAGTTGGTAAAACTTCGACTTCTTGCGTAAGATGTTGGATATTATTAATGACAATGTCAACCATGTCCTGTAACCTTATAGTAAATTAGTATAGTCGTACATAAAACGTAGAATGATTTATCAGAGCTAGTAGCAATTGAAATTCTGCTCAACTAAATGGGCCAAAATAGAAAGAATTCTAATCAAAGAGTTAAATAACATGTGGAAGTAAAGGGTTGAAATGATGTGTCCTTGTAGGTACCACTTGAAAGATGCAGTTCTTGACGGCGGCATTCCATTTAACAAGGCTTATGGAATGACAGCTTTTGAATACCATGGCACAGATCCCAGGTTCAACAAGGTTTTCAATATGGGCATGAATGATCACACTACCATAACAATGAAGAAAATTCTTGAGACCTATAAAGGCTTTGAGGGTCTTAAATCTTTGGTTGATGTTGGTGGTGGGATTGGAGCTGTAGTTAACATGATCGTCTCCAAGTATCCCACCATAAAGGGCATTAATTTTGACTTGCCCCATGTCATAGAAGATGCTCCATCTTATCCAGGTATTCCCAAGTTCAAATCATATCAAAGTCTATGTAACCATGACCATGTTCTTCCTCAAGATCTAGTAGCATTGTCATCTGCAGTTAACAACTCGATTTTTCAAAATTTCGAATTACCACACGATCATTAGGCATTAAGATGGGTGCTTTGTTACAGGTGTTGAGCATGTTGGTGGAGACATGTTTGTCAGTGTTCCGAAAGCTGATGCCGTTTTCATGAAGGTGAGTTGTTTAATGAAAATCCTTCACTATCTTACCTACTCCACTACCCAAATATTTGTTAGGGTCACGAAAAATAATGAAAATGGATTTAAAGTAGTCAAACTCTGCCTAAATATTGTGGTCAAATATCATGATATAATATGAGCTATATGGTATAATATGAGCTATTTGATGGATTGATTAGCTCTAAACCATCTAACGGTTCACATATTACCAATCAACTGACTACAACAATAGCGTCCATTTTAAATGCACCAAATATAGGTCCAACAATAATAAGCACTATCAACTTCCAACAGGTTAAGACGTTGAGCTTTAGTTCCAGTTCTAGAACTATAGTTTTTGGTACCTATAATCATTCTTAATTTCTAATGGCATATTTACCTTTTGTATATTTAGTGGATATGCCATGACTGGAGTGATGAGCACTGCTTGAAATTCTTGAAGAACTGCTATGACGCGCTTCCAGACAATGGGAAGGTGATTGTGGCTGAATGCATTCTTCCAGTGGCCCCTGACCCTAGCTTAGCAACCAAGGGCGTTGTTCACATTGATGTTATCATGTTGGCTCATAACCCAGGTGGAAAAGAGAGAACAGAGAAAGAGTTTGAGGCCTTGGCCAAGGGTGCTGGATTCCAAGGTTTCCGAGTTATGTGCTGCGCATTCAACACCTATATTATGGAATTCCTTAAGAAGCCTTAAGTTCCTTGGCTTTTTTTACATACCCTTGCTTTTCGGTTTTGAGGTGTTATTGAGCCAATTTACAAAAGTTTCCTGGAAAATGTGCTTTTCTCTTAAAGTAGGAGAACAATAATGAAACTGTTATTGTATTCTGATTGTATAAAATAAGCTATTCTATACTATGGACATAGTTTCATAGTTCTGAATCTTCTGAGATCTTGAAATATCAAATGAATGGTGAAAGTGCAAGTAAATATGTCCTAGAGAGGGGTGAATAGGATAAATATAAATTTGAGTAAATCATCTTTTTTTCTCCTGACACTGATCTTTCAGACAATTACCTTCTGACACTTTAAGTTTTCTAAATTAAGCTCTGACACTTCAAACGTTTCTCATATCGAACCCTCTATCCACTCCCGTCATCGCTCACTAATGGCTTTCACCTACGTGACACATTAATGGGTGAAGTGGCTGCCACATAAGATCGTTCATCCATAACTAGCTTGATTTTGGTTTGGACACATGTCCCGCCTTGAAGCAAGTCCTTCACTCTAAGGATTTCATCCTCAACCTTACCATTCACCGCCTTATCAACTTTTTGATTCCAAAGTGGTTCAGATTTTCAGCAAGAATCATTATGTGATTGGCATTTTGGAAATGACGATTAGAGTTCTAGGTTTGATTATGCAAGAAAACAAAGCCAAAAAACGAGTTCGCACTCCGATTTTTTACAACACTCGCGATTGCTTATCTTCATTGGTTTCCATTTTGCAAAACGGCGCTGTAAGCTCAAAGATTGAAACGTGAGGCTTTTGGAATCATTAGCAGGAGACATAACTCAGGTCCGAAAGCAAAATCAGTGCAGAACTACACAATGCCGTTTTGTTGTGCTTGATTGCCCTTTCCACAACTCAGTCAACCAAAAACGTATCTCATCCAGTGCCATTCTTGTTGTTGAGTTAGAAAGCCTAACATTGTTGATGCATTTCTTGAAAGCATTCTAGCACTTACTCATGATTTCACAAACCCACCAATGAGAGTAGTCCAAGAAATTACATTCTTAAGGGGCATTTCATCAAACAGCTCAATGGCATCCTCAAATTCCCCATTTCTCATATACCCATCAATCATCGTGTTCCAAGACACCAAATTTTTAACACCCAAATGATCAAATATGAATCTAGTTAAATTCATTCAACCACATTTTGCGGACATATCTATCAACGCAGTACCAACAATGACATCTTTCTTGTCCAAGCCCAATTTTTAGGTGTTTGCAAAATGTGATATTATTGGGTTCAATCCCAGCTTCTTTCATGTGAACAAATAGGGTAGCAGCTTCAAGTAATTGGCCATTTCAGCAATGGCGAGATATGGCAGGAGAAGAAGTGAACTGAAACGACAAGAAACCTTGCATTTTGGAGCAGCTCTTGCCATGTCAGCCAAATATCGTTAGTGGGTCGTAACGGAGATGAACGGAGGGTTCGAATTAGGTAACATTTGAAACCTTGAGGTTTAAATTGAGAAAGTTCATTTGTTATGGAGGTACTTATCTACAAGGTATGTGTGAGGGGGGTAAAAGGGGTTTACTCTAAAAATTTTGTGGAATGAACTGTCAGTTTCCAGAATTAAGCACGATATAAAAAACTTGGTTTCAAACAGTTTAAGCTTGATTACAAAAACTTCACAGTTTTAAAGTGTGATAAAACAGAGTAAAACTTTAAGCTCAAGTATTATGCTAGAAGTAAATATACGCTGAAAATAAAGAATGTAGGGAAGAGAAATTGCTCAACTATTTATAGTGGTTCGGTCATAACAAAGACCTACGTCCACTCCTCTCAAAATCCTTTGAGAGAGTTATCTTCATTATCTCCACTAGTTTACAGGATTCCAGCTACCTCTTACAGCTACACAACAGTTCAGCAATACTGCTTACGCTTGGTTTTCCAGGATGAACTAAAAACCTTTACAATTTAGACTATGTCTACTCCTTTCCTAGGGTTACAACACAGAGAATAAGGCATAACAGCCTTTACACAGAGTTTTGAGGAGATAAAGAAATGAAGTACAAAGTGTGTTGCTTTTTCAACAAATTTTCCAATATATCCCAGTACACCAGAATCATATACTAGATGAGAGTATTGATGCACGAAAATGAAGAGAAGAAGATGAGAACTTGGGAGCTTCTTGAGAGTGTATGCAAATGAACCTTTGTTAATCTCTCTTTCTTGTATTTTGCTTTGAGGCTCCCCCCTTCTTATATAGGCTTTAGAAATATGACTATTGATGCACTATTAATGCTGCTGAAAGTTTCTCTTCTCTAGATATACTAGGTTATTTGTGCCCAGCTTCTGTCCAAGGGATAAAAGTGGTTGCTGTTATTTTATTCTTTGTTGCACGTTGGTCTTTGTGTGTGATAACCATCAACCTTTTTGCTTTGGAGGCCATCATGGACTGGCTGCACGAAATACCAAAATAAGCTTTTGACCTTACACTTGATAAACAAGATTTTTGTTTTTTGTATAAAAGAGAAATGTTTTAGGTCTATTAAAGTTATAGGCCCATTTTGCACTCTTTTAATGTTCCAGAAATAGCTTGTTTTGGTTATTGACCAATGGTCTAAACATAAAACCCATATATGTGATTATTTTTTCTGTGCACAAAGGACAGCTCTCTGCACACTGCAGCTGTCATAATACAAGGTTGACTTTTGGAGCACACTTTCTTTACAAATGGTAAGAAACTTGGAGACTACATTGGACAAGTCCAACAGCAAGGAGCAAAAGGCTTCACCCAAAAATCATTTTCTATGCAAAAATAGGGTGATTAGAAATTGCATGGGAAAGAAGAAAAAAAAAAAAAAAACAGCTTTTCTTCTCACGGCAAAGAGGAAAAGGTATTTAAAAATATATTTATTAAAATAGTGGGTTGCCTTTTCCAAGAAGTATGAGGTGTTAAAAAAATATTTTATACACATAAAAAATCTCTCTTGAAGAAATAATTATTTTAACCAAAAATGCTCTTTTAAAATTTATCCAAAAAATACATTTTGATTTGAATAAAATATTAATTTTATTTAAGGAGATATTTCTAAAAATAAAAAAATATATTTTTTGTAATAAAAAATTTTAATATATTTAATAAATTTAAAAAATATTTTTCTCATCAAAATCAATTAAGAATCTGTTAAAAATCCTTTAAGCTAACAAATGTTACTCCTATAGTGCTTTAATTTGGAAACACAAGTGAAATAAGCGGCAATTAAGAGTTTGAAGGTTCAAATTATGGATGATACAACAGATTGTCAACTAAAAGGAAGTTTGCCATGGCATATGAAGAAAAATAAGAAGCATTTCATCCTAGCTGCTACTATCGCCATTCACAATAAAAGGATGGCAGTGTTTGGCCCAGTTCTAGTTTACAACGATAAGCAATTGCAGAAATGATTTATCATAATAACAGCAGAAGCGCGATGGAAGCGGCAAGGTACTGGTTACTTAGTCTTGAAAAGTTCCAGACAGTGCTCTTGATCCAAGTTTCTACTCCAAAACTTGCTATAATACTCTGTATAAGTGAAGTCCCTGTATATGGCTGCACATCCATCTTGTGTGAGTGGCTTTGCTGGGCTGATCAGAGCTTCGTCCTCCGGGCAAAGAAATGAAGCAACGGAAAGCCTTGGCTTGTCACTGTTCACAACAGCCCGGTGCCAAACACTCTTATAGATCCCATTGCTCAGTGCCTGCAATTTATGCATGGAGGAGTAAGTTTAAGTTTTGAAAAAGGGGTGAGAAAAAGAAATGGCCTACCTGCAATTGATCGCCAATGTTGATGACAAATGCATTGGGGTGAGGACTAATGGCAACCCACTTGCCGTCTTTGAGAACTTGAAGGCCAGAAACTTGTAGGTCTTGGAGTAGAATTGTGAGTGCATTTGGGTCAGTGTGTCCTGGCAATCCATAAGTGAGTTCTGGCTCAGGGCATGGGGGATAGAAGTTCACCGCCATATGCTGCCCTTGTTGCCCTAAAACGTTCTTTATGTAATCTTTTTCTAGGCCAAGACTCTCTGATATGAGTTCTTCTATTCTGAGTCCCAGTTCCCGAACTTCCATACAGTACTTTCTCACAATTTCCCTGTAAAAAAACCCAAACGAGCTTCAATTGGGCTAGTTAAAATCCAACACATTCAGTTCCCACGGTGTGTCTAGAAACAAAGGGGTGTGCCAGAAGAAATGACTATTCAGTAACCCATTGTCATCTTGGGGAGATTTTAGCCCATGGACCAACAAAAACCCCAAACAATTCCCACTAACAGACCATGGTCAATGACATCATAGCATCCACTACGTTTTTCTTCAGCAATAAAATCAAGAGAAAAATATCTAATAATATATATATTTTTTTATATGATATCAAGAAGGTCGAACCTTTATCTCCTACAAATTATCTAATCTTTTACTAATAGATCATACTTGCACTCATGAAGTCATGATGAATTTAAATATTAACTTTTTAAGATTGCAATCGAATTTTATATACGTACCTTTGCACCACTAAATATTTGCAATAGAAAATAGAATTTAGCATGCAATTAATATTTGATTATCTTAGTGAAAAGGAAGCAATTAACTTGAAGTAACATGACCAAATCTTGTGTATAAAAAGTAAAAGATTGACATCTTGTCGACTAGCACCCAAGTAAACAAAAATTTGTCATTTCAACGGAAGAAAACGAATCCGTACCTGGTTTGCCGAATTACAACGGAGTGCACTAAAATTTCAACTCTACACTTTTCAACTAAACTAGACATTCATAACGCCTTAGTCTAAGGAATGAATGCTACTACGCGGCGTGTTTATGACTTTTAACCATACATTAAGCAGGATTTCCCTATTTTTTAAAATAAGTTGGGCCAAAATTAAGCTAGGTCAATTCATATTTTCATCACTTTTTGAATTAATAAAAATTTGATTTATTCAAACTTAGTCTAAGGAATTAATATTTTAATGGTTCTAGAAAGGAAATGGCCGACATAGGCTGAGGCTGCATGATAATGTGGGGCCAATTGGCAAGGGCTTTGAAGGATCACATCTTTGTTATCAAAATAAACTTGCCCATTTGATCCTATCAGATGCGCAAGCCATTACGTCAACACGGAATCACCTACTGATGTCAGCACCCAAGCTATATTCAAAAGTCCCACGTGATCTCATTTTCCAAATGACGTTATCACTGCCTGATTTCGACAAAACCCAAACGGCACCGGCACCGGCACCGCCATATGCTAACTCTCTCATCTAACCGATCCACTAATTTCACTTCCTTGTCCTATTATTTTCCATCTCATCTAATAACGGTTAACTCACTCTCACTTAAAATTCTAATCCTTCGTTTATTTCAACTTCGTCTCTTTAACATTTTTTTTCTCCAACATTCATTGTGAGGAACAAAGTTGACTTAATCGTCATTATTTCTCTTGCAAGAGCTTTGTGAACTGACAGTTAAATTTGAACTTTTTTTCTGACAGAGCACATTAAGGTGTCTTTAACTAATGGTTTTCTCACTATAGCTAGGTTGGTGATATTTAAGTTATGAATTAATGAAGTCCTGTCCTTGACCTAGCTACAGAAAATATGTTATTGGGTCGTATCATAACAAGTTATAAATTAAAACTCTGGCTATATGAATCGCATGTGCGCACATGGTCATGAATCACGAAAATGAAACAGACCTACCAACCGCAGCAATCGACTAGCCAGTTTCATCAGAAAAAGCCCATACATTGTACTAGGTCATAACATATTAATAGCTGCAACAACTTTATTTTAATGTTTTTGTAAGTATTTTGACGTTTTTAAGGAATATAAGCCAAACGCTAATGTTCATAGGAGAAAAATGGAATTGTAATATCCGATATATGTAAGATAACTATGGTGCTATTTTAAGTAGAGTTCTACTTTTGGTTGATGATTAATTATTAATATTGTTCTAGAAAATAAAAAAATTACAGTTCTGTTTTATTATGAAAATTTTTTGACGTATCAAAAAAATCAATGTCTAGGTATAAAGGAAAAAAAAAAATTGAGAATGGTAGAACTAGTGAGAAGAAGTGAATGAGGAAACTTACTTGAACGAAGTAGGATTGGAGGGCCACTCAGGTACATACTTGTCCAGAGGATAACAGTGGAGCCTAAGGTAGTCTCTCCAGTTATGAACCTTCTCCTTCTTCACATTGAAACTAGTAGAAAGTCTCGTTGTCTTTGATGGGTCATCTGAATACAATTTGAGTTTCTCTTCTACTGGCAGCTTAAAGAACTCTGATGCTATCCCTGCCATTTTGTCCACTGCCTCCAAAGGCACCCCGTGATTTATTGCCTGTTCAATTCACAATCCAACAACACACATACCACCAAAATTTTACCTTTTTTTTTTTCTTCTTCCCTTTTATAAAAAGCCATAAAAGAAACTATCTATCTATATATATATATATATATTACCTGGAAAACGCCGTGAGACCTGCAAGCTTCGCCAATTTGTTGTACAATCTGGGCTCTGTTTAGAGAACTCAAGTCGATGACCGGAACATCTTCACATGAAGAGACTTCAGAGAGACGTGGTCGCTCGGATTCTGGCCGGACATAACTCTCCGGCAGGTTTGAGTACTGGATTCCGGAGGACAACACCTTTGTGTACATAACCCCTACCTGCAGTATATCTCTTTATAATAAATTAACCAATGAAAATTTAAGAAACAGAAACAGACGCACAGAGAAATATGCTCAGAACTACCTTACCTCCCTGTTTAGACTGGGTAGCTTCGTGGAAGACGAGCACTAATTATAAGCATATGGTTACGGTGAAAGCAAAAAAAAAAAAAAAGATTGTGGTTAATTTTTTATTTTTTCGTTTGTAACTATGTAGCCGACGTTTCGAGATAAAAGTAAATCCTTCTGTGTTGAAAAATGCTGAGTCCGCAGAGAGATGAGTCTTAATTTGTTAACGTTAAGTCAATATCTTACCATATTGTGATTAAATTTTTCATACCTCATGCTTTTAATTATTTTATATGTGAATATTTAAATTATTTTATATTTTATATTTAAAATATAATATAAGAGATGACCGATTGGGTTTTTTTTTTCTTTTTCTTTTTGTTCTGTTTTTTTTTGCGTCACATGTAAGTTTAAACTCACACACAACAAATGGATATATATATAGAGATTTTTTTATTGTTACTGAACTTTGAACATATTGATTTGTGTCCTTATATTCCTTCTTTTTTTTTTTTTAAGGAAAATGAGGCTACACGTGTTGAGTTCATATTGGACAAGGTATTGCCATGCCAGAAGACTCTCGTAACATTCTGTCGTATAGTTTCTCTCTATATATTTTAAGATTAAGCATGATTTTTGTGGGTGGTACCGTGGTAGAGACCGTAAACATACATGTTAAGTCGAGACAGAAGCAACTGAAAATCTTTTTTTTATTATTATTATTATTATTCCTTTAAAATTTCGAGTCATAATCTAATTTTTTTTTTTTTTTTATGATAAGTATTTCTTTTTCTTTTTCTTTTTTTAGAGTATGAGTATTAATTCTCTTTTAAAAATTAGACTCCACCTCCAAACATTGTTTTGCTAAGCTTAGTTTTCATTTCTTATTAGTTAATGTATGTTACAAATTTTTGAGTCTCCTATATATACAACTTATATATTTTTTTAATACATATAAGAATTAAAAAATAAATGAGTTTAATGTAATGGTGCGATTCTCAAAATTAAGTTGAAATTCTTTAATTCCCTTTCTTATCAGCTTATATATACTAAGTTACTCATTACTAACCTAACTATAGCTAGTGGCTTTATACACATATATATGTATATCAACGTAATCTATGAAAAATGAGTAGAACTAATTAAAAGAATATTCAACCACCGATACAATATAAAATAAATGATTTATGCACGTGAAATTTATTTCACTAATGACACGTAATTATTTATGTCATTATTGTGTTTGAAACGGTCAGATGAAGCATTGGCTCTAGAACACTCGCATCCCCATCGACACTCACATCAATAGATAATGCATTTAAATTATGTAGCATATGTTTTTGTATAATAATTGAGACCTCTCTATTTAATCTGAATCATTCATATTTTGCTCAATAAAAAATATTCTGCAAAAAAACTATATCTTAAAAAAAATGCTAGTCACAATAAGAGTAGAGTACATAATGCTGATGAGATAGTGATGGAAAATATATGGTCACAACAAATCTAATCTATTTATTAATAAAACATCTTTGGGATATTTCCCAAGATTAACAAAGTCGACCTCATAGCTAAATCCAAAAAGTTGATGAAGACCCAGATAATGAATGCATAAAGCTACATAGATCTACGTGATTCATATGATAAGTAATAAAAGGCGATTGGCATTCCTTATTGTATTGCACTTTTCAGGGTTTCCATCTATGGAATTGGTCGCTTTAACATTTTGGATTCATCTACTCTTTATAGATTCCTTAATACCATTTTACGCTGTGCGTTTTGCACAAAAACCATTCAACTTTAATAATATTACTACTATTTTAAATTTATTTCAACTTTCAAATGGTTAAATAAAAAAAGTCGACCATTAGCTATGTCAGTTTTTTCTTTCTTTTTTGTTTTGATGTTCGTACAAGGAAATTAATGGAAGGCAAGCGCAGTTACTTTTTAAAATTATTGTAAGCATGTCAAAAAGTCTGGGGTGCTTCCAGATTCAACAAAAGTGACAATAAAAGATAAATTAATTACGTCTACCATTATTTTTAAGATATAAATTTATCATCAAATATTTTAATACACAACTAATATGATTTAAGTTAATTTAAAAACTTAAACAAGAATAAAAAAAATTTAAAAATATTTTTGATATATATATAGACTCGATTTCAAATTACATACTTAAACAACTCTAACTCTTTACTATTAAGATCAACACCTGTTGATAATTAATTACATTTTATATATCGATAGATAGCTATAGAATAAAGCATAAATTAGATCATTATATATTGATATTGATATATGATCTTTACATATGTAGCTGACAAAAGTACCACACAAAGCTAATCTTGGAGAAATAGTAGTGTTGTCTACGGACAAAAATCATGTGGATGAGATCTAAACAAACACGAAGGCATCTATCTATCTTGATTCTCCCACGATTCATTTTTGTTTTTCAGATTTTTAAGTAAACTTAATTATCCGTTTACATAAACGGGTAAAATGCTTGGTTTGGAAAATTCAAGAACTATGTGACATCTACGTCGTCGATGTCGTGTCGTTGACGTCGACTTTGTCGTTTCTTCTACGATGCATCCCAATCGTTTGAAAGAATGTCTCTGAGACTGAGGAGACACAATGGGGAATCAACTAGCTAGCGCTTACGCGGTCAATCTCGATGATTATAAGGAAATCTTCATTATGATCTGAAATGAAACCAATCTCGACGTTAAGGGATAGACATACATTAATATTTACAGTAGTGTAGTTGAATAGAAGAGAAAACGTTAAGTTTGGACGTGGGTTTCGGTGCAAAGACTGGCGATATAGTACGGAGAAAATGAACGGTCTCCGGTGATACCACCCCAACCCATGTGGGCTTGTCAATGGGTGGTTCCCATTTATGAGACGGCGCAGGAAGGAAAGATGCATTGAATTTGAATTAGCTTTTTGTAGTGCCCATTTTGCCTTTCAATGTCTCTCAATCTGACACGGAGAGTGCACATAGACTAGGTCAAGTCCCAACCACTGAGTGATTAGTGCAATAATTATCCCATTTAATTGTGTCATTAGATTAATTAGGATATAACGTGCCAAATTTCAAAGGTGGTTTGTGGTTGGGTGTTTCCATGGATTCATTACTTCTTTTTTTTTTTTAATTATTAATATTTATTGAATACAAACTTATTATCATATCTTTTAATTTATGATTAATTATATTTAAATTAACTGTAACACTTAAATATAAATAAAATTTTTTTTAAAAATATTTTTTATGTATTTAGCTGTGTGATTAATTGAATTTGCATCCATGACACCCACCTCTGCAAGCGAGGTTTTGGGCGAAAGGCAGTATCAATAATTAAGCCAGAAAGTGATTTCGGACTCGAATTCGCATTACTTAAACATGCATGCATATATCCTATTCAACTTTCGGCCACTATGTACATTATGCAACTCGTCGACACAACCCACTATCGATGCACCCACTCTTCATTAAATTAAAAATCGTCACATAATTATCATATGCATATAAACTTGGCTAGAATTAAACTAAATAAAAAAGAAACTTTAAATGAGAGCATAATTAGTATTAGTATAATTCTGCAAGTTTAAAATACATGGACAGCAAAAGAACGCATACTTTTACAACTTGTTTTCTTATTTAGTACGCGATAGGATAGGATAGGATAGGATACGATAGAATCTGGATCCCGTTCTAGATGATGGGCCGATATATATGCAGCTGTTAGCCTGGCATACTTAAGCATGTGATACTTGTGAACGTCATGGATTTGACGTCATCCAGTGACCAAACGCTGACGTTTTAGTACCAGACAGGGTCCATTTGTCCATTAAAATATCTCACCGCCTCGATCAGATCAGATCCGGGTCAGGGATCAATATATTTCAGAGTATACTTCTATTTTATTTTATTTATTTTTTTACCCATGATTTGATCAAGTTAAACAAAGTTTTGAACATGATATGGACCGCCATCGTTCAAATAATACATCCAATTATTTTTGTATATAAATAAAATATATATATTTTGGTTTGTCGTTTCGATTCCCTTTGTGTTTAATGATTTGCATAAAAAAATATGACTTTTTCAATTTCAAAATGAGTAGTATTTTTCCTTTCAATTACTTCTGTTGACAGATGAACAAAGGATTGAACGGGATTGAGCTTTGGAAGGGCCGGTAGGAAATGAGTTGGGTGCTAGGGTCAGATTTGTCTCGAGGTTAGGCTTAAGCTCCAAGGTACCTGTAATAATGGAAAAAAGTAGGTTAGATGCTAAGTGTTTGACGCTTAAATTAGTATTATAAATTTTAATAATAATCGATAATTTTTTAATTATGTATTTTATTAATGACAACATATATTTATAGTACTTTGATAATATTATTTTTTTTTATATTTTTATTCTGACTTTGTAAGTGATGAACTAAACCCTTATTTTAATTATTCGTTTACGTACTCTGGGCTGGATTTTTTAATTCCGACCCCTATCAATTTCATTTCATTGTAGAACATTTTAGTAGACGTTCTCTTTAATCACTGCCGGCTTTCTCTCCTCCATTAAGTTTTGGTTGAAATTATCTGAATTCAATACTATATCGAAATAGAACCTACATATTTTCTTTATCAAAGGATGAACATTGTATTATTCTGATTAATTAAAATTACAAAATTTTCTTTTGAAAGAATTATTTGAGATAAGATTTTGATGCATTCGGCTACTGTTACTCATTGTAGCAAATTAAAAATCGTAAGCATATTTGTGGATAATGTTGGGCCGATTGGGTTTAATAAACTAACTAGGTAATGCTCTATTGTTTTTGGGCTTACGTTTATCTTTGTAAGGAGATTAAATTTTGCAATCCTCTTTCTAAAGGGGTGTAAATATTAAAATGGGGAGTGTAAAAATGAATTAACTTCTCATCGAGGCCCAAAGGAATTGCTTAAACCTAATCTGGGCTACATTGGACCCAGACCCAATTTTATTGATTACTTTTCTCGTCAATTTCTGTGTGCGAGTGGGACTGCCAGCACAGCACTGCGGACTTTCTTATTCTTCGGTATGGAGTCGTAAGAATTTTCCCGCACGTAGACGAGTTAAGCCAGTGTAGTCTTTACCTCCGGTCCTAACCGGGGGTGGGGGTTGGGGTTGAACTCGATTCCCACCCACCTAACTATTCTGTTAGCTTCTGCCTTCTGTAGTTACACTATATAAGTCGTCTATCCAAGTTTCAATTCCCCTCGCTGAGTGAGACCTAAGGGAGGGATTCGCCACTTTCCGTCTCTTCCACCCAGAAAATGGACAATTCTACCCAAGAATCCTTCCTCAGATCCGAAAATTCTGTAACCTATGAGTCCCCTTACCCTCTGTACGCCATGGCCATCTCTTCCAACCCTTCCATTACCTCTCACGGCCAGCGTATCGCAGTTGGTAGCTTTATTGAAGAGTACACAAACCGCGTTGATATACTCTCGTTCAACCCCGAAACACTCACCATTAAAGCCCAACCTTCCCTCTCCCTGGACCACCCATACCCACCCACCAAGCTAATGTTCCAACCCAACGCCCACTCTTCTCTTCGAAAGTCCTCCTCCGACCTCCTCGCCACCTCCGGTGACTATCTCCGCCTCTGGGAAGTTGGGGAAAATTCCGTCGAGCCAATTTCACTACTCAACAATAGCAAGAGCAGCGAGTTCTGTGCCCCATTGACCTCCTTTGATTGGAACGAAATCGAACCCAAGAGAATTGGTACTTCAAGCATTGACACTACCTGTACCATTTGGGATATCGAAAAGGGGGTTGTTGAAACTCAGCTAATTGCCCACGATAAAGAGGTTTATGATATTGCTTGGGGTGAAGCTAGAGTCTTTGCATCTGTTTCTGCTGACGGATCTGTTAGAATATTCGACCTGAGGGACAAGGAGCACTCCACGATAATATACGAGAGTCCGCAACCAGATACCCCTTTGCTTAGACTGGCTTGGAATAAGAAGGATTTGAGTTACATGGCCACCATTATGATGGATAGCAATAAAATTGTTATTTTGGATATAAGATCACCAGCGACGCCTGTGGCGAAGTTGGAGAGGCATCGTGCTAGTGTCAATGCTATTGCTTGGGCTCCCCAGAGTTGTAGGCATATTTGTTCGGCTGGTGATGATACGCAGACGCTCCTTTGGGAATTGCCTACTGTGGCTGGACCAGATGGGATTGATCCTATGTGCATGTATTCTGCTGGTTGTGAAATTAACCAACTTCAGTGGTCTGCTTCTCAGCCTGACTGGATTGCCATTGCTTTTGCGAACAAGATGCAGCTTTTGAAGGTTTGAGGCACGATGACATCCCTTCTAATGTAAAGTCAACTTGTATGGAATTGCACTCTTAACATGTTTGAAACAGAAATTCAATTGGTTGTAAAGAAGAAACAAGAAATATGTCATTGGCCAATTTAATGCTCTACTGCCGTCAATGTAGAAGATAGTTGTTAGTTATTGAAATGTTTGTTCATGAAGGATTATTAAGAGCATCCTTACTATTTATGTAGGTGTTTGCTTAAAGAAACTCCTTCTTGAGTCCTTATTGGTTTCACAGTTCACATGTATGCGAAGGTGGCTTTGCTAGACTAGTACGATGCTCTAAACTTTTTAATAGGAAATTGAAGATTAGATTTGGCAATTAACTTTGGATCTTTGCCAGGAGCTCATTACTTTTCATTTAGACTATGCCACTTCCTGAGGCCAGTTGCTATTGGTTTCAGTGTGTGCTTCAGCATTTCTGTTCAGCAGTATTTACTTCCTGGTTTAATATATTTTGGCATCCTTTAAGCTGCTCCACCCTCGTTGCCTGCCTAAAATATTTGCCTTTATTTACATGTCTTGTGCTATGCATTCACATAATAGTTGTTGGCATTCTTAAACTACGGTCACTGATGATTAGTCACTAATACATGAGTCTTAATTTGTCAGTTGAGTTTGTTTATCAGTTTTGTATTCACTTTTCTTGACCTGTTGGAAATGCTTATAATGCAACTGATAATAATATGAATCTAAAGAGTGTTGATTTATGTCCTATACTTTAAAAATACCAGATTACTGTTCGAGTAGTATGCTTGTGGACTGACCATATTCCATAAATCTCCGAGGAATTGTGCCTGATATATAGCATGCCAAGTAGCTCGCATTACTCTTTAGTCTGTTCTCGCCTTCTATATATTAAGCTTCCCTTCCATTATGCCATTGGTCAGATATGACCCACAAGCTGCTTTACCATCACTGTTTGTTGATTATTCATTTACACCTTTTCTCTGTCTTTGTAAAGGATTTTGAGCCACTCACAGATGTCAGGATTACGTAATTGTGAAGCTCTTAACTTTCAATCAATTTAAAGTTTTCCATCATTAACTTTAGGATAGAATATGTGGTTTATCTTCATTTTGAAGTTGCCTATGGATAGAACACGAAAATCTGAGTTTGGATGTCTAGATTATGGTTTTCCACTCTCTCTTTTAGGAATTGAGTTGTTGTTTACATTCATTTCAAAGTTCATGGTATTTATTGCCTAGTTAGATGTCTAGATTTCTCAATAGCAATCAGAATTTGGTAGTGGAGCTTCTAATTCAACCCTTGGATCATGGAAGTTAGGAAACCTAAATGAAATCATTTATTAGTTTTATATAGAATGAAATATATAAGCATTTTTTTTATGTCCACTCCACGTCCTTGAGTTTATTATTTTCTATTCTGCAGTATCCTCCTGATGGATGGAAAGATTTTTAACCAATTTGCCTGACAAAGGCCTCCTTTGCTGACTAAAGATTAGAGCTTGCTTTGTAGAAATAATCATTTTGGCAAGGGGTGAATTGGTATTTAACACCCCCTGTTTCCCTCGTCAATTCAATTATATGCGTTTATTAGATTAGTTGTTTGTAAATTATCTGGAATATGTAACCGCTACTGCTTAGGTTCTGGTATAGTGAAAGAAGAACTGTATTGATCCCTGCTTCTCCCGTTGCAAAGCAGTTTCTTGGACGTCTGACAATGTTAAATTGATAAAGGTAATATGGAATATATGTTCATGGTAAATCATAACAATTATCTGCTCTGTCGATGTTACATGTTTTATATGAAGTTCTAAGTTTTCTCAATGCTAAAACACGAATGATAACTTGCATTAAAGATCAGAAACGGCCAATTCATGGACGAAATAGCATTACGCGTCTTGTTACGGAAAAGCAGTTGATAAGGATTCATGTAAACGAAGTTACCCCGCGCCACCGTTTTGCTATATTAGCAAATGGTATGTTATTTTCATAAATTTCCATCAAGATTGTCACACCAGCATCACTATGCAGCCAGAAAAAGTCAATATTCCAACTATCCTCTAACCTTCACACAGCTCAAAGTTGCTCATGTAGTCCTTACCTCCAGAATCTGTTTGGTCAAGAATGATAATAACTTGTATGGCAATGAAGGTTGATGGTTCTTAGTGGCAGAATTTTCAAATTATGATGCCAACTTGTCTTAAAAACCATTTATTACAAAGTTTAAAATGTGAAATGTGTTGAATGACGGCACGTCCAATTAAATTGGTCTCAGTGTGTATTGCAAATAGGGTGATGTCAATTTAGATAATTTTGCTGGTTTCAAGAGTATAAAAATTATGTCGGATCCAATTAGAGACAGTGAAAACAGATTTTCTTTCTTTATTTCTCTCCATTACTATGGAGAGATAGGATGTGCGGTTTCCTCGAATTGCATCAGTTAAGTTGGAGGTAAATTCCCACCAAGAGCTCAGCTTTGAGCTTTTCATAATTCAGTTTTACGAAGTGATAAGATGAATTTGCCACGAAAACCAGGGAAGCAGCTCCTTATCGATGATGGACAGCCACAACACAACACATATGCCTTTCTGTTATTGGGTATGTGCACATCGAGTCCACAATTTCCCAAAACAGGCTTAAAAGAATGTTTGATTAGTGTCAAACTGCTGACGTGGGTTGTCTAGATACTGCAGTATGGAACCAAAAAAAGAGAGCCCGAATGCTTTTGAACCAGAACAAAGAATGAGAATATAAGTCAGAATATATCTCATGTCAAAGACCAACAGTCTCAAAAATCCACACCTCTTATTTTCTCCTTGCAATTTCCTAGACCCACAAATCACATTCTCTCCCATCTCTTCCTCCTCCTCCTCCGTCTGCTTTTCCTTTTTTCCCCACTATGGACCTCACAATTGACAACCCATTACTGATTCTGCATCAAAACCTAAACTTGCACTCTGAAAACTACCGCCGTTGACATGTCGCCACCGCCGCTGCAGCCACTCACCAATGTCCGCGAAAACCTTCTAGCTCAATCCCACAAACTCCCCAACTTACCCGATCTCTTCCTCACTGCCCTCTCCATATGCTTCCTCTTCACCTTCTCCACTAAATCCCACATCACTACCATCCTATCTTCTAGATGTCCTTTTCTTTCTTTCCCAATAAACCGTCGCCGTTTTCTCAAAATTCCCGCCATGTTCCACAGTGCGTCGAACCATAAGAATCAATCGCTCCCTAGCCGCCACAATTTCGCGTCTCCACAGTCTCTCTCTGAGTGGCTCAATCCGCGTTTGCCCTCTGATTCTTTTGCCTCTTGGGGTGTGAAGCCCGGTACCAAAAACGTCCACAACCTCTGGATCGAGCTCTCCGAAGGCGAAACTTCACTAGCCGATTCCACCCCTCCGGTTCGTACGGTTCAGGTCATCACCGTTCGAGTAATCGGAAAAGATGGCAAATTTTTGATCGAATCGCACCAAGAGTTATCGGACGGTAATGTACGGAAACGGGGTCGACCCTTGTCGGAGAAGATGAAGCCTCATGAAGACCCCGAATCTGCTGCCATTCGCGGGATCAGAGAGGAGCTTGGCTCTGTCGTTATTGGGTCTGAGGGGGATTTTGAGATGAGTGACATTGTGAGCATTGACCCGAATTCGTATGAGATGAAGGTGGAGGAGCGGAATTCGGATTCGTATCCCGGGTTGCCGGGTTGTTACGTAATGCATACGCTGACTGCGAGAGTCGATGGGTTGCCGGATGGAGATTTTTGTACTGATGAGTTAGACGAATATGGAAATTCTGACAAGAAGAATGTTAAGGACATAGCTGTCTCTGTGAAGAAGCATTATTGGACATGGGTTAGTGCTGATTCTGTGTAGTCTTGTTATCAGTTTTTGAGTCGAAGCTAGCATTTCCAATTTTTCTTTTTGGTTATATTTAGATACGACTTCTTTCCCCTCTTGTAACATAATATCGTATTTTGGGAAAATAATGCTTGGAGTACAGGAATTATTTTTCAGATGGAGAGAATACTGAAATTCTAGTCCATGTCTAGGTAGCTGTTGCTCTGTAATCCTGTTATATTATCATGTCAATACAGTGCTTGCATATAGTGTTCTCTCCAACTTTCTGTAAACAAACTTGAGGCGGAGTTTCTTTTTCTTCAATATATGGTGGCAAAACTTTGCGTTGTAATCCAAGTAAACGGTGCTTTACCCTTTGAAAAGTTGCTTCAGTATCTTAAATGGCACTGGAAGTCAATTAGATGTAACGTTTATGGTTTTTGTCACCCTGCAATGATCGTTGAGAGTTTTTGAATCACTGAGTAACTTGTAGCAGCTCAAAACTGGGCTGCGTTATATGCTGTCGTTAATGGTTTTATAATGAAACTTCGATTCGGATATGTGGAAATTTGATGACAGAAATTCTAAGCACGGACCATATACTGAATGAGTTGCACGAAGAGGGTTGTGTTAGATGTTGTCTGCCATTGAAACCATGAGAATCCTATGTTGTTTGGTAGTTATTTTGCATGCTGCAACTTTGTTTCAACTTGAATTGAATCAACTTTGATTATTCCATTGGCAAAGGTACTGCTTTTAACTGGTTACTATCCTTCAACAAAGCCCATTTTGATACTTTTTCTTTAAAGAAGTACTTTTGTTTTTATATGAACGTGTTGCATTTGATTAAGTTGGTAAAAATTTTCATCATTATTTTAATGATGTTGAAGGGATTGTTTGCCAATGTACAAACGTCGTCGATAGAGTATCTTTTAGGTCCAAAAATGGTGTTCACTTAATTGTGGAATTGAAGTTGAACAGAGTGGATTCCAGCGTTGCTGGATGGATCCGAAAAAGTGTATGCTAGTATTTGTGACTGTTCACAAGAGACAATTCGTAGCCCAAAATAAAGGGACAAAGAAATACCAGGCCCAAAATAATGAATGATAAATTTTTAGCAAAAGACGAATTAAACAAGTCGCATTTCTTGTTCTCATCATTTTTGTCTACTACCCTACTTACCAAAACTTATTTGCAATTGCTAAGTGTGTGCATGCTGCGGTAAGAGAGGAGAGAGGGATTGGAGATCAATACAAGGAATTCAAAAGCGACACTTTTTTGACAAAACTGTTTGAAAACTTGATATAGTAACCAAGCTAAGTCGAATTCTGTGGCGTTGAAGCAAGTCTTTAATATCGCTGGATGCAACTTCCATGTTTTGTTAAAGGACAAGTCTCAAATAAATAATGAGAAACCAAGTGTGAAATGTGAAACAATGCATAAAAAGTTAAAAGAGTGTATAGGTAGCCAAACTCTTCAGTTAAGGTCTCTCTCGCACTTTTTAATTGCTTGTCTTTAACGAAATATTTAAACCAATTATTGGGTCCTCTCTCTCAGCTCTCAAGGATGTTTAATAACTTTTGATATTGTCCTTTTCTGCATTTCAAGGAACTTGCTTCAATTAGTTAAAACAAAATTCCTTTGCATTTCGTGTTGGTGTATCAGTTAGTCCTCCTTTTTAGTACAACGTAAGTTAAAAGCTGGACTCTTACCACAAACGTGGTATTGGCATGACAATAATCTGGTATGCTTTTCTATTTCTCAAGGTAGACAAGCTTAAAGTAAAGGACTTGTTGGGGTAGGTTTGTATATTGGTTGACTTGACTGGTTTAGCGAGATTCCGAGTATGCCTTGTGTTTGTCATAATGCTTGTTCTACTCAATGTGGGGTTACCCACTATCCTCTCTTTGGAGGACAAAGAATCTGTTTGACCACACCCTGCTTGAACCTACTGCAATCGGACACTATGTAGTTGTTCCATAAGCACCATAGTACATAAATTGCATAGCTTTGAGAAGGGTTGGGAAAATGGCAAGGCGGGTGAAGCTGTTTCCCATTGTCAAGTTTCTATTCATCCCTCTGTGGCTTCCTTTGCCATTTCACGTTCATATCGCTTTGTTGTAGGGTCAGGCACGTAGAGTATAATAGTCTGTAGAGTTACAGCTTTTTTAAATACTCAAAAAGTTATCTGACTTTCTACAATTTGTGGCACTGAGTATTTCTCCCGTTCCTTCTCGTTTTTTCAAAAAGAAATGGTGGTACAGTTGTTTTTGTCTGCATCTTAGTTCTTTATTTGAAGATAGAAGAAAAAACGCTGATCATAAGTTGGTCAGAAATTTAGCAGCATTAACTTTTGCAGGTTGACAATGCTAGGATGCCTTAAGCATCCATTTGGTCAATCAGGTAAAGCCTTAAAATACTGCAAATACTTTTTGGCCTAACCTGAGAGGGTTCTGATGAAAACGTTTACTGCAATTTCATAAACGGTGGCTCTTGGGCAAATGGTTCAAAAGAGAAAGAAAAATACCAGCTGATTCATGGTTACCAAAAGTTAGATTAAAGGTAAGATATTGACATGAAATCTGCAGATTCTTAGGTAGAAAGCTTCTGATTTGGCAATTCCTCTACCCTTTTTCTTCCTTTCTTTCTCCTCGGAATCTCGTGTACATATTCTGCAGTAATATACCTCTACCCACATAATAACCAAAGAAGCAAAGGTGATCCAATTCCTACTCATGCATCCGCTCCCAAAAGCTTAAGCCACTAATGAAAGATACCATAAAACCCATCTTCCCCCCCTCTTCTTTTTTTTCCCTCCTTGCACTCTACCTCTACATGCAAAGCAAATATAATACAAAGTGATGGGAAAAAGAGAGAAAAAGATTAATAATTTAATAGCCACACCTTTTCATTTTCACTCACAGGTTGAAACTTTTGTTTGTTTCTATTATTGATATATATTTTATTTACAAAATATTAATTGTTGCTTCAGAATACATTAACAGTAAGCCAATCAAAACCTGCAGATTAAGAGGACTCGAGGAACTCAATCACTTTTGGGATTTGGATAGCATTGTAGATTATTTGATGTTAGTCTGCTTCATTCTCAAATTGTAACAGAACACTGAGATCCCTGCCTTGAAGTGAGTGGCCCTGCAGGCAAACCAGGGCCAAAGGCCATGATTGAAACACAATTAACGTTGAACCTGTAACGTCCAGAAACCCAAGTCCCCACTTTCCACCTAAGTCTTCCGATGACTTTGAAATTTAAAATGAGTCTTCCAGCTGTTTGATCTCGAACCACTTCATAACCAAGAGAAGGATCCACAGGTAGGCCATTTCCTACCAAAGCAGCTGTTAAGAGATTGCTCTCTTCATGGTTTTGGTAGAAAGGAGGCAGAAGACTATCAAGGGTTATCTGTTGGCCCTTGTAGGTTGCATAAACTCGGAACTCATCGTAGAAAATGCCCACTTTCTGATTTGGGTTCTTGGAGAGCAGAGTGACTTGGATGGAGGAGTTGAGTTGAGGCCCTGAGAGATTGAGTTGGTAGATATCAACTTCTGTCAGGGAAAATTGAGGCTTTGAAGGATGAAGGATGAGCCAGATGAGAAATATAAGTAACAGAATTATGGTAAAACATGCAGAGAAAGAAAAGAAGAGCTTTCTGTAGTTCCTCTTAATGTGTATCCCTGGCTTGGCTGCACAGTGTTTTGGAGATTTTATGGTGATTTGAGACATTTGCAAGAGACAGGAAGCGCTGGGAGAGAGAGAGAGAGAGAGAGAGAGAGGAGGGGTGGAGAAAAGGAGGGAAGTTTACAACGTTAAGGAAAGGGGTAGGGTGGTGGGTTTACATAAAGAGAGGCAAAAGCAGCAATTATTTAACCCAACTCTATTATAGCATGCTTTTGATTGGTGGCTCTTCCTAGTGTTGCTGCATGGTAAGTGAGCTAGCTCTATATAAAGGTATGCGACTAAGTAAACTTCTGGAAACTTGCTTCATAAATAGGAGTTCTAGCAAGCACGTTCGGTAAAAAGGCTATAATCTTTGCTGAGAAATTGCAGCGTGTGAATTCTGTGACATAGTTTGCCTCAGAAAAATGCTCTTCCCTTGTCACTTTATGGGTGCATTTGGAAGTGTTATGGGTATTACTCAACGTTAATGAGGATATGAAGGTTTATATGGGGACGCAGGATTCTAGGGTCTCATGAAGTTATGAGTCTGATGGTGGTACGAGCTTTTTACTACTGTTAGGCGCGGCGCTGATAGGTAAGTCTGCCTTTTAGAGTTTTTGAAAAAGCTTTATACTGATGTAAATTATGGGGCTGGGCCCCGCGCCAGGCCCATAAGCAGGGCCCGGTGGCCCTTGGGGAAGGTCCACATCAGGAAGCACTCTAGAGAATGATTTATTTTATGTGGTTAATTGGGTATTAATTAATTGATACATCTGATTGATCATCGCACCATTTTCCATCACTTTTCTGAAACTACAAACAATTACGGAACAAAGTTTAATTGGGACAAGCTCAGCCTTTTCTTCAAAAGCAAATTGGCAGATTACACTTCTAGGATTCTTTGGCTTCCAAGAGTAAAAGCTCACACATGAACTGTAGAAAGACCACAAAGTAACCAAGCTGTGTGAATAAAGTTGGTAGTTACCGTTGTTCTAGTAAAACTCCTTCTTTAGTCTTTAAAATGTTTGGTCAATTTCCACTTTTGTATAATGAGATGATTGAGGTAACTGTCCCCAATTACACAAACTCTCTTTATTAAAAAGGAGTCGGTACTCAAAGAAATAGCAAATTTTCATGATCATTTTCTAAGCAAAGAGAGATTTTTTAAGGCTTCAAATCATCAGACATTGAAAAAGTTGGGTAGAAGACTAATAGGTAAAGACAATGATAACATTATAAAGATGAAGGCAACAGGGTGCATGATATGCATGTCACTGGTGGTGACTAACAGCTGTAGGCAATACAAGAAGGGACAACTATGTAATTTATATAAGTCTCATTTTTGGTTCCCGTGATAATTGTTAATATTATATATCATAAATTATTAAATGTTATAAAGTTATACACTAATCAATTTATATAATAGTTTATATTGTTATCTTAGCAACTATATTAACTATAATTTTTTTTTAATACAAGAAATCCAAACATGAATACCTGTGTTACCTTAGATGATGATGCCATAGGTTTTACAAATTTAAATCATGGACATAAATATAATCAGATACTTTCAATTCTCCTCTTCATTTTCTTTCTGGCCAGAATCGGAGATTTGGAGAGAAAACAAAAGCAAAAGTGAAAGCTTTTTGAAAGAGCCATAGCCTTTATAGATGGATGTGGTGCAAATGGCCTACTCGGCTCGCATGTCCCTCTCCATTGAAATTGATGCCTTAGCGGCATGGTGATGTTTTTTTAACTCTAATTCATTTTAACAGTTTCACTTCACAAACCAACAAAGTGAGCAGAAAAGCAAGGAGACACGCAGAATCTGAGAAATTCCTTTTTGGAAACCTCCCGGAATCATCGTTATGAAGTGATTTTTTGTCCTTAATCTGTCTAATGTCCTATAGAGTATTCTTTTAAAACTTAAAGAGGACCCAATTGAGAGATGATTTTTCACCATTTCATATGAACAAACAACAAATTGAACCCTATTAAGCAGTTGGTTGATTAGCCTAATAAGGAATTAAACTAAGCAGGTGATTAGCATGGCATTTTGATTATTATGCATTAGAGTATTGGTGGTGGACCATTTCATTGCTTGGTCATTTGGCAATCTGGGTCCCTTCTAGTTAGGACTTTAGAAGGCAGAGACGTTTGACATTAGGGAGTTCAAGTCTCGCTTTTGAAACTCCTTTTTTTTATCAGTTAATAATATTCTTGAGCCCAATCAAGAGAAAGATGAAGACCCCATACACCACCTAATTGGTTTTTCATCTTCCCAACTTTCTTTGTTTATTTCTTTGCTCCGGGACCAAAATGACCCAGTTTGTGCATGATTAGTTAAAGAGGGAAAAAAATATATCTTTCTTAGTTTTCTAGAGAGATTAAATACGACTTTTGAAGCTTTGATTATCTTTGTTCATTGAATCGCTGCATATTGAGGCTAAGATATCTGGGAACCAATCAATATTAGAAAGCAATCACATAACCTAGCTAACTGAATTATTACAGCATAAGATTAAAAAAAAAAGGCTTCAGATTTGATTGTTGGGAAGTACAAGAAAGAAGAGATAGACTTGTTTAGACAATTCTTGGCATTATTGTTTACAAAAAGATTAAGATTCGTGTTTGAATATGGCTACTTGCATTGTCCACTTCTTTAGTATTTTGCCTTGTGGCTACATTTCTTCTGAAACTTTACCACAAAGTTGAACATAAAGCATAGTTTCTTATGCCATTATCCATAATTTTTAGCAGTAACGCAGTTCAAAAATTTTTAGGTGATAAGATCAACAAACTCATGATATCCCTTGAATGGAAAGCCCCGCAAAAGGAATTGCCTCTTAAGCCCCTGGATATTCTTTTGCTTGCATCTCTGCCTCCGAAAGTTTAAATACTTCATCCCCATCACAATTCACAAACATCAAAATAAGTTGGCCAAGCCATATAAAGAAAAGCGGTTCCTTGACATTCTGTGGTATATACCTTGTACAGCTTCTTTACATGTCCTTTTCTTCGTGTTTTTCTCCTTTTCGGTGATATGGGTGGGGGAACAGGAATCATTTTTGAAACTCTTAGATGCATCTTTTAAGAAAGGTCCCCAGATAAACTGGTAAACATGTTTTTTTAAGACATTTTAACTGGTTTGCTATTGTTTAAAAGAATAAAAAGAAAAAGTGATTTACTGTGAAAGAAGCTCCTAAATTGATTACTCACTGAGTCCTTATGAGTAATAAAATCCTTACAAACAAACAAAGAATGATGCAAGCATACCTCTGAAAAACTGTATAGAACTACAACGCTAGCCTATATTACATACATTAGAAACATTATAAATCAACATCTAGAAGAAAAGTGAGTCAGGAGGTGGTTGAGAAGGCATATACAACAAGAGGTTCTTAATTTAAGGACTCGGGAAAACAAAATTTTGAAGCAACCTATACTGAAATTCAGTGCTCTCCACTCCAGTAGAAGATATCAACCATCTTTATCTGCAGCCAGGGAATCAGGATGCACTTGACGAACAAACTGTCCTTTCACTCTTGGACGCTGCTCTGCAAGTTTCTTTCTGCTCTCATACCGAACCTGTTAAAAATATGATACATGAAAATTTTAGAAATCCTTGTCAAACAATGATGGTTATTCTAACAGAAGGTGATGCTGATAGTAGTGTACCTTCTTTTCATAGCATCTTTCTTTCCTTTTCAAACGGAACTTGTTTAGAGCTGCTTCTCTTTGAACAGATCGATGAGAACTTCCATTGTTTGTTAAGTTTTCATTCTTACCCTCTGATTCTGCCCTGACACCAACAACTTGATCAAAATTGCTGTTACTTCCACAATTGCTTCCATAACCAAAGCTGTTAAGATGGCTTGCGTTTCCATTACAGAAACTACTGCATGCACTTTGATCAGTCGCTGAAGAGATATGCCCTCTATCCTCCACATGTTCTAATTTGTGATCCTGTATGTGCACATTCTGGTTTGTGGCCTTGTGGGGTTCATAAAGCTGCTCTG
The DNA here is from genome assembly GCA_022379115.2 of Bauhinia variegata. Classification (NCBI taxonomy): domain Eukaryota; kingdom Viridiplantae; phylum Streptophyta; class Magnoliopsida; order Fabales; family Fabaceae; genus Bauhinia; species Bauhinia variegata. The sequence goes on along the minus strand of CM039431.1, from coordinate 18,881,260 downwards.
AACTACTGTCTTTGATATTTGAGTGATAAAACGCGTTCACTTGGAAAGTTGGTTCATGCTGGCCAACTGAAGTTGCACTTGGCATTGACACTGGACCTGACTGTGTACGAAAGATTGGAGGCCGTACAGAACCGTAAGCCGTGCACAGATCATTTAACCTTATACCCTTGACTGGAATCGGGTGAGAAAGTCGTTGCTGGGAGTGTGAAGTTGCAAGTTCAGATTCTTTTGACCAGGCAATAGCTGGAGACACGATACTCTTTTGCATGCTAGGTTTTGAACTATCTGAGTTACAGCCTGCAGCAACATTGGAGATATTTTTATCACAATTTGTTGTCTGTTCTCTTTGTTGATTGCAGAAGTTAATGAGTACTGCAGGTGGAGCTTGTAGCTGCCTGCTGGTATATCTGTATGAAGGTTCATTTATTGATTAGCAAAACGAAATGCCATGTGGCAAGAAAGTTTTCAAAGGTCAATGATAAATACCGCTTGAAAGCCGAGGCATCAGAATGCATGAGGGTATGCCTTTCTTCAGGGACATGATTTTCGAAAATGCTGGGATCTGATCTTCTCAAGGAAAGATCCAACTGTGGAGAAAACTCAAACTTTCCTGTGGAATTAACTGAGGAATCTTTCAGGCTGCAGTTTGGAGGAGTAAGAAATTCCCCAATAAAGTCAACTGCTTCCCTAGGAGAGCTATTTGAAACTTCATAGTGATTGTCATGAACCTCACCACTTGTAATATTACTCCTGTGATGCTCTGGACCACCATCCTTGCCATGAGCTATTCTTGTCTCATCATTTTTGCAGATATTGATAGTCAATCCTATTCAAGAAGAATTTGCTGAAATTTTAGATTGTTCCTTTTCCAGGAGAAAAGAAGATCTAATGCAGTAAGGTGACTCGGCCTACAGAAATTTACCTCCAGCATGACTGTCATGCATACTAGATGTCTGACCTAGATGAATGCCCGTTTCAACCTCTTGCGTTTTTGTTTCAGTTGGATATGATTCACCTTCGTTTACTTGAGAAAGTTCCTGCACATCATCCACTGGAGCACTCTCAGCTTCCAAGTCAGGCTTTGTACAAGAACTCTGCAAAAGACAGCAAACATGCAGTCTCCATGTTAAAATTTATGTCGCCAACCCAAGCTGAAAGCAAATTGCTTTTAACTAAGAGAGACAAATATAGATAATTAAATATACCCCGAAAAAGTTCCTTTGCTTTAAATTTCTATAAAATTTTCCCATTACACTATCAAAACAAAGAAGAAAACACTCTTTTAGATATCAAAATAAACAAGGAGTTTGGATTATTTTCAGGATCAGGAAAATCAACCTGAGCATCACTTCCTTTCTCAATCAATTCCTTGTTTCTTTGAATGCATGCAGCATCACCACTTGAACGACTACTAGTAGCATTATTTTCAGCAGTGGCTTCGACCTTCTGTTGTAGGACACTCTCATCTTGGGGGCCATTTGCGACAATGGTTGACTGACAGAACACAAAAAAAACATACAAATTTCAACTAGTAGTTAAGAAAACCCCAAGTATTGTAAAGAGATAAAAGAACAGGAAAAGAAAAAATTTATCAAAGTCCTACCGATTGCCTTCTCCAGACATGCTGCCACAAATTCCTGAGCTCATTTTTCCTGATGGGCTTAACAAGATAGTCAGCAGCACCTCTCAACATGCATTTGTAGACTGTGCTAATTGAATCTTGTGAGGACATCACTGCAGACACATTTGTCAAAAAAAATAAAAGAAAAAGGTGGAACAGTTAATTCTTGTATTATTACAGTGGAAAAGAAATCAATAATTTAACCAGATAGAAAACTTTATCGTTGATATCATACTTATAACAGGAATGTTCTTGCAAATCTCATGCTCCATTATTAATGTTAGAAGTGCATAGCCAGATATCGATGGCAACTCCACTTCTGTCAGTATAAGATCAAAGTTGCGCGGTCTTCCTTTCAGAATCTCCCACGCCTTCAAGCCATCAGGAACGGCAGCCACTGCTCAAGAGAACATTATTTTGAAGTTCCATGAGTTAGTGTTAGGCTTGAAATACTACCAATTAACAAGCATCAAGCAAGTATGAAAATTTATATGCGCAGGCTTATTAATACAGAATACAAATCCACTATGTTGTTTTCTGATAGGATAAGCATATGCATATTCCATATTTCTTTTCCCTTTTTTTAGCAAGACAAGATTTATTAAACAACTTCAATGAGAGCATATTGTATGCACATTAAAGACCATTCTCCGTGCTTGCTTTGAGACTGCCAGTTCAGTTAATATCGCTATACTTTGCCTTCTAAAACTTTAATTGACAAACATTTTTTTTTCTTCTTAACGATTCAGACACTAGAAAAGAATGTGATGCACGATGAATTAGCTATATCCAGAAGGATCGAGGAGCGAGAAAGAATCACAATTGTGATCTGAACCATAAAAGAAGTACGACGAACCAATTTCAATCACTCCTTTGTTCCACCCTCTATCAAAGTCCCCATATTTAGCTCAAGCCGAAAAAACAAAGCCCTACAGATCTTCTACTTGAGCTTAAATACTGAATAAATACTGAATGTATAGCTCAATCCACCACCTGCTCCATTATACTCAGACTACAACGCCTAATCTCAATTAGAGATTCAGAGAAAAAAGAGGGAAAACGAAATGGTAAACAAGAAACCCACCGAAGTCATCAAACACCAAGGAAAACATAAAATTGAAGGGAAAGAACCAGTTTTGAGCAATTAAACAGGCCAGTTAGAGAAGCAGAGAAATGTTCTTACCTCTGTAGCTGCATTTCCTGAGAAGCGCAGCTATAATCTGCCTAGTCGAATCATCAGCTTCAACCAAGAGCACTGTCAATGTCATCCTCGGCAGGAACTTCTCCCACCTCATCAACCCATTCAATTCACCACCTTTACTCTCTGCTGCACTCTCTTGCTTAACCTTCTCCTTCTGGGTTTCGCTCTCTGACACCATCACTTCCACTTCCTCAGCACTCAATACCACGTCACCCATGTCGCTACTCCTCTAGTTCATTCAATATGATAATAAGAAATTCAATTCAATTCAGAGTAGCAGAGGTAGTTTAAGTAGTATCTATCTGTCTGTCTAGCTCAATGGCCAGTTGGGTGAAACAAAATCGGAGCAGAAGAAAATCTGATCCTCTGAAAACGAGAAATGGAGGGTAAAAGCAATATATTTTCCAAGAAAGAAAGGCACCGTTAAATCTAACTGGAGGATCGGACGGCGATGGATGGCAAACCCACCCCAAACCGCCTCTAATCCAACGGTTTGGAAAAATATCTAGCACAGCCACAGGAGCCACCAAAATATCTCGACCTCTGGGTACTGGCCTACATAATCCACGTCAGCAACCAGATCTAATTTTCCGCCAAAGATAAAAAAGAAAAGAGCGATTGGCTCTCGTGTTTGGTGGTAGATATTTAAGGGTCGACGACTATCAATCTAGGCCTTTCTTTTGATTCTTCTCTCTTTCACTCTCTGCTTCCAATGTTATGATATTTTTGAGTGGGACAAATGGCAGTCTGTGGGTCCATTAGGGGAAAGATATTAACATTTAAACCCACCTCAAAGATATTTTTGAGTGCATTAATATCGCCAATGAATCTTATGGATAGTATATCGACACGTGGCATTTTCTAACGGGAAGTCTCGTTTGTGGTTTTGAGGATGTCAAATGTTATCTACTACAAAGTTTTCACGGGAGGGTCTTCTCACGCGCCGAGTCTCTCGTGGTCATCCGTTACTCGCGAGACCATTAGCTGGGTTGGCTTATCAGAAATTAGGTATCTTCCGAACGGATCAGTGATGGACCATGCCATTTTATTAAATTACGATAATGGCCTTACAATGTGTACGTGTTCAGCTCTGAGCGTGACTATTCAAAACTAGGACGCCTGAAGGACACTTTCGACATTCCATTTGTCCCCACTAGGGTGGCGGCTCACGTTAACCACGATAAATATTTTAATGCTTAATCAAAATCAATTCACATGTATCCACTAAGTCACGAATTGATCATCACACTAAAACCAATTATCCTTTTGGAATTCCATTTCATTATATTATTATTATTATTATAGTTATAAAACTTGATTTTTTTTAAAAAAAAAAGCTAAGAAAAGTTTGTTTAATCGGTAAAAAAGCGCATCTCACAGTACATTTGAAGGAAAACAGCAGTATTAATTTGACACGTAATAGCTTCATAAATTAGGCAATTAAATTAACACACGTGACATTTGAAAAAAAACACACGTGTCATTATTAGGATGCGTATACCTGAATTTAGGTTTGTGTCTTTTTTTTTGAATCACTATATATGAAAAACAAACACACGTGTCATTCTATATGTAGCTGCTAACAAGGTTTATCTTTAAAATTAGTTTCGCAAAGTCAAATCATTTTCCCTCAATACTTCTTCCGTACTAGCTCGCAGAGTTAGCAAGAATTTTTAGTTTACGTTGATTAATTAAATAATAAAATATTTAAATATTCAAAGAAAAAAAAAAAACTGACTTTACACGGTATCTATGTTTAGATTTAGGATGTTTCACATTATTTCAAATATGAAAGTGGAAAATTTTATTTAAAATATTTTAAAAATTCAGCTTATTTTGTCATTGAACAACACATTATCTGATTAAATATCTATGGAATAAGGCAAAAGAGGGTGTGTGGCCCTCTTCTCACCAAAATTAGCTGGACTATATCTACAATGAAAATGATACAACGAAATTAATGGCCCAAAATACTTTTGGGAACAAAAAAGGAAAAAAGAAAAGAAAAAAGCACATAAAGCTTATCCACAATAGTAGCCAGCAAAACGCAGCATTTGGATATCAAAACGCAAATCTGGTCGGAATTATTATTCTTGATTCATATCGCCTCAATTGATAGCGCGGACATTATTTATCATGGAAAAGTGATACTTATTTTTTATTCGGTTATTACAATTTTGAGGGCAGGGAATTTTCTTATTTTAAGAATAAAGCATGTTATAGATTTTTTAAATTTATAATAATATTTATATGTATATAAATTAATTGATAATATCATTTTAACTTAACTATAAGTTTTAGGATCTATTTGGTATATTAAAAAAAAAAATGAATGAGTTTTACTTTTTTAATTTTGATAGTTCAAAAGTAAATTAAAGTTCAATCCTGGAGATATTACTTTTCCTCAAATTAATAGTGCAACTTTTCTTCAAAATTCAAAGAAAAGTAAGAGAAGAAAGTAGAAAGAATTTTTATTTTCTAAAAAAGTTTAAGTTTTATTTTCCTTTAAGTTTTTTTTAATGTTAAATATTGTTATGTTTTTTTTTTTTTTCCAGCAAGGAGGAGATATTTTCTTTGGAAGTATTGTTATTATTTTTTATATAAATTTTAATGTGGTTTTTTTATGTTGATTTTTTTTTTTTTTAGATAATACCAGCAATGTTGGCAAATCAATTTGTTGTTATTATATAATTTTACTATCTCCATACGTTTAAGTTGTACAATAATTTTAAATTCAAATGATTATTATGTCAAAAGTTAATGATAAATATTAAATATATACAATGTTAACACAATTCTTTAAAAAAAATAGTATAAATATCAATCATAAAAGCTCACAATAATAAAGTTACAAAATTTAGGTATTTTTAAAAATTTTAAAATAATAAGTAAATTTATACTTATAAAAAATATATATATTATTCTTTTAATTTTTTATACTGACTAAACTTTATAAATAAAAATAATTTTTTCCATTATAATACTAATTTTAAACAGATTCAAAAACTTTTTTTTTTCTTTCTATTCCTTTAGCTTTTCTTTTTTTTTTTTTTCACTTTTTCTTTTCTATTACTATGTGACCGACAAACCCTTAAGTTTCAGTCAGTCTTTTTTCGCTTAAATTTGAATTAACATTCATCCAATGCGACGTAGATGGATAATTGCAAACCATATATAGTGATATCTTATTCATTGATAATATTAAAAATGAAATTTAAATTCAATAAATAAAGTATTTGATTTTAATTACTTAAACCAATTTTACTAATTAAAGATTTCGTGTATTTGAAAATTGATCTCATATGAAGTAGGGTTGGGCACGGCTGGGATGGGCTGAAATTTGGCCGTCCAAAATTATTTTATATAAAAGTTTGTTTTAGTCGAGTTGGGAATTTTTTTAATCCATTTCGATTTTATATAACTTTGTCTTAATTCTATTCCGATTATCGTCTTAATCCCTTTGTCTCGTCCCATCCCGATTAATTTTTCTTTTAAAAAAAAAAGTTGTTGGAAAGGGAAATGATAAGTGAGTATATAAAGTAATAAAGAGAGGTGTTGAAAACACAAAGAAAAGAAAAAAAGCTAGAGTGTAAACAACAAAAATAAATGTGTAAAAAGTAATAAACAAAAGAAATATATATACTTATAGAGACAATTTTAAGATGAGACGAAAAATATTTATATAAAATTTGAGACAAGACCCATACGGGACTAGGACAAGATTTTATTTATCCCAGTCTCATCTTAAAAATTAATTGAGACATAAAATTATATTCAAGTTCCGTCTTAAATCTTAAATTATTCTATTTTAAAATTATCTTAAATCTTTTAAATTAAAACAAAATACCAAAACATCTCATTCCGTGCCCACCCTAATATGAAACACATGTTCATGGATCTCTTGGGATAAAGGGAAACGTGTTCACAGCCATGACTAACAAAACATTTAGATTCTTTTTTTTTTTTTTTATGAGAGCAAAATATTTTTTTATCACCCAAAATGTTTAGGTTTATGCTCCGTGAAAAAGTTTAAATTAGTTTTGATGTATTTTTTTTAATGAAAAGTTTTAATGTGATTTCAACTACAATTTAATAAAATTTAAATTATATCATGTAAATTGAAAAATTAGAGTTAATTTTGGCTAGATTTTAGAACAAAAATATAAAATACCTTCCACAAATATAATTTAACTATTGTTTGTTCAAAAAGAACTTGACCAGTATTTAACATTATTATTTTTTATTGTTTATATTTAAATATATAAGAATTTTATTGGTAGGCTTTGTAGTTGTAAGCATTATCAATCTTGGCTGATCTTGATAAATTTCTAAGATTTAGCTGTCTTAAATTTTTTATTACAAAAAATAAATATGTAATAATTATAAATATAAACATGTTTTTTTTTTTTTTGGGGGGGGGGGGAGGAAGCTGAAATAATAAACTCAAAAAATTATTATTAATGCCACGCTACCCAACTCTGGGGATAAAATTACCCACAAGACATATGGTCCATGGCCATGTCTGCTGTGGATATCCATCAAAAAAGAGACACTGCATATTCAATGAGTGAATACTCTGGTTTGTCCGTTCTCCTCCTGCTCCTAAAAGCCATGCCCTTTGGCTTTGGTCCCCATTCCTTTCCCGTGTTTTCTCACCTTCTTCCCACCAGTTCCCGTTAATGGCGACTCCGATGGCTTCCTTGCGATCCAACTTTCACTCCCCTTTTCTCCCAGCATCATCATCATCTGCTTCTTGCTCTTGTGGTTCTCCTTCTACTGTCCCTCTACTGGGTTCGGCTAAATCAACTTTCTTATGCCCATCTCAAAGACTGAAATGCACTCCTGCCGTCACACCCAGGAGTAACCGTGCCACTTCACTCGTTGTTCGTATGTCATGGGACGAACCCCTCTCTTCGGTTAAATTGATCGTACAAGGAAAACATTTACAGGTGGGTCAGCAAGCCCTTTCTTCAATTCTCTGTAAACCTTCACATAATCGAAACTTTTCCACTTCTTTTCCAGGTTCATCAAACCCAAAATTTTATTCTCTTAAAGTGATACTTGTTACTTTACGTTTATTTTGAGAACAAGGAAGTTGTGATTTTTATTTTGTATTGCTTTAACTGTGTTTGAATGTGGCAATATAAGTGAGTAAGTTGTCTGTCTATGTGTTCAGTTGACTGGTGCGGTTAAGCAGCATGTGGAAGAGAAAGTTGGGAAGGCAGTTCAGAAGCACAGTCACTTAGTTAGGGAGGTTGATGTGAGGTTATCAGCCCGAGGAGGAGAGTTTGGGAGAGGACCCAGAACCAGCAGATGTGAGGTACGGCTACTTAATGTGCATTCGAATTTGGGTTATCATCTAGAATAACTATAATTGGCGGTTAGGGTCATTCATTTTTCTGAGGTTTGTTCTTCATTAGGTAACTTTGTATACCAAGAGGCATGGAGTGGTGCGGGCTGAGGAAGATGCTGAGACTCTCTATGGGAGTATAGACTTGGCATCTTCAATTGTTCAGAGAAAGTTGAGAAAGATAAAGGAAAAGGAGTCAGACCATGGTCGCCACATGAAGGGGTTCAACAGATTGAGAGATAAGGAGACCACTCTGGAACTACCTAAGGACGAGATAAAAATACCTCCTGAAGAGGAAGAAGAATTTATCAGTGAGGTTAGATTCTTTTTGCCTCAACTTTGCTTCAAATATTTGTTCGTTTGCTTTGTTCTTGCAATTTTCTCCGGTTCTCTCTATCTATTCCTCAAATTAATCCAATAAGGCCATTCTTTGACTCCAATGTAAAAATCATGCAGATCTTGAGTTATACTCGTTCATTTTCATCTGTTGGAAGTTGTTTTCCCGGAGAAGAAAAAAAAAAACTTGAGATATTCTTAACTTCCTTTCCACCCAACGTTAGGCTTAAAATGTTCCCGAATAGTATGAGGCATACTGGAAAATTTTGTGGTGCTTTTGCTAGATTAACTGCTGATACTGAAATGATTTTTTCTCCCTGACTTCTTAAACTGTGAACCTTTATTGCAGGTTGTCCGCACAAAATACTTTGAAATGGTACCATTGACTGAATCTGAAGCAATAGAGCAGCTCGAAAATGTTGATCATGACTTCTATGCTTTTCGAAATGAAGAAACTGGTAAGCAAAAATCGTGTAGCTTTATTTTCTCTAGGCTTTCCTCCAATCCATGCTAACTTTTGCTCTTGCTCCAGCTCTTGTTATCTATTATCTGCTTCTTGGTAATTAAACTTATGCTCTTTGCTTCAGGGGAGGTTAATATTGTATACAAAAGAAAAGCAGGAGGTTATGGAGTCATCATACCCAAAGAAGATGGTAAAACTGAGACGTTAGAGCCTGTGATGCTTGAACCAGCTAGAGAACCCTCCCTTGCAGAATGAATGTTGTTCATGAAAATCTCCTCTAAGAACTCAAGAACTTGTAAATGGTTACTTTGACGGATGGTTTTGGCATTAAGTGTAGACAGAGTTTTAAATAAAGTGTATATTTGGATGACTGGCTATTGTAAATTTGAGAGATGCACCATTTTTGTGATTTGCACTAATGTCCAGAATTCACCTGTTCTTCTAACAATGCCATCCCCCGCGCCTGTCAATTTCTTTCGGTTTATTATTTCTTCCATAGTCTGCTTTTGTTCTGCTTCATATTTCATGCTTCCTAAGTGAGTGGCTTTTACTACGACATAATAATAATAATAATAATTAGTCATGGTTTCATGCTTGCAAATTCAGATGACTGTTGAAACCATGGTGTTGTGTTAGGCGAATGTAGGCTGCCAAAAGCATCAAAGAAATTTAAATTTCACAAGCTGGTATTTTTTACTCTTATTTATTCAAAATATATTATGGCCGAGACACGCTTGACTGACCTAATTATGATTGCAAAGAATTAACCATACGACTCTGTCATCTCAGTTCTCACGCATATTGGACTTGTGACTGTGTGCACCCCATCATTCCAAGTCAAGGAACCAAACAAGTATTCTGAGCTCACTTGTTGACTGGAGGAAACAACAACGGTGAAGGATATGGTCTGTGTTGTAGAGTTGAATATTAATGTATCAGGCCTTACGTCTATGGTTATACCAATGGGAGACTCAACAATGGCCTTGTACTTTGAATTAACGGGTCCAACATTTGTGACAGTCCTAGTTAAGATTGTTGTGCTTCTAAGGGAAGGGATGACTATGGAAGGAAGGTTTACATCTAGCAGAGAGTGTTGTTTACTTGTGCAGAATGTGGGATGTCCCGTAATCTGAGAAATGATGGAGTTGTTATAGCTCATGGCACATAGATAATGGACGTAATCTGATATATCCATGTCATAAACAAGACCAGGATCTGCTGCTTTATTTGGGTTCACGATTCCACCTCCAAAATCAAATGCATTTGCAAGCTTGGTTGGATCTCCCTCTGCAAACACTGGTCGCCCATATGGATCGGTTGTCCATGCTGCAGGATAATTTAATGGTTTTGCATGATGAGTACATCCAATAAGCAGATAGGGAGGTTTAAAACTTCAAATCTGGGATTTGCGTCAGAAACTACCTGTGGTTAATATAGCTGATTTGAGAGCGGCAGGTGACCAATTTGGGTGCAGTGATTTGAGTAGTGCGACAATGCCTGAGACATGAGGTGTTGCCATTGAAGTTCCAGACTTAAGAGCGAACACAGTATCTCGTGAGGAATCACCAGGAGAGACTGCTGCTAGAATATTGACGCCTGGAGCCGCTATATCTGGCTGTCATATACAAGTTACTTTGGACTTTAGTGGTTCACACTCCATCTGTTGTGGAAAAATGAAGAGAAAGCTTCTAATTACCTTCAGTATTTCAGGGGCAAGGGGACTAGGCCCTCTAGATGAGAAACGTGCAATGGTGGTTGACACAGGTTTACCAGTATATGTTTTGGAAGGGCCAATCTTTATGCTGGGATGCCTGCAAGGTCCATTCAAATAATTTTCTCAAAGAAACTCCATGGGATATGGAAACTAAGTGGTGATATTAACATATGCAGTGGCCAATTGGTAAAGTGGTGTTTACTTGGTAGAACGGATGTAGTAGAGTATCTGCATTCCAGTTTCAAGGCTTACTAGGACACATGGGAAATTGTAGTCACATTGTTCAGCTGATTTACTGGGATTTTTAGCAACAATAACCCCTAAAGCACCTGCTTCCCTGGCAGACCATGCGGCGTCCTCTGTTGCAAACTCTTGAGAATTGAAGACAAAGCAAAGAACGACGTTTCCTTTTACCCATGTGTCATTTGCTGAGAGAGATTCGCAATTGCTGTAAAAATAACTCATTAGTTCTTTCACTGATCGGTAGCGTGGATGAAAGAGAACTGTGTCTAGCATAGATAGCTACAATCTATATTAAAAGTATGTTATCTGTAGGATATATTTACCGAGGATCTAGGATTTCTGGTGTCTCAGGGTACACCAGAGTGGTGAACCCTGTATCCTTCCCTGTATACATGCCTTGACCCTGCAATTAGTGATGGTTTATTTTAGATGATTGCTTCATTAATGGGGAGGAGTGGAATTTAATGTCCTCACTGCATCAGGTTGTGAAGAAATTACCATTGATGTCCAGTTGTTTCCTAGTGTGATAGGCGTAGGGAAAGAGCGGTCTATGGTACTTGCTGCCACGGTAAGTATCCATGGTGATGGGCTTTGCACTGTTTGAGCATATGGACCATTATTTCCTGCGGAACAGATAACGCTAATTCCATTTGCAGCAGCGTGAAAAGCTCCTAAGCTGATTCCGTTACGCACGTCTATGTCAGAATACAATGGAAGATCAGAACCAATGGACACTGATAATACATCTACACCATCATGTACTGCTTTGTCAAAGGCTTTCAGTATGTCAGCTGCTGCACATACTCCTCCAATGGACAAGCTCCAGCAGACTTTATACATGGCTAGTCGAGCCCGTGGGGCACCACCTCGCACTGTTCCGAAAGCTAGTCCATCGTAGCTTGCATCACTGGTAAGGGAGCCAGCAGCTGTTGTAGAGGTGTGTGTGCCATGTCCAGATGCATCTCTTGGGGACAAGTACTCTTCGAGTGTGATAGAATTGAATGGCTGTCCATACTCAGCTTGAATCCCCTTGATGAAGTAACGAGCTCCGATTAGTTTTCTGTTACAGTTCTTTGCTGCATCAAAGAGCTCTCCTGATTCACAACCTCCCCTCCACCTAGAGGGGATCGGCCCTAAACCTTGGTCTGTGAAAACTTTAGATTCTGGCCATATCCCTGCTCGTACATTAATTTTTTCTTTTTGTAATATCACGTGTATTGCATGATGATACTTGTTCAGAAAAGAGGTTAAAGGATCAAAGTTAGAACCTGAATCTAGAACACCAATGATGACCCCATCACCCATCTTGGCTTGATGCAGAAGACTGTTGGAAGATTGTAGAGGCAGTTGAAGATAGTCCCAGCTTCTGGTAGTTTGCATTTTATAAAGATGATTGGGAATGACTTGAACAACATCAGGTAACTCTAGAATCAAGCCAAAAGTGAAGTTGGTTACAAGGCTTTAAGTCAATTCTAAACTTGAATTGGTTTTCACTTTTAAGTTTGACTCCAAGCAGTAAATCTTTTGGTTTCAACTTAAAATTAATCTTCACATCATAGATCACATCTTATGCTTTTTCATGCTGTTTAATTGACCTCCATCTGATTGACAGAGTGAAAGAAGACATCAAACGTAAGAATGTTCCTCGCATGAATATATATGTTGTTGCTTTTGCATCGAATAGATACTTGGAATCTAGAAGGTTTATGCTTATTTGAACTGTTGGGCTCTGAACAAGGTTATAGTAATTCTGACTTGCTGCTGCATGGTGGACGTATTTCAATGGAGGGAAAAAATTATCTTATCACTCTCACAAACCGTGGCATGCACTGCAATGAAATGAGTGAAAGGGCTGATCGAAACATATACCTGCAACCGTTTGAGCTTGGGTTTTTGTCAGCCTCGCAGCAAAACCAGAGAATCCATGCTTGTAGCTATACACCATGGAGCCTGCAGCTTGTTCTCTGTTGCATCAGTAAAAGTATATGCTAGGTATATTTAGTTTTGGCCTCACCGTTTTACTGAACCAGATTCAATAACAGAACCACGTCAAAATGTTTATATTTCTGATGCCTTTACCTTCCCAGGACTGATGCAAGAGTTTCAAAGTGGAATTCAGTGAGGCGCTCTAGATCGTCGTGTTGTTTTTTCCCCATGTAAACAATGTAAACCTGTCATTTTTCTTTTGGTTAGTGTCAGTTGGCGTTAAACAGTTAAAAAATCAAAGAAAAAGAAGATAAACAAGGTGTCAAGAGTGAGTAAAAAAACATTGCTTCTGGCAGAGGCGGCAGCAGCAGGCAAGATATACTTTTGGTGCAGAACCAAAAGAATAAAATGCAAAATAAAGAACGTTCCATTGTTGCTTCTCCTTGGCAGAAACATGTTATCACTCTCTTATGCTACCGTAATGCGTTAGCAAGATGTTCAGTCTGAAACTATAAAATGGCAGCATACGATTCTAATCAGTTAAGTCACCATTCCCCACTACTAGAATACAGACAATGGATTTTGCTTTTTGACTACTTTGTTGACACATTAGCAAAAGTTGATTAATTAACAAGAGTTTGGAAGAATAAACAAAGCACAGAATAAGGCTGAGTCACGTCGTTCACTTTTAAACATCGCATGTGACTGTTTGAGTACTCCCTGAATCCAGCAGCAGGCATATTAATATGCTCTTACAGAGGCATCTTCAACTGGGAACCGCTCAATATGGAAGATAAGATTCCATTCTGGTATTTTCTTTCTGTTCCCCACATCTTGTTTGAATTGATGGTAATGTTATGTATGAAAAAGAACAGTGATGAGGCAAACAGTTGCCGACAATGACACGAATGAACATCTTTTGTTTGATATATAAAACCCGACAAGGAAGAAGTTACTAGGCTGTACTTAGTTGGAAGATGGTAAATGGGGGGCACAATCAGTGTAGAAAGTTCTTCTATTTTTAGTATTGATGTTTGGTAAAAATTGGAACAAAAATGATGATAGAATGCATTTGAGCTTTAACATTTCTCATTTCCCTTGGTTTCTATTTTGCTCGTCTAATAAGTCAAAACTAATTATGAAGCTTTATGAAAATTACAATTAAATCAGTTTGAATATGCCAAAATAATCTGCATATTTGTTTTCAGAAACTGTGCGGAAGAAGTGTCTAATCGAACTGTAGGAAAGTTTTTCATTTCACTTGAAATTAGGGTAAAAAATTGCAAATATGAAAGTGGAAGAAATTGTGATGCACCTCCATACATTTTGAGCCCACCAATCTTTATCCAAAGTGACCTCTCTATTATTGAGATGATGACATTTTCTTTTTCCTTTTCTGAAGCTGAACTATAGATGCAATTGTCATCCCCACAAGCTGAGCAAAACAATTGAAGAAAACATATGTTCTAGTTATCTGGTCCTGCTGCACCATGTAACATGTTGAAGACAGCTGAGCAATGTGATTTATTTCCTAAATGGAGGGGTTCTCCTTTGAAGTGGGTCCAATGAATAATCGTATAAAAAACACAAGAAAGGAATCTCCTCCTGCTTTCACACTGTAAACATGATCCCGTCAACGTGAACAGCCACTTGTTTTGTTTCTCATGCATCAGCAACAACACAGAAAACCACCTTGGCGATAAAGATGCTATTAACGTGGACCAGACTAGTCAAATATCAAATATACAACCTAAAGATATTTTCAGTGCAATGAAGACATTAGTCAGAGGTTTCTATTTCCACTGCACAAGTTGCAAGTATCTGCTCCACTTGTTGCTTGTGAACTTTAAAACATTTTTAGGGCATAATATAAAATAATGTATCTTAAAAGGAAAAGATATTCACGGACAACTTAACTGCTTTCCTCCCCATTTAAACTGTCTATTGCACGTGCTGATTTTGCTTTCTTTATTTTGCCCGTGAATCTCTCAGTCGAAACAGTTAAAAGCTTATTGAGAGACATTCCTTCCCCCCTAATACCCTTCTTTTCTTCATATCTAAGCTTAATTCTGGCATCAAGTTTATAACCAAGGAATGCAGGAAAGACAAGTAACTCCTCTTTATCACGACCCAGCTCACCTACCAAGTACTCTATCTTCTTCTCTGAAGAAATATGCTTGTACTGCAGTATCTGAGGATGCCTCTTGCTCATAGCAAGAATGTCTGCAAATGAAAATCCATAACTCAAAAATAAACCAATCACTTTCTGCAAATTCTCACAGCTTGTCCTAGTGGTGGATGCCATTGCCATTGCCATGTCCTTTGTCCTATGTTTATACCCAATCTTGACTAGAAACACAAGCTTATTCGCAATGTTGTCATGAAATGAATGACCTAGAAACAAGGGAGCTCTAATCAAGAACTTGAAGATATCCTCAGAATTTAATCCGCATTCCTTAAGAAACTGTATTCTAGGACGCAGTTTCCTCTCTCTACTAGCACTAATGATATTAGGAAACACAAGCATTATCCTGAATATTTGTTCATCATTTAGGCCAGCAAAAGACCTCAACAGCTCTAGATGGCCCTCCACATGCTCCACACTGTAATTCAAAATTGCCGGGAGCTTACGCAGCACGGTTCCTGTGGCATCCTCATCTCCTCCGCTAAGCTCTACCAGCAATCTGGTCCTTGGAATCAGCTGACTATCCAAATCAAAATTAAGAATTGATGGACGCTTTACAATTAAACTAATGCCACCAAACGGGTCCAAGAAAGCCATGATTCTATCAATTTCATCCACTGACCTATGACACAGCGCCTTTGTCAAATTCACATTGTTGAGCACATGGGCAATCTTTTCACGGGGAATTCCTCGATTGACAAGCAAGGCAACTTTTTTATCAAAACCCACTAAGAATCTGGGTTCTGTAGCAGATAACAGGCGCTTTATCTGTGCTTGCTCAAGCTGTCCTTGCAACTCGTCTCGCAGAAAACGTAGTAAAGGGTCAACCTCCTTAGCTATTAACGAAGTTGGGCGCTTCGTGATCAGGTGATATAGAGCAAGACGATCGAGTCCAATTGACTGTAAAGAAAGAACACGAGCGCGCATTGAATCCATTGACACCAATGTAAACTCAGGGTGACTGACAAGCGTTTCTGTTTCCTCATGATCAATTCCCATTTCTCGAAAGAAAGAGAAAACCATCCCTGAAACAAACACGAACCAGTTAAACGCATTAAATGGGTGTTGCTACATTGCCATGTAAGGAGCATAAGATGTTTGATGATTGGACTCTGAGAATTACTCACCCGTTTCAGTTTGAGAATTGGCCAGGGTGTTACAACAGCGACATTTGAAGCAAACATGCATGGTATTGGTGGGTTGGAAACACTCCTTACGTACTAGTAATTTGAGCTTACCTGTTGATGATGCTTTTTTGAAGTTCCCGACTTGAGAATAAAATGTTGAAATTGAATCAACAGAAAATTGAAGGGCAGCTGAAGACATCAGTGGGCACGGATGAAACATCAAACAAGAAAAATAACAAGCGTTTGGGGCTTGAGTGAGTAAAGCAATCATTTTTTGTGAAGATAACTTGCTTCTCCCTCTCTGGCCAGCTACGCAGTAAAGAGTAAAGACGCTGCGGGTATGGTTTAAACAGAAGCGCAAGTGATTAGGGTTGACTTCGAAGGAGTAAATGTAGGATGGCCTCGAAGTCATCAACCGGTGCATGTGGTAAATTTGGTTGACATCGAAATCTATCAAATTCTTCTTGACGTAATATATGTTTAACATGAGCAACGACACACAAAAAAATAAATTGTAAAAACCTAATGTGTCTGATGTAAATCATTCGTCTATCTACACAAAACCCAATATTCATAGTCTGTTTGCTTAAAAAGATAGATATTACCATCGGAATAATAGCTTCACCAATAATGACGTTTTCTGTTAACATGGTCAGCCATTGGGCCTATTAGAGCGTTGAACGACAAGAAAGAGAAACTATTTATAGGCTTATAGGAAGAAGAGAAACGTGGTGAGAAGACACTACATCGATCAGCAAAACGCTAGTGAATGTGATTAACAAAGGGGCAAGTTATTCAACTTGTAGAAATCATGATTATTTCGTTATAAAATGTGGTTATGGACCCAACATCCAACTATCAATTTACTTTCCTTTCATAAAAATTACCCCAAAATAAAAGCTTCCACTTAGATTCTAAGAAGAAGGGGTCGAAAGAAAGAAAGAACGAAAAACAACTTAAAGCTTCAAATATATTGAAAAAGAATGGTATAAAAGTCATGAAGAACAAATTAGAAATGTACATATTAAAGGTTCTGATACTACAATAAATGTGAAGCCCAGAATTTGACTTCAACCATGCTCTTTCGCAGAGGAATCATAGTTCTGAATTGACAAATGCTAGAAAAAGCCCAGAAGTTCCACCATGGGAGATCAACTGAGAGAAGGCTGCGTCATAACTAGCTGCAGCCGATTCAGAATTCCAAGTAACTGATCTGTCAAGACTTTAACCTTTTTCTTTTCTTTTACTCAGCTTAGCTTTTATTAAGCTTCATTCTTATTCCTGTATTCTTCTATGAGGAATGGTTTTTATATGAATGACAGATGAATTTTCCTTTCGAGACTTAGGTGGAGACCTGGAAAAAGGAAACCTGCAATTCAACATAGTATACCTCCCATCAATGGACAAACAGGAAGGGTTGCTGGAAATTTCTGACAAAAGCACAAGAAGAATGATCAGCAACCACAAGCAGCTTGCAGGTATACTTGCCTCTTCTTAGGTGGAGGTTGTATAACATCTGGTGATTCTAGAGTGATTTCTCCTTGCTCGTGCTGAGTATTTTGTCCCTGAACAGCAAAAGAAAAATGAGAATCCTTAAGGCTGTATGGTCGTGTATTTGCAGTAAGCCATATCCTGTATATGAGGAATAGATATAGGCTTCATTGATTGAGCCACCAAAGTAAAGGAATAAATATATTAAGAGACTGTCAATTATAACTGATATTGAAACAAATATGAAGACATGCAGAAATGTGGCCATGTGAACGAGTCAATTCTACTACATCCATCCATTACTAATAAAAAGCCCCCCAACAATGGAAAGCAGAAACTGACAATACTGAACCCCAAGCTAGCATATAAATGTAGTCCTGTAAGGGTATGCAGTTTGAAAGACAACAGAATATAGTTGTTGAATCACATAAAATAATTCATACCAAACTGCTACCAGAAGGTGTATGCTTAAATTATTTAAAAATCAGCAAAAATATTAATATGACAATAATACAAATGTTTTCTTGCTTTATACTAGAAGCAACAATCTAGTCCCTTTAGACAAAGTTGAAAGCATCCAACTTTACCAATAATCAAAGAAAATGTTGTTTGGTTGCTAATATTATTGCCTGGAAAGCCAACTCAAATCTTTGGATACAGACAAAGGAGCTATGCTATATCATGCAGCAAAATATCAGCATAACATGATTTGGCATTTTTAAATAAAAATAGAGTAAGCATGATATTTCTTTCTTTTTCATATTATATTGTTAATTATTTTTCCATAATGAGCACATAAATTCAAATAAAATTATGGTCAAAACTATCCAATAGAACACTTCAAGAAAGCAATAATTTTCTGTAGAAAATCTGAAAAATCTATTGGTTCTCTATAGATTACATAACATCATGATTCAAGAAGGCTGACATAGCATTAAACACATAATTTTCAGAATAACAGTCAGTGTCATCGCAAATCAGACATTCCTTTAAAGTTTGATTTGACCTATAACATGCATGAAATTAGGAACATCTGGAAAGAAAGGGAAAAAAGTATCTGAGGCAGTCGAGAGTTTGTTTTCAAAACACAGTGGCAAGCCTATATATTACATCCTTGTTATCTCATACCATTCTTCCTTTTCATGCTGGTTATTTTAGTACTTTTGGCTATTAAGTTGTGTTCTCAATCAATAAATCTGCGGACGCAGTTGATGGAATTCTTCTTCATATGTTGCCCTTTTGGCTATTCACATATTTCAGAGAGAAGGAAAGCACATGTCATCATTAGAAATGCTTCAAGCCTATATGAAGGGGCCATAACAACATCAACTCCCCCCTCCACCCCAGCAAGGGGGCTTTTGTCCAAAGGGCTCAAGAAATCTCCTTACTTCTCATTTTTCAAATAACTGAAGGGTAGAAGAAGGGATAAGGAAGGATATACAAGACAGTGCTCCATTCCTACCGTAAAAAGAGCTCTGCTCCCAAAGAGAAATAGCAGTCTGATAAGCATCTCATTCAACAGTCGCATGCTTCAATAGATAAAAGTTAAATATACTATCAAGTTTGTTGTGCACCCAATTAGCTGTAAAAGCTAAACCAAATTTTTGTCCTAAACAGAATTACCCATGTCAACATCAGAAGCTACTAAATATCGAATGATATTAACTGACGTTTCAGATATTAAAATCTCGGGTAATCATTACTCAAGTGGTATATCAGACTTCAATGATAGCATTGAATGATACCGGGTAGCGTGCAAATACTCTTCAACAAAGCCTATACGCTTTTTTCTTGGACCAGACCGGACCAGAGCAGCAATACTAGAGCAAAAGTAAGAGATAGTGGCTAGCCTCCTTAGATAAGACCACTGCCAGAATATAAACTTTATACTGCTTAAAATTCGGCTATATGCAATCTATGTACCATTGAACACTTAGATAAATGCCAAATCCATGGGAAAGACACCAAAGATGATTCTACATTGGGAAGCATCGTTATATCTTCGTTATTAATTAATAACAGCAACAATTTCATCTGAGAAACTCTAGCATAAACTTTTTTGAAGGGTAATTAAAAACATGACCAAAAATATCAAGCTTTCAGAACTAAGGAAATTGAAGACTATGTGAAACAACGTAGGAAGAAAATATAGGTGAGACACTCAGCGGCTTTCAATGGAGTGAGATCTCGTGCAATGATTACGACAGTAAAGGAGAGCTTATTCTATATTCTACTGGGGGATACAATGCATAGGTCATTAGAAGGTTCTTAAATGCCAGTTATTACCCTGACGAAGTTAGGCTTTCGATAAGATGCTTAAGTCATAACATACACAGATCCATATCATTTATAAACTCACAAGCACAGCTCCTTCTTAACAAAGCGATCAATCTGCCGAAACCAACATAAAATATAGAGGCATCATCATTTTCTAGACATGCAATAATGCAATGGAAATCATGAACATTCCATCGCAGTTGTAGTAATTAAGAAAACAGCCTGTCAGCACTCCTCATAGTATTACACCTTGAAAATACATGCATTAACACACGCATTCTACTTTGCACAAAGTAGTCGTATTAGTTGTTAATTGACTTCAAGTTTATAGCGCAATATGAGCATATGATAAAGATTCTAGCAAAGTGCATCGAATACATTACTGTTTCTTACTTGCGTGGATGGCGTTATAATCTCTTCCCTCTTCGTTTCTAAAGAGTGCTCAAATTGAGGGTCTGAAAGCTTGGGTTTTCTCTTCCCAGCACAGCTTTTATCCAACCCAAAAGTCCCCTTCCTCTTCTTCCTCACAAAAGCCTTGGATTTCCCTTTCTTCTCTCTGACTTTCCACACATTATTCTTTCTAAACACCAACTTGTCAACCTTCCACACCGGGCAACTCGTATCAATCACAGTGACTTCACTCTTCGAAAAACCCAGAAGCTCGTTACCATTCTGCTCCTTCTCTTTTTCGTCCTCCATGATATCCCCACAATCAAAACTTTCTTCTTTCATTTCGACGCTCTCGTTATTGAAAGAATTCATGGCAGCGGGAACATTGTCGTCCTTTCGGGCACCGTCACTACCCTTCTCTTTGATACCACTATTACTGAAGGAAGAAGCAACGAAGAATTTGGGGTTGGTCTGCTTCCTAGGACACTTTTTCCCAGAGAGCTTCGAACTTTGACAGAGGCTACCGCCCATGTTAAAGAGCTCAGCAAGGACGCTGCTCATTGGTCGGTCACCATCGGCACTGGAGATCTCAGAGCTTCGGCTCCGATTACGAGCACGCTTCTGGGTTAACTGAGTTGCGTCCGAGTTTGAATGCGCTGAATCGGAGTTGCTGAGGAAGAAGTCGAGGTCAAGGTCGTCACCGGTGGGGATTCCCTTGATGGACCGGAGACGGTCGAGCCAGTTGGAACCGGACTTTCCGGCCGGAGCCGAGCAGAGCATCGGCGACGTTGTTGATTTGAAATCAGAGGGTTTGAAATGATCCGAGAGGAAAAGAGAGGGTTTTTCTTTTGAAAAGGGAAATTCCAAGTGGGTGGGAGTAGGGAATTCGCAACCGTGAATGGCAGCAAGAGAGTCAGAGAGCGTTGAACACAGGGCAAAGGGTTGAGCGATGCGCGTCCTCAGTGGATGCCACGTGGTGTTGTAATTCAAAAATTGTACTGGCAAAGCACAAATCATGTGTAGTTATAGGGACAAAACAAAAGAATACAGTGCTCGTCACGCCACTCAATTCAACTCAATGCCCATCCAGTCTATTGTTTTTCTGTTCAAACATCAAACCAATCTTTCAACATTAAAATCCTCTAAATTTCTTAAATTTATATAGCAAGAATGAGAAAAGTGGACAGATTCTCTCTAGTCTCTACCCTTTTTGTTATTGTTTTTTTTTTCTTCTTATTTCAGAAATTTAGAGAATCCATTTCATTCAAATTCATAAGCTTACTGGTACAACAAACCTCGAACTACCTTTTCTTTTTCGAAATTGGGTTTTCATTCAATGAAGAAGAATAAGAACAATCTTAAAAAGATGAGCCAGCCATACATTTTTGTTTCTTTCGCATGTTATTTCGTCTTTAATCAACAAATTCTTTTTTAACTTTTACTACTTTTAAAATTTTACAACAGCACTCTAAATTCCAGAACTTGCTGCTCTGCTGCAAACAACACTCTGATGTTTGCTAAAAACTAAAATATCATACTTTTGCCAAAAGAAAACAAAATATTGCTGATTCAATTTGTCGAATGAACAAGAAGAAGATAGGAGATCACTGTACTAGAAAAGAGGAGAGAAATGAGGATGAGGATAAAGATAAAGAGATAGCTGCTATCTGTTCATACAGCCCAAAAATCATTACTTGTACTTGTCTACTGTTTAACCTGCTGTTCATCTTCTCTTCTTTTATGCCCTTTTTCTCTAAAAACTTCATTATGCAGACTGCTAAATTGAATTGGTTATCTTTGTTTTTTTGGCGAATTTGATAGAACAGAAAAGACAACAGTTTTCAACCAAACCAGTTTCTGTTGTGGGATTTGCGTTTGCTCTGAACTTCCTATTAACAAAATTTAAGGCGCCTGGAGATTGAATCTGAGTGCTGCAGCAGATGGTCTCCTCTCCTGGAGGGGTATCTGAAAATACAACTACAACTACAACAGTCTCTTTGCCCCGTCCCTTTCTATACCAAAACATTTTGTTTGGATGCCTTTATTTTATGGTGGCTGTGCATATTCACGTGAGTTTATAGCTAGCTGTTTGTCACTCAAGAAAACAAAAACTCAACCAGACATGACATGAAAAAATCTTATATATTTTAATTTTTACTTGCAAATATTGAGTTAATAAATCATGCGATGATTTTTAACCTGCAACTAATTGTTTAGCATATCTTCCAATTATTTAGACTAAAATTATACTTTAGTCTCTTAAACTCAATCTTAAAAGTCTCCTAGTTTGATAATCTCTCACTCTTTATCATTGCTTCAGTTCATTTGCATGCGGGCAACAAAAGTACTTATGTGTCAGCTTTCATGTATGACGTGTCCGGTTATTATTGCTCGCTCATACTTTGACTTGGTCGTTTTAGTTAAATACTAGATTTCCACCAAATTTTACTATGGTCGGAAAGTTAACTCGTAACCCTAGTTCTCAGTGATAATGTCCTGAAATGTGCCATAACATGGTCGGAAAGGCTGCGTACAAGTTTTTGTCATAACTATTAGCAAACAACAGAAGCTTCAAATACTATTCAATAACATATAAAATTAATTTATTATTTTATGCGTTAGGTGGGTGGATCTGTAGAGAAATTGCGTCAATCAAATCTTTGGATTTAGTTTAATTTAAAGAATACCCGTAGACAAAAAGAGATTAATTAGGTATAATACTTTTGATGTTTAAGTTAGTATTGTAAATAAGATAAAAAAAAAAATTAAAGTTAAAGTTTTCATAAGTTACATATTTAATGCTTCAATAACATAAGCTTTTAATAATTTTGTTTTGACATCACGACTCTTAAGTTAAACACATGTTCTTGCTTTTTATCACTACTATCTAAGATTAAACTTCCTAATTTTAATCCATATCAAACACTATTTAAATTTTAATTTTTTAATTATAGCCCGTATCAATTTATTTTGTTTTGTTGTGTCAGCTTCAACATTAGTTGCTGTAAACAGTGCCGGCTGTCTACTTCACACGTACATTGAATCTTCATAAAATAAGAAAGGAAGAACAAAACACTCGTGATAGTTTAGACGAGATATTCTTCTTATCCCTTATCATTAATTATGTGAACCAAGTTCATTATCGTACCTACCTTTCTGTTTAATCGGTCTAATATTGCATCTGCTTTATTAGGAGAGAAAACATTTCAAAACCGTGTTTCATGACTTTGAAATCATATTTCCAAAGAGAAAACATAAAACAATTCATTGACTATTTTTATTTATTTTAAATTTATCGACTGTACATATAAAAATTACAGTCAACGTTAGACATCACTTCGTTTATAGTCAACATTAGTTCATTCAAGCCAGTTAATGAAACGATCTACTATATAATAGGGTAATTCGTGTTATTTTAACGAGTGAATTTATTAGATTTGACCATTATTTAAAAACTACATGCATGGATCAAAACAAAGAATTGTTCTCCCAATGCCATCCTTTTACCTTTTCAATATTTGAACGTTTGTCAACATTCAGCAGATAATTAATTGTCAATTGCCTAGTTGTACAAGTAGTATTATGAATGCTATTTCAACCAGTTTGACTTCTACGAATTCCTATATTCTTTGCTTGGTTCCCTATTTTCTCACAATTTTCCAAGTTTATATTAGTTATGTTTGCAGCCATTCCCAAAATTTTCTCTTGAGATAATTAAGATAAATTGTATAAATTTGAACAAGACATGATCAACAAAAATCTATTTTTACCATTTTTTGGTAATATAGATACAAGTTTGATAAGAAAGAGGTAGCTAAACTAATATCATTTATCAAATTATTAATAATTTTGATAGCTTATTTTATCATGAAATTCATGAGAACAATCATGAAAGGATTGAAAATGGAGTAGAAGTGGTCGGTAGTGGTGCCGCGGCTATTGGTGAGTTTGGTGGGGTGCACAAAGGAAGCAAGAGCCAAGGAAAATGACCAGATAGGACACTACCCCGTGCAATGCATGAGCTTCCATTCCAGTCTTCCACCGCGGCTAAAACTAAACTGCATTCAAATGAATGCCAGATAAACGAGTTCAAATAATTTAGGTAACGTGAAAAACAAGGTCCATACGCGGCAATTCTAGTTTAGTTTACCACAAAGCTAATATCTTTGCTCTATGTGCTCCTTGATTTCAATCAATTACCTCCGTTCACTTTCTTAGAAACAGCCAAACACCCTCTCTTCACACATTTTATAAACTTGTCACTTGCCCTTGCTTTCTGTGGCTCCGTCCTTTTCCCACACGCATCTCTGTGCTCTATATCTCCGTTCGTTCTCCACCAATCTTTTTATTTGGTTTCTGATTCCTCCTCGCTATCATTGGTTCCTCGAAGGGTTATTTGCCTTCCTCCACCAATTGCTACCTCACCTCATTTACAATGGATGCATCTCAACTCGACGGCGTCGTTCTGAGATGAAAACGAAGCTCGCATGATATCTGTTTTCACCGCTCATGTCTAAATCACTCAACCAATCGACAAGCTAGCCCTTTGACCTTGTCGCCTTTCTGATTCCTGTATTTGATTTTTCTTCACCTAAATCTGATAAGGTTCCTTATCACTTAACCCTCTAAGCTTTTTTCTGTTCAACTGTTCCAATTCTATCCAAAGATTGGAATTTGCTTAGGGGCTATACATTTTCCCCTTTTCTCCCATCGTCTTTATTTTCTTGCTGTATGGCTCTGGTTCAATATTTGCACGGTATCATGGAAAATCCCACAATATTGGGTGTATGCACAGGGATGTTTATGTTTTTAGGTCCTATCTGGTTAGCACTTTTGATTGGTGTTGTTATTGGATGGGCATGGAAACCAAAATGGGCGAGTGCGGGGAGAGAAAACTTAAGTTCTTCCCTGACCAAATCTATGGACGGTCATGCTTCGTCTCCTTTCTCTGATTCGACTAAATCGAAGTCTCCAAATTCAGAATATTTGGTCGTGAGTAAAGGGATGAGGAAAAAACCATTAGCCTCGCCGCCTGCAGAATTTGATAGTTCCAGCTCCAGGTACTTGACGTTCACCAACTACACATACAATTAATCATAGAAATTCATATGCGTGTTTTGCTTCTTTTTCTCTTAACTGTAATTTTCAACATGTCAGTCAATAAAATAGCTCAAAAAGCTAAATTCATATATTTGTGATGGATACTTGTTCCAGCTTGATATTAAACTTCTTATGTGGGGTTGTCCATTTTAGCGAGGGAAAGAACATGGGGGAAGAATGGAAACTCACTCACATTTACGTTCAATTATTTTCTTGGTATTGTTATCTGGATGTACAGCATAAGTGACATCCTTGAAGTTTGAATGTGTTAAATAGCTGACTAGTACGTTGTCATGAAAGCCTGTTTGTGCACCACTTGTTGTGGTAATGTAAATGTGCTATAATTTTATTGGAGGTCTTTCAGACTAGGAGGCCTTCTGTGCTTTATATGGATTTTTTGTCTTAGAGTGTGTGTATCACATGACTTCATTAAGGACAGATTTCTCACTTGACTCTTTTATGCAGTTCATCCAAGCACAATGAAGAAACAGCTAATGCTCTTACACAGGAAGATTTACAGCATCTATTCCAGCTTGTAGAGATGGAAGATGGAGGTCCTCCTTGGATACATATGATGGATCGTTCTACCCCAAAAATGAGCTACCAGGCATGGCGTAGAGATCCCAAGGTAGAATTTTATTCCCTAAACCAATTTCAAATGGCTATTTAACTCTGATTTTAACATGCACTTGTGCAAATAGTTGACCATAGTAAATCTTTTCTGTATACCTTGTAATTTTCTGCAAATTAATCTAATTGCCGTGATGATTTCTTAGGAGGGTCCTCCTCAATATCGAAGCCGCACAGTCATTGAGGATGCCACTCCCGAGATGGTGAGGGACTTCTTCTGGGATGATGATTTTCGACCTAACTGGGATGATATGCTTGCAAGCTCAACTACCATAGAGGAGTGTCCCACCACTGGAACCATGAAAGTGCAGTGGATACGGAAAGTGAGAATCCTGATTTTGTTGTACTTTTTGTCTAATAAATTATAACATTGGGTTTATGGACTTATATTTGCAATTCTTTGTGGCACAGTTTCCTTTCTTCTGTAAGGACAGAGAATATATAATTGGTCGACGAATATGGGATGCAGGAAGAACATATTACTGTGTGACGAAGGTATGAGAAAGAAGTTTACTTTATAAACTTACATTTATTTGGTGGATAGAGGTTAGAGTTCAAAATTAGGCGGCAGTTCTTACTGTTATCCCTTAATGCATTCATTATATTTCATAAGGTAATTTTAAACTGAGACCCCCTCCGTTTATTTTCCATCAGGGAGTAGATTGCCCTTCTATCCCAAGACGAGAGAAACCAAGGCGTGTTGACCTCTACTACTCAAGTTGGTGCATTCGAGCAGGTATAGATAGATACTCTCGCGATCCCAGTCATTTGAACTAGTCTATCAGATGAACTTTTAATTCCAATTTGTACCAGTGGTGTATGTGTTCTTGACCTCCTTCTCAGCCAGCAATATCAACTAATTATGCTATTATATGTACCAGTGGAATCACAGAGAGATAATAACCAGCTCACTGCCTGCGAAGTTGTGCTCTTCCATTATGAAGACATGGGCATCCCGTGGGAAATCGCAAAGCTTGGCGTGCGAAAAGGGATGTGGGGAACGGTCCAGAAGATTGAACCTGGCTTGCGGGCATATCAACAAGCGAGAGCTTCCAAGGAGGCACTTTCCCGGTCGGCGTTTATGGCTCAGATCAACACCAAAGTAAATCCAGAATACCTGCATTCTTTAGGAGCCTCCACCTCCGAGGATATAGCAGAGACTGAAAATGCAATCGCCCCCGATAATAAACCACAACGGGCGAACATACCAAAGTTCCTATTAGTTGGTGGTGCTATTGCACTTGCTTGTAGTCTCGATAGGGGGCTGGTGACCAAGGCAGTTATATTTGGAGTAGCAAGAAGATTAGGCAATATAGGAAAACGATGACAAGTCAAGTCGGAATCATTCTGTTAGAACCTGCCCTGTTGGTTGGGATTTTTACCAGAAGGGGAAAAAAACCCGTTCCTTGGTATTAATTGGCATTCTGTATTATAGTCATTTCTGCAGTTGTTCAAATCGAAGTTAAAGAAAACAGTGAAAGAGAGGGAGTCATATTTTTTTTTTCCTGGTTGAACCATGAATTCCTGTAACTCAGTAGGAGTCTAGTTTGTGAAGGCAATTTAAGGATGTATATTTTGAGTAGTAACAAATAATTCCATAGTTTTAAGTTCCTCATTTTTCATCCACAGTTTACCCGGTAGCATTGTGTTGGGAAAAACTGGTATGGAAATAAACAGAAACCATTATATTTTTCTTGCTCGTGCTTAGTTGCGGAATTTTAGATTCCTTATCCCTTATTTTGTTCTGTTCCCTTTATTGTTTTGGATGTTAAGTATATGATCATAGAAGGATAACCCTATCTTTTAAGCTATTACATTAAGATATGCAGAAAGTAAGTCTGGCACATCAATCGAAAAGTGGGACTGGGAACCGCAAAAACCACTCGGCTCATTACCTCATCCTTCTTTATCCTCTCACTTTCACTACACAACCAGCAATTTGCGGCACCATGGCTAATGCTCCATTCATTATTTATGCTTGCACAATCTCGTCATCATAATTTTTATGCTTAAAGTTAATTTCTTTATTATCTTCTTTTTCAGAGATAATGTTTCTTCTTCTGTTGACTCGGAGACTTATCAAATAGCAGCATGTGATTTTCCATTTAAGCATGATATGAAATGGGGATGGATAGACCACCGAACGGAGTAGATATTTTGATATCAATTCCTATCTCCACGTTTCTCATCTTGCTAATAACTACAGAAAAACCTAATCCATATTAACGTGGGATAGATACTGTTAAAAAATCTTTTACCATGTACTTGCAAGTCTTTAGCATGTATAGTCTTGCAGTTGCAGATACTGGATTCCACATTCTCCTTTTCATTTTACCTTATTCGACTTTGTAATTCGAGCAGAAGAAAAAGAAGAATTATAATTTAGGATTTCATTTTATAAAATTGAAAGAATAAATAAATTTGAATAGTACAGAGAGCTTAGAGGTAGAATAAAATGAGAATAGAAAGAATAAATTTAAAAAAAAATGACGGAATTAACTCTTCAACAAGGTATTATTGATTCGAAGCAGTGGAGGCCATCAAACTCGGGAGCAAACTTGGCCCTGATTTTAGGGCGATTTGGCTTGGACGCCGATGAACTTGAACTGGGGTTGGGATCCTTCTTCTTGTTCTCAACCCCCTCTGTAGTAATAGTTGTCGTCATCGTCATCTTGGGATTTGCATCTTTGATGGGCTTCTGGGCGTAAGATAATTCACGGTACAGGACATCGAAGGAACTGAACATTGACATCAACATGGCGTTTTTGTTGGACTGTCTGCTCACTGCTCAGGTGGACGGACTATTATAATGGTAAGAAGCAGGATTCTAGTGTTGAAAGTTTGTGAATTGCTAGAATATGAATGAATGATGCAGCCGGCAAGAGATTGAGGAGGAGGATGTATTTAAAGGGAGGAGTGAAGTGGCGGTTATAACAAGACAAAGACCAGGTCGTCGACCGAGTCCTAGAACGGCTGCAACGAAAAGTATTCAACACGAGTGGTCGGCGCCAGTCAGCAACCAGGTCAATGTACGCGTGTCATGTTATTGAGGTCTGAGGGAACGTTCATGGTTCCGGGGAAGGAAGGTAGGAAATCACTCACCAAGCATCCTACTTTGACTCAAAAAATCAAACTTTGCTGCCCAAAGATCACATCACCTTCGATCATGTTGCTTACAGTTCTTGAAATTGATGACGTTGTGCACAGGACAGTGCTATGTATAATAGATTGAATCCGACAACATGCTCCATTGGTAAATAATAATCAAATTCATAAGCATCCTAACAAATTTTGGTGTTTCCAAGTCATGGAATCCTCTCTTCAAAGACTCTGCTTCCGCTCAAGTTCATTTGTTAAAAAATATAATTGGTAAAATAATAATAAATTTTTATTATCATTCAACACAACTGAAAAATATTAATCTCGTAATTATTCCACTGTTTACCATATATCTAAACCGATAAAATTTTAAAGGAAGGATGCAATTGATATACGCAGCAGCAAAATCTGGGCGTCAAATGTCATTTCAAAAATAATATGGGAAATTATGCTAATATGTAAAACTTTAGAGAGGTAACCGTAAATTATTAATTTAGTCTCGTCTACCTTGAAGATCCGGATTCGGCAGAAAACCCTAGCCTCAAAAATAGTCACTATATATTTTACAGATTCGCTTGCAAAACCCTAGCCTCGTCTGGTGCCACAAGAATCCTCTGCTTCCCGGTATCCTCCATTCTCCATTGCCCTGTCGTTGCCGCCGATACTCGTGCTGACGATTCTTCCCATTTCTCTGTAGTCTAATTCTTTTCATTACAGGTTGCTACTCAATCTTTGTTCTACGATGGCCTCCAGCGAGTTGGCTTGCACTTACGCCTCTTTGATTCTTCAGGATGACGGGATCGCAATCACCGTAAGATTTTTTTTGTTGATATTTAATTTTTAATCCAAATACAGAGAATGTGATCTTGGTTAATTATTTCTCTAGTCTTTGAACTTCGATTTGTTTATAATTTTTTTTTTTAAATCCTGGCTAACAATGCAATAGGCGGAGAAGATTAATGCTTTGGTGAAAGCAGCTAACGTGTGTGTGGAATCGTACTGGCCAAGCCTGTTTGCTAAGCTTGCAGAGAAGAAGAATATTGAGGACCTCATCTTGAATGCTGGTTCAGGCGGTGCTGCTGCTGTAGCCGTCGCTGCTCCTGTTGGTGGTGCCGATACTGGTGGCGCTGGAAAAGCTGCAGCCCCTGTTGAGGAAAAGAAGGTAAAACTCAAGCCCTTTATTAGCTTGCTAGTTGGCTTTCAGATTATAAGCAGAATAGGGATGGAAAATTTCTTTGGGACCATAACATGCACTAGATGATTGATGCCATTTATGACCTGATGTGATACTTTGATGATGCTTGGCTTGGCTTCTGAACCTGTGCCTCTGAATTTGACTTTGCAGGAAGAACCAAAGGAAGAGAGTGATGATGATATGGGATTCAGCTTGTTTGATTAGGTGTTTCTTTCATCTTTTTTGTGTTTTAGTCAAACTTGGGTCTCTTGTTTCTAGTTTATAGAATTTTTCATCCGTTTTAGTGAATTTTGATAACCAATTGAGATACTTTGTGGATTGTCAAGTTTTTGTGCGGTTTAGTTGTCTATATTTGTATCAATTTACTTCATATGGATTCAACTCTCGAGTGACTGATTGATGATATCATGGACGATAAACAAGAGGAATTTGAGGGGAAAGGAGTGGTAAAACATTGTCAACCTAAATGTTCAACTCAACTGAATGGGGTTGGTAACTTAATGTGATTTTATTATTTAACAGCAAACCCATAACTTGAGTTAGGTGCTTTATTCTGCCATCGTGTGTTACTTTGGTGTACTATTTCTCATTCTATTCATTTGGTCCGAAGATATAAAATAAAATAATAAATTTGCGCAACAAATGATTCAGTTGATGCCTATTGTGATATTAAAATGGAATTCAGATGGAGTGTATTATAACAATTTGCATGAATTAATTTCACAAATTTGTTCACATATTCAGGATTTGATACTACCTCGATTAAATAGAATTCCTTGAATTGGAGGAAATTTACGGCTTATTATTTATATTAATATATATAAAGATTACAACTTTAACGGATGATGTAGGATGCCAGCGACCTCTCGTTGTATTCAACCAAGCACAACCGAAATTGATTTCTTACCCCCTCTCACGATTGTTCTGCAAGGTTACTTTTATTGGGAGGTACTTAAACATTTTTTTTTTGTTAGTAATTCTTTCTTACTTAGTATCATTACAAATGGTGTGAGGTGGAAATTTTTATATTCATGTATTACTTATATAAGCAATATTCTTAAAGAGGTATACACATAAAAAAGAGAATAAAAAACTAAGAAAAAGAAAGACACATAAAGATTAATATAAAAATTTTGTGAGTCTATTTAATAAAAATTATACCATTAGAAGAAAAAATAGTTTGAATTATGTAAAAAGAAAATAGTGTGCCAGTGAGACTCACAAAAATATAATAAAAAATAAAGTTAAACAATTTTAATGAAGTGCACCATTGAAGATGCTCTGAAATAAATATTTTTCTTTTTCGGTTTATAAATAAATATTAACATGATTCATTCAAACTCAACCTATTCATGTACAATTATATTAATCTCAAAAATTATTATTACTATGCTTGGAGACTTTTTCTGAAGATAGTTTTTTCTAGTGAATTTTCCAAAGAAAAAAAAATATTATTAAGGTTTTAGGAGTTAATTACATTTGAACCTAAATTCCTCTAGGGCAACAAATTATGTCTAATTGTTAATTACATTTGTTAATCGAATAATAATATACCTACTACTCCTTACACTAACCTGGGTCACATATTTGAAATTGAATGTACTTTATCTGTGAAATTCAGATTTAATATCACTATTCATAAATAATTATCTTCTTAATTATAGTAAAAAGCACTAGAATGTATAAAAACAAGAATTTATTTAGCAAAAATAAATAATTTATTTATATTTATCCTAATTGAAAAGTAGGCTGTTCGAAAGTTGCAGCCCACATTAGCTCGGGACAGTTAATTACTGGCCATTGGACTCGGGTCCATTCAGGCCCATCCATTGCCTTCTTCAACCCTAGACCTTGCCTCACCCACCAATTGCCCCAGGGAAGATCTCGTTCGCTGCTAGCTTCAACTTCTACCTGAGCTGATCTCGCTTCAGGAAGGGATTTTGGTCGATTTGGTGGTGCAGACTTCAAGGCAAGCACTCATCTCCGGTATGGCGTTCATCGAATTATCCGTGCATTTGCATGTCTGTGTAGTGTAGCGTTATAGATGAGACCAAGTGTTCAATTAGAATATTTAAATTACTTGATTGGTGAGCTTGCAAATGTCATCCCATGTTGGAATTGCGTGTCTGAGATTGTTCATTGTTGTCTCATCGTAAAGAGTGTGTCTACCTGAGTCCCTTATTCCAGTTTTCAGTCTCCTAATGTAGTCTGCATTACGTTTTAATATATGATTCTTCTTCTTTTATTGTGGGTTTCTAATTTATAGTCAGGCAATCTCCAACACAGCTTGTATGATTGCGTCAGTTGCTGGGATGAAATATTTATGAGGTTGAAGAATGTAGCTACCAGCTATTTGTGATATCTATGCATTTGTTAAAGTTTAAACAGATGCCATTTCTTATCCTTTCTAACTAAAGACTTTCACAGGCTTAGAATGACACCACAAACAAAGGATAAAAATGGAATTTCAGTCTAGATTCGTTTGTCATGAGCAATATCATTTGTCTTTAAAGAATTTCAGATAGAGTGGCTAAAGAAATGAAGTTCCTCTACTTCCCTTGGACATCAAGTTGTATTAGCTAGTGTATTCAATTAGGGGTTATGTTTCGTTTTTGCCAGGGTTGGCTTGTCAATGATGTTAAAAAGAGAGCTGAGTAAGGTAAATTCTTAAGTATATGTGTCAATCTTACCTTATCTCATGACACCAATGCTTTCTTTATGATAGATGACCAGCGCTTGGACAAATATGAGCTTTGCAATCAAACATAGGGATATAGAGAGGGAGTGGGAGAATCGGGGTGGAGTTATGGTTGTTTTTTTAAATAATTGGAGATTCTTGCTCACTCTCAGAAGATCTATACCTGCTAATATTCTGGAAAGCATGGAGAGATCAAATTTTATTTCAATATAATTATAGCTTTGGAGCATCTTGGAGCAAATGAGCAATGGAGCTTGTGGAGCACGGCTCACCTCGAGGATTGCTCACTTGGTTTGCTTCATAGTTTTGGTTTTTATTTACTTTTGATGTCGTCACTAGAGTGATGATGATGATAATTAGAGATCTGAGTGTTAGGCATGACTTCAGAAAGTGAGAGGTTGTTTCTTTATTTACGTGGTTCCATTTTTTTCTGCAGAATAATTGTATCACCTTTTCTATTGAATATGAGTGGTCGCTTTTCTCGCACAATTTATGTTGGCAATCTGCCTTCTGACATAAGGGAATCAGAAATTGAAGACCTATTTTACAAGGTTTGATGTAGATCTTTCTTATGTGATTTATATTGCTGTATGCACAGTTCATTATGTTGTGCATATTCAGCTTGGTTATTATTTTTGTCACTGGTTAGGACTTGGAACACTATATTCTGATGATCTGAAGGAAAGTCTGATGTTAAGGGTCTAATGGGTATAGATGATAGTTGCATTAAGTAACTTGTTCCATTGATGTTTCCTCTACAGTATGGTCGAATATTGGATATTGAATTGAAGATTCCACCCCGCCCTCCATGTTATTGTTTTGTTGAGGTAGTTTTCTATCTTTGATCTCGTACTCATGCAATTGGTTTCCCTTATTCTTCCTGAAACATAAAATTAATATATATATATATTTTTTATATTATTTCTTGTTTACTGGGCTTTTAGTTTGACAATGCTCGAGATGCAGAAGAAGCTATTCGGGGTCGTGATGGCTACAACTTTGATGGGTGTCGATTAAGGGTAATGAGCAGTTCCAACTATATCTTCTGTGGTCAACACTTTCCTTTGAGGTGCTGCTTATCTGTTCTTGTTGTAGGTGGAGCTTGCCCATGGTGGTAGAGGGCCATCATCAAGTGATCGCCGCGGTTATGGTGGTGGTAGTGGTGGTGGGGGCCGTTTTGGCATCTCACGCCGTTCTGAATTTCGAGGTGTGCCTCTTAAGAAGATATGCTTCTTTCTTTCAAAGGGAAGAGGATCAGGAGTATACACTAGATGATATTTTTCCCCTCAAAACTACTGAGCCTTTTTGCCATGATTATACATTTTATACTCTCATCAAACATTTTTTCTTGAACAATTGTAATTTTTGGTACACATCAATAGAGCTTAAAACTTTGGAATGATGGTACCATTAATATCATCTTCTTGATTATACGATTATAAAAAACTTGTTTGGCATGTATGTTTCTTTTTTCTTCTTTTAATGATTTTGAATACAGATCACTGTTGTATGAGAAGTTTAATCAAAGCCTATGACTTCTTCTAATATGTTTCTTGAAGGTATAGTTTGTTGTTGACCATATCTAATTATCCATGTTTGACCTACAGTTATTGTTCGTGGACTCCCATCATCTGCATCCTGGCAAGATTTGAAGGTATTGGGATGTTCCACCTAAACAACAATTTACAAAGATTGAATCTATATAACCTTATTAATTATTCCTTGAACATCTTTTCAGGATCATATGCGGAAAGCTGGTGATGTGTGTTTTGCTGAAGTTTCCCGTGACAGTGAAGGTATATGGTTGGTTTGTGCTTTGACTATGCTCTCTCTCTTCCCATGCTCCCCCCTCCCCTCTCTTTTTTTTTTTCCTCTCTTTTTCTCTTCCCACCTTTTTCTTAACAGACTCCTAGGTTTTTAAGATGGATAATCATATTTAGACTGGAGTAAAATGTTAGCACATTTATTCTATGGTTTAGTACCTGTTTTTATAGTAACCATATTTTTACTGTTTTTCGAATCTCAACTCATATACTTGCTGCCTTTTCAGGTACTTTCGGCGTTGTTGACTACACTAATTTTGATGACATGAAATACGCTGTATGTTGAGAGATACAATTGCATTGTATTTGGTTGAATATTACCAGAATTGCTTTTCCCCCTCCCCCTTTCTCTTCTCAATTGATTGCTGATGTATATTATGTTCCCCAGGTTCGGAAACTGGATGACACCGAGTTTAGAAATCCTTGGGCAAGAGCTTTTATTCGGGTAAACAACTTTCTACCTTTCTACCCTCACACGTAACGTTTTTCATTTTTTATTTTTGTGCATCAGGGATCATTTGTTAACTATTTTGTGAATATTATGGCCCCCCTTCAAACTCAATATTTCGACTTGGAAATTCTGCTCCTTTTATTTTTTTACCTCTTGTGGTACATAAATAAATGATTGCACGTACATGTCTTCAAAAGGATCCCCATCCCCCCTATCCCTTCTAAAAATATGTATATATATTTATCTAATGGCAGTAAAAAGATTACGCACGAAGGTCTAAAGTGCTGGATTGTTGCCTAGTTTGTATGAGAAATGTTTGTGAAGAGTTGCCTATGAAGTTTTGGGCAGTAATCTTAATTGATGTTTGTTCAGGTGAAGAAGTACGAGGGTAGTCCATCTAGGAGCCGCAGCCGAAGCCGCAGTAGAAGCAGAAGTCCCAAAAGAATTAGAAGGTGTTGTCACCATCTATTATTTTCATTTTTTCTTTTAGATATTCCATTATCTTTTGGAGTCATGTCCTCTCGACCTGCAGTAAGTCGTTGGAGCGATCTGCTTCGATGTCCCGATCAAGATCCAGATCAGCATCACCTATTAAACCGTCCAGGTATATTAATCTTATAATTGTTAAAAGAAAAATTTATGGTTTCGGATCTAGTATTTTTTTTAATGTAATTAATATGTTTATTTAATTATGCAGGCCAAGATCACGATCACGATCAAGATCAAGATCACTATCAAGATCCAGATCTGGGTCTCCTCGCCAGGTACTGGAACTAATAAATTAAATGATAGATACCATGTCCACAAACATGTAATTTAGTAGAGAATATGACTTGAAATCTAAAGTTGAAATCATTCTCAACAAATCATTATATCATATACTTGTTTCCCTCTTATATTTGAAACTAATGATGAATTTGTAATTAGTCAAGACTATTGAACAGAACTAAAACAGAAGCCAGCCTTCTGGACAATGGGCATGGAGGCTCATTTATCTGTTTTCAAGTGAGGAATGAAACTGTAATATGTTGCTTAGCAAATAGTTATATTGATGACCAAACAAGTGTAGAACGTCATGCATGTTTTAGTTGTTTGATTTTTAAGGCATCTAACTAGAGAGGAGTACGGTGTTTTTGCAGGCGCGGTCAGGCAGTGGTTGATACTCTTGTCAACGTTCTAGTTAGCAATTCGGGAGTGTTGGAGTTGTTGGTTCCATGTAACCGTCTTGTGTTAGTTACAATTATGTATTTGGTTTGGCCGTTGTTGATGGCATTTTTAGCTTGATGCGACTACATTCAGGATTTCATGTTCCATGTTTCTTTTCTATCTGTTCTACTTTCTACGATTGATTGTATGCTAAGTGCTTCTCGTACATTCTGGAAACTTGCTCCATAATTTTAGACGTGGCTATTTAGTATTTACTCTTACTCGTGTTATTGGTCTGTTCTTTAATTTATACTACTGGTTACCTAATGGGAATGATGATAGTAATAATATTAGATTACGGGAAATATTTTTTATTAGTGAGATAATAGTTTTGTTTATCAATAATACTCTTAAAACCCATATCCTTTAACTTGAAGGTATGGTGCTGCAAGGTATTAGTGAAATGAATCCTCTTTCCTTTTGAAATGTAACTATGAAAAGAGGGTATTACCTTATCCCCTACTTTAACATCTGTTACTGTTGTAATTTTTTTAAAAAGTTTTTAATAATGCTCTTAGTAATCTTTTAGTCCGCCTTCCTTTAAATGGTTGTGTAGAATTGTTTCATGATAAAAACATATCTTTCAGAATAAAAACATCTCTCCAAAAATCGTTAAGGTGAGAGAAAATATATATATATATATTTTTAAAATTATATATATATATATATATATATATATATATATATATATATATATATATATATATATTTAAAATTAAATATATTGCTTATGCCTTAACTAAATAAATAAAATTAAACATATAAAAAATAAAAAAATAAATAAAAAATTTTATAATATTTTTAATAAATTAATATAAATTTTTTATCATACAATAATTATAAATTTTATATATATATATATATATATATATATATATATATATATATATATATATATATATATATATATAAAAAGCCTTTAAAAGAGATGTTGACCACCCTCAACGAGTTGTAAAGAGATATATATTTAATTTTAAAAATATACATAATTAATTTTAAAAATATTATAAATTATTATATATTTAATTTTAAAAAAAATATATTTTTAAATATAAGTATTGTATTTAAATTTAATAATATATATATAAATATTTCACTCTAACATAGGTGTTAAGAGGCGTTAGAAGTGAAATATATATATTTTCTCACTTTAATGATTTTAGAGGGATATTTTTATTTTGAAACAGCTCTGCACAACTGTTTAGAGGGCAGACTAAAGGGTCATTAAGGAGATTATTAAAAAAAAAATTAAGAAAAAGGTATCAGTTGTTAAAGTAGGAGGTTCCAAAAGGTAATACTCATTAAAAGATTATCATCAAGTGATTTTTGGGTAGGCCATATCATATATTCATATTTGTATTATATATTGCATATTTAGAACTATTGAAAGGTGAAAATAATTAAATCATTAATAATAATAGAGTTATGATATCACTGGCAATTACAAGAGCAGCTACGCTGTACAATAAAGTTTAATCTTATATCTTTTTTATATCACATAAAAAGGGGCATAAATATATTCGAAAATTAATGTCAAAGATACTTTTCATTTGCTCTGAAAGTTTATTCCATCCAATCATTGATCTTCCTAGAATTAAGTTGGCAGCGAAAAGAACGGAGGCGAAAATCCCGCTTTCCTTAAATTGAGTGCGGTGCACACTTCAGGGCTAAACGCTATGTCGTTTACTCTTTCTTGGCCGATAGAGTCAAAGACGCGTTCCCTAAAGGCCCAAACTCTAAAGGCGAAGGCCCAAGGCTTATTAATTTAAAACACAGGTTGTGACGACAAAGGGATTCGAACTAGGGCTCTGTCTCTCATGTTGTCTACCCGCCACCGCCACCCCCACG
This sequence comes from Bauhinia variegata, assembly GCA_022379115.2. Classification (NCBI taxonomy): domain Eukaryota; kingdom Viridiplantae; phylum Streptophyta; class Magnoliopsida; order Fabales; family Fabaceae; genus Bauhinia; species Bauhinia variegata. The sequence continues at coordinate 18,842,886 of CM039431.1, read as the reverse complement.
CCGCCAAGTACTAGTTCCTGTTCCAGCTCATCCTTAACCTGGGTTCGATCCCAGTTATACCTTTCCTTTTCCTCCCTTTTCTTTTTTAATATTTTCCTGTTACATAAATTTCCCTCCAACTTGGTGTACCATTCAAACTGCACACTCACTGTGACTGTCAATGTGACCCTGAGGTCAGAATGGCACCTCCTTTCCAGGCTGCAATACTCTGGGGTTCGCCTTCTTACCCAAATGCTATTGCCTGGTCTGAGGACAATTTAATTGCTGTCGCGTCTGGCAACCTTGTTACTATTCTGGTACCAAAACTACCACACTTACTTTCAGCTTGCTTATGTAATCTCCTATAACATTTATCCTCCTCTCTCTACCCCTTCCTCTGTGTTTGTCTTGGTTTGTAGAATATGTTCATTTTTATGCTACAAGATTTTGTTGAAGCCTTTTTATATATATATATATATTACCTCTTCAGAGACCAGCAGTGACTTTTGGGCCCCGTGGTTTGATTACAATCACCGCTAGTGAACCTCCTGCCATTGGGGTGGTTGAAAGAAAAGGTATGTGTGTTCTTCCATGTGCTTTGCAAGTGTTGCAACTTTGAAACAATAACTTATTTCATCTAGTGGGGTGGGAAAACAGCAGAGCTCTTTTCCCACTGTGAGCTTTAATTTCTCACTGCATGAAATTTACAGGAAAAGGTTCAACTTGTGACTCTTCTGCCACAAATTTTGTGTCAACCACGATGTATTAACATTCCATTACATGTTCACCTTATAATTGCTGTGCAGATATACTCTCTGGATGCCTCTTGCCTATATGTTTGTCTCGAGATGATCAGTGTGTTGTTCGATCAATATCGTGGTCTCCACTTGGCATGGCATCAAACTCAGGGTGTGAACCTTTTTTTCCCCCTTCTTTAACCATGTGATGATTTTCCTCATTGTCTTAACCTGCTCTTGTAAGGCAGTTGAGTCATATTTTATTCATTTATGATTGGAATAAATTTTTTTAGCAATTTATTATCAATGCGTAACTTGCCTGCAGGTGTCTGTTGACTGTTTGCACCACAGAAGGACATGTGAAAGTTTATCGTCCTCCCTTCTGTGAGTTCCGTGCTGAGTGGGTTGAGGTATGCATACAGGAAGTGGCGTTTCCCGTGACATTGAAATGATAGCAGTTGTTACTTAAACTGAAAAAGTTACTCAGCTGGTTGTATTCTTCTTATTCGCTTCAGGTTGTAGACATAACAGAAAGGCTGTATGAATATCTTCAACGCACCGGATTTAGGGATTTGGATATTTCTTCATTTCATCGTTGTGAGGTAAGTTATCTTCTTTACATACTTTCCTTGTTGGTATTCTCTTTCTAGCGCATATGGTTAGTCACACTTGTATCCTATCTGTGCTTAATTTTCTAATTTATATCCTTTCTGTCATTCTCTCTTAGATGCAAGTAGAGAGCCGAAGATCAGCAGATGAAATGCCAAACCCTGTATCAATGAAAGAACAGAAGCGGAGTGTTTCTGCGTCTAAATCTAAAGGGAAATCCTCGAAAGAAATATCTGAGAATCAAATGATAACTGCTGATCAATATACTTCTCGTAGTGCAATGCTATGTTCAATTGTTGTTTCCTGGTCTCCCTTGCTACATGTAACATCTGAGCTCAGTCCCATTCCTAATATTTATGCATCCATCAGTCTTCTTGCTATTGGAGCAAAGTCTGGTAAAATATCTTTCTGGAGATTTCATGCACCTGATTGCTATAATATTGAGGATGGAAGAGTCCCAATTGCTGTTAAGTTTGTTGGACTTCTTCAGGCACACGATTCGTGGGTCACAACAATTAGTTGGTTGTTGTTTGCTTCTGATTCTTCTAATCCTAAAATTTTGTTGGCTACTGGGAGTTCTGATGGGAGGTGAGTTAGTGAGTTAGGTGTGCACAAATATGCATGTTATGTTATATTTGTTTTCAACTTTTCATTGATTCATTTTGTTAAAGCCACAAAAACACAATGCTTGGAGGCACATGATAATGTTAGTTAGTTGTGCATTATCCGCTCATATTAGTGACAGCTGAAGTTCTATCAATGATGTCAAAGAAATTATTTGCTTCTATTTTGTTTAAAATTCATCTGTTTCACCGCCTGATGTAGTTAATTTTCACTTTTGTGTCTGCAATGTTGATACCAGAAATGTGAAAATCGCTTTTAATTAGATAGTTCATGTGTCAAAAGGCATTCCTAAATAGCCCTATAATTGAAACAAATGGTAAACTAAAGTTGCGTGCATTAGTAGCGTAGTATGTCTAATCCATTCAAAATATCAGAGCTCTCTGAAATACTGAGATGCTTTGATATATAAACTGATAAATAAACTTGTGCTTACTTGATGCTCTTGACGTCTTTGTCAAGTTGTAACGTTCTTTCCCCTCTCGTTTCATTCGTCCTCTTGTTTTGCAGTGTGAGGATTTGGTTGGGCAACAATGATAAATTATTGAAATCATCAGAAGTGAATCACGCCTCCTTTCTCTTGTTGAAGGAGGTACTTCATACTTCCTATGTGTTATTTCCTGCATTTCATTCAATTTATCTTTTTATATTCTTTGTGAATAATTCTTGTACTGTATTCTTAATTTCTAAATAGGTTATAACTGTCAACATTGTCCCAGTTTCTGTACTTTCAGCAACTGTGCTTGATCAATCACTTTCCAAGATGCTTTTAGCCATCGGCAAAGGTTCTGGTTCATTTGAAATATGGCTTTGTGACATATCTTGTAGCGAATTTGTTAAGCTTGGGTCGTACGATGCACACGAACATGTTGTAAGTTACTTCTTTTGAATTAATTGAAGCTGTATTCCTCTGTTGCCTTTAGCGTTTAAAATTTCCTTTAGGTTACAGGTTTGGTCTGGGCATTTGGTGGAAGAATTTTGTACAGCTGTAGCCAGGTAGTAATATTTCCAGTTAAGGTTATATCTTTTTCCCCCTCAGTTGATTCGCAAGTTCATTTTCCTCGAATGTCTTGTTGGATTTATAATCATTTGGAAATTAATACATACCATACAGACTGATGTTAACAATCAGGCCACACTTTAGTCATTGCTTACAGCTAGGTCGAACATTTTGGATAGTTGTTTAATTTGTCATCTTAAAAGTTAAAGCTGATATTGAACTGAGCCTATTGACTGATTCACAAAGATACAATTCTTCTTTTTAGTTAGCAAAAGAGGAAAATGGGTTCAATTGTTCAAATATCTACGTGATATTCTGTTTATGTTATATTTAGTAGTAAGTTAATTGTTAGACAGGAGGGATTCAAAGCAAAATTACCAAGATCAATATTGAACACCAAAATTTATTGACAAGTAATTTCCATACATTTCAACTTCCTTGTACTTCAACATATAAAACATGTCCGTCATTTGTTCTTTTTGTAAAGTTGGCAACATGTTTATTCACAAATTTTTAGCTGCTGCTGATAGGTATCTCTGATTGATGAATGTTATTACGAATGATGTTAGGACAACTCAGTGCGTAGCTGGATTTTACGTGAGGATCGCCTGGATGAAGTAGCTATCTCTTATGAAATTCCTGATAGTAGCAATTCAACTTGTGTATGTTGTCACTAGCCATCTTTAGTTTTTATCCTCTTTTTGGTATAATATTTCTTCTTCCACTTTGACAAATATGCTGTTTTTATTTTTTTGCAGCCTCCAGCAGATGTATTCGGTTCATGTAATGGTGTAGCTGTGTCCCCTGGGAGTCTTGTCATTGCTACTGTATGATATGTTATTTCCAAAATAGTCTTTGTTATTAACATCTATTTGTTCTTTCAAACTTAAGCATATTCCTTCAAGTCAGAGTAGTTATAATTTTTTATTTTTTATTTTTTGTGTTAAAATGCCAAATGATACCTAATATGGCAGGCATCTCATAATGGTAATTTCCTGTTGTGTTTGTTATGTATGTTTACTAGCTAATCGAAGTCTGTTAATCCTTTAGTAGTATCACATGATAACTATTATATGGTATAACAAGCAATTTAGCATTTGAACAAAATAAAATGTTCTTTTACTAGAAATTCTTACTTCAGTAATTCTTAATCCATGAGATAGATTTTAGATTTCTGAATGATTACATCTCCTGCTTTGTCTACAAATAGGACTTTTCTTTTATAGTTTTAATTAGGTGTTCAGCATGAAATGTCACCCTTGAAATTTGTCTAATCTTGCAGGTTCATTGCTTTGAACGAGAGAATCTGAACCGAATGTATGAAGGAAGGTAAAACATAATTTTCCTGCTAAAACTGTTTTGCCTTTAGTTTTTCATTTCCTGTTTCCTCTCCGTTGTTTTATAATGCAATTAAAGGTGTAAAATATGCAGGATTTATAAGGCAGCTGTTGAGTACTTTTGGATTGGTGGGCATCAAGCGGATGTTCTGTCCAAAACTCGTTTCTTATTTAATACTGAAGAACATCCCAGATTTCAAGAGAAGGAATTAGATTATTGGGACGCCAATATCATTTGGTCTTTGAAGCAATATCAATGTCTTGACAAGCCTCTAGTTCTTTGGGATATAATCGCAGCATTATCGTCTTTCAAGAAGTACAACTCAGAATATGTAGAACATATCCTAATGAAGTGGCTCTCAACTGCATTTTTGGGATCTGAATCATCTGATACGGACCTTCCTGTTGAAAAGGTTTTGTCACGTGTCTGTTCAACTTTGTCAGACAGTCCTTCTCGCCTTCTGCATATCCTCAATATAATCTGCAGACGTGTCGTGCTAGCAGATCTGAGTGCTGATCAAATAAATCAAGTAAACAGCAAAATGCAAAACTTGGAAGGGTTATTTCCTGCTATTGAGAAGAAATTGGCCAAGTGGATAGAGATACTTATGAGCAGCGAAAGAGAAATCCGTGAAAGGCTTGTGGGTTTTTGTTTTTCTTCTTTCTTAACCAACATGTCCTATCAAGAAGCAATTCCTTCCCAACCTGGTCATTGGCGTCCTGATGGACTTGCACAGATGGAACAGTGGATTGCATTGGATCAAGATCATGTGCGCGATCAACTCAAAGCCCTTGCATCAGAAGTTGGCACATATAAGGGCAGGTAGCATTTGCTTGTAAATTTTAGATATTGCAAATATTCTTTGTCCTCCTGTCATGTAATATAGTTGTCTTCATTGTCTTTAGTTTGCATTTCTGTTCGGGAATTGAGTTCAACCTGCTGAAGTTAAAATGATTAGCATGTTTTAGTTCCTTCTGAACAAGGCGGAGCATATAAAATTTTATTATAGCTCATTTTGGCAATGCTACGTTATGCTATTCATGGTGGGCTACATGAACTGCTAACTGCAAACTTGTTATTTTGCTTGTAGAAATCAAGTGATGATTTCTTGTTTGTAGGAAAGATTCAAAACTTGAAACGTGCTAAACTAAACATTGTGTATCTCCAAAAATAGCAGGGTTGCAACCAGTGAATATTTTTCTGAGGAGCGATGCAGTTATTGTTCAGCACCAGTTCCATTTGAATCCCCAGAAGTTGGGTTTTGTGGAGGTGAGGACAACAACAGTGGAAGTGGCCATCGTCACAGGTTATCTAGATGTTCTGTTTCAATGCAGGTTTGCCCTATTACTCCATCATGGTTCTGTGTATGTTGCCATAGGTCGGCTTTTAAACTTGCACCAGAGACACTTTTTAAAATGTCCGCATATCCTCTAGATTTGAAATCTTCAACTGAATCATCTTCACAAGCAGTATCCTCAAGACCCTTATGTCCCTTTTGTGGGATACTGCTACAGAAACCCCAATTAGACTTTCTACTTTCTCCATCTCCTCTGTAACAATATTCATAACTATCTACTAACTCTGTAACTTGTAATTCATTAGAGCCTATCTTGTTTGTTTGCACCACATCTCCACTTGGCCTCTCTTAGTGAATTCTTTTGCATCGCTCCAATGAGGCAAACAGATGAAAAGATGGCAGTAACAAGTAAAGTTATACCTTTATTTTTTTTTTAATTATTTACACTTTTACATCTCTTTATATTTTTTTAAAATTAATATACATCTATAAATAGGTATTTTTTAAAATAAAAATACTTTGTGCAGTAAGATGCTAGACTGTTTAAAAATCAATTCTTTTTTGACTTATCAAGATGGTCATCCATTTGATTTTTTATTTTTTTTAATAGTTACATTGTTTTCTCTTGCGTTCAAACTTTCTCCTGTTTAAGGTTGGAAATCCACATTGGTTTGCGGAAGGCTGGTTCGTAATTGACCGGCTACCGCTCTGGAATTTCAAGAATACCAGTTGGCTCTGGTTGAATCTTGAAACTGGATTCCAAATTCAACTATTCCTAATATATTTTTAAATTATTAATTAATTCTCTTCTCTCTGACCACAGAACTGGACAAACAAGACAAGTGAAAGAAAAAAGAAAAAAACCAACACTTTCCCTTCCCTCGTCCTTCATAACTTCTTATACCAATCTTTGACATGGATTGGCAGTAACTGTTTTTTTTTTTTTTTTTTTTTTGGGACTATAAAGTATCAAAACGACGTGGTTTATCCGACAGCTCTGCTCCAATAATCGCTTTTACATTTGTGGGACGGATAAGTTTGTTGTTGGGAAAAAAAGAATGTCGTCTTGTTATAAACGGAGAAGCTTAGTTTTAATCAATTATGTCAAAAAAAAAAAAACATCCTAGTAAAGCATTTCTTACATTTTTATTTTTTTGTTTAAATGAGAGAAAGGTGGCTTCTTGCCATGCATATCTTTTTTTTTTTAAGTTATATGTTGACCCAAAAAAAATTAAATCTCTTAATTATATTTTATGTATTACATAAATACTTCACCATTAAACTATATTTATTAGCATTATTTAAACTATTGAACTACATGTAAAATTGTAATAAATATTTTGTAATCGGCATTTTTCAATATTTGTCTGTTTAATTTGCACGTGGATATAAGAGAAGAAAAGAAGCTACCAGAATGTGTTAACGTGGCGAGGCAATTATGATTGAGATATCCGTTCCTGAAAATGCATGAAATTAGATAATGCCTTGTCGTACTTGCGTTTGGTCCACCACGGCACCATATTCGTGGCCGAGATGATGGGTCCATATAACAGTTATTGTTGTTTGTGCAATTTCATCCTTCACAAAGATTCCAACTTTATGAAAAATATTAAGATTAGATGAGCTTCATAAAAAGAATATGGCTATGTTGTTCAATGTTTTAATTCTGATTTTGGACAAGCAAACGCGCAATTATGGTTATATGTCTATATGTTAGGCGCCAAATTCAGTCACAAATTTCTATCATAAAGTATAATTTTCTTGTCACTTTAAAATAAAGGTACCAACTTGGTGGACAGATAGAATAATCCTCGGTTGTCGTTACTTTGCTACTATTATTAATTTATTTTGCTAAGAGGGGTTGTGTTTATTTTTGTGAATCACATTTTTTTTTTAAAAAAAAAATCCAAACAACTCTTATTACTAGTATTTCATACAAAATGTACTAAAGAAGAAAAAAAGATGGGGTTCATTTCTATGTCTCCTTTCTTTTCTATGTAAAAACATAAGAGTAAATATTTATTTTAATTTTTTATATTTAAAATTTTTATTAATTTAATTTTTTATATTTTAAATTTATTAATTTAATTTTTTATATTTAAAATTCTAATCAATTTCATCCTTAATATTTTAAATTTATTAATTTAGTCTTTTATCTTTTAAATTTTTTATTAATTTTATTCCTTAAATTTATCAATATTTTTAAAGTATAAAAAATTAAATTAATAAATTTTATACAAAGACTAAATTAATTAAAATTTTAATTGTAAAAATCAATTTAATAAATTTAAAATATAAAAAAAATAAATTTAAAAATATAAAAAATTAAATTAATAAAAATTTTAAATATAAAATTAAAATAAATATTTACTCTTAAAATCCCGTAACCACTTTCGTTTGACTGTGACTGATGAACCACAATTAATGATTGCTGATTAATTTTGACCAAAAAACGAAGTAATTTAAAACAAAACTTAAATGAAAGCTGGAGATTGGACATATCACAGAAAATGCCAGCAATTGCAATTCATTTATCACGTTTGCATTATAATTTGAGAAAACTCTCTTAAAACAAAAATAATTTTTTAAAAATAAAAATATTTTAATAAAATTTAATTTAATTTTTATTTAAAATGTTAACTTGAAACGTTAAATTTTTTTAAATTGATAATAATATAAAAAAGAAGTTTTTCTCTTATAATTATATTACGTCTTAGAATTAGAAGTTCCAACGGACCGCTTTTTCTTTCTTCTATCACCGCAATGTCTTCCAACAACTATATTTACGTAGCTGTAAAAAGTGCCGTGGGGGTTACGTTTATTTATTTTTTAATTGCGTCAAGCATTCATTTTTAGGTCAAAGATAAATTCTTAGAAGATTTTTTTCGTATTAGTTGAGTTCTTAAAAATTAATGAAAATAACTTTTTAGAACCCAAACCATTAAAAGCGATAACCTTTTAAGGACTCAAGCAATAAATTTTTTTTATGTTTCCTTTTTAAAAGATTAAATCATTTTTGTTCTAATTTTTTTAACCTATACGATTATTCTTTATTTTATGTTACATGCATTTTGTAATTTGTAAAAGAAAAAAAAAAAAGAAAGAAGTCTTCATCTTTATCCAAAAACATTTTGGCTTATCCATATCCCGACCCATGATCAGGTGGGTCCGTCTTTATACGACGCCGTTGAACTTCTAAAGCAAAGCTTCATCGTTCCCGAAGCTAAAGGCCACACCTTTGCCCACCATATCAAGGGACACGTGGAGCCCATAGGAAGCGAGTGTTCGCATTTTCCTACGTCGGGTATTATAGTAGTTCAGCGCCGAGGTTGTACTCTACATGGTCTTGGCTTGTAACCGTGAACATGGTTCTTTGAATACGATGCCCTTCTCAAGAAAAAAAGTGATGTCTGTGAATTTTGCCCCGGCGGATAACGACAGCCACCGGTTTCTCTGCCGTACACGTGGCACTTAATTCTCCCATAGACCTCCTTGCGCAAGGTGCGTAGTGTCTCATCGTAGCATTGCTCGCTCATTCCTCGCCATCTATTTATGTATCAAGTATCAAACATCAGCATGTCATCTTCACCTCCTGTCTCCTTCTCATGAATGATAATAAATTATTTTTTTATTAAATAAATTTCTTTTAATAATTGTATTTCTAAATTAACTAACATTTTGTTGATACACATTATTAATACTTTCACGTACATTGCCAAACTAATTTTTTATTTATTTTATTTCAAATTGATTTAATTTTAAAATTTTGGATAATTTCCCTACATTAATTATATGCTAAAATAAGAATAATTTAATGTATTACTAATTTTTATGAGGTTAAAAATTTTAATGTCTTTGTTATCATTTATGACAAAAAACAACTAGTGATTATCTAATTCTTTTTATCTGAAAATTCATTTTTTTTACTGTAGATTCAACTAATGAGGAATTTAGGAAGAATTATTATATGTGTATTCTGAAATTTCCTTCGTTAATTATACAATAATTTTGAACAAATATTGCGGATCAAAGCTAAAATTCCTCAACTATCATAAGCATTAGGGGATGCATGATGGGTTATATATGGTCATTAAAGGCAACAAATTAATAATCCAAAAAAAAAAAACTCCAATAAATATAAAATGAAATTAAACAGATAGAATAAGGTTTCATAGTTAGAGAAAATGGATGAAGAGTTGTCAATAAAGAAGTAATTGTTTTGTGCAGTGGTGTTAGCCAATATCTTTTAGTGGCGTAAAAATAATATATGCTCAAAATAAATAAGTGTTCAGCTTAAAGTTGGAGAATAATTTTTTTAATATTATTTTCTATTTGACAAGTTTTTTAGAAGAATAAATAATATAGTATTTTAATAATTGAAATAAAAAAGAATGTAGTTACATTATTATTTTTCGATTATAGATACTAACTCTTTCAATTAATACTTTCTATAATATATATATATATATATTTTTTTTTTTTTCGATTTACTATGCATGTATTTATTTATATGCATGATGTATTTTATGTACCATCACATGCGTATATGGGCATTATTGGGAATTAATTGAAAAATGGCCTCAGGGTCTTCATATTAACTTCGCTGCGTGCATCATCAATTTGGACGTTCTGAGTAAGGTCCAAAAAGGCAGTGCAGCGAAACCGGACGATCCGAAGAATACCATTTTCCTTTCTATCTCTGCTCTCTCTTAACACAATAATCATCTTCTTGCTCAGTAAATTAGCAAGATAAAATCTTCTTCTCCATTTCACCAATTTCACAGCTATTTGTACAACTTTGTCACTCTGCATTTTTTTATTTTTTTTTTTCCATTCTAAAGTCTTGAAAGTAACCAGACGATCTTCGGAATCAGTTTGATCTTGTGTCAATGGAAATTTTTGATAAAGCCAGGTACGTCTCTTTTTCGAATATGGTTTTCTGGGATGTTCGTATTTCTACCGATTATAAATCTCCTGACGATTTTGTCTGGTCATTTGTATACGATAAATTTCACAGAGAAATCTAGAAAAAAAAAAAAAAAAAGATAAGGAAAAGGAAAAGGAGAAGAATAGACTTTTGCTTCGAGTGCCCCTTTGATTATGGCAGTTGCTGAAAATGCTGGGGCCATAATCGGCTCCTCCAATCAAAATTTGGACAACAGTGTAGTATCGACGGACTCAACTGGACCGAATGACCTTGAGAAATCGAAATCTAGAACTGGTTCCTTGGGAAGTGGTATCGAAGCCAATGTTCAGCCCATCAACGGCGATCAGAACCTGAACGCGGTCTTTAACCACCAGGACAGAGTTCCGACGACTATGTCAGTCCCCAACAGTAATTACAAGCCACAAATTGCTCAGATGCGAAATGGGTTCGACTCAAATGGGGTCCAGAACCAGCAGATGGTGGTAAACAATGGTGGATATGGGATTAACCAGATGTCGAACGGAGTCATGAATGGAGAGAACGGTGGTGAGAGTTTCAAGCGCGATATGAGGGATTTGGAAGAACTTTTGTCTAAGTTGAATCCCATGGCTGAAGAATTTGTGCCCCCATCGCTTACAAATAATCATGGGTACTTAGGAGGTGGTGGGTTCGGCTTCGCTAATAATTTTGTGCTGCACACTAATTATGGAAATGCTAGTGGGAATCCTAACAGAAGGGTATGATTTACCATTCTTTTTCGTTAGTAGGGGTTCTAGTTCATGGTATCGTCTTACTCTTATTGTTCACAGTGCTATTTCACTGGTATATAGAATTTATTTCAGGTGAAGGTTTCACTTTGCTTGATATAATATAACAATACTAAAATAATGTATTGCAGAGGAAGAATGGATATAATCAGGGGAAGCGAAGACTGAATGAGAAAGTAGATATGGAGAAGCGAGAAGAGATGGTTAGGAGGACTGTCTACGTGTCTGATATTGATCAACAGGTACAGATTTTATCCGGTGTCTGTATTCTCTTATTTTGGCCTACTTGCATGATTGTTTTGTGTAATCATTTGGAGGATCATTTTTCTCTCTTGGCATATAGGTTACTGAAGAGCAGCTGGCAGCTCTCTTTCTTAACTGTGGCCAGGTAGAAGGTCTTATCTTTTGCTTACAATGTGTGTTTTGTTTGATAATACTGGATCATACTACTAATTAATTCCTTTTTCTTGGCCAAAGGTTGTTGATTGTCGTGTATGTGGGGATCCAAATTCTATTCTTCGTTTTGCTTTTATTGAATTTACTGATGAAGGTAATTACCCACTTCTGTGTTTCATGTTTTATCTACACATTCACATACAAAAGTGTTTTTCTGTACTAAATGGTATTATGCCTGCAGATGGTGCAAGGGCTGCTTTGAACCTGTCCGGCACGATGCTTGGATATTACCCAGTGAGAGTGCTGCCATCAAAAACCGCCATTGCACCAGTTAATCCAACATTTTTGCCCAGGGTAACTAGTTTTATTCGTAGTGCCTATTTCACGTTTTCTTTTTGTGGCAGTGAGAATAATTGGCCTGAGTTCGCCCATAATGTCTCTATTTACTGTTTTATGTTCTAAATCTGTTATGTTTCTCAGTCTGAAGATGAGCGGGAGATGTGCTCAAGAACCATTTATTGTACAAATATTGACAGGAAGGTAGTTTAGAATCTAAACTCTTCCCAGAATGTTGCTACGACCAACTACTGGGTCTTCTTTCTTTTTGCTTGTTATCACAAATGATAGGCTTATATATCTGTTGTTTCTTGTTGTTAATGAAGGTTTCACAGGCTGATGTCAAACTCTTCTTTGAATCTCTGTGTGGAGAGGTTTGGACCTTTTTATAGGCTTGTAGTATATGTTGGGGGAATCTTTACTATCTTACAAAATGTTTTCCATTTCTCCGGTGTATTCATATAGGTTCAACGCTTGAGGCTTCTTGGAGATTACCATCATTCAACTAGAATTGCTTTTGTTGAGTTCACAATGGTAATTATCCACTGGCTCTTCATCTTTACGTATACAACTCTGATATATCTGAATACTTTTGTATGCTTCCCTTTCTAAAATTATGAAAGAAAGTTGTTCATTTTATTGGATCCCTCTGCCAAAAATTACTCTTTTGGCAGGCCCTTCCCCCCAGCCCCCAGAAAAAAAAAAGGCACAAAAAATCCACCTTTTTTTTCTCTTTATTTATTTATAATGTAATTGTGTTTTCTGCTATTTGCTATCTCTTTGGAGGCCTTTACTCTATGTTGCCTGCTAAAACAGCTTCATTCCTCCTTTCTGAATAAAAGTAGGATGAAGAGGGAAAAAAAAACTATCTTGTGTATTCATAGTGTTAAACCTTATTGTTTGAATGACAGAAGCTATTCTATGATAAAGATTTTACATGTGCATTTTTGTATTAAGTTTGATAGGTTTAATGGTCAAACACTAATTTGGACAATCGAACTGGGAGTTTGCTTCTGAATTATGTCTTGGCCAAATGCAATCATATTTGTTTGTTTGTCTATAACTTTTGGTTTAAATGTAACATTATAACGGATGATAATGTAAAAAACAGGAGATGTTTGCTTAATAACCCAATCTAAGAACATATTATAGTGAGCATAATTTGCAATCACCAAGTTTTTTCTCCAACAAAGAAGGGGTTATATTTCTGACTGGACACATCTCTTTGATTTTGAGGATGGTAATGGCAATCTGATTTATGTTGACCCTTATTTCGATACACTCTGCATATTGTGGAAGTGAAAACGATTACACTGAAAGTGTGAATTAGGTTCATTTATATGGTGTGTTGTTGAGTGTGTTGTTGACATTAGTAATGCCGTAAGGTTAGAGTAGAAGGAAACGGAAGATGTCAAAATGATTTGCAGTGGAGGGTCGCATTTAAGTCCTCATTTGTACCTCCTCGTGTCTCATCATATTTACCTATGCTTGCGCTTTGTTAATTTGGAATGGTTGAGTTTCTAAATAATTTGGAACAAATTTCAATATGCATGAGTCGTGCATCATAAAATCATCTACATATGACACCAACATAATTTTTTAAGTTTACTTTTAGATTTAACCATAATGGAGCCAATGCTCAGCTGTTGACCTGAACTGGCGTACCAACCTTAGATGCCTGCAAACTTTATTTGGAACTGTTGTTTCCTTTATGCCGTTGCTTTTGTTTCATCTTTTACTGCTTTTGCAATATTCACAACCGTTTGTTCCCCCTTTTTTTAGAAAAATAAAATTGATGCAATAGAGCTCTCATATTATTTCTCTCAATTAGTTTCAAATTCTGGTTTCTTGTATGGTACATCTTTGAAGTTGGCATAATTCTTTGCTTGTAAGGGCGGAGTATATTCCCTTCCCTAGTACAATGTAGGAAGACAAGAAGGATTTTTAAATATTCAAAATGCATCATATTTTCTAATGGATCAATGCTTGTATAGTGCTTAGAATCAATTTTTCACACTTGTCTTAGGTTTCTTTTCGGATTAGTAATTTAATGCTTATTTTGTTACTTTCCCGTCAATTTTTTTGCCATCTCATGATTTTCTTTTGGTCTTAACCTTGCAGGCTGAAAGTGCAATTGCTGCTCTGAACTGTAGCGGTGTGATTTTGGGTTCACTTCCGATAAGGTTGGTTTGATAATTAGCAGATTTCTCTTTGACATCAAATTTTGAGGTCTCATTTAGTGTTTATGCAGGGTAAGTCCATCAAAGACACCTGTCCGATCTCGTGCTCCTCGTACGACAATGCACTGAGTCATCCTTTCATGCTGATGGGGTTGGTTGCTGCTCAGGGATATATTTGCATATATACATACATAGTAACAGATATATTCTAAGGTACCTGTGGCGTTTCGTTGACACTTTTGTTCTCTAGTCTCTGTCTGCCCTTGGGGTTATGGTTATTTGCTTAGCTTGTAGAGTTGGATGGCACTTCGAGGATCTTGTGGCTTAATTTATGATGCAATGTGACGAGTTCATCTTGAAACGATAGAATTTTATGGCTGGATGTTTTCTGACATCTGGAAATTCTTGGAAGTAACATGTTTCAAGCCTTTTCCCTCATGATCCACCTGTTTCTATTTGATTGTATTGTTTTTTCATTGTCTTCACCATTACTCGGTAACCTATGGGGGAACACCTGTTGCCATCTGCCGATCACTTTCACCTTTGCATGCATGGAGTTAACCGATAACTAACTAGCAAAGCAAGCACCAGTTGTTGTTCCATTAAGGTTGGTTTCTTTTTATAAGCTAGTGTTGGCGCTAGTCATGTCCTTTCTTGGACCATGTTTCCCCACCAAACTCGAGGTACCTATCACTGCCACTTCTACCTAAGTCGGTTTACCGTTTCCTAAACGTTCTTCAATCAATGTGGGGAAGAAAGCTAAAGCTAATGTGCCGATGCCCACCTGACTCTGCCTTTTCCTTTTTGGATCTATTCCTAATATGCATCACATGCTAAAAGTAGAGGTTTATGTTTTTCTAAAACAATCCAATGTTGGAGATTTTAAGTTAATTTTACGTGGAGCAAACGAAAAGGCTTGTTTAAATAGCAACCAACCATAATAATAGTGAAGCCCCTTGATTGCTGGCTGATGTTTCTATTGTCAAAGCCACGTGGCTATATATTTGTATTGCACTAGCAATTAACTACGCAATCGCTGTTAGTAATACTAATTTTCTTTAACGTCAACAATACTCGATTGATGATGACAATAACCACATGGGTTGTTGGATTGTACAACCTCAGCAAATGTTATAAGGTTGTGTAAATTGTATAGTGGTGTCCAGTCGCACTCGTCGTTCTTCCATTGCAGTACGTTTCCATTGGCCAAACCTATAAAATATGGCCATAGCATAGCCATGATTATCCATTTGTACAGTGCTTACTTGTTTTCCATTAAATTGTCAAAGTGGGTTATCAAGTTGGGCAAGTAATTATGTAAGCTATGGCTACTATACAAGTAATTAAAAAAGGGAAAAAAATATCGTTAAGTCAATTTACTTGGAATTTTTATCTTCTACTTCCAATTAGAAGTCAGCTGAAGTAAGCAGGTTCCTGCTAAGAGGAATTTTATCTAGATAATGGAACGTCATCAGATGTTGTCAATCTCAAAGGTTATTCCCAGGAAAAAGAGTTCCCAAAATTGTTTTAGTTCAGCCAGAATTGCTATAAAGGAAGGAAAGAATGAGTTGCTATTACTACTGGTATTTCTGATTCAGCTAACACAAAACTGGGTTTGCTGACAGAAATCCCATAGAATGTAAAACATTACAATGAAAAAAAGAAAAAGAAAAAAGAAGAAGTATAACTAGCAATTTTTGACCTAGTAATAATAATCTCATTTGCAAGAAATAGGAAATGGAAAATTGAATAATGATTTGTATGCTTCCAGATTCTTAAAGGCAAAGTGTCAAGACAATGAACGAATCCATGATTCATTTCATCTATGTATAGTCTCTAATATCAAACCACCTGTTCCGGAAGCTTTCTGGTTTATTACAGTGTCGTTTCCCCTTTTTCCTCCCTTTCTCTCCGGCTTAAGCAGAAGATTTTTGTTCGGGGGAGGATCCAAGCATTCCTGGTGCAGCTACTGCTCCTGTGGCTAGTCCTGCTTTAATTCAATGCACAGTTAACTTCAGAAACTAATCACAGAACTCAGTCCAGAAAAGGGAATAAACAATGACATTAATTAGATACTGAACCAGTGCTGGATATTGAAGGAGAAGATGAAATGTGTTCTTCTGGTAAGCCAACGACTGTGAAGAGTGGAGGAGATGACATATCAGGGTATTGTGCCTTTTTCATATATGCTGGAGCTGGTGGAGCAAACTGTCTCAGGCCATAGAAGGGATGGTGATATGGTGGTGGCCAACGAATTGGAAGCTGTTGCCCACCATATACATTATAGTAATTCTGCAGAAAACAACAGAAATTCAGATCACAAACAATCACTCTTGTGTGATTAACTACTGATCTTTGTGTTTAAATGTAACTAGTAAAAAGATTCAAAGGCATATGGCCTTTGGATAATCCACTGCTGATAGTGAGCAGCTAGTCCTGATCAAACTAACCATCGCATAGGTTTCTTGTGGGGGAGGATAACCAGGATACCTGATTGTTAAAAGGGAAATTTTGCTTAGAAAATTGTAACAAGAGAGATATATTTGTGTGAAATTATTGTTTTAAATGACTATGTTTTTGGATATTTTACCTGTTGGGAGGATAAGGAATTGCATACTGGGGCATGTGCTGATTATAATAAGTGGGGGGACCTTGTATAGGGATTGGCACCATAGTCCATGAATTTGCACTCAACTTCTCCTTTCCTTCAACATTCATGAAGAATAGTATCAAGAAAAGGTTAGAATTTATTAGAAACTTTTATAGCAAAACATGAAAGCATTAAATTTATGTGTACCACGAGCTGCAAGATTACAATTAGCCCTTCTTCCATCAATCATAGGGTAGGGATTCTGGCATGCTTTTATTGCAGAATCTGGGTCCTTGAAGGTCACCTAAAGGGTGGCAAAACAATAGACTAAAATGAATAAAATAAAAGAGAAGCATGAATTTAGAAAAAGGATTAGAAGAGGAGCAAGCTTACAAAGCCATAGCCTTTTGATCTTCCCGTGTTTCTGTCAATAATGACAACAGCTTCTAAGATCTCTCCAAACTGCTCAAAATAGTGTCTCAATGTTTCTCTCTTGGTCTCCCAGGCCAATCCTCCTATGAAGATCTTCGTATAGGTTGTATCACCAACTTGTCTGATATTGTTTGGACTCATCATCTTACTTTTCCTTCCCTCTGACATACGAGTTCAATCCACAACCTAAACTGCTAAAAACTAATCCAAGAGACAAAGAAGATCCAAGAAAAAGGAAGAGGAAGTCAGAGAGCCGTTTGGTTGGTGGGAAAGCATGAAGAGAAAAAGAAACAATCAAATCAAAACCCAGAGAAAATCCCACATCAACATGTGTTCTTTGTTCTTCTGGCTCTTTCTAGGGAGAAACCTACTTGATTTTCATGTTGACGTTTCCTCAGATTCTACAACAAAGATTCCCTTAACGAGAAAACTTGATGAAGAGTGGCAAAAGGGTTGAAAAGCAAAGCAGAACAAAAGCAGAGAAGTATAGAAATACCTAAAGAAAAAAAAAAAAAATCAATTTACGAAGGATATGTGCATAGCATGACGAGGAGGAGGAGCAACTTTGCAAGTATGTATGTAAAAGGACAATAGGAGTAAGTAAATAATAATAATAATAATAATATTAAATATTGAATATAATATGATCCTAATCGTGTTTCCTTTTATATCTTTGCCCATTTCAAAGCTTTCCAAAGTTTTAATGGGTCCAGAGATACGTGCCTGGCTGTATGCAACTTTCTATCTTCTTTCGTCTGTTCCATCACTTAGAAAATCAAATATTTATTCGTTTCCCTTATTATTATATTAAGAAATTATTATGCTTGCCCCGTGGAATCATGCTTTCAGGCCATTTGGTGTCTTTGGACCACACACATTTTATTTTTTATTTTTTGTTTACACAAAATGTAAATGGTAAATTTCTTTTAACCCCTTCTAGTTTTAAATTGCAAGCTTGAAACTTTGACTCAATTTATTTTCTACGACAACGTGGACCTCAATCTTACAAATTATTGCTCTACTACACTCTTCAATAATAATAAATACCAATTACCCACATCTCTCTCTGTATGTATACATTCATAATTTTAATTTCCCTTATGGGGATTGAAACCTAATTTAGTAAGTTACTTTTGAGACTTGAAAAATGGCAGCCCAATTGGATTAAATTTATTGACTTAAGGTATATTCGAGTTTGAAAAAGTAGTGTTTTTAAAAAGCTGGATGCACACGATGATGATGAGGCATTCGGGGAATCAATAGACCAAATGTTGAATTGATGGGTTCTAAGTTGTAACCCCAACCACATTCTTTGAATCAAAATCTATCTGTCATTTGTTTTAGCATCCTAGGTTTGGTGGGTCATCTGCTTCCAAACGGAAATTGCATACAAATGTATCATAAATTATGGTAATTTTGTCCATTCTCATGCTACGTGCCTATACTTCTATTTTCTATCGTATTAAGTTAAAATTTGATCAAAACAATTGTATTTGATAAAAAAAAAAATTGTTTTTTTTAATGTTATTTAACTTAAATTTAAATTAATTATTATTTAATATGATTTTAAATATCTTACTGTTAAAAAAAAAAAATATTGAGATAGTTTCTGCCCAAGCAATAATGTGTTTGTGTGGTGCACGTAAATGATACTCTTATTCGTTATAGTACTCGACATTGAACTTGACAGTAATCTGGTTTCTTTGTGGGGACTTTATGTTTTCTGTCTGTGTATACGTAGAATTTGAAATCATGGGCTAATGCCATAGCTCATAAATCAGTAGCCGTCAATATATTATTTGGAAGACATCCTGAATTCAAATATAGATTGATTGCATGATATACCAAATACATTGATCTGATGAAGTACAATGCTAAGGATATCAGTTTTTTTTTTTTTTTTTAAAAAAAACTTTGCTTAATCCTTCCACTATTTTGGACCCGTCCAAATAAATCATAATGGGCCTCCTCTGGTTGATTGTGGGCTTATGGGCCTATGGCTAAATTAAGTCCATCGAACTTGAACTTCAAGGCCCAAAAGAAGTCGTAGTCTTTGGGCTTCACGATTACCAAGGATAAGAACCGGATAATAAAGAAAAGATGGGATTATATTACTCATATAAACGTAAGCAAAATCTTAATTTAACAAAATTTCTACAAGAAAAGCACAAAGAAGCTCTACCTGCTTTCAAGAACCATTTTGTTCTTCTATTGTGTTTGAGGAAATTTGGATTAGCTTCCTAATAAAAAGATAGTGCTATAATGTAACTCAATTTAAATTATTAGATAAAAATTGAACAACACATATTGCAATGATTATGTGACTATACTATCTTCCCCTCTATAACTAATCTAGGTTCATGTTTTGAGTCCTAAAATCAACAAAGTTGACAAGTCTCACAATTTAGACGGGTATTTTACACAGATGTACCAAATAAAAAAACTTATTACCAATATATACCACTTTAAAAAGTATTTACCAATATGTACCAAAAAATTAAAAATCGCAATACGGTACTGCGATTTTTGAGAAAAAAGCTGACACCTCATGAAAATCGCAGTACTGTGTTGCGATATTGTTGAAAATCGCAGTACGGTACTGCGATTTTAACGTGCCACATGTACTCCTTACCTTCCTTCTTTTAAACACGCGAGGCTCCTTTTTTTTTTTTTTTTTCTTTTATTTGATTTATTTTTTAATATTTTTAATATAATTTTAAAAATAAAATTTTATATTATATTTTACATAAATTTTTTTTTTATAAAAGAGATGCACCTCTACGCTTCTAGTATTTTTCCTTTCTTTTTTATTTTCTATTCCTTTTTGTATTCTTCAATAATTTTGTGAACTTTCACACTTTACATTCTCAATAGATATGTTTTAAAAATTAAATATAGAGATTAAAAATTATATTTTTGTCTATAATAATTTTTATTAATGTATTTTTATTAAATATTTGACATAATATTTCTTTAGTAACAAATCACATTTATATTGAGGGATTTTTTTCTTATGTTAGTTTGTATTTTTAAATAATTTTTTTTAGTTTAAGCGATATATATATATATATATATATATATAATTAATTTATTTGTAATTTTATTATATTATATTTTAAATTTGTGTTAGTATTCATAAAATAAAATTTATTCAATAATATAATTTTTAATCTCTATATTTAATTTTAAAACATACCTATTGAGAATGTAAAGTGTGAAAGTTTACAAAATTATTGTAGAATACAAAAAGGAATAGAAAATGAAAAAGAAAGGAAAAATACTATAAGCGTAGAGGTGCATCTCTTTTATAAAAAAAAAAAAATTATGTAAAATATAATATAAAATTATATTAAAAATATTAAAAAATAAATCAAATAAACTAAAAAAAAAAAAACAGTCATGCGTGTTTAAAAGAAGGAAGGTAAGGAGGACACGTGGCACGTTAAAATCGCAGTACGGTACTGCGATTTTAAAATCGCAGTACCGTTCTGCGATTTTAGAATCGCAGTACCGTTCTGCGATTTTCAACAATATCGCAACACAGTACTGCGATTTTCATGAGGTGTCAGCTTTTTTCTCAAAAATCGCAGTACGGTAGTGCGATTTTATTCAAAAATCGCACCACCGTACTGCGATTTTTAATTTTTTGGTACATATTGATAAATACTTTTTAAAGTGGTATATATTGATAATAAATTTTTTTATTTGGTACATCTGTATAAAATACCCCAATTTAGACATTAAAATGATTGTTGTGTACTATCTCCTCAAAGTTCTAAGTCTAACAACAACCCATTAGGCAAGAAAAAGCCTTTAGCATAACCTAACCATACAAAAGCAAAACAGAGATTGATCAAACGTGTTGAATTATTGCTCTTAAGGCGCAAATCTCAAAAATATAAAAAAGTCACTGTGAAATCATGGCCCTTTGGAACTTTTTTTGTGACTAACATGGCATTCATTGAACAATCTTGCATGGACTTTGAAAGATGGAAGTAGATTGAAGCTAACATTAAAAAAAAACGAAGAAGACAACATCATTAGGCCACTCCTTTCAACAAAACAAACCAATTCTTTTGTTTGATTTGAGATTAAGACAAGGAAGCCGTTGAGTGTTGACCCACACAGGGCTGAGGCTCCCTTAATAAGAATTTTAATAGCTACACTGTCTCCTTTCATTCTTAGCGGAGCAATTAATTATTGCTGAGGGGAAAAAGATAATAACTCAGCCATCACTGACATGGTTAGGGAAGATATATGGTCAAAAAATTACTACGTATTTTATTGATTAATATATTTAATTTTGAAGGCAGATAAGCATTCTAATCCAATGATTTATACTTTAGAATCTTAGACAATATGTTATATTATTCTGATCAAATATAGATTCTTTATGTGTTTGATGCTAACCCACAAAGAATACTCGAACTTAATGAGGTTTAGGTCCTTGGGGTGTGACATTAAAGTAAGAACTATAAGTTGGGAGGTCAACAAACTTGAAATAAAATTATAGGCAAAAGTGTTGTTTGTGGACTTACAAGATCTTTGTCTAATCTTTTCTCTTTCCCAAGTGTGACAATGGCACCATTCTTGGGACCCATTGTTACCTACGAGCACTTAAAAGCTAATGGATTTGCTTATACTTTATTATATGGGTAGATTCTGAGCAAGTGAACAACAGTGAAAGGCCAATAATATTTACACGGAATTTGGGAAAAGCCTAAACTATTCAATTCTATATAGCTCATGTGGTTCCCACGTAACCTAACATTGAACTTGAATTTTCCCAAGTCCAAGCCTTTCTTATGATGTGTTTAGTGGAGTGGAGTGGAGTGCATAATGAATATTCCATTTATGTTTAAGTTCAAAACTTAAAAGATTAAAGTTTCTATTATATATATCTCCAACTATAGGGCACTAGCCCAGTAACCATGATACCATGTTAAGTGCTTGCTGAAGTAATAAGTGCAATTTACTTAAACTCTTAGGTTTATTGATATGGACTATAATCATTGAGTCAGTCTTTATATTCAAATTTAACTCAATAAGCAATATCAAAAAAAATTATTAGAAGACACTTTTCTCTTAACTCATATAAAAGGACATATCATAATTGAAAAATAAGAATTAATGACTCATTAACTTTTGAAATTCACATACTTAATTCAAACACTAACTTAAACATCAAAAGCTTTAAATCCAACCCAACTTATTTCTTTTGTAAGACTTGCAGGACTGGCCGACTCGATTCCATCCTGATCATTCGGGGTAGTTCTCAACAGTTATATTACCTAAACCATTTCATCTGCAATAAATGTTTGGCTTCACTACCTCAGAATGATGCATTTAATAATGCTAAACCAAAAGAACCTACTCAACTAGCAACTTCAGCCCCTCTCCATCTGGCTGTTCCTCCTACCAAAAGCCAGTATATTTTGGTTGGAAATTTACTACCTCATTATATCAGACAACTTTAAAACCTCAGATTAAATGAAAAGAGAAACAATAAAACTCTTTCAAGTTCTAACCTTTCTTTGACATCACTCTGATGCAATCTGAAAAGAATAAACAAACATTAACTTTATGTTTCATGGACAAGATATTTGTTTGAAACATGAATGAAAAAGGAATAGAAATATCCCCTTTGCCTTTTTATGTGGTTCCTGCTGATATTTTTCTGAGACATGGCAACTTAGGCCAAAAGCAATTGCTAGCAGGCCAGCCAACAATACCGCGCCACTTGTACTCATCTGAAGTTTATAGACGGCAATGAATGCCAGATTGTGCATGGCATATCCATAAGAATAGGACTTGTAGCAAAAAGAAGGCTAAAATGTGCAAATGGAGTTGCGCCACTGTCCACTGGCCGACCTTAAGTTGCATGCGTGTTGACAAATCTTTCACTTTCCATTCCCAACCAAAAATAAAATAAAATAAATAGTAGATCTGCTTCACCCTTTCTTGCCCTAATTCAATATAGTTTTCCCCTCAATTGAAAGACAGCTTTCTACTCCACTCCACCGGAATCAAACCCTTCACTTTTTTAACCCCACCTCACTATATAACTCGCTTGCTTTCCCTTCAAACCCGCAGAACTTAGTTGACACACTTCCTCTGTTTTCCTTGCTTTTTCTTTCTCTATCTCACACAAAATCAATCATACATTCTGCTAAACCTGCCCAATTTTGGGTACTCCTTGCTATATTCTCTTCTCTTTTAACTATCTAACAACTTAGCTTTAGCTTTCTTCAACTTCTTCCACCGTGTTATATATAAAGTTGTTAACTTTCTCATTGCAGAATGGGTAATTGCCTTGCTCTTTGTAAACCCAATTCAGAATCTGGCATAGCAAATGGTATGGGCAAGCAGGGAAAAGTGGTGAGGATAGCGAAACCTGATGGTAAGATTCTAGAGTTCAGCTCTCCAATTGCTGCGAAGGATGTGTTGGCAAGTGTCCCTGCTTCGGGTATTAGTGTCTCCAAGGAAGGCTCCGAGCATCTCTCCCCAGATTATGAATTGAAAGGTGGAAGATTATACCACTTGCTTCCCTCTCACTTTTGTCCTCCGAATGTTTCTTCAATTGGAAACGGAGAAGATGCTGGTGGGATCAAAAGAGTTAAACTTGTTATTACAAGGCAGCAGCTTCAACTTTTAGTGGCAAAGCAGATATCAATACAAGATATACTTTTAGAGGCCCAAAATAGGACTGCTGCTGAGTTGCCAGCAAGCAATTGGAAGCCAAAACTGGACGCAATACCTGAAGGAAATGAATGATAAGCACATGTAATATATCCAATACTTGTAAAATTTTTATTGCTGTTTCACTTGTGCTTTTCCTCCTCTTCTTTCTTTCTGTAGTAGACAAGGCCTTTGATGAAAAAATTTGGTGGGTTTAGGAAGTGAATTTTGGAAGGAAGGGAAAAAAGAAGAGATGACAAACATTGAGCTTAATATAAAAATATTTTGTTGGTGGTCATGTTTCTCATCTACTCTGAATTGGCAACTTAATAACTTACACTCACAAATTAGTTATGCAGCTACATGTTTCTAACTTGAAATTTGAAGTTTGGTTTGTGTAAACAGATCAACGAACATAGAAATTTGAGAACTTGGAAGTAGCGTCGAGAGGAAGGAAATGACATTTCCCGAGCAATTATTTAATTATTCATACACTTCATAGCATCATTAACTGTATTTAAAGGGGACAACACTGTACAAACAAAACACAGGCACGGTTTGGTTTATCACTGGACATCGACATCAATGACCTTGCGTTCAACTTTGGTCTTAGGGACAGTAATGTAAAGCACACCATTAGTAAGCTGTGCCTTAACCTTGTCCTTCTCGCAGCTATCAGGAAGGCGCAGGCGAGTATCATAGGAGCTATAGCTTCCGCCTGACCGAGAATCATCTCCACCTTGTTGTTCGTTTTTAGCAGCAGCTTTTATAACGAGCATATCATCCTCAACAGAGACCTTGACATCTTCCTTGGACAGACCAGGCATGTCGAATCGCATCCTGATTTGGTGTTCTTCATCTTTAATGTCCCAAGGAGTCCGAACCTCCCCTATTCCCTTGTTTCTTCCAGGAAACGTCATAGCATCTTCGAAGATTCGGTCCATTGTGTCCAGCATCTGACGCATGCTCCTCATGGGGGACCATGGGTCCAAAAGACCTACGTAAACAAACAACAATTGTTAATTGCTAATGAAACATTTGTTTTACCATTGATTGAGGTGGAGGAAGGTATGGTTGTTACTTACCAAATGGAGAAATGTCCCAGGCCAGACTGCCAGGTCTTCTCTCCACAGCACTAGGGCTTTGGTTGCTCTTGCCAACATGCTGCACATCCACAGTGGTGTCTTTGTTGTCTTGTCCTGCAGCTTCAGCTCTCACCGATCTCAACCGTGGTAAAGGTGTGGCCTTTCTTGATGATGGGAAACTTGCCAAACAAGGCACAGTAGCATTCTTTCTGGCCCTTGGGGATACAAGGGGTGAACATGTTGAGAAAGATAGTGCTTGAGCCATAGCGCGATTATTTGAGTGCGATAATCCAAGCTTTAAGTCGAATTAAGGCTTCTTGATGAGGGCGGGAAGTGAGAATTGTGAATTTATACATAATGAGATGTAGAAACTTGAGAATGGTCTTGAGAGTTTGAGAGTGTGTTGAAACTTCTGGACCCGATTTGATTTTTTGTCAGAAACTACGTGTCAGAAGGCATACGGTGTTTCTCCCAGTTTCTGCTGGCTTCGGGAAGGGTCTGCTTAATTTATTGCAGTTAGGTCCTTAGAACTTTTTTTTATATTCTTTGATAAGCATAAAATTTCAAATTTTGTTTTCTGAACCTTGAATTCTTTTTTTTTTTTTTGCTGTATTTTCAGTCTTGAACTGTTTAGTCTGCAACTTACGTTGGAAGAATTAAAAAAATGAATATTATATGCCTTTGCGTATTTTAAATTAAGGAGATTTATATAAAAATTCATATAATAAGTTACCCTTTTAATTGATTGACAAAATTTTTTTATTTAAAAAGTTATATCTTTTATTAAAAAGATATATTTAATTAATTGAGAGTCATGATTAATTGAAGAAATATTTATTGAAAGAATATATCATCTAGTAGTAATATTTTTGAATTGTTTTTTTAGAGTCATGACTATTTCTTTTATAGAAAGAATATTTTTTTAAAAAAATTAATTTTTATTTACAATTTTTCTCTGTAAATAATTAAAGATATATACAAATAATAAACTTTTTTCAGTTACTCACTGCCCATCTACTCCTTCGCGAAAATAAACCCAACCCAGAGAGATTGTAAAAAAGAAAAAGAGAATAGAGAGAGAGAGAAACAGAAGAAGTGAAGCAGCTAGAAAATTGGAAAGCAAGCGGGGTATTTAGGAGATTTTCTTAGATATTTTTAATATTTATGTAAAACTATAATTATCATATTAAAATAATTAATATATAAATAATATATGTATAAATTAATTATTTTCAAGTTTATTAAGAAAATAAAATAAATTGCATTTATATCTAATTAAATGTAAAAAACAATACACTTTTCATAAATTATATTTATTTGTAAATAAGTAAAATAAACAAATATTAAACTCTGAGTTTAGCATAACAATCAGCTTATATTATAGATAGAAATGAAATTGAGAATAACCAAAACTATTTGCACGTCTCAATCATTTATTTTATTATGATTATGATTACAACAAAGTAGTACATTTGAGCAAGATTGAAGCCGAATCCGAAACCGAATCCTAGTACGTAAATTTTATTGCCTGCAAGAGAGAATCGAGTGGTATTATGCGAGTTCAAGGGTGCATTTTTGGCGCCGGAGGGGTAGAATTTGCTCCTCCACCGGGATAAACCCAGTATCTTGGTTTGCCCTCTGGTTCTTGTCCTGCACCATTTATGCATGTAAGTTAAGATATTTACTTACAATTGTTTAAAAGGACTAACCAATGCATTTGTGTTAAAGCTAGGAAATTGCTGAATGGAGATTGGCGACTAACCATTGTTCCGTTTTGGAATTGCAGGAGCAACGGACCGAGAGGTCGCCGGAGATAAGCAAATGGCTAAAACGCCAAGACAGGACATGAATTTGGAGAGATTAAGTACAGCCATTAATAAGTGAATGGGTGCACCACAATTGACCAAGTCACAATTTTTAACGAGTGTACTATCACTCATGTTCGAATTTTCATATATTGCTTAAGCACTGTGGCGCCCCCGCTCCCATCACCACAGGCATGGAGGAGTACCCCAACATATATTTTTCACTCGGAGACAAATGTCAAAAGGCATTTTTGATTATTTGCCACCCAAGGTTATATAATATATACTTTTGCATCTCCCTTTCTTCTCACTTCAATCATTCTTCAACTACCCACCTGTGAAAATCTTATTGACTGCTTCCATGAAATTTCTGAAGGGCCAATCGTGGTTGAGATTATTGGACACTGGAAAGTAACTGAGATCTATTTCGCGGAAGTCACGGCATGCAGGTGATTCTTGTTATTGGTATAGTACTGTCTGCCAAATATTTGTGGATTTTCCCCAATACTTGCAAGTCAGGTCTTGTTTGTTTATTTTAAATAATAGAAAAAGCTGAAGTCTAACAACTAGAACTATCTGAAAGACAGATGATGAAATGCCTTCATGACCATTTCAAACTACATTCGGCATGATAAGAGTCCAAACTTAATAAGTTCAAAATGATTGTTGCTCCTGTGTCTGTCAAGTTGCAATGCCTAATGCTGTGTATATATTAGATAGCTCAGTTCTCATTCATTAACCAAAACCATCATATACTTGCCATTTTCAGTTGTTACTGATTATACATAAAAATGCGTCTTCTGCTTATGTTGCTAATCTTATCCTTCCAAAATCATCTCCATGTGGAAGGCACTGAAACTGAAAGTGAGAGAGATGCCCTGATTTCTTTCAAATCCCAAGTGAGTCACCCCACGAATAGTCTCTCTAGCTGGACAGCATCTGCGAATTCCTCTTATTGCACCTGGTATGGGGTTTCGTGCTCCAAAAATACAATGAATGGTGCCAGAAGTAGAGTAGAATCTCTTAGTCTACCTGGACTCAGCCTCTCTGGTAAACTATCCTATCAGCTATCCCATCTCACTTACCTACGTTCACTTGACCTATCTAACAATAAATTTGAGGGTCAAGTTCCCTTGCACTTTGCCCGTCTCTCACGCCTCGAACTCATTAATTTAGCTACCAACAATCTCAGTGGTAGACTTCCTGCGGGTTTAGGCCTTCTAAAACACCTCCAAGTTATGGACTTTTCTCTCAATGATCTCACTGGTGAAGTCCCTAATTCATTTGGAAATCTCTCCTCTCTTATTTATCTTGCCTTGGCAAGGAACCAATTTTTTGGTCAAAATCCAATTGAATTATGTAATCTTCACAATCTTAACTCTTTTCAACTCTCAGAGAACAACTTGAATGGCCAATTTCCTACTTGTATCTTCAATATCTCCTCCTTAGAGTTCATATCTGTGACATACAATAATCTTTCAGGAAGATTACTACAAGATGTGGGCCATACTCTTCCAAACCTCAAGAGTCTGTTTCTGGCCAGAAATAGGTTTCAAGGTGAGATTCCTAGTTCTGTATCAAATGCTTCAAAGCTTGAAGATCTTGATCTCTCTAACAATCAATTTCATGGCTTCATTCCTCTATTTGCCAACATGAATAACCTCACCAGAATAAATCTTGGAAATAACAACCTCTCTTCTACCACAACTTTGAATTATCAGTTGTTTGATTCCCTTAGAGACTCTACGCAACTTATAGAGCTTAGGATTTATTCTAACCAGATGGCTGGGCAACTTCCAACTATTGTTACAAATATATCAAGAAATCTGCAACATTTTTGTTTTGCTGATAACTTTTTGACTGGCAGCATCCCTTGAGGAACGAGAAATTTTCAAAAGCTGGTGTCCTTATCATTGGAAATGAATGAGTTCACAGGAGAGATACCACTAGAGATAGGTGAGCTATATCAACTGGTGGAAATGACTATAGACAATAATAGATTGTCTGGAGAAATTCCAGACATGTTTGGCAAACTGTCTTCTTGGATATGGGATATAACCAGTTGACAGGTGCAATTCCAACTAGTCTTGGACAATGTAAGCGATTAAATTTTCTGCACCTTGGGATGAATAAGCTTCACGGGAGAACGCCAAACGAGATTTTTAGTCTTCATGGCTTGACCGAATTGGACTTGGCGGGGAATGTCGCCTTGCATGGTTCACTTCCTTCTCAAATCAGCTCCATGAAGCAACTTGAGATCTTGGACATCTCAGATAACCAGTTCACAGGGCATATTCCTAAGGAAATAGATGAGTGTTCAAGTCTCTAGTGGCTAGTGTTGGCAAGAAACAATTTCAGTGGCTCAATCCCAAATTCTATGGGCGCTTTATTATTGCTAGAAACATTGGATTTATCTTCAAACAATCTCGCTGGTCCAATTCAACAAAGTGTAGAAAATCCCCAATATTTGACGGGCTTAAACTTGTCTTTCAACCATTTGGAAGGCCAAGTTCCTATGAAAGGTGCTTTTATGAACTTTAGAGAGGTTGCTCTCCAAGAAACAACCTCTGCAGCCTGGATAAGGAAATTGCACACAGGTGGGGGATATTTCTCTGTCCTGCTGCTCTTGCGGGTAAAAAGAAGAGAACATTCCTACTCTCTGCTATACTTGCAGTTGCGGGAGGTGCTGCTTTCTTTATTCTGATGCTTTGCATACTGTGGGTGATGAAGTCAAGAAAGAAGGAAAACAAGGAGAAGAGACCAGTTTATCCTCTGCTCCTCTGAAGGGTTTGCCTCCAAATATATCTTATGCTGATATTCGGACTGCTACTAACAATTTTGCAGTAGAAAACCTAGTCGGAAAAGGAGGCTTTGGCAATGTTTATAAGGGCATGTTTAACTTCAGCACAGGTGATATTATCACCCTTGCTGTGAAAGCTCTAGACTTGCAAAAAAGCAAAGCCCTCCCGGAGTTTCAATGCTGAATGTGAAGCTTTGAGAAATGTTCGACATCGGAACCTTGTGAAGGTTATCAGTTGCTGCTCCAGCGTTGATCATAATGGAGATGAATTCAAAGCCCTGGTTATGCAATTCATGTGCTATGGCAATCTAGACATGTGGTTGCACCCTGAAGATGAAGAATCAGTCTCCTTCCTGTCTTTACAGCAAAGATTGAATACTGCTGTGGATGTTGCATCACCCATGTACTATTTGCACCATGATTTTTGACCCACCACTAGTTCACTGCGATTTGAAACCAGCCAACATCCTGTTAGATGAAACTATGGGAGCACGTGTTGGAGATTTTGGATTGGCGAGGATCCTTTCTCAAAGTCCATCAGAGAATGAAATTGAAATTAACATTCTGGGACTCAAAGGTTCAATTGGCTATATCGCCCCAGGTACAGATAATCTGTTTCCTTAACACAAATTAATCTGGTTAGGTTTTTTTTGTAATTATTATTTAAATTTCTAAGCTTGGGGTTTAGCATGACTAACAACTAGCTCCACTGTATGCTTGTCTAAAATTTGGATTAATTTGTCTTAGAATATGGTATGGGTGGCAAGGCTTCAACTAGTGGAGATGTCTACAGTTTTGGGATATTACTATTGGAGCTGTTCACAGCAAAAAGGCCAACTGAAGAAATGTTCACAGAAGGTTTAAGCCTAAACAAATTTGCTTCTGGCGTAGATGAGAATCAAGTACTGCATGTTGCTGATTCAAGGCTTCTTAAGAATTGTGAGTATTCATCACAAAGCACAAGCACTACTTATCTCAGCGAAGGCAGCAGTTGTGAGAACAGAAGTTGGCAAATGAAAGCTGAGGAGTGTATAGCTTCTGTAAGAGTTGGGTTATCCTGTTCTGTTCCACTGGCCAAAGACCGTTTAACCATGAGAGTGGCATTACCAAAACTGCAAGGAATTAGGCAGTCTATGAAGATGTTATGAAATTATCTCCTCCCCAGTTACACTCAAACACTGGTTCAAACGTTGCTCATTTGATGTAATATGGCTTGCTTATATGATACCATAGAATCTATTTATTTATAAAACAAAATAAATAAATAAATATTAAACTCTCTTGAGGTTATTCGAATAGTAATCAGTATATATTATATATAGAGATTAATCAGATCAAGAATAACCATTTTTGGGCATCTCAATCACTTTATTATGCATACAAGAAAGTACAATATTTCCTAAGACATTGAGTATGCAACTTGCTTTTTTTGTTACATGATGGTAAGGATGATCCAACCTTGATCTTCATATTATCCAAATCTCGTCACTAGACTGATAGCTTTTAAATATGTAACTTTTCTGGGTTATACACACACACACACACACACACACATATATATATATATATATATATGATAAATTACTTTTATTGCCTAATATAGATGCAGGAGACGCTGAGATAGAATTGAAACTCGAGGAGTGGTATGTGAGTTCAAGGGTATGTTCGCCTTGGTGGACTGGTATAACCTCCTCTTCCGGAATAAGGATAAGGCCTAAGGCCATCGTCTGTTATAACCCCCTCTTCCGGAATGAGGATAATAAGGTCGGTTCCTATAACCTCTGCCGGAATAAGGATAAGGCAGGAATGCGTGTGGATATTTCTTTGTGTCCTTCAGTTGTCGTCCTGCACCATTTATATACGTACAAATTAAAGTTAAGATATTTACTTACGAAACGAGAAAAATCCAAGAACACGCAAATTAATTAAAATATAAGTAGAAGAATTAAGGAATTTTAATAGTCTAAGCCAACTTTAACGATCTATCAAGTAAATCTATTAAAGGGAAATTGTTGACTAACCAAGTATGACTTCTGGATTTGCAGTGGTAGCCAACGCAGAGGTGGCGAGAGACAAACAAATGGCTAAAACGACAACAAAGTACATCATGAATTTGGAGAAATTAAGGAGAGCCATTAATAAAACTCGAAGATCTGCAGGAAATGAAATCAGGTTAAAGGGATGAGAATGCAGTGAGTGCACAGCTTGAAGGCTTATCGGCACTGGTATTTATGCTATAAAGGAGTGGATGCAAGCTATGTGCCACCACCATTGACAAGTCAACCAACGTATATTTGGGTTTCTTTTCTTGTGGAAATTAATGTCATATAGTGTGCTTCCAGGAAATTTCCTAAGGGCCATACGCGGTTGAGATTATTGGTTAACATTAACAGTTGAAAGTAACTGAACCAATCCAATGCAAATCACGTCTTGTACGTCTGCGGGTGACTTCAACGTCAAAGTCAACAATATGTATTATTGTTGTTGTTTCTTTCTTAAGAGAAGAACAAAGAGTCTATCTGAAAGACAGATTATGGATGCATTCATTTAACAAGCTCTCCGGAGAAATATTAATATCTTGACCTATATACAATCAAATTTGTTTCCTTAATAGAGCAGCTTATAGTGACAAGAAGCCTTCTCATTGTATTTTATAATTGGTTAGCTTACACTTACCCTTTATGGGGGCCAATTCTTTTAATACATATCTAAAATTTTTAATCTCACATTCCATATGTCTTGAAACTTTAACTTATGAAATGTATGAGATGTGAGATTAGAAAAAAGAATATGTGCTAAAAGAATTGGCCCTTTTATGGTTATCCTATATACTAAGTCTACATTTATTTGGTCTATTCACATAAAGTCCAATTATATAATCACATAAGTAGATTTGGTTGAATTAGCGTCCTTCTCAGCATTGTTACTTCAGCACATGAGTTTGTCTCTTAAGTTTCCTGTTTATTTTCAATAAAAAAAAAAAAAAATACATTATCATATTATGCCATAATCTCAATAATATGCGGAAATTAAAGTTCTTTTGGCATACCCCATGATTTCTAACTACACACCCCCCTTTTCTCACACTCCTTTTTGTATGGAGTGCGGTTAGAGAACACGGGGTATGCCAGAAGAATTCACCCCTTCTTACTAGCCTTTCTGAAAAAAAAAAAAAATCAGTCCGCGCAATAGAGACAAAAAGAGCGAAAATAGTGTTATGGTGAAGTTTTGGCAGCTCGAGAATTGAAAAACAAGCGGGACACTAGCACCTAGAGAAGTTGTTCCTTTGAATGTGCGTGTGTGTGTATATATATATATTAGCGTTAAGCAATAGCTGGGTCTACTTTATGTTTGTCTAAAATTTGTAGTATTGACTTAAAATATGATTTGGGAGGCAAAGCTTCAACTAGTGGAGATGTCTTTAAGATATTGCTAAAGATGTTCATAGTAAAAAGGCCAATTGATGAGATATTTAAAGAAGAAGGCTTAAGCCTAGCCAAATTTGCTGCAGGAATAAATGAGAATCAAGTTCTGCATGTTGCTGATCCAAGGCTTCTTAATAGTTACGAGTATTCTTCACAAAGCACAAATACCAGTGACGTCAAAAAAGGCAAGAAGAGAATTTGGCCAATGAAAGCTGAGGAGTGTTTAGGTTCTGTCACAAGAGTTGGGTTATCGCGTGCTGCTCCACTGGCCAATGATCGTTTAACCATGAGAGTGGCATTAGCAAAACTCCAAGGAATTAGGCAGTCCATGCAGATTTTATGAAATTGTCTCTTCCCTAGTTAGACTCACACTAGTTAAACTTTTGCTAATTACACAGCAATATGCAACAAGGCCAATTGTCCCTTCTACGTGCAAATTTTTAATTTTCCATGACCCTAGTAACCATGCCTACGTAATCAAAATTACGATAGCTTATAATTGCAATATTTTGTGAGTCTGTTTGAAACTTCTGGACCTAACACTGATTTTTGTCAGAAAAGACGAGTCCGAAGGCATGCGTGTTTGTCCCTTGTACTGGATTGTGCGGTTGGAAGGGAGAGAAGACAATCCCTGCTCGTTCTCTCGCCTGCTTGTTTGGGAAAGGGTCTATGTCGATATTGCAGTTAGGTCCTTAAAATTTTTTATATTCTTTGAGAAACTTAGAATTTCAAATTTTGTTTTCTTGACCCCGAATTCTTTTGTTTTTTCCGTTTGCTGTACTTTTGGTACCCAAAATAACACTAGGCAATGGGTCTATTATTATAGACACTCACTACCCTTTGCAAAAATAAATTTATACTTTTGAGATATTTTCAATATTTAATATGTAAATTAAAATAATTAATATATAAATAATGTGTCCAAGTTATATATATATTTATCATGTTAATGTGACTTGGCAAATTTATATGATATCATAAAATCTATTCGTTGAAAAATAAATAACAAGTAAATTCTATGAGGTTAACATAATAATCAGCATATATTATATTATAGAAACTAACAAGATTGAGAATAACGAAAATCATTTGGGAATCTCAATTATTTATTAATATTACAAGACAACACAATCCGAATAAGACTGAATCTGACGCTATAGTAACTTTTATTGTAATGCATAAGACATCAAGTACGTTCAAGGGTATGTTGTCTTTGGTGAGGTACCATAACCTCCTCCACCGGGATAAGAGCCATAAGTGGGGGGAAAACGATCACCTCCTCCACCGCCATTGTTACCGGCTTCCTTCAGTTTTCGTCCTGCGCCATTTATTATATATAAATTAAAGTTAAGATATTTACTTACTAAACTAAGAAAAACTCAAAACACATTAATTGTAGTTAGTTATAGAAACAATAAAGAAATTCACTACTTAATTAAATGTAAAGTTTTGAATAGAAAGGGGTATGGACAAGAGCAGGACTCTCAATAGTCTAAGCAAACTTATATTTCACAATTCAAACTATAAGCTATCCACTCAACTTTAACAATCCCATTAATCTTTTTATCTAATCCTTCATCATTTTTTTTTCCCCAATAAGGATTCAGATGTTACTAAGAATATAAATATTGCTCTTGATATAATACAAGACAAAATTCGTTTAAAGGAAAAAAAAAACACTATTTACATAATGAAGCTTATAAATATGTGTGTGACAACATTTAATCTTTACTAAGGGTGATCTGATCTAACCAAGTTTGAATGGAGAATTTTAATGACTAACCAAGTTTCACTTCTGGAATTGCAGCAGTAGCCATCGCAGTGGTCGCGAGAGATAAACAAATGGCTAAAACGACAACAAAGGACATCATGAATTTGGAGATATTAAGGAGAGCCATTGATATCTGTGATCTATGAATCAAAGTTAACTTGAAGAATTATTGGCATTGGCAATGGTATTTATACATGAAGGATTATTGGATATTAATGGCTGCCACCACAATTGACCAAGTCACAAATTTGTACTAGCGTCACTTTCACCTACTTACTTGTGGAAATGGTAATTGAGCGCAGTTCCCGTGAAATTTATCAAGGGTCAAACGCACGCCGTGACTTCGACCATGTTTGTTTCTTTAGAGAAGAACAAAGAGAAGCGTTAAATAACTTTAACTCATAACTATAATTTCCCAACTACTTTTAGCATGACTTCAACAATAATGCTGCAATGACTTCAACAAGTCTCTGCTGATACATTCATGACCTTTCCAAAGTCCCAACAGCTTACGGCATGCAGAAGTTCAAAGTAATTACTGGCCTATAAAGTAAAGAGTGGACGCGGGGTGCTTCAACATGAGAGTTGGGTTATCCTGTGCTGCTCCACTGGCCAATGATCGTTTAACCATGAGAGTGGCGTTAGCAAAACTCCAAAGTATTAGGGAGTCCGTGCAGATTTTATAAAATTGTCTCTTCCCCAGTTAGACTCACACTAGTTAAACTTTTGCTAATTATCTAGCAATATGCAATAAGGCCAAGTGTCCCTTCTACTGTTACTGTATTGTGCAATTTTTTTAACTTTTCACGACCTTAGTAACCATGCCTATGTAGTCAAAATCACGTAGTTGAAGTCAATAAGAAATTGTAATATTTGCTGTTCAATCTGAATTCTTTGTAAATCCAACAAAATAAAACAAAAATAAAATAAATATACAAGATTGCTGATTTGGTGATTAGTGACACTAACCAAGTTTCACTTCTTAGTTGCAGTAGCAGCCAACGCAAAGGTGGCGAGAGATAAACAAATGGCTAAAACAAGAAAAGACACCATGAATTTGGAGATATTAAGGACAGACATTGATGATAACAAGATCTGTGATTTATGAATCTAAATTAACTTGAAGGATTATAGGCATTGGCAGTGGTATTTAGACATGAAGGAATGGATGCTAATGGCTGCCACCACGATTGACCAAGTCACAATTTCTTTGTAGTATCACTATCACCTACTTACCTGTGGAAATGGCAATTGACCGCGGTTCAATGAAATTTATGAAGGGCCCAAAGCGGTGGAGATATTGGTCAAAGTCAACGAACGTCTATATTAATTTCATACAAATCCTGTGGTAAGCTAAGGTCAAACAACCTTGACTCGTGACCTTAAATGCAATTCCAAAAGAGCCTATAGCATTTTCGGTAAATAAATATAAAAGATTGCTTGCTAGCCTCTCCTATGTAAAAGTTTATAAATTCAAGGAAGTTTAATGAACAAAATATTATAAATATAGTTATGATAAAATTAAAAGTCAGATAAAAATAATGATGGTTTAAATTATTGATAAATGAACCTTTTCTTATAGTTTAATTACTAACATTTGTACTAGTTATTATAATGATAATTGATTCTAAAATTTTGTAAACAATCTCACATTAAAAATCATAAATAATTTTTAAAATAATCTTATAAATAAAAACAGAGAAATAGTACATTACATACTTGTGACAATATTATACAAAATGCTTCCATGTGAAAAGTGCTGAACACGGTAGAGATTATTGGAAACCATCAATCAAGAATGAAAAGTAATTGAGATCTATTTCATGCAAATTACGTCATGCATGGGTGACTTCAATATTTCAGTGTACATATCTACAAGGATGCAAATAGCATTTTTCCAGTTGTTTATTTCTTAAGAGAAAAACAAAGATAAGCTAAAATCTGGCAACTGTAACAATCTGAAAGATTATGGATGCATGCATTCATGACCATTTCAAACTACTCTGAGCATGAGAAAAGTTCAGAGTCACTGCCCATATCTGTTAAGTCACTATGCCTAATGCTGTGTCAGAGTAGCCCAATCTAGGAGCTGAACAAGGGTTTCAGTGCATCACAAACATAAATTTAGCCTTAGTTTCTGATATAATTCATATATATGTCAGAAAGATTCATATTGACGATTTGTCAAGTTCCCCCAAGACTTGTAAGTCGGGTCATGCAGGGGCACTTGAACATTTACTGTCGGTTTTGTTTGTTTCCTAAAAGAAGAAGCTAGAGTCGAACAACTAGAACTATCTGAGACAGATTATGGATGCATTCATGACCTTTTCAAACAACGTTCAGCATGAGAATAGTTCAAACCTCAAAAAAATTTATCCTCGTAGCTGTCAAGTTGCAACGCCTGATGCTGTCTATATAAGATAAGCTCAATTCTCATTCATTAACCAAAATCATCTTATATTTGCCATTTTCAATTGTTACACGTACATAAACAAAATGTGTCTTCTTCTTATATTGCTAATCTTATCCTTCCATAATCACCTCCGTGTGGAAGGAACTGAAACTAAAAGCGAGAGAGATGCCTTGCTTTCTTTCAAATCCCAGGTGAGTGACCCTATGAATCGCCTCTCTAGCTGGGGAGCATCTGTGAATTCCTCTTATTGCTCCTGGTATGGAGTTTCATGCTTCAGAAATAGAAGGAATGGTACCAGAAACAACAGCAGGGGCAGAGTGAAATCTCTTAGTCTACCTGGACTCAGCCTCTCTGGTAAACTACCCTCTCAGCTATCCCAACTCACTTACCTACATTCACTTGACCTTTCCTACAATAAATTCGAGGGTCAAGTTTCCTTGCAATTTGCCCATCTCTCCCGCCTTAGATTGATTCAGTTAGCCGCCAACAATCTTAGTGGTAAACTTCCTGAAGGTTTAGGCCTTCTGAAACATCTCCAATTTATGGACTTGTCTGTCAATAATCTCACTGGTGAAGTCCCTAATTCATTTGGAAACCTCTCCTCTCTTGTTCATCTTGCCTTAGCAAGGAACAAATTCCTTGGTCAAATTCCATCTGAATTCTGTAATCTTCAGAGTCTTCATCATCTTCAAATCTCTGAAAATTGCTTCAATGGCCAGTTTCCTACTTGTATCTTCAATATCTCTTCCTTAGAGTTCATATCTGTAACAAAGAATAATCTATCAGGAACATTGCCACAAGATGTGGGTCTTACACTTCCAAACCTCAAGAATCTCTCTCTTGCTTCAAATAGGTTTCAAGGTGTGATTCCTAGTTCTATATCAAATGCTTCAAACCTTGAAATTTTCGATCTTGCGAACAATGAATTTCATGGATTGATTCCTCTATTTTCGAACATGAAAAGCCTCACCCGATTAGTTCTTGGAAACAACTACCTCTCTTCCACCACATCTTTGAATTATCAGCTGTTTGATTCCCTTAGAAACTCTACAAAGCTCACAGAGCTTATGATTTATTCTAACCAGCTGGCTGGGCAACTTCCAGCTACTGTTTCCAATATATCAAGAAATCTACAACATTTTTGTGTTGCAGATAACTCGTTGACTGGCAACATTCCTCATGGAATGAGAAATTTTAAAAACTTGCAGTCATTGTCTTTGGAAATGAATGAGTTCACAGGAGAGTTACCGACAGAGATAGGAAAGCTATATCAACTGGTGCAAATATCAATATACCAAAATAGATTGTCTGGAGAAATTCCAGACATGTTTGGAAATTTAACTCAACTGTCTTATCTTTTACTGGGAAATAATCAGTTCACAGGTAAAGTTCCCATTAGCATTGGACAATGTCAGCGATTACGATATCTGTACCTAGGAATGAACAAGCTTCATGGGAGGACACCAGACGAGATTTTTAGTCTTCCTGGCTTGACCCAATTGTACTTGGCAGGGAATGGCGCCCTGCATGGTTCGCTTCCTTCTCAAGTCAGCTCCATGAAGCAACTTGAGATCTTGGACATCTCAGATAACCAGTTCTCAGGGCATATTCCAAAGGAAATATCTGAGTGTTCAAGTCTCAAGAGGCTCATATTGGCAAGAAACAACTTCAGTGGCTCAATCCCAAGTTCCATGGGGACTTTATTATCGTTGGAGACATTGGATTTATCTTCAAACAATCTCTCTGGTCCAATTCCTCAAAGTTTAGAAAAGCCCCAGTACTTGATGAGCTTAAACTTGTCTTTCAATCATTTGGAAGGCCAAGTTCCTATGAAAGGTGTTTTTATGAACTTTAGTTGGGCTTCTCTCCGAGGAAACAACAACCTCTGCAGCATTAATACGGAAATTGCACACATGTTGGGAATCTCTCTCTGTCCTGCTGGTAGAAAGAAGAGAACATTCTTACTCCCAACCATACTTGCAGTTGCAGGTGCTGCTGCTCTCTTCATTATGATACTCTGCATAGTGTGGGTGATGAGGTCAAGAAAGAAGAAGGTGAAAACTAGTTTATCATCTGCTCCTCTCAAGGGGTTTCCTCCAAATATATCTTATGCTGATATTCGGGTCGCTACA
The DNA here is from genome assembly GCA_022379115.2 of Bauhinia variegata. Classification (NCBI taxonomy): domain Eukaryota; kingdom Viridiplantae; phylum Streptophyta; class Magnoliopsida; order Fabales; family Fabaceae; genus Bauhinia; species Bauhinia variegata. The sequence goes on along the minus strand of CM039431.1, from coordinate 18,803,568 downwards.
AACAATTTTGCAGCAGAAAACCTAGTAGGAAAGGGAGGCTTTGGCAATGTTTATAAGGGTATGTTTAGCATCAACACAGGTGATATCATCACACTTGCCGTGAAAGTTCTAGACTTTCAAAAAAGCAAAGCCTCCCGGAGTTTCAATGCAGAATGTGAAGCTTTGAGAAATGCTCGGCATCGGAACCTTGTGAAGGTTATCAGTAGCTGCTCCAGCGTTGATTATAAAGGAGATGAATTCAAAGCGCTGGTTATGCAATTCATGTGCTATGGTAATGTAGACACGTGGCTGCACCAAGAAGATGAAGAATCAGGGTCGTTCTTGTCTTTGTTGCAAAGATTGAATATTGCTGTAGATGTTGCATCAGCCGTGGACTATTTGCACCATGACTGTGACCCACCAATAGTCCACTGCGATTTGAAACCTGCCAACGTCTTATTAGATGAAAATATGGTTGCACATGTTGGAGATTTCGGATTGTCAAGGATTCTTTCTCAAAATCCATCACAGAATGAAAGTAGCACTCTAGGACTCAAAGGTTCAATTGGCTATGTTGCCCCAGGTACAAATCACCAGTTTCCTTGACACTATTTAATTTGGTTAAGTTTTTTTTTTAATATTATTTAAATTTCTAATTTTAGATATTAGTGTAAGTAATAACTGGCTCCATTGTATGCTTGTTTATGTCTTAGAATATGGTTTAGGTGGCAGAGCTTCAACTAGTGGAGATGTCTACAGTTTCGGAATACTACTACTAGAGATATTCACAGCAAGAAGGCCAACTGATGAGATGTTCAAAGAAGGTCTAAACTTAAGCAAATTTGCGGCTGGGATTGATGAGCATCAAGTACTGCATGTTGCTGATCCAAGGCTTTTAAAGAATTTTGAGCACTCATCACAAAGCACAAGCAATGCCTATTCTAGTGAAGGAAACAGTAGTGAGAGAAGAAGTTGGCAAATGAAAGCTGAAGAGTGTCTAGCTTCTGCCATAAGAGTTGGCCTATCCTGTGCGGCTCCATTACCCAAAGATCGTTCAACCATGAGAGTGGCATTAACTAAATTGCAAGCAATTAGGCAGTCTATGTAGAAGTTGTCTCTTCCCTAGTTAGACTCATGCACTGGTTCAAATCTTTGTAATTCACTAGCAATATGCAATAAGTTCATAAACGCAACGAAGTTATTTTGATTACAAAGGTAACCTGAAGCTCTTGAATTACTAAAATATCCATGATTACTTACATGTCCACCGACGATTGGAGAATGCAAAAAACAAAAAATTCCTTCCGCTTCCCCACAAAATCCAAATCCCCAAAACAACATCTTTGTTTGCTTCAAATCCTATAAAATCCAAGGCTTAGGAAATTCCTTGTCCTCGCCCTCTTCTACCCTTAATAGCAACATCATCTCCAAGCCTCCTCTTCTCCTTCCTCTCTCTCCCATTCAACTTTTAGCATTCTCGAGGGCACACAATTCCATTAACCACGCCACTGAAAACACCAAAGTTTCTATAAACTGCAAATTATGAACCTTATGTGCCCGCATATTACAGTGCTGTTCCTAAATGCATGGACTAATTACACCCATTTGCAGACTAACGTGATTTCATCTAAAAAGAAAAGCTCATTCATATCTCCGTGCATTTTGCATTTAAAGACCCCAACTACCGAACTAGCTATAGAGAGGTTCTGCTATATAGCAAAAGAAAATTTTCATGTTATGCAACAACTCGTTTGGTCCCATATGTAGATACAGAATTTTCATGGGGAAGGCAGGAGGAAGCTCGTGGTTAACTGCTGTGAAAAAGGCTTTAAGGTCACCAACTAAAGAGAATGACAAGAGAAGCAGCAGGAGGAGAGAAGAGCATGAACAAGAGTAGGAAGAAAAGGTACAATCTGGACTTTCTGCATTCTGTAAACTACATTTTGTACATATAGTGACCCAAAGGTTTTGACAAATGGAGATAAAGATGTCATTTGTCTAATCTAGGTACTTTCCCGTGTCCCAACTAATTTATGTATCTTAAAAAAAATTATTTAATTTAGATAAAAGATATTAAATATTTTTAATTTTATTCTCGTATATTATAATAATTAAAAAAATTATTTTAATTTATCTTTATTAATCAAAAATAATAAAGACATGTTACATATTTTTCACATTATATTATATATTTATCTTTATTTTAATTTATGTAGCAATTAATACAAAAAGACACGTAAATAAATTTTTTCATCCTTCCCCTACATCAATGAAACCTGTTTGTGAGGCAGTTAAGCTCAGCAAAGACGAGCCATTGCAGTAGCCATTGCAATCACAGCTGCTGCCCGGACAGCAGTAGCAACCGCTCAAGCAGCTGTGGAGGTTATTCGGTTTACCAGGCCTCCCTCCATCTTTGTTAGCTTAAGTGATTTTGATGAGATAATATTTTAAAATTTATGAAGATAATTTTGTCTTACATATTGGGCAAAAATTACTCTTGTTTGCAGTAAAAAATTTGTATACTTTTTCTTAAACCAGATTACAATTTTCAAGATATATTTGAGCCACCAAAAAGCTGCCAAAAGACTGCCCATAGCAGAAAATACAGTAATAGCCACTCTTACATGTAGCAATAAATATGCAAACTTTTTTAAATTAGATTTCAACTTTAAAGATAATCTTGAGCTATCAAAAAGTTGCTAAAAAATTACTTGTAACAGAAAATAATTCAAGAACTTGAAGACAAAAGCAAAAGAGTACAAGAAATAAAGACAAAGGCTCAAGAATCAAGGATATTAAATGCAAAAGAAATATGGTCATAATTTGTCAGTTTCAACAATCATATTTTGAAGTTAATAAAAAAGTAAAGAGGAGCCTCAAAGGAAGTCAAGAAGAGAGATTTCAAAAGTTCATTTGCTTATACTCAAAAGGCATTCAAATATTCATCTTGTTCTCTTCTCCTTAGTGTACAACAACTTCAGTTTATATTATCTCTAGTGCACTTAAAGCTTATTGGAATATCTATTGAATCAAGCAATAGTTTCTGTGCTACATTTCTTCATCTCCTGCAATCTTTGTAAGAAGGCTGTTGAGCCTTTCTTCTTGCTTTTTAACCCTGTAGAGGGATAGACATAGTTTGTAAAGATATAGTCTAAGTTGTATAAGGTTCTTGGTGCTCCTAGTAAAACCAAGCTTTGGCGATAGTGCTTAATTACTGCAAACTGTACAAGGTAGTTAGAAACTGGAAAACCAATTAAGATAGTGAAGTTAACTCTTTCAAGGGTATTTGAGAGGAGTAGACGTAGGTCTTTGTTAGACCGAACCACTATAAATAACTATACAACCTTATCATCCTTACTCTCTTTATTTTCAACATTTTTTAATTTCTAGTATCATAATCAAGCTTACAATTTTATTCTGCATTATCACCCTAAAAGCTGTGTTTTCGAAATCAAGCTTCTATTGTTTAAAAACAAGTTTATAAATATATGCTTGATTCTAGAAACAAGTAATTTATTTCACAAAAATTTTTATGAGTCCTATTCACCTCTCTCTATAACATTTCACTTGCATTTTCAATTATCTGGTAATGACAGAGTTAATTTACTCTGTTTCATTTGAGCTATTTTTGTCAACTAATTCTTGTAGTTATGCAGGGAAGGAGAGCTCTTCGGGCACTAAAAGGACTAGTGAAACTGCAGGCACTAGTGAGAGGTCATAACGTCCGGAAACGAGCCAAGATTACTCTTAGATACATGCAAGCTCTTGTTTGAGTTCAAACTCGACTCTGTGAAGAGAGAGCTAAGAAGCTTGGAAGCAAGATTCCAGATTAAGTGACCCGTTCAGCTTATGGGGGTCGCATTTCCCTGATAACAAGTATATGGTAATGCTTGTTTTACATTAATTTCATTGTTGTGTTGTTTCAGATGCATGCTCCTCTCATGGTCATGAATGATTTGGTTTCTGTTTTATCGATTTAATTGTCCCAGTACAGAGATGAAAGTACCAGCGCGGATGATTACTGGATCCACTGGGATGAACACCCTCAAACGATGGAAAAATTTTCGACGTTTTCTACACAAAACAAAGGAATTGCCTTGAAACGTAAAAGGGCCTTGGCTGATGCTTTCTCTAACCAGGTTTTGATCTTCTTTTTTTCTATTTTATTAATCTGTTTGCACGATTGAATCAAGCAGATATGGAGAATTAGCACTAAGCCTTGTGCCAGTGAGGGAGAGCTTGAGGACAATCCTAGAAAACCTGAGCGATGGAGAAGGGTCAGAGAGAGCAGTGGCAGAGCTTCATTTGATCAAAGAGAACCCATAAAAATAGTTGAAATTGACAAATTTAGACCTTATTCTAATGTGCCTTCCAGTGATACTGAGAGATCATCTTACTGTGATCAGCTGAGAAGCAACACATTTTGTTTATCCGCACCTCTGCATCAAGCCCACAACAATCTCTCCCTCACTCCACCACCACCGTCTACAAGAACGAAGCATTATCAGGTGCATTCAGCTATCGTCGTTGTGCAAAGTCCAATTTTTCAGTGCCTCAAATGCCCACTACTATCAACACCCATGGTGCTAGGCACAGTGTAGTCCCAAAATATATGGCTGCCACTGCATCAGCCAAGCCTCGGTACCGGTCACAAAGCGCACCAAGACAAAGAGTTTCAACCCCAGAAAAGGAAATATCCATGTCAGTCAAAAAAAGCCTATCATTCCCAGTCCCTGAACCTTGGGCTAGCCTTGCCAATGGAGGTGTTGATTCCAGCTCTAGCCATGAAGATCTAAGTTAGTTTTGAAGATTCTGGGACAACTGCTTAAATTTTTGCATGTAAAATTGAGGGCTAGAGGTAAAGCAAGTCAGGATTCAAAGGGCAACATGCTGAGTTGAGAACAAAATTATCAAACACGTAAACCAAAGTTCCAATTTCAGAATGAATGTGCATGCATGTTGATTATCCCTAAATACGATTAGAGCATCCACTGTTAGCAAAAAGTGGCGTAATGGACGGTGGGATGATCCGCCGATCCCTTCAGGACAAGACACTTAAGTATAGTTTATATTTGGCATGCGGAAAAGCTACCTAATTTTGCTTTAGTTGCCTCTTTAACCCACACTCTTCAATAAAGCTTTTAAAGGAAATTCTACATAAAGTGTGAATAAGCACATGAAAGTACTAAAAGCCAGAAGGGATGCATATATCATTATCATAAATTTCATATTTCAGAATTTTACAACAATGCAAACTCCGATTTAGGCTAGCTTTTTGATGTGTTCTGTAGATTTGTCATTGACCGATCTTTTAGATGTCCCTTCAAAGATGGATACTCGTGATAGCAAGCCTGCTTCACTTTTTTTCCTTCGGTAGTTTCTGCATTTGCAGTTTGCACTGCCTTTACGCTTGCGCATTTATCACGTCATCTCTCTTAAGTCAATTTGCATGCAGTTATATTCCTGGCTTTCACGTAAAGAAAGAGGGGATTTGGTTTAGCATAACCACTTGTACATTTGAAGAATCACATACAATAAAACACTATCTTTTTGTTTTTCTTCTACTATTCCCTTTATCAATACAATTCAATCAAAATTTTCCTTCACAACCAACCAAGTAAAATTATTCAAACAATGAAGCGAGAAGTTATTCATCTCTTTACGTTTTCTTTGTCTAAAAAGAAGTGTAGAAGAATTAACCTTTGTGGTTGTTTTTTTGTCCTTTAGTCAAAACTGAAAAACACATGCATAAGCATAGCAGTTTGAAATAACTATAGAGGGAGAAGGAGTGCGCGGGCAAGAAGAATAGTTGACATAGTCAAAGATCTTTTCCGACAAGAAAAATCCGCACGGCAAGAAAACACCCCCAGACACATGGGTACGGATATTGTGCTGACGAGCCTAAAGCTTGATGGACGAAGCCGAATTCAAAGCAGAAGAATCTATTTCACAAAAACACAAGGGACAATAACACAAAAAACAGAGGTTGTTCAGATTTTTTTACAATACAAACCACCTTGAAATCCTATTGCTATCCAAATGCACGGCAAGCTAAAATATCCAAACCAAAATAACATTACAAAAACCAAACGAACAAGGAGAAGCAGAAGACGCTAATTTGCTTTGGATGACCACAGCAAGCCAATCTCAGAATTGGTCTTTGAATTAGCAACCGTTGGGCTGCTATTGCTGCTACTATCAGATAATGCAGCAAAGGTTTTCTGCAGAACCCCAGATGGGGAAGAAACCATTGTAGCCAGAGGGCTATCTGATTCAGCATTGGTTATGACCGGAGAAGAAGGGTTAGATGGTGCTTCATTGGTAGTAGCCACCGTGCTTGGCCTTAGAACCTCAGCCAGTGGACCCCCAGGTGTTGAACCCATCCAAGGTGCAGGGGCGAGCCAATTTGTGACATGGGTTTTACTACCATTGTTACTTCTAGCGTTCCCATCAGCTTCACTTAGGCATAAACCCATTTGAAAATCACCCATTTCGCTATCTACAGAACAACCACCACCACGCATGGATAGATCAAGAGAAGATAGTGATAATTTGCCATTTGATGTAACAGATGTCTTGTCGTTGGCGTTGGCATTGTTTGCCTCTCTTTCTGCATTAGACCAAGCATCAATAAAACCCCTTGGTTTTTGAGACATAGGATTTTCCAAGGGAAAAGCAAGAGTATTGAAGAAAGAAGGTGGACAACGTCTGTTTTGTTGATCTAGTCCAGAACTAAAAATCCCATAAGAATTCAGATACAGAGAATCTTGGTAATTTGGACTGGACATAGCGTAATTGTTATAGCAACTGTATGTGGTCAAACCAACTTTCTCCTGCATCAAAGGCGTCCATTCTCGATTAGAACCAACCATGGAAACAGGGTCTCCGTTCAGCATCCACTCCAAGCCCCTTAAATACAGTGTTTAAATCACCAATTAGAAAGAGGGAGTGGTCTTATCTACAGCAACATAACTATATCAAATACAGTTGCAATCTGTGTCTCCAATGCTAAAATTCAAACATGTTCTATGACAAGTCAAACCCAAACAAGATTTTTCCTTTTGAACAAAACCCAGAAGTGGAAAAACTCAAACTAGATTAAAAATAATCCTCAGGTCATCACTCTCGTGTACGGTTCTGTTAAGCACTTGATTTGGAAGGAAAAATGTAAACTTCATGTACATTTTTTTTGGGGCTCCCTTTTTAAAGTTCAAGACCAATCAGACAGAAGCCCGAGATGGCAAAACAACAGGAAAAGGCAGGAGGGAAAAACTGAATTTGAATAAGAAAGAAAGAAAAGCATTATAAGTCCTAACTTCAAGTTACCTGGGCTCCTTATCTGATGAAACAGAACACACGGGATCAAAATTAGCAGCTTGGCCACCAAATTTATCAAGAGAAAGGGAAGATTCAAGGTATGGCTGACTTGTGGTGGAAGCAAGAAACTGAGACGAAGGCACATCTTTTCTGATTGTGGGGTTAGAAATAGCCACAGTAACAGCAGGTGCAGGGAAAGGATAATAGTCATGGCGAGCCCTCTTGATTAGCTGATTGTCATTGCTGCTGGTACTGTTGTTGCTACTGGCATGAACTTCCACATGCTTTCTTGAACGCGGACGGCCTCTGTGCATGTGACGCTCACAATATTTATGGTTGGGCGCCACATCTCTAGAGCATCTCCATTTTTTCCCATCTGTTCTCCTGCATCTACCTGGTTCTGGATCAGTACCGCTTGACAACCTTAGATTGAAACCACTATCCACTGTTCAAAACAAAAAAGCACAAATTATAGATTTCAACAAAGGTTGAACAGACATCTCATTTACTAGAGAAAGGAAGCAGCACTAAAATAAAAAAGGTCACAGAGCTAGAATGTCATAAGAATGGAGACATAGATACAGTGTGTGTGAGAGAGAGGAAGCAAAGAGGCAAAGACACAACTTTAATGAGAAATAGCATAGACTAAAGTAGAAACAAGAAAAGGTCTTTGGGGTGTTTTCTCTAGACGTCTGTGAAAGTAAACAAGAAAAAACCTTTTTTTTTAAAAAAAAGTGATACCCAGGAGACATAATAAACTTAATGGGAAAAGAAGGCATAGGCCATGATGAAAGAAGGAGACATAGATCAGTAAAAATGGAAACAAGGATAAGGATCATACAGGGAGAGCGAGAAGCAGCAGGGAGCGAGGTAGGGATTAGGAGATCAGGAGGAATAGGAACAGAAGCCATCATGTACTTGTATATCATAGCTTGTCTTTCAAGCTCTCTCCATTGTGCACTTGTGAAAGGATAACCCAACGAAGCCGCCATTTCCCCTGCTGCTGTAAACACAACCAAAGCACAAGCATTTTCAGTGTCGCAGACAGAACAGTCCCCCTACCCGTCTCTCTCTTCTGACCCCTTTTTCTTTTTGTTCTGTCTTTGTATTAAAGACGCAATCTGTAGGCTAGATCAGTAAACAATCCCAAATTGTGAGTTTAACCCAACATTGACCTGAACAAAATAAACACAAACCTGGGGATTTGAAGGCGGTGCAAGTGGTGGTCGCAGAAATAGAGTAAGAAATGTCAAAAGGCTGCAAAGGTCTTACAGGTGCAGCGCCATCACTGTGAACAGCTCCGCCAGAAGCAGTAGCACCACTAACAACAACATCGTTTATTATATGATTAGTCGTAGACGTGTAAGCAGTGGGACCATGTCCATCACCAGCAGCAGCACAGGAATCATTCTCAAAGGCGGATGCTAATGGACGGTGGTGATGATTTGGATGAACCATCATCATCGTCGCCTTACTAGGGAATGCTTCAAGATTCTGCAGCTTCACACCTAACCCAAGAACACCAGTTCACCAATGCTGCTTTTTTTTTTAGCTTCCTTGTCTGAAACGCCAAATTCACACATATAACAAACAAGTAAATAAATTATACCCGATTCCTCAAATAGAAAATCCTCTTTCCCATCCCAAAAAATCAACCATACCCAACTTTTCAACCCAGCAAAATAACTTGAGTTATGTTATGGCCTTCGGATGTATATCAAATATCTAACAGTAATAATAATACACCATGACACACTCACACAGTAACTCTCTCTCTTTCTTGCCAGTTGTTATAATGGAGAAAGCGTGACGTTGATGTGGGATTTATGGGTTGCCGCCATTCTCGGCCTCTGCCTTGCTTCCATGCTTCCAACATTCGCACCACACACTAGCAGACAAATTAGTACAAGTGGGTATTTCTCTCTCTTGTCCAGTGTCCGTTATCTCTCTCATAATTATTGTGGCTCATTTTCTGCATGGGAAGTTAAACCGGGCTCAAGACACTGTCTACCTCCCTTGTATTTTTATTGGGAAGGGAACACAGAAACGCAGCAGGATTTGGGCACCCCCTTTACCTTGGCCACTACAACAACGAAACGGCCACCGTTTTAGCTATTTTTTGACGTTACTTATACCACATCCATATCGTACAGTACGAAGGCAAAAAAGGCTTTGAACTGTCATCTCCTGCATAAATTACAAGCTACAATAATAACCTCAGTTTGTGTTTGGTGTTATGCTTGCTGTTGAGGGGTGAAAGGGTTTTTTTGCTATTAAAATGCCTTCAGGACATCCTTTGCAGTACTTGGGCCAATAGCATTTACCAACTATGCTGTCTCCATCTTAATTTGTAATTTTAATGGCAATAGAAAATTCACAATGGGAAATTTTTATGCAGACTTTACTGCTATATCAAGCTGCAGATGCAAAACTAGGGACCAAAGTGCCCACCATTGCCAACATCCTCCTGCCATGCTTCGCCAATAAATCGATAGTGTTCCACTGCATCGAATCTTAAATTCACTAACGTTGAATTTGGGGTTATAATTAACCTGAAATTTTCCTCGAAAGTGTGTTCTTTTCTTGTTGATTTCTCCAAAGTTGGGAGCTTTTCGTTAAACATCTAACGTAATCTAATCGAAATATAAGATTAGTTTTCCAAGTTGGTTCGGTTTTCACTGTGTTATGAGGTACTACTACTGTGCCTACACGCAACACAACACCATCCGAGATTCATGCTGCAATTCCACTGTCTTTTTACCAAATTAGCTTTGCTTTTCCCCTTTCATCAGCCAAGCTAGCACTTCACTATTAATATACTTCCCCTTATTCACCTACAAGTGCAAGTCTCCACTGGTAGCCAAACACAGTTAAAAGCCATCTTCTTATCCTTGACCTCACTGATATTTTGTTCCACAGACAAATAAGAAGATCTTATCTTTAGGATTGAAACAGACATATCTAATTTTAAAAATGAAAAAAAAAAAAAAAAAACCTTTGATGTCTGCCCCAACAACAAGTGTTAATTTTTTGCCTACGTAATTGACTTGGGAATTGTGTTATTATAAATAACTCGTATGCATACTGGCCAATGCATATGACCACATGACTTGTTAGTAATTCAATTACTTTTTTTTATTATTAAAAATACATAGTACTATTTACTCATGTGAGTATATCCAAACTAGTGATGGCAACTGTGTTGGTTGACCTACTGTTTGTAATCTCGAAAAGAATAAACTAATGGGCCCATAGGTAGGTAAAGTGTACAGAAAATATGAAGCCCCAGTTGCCCTCTTTTTATTTATTTTTTTGAGAAATTACCATTACTAGTAATTTCTTTTCTTTTTTCTTTTGTTTACGTGAATTTGAATTTGAATTTTAATCATAAAAAGTATAGTATAAACAAATACAAATGTGAGAAAGTGTAACATTATACAGTATAACATGTATTGGACATTAGAATTTATTGAAACATGTTGGGTTTGTTAAGGCGTTGCTTAGGACTGAAAACTCAAGTACGGTAGAATAATAGAAAAAAAGAGATTTTAAGGAATATGATGTTTTTATTGAAGGACGCAAGCCGTGGCTATATATAGCCTTACAAAAAACAGAATGCAGAAAAATAAGTCCCCAACATTTACCCACTTCTGATAAGATAAGATAAAAGACTAAATCAAAACAATCTAAAATCCCTATAAATCAGGGATTTATTCGACTAACAGAAGCAAGGACATTGACTAAGACTCAACAAGGACTACTGGAGTTGGAGTGTCTATATGCTTATTTTAAGGAATGAGAAAAACAAAAAATAGTACTTATATAGTTTTTTTTTTTTAAATTTAAGCTTTAATTTTTATATTTTTAAAATAGTTTTTATAAATTTTAAAAATTAAATTTCCATTTTTATCGTCAAAGTTAGTTAACTAAATTATTCTTTTTAATTTTTATAATTTTTTAAAAGTTAAGTGAACTTTAATAAAGACTTGAAGAATTATTTAATTAATGAAAATTTCATGAATTATTTAGTTAATAAAGATAAATGAACTTTAATGATAAAAATAAAAATTTAATTTTTTAAAATTATAAAATTATTTTATAAGTTTTATTGCTACAAACACTAGAATTTATTTTTTAAAAAATTATACAAATAAAAGAATAATTTAATCAGAGAAAATAAAAAAAAAAAAAGAAATAAGATAATCAAAAATGGAATATTAATAAATAAAAGGATGTGGAAACGGTGTCATATTTTGTCGTTGCATGCAGCGTTGAGGTCGTGTTGTCCTGGATAAGCGAATTGGGGCCCACGAGCACGAGGGCGCGGGATGATGCATGCGTCAACTAATTGTCTCCTCTCCTATTCCTTGTACTGTACAAGCGAGGACAGGTGTCAAGGGCAAAGGGCCTGTCTGCATCGCCGCTGCCTGTTGGCAAATCCCAAGCAACAACGCAACAGCCTAACCTTACCCTTTATATCTTTTGATATTGAACTAACCGTTTGACCTTTTGAATTGGATTTTTACTTGTCTTCTCAATTTGAAATCCGGGACTTGCCCTTTCTGGCTCAATAATTCATCAACTTGGGGGTTAATAATTTCCTTCTCGTAGGACCTTTATTGTGCAACATAGTAGTTGGCACTAACATGAATGGTCCATTCGCCTGTAACCGGATTTCAAAAGACTGTCCAATGTTTGAAAAACGTTGTACTACTCAATGATTAAGTAATTTATTTTATATTATTATAATTATTACACCACATTGCATAGCAAATATTGTGGGCAAGAGGACGACTTGACATGGTATGGTATGGTATGGTGTTGATGATTACAATTTCTCTTCTGGTTCAATTTTTCCTAGTAAATGTGGAAACCATTTTGACATTGGATGATAATTTCTTTCTATGGAGGGAGGGAAATGTTAATTTGGTCAAATCATGAGTTGTGGCATTGAAGGGACTGTCAGGCTCGGCCAGGTTGTATGTAGAAATGATTAGAGTGATTAAGAAAGATTGACTGAGGAAATTAATGTAAGTTTATAGTAATGCAGAAATTGATTGAATGTGTGTCAGAAAAGTGATAGTGGGAGTTGTTAATAATTGATTGTGGTTACTGGGAGAAGAGAGACATGTCTGAGAGAGAGCAACAATAACGACGGCATGGGCAGCTTGCTATGTCAAATATCTCATCTTTGTGTTTGCTGATTCCAAGGCTGCCACCGCCAAGGAAACAACACCTTTTCAATGATTTTTCCATTTTCATTTGTTTCTTTCCCATTTCATAATTTTATCTTTGGGGACCATTTTCTCTTCTCAACCCATATATAATACATGGAAGATAAGGCCATGCCCACTTTTGTCTTCCAAGGGACCACCACCCATCAACTATTAGAGTTATTCTTGATCAAAATTGTATTTTACATGAACACAACTTTAAGTTTCATTATAAAGCTAGAAAAAAAAATTTGTACTAGATCTACTATTCAAAGAGAATTTTGCATTTACTTCATTTTGCCCCACAACCCGGTTGAATTGGGTTGGATAGGACTAGGATAATTACTGTGGTATAATCCCTTAGGCCCCACGGTTGTTACTTGTTGCATATCATGCCATCATATCAATAAGGCCCGAGAGACCTAATGAACATGGTAGGGTAGGGCACTGCACCTAATGGAATGACCCCAAATTCAAACTTATTCCCTCTCCCAACAATGCCTAACCCCACCTCACAAAACATAAATAAATAAATATTTCTGCGACTCAAATTTCAACGGGCAAATTAATTCATAATTTGAATAACTAGCAAATTTCAGATGGTGTAGCTTAAAGCACAGCATAACTGAGTGGTTTTGCTATAATAAATATAGGAAAAGATAGCTCCAATTCTCATGTTCATACAGAATTAATCATCTCCCTTCTGGTGCAAGTAAGCACCCAACTGGTAACGAGTTAAAAAGTTATATTTTATGCTTGAGCAAAAATCAACTTTCCGTAATGGGTGTGTTTCCACAATGATAAACAACAATGAAATGAACGACTCTCGGACAAGACACCTATTCTGTTGCTTGCACCGCTTCTGCAGTTTCAGATTGTTTCAATTTTTCCAGAGAAGAAATTCTTCTGTCCAGTGACTCGTGGAGGCCATTCATCTGGAGAAACAAGAAGCAAATAACAATAATTATTAATTGATGATGCAAACGGCAAATAAAAAAAATGCAATTCTGTTAAATCAAAGCCCATCCATCCACTTCCCAGCAAGAAGAAAAGAAAGAAGGGGATGGACCAAAGATATTGTGAATATGCAAGACAGCTTAGCTTTTAGGTGAGAATTTGAAAGAGATAGACATACTTCAGAGTTTTCATCAGAGTAATGCCAGCGTGATTCACAGAAGAGGTTGAAATTTTTAATTTTGTCAATCAGACTGTACATTTAATGGTTAAGTCGCAACTCCTCCAAGCCTACTTCCAAACCGTGCCATGCTACTGAACATCTTCTATTGACTATTTTTCTGGAATCCCTTTCTTGTGTTGTATTAAAATTTAAAATTGGAAACCAGCTGCATCCTCGCAACTTGATGATGAACATATAGACAGTTGGAATCATGTGGAAAAACTATGTCCGCAAGGAAACTGCGACAAGTTCTAAATTTGGTTTGCAGATCCAATTGCTTTAGAAAAACTTCCATCCACCTTCAGAAGTTTATTGAATACCATTTGAACCAAAAGATTTGTACCAACACCCACAAAGGACTATAAATAAGGGGATGATTTTCTTACATTCATCTTCATTTCAACGCCATAAGACAAGCAAGCTCAAGATAACTTCTTCTATTTGTAAAAAACAACAAAACCAAATCACCGAAGAGTTCAACCCACATATGAAAGTAACAGAAAACTGAATAAGCAAAGACATTGTACCTCCCTTATATAAAGAAACAAGATAAACCATAGCTCTAACTATCAAAAATACACTCTCTGGGCTATCCGCATAAATTCCTACATTCAACTCTCGGGATTAATAATATTATTTATTTGTCTCCAACTAGCAACTAATTTCTAGACCTTTAATGTTTTCAACAAAATCTTTCTCCATTAATTATAATGGAGCTAACTTAAGAGATTACAAAAAATCCATGGGAGAAAAGAAAGAAGTCATAAAGAGAGGGAAACATGGGAAAGAAATAATCTACATTTCAAGGACATGATATAAGATATGGGGAAAGGAAACTTACGGAAACAATTCAAAGATGCAAGGAATAAACAGATTTATGGAAATAAGATAGAGAGATCTATGACAAACTTACAGTAAAAGAAGGGAAGAAAAGAAAAAATAACAGTCTTAAACATATAGCACAATCGAAAGAGAAAGCAAAAATGTCTGCAAACACCAGTATCAGGAATCAATTAAGAAGACATCAAAAGTGTAGTCTGCCTCTCCACTATCCTCACAATCAAAGAAAGCAGAAATTCATTTTATCATCCAAATTCTGAGAAAAAAAAAGATGTTTGAAAGTCCAGCTTCAATTGTAAGCTCTGGGCCATTAAGATAGATTCCAAAGATAGCATAGAATTGATAGATACATTGCAATTAATAATTAATAATTAATAAGCAATATCGACATTGAGCAAATCTTTATCAGGTTCATTTTGCATAACACCCCTTTCCAAAAAAAAAAAAAAAAGTAATAATCTAATAATTCTAATTATTGCCCACAAATTTCTTCTGCAAACGGGTTTTGTGAATGACATTAAAAACACAAATACTCTCAAATGCTACACAATTTATCAAAAAATTTATCCAAAACATGAAATTTCAGTAGAAAATTCGGGAAATACCCAAATGGCAGAAGTAATGAAGCAAAATATATTATACTTTTTTTAAAAAAAAAAACAATGGAGATAGTAGGGATAAAAGAAAGAGGTGTAGTTACCTGTTGAGTAAAGGATTCCTGGGCAATCTTGTAATCCCTGTGGAGGATGTAGAGACCAGCGAACGACGCCGTTGCCGCACCCGTGAAGAAGGACGCCAATCGCACTCTCAGAACATACCCCATCTTTTCTCTTCCCCTTTCGTTCTCCTTTCTCTTCTCTTGTCCTGAATTGCAAAGTAGACCCGATTGATCGCAATCAAACGACGACGTTTATATGCACTCATATCTTGTGACAATACGTTGTCTTATGTACCCTATCCACTGATAAAAAAATAAAAGAAGCTTCATATTATGAGGGCTTTCAGCATATCTACTATGTATAAAGTTTGATTCTCTTGTATAATCTATATATATATATATATAAACCTCATTCACCTTCCACGTTAGTTGTAGCCAATTTTTTTTCACCCGATTATCCCCCCATGACCAATGTAATAACAAATAAATCCTTCCTTACAATTGCCTTAAA
This sequence comes from Bauhinia variegata, assembly GCA_022379115.2. Classification (NCBI taxonomy): domain Eukaryota; kingdom Viridiplantae; phylum Streptophyta; class Magnoliopsida; order Fabales; family Fabaceae; genus Bauhinia; species Bauhinia variegata. The sequence continues at coordinate 18,787,873 of CM039431.1, read as the reverse complement.
AGCTTATCAGATTGAAGTTGGTTTGATCTCGTAGTTGCATAGCATTTGTATGAATTTTTATTCTGAGTAGATTTCCCTTCTTTACTGCATTGGAAATCTAGGCTTGTTATTGCTTAATCATTTATAATCCTTTTATTCGCACGTGATACCGACAGAAATCTAACGATGAAAGATTGAACGGATAAAATGAGAAGCTCGCCAACTTAATACGTAAATAATTGGATTAATCTTTTTAAGCCTTCATAAAGCAAGAGAGCACGCGATCAAACATGTGGCCCACGCATTGATGAAAAGACAGCATACCAGATTCAACAGGGAGAAATAAAATTAGCTATTAAAAAAAGGAGGAAACCAAAGACATAAAAGATTGCTTGTCAATTTTTCACTGAAACATTCTCCCACAAAATAATCATCATCATACGAGCACCATCCGTTGCCGGTGAGGATCATCTATGCCTCTCCATCTTTCCTGTCAACATATAAATACATGGTTCAGAGAGATCACAAAATTACAGAGAAAAAAAAAATTACAAGGTAAAACAAACCAATTTACATAAATATTACTTACCAAAAGAAAATTAATATTCAATACATGCATTCGGTAGTCAATGCATATATTTTCATTTCTCATATGGTAAATATAAAGCTTAAACTTATTCAATTATCCATCTTCGGTAACTATGTATGTGTGATATCACTCTCAAGATTTCGAAATAATCATAAGAATATAATGTCAAATTGGCAATACTGTTAAGGGGTAAAAAAAAAGTGTTTTCTCTTAAAATTAAATTATCATCTAATATACTAAGATGGCAAATTATAAGCTCAACACAAACTGTCAAATCTAAGTAATACTAAACATGATCAAGTAACTCATATATGGCACCAAAGCAGACTTTTCTAAACCTAGCTCCTCGTCTAACAGGTCCACACAAAGGCATAAATTATAAATAGAAATCCAGGTAAAATTCAGAGTACACATGAAACTCATTTTGAAGTTTCAGAAGAAGACTCACTTATCTTCGAGAAGAATATGCAGCACCAGTTGCCCTGTCAGTAAACACAGTTAGCATAATTCCTTTTTCCATTATTTATTTGCTTCTTACCTAGGCACAAACAGCATACTGACAAAAATCTTCGTACCAGAGTGTAGGGGTATACCTGGTCTGATGTTTCGCAGCATAGTTTGAGGATAGCCTGCCATTTGCTGACCCAGTATTATGTGTACTGCTGATATTTGATCTGTCAAGGCTTCCCCCATTGCCAACAGATAAATGTATGGAAGACTGGACAGCCCTATTTTCAGGACCATCCATTTCCTGAGAATCCTTAGATTTACTCAAAATTTTTACATTGGAGGGGCTGGACACGCCATTTGATTGCTGATGCTGCATTATGACTGCATATTCCTTTGTTGGAGCAGTCTTGCCAGCTTTGACAGTCTTGGACTCAATTGAAGGAACTTTCATTACACGATTGGATTGAGCCATTGGTGTAACTGCCACAGTAGGCAAATAAGAAGAATAAGGAGAAGATGCTGCAGCTGCTGCAGCAACTTTAGCAACAGCAGCAGTTGCTGCTACCATCATTTGTGCTCCTTCACGAAGCTGAATATAATCACCATCAATCATGAATAGCTGAAAAAAAAACAAAAAGCGCCACTCTGAGATTGTAATGCAAATATAATACCAGCACATATTATGCCCTTGTGCATGGATATGTATACATACAACCAAACAATAACTCACTTCAGGATGGCTGGCAACAAAATCATCAAGCTTTCCGTACTTTTTCTTGTAATCATGCCAGTGTAAGGGTGCAAGCATCTTACCCAGCCTATTAGGGAGCTGTGTTTGAAATATGTCTCAATTAAAATCAACTTGGAAATATAGACTGTAATGATCAAAGAGCCTAAGAGTTCAGAGTTGAAATTCACTAACCGTTGAACTGATGCGAATTCTGCCACCAGCTGGAATAGTACGAACAATACAAGCTAATAGCGACCTTTCATCAAGGAGAGCAGTCTCTAGAGTCCTCGAGATTGTTGTAGAATTTGTCTGCCCAGAGGTGGCATATGCTTCAGACAAAACTGAATCAGTAGGATTGTTAATCACCACATCACTATGATTAACTGAATGAACTATGTTAGATGATGATGCATTAACAGCAGAGCTTGATTGCTCTGTTGTTAAAATCGGGTCCTCTGGTCCATGATTTGATGAAGCCATAACGTTTTGCTCCTGGATGAGGGAAAAGTTAGATTTCACCTTCTAAGCTGTAATAGTCGCCAGACCAAAGCAATTCTGGGATTGATTTTTGTAAGTAGCTTCTAGATATTATAAGCATGTGTTTGGTATATGTTAAAATAATAAATTCCTCAAATGTTACTTTTTAAAAAATTGCTGCTTTTTATCGAGGGGATGCTTGTAGAAGCACACTACTTGTACATTTTGTTATTCAAAGACCAAAAAATGCCTGCGCATTTTTGAAATTATAATTTAAGTACCATTTAATTATCAGTTAGTTGTAACTTTGAACAAGAACCAGCAACACCAAATTTGGCCTAAGAGCCTAACCAGACTAACCATAATGACAAAGCAAGTAACAACACCAAGCAAGAAGCAGCTACAAACCTTGATTTCACTGTTCTGATCAAAAGAATTCAATCTCAAGGCTTCATGAAATTGGGAAGTAATTTGCTGTAGGTTCTGATCTGGTTGGGAAGCTAGAAGTTGACCTTTATCAACTGACTGAAGAACCTTACAGTAATCCAACTAATTATCATTAATATTGCACATAAAAATCACGTTAAATTATTCAAAGTGCATAACAGAATTATCAACAATAGAACCTGTGTTTCCCCAGTAGATGATGAAATCACAGTTTGGGGCTCCTCCCCTTGACTGATGCGTGCATCCAAATAATCTCTATGAAGAACTTGTCCATTCACAGGCATTTCATAATTCAACTTGGCCTCTGTTCTAGTCAAATTTTGATCAGTTTGGGTAGATGAAGAACCATCTTGCATGGATATCTGTGAACCCTCAGACACAACCTGAAGAAAATAATTACACCTCTCAGACATTGTATCACCAAAGGTTATAAAGATAAGGAAGTTTTTTTTTTTTTTTCCTTTTCTTTTCTTTCAATACCTGCTGATTCTGCCACAGCTGCAGAGGTGATTTTGCTGGTACCGAATGAAAATGCCCAACATGCGATTGAGGAACATTTGATGCAACTGAATGGGACACTGCCTGTTGGTGCATGATAAATGGATGTAATGCAGTGACTTGGCCAGGTGGGAGATAAGAAGGCATCCCAAGCAGAGAAGATGGAGCAATGGGGAGACCAGGAACGTGATCAGTCTATAAATAGCACAAAGTGATGTCAAGAATGTAAGATATTCACTTGTTTGATTCAGTGTAAAAATAAAAAGTGTGTTTTCTGTAACATAAAACAAATTAAAAATGCAGCAGATGATATCATAACTTTATGTAATAACCATGCATCTGCAGTTTATATCTGGGAATGAAACATTAAAAGTGCATGTTCAACTAATAGTAAAGCACCAATAGAAATATAGATCTCATCATAGTAAAATAACTAGCATTTTCCAAAGAACTAGAACACTGGAAACGGAAAATTAGATAAGTCATCAATCCTACTAAACCAAAACCATTGACATGAATGTTCATCAAATCTTTTACCAGAGCTGATCTATCAAACAATCACCTGGGTTGACACATTGCCAGTAGATGCAAATTGTGGGGCATTATCTGAGTTTTCGTTTGGCAGGAGACCATTATTTCCACCTGAAGTTTTGCCTCCGCTTATATCAAATTGGTTTCCATTGTCCAGTCCAAACTGAGAGACATTCTTCTTTGAATTTGTTTGGGACAGCCGAGACTCATCATTGTAAGTTCCACTCCTCTCTTTTGCGTCAGCTAGCTCAAGTTGAAGTTGCTGTAAGGTATGCAAATGAAGCCTCTCCATCTCTGCAAACTAACATGACCAATAAAAAGGTTAAAGTCGGAAGCAATGTCTACCATTATATCAAATAACAGAACAAAAATAGAGAACAAAAAATACAACTTGTATGGGAAAAATAAGATTAATTGTAATGTACTACTTGACTAGAATATTGCTTATGTATAATATTCTTGCCATAAATCTTCATAAATGAACCAAGAGTTTATTAGTTAGCCTGAATACATATGCATATATTAACATACAACCAAAAGACAGATAGAAAATAATATGCATTTCTTATTAATAACACAACTAAAAAGATAGCAAATAAACCTGTCTTTGACACCCCATCCAGAGTTGGTTATATTGCTCTGTGCGTTCCTGCAATTCAGCTTGTAAATTCTGATATGTTGTTGATTGGAGAACATCCATCTCACGGACCCGAGAAATCCAAGTTTGGGCCTCTCTCAACTGCTCGTCTTTATACATAATGGTCTCCTGAGCAACCCTATGCTGCAAGACAGGGTCACTATTAGGTCATTAACTCCTATAAACCATCAATTTTCTAAAATAAATTGAAACTAGTCATATCATAATTAACCACAGTCAAAAGACTTAAAAAGTTAAAATTGCCAAAAGAACATAACCATTTAAGACAAAGATAAAATGAAAAGTATGGATATAGCACATATACCATGCAAGAATAACAGCTTAAGAGATCCAAAAGAATACCAACAACCAAAACAAAAACAAAAACAAAACTCAAGCAAACATAGTAACATACTTGTTCCTGCAATTCAAGAAGTTGCCTCTCTTTTTCTTGAATGTGTTCTTGAAGATCATGCATTTGTTGTATATGTTGTGCTCTTTCAGCTTCAGAATGATCACGCTCCCTTCTGCAAAATGATTTACCAATGGGTTCGTGTCCAAAAGGCCAGGATACAAAGCCTAATGAGCATCCCACGTGCGGTCTTGGAGAAAATAACACCTGGGAAAGGAGTTAAAATATATAGGGAAAATAAAAACCTGAAAGTTGCTAGTTCTTTATTTTGCTCACGGAGAAGGTCCTGTTTAGCCCAGGCCTGACAGAATAATAGAAAATATTAGCAGAGAATTTAATAACAAATATTATCCACAATTATATCCATAAAACAAAAAGTAAGTAGCCATTCACGAACTGCTTCATTGTCTAATTTAACAGCATGCAGCTCTCTGTCTTTCTCTTCCATTTTCCTTTCCAGTTCATGTATTCTGTGCTCTCTTTCATGAAGTTGCTCCTACAAGGACAATAAATACAAATTTAAAAGAAAAAAGTTTAGAACAGACTAATAATCACAGGCCTGCTGTAGTGAGACACTAAACTTTGATAGATGCTAAGTATAAAATGACCCTGATCCCCGTCATAAACAATACTAGATGCATCTGCTGTACCAAACTATCATAACAAAGGAAGGATCACCATCCTCTAAAGTACACAGTGCATTTTGATAGTCACAATGGAAAATGATAAAAGCTGCCCCTTATTGCCAAAATGGGCACAAATAAAAATAAAAAGAAAACATGTTATTCTTGTAAAGTTCTGAAAAGAAGCATTCTTCATAAGACTTGGTAGAAAAGAACCGCCAAAAATTTATTAAAAGTATATGTCAATATTTGGATTCGCACCTGAAGTTTACTGGCAGTCCTAGAATGCTCCTTCAGTTGAGCATCAAAGCTGTTTTGCATTTCCATTATCTCAGTTCTTGCAATCATTTGAGCTCTCAGCTCAATCTCCATATGCTGCAGCTCCTCTCTTTGTCTTGCTACATTATGAATTCGCTGCTGCAAAATATCACTGTCTGTTGTTCCATTCACTGTGATTGAACAGAAATCGACATCAAGAGGTTCCCTTCCCTGCTGCACCTTGAAAAAAAAGACAGGAAATCATTTTCAGGTTCCTAATTACTCAAAAATTAAAAGAACCCTTAGTGCCGTCATCCTTACCTCATATATGGTTCTCTCATCTGATTGTCCTACCTTTCTTTGTTCTAACTCCTGCACCCCAGCAGATACCCAATTAACAATCAAAAATCAAACAAAAACAGAATATGGAAACTAAATCTCTTTCCATCATACAACAATGGGAAGCATTCAGACTTTTAAACTTTAAATCACAACACCATTGATAAAACCCAAAGTTAAAGCATTTAAACCTTTAATAAAATCAATCTGAAAAACACTCTGCTTATAATTGAACTTCAACTAAATTATAGCTATTAAGATGTATGTTCTTCGCATGGATTGTTCTCACTAGTCTGATTTTGAAAATGTCAACCAGAGGTCAACCTATTTAATCTTATCATTGAAAGAGTATAGTTTTTCTGCAGTTCAAAATATGAACATTCCTTGTGCCTTGAGTGCTACACTGACAACAAATCAGAGATTCAAAATTGGGCTAGACATGTAAAATGAGGTTTTCCTAAATCGGACAGCAAAGCCATAGAAAATCATGGTGGCACGGCCCCACCCTAAAATAATGGATTAAAGAAATAAAGGCTAGTAACTGAACCTCGATTACATTTTAGTGTTCAGTCCTAGCAAAGGAAAGCACAAGTGAGAACTAAAGTCAGTCAAACTGAAATAGTGATGCTCTACCATTATAAATGCAAAGAAAGACACTAAACCTATAATCCACGAAGTCTACTCAAGCTTATGAGCGCATTATCAACCTAAAAACGCAACATGACAAACGCTATCCCCATGCTTGTATCCTTAAAACAATAAAACAATAAAACAAATGGAAACATACACACACTTATGTACAGATAAAATTAAACCCTTATCCGATTTTGGTCCTTAAGAAATTTTATAAAACACAAGGTCAAGCATTAAAAGTAAAAGGAAATAAAATATTCGCGTCTGCTCGATCTCTAACAAATTCATAATTTCCATCTTCAGAGTTTACCACATTTTCCCAACCACCAAAGAAATCAATGCCAAGCAATATTCCCACCAAATCATTACCTCGTCTTCTGGGTTTCGTGCAGAATGGTGCTCGGCAATAGCACGCCACTCTTTTCGAGACGAGGGTGGTATCTGCACAGAACCGCCGCGATCGGTAGTGGCAGCGGCAACTCCGGCCGTGGCCTCCATTGAATCAAAATTACGACACAGCTCCACGTTAGAGGAACACTCTATCTACCAATTTCTGGAAAGAAAATCCCTAATGTTTTAGAAGAAACATCGGAAAAACCCTAAAATTGAAAATCTCTCGACGGTGGGGGTCTGACCACAATGATAGGAAACGAAAAAAAGAGAGAGAAAGGATTAGGAGGGTGAAGATTGGGATTTTTTTTGTGGGGATAGAAGGGTTTTGGAGGGATTCAAGTGTAATTAGAGGACACTCGGAGCAAGAACGAGGGCGAGGCGGGTGCTCCCGCCATTTATAGTGCATCTTCACCACTATGATGTGAAGCCTTCACGCTTCCTCCAAGCGCGTGGATGGCGCGCTCACTTTTTGCAGCTAAAATATATACGGTTCATCTATACCCCGCGCCAAACAAAAAATTAAATAAAATCAGGTTAGCCCGACATTTTCGCTTTTGAGATATTTCTTTTCTTTTTTGGGAAAAAAATTAAGTAAGTTCGCTTTGATGTTCACTTACCGGATTCTCCAGTGCTGGCAAGAACATGACATTGTCACGTTAATGAGTTCTAACGTTTAAATTTTACGAAAGTCAAATCAATTTTAGAATTGTATTAATTAATAATTAATTTCTCTGTCCTCAAAATATCCAGTTTCACTAACATTTTCTTTTCCAGCTGCACTAAACAAATAATAATCATTGGCCTTTCAAGTGTAATTATAATTATAATTTGTTTTTTCATTTTTTTTTAAATGAGAAAAATCTTTTTTTACACTGTACTATTATTAAATTTTTAAAAAATTTAATATTTTAAATTAAATAAAATAAATTTTACATTTCAATTTAAAAATTAAATTAATTTTTTTTGAAATATTTTATACGAAAAAATTATTTTTATTTTAAATTTAAAATATAAAAATTTATTTTATTTAATTTAAAATAAAAAAAAAAATTAAAAATAAGATTTGGGATTTTTTTTTAGAGTTGTATGCATAGCCAATTTTCTATTCCTATGCAACCTGGCACCTGCTTCCTTCATTGACAAAACACTATAACCCGTTAAAATGGCCCGGCCCATAAATTATTCGGTAACGGGCAGACATTGGCCCAAATGACAAGAACAGAGTAACGATTTTTTTTTTTTTCCGTAAGTATTATTAGGAGCAGAAATTAAAATTCCACATGTTTTAGCGTGGTCGAGAGCGTTTCACTAATATTTTAACTAATAATTTTTAATTATAAAGTAAGTCTAATATTTTACATAAAAATTAACGCAGTTCATTGGCCTTTTTGGTCTTTGTTTACAATATGAACTTAGTGCTTCTCGGCGCTGTCGCAATATTCAACGGCAATTCTGTCTTTTTTGGTAAATACACACGGACTCTTCTCCCACGGTGGGAACTTCTTGATATTTGCTACCAAATAGTCAAACCCGCGTTCTTTTTAATAGTCAACACAAATACATATAGCTAACATGTGAATTACCAAAATATGTCAAAGTTCTTCCTTATATATATATTCTCAACTAAAAACATAATTTCATTTATTTAATGAAAAAATAAGTCATGTAAAAAAAATATCGGTACAATAATGAATAAAAACTAAAGAAAAATTAAGTAAGTGGTCGGTCAATTAGCAAGTAAATAAAGAAATGGTACAATAATTAATAAAAATTATTTTATTTTACTAATAAAATGTGACATAATTAATAAGAAAAGTAAATTTAACAAGCCTTCTAATATCAAAGATTTGAATATGTAGAAAAGGTGCATGTCAAGAGTGAAAGTAATTATAATTATCTTATTCCTTAAACAATTTCTTTTGGCTTTCAATAAATATTCTTTAAGATAGAAAGTAATCTTATTTTAGACACTGTGAGATATTAAATGTAAGTACTTCTTTTAACAAGATTTTGAACTGAGATTTATTATGTTGTGGAGACTAATTCCTTTTACTAAACACAACCTATAATTATTAACTTAATTTAATAAAATAACACACATATTTATAAGTATAAATGTATAATTACTTTTTTTCTGAATTTATAAGGAAAAAGGGGAAAAGAAAAACTCTCTATTCCATTTTCAAAATCATATATATATTCCAGACCAACTAGGTGTCTGGTTCTCTCTTTGACTAATCTGATTGGCCAGTCTAATCTATTTTTTATTTTTTTTTTATAATCATTACATTTTGTGAGGGATCATCCCTCGTTTAACAAAGCTTTCTTTAAAATTAAACCCTTACTAATATGCGCTTATTATATGTTAATTATTTTAGGTATTATTGGGAATAGTTGGGTGTGTATATATCATCACATATGATACATTATATTATATATATACATATATAATATGTATACTAGCAAATATATGCATGTGTAAACAAAATCAATGACTTGTAAATTATATGCTTTTTTTTTTATCTGAAAATATTATTTTTAAAAGAAGTAGAAGAGGAAGGAGCATGCAATCTGAGATGAAAACTGATATTTAATTAGGTATAATAACGTGAAATTGGTGTTCATTAAAAGTATACCAAGCTAACCATCAATTACATAAGAAAATTTAAAATTCAATCATATACTCCTCTAAAGCATTTAATATAAATGGAATTGACTATGGCAACCGATGTTATATATATATTTTAGTTTATTTTGTTTGTGCTCAAGAACTTGAAAAGAAAAAAAATATATCAAAGTTTATTAATTTTAATGGTTATTCTATTTAAATTTAAGCATTATAGCTTCATATAAAAAGATACAAAGTAGTGAAGAACATTATAATTATTTTAGAACGAGTGACGATAAACTATCTAATTATACATCACCGAGTCTTTCTATACTAAATTATTAATTTGTTAATCTAAATAAAAAATACATATTTTTAATTATTTCCTCCATATTCAAACAAACGGTAAATAAGTAAAAAGGGACATAGGAAAATTTTTAGATTAAGAAGTAGTTAAGCAACGGCAGAAGCAGCAAGCTAATGACTTTCACCCATCAATACATACAGTTGAGTTGGACTGTCGTATTAGCTTAATTCTTTGACTTTCAATTTTGTAGCAAAATTTCAACTGTGCCTTTTTCTTCTTCTATTCTACTTTTATTCTTTCCCTTGTCCACCTCCTCTCTCTCTCTACAGTGTCTTCTCAATTTTTCCGGCTACGATTTCTCTCCCTTGTCGGAGGATTTATCTTTCTCCGATCACCGTCCATGGGCCATTGCTGCAGCAAAAACGTTTCTGCAGTCGATAATGAAACGGTCACCGCCGATCACGGCAGTAAACCTCCACATCCGACAGCATCGCCACTCCCTTCATGCAACGGAACCAGTAGCCACGGCGATGCAACCCCTGGCAGGAATACTCCCGCCAACTCCTTCTCCACCAGTCCATTCACGAGTCCTTTGCCTCCTGGAGTGGCGCCGTCGCCGGCGAGAACTCCTGGTCGGAAATTTCGATGGCCTCTTCCGCCTCCATCGCCGGCGAAGCCGATCATGGCGGCAATACTAAGGCGACAGGGGAAGTCGAAGCCCAAGGAGGGGCCGATACCAGAGGAGGGGCAAGGTGAAGAGGCAGAGAGGTCGCTGGATAAGAGCTTTGGATATGCGAAGAATTTTGGGGCGAAATACGAGCTGGGGAAAGAAGTGGGTCGAGGACATTTTGGTCATACTTGCCGTGCCAGAGCAAAGAAGGGAGAGCTTAAGGGACAGGAGGTAGCTGTGAAAATCATATCGAAAGCTAAGGTGAGAGGCGCAGTATGCATACATATTATTAACGTGTATGAATTTGCGAATGATAATAAACTTGGAACTTGAAATGCTTAATCCGAAGACGAATTGAAAGGACGTTTACTTAAGGCTGCTATGTGTTGACTCTTGATCTTTCGGGTTGATTGTTTGGGCCCGGAATTCCTTGTTTAGTTGGTTATTTGTTGTAGTAACTGGTAAAATGCCACATGATTACTTACTATTGAACTTGGAAACTCTAAGATCATTCACCGGTCAGGTCACACTTGGAAAAATTATACTACCATTTTCTGTCGTTAGACCATCTTTAGACAATAAATTCTGTCTATAGATGCTGACATGGAACCGCTAAGGTTGTAGATGTTCTCCGAAGTCCACAATGATTTTTTTGGTGATCCAACGTTTCTTTCTTGTCTACAGCATGAATTTCACTACTGCATGACCAACCCACTTTATTGTCATTTTCTAAGATAATGCTAATATTAGAATGGAGGATTACCTTCCGTTTTATGGAAGAATTTGAAAACTTCGAAGATAGGATAAGCAAATTTTTGTAGCTATAATAATGTCAGATAAGACTAATTTTAAGGGGAGATTCAGATGAAAAGTGATGATGGTCGAGAAAAAATTTGGACACAACATATACGTACATCTGGTTAGTTTCTCTGGAGACTGGAGTCTTACAAAATCGTAGATATTGGTATGGAAGAAGTAATTAAGAGGTGAATCTTGTATCTGTTGTGGTGAAGATGACAATTTTTTTGGAAAAATTAGCTCTTACTGAAGTCATGCCAGCATAAGGGGACTGAAAAATGGACGTATTAGAGAGAGTATATGTATGGCACTATGAGTTTTATGAGAATAAGACTTGTATCTTTACAGTTGAGGCCAATCGACTGTGGCTTGTATGCTGGAGGCTCCTGACTTTGGGATTTGAATCTCAGCGGACGGTAGTTATATGCTTTGTTGCCGAAGCACAAGTAGAGGAAGTCGTTTGCAAGAAACAAAACCAAGTTAATTGCTTTGATAAGGCTTTACTATACTGGTTTGTAGATCATTAGTGAGCATATCATTGCATAGCTAATACCATTACCTCACAGAAACACATGCAGATAATTTAGAAGTGTCATTTGAGTTGTTATAAATCTTGGTTCATGGAGAAATGGAACCAACAGCGGCTTTCTTATTAATGATTAATAGGTTTTTTTGAATATTCCTTTACTGAGATCTTCATGGATCTAAAATTATGCAAAACTTCCATATAAGTTCCTTAACCTCTGATGGCTGTGGCTGATATATGTTGTAAAAAGAGTATGTCTAGAAGCTACTTCTAGACTTCTGCACTGTCTATCAATTTAAGGGAGGGAATGCTATATGCTTTTTGTTTTGTGCTCAAAACTTTAACGGTTGCTTCCATTTTTTGTTTTGGGGATAAAAACATGGTAGAAACCAAACTCTCTCTCTCTCTCTTTTTAAATGTTCACATTCAAATGATTATCTCAGCTTGATAGATGCACATGTAATTAACTAATTCTCTTATATTGCAGATGACAACAACAATAGCTATTGAAGATGTACGGAGGGAGGTGAAAATATTGAAAGCCTTATCTGGACATACGAATTTAGTCAAGTTTCATGATGCATTTGAGGATGCCAATAATGTTTACATAGTAATGGAGTAAGTGTAAAAACTTCTTAAAGCTGATCTATCTTGCTAGGAGTTTATTCATATGCATGTTTTTTTTGCTTGTGTTGCATGGATGTTTGTTATGATTTTTATCAGGGATAATAGAAGACGTCCATCACTCAACTGAGATTCCCTGAATATTATTGTTTCAGCAGATTTATTGATGACTTACACTTGGTCTGACATACATACTGTTGTTGAATTAGACATTCTTCTCGAGTCGTAAGTTATTCTTTTCTTTTTTTCCCTCAGATTGTGTGAGGGTGGAGAACTACTTGACAGAATTCTCTCAAGGTAAAAATGAAAGGTTCTGTTTCAGTTCTACTATCTGTACCTCCCTTCCTGATATTCCTTTGTATGACAGAATTCTCTCAAGTTTACTTTGAATGCTGTTATACTTATTGGATTCTTTTGATAATAATTGTTTGCTGAAGAGGTGGAAGATACACAGAGGATGATGCTAAATCTATTGTTGCACAAATTCTAGATGTAGTTGCCTTTTGTCATCTTCAAGGAGTTGTTCATCGTGATTTAAAACCAGAGGTATGGCATTTTGGACATATTGGAATAAATTGGTCAACACTTTAGAAAAGAGTGCATCTTGTTTTCTCTCTAGTAATCTCTTTAATATATAACCTTCACCCTGTATATTTTACCTGCCTTGCAGAACTTTCTTTTTGTCGCAAAAGATGGGGATTCTCCAATGAAGGTTATTGATTTTGGTCTATCTGATTTTGTTAGGCCAGGTAACAATGATTAATAGCATTAAACAGTATACATAGTGTAACAAGTTGTTAACTTTCTTCAATTAGTAGCCATGTTACTCTCGCATTTTTGCAAATAACGCACTGGTATAGTTGGCATTGCTACATTCAAACAGCCAGAAAATAATACACTTCTAAAATTCCTAGGACTTTGAGTGAAATATAGTTCTCTCCAATCTCCATATCCTTTTTGTGAAATAAACTCAAAGTTACATTAGCACAGCAGTTTGAATTCAAAAAAATGCAGAAGTACATGTGGTTGCATAGTTCTTTTGAACAGGATGAACTCTTACATAATACATAATGTATCTCATTTCTGCCCCTCTGATAGTTAAGCAATGAATTATCTGCTTTAGTCAAGATGCATAGTCATTTTAGTGGATATCTTTTCTTCCCACTTAGTAAACTTGGTTGTTATTTGCTTATAGAATACTACTCACTTTTTTACTGATAGAGGACGCATTTCATGGTATAGTGCTCCTTAATTCTTGGTTTAGAATTGCTTTTCAAAAGATGTGGAAAAATGGAAAAGAAAAAAAAAAAATCATCCTATATTTTGGACTGTAAGTGCTAACAGTTTCCTTCTTGTAAACATGCAGATCAACGCCTGAATGATATTGTTGGCAGTGCATACTATGTTGCACCTGAGGTGCTCCATAGATCTTACAGTGTTGAAGCTGACTTGTGGAGTATTGGAGTTATAACTTACATATTGTTATGTGGAAGCAGACCATTCTGGGCACGTACTGAATCTGGAATCTTTCGATCTGTGTTGAGAGCTAATCCAAACTTTGATGATTCACCTTGGCCATCAGTTTCACCTGAAGCTAAAGACTTTGTAAAACGACTTTTGAACAAAGACCTCAGGAAAAGGATGACTGCTGCCCAAGCTCTTAGTATGTTTCATTAAATGATCTCAAATCTTGATTTATTCAACCATTGATTGCTTGAAATTGAAATGCTCTTCTTCTCTCTCTTATACAAACACATCCAATTTTATGATTTTTTGCTGGAGTAAAAATAATTACCATCATATTTGCAGCTCACCCATGGTTGAGAAACGAAGAACGTGCTATTCCCTTGGACATTTTCATTTATAAGTCAGTCAAGTCATATGTCCGTGCCACACCTCTGAGACGTGCAGCACTGAAGGTAAACACTTGCTATGCTTTTTTCTCAACAACTCCATTTAAAAATAAGAATAAAAAATAATAATAAAAAAAAAGAGCAAGTAATGTTCTCTTTGCTTTTCTGTACATTGATGCAGGCTCTCTCAAAAACTTTGACAGAAGATGAGCTTATTTACCTCAGAGCACAGTTTGACCTCTTGGAACCTAAAAATGGCTATCTTTCCCTTGAAAATTTTAGATCGGTTAGTGCATGGCTGTTGTGATTTTGTATGACATTTACATAGTGCTCTTCAGAGTATTCATCTGCTTTTGTTACATTGTTCTATGCATTTGAGCCAAAAAAAGAAAGGATGTTCAGTGTGGCGTTTGAACTTTACTGCTGATTTATTGTTTCTTATTTCCAAAAACCACCAACTGAAATCGAGGGAAAATGCAGGCTCTCATGAAACAAGCAACTGATACAATGAAGCAATCAAGGGTCCCTGAAATTTTAAATTTGGTGAGACACCTTGATTTTCCCTTTAGATAATTTTTCTCTCCATTGAAATTTGGATGCATCACTTGCTCCTCTCTCCGTTTGGATGTTTTCTATTGCCGTTCCTGCCTCCTGTTTTTCATGTAGTTGTCTTTCTTATCAAGATTCAATGGTCATATGATTAATTGAAAATAAGTTCTAATATGGTAAAAGTTTTTTTCTGGGCCTTTTACTATGATATAACTTAGTTTCAAGATTCAATAGTCAGGTGATATATTGAAAATAAGTTCTTGTGCTATATGATTTCATGTCACATGTTAAAAGGGGAGTTAGACATTATATTTACTAATAGGTGATATTTGCAAATGCTATTTTTGAGTATTCCTAAGTCGCCCTATTCACACATGAATTAATAACATTAACTGTTCTGATTTCTCTCTTTCCCTTATAAAATTCAATGTTTTCTTTCAATACTTCACCCTCAACTGCATATTTCTTGAATTTAGATGGAGGCGCTCTCTCATAAAAAAATGGACTTTGAAGAGTTTTGTGCTGCTGCAATCAGTGTATACCAGCTCGAGGCGCATGAAGAATGGGAGAAAATTGCAACCACAGCTTTTGAGTATTTTGAACGGGATGGAAACAGAGCGATTTCAGTTGAGGAGTTGGCACAGGTTTGCACATCCATTTGCAGAAAAAAAAAAAACCACCCGTTGTGTTAACTTCTCTCATAACCCAATGACCTTTTTGATTAACGTTTCAGGAGATGAATCTGGGTCCCACAGCTTTCTCTATACTGGGCGACTGGATCAGAAAATCTGATGGAAAACTCAGCTTCGTTGGATACACAAAGTATTTGCATGGGGTCACAATTCGTAATTCAAACACAAGACATCGACAGCCAGCATAGTATGACTAAAGAGGCATAAAATTCTTAATATTATATTTGTTGAAATTAGATTGTGTCTATTTTTTTTTTTTTTTTATTTGATTTGAAAGGAAAATGATACAAAAGGGGTAAATTTAAAGAACATATTTTTTGGGGGTGGTGGGTTTGATTGAGTACAAATAGAGCTAACATATTGTTTTATTCCTCAGCATGTGTTTTAAGGTGCAAAGGTAATTTCTTATGCAAGTTTCCATGTTTGTACATAGATGGAACATATTTTTCTTGTAAGTGGTCTCGTGTGAAGACTACAGATATGAGCAACTCTGCATGGGGTTTTGCAAGTCAAATTGTGTTTTTGAACTGAATTGTTCAATAGCATAATAGTCTACGTATTTGGTGTAATCCTTTTCAGCAAGATGCCAATTTTGTTTTGCAGCACTTAAAAAATCATTCATAGTTATTGTTCTTATCTTATCGCTTCGTAGAAAGTAATTAACTGGGCAGCGTAGCTGAAGCCATCTATGACTTCTTCCCTAAGGCAGCTAATGATTGCAGACAATTTGTTTTATTTTTCTTATTTATGATGGGAGTGTGAATGGATCTGAGTTCTGATGATAAAAGCCATATTTCGATTGTTATTAGAAGAACTATTTTTCAAAAAAAAAAGAAAAAAAAAATTCCCGTGAACAGAACATGGCAAGTTGGAATATACAACGAGCCTATGATCATACTTAGCCTAGTTGAAACTCAAATTGAACACCGCCGAGAAACATGAACGCGGAATGTGACCAAGACTGATTCTTTTTGTAAAAATGTTCACGTGAGCGTTGAAACATACCAATTTGGATAAATAGTTTTATGGCATTTCATGCTTCTTTCCCTTTAAGTTTTCTTCTTTTTTTTTCTTCCCCTAATTTTTTTAATAGAGAGTTTACGTAATAACTTCGTTTGCTTGTGAGAAATGAGAACAACTAGATTAAGGAGAGAAATTTTGTAGCAGAAAAAATGCAATGACTTTTTAAACTAATCAGACGGTGGTTGCCTACAACCTAGCTATGAGCTTTTATAAATAAAAAATATGGTATAGATTATTAAAATCCTAATTTGATCTTTTTCAAAGAACACTAGGAACTTCATAGGGATTTCCTTAATCTCAACCATGAAACCCCACCATTCAAAACCAAATGGCTTGCTACCTTAATATACAAACAAAAGGAAGCAACAATACTAGAGCTGCAAAACTTTGTCTATGGGGCATCATTTATTCATCCATGTCTTCTTTTAGGACACAAATAATAATTAGATATATCCAACTTCTCTAAAGAATCCTTGATTAAATGCTGTGGCTGAAAAAAGTCTTATTTTACTTTGTTTCAAGTCCCAACCGTGTCCTTCACGCTTGAAACACCCCCTACTTTAATTTGTTCACATTAAGCATGAGAAGTAATAAAGGCAGAAAGAGAGAAACGAACAAAGAATAATGCGTAGCACATGACATGATTCTCATTTGCTGTCACTGATTGAAACAAATATACCAACATACAAATTGTGGTCCAACTTTTTTTCATTATCATCAATTCTTGGTCTTAATTTTGAAGAAAATTATGCAGGAAAAAAAAAAGAAAAAGAAACATATACAATTTGCTGCATAGTTGAATTCAATCATTCTTTGAAGCACCAAACATGATGATGATGATGATGCTGGTGGTCATGGTGATGATGGTGAGAGTGCTGCTGCTCCTGATCAATCAAGCCTTGGACGGTACGGAACTCTTCCACGTGGCAGGGAATGGTGATGGGTCCTTTCTGATCAAAGCCATATTCTTCTTCAGCTTCCTTCAACAATTGCATGAAAAGTGGGTGGTTCATGTAAATCACAGGGATCACGAACCTTTGTTGCTCCTCTCCTTGACCCACCAAGATTGCCAGACACCCTTTTGGGATGTCCTTCAGATCCTTCTTCAGTTGATCATGTTGGTGACAATGGAGGTGCGGGATATGAAGATGCAAATTCAAATGGTGCTTATTGTGATGATCTCCGGCAATATTCCCCATCTTCAGAGACAAAAACCCAAGAAAAACCCTAATTGTTGAGTCGAAGATAAAGGTGAAGTTACAAACTTTGGGTCACAAGAAAGCTAGAGAGAAAGGCCAAGGATCAGAGGCTGAGATAGCAAGCAAGAAGAGGGTTAAAGAAGAGTCTGTGAGAGATCTTGGGATGTTGCTCATGATAAATGGAATTCAAAGCTATACCCACATAACAACGTAGTGAAGAAAATAAAGGATGCAGAGGGTTTGGAGGGTGAGATTGGGTATTTATATAAGCGGGGTGTGGGGTAAGGTTGAATAGGAAAACGAGTGTGTTTGTGGGGAAGGATGCTTCTAGGGTTTCCTTAGTTTGTACACAAAGATTTGTTCTAGAGCGAGAGAGAGAGGGAGAATTTTGAAAGAGTCATATCTCGGGTGGGGTTTTCTTACAATTATCCATTTATTGACGTAGAAGATAGGGATAGGGATTATAAATTTGAATTTGCTACTTGAACAAGATAATCGTTGCTGTTTCCAGGAGATCACTTAGAAATCAAATATATTCTTTATGGGCGCGTTGTTTGACTTTTTTTTTTAAAAAAAAAAACAAAAAAGTGAGAAAAATATCATGGATAGATTATGTCACGCTCTGTCTACGCGGCATGCACTAGATTAAGAAAATTCTTACACACCGTTATACATTACATTTTTAATTGGAACTTTTTTTGTGGGCATGATGAGTTTAGGGGCAGGGGTCTCTATTTTGTGGATTTTTTTTCCTAAAAATTATTATTATAATATTTAAAATAAATAAAATTCTTCGCATTTAAGAATTTTAAGAATTTATTTTTTCATATTTCAACTGTTTTAAATAAATTCTTGACATTTCTAAAAAAAAAAAAAAGTACATTCTTTTATTATCCTCTGTTTAGGGTAACTAACAGAACATGCTGATGCGTCAATTAAAATAACTAAAATCAATTTAAAAAAAAAAAAAAACACACAGACGGTGTGTCCTTTTGTTCATCTCTTCCCTTTTGTTTTTGCTCTCTCTCTTCTTTGGGGACTATCATGCTGGAGTTATGGAGTGCTTGAGCAGCATATTAACAGTCTAAGAAAATTCAAAGCTATAACTTTGGTTTTCAAGGATTGAACAAAGATTTGAGCACTAAATACTTCTAAAATTGCATATGATGATGAAAAAAGGCTGATGTTGTTATAAGAGTGAAATTTATTTGATTCATTATTGTGTTCTTCATATATTTGATTTTTATAGGAATTTAATATTTTTATTTTGTATATATACTCTGAATATTATTTTATTGAGTTATAATTAATATTATGGATAATTTTTATATTTTTGGATTAATGTTAGTTGAGACCAAAACGATAATTCACCTTGTAAAAATTATTTATAAAATAATAGTATTTTTTATTAATAACTAAATGATTTATCGTTTAGAATTTATATCAATCTACTTAAATTAATATTTTTCAATTCCATCGTAAAAAAAATAACAAATTAATAAAACAAAATTTGGCCAGAATTCTATTTTATATTTTCGTAAGAAAAAGTCCTGCGGAGGTCATAGCAAGAATTCTAATAATAAAAAAAAAAGGCACGCGCCTGAGGTGAGGCGTGGCAAATGTCTGTCCACGTCATGACTTGGCGAGGTCGTTTTAGATCGATAATAAGGCAACACGCACCCATCATGTACAAGAAACAGCTAATAAGGTGGGTTTTATTGCCGATTGGTATCAATAGACAGTAGTTTGAAATTTATGTCTCTTATTTTAAAAAGTAAGAAATGGCTTCTTCTTTTTTTTGTTAAAATCGTATATTTGAGTTTAAACTTTGTTGTCAATATTGACAACTTTGTTAATAGATAAGTAGTAAACATTGTTTAAACTTAGTTGAAATTTAATTCACGTAAATTTTTATCTTTTAAAAAAATTGTTGTAGTTACGCTTTTGCCCTCGAACTGGATCGTTCCAATCCACATTTTCTTGCATACCCTGTAACTGTTGGCAATAATGAATTAATAGTAGTTGAAGAAATACAAGTTTGACGACAGACACATGGTGAAGCTTCCCAAAGAATGGGATAATTGTGGGTAACTTCCGCCGCACATGATTATGCCATTCATTATCATTATTATAACAACAATCGGAATGTTGGATGATAAGAATGCAGGTCACCAACTTCGTCTCAACTCTCATCTACTTTTCCACATTCACATTCGAGCTATAAATACAAATATAAAGTTTCACGTTGATACAGTCAAAGCCCCATCCTTATACGGAAACATATGGCCTGTTACTTCATCTTTGTGTGCCTTAATAGTGAGGCCCATCTAACTAGATTTAACCATGTCCATTTTAAGAACCGCACACCCTCTAGTGTGGGTATTGAGATGTCGATGATTTCAATACAAGTTCGTTTTATCCAGCGTCTTCACCAGCCGGCATCCGATACATAGCTTTGTTAGATGTAACTGTGCCAGCTTAACATCAATTCAACACAAGCTGGTCATTGGTATACCAGGCATTTGCACTTATCCTCCCAAATGACATTATTCTATTTTATTACATCATTCAAATCAATTCTTTTTTTTAATATTATTATCTAGTACATTTTTCTTGGCAAGGACGGATGAATGAAATAAAAAGAAGAAAAAACAAGACTTGAATGATAAGAGCAAAAATTCTAAATTTAGATTATAGTAAAAGAAAAATATTTAAATAATAAAATTATCACCTTACACCACGTGCACTGCACGAGTGAATGAAAGAAGCATCCTGCATCTAACTTTATCCCAAAACTAACCTTCTTCTAAGACGAGAAATTACCACTCTATCCTCACGAAATACATCTCCCTAAACATTCGATGCCACCTCTGGCTCTGCCTCCGTAGTCTCGGACTTCATTGACAAGCTAATACTCGGCCTCCACCGGCAGCAGCTCCCTCCGGCATCCAATGCATCGGAGATCGGCTGAATTACCAGAACGCCCTGCCCCACGGCGGCACAGGCAAACGGACACAGAAACGCCACCAATGAAAAGACGGCGTAGGCCACCTCCTCGGGTCCCCAAAGAATTGTCAACACTAGGGACACAATCTGCAGCAGCAGCGCGATCAGAACGGTCAATGCCAACCCGTAAATCCGCCTTCGAAGGCCCTTATTGATCACCAGCGACAACACCTTCCGGCAAGAGGCCACGAACCATATCGCATAGGCAATCCCAAAGACCCCAAATGCGATGCTATTCAACAACGGGAAAGTACAGAGCACCGTCTCGTTTCCAGTTGCGTCGCTCAAAACAACCGAAGTCGAAGTCAGCCTGGAAAACCCCGGCAACCGATCCTCCAATGGGTTTAGGAAAATGAGGATTGCTTGCACAAGCGCAACGGGCAGGCACGTGACATTCACGAACGAAATTGCCCAGGTGTCGTTTGGGGTTTTTTGGCTGATGGAAGCGTTGAGGAAGAAAAGAAGGGTCACCAAGAAAGCGGGTTCGAAGAATCCCAAGGAGACAATGACATGGGCTTTGCAGAAATTATCCTGGGCAATTACGCCGAGCGATGGTAGAAACGAGTGAAGGTTTCTGCGACGGTAAATAGGCAATCGAAAGAGCTCGGCGATGCCCCAGAGGAGGATGAATAAAACGAGGAGGAAACGAACGGTCCAGAGGGAATTGAAATTCTGTAAATGGGTTAGGGATTTGGATTCGAAACGAAGGTGGAAGATGAAGCACAAGGAAAGGATAGAGAGGACGATAAGAGCGGATATGAAGATAAGGGTGGCAAGGTCGAAAGCAGAATCCAGGAGTGATGGTGCGGGAACGAAGATCATGGATCAATTCTCGTGCTCTCTTTTTCTCTCACTCTCTCAAATTACGCCCAAGGAAATCGACGAATTCAGGTTTTGCATCTACAAGAATTGATCGGAGATGGGAATACGGCGACTGAGGGGGGGAGGGAGTGGCGGAGGAGAGAGAGTGAGGGTAAAATTAAGCATGGGAGAATGGGATTCGAATGGAACGGAAGAAGAAAAGAAAAGGGATTTAGTATTATTATTGGGTGGTCGGAAGGGATAGTGGGGTTAAACTCTCCCCACTGTTCCCAACCGGCGCTAAAACAGGCTGGACGAACAGTTACAATAAGAAATGGCTTTTCAGTTTCACACAGATAGAGAAAGAGAATGAGAATGAGAATACAAAAAGAAAGATGGTGGAACTAGAATTGGAATACGATGAGATGATCCATTAATTTCGGCCATGTACGGTTGTCTGTCTTATACACGTAAATAAATAAAAATATATTTTCTCTTAATATTCTATTTTAAATAATTCCAAAACGTATTAATTCACAAATAGCTTAGTCAGTCTAAATTTACAGTGTTTAAAGAAATGTATAGTACAAAAATAAAATTAACGCCACAATTTTCGTAACATTTTATTTATAATATTTTTATCATACCAATACCAGTACACAGTGTTAGACTTGCGATTCCATGTCAGATATGGCGTCAATCATTAAAGGAGTTACACTGAGACGGACCATTCGAGTTTCAACTTTGAATCTACCAAAAAGTGTAGTTTGATTGATGAGGTGGCAAATGATCATATCTGTTCTGGTATTCATTCGTTGATTCGGGAAATGACAGCCAATGAATGGTCAATTATGAAAATAAGCTCTAATCTTCCGTTCATTGTATTTGCGGAAACTAACTCCACTGAAGTCAAATCAAATCTTCTAATGATAAATTTTGTTATTACTTACATAATTAATTACTTTTACACAATTTTATAATCCCGCCTCACAATATTCCAATTCAATTATTCACATAGATTTTAGTTACGTCTCTTAAGTTTTTGTATACAAATTAAAATTTTACATGTTTAAAAATCATTAACTTGAATTATATTAATTATTACCTAACAAAAACCGTGTAAATATTTTACAAACTAACTAACAAAATGAAGGTCGTTGTCTGATAAAATCTCTTGACGATGCTCTCGAGAATTTAATCTCAAATTTCTCCTTTTTCTGTCATAATTATGGATGAAATATATATGTAAATGAATTAACTAAAGATGAGTCTTAATATACTCGGCTTGTATAGTCCTTGTTCGCGGGTAGGACTGAAGTGAGTGGATAAGTAAAAAGGTTGCACTTTCTGTCAGTCAAATTTTTTGGTCAAGCTCGACTTAAATAATACCAGCAAATAGGAAGCTGGTGCAACGCTTTCTACGCTTGACTCAATATGTGAATAAGGTGAAATTTTTAAGAATTACAATTCTTATAAATTATGTATCTCATTAATAACATTTATTTATTTATAGTGTTTTGATGATATAAACTTTTAGTAATTTTGCTTTGATATTATAATTGTTAGGCTGAATATCTACTCTTACCTTTTATTAGTGTTATATGGGCCTGAGCCTTCCGACTTTAGCCCCATATTAGACACTATCTGGACTTGGGTCTTTTAATTATGGCCATATCAATCCTTTTTTCTTTTACGCTTGGCTCCTATCATTTTGAATATATATGTCCAAATTTTTTTGTGCTTACGTGCATGTATCTCCCAAAATCACCTAATTAAGTTCGAATCAGCTTAACCATTTCTATTTAATATTGAAATTAATGAATCTCGTCCCTATACGTCGTGGAATCAACTTTTTACGGATCAATTAGGAATTAATAGATCATATTCTAAGGATTGAAGAAGATGTTGGTGTCCTATTACGTAATTATAATCCAAATGTACTGCTGAACCAACCCATAAACATACTGCCTTTCTAGCTAGTCACTGTTGCTCGCTGCATCCCACTCACATATATATATATATATATATATATATATATATATATATATATTACTGTGGTCCAAGGAATTTTATTTGCCAATAATGTTAAAATAGAAAGAGTTTATTCACCCAGAGAAGATAAAAAGGAAAAAAGAGGGCTCTGAGGATCTCACGTATATTGAGCTTAGGGTTTCGTCTTGACCCCATGGAAACTACCACTCCTTAATTAATTTATAGTTGCATATATAAAGGAAAAAAGAGGGCTCTGAGGATCTCACGTATATTGAGCTTAGGGTTTCGTCTTGACCACATGGAAACTACCACTCCTTAATTAATTTATAGTTGCATATATATATATATATATATAAATGTAATAAGCTAATCAATTTGTTTGCATTTTTCGTTAAACAAGCATTAAATTTCTAACGGTAGCATTAACTAAGCTATGAAGGAAACTGCTACTCTCTCTGATAGCTAAACCTGCATGTGCAGAATAAGAGTCATTAATTTACTTTGGTCTTGCAATTCATTTTCTCCGATACTAAAGTGTCTTATTTTTGTGAAATGACATGACCCATGTTTCCTTTAATTCTTTTATCATTTTTTGGGACAAGTACATCTGCCACAGCTGAAAGTTTAATGAATTGGCTGATCTGATAAGTGAGAGAGTAATGACATTAAAGGTTAATATATATATATATGATTGACGACTTGCGTAAAATATGTGAAACTGACTCAAATTAATTATGTAACTGGCATATATCTTAGCCCTAGAATTATTTTTCGATATATAGAAGATAAAACAAGTTAGCTTGTTTATAAAGAAAGAAAGAGGGAATGAAAAGAAAGATTTTTCAAAAGACAGCAGAAAGATACCTCCTTTTATAAAGAGAAAAAGATCGATCGCATTAAAATAGAATCTATTCTACCGAATATTTTGTCTTGAGCTTCCAATACTTCTTCATCTATATGCCTACCACTCAAAACGAATATATAATTTAATTAGAGAAAGAAAAAAAAAGAAAGAAAAACAAAGGAACATTGGTAAAGCTGAGATGATAGAGATAAGGAGAGACATGCACGCCAGGAAATCTGAAGAACTAGGGAAAAAAAAAACAGATTCAATATATATATCAGTACCAGCTTTTTTGGACTGTGTATCTAGCTAGCAGATCTAGAGAAAAGAGCTATATACCATGCATAATTGCATATGTATATATATATATATATATATATATATATATGTTCATCATTCTAACTCAAAGGTTAATACGGTGCCTATATATGGAACAGGAACCCTAAGAAACTAGAAAAATAATGATATAATCGGCAGATCCAAGACAGATTAGAAGAAGAGGTAGAATCCATCATGGGAAACCCTGATCTAATGATGGGCTATAAAAGAATTTGACAGATTGACTAAAACAAGCTTGTTGACCAGAGAACTGAAGATAAAAAACTCAAACTCAAACCCAAACGATGATGGGTGTCTTTTTTTCCCTTCTATTTAAGACAAGAGTAAGGAGACAGTCAAATATTTTCATCATTGCACGGATCCACTAAAAGACAACAAAATCCATATAAGTTATGAGTAAATCATATGCTAGCTGCAGCTGAGGATGTTTGTTTTTGTTCAAAGAAGAATATCAAAACAGCACTTAATTCGTCATAACTTACCAGCTGGACAAGACTGAAAACAATATATATGATAGGGAAGCTGTAATTGAGGGGAATGAAGCCTGGTCCGAGGAGACACTAACCCCACAAGACAATCGATATTAAACTTGGAGAAATTGATACAAAGAAGTTGTTGGGTGGCATGGCATGCCTTGGACCAGTCAACATTCCCCCCAAAAGTTGAAAGCTTCCCACTTGTCGTGTTTTCATCGATTCAGCGAGGTGGTTTTGCTTGGTTGGAATTCATTCTGAAGGCTTAAGGTATATACAACTAGCTAGGTTTGAGGGGAAAAGAAACTGGGGATTCGGGTGTTGTGGTGGTATATATGAATATGAATAGCAATAGGAGGAATGAAAATGCAATGATGAAGATAATCATTTGGTTTTACTAGAAAGTAAAACTATGCAGGGATCGAGAAAGAGAGAATGGTGGCGGTCAGGGTCATTTCCGGAATTGAACACGGCTGCAGTGGTTGGTTGCCTCTTTAATTAAGAGAAGAGATTCATTCATAAATACTCCATCGCATGGGAGTAATCAACCTAACCTCTGTGCCGTTAGATTTGTATCGTAGTAATGAGTGGATGATCACTGTCTGCGTCTGTCCTCTTCTCTCTCTCTATGTCTACGATGCAGTCAGTCATAATAAATGTGCAAGTTTTCATTGTCCAAACCATTCTCTGCATTGAATCCATGAGCCCATTCTTTGCTAGTTTTAGACCCTATGGGAGCCCAAATCATTCGTACATGTGGGTTTAACAATAACAACCATCTAGTCTAGTCTAGCCCAAAAACTAATAGCGAGTTAACAGAATGGTTATCTAAATGAATTAGGAGAATAATAGAGATCAATATTTGCTAGTGATCTGTCATTTTATTTGAATATCCATAAAGTAGTCAATCAAACTGATTAATCATAATACAATACCACAATAAATAAATGTCATCTCTAATTTAATGGCCCATTTATGAAGCATGGTGCATTGAAATCTAATAGCTCACACATTAGTAGTGTTATCAATTAAATCTCTGTTATGAAAGAATAGTGGCAACTCCTGAACTTTGGCCCCTTCTGTTTGGAGTTAGCCGTATCCTATTTATAACTAAGAAAATCTCAGTATTTGAATAGTTTGGTTGCTCGGTGGCGACACAAGTTTGCAAAGGCATTGCGGGTTGATTGAGAATTATGAAACGAATCTTTAACTCAAAATCCCCATAATGATCGGAAGAGCAATCAAGTGACTTTGGTGCTGTGGGGCAACCCATCCATGGCATTGGCATCTATCCCCTCAAAAGCACCTTTAGTTAACATGTTAAATAATATGAACTGACGTTTACAAGAAGAAGATGATCTTTGTTTGAAAATCAGCACTGTACGACTAATCATGGCCGTTTAAGGACAAAACAAGGACGCTTCTCTTTAGTTGAAACCAGGAATATGGCTAGCCAGTTTTCATTTGTCTAATCATACCAAACGCCTTAAAAGTAATAACACGCACCCTGACCCACACTGCACAAACTTCGGCATTTGGTATCGTTGGACTTGAAAGAAAATGAGCCCATCATCCAGTGATCTTAGATACAAAACTTGGACCAAATCCCATCCCCCTAAACGCGAGGGGTGAGGAATGAAAATATAGTAAGCACATGGCACCAAACGTTCCTCGTCAGCACGAGACAATTCACCAAAACCAACCACTAACCGCGGCACCAACCTAAGTGATGAAGCAAAATGGCATTATCATTTGATAATAAATGCAAACAGCTCGCTTTCTCTGATTGAAACCTCACAATCGACAACCTTTTTTTGTCTCTATTAGGCGACTCAAATTGACCCTTATCTTGTCTGTCCATCATGTACATTATTAAATACTTCCTTGATTCCTTGACATCTTCTTATCCTCTTGACAGAGAGATGAAGAGAACTGACTGCAGCAACATTGCTGATCTTGCTCCTACCATTCAAGGAATCGCATCTATATTTAGTAACACTGTCACTGTGGCTTTCAACAATATCTTTTGTCTTTGTCATTTCATCAGACTTACGTTGGAGTCAGCAAACCAGCACCAATGAACTCATTTTACAAGTTTAATAGCTATTCGTTTTTCACTTTTTATTTCTCATCAACTGCTGGAAGTGCCCCTCCATTTTATTTTATTTTTCTTTCTAATTGCCTTTCCTACAACCTCTGTCAAGATGCAAAAAATTTGGTCATAGTTCGGAGAAATTCTATGATGTTCATTTAACCAGTTCTTTTAAGTTGTGTGATAAGTTTGACTACTGAGAGAACCATTACCAACCTGGCTTGAGAAAGCAACCCATGAATGACGACGAAGAATAAGAACTTCACCTCAGCAAATCAGAACAACAAAAAAGACATCAATTCATTATTGACATCAACATTAGTTGAATCCAACTTAGCTGGAACTTACTATCAAACAAAACATCACCTTATACATGCCATAGTCTTGGCTGCTACTGGGCATTATGAATAGAGCTAGCTGTATACTAATAAATCAGAAAAAAAGAAAAAAGAAAGAGCATGATAGAACTGGTGACTTCCAAGTACTTCTAATTCCACCTTAGATTCCTGGAATGATTAATAATGATCAGTTTCTTGTTCTCTAGAAACTTCAGATATTTTCCCACTCATTTGCTTATAAAAATAAAACAGATGTGCATGCTTATTGGATGACAAGTGTGCAGTTCCTTCTCCAAACAAAATAGCACCGGGCCTATCAGTAGGCTCCAAGTAGAGAAAGCAAAGGACAATTCTTGCTACAGGGCAAAGGATAGTAAGCAGCACACGGTATCTAATCTCATAGGTCAGAGCGATCCCTTCATTTAGAAGTTCCAATAACGAGATAGCAATGGCCCTGAGAGAGTTTCTTCATGGCTAACTATATATTCAGCAGTAGATTCTCTGAGCAGATTTTCAAAGCATAATTTAACAACATATACTCCGACAGCAAATTCACCCTTAGACTATGAAATACTCTTCTCTCTCACTGTTCACAAACCAAATGATGGAGGGTGATGGGCATATTCAAGAGTCAAGAGAGGAAAACGTTGAAAGCACCACCAGTTCACAGCCACCTCAGAATCCAAGGAAGAAAAAGAACAAGATAGAGAAAAAGAGGAGGTTTAGTGATGAACAGATAAGATCACTTGAATGCATATTTGAGTCAGAATCAAAACTGGAGCCAAGGAAGAAGCTGCAGCTAGCGAGAGATCTTGGGTTGCAGCCACGCCAAGTTGCTATATGGTTTCAGAACAAAAGAGCCAGATGGAAATCAAAACGCACAGAGCAAGAATACAGGAAACTCAAAGATGAATATGACAATCTAGCATCTCGGTTTGAGAACTTAAAGAAAGAGAAGGAGTCCTTGCAAATAGAGGTAAAAGTAAAACTTTCTAGTTCTTCTAATCAGAGCATTTAAATGCAACTAGCTAGTCAACAAAGACTCTAACTTTGTTTCTTTGTTTCTCAACAGTTGCAGAAGCTAAGTGATAGAATGAAGAAATCTGTTGATGGGAGAAGAGAAAGCACAACTTGGGTTGCCAAGGATAACAACAAAGAGGATGGTGGGTCAGGCAGCGGACACAGCAATTGGAGAGGTGATGAAGCAAAGCCAAGCTATTCAAATGAAGGTTTGGAGGACAGAGAAGCCATGCATTCACATGATGAAAATGAAAAGAGTTATGAGGACAGAGAACACCAAATTCAGAAAATGGAGAAGCATGGGAATGAGCATGTTGAGGTTCCCTTGGCATCGGTTGAAAAATGGTATAGTGTGGACCCTAGTAGTCTTCTTGATCAGTCTTGTAGCAGTTCACAATGGTTAGATTTCTGGACTTGAAATGTTTGCTTGTTTAATTGAAGATTGAACAAGGACTTGAACTGGATGGCTCTAACTTTTGGCATCAGCATTCCAAGAAATCCAAGCCCAAGCAAGAATTGAAGTGGGAATTTAGTGTTGGGATTGGTCTAGAAAGCCAAAGTTGAAATTTTGTAGGCTGTGCGATGATTTGCAGAGAATGAAGAGAGTCTCGCTGGATTGTTTATAGATTTTGAAGATGAAAAAATATGCCATGTTTCTCCGCTTGCATGCCTTTCCAATGTCTGTGATTATTTTTTTCTCTTATGATATTAAAAAAATTAGTAAATTCAGTTGAAATTTTAATGTCTTGATTTAGTTGAAATCTTCAGATATAGGAATTTGAATAAAAAAAAGATGGTGTTATGCATTACATTTATCCTAGAATATTTGATACTTTCCAGAAATCAAACATTTCTAAACCCAAATCAGGGTCAAATTAATTCCCTGTAACGAATCAAAGCCAGCAACCTATGATGGTCAGATAAATGATTGTATCGATTTTGTTTTTTATGGAAACCAAATTATGATTCAGATTATAGATTAGAACAAATAAGCCATCACATCTCGGAAGAAGCAAGAAAAAGACATGCACCATCAGAAAATTCACACGAAAAAAAAAAAGGGCCAAATTGAAGGTACTAATGAGTCCCATCGAAGACTTATGGTAAAAGCAACTACAGATATTTTAGTGAGGCTTACGCTATTTTCTATTAAATAATTTCTCTGTAGAAATTATAAAATATGATGACAGTTTGGCCGAGTGGTCTAAGGCGCCAGATTTAGGCTCTGGTCCGAAAGGGCGTGGGTTCAAATCCCACAGCTGTCATTTTTTATTTTTGTGTTATTTCTTTTCACCAATCCCCCAGAGAATTATCTGGAACTTTTTTTCAGTAAGTATACATAATAATGTGTCATTTAGTAGTTAATCAAAAAATGGAAAAGGGGATATGTAGGTAGTTACTTTTACAATTATGTGCATAGTTAGATAATCAACGGAAGATATCAGAGAGAAAAGTTTAGTTTAATTTTATTATTTGTCTTGTCTTCTCTTCCCCTCTTATTTCTGGAAGAATTAATATAACTATATCCTTATGTCATTGAGGGGAGACGTGTGCATACACAAGTTAATATGATTGGCCAAATATCTGTTATCTATTCGAGTGAATAATGCTCAGAGACCATTATCTTTTTTAATCTGTGCCCACCGACAACATTAATAAGGTAAAAGTAACGACAGAAAGAAACACGTTCAAAATTTTCAAAAGTATTGTCTGTTAATAATTAAAAAAACATTTCAAATTAATAATTATTGATTTGACCTTTACATTTAACTTTTAATTAAATTCATTCTTGAAATTATACATTTAATATTTTTATTAAGTTTGTTTTTAAAATTTATTAATATTTTTTAAGTAAAAAAAATTAATTTAATAATTTAAAAAATTAAATTAATTAAAATTTTAAATGAGAGCGCAGAACCATAAACATCCGCAAACAGGTTAAAATCATTAATAGAAAAGTAAAATCTATTGAGTCAATGTACCACAAAAATGGGAGAACAAAATCACAACAAAGCAACTCTTCCAACATAATTCCAAAAGATTCATCATCTAACAAGCTATCAAGTTCTCAAGACATCCAGCACCTTGAAACAACACGTTTCTTCTTGCAATAATAACACTTTACTTGATCTTCTTCTTCGGCCTCAGCTGCGAGAGAAACATAAGCGTATCTATTAATTTAAGTAGCAAAAATTTTGACGGGGTAAAATAAGCCCAAGCCACCCAAAAACATATTCAATATTTAATACAATGTGGTACCTGATTGCTGTGTCCACACTTCTTTTTCCTGCAGTTGACCGCACGTGGGTGTAAGCGTGCATAACACCTGAAAGACAAAGTGAGACGTAAATTCCACACTAGACAAGCATACACTGGATATATAGCATAGCATCCAGCAAGCAACGTTTAGTAAGAAGGTTAGAATTATCAACATTTACACAAGTTATAAATAACCATCTCAGTTCAATTAGGCACGTGGATTATTTCACCAAGTCATCGAAAAGGATCAAGTAAAATACAATTATGATAAGAATATTGAACAGTCATGAACACAAAAGGAAGACTAAAAGATGTTGTGTAATGGATGAATCCTATAGGGTGAGGCCCAAGGTGTGTATGACTTAGTAGACTAAGCTTAAAATGGATGAGAGATCAAAAATGTCATTTAGAGCACTGAGGGCAGTTGCCGAGTTGTATATATATATATATACAAATAATGTATATATTAAAAGGAATGAAATCAGTTTGCATATATATATACATACAGCTTGGCAGCTACAAAACTAAACTAACAAGTTAGTCCCTCAATGTTGTAAATAACATTCTTGATCTACTAAGTCACCTTGGGCCTCACCCTATCATTACATATTGCTTGTTACATTCAAGCAATCATAGATACAAGCAGTCGTCGTGTTATTTGAAGGTTCTACACTTGAAGGATAAGAAAGCACACCAGCAGCATAATCTAAATTCAAACAAACCAAGACAATCATGCATTTTATTGTAATTGAACATATGCTATGCCACTGACTATGCAGTAAGAAAAGAGCCATTCATCAAATGATTGAAATTTATACAACTAATTATAGTACTTATTTAATTTACAATCGTTAAAAGACCTCAGCAAACTCATAACAAATACAATGCAAGGACTTACTTGCGGCAAATCATCTTGTCCTGGTTATATTTCCGGGCCAAAGCCATCAATGATGGCTCTATAATGCCACCACGAAGCCTCAAAACGAGATGCAATGTTGATTCTGCCAAATTAGAATCAGACAACCATCAAAACTAAACAATGAGAATGCTAAACTTTCTAAAATTTCACGCAATGGGGCTCATACTAAAATAGAAAGCAACTATTTCTACTTCCAAATTCTAATCTAGCCCATATCTAGAGTAAATTTAGCTTCAATGAGCTTACTTTGTAAAATTCATTTTATAAGATGTCAAAAATTAACTACCAAGTTATGTCCCTGTCCCCGATTATGCCTGTGTATAACGTACCAAAGCAGTACCTCCTAGTTAGCAAAACTTCATCTACCCTTCTGTTTTCATTACTTGCCCAATTTTCTATCCAGCCAAACATGTTTTCAAAATTGATAAAAAACAAACCTTTTTGAATGTTATAATCGGCCAGCGTACGACCATCCTCCAGCTGCTTTCCGGCGAAGATCAATCTTTGCTGGTCCGGTGGAATACCTTGAAGAGAAAATACTCATCATCAGGTATAGGAAATTAGAAACAATATCATCGATCGCAGAGGGATATATAATTTACCTTCTTTGTCCTGGATCTTAGCCTTCACATTATCAATAGTGTCGCTGGACTCGACCTCAAGAGTGATGGTCTTCCCAGTCAGGGTTTTCACGAAGATCTGCATTTTCGAAGGTCTTCCACTTTCCCTTTCGGCGATAATGGTTTCTGTAACGAGGGAATTCCTTATGTACGCAGAATTTTCAGATTTAGGGTTTTCGTTTTTGTTTTTGTTGTTTTTATCTATTGGGCCGATCATTTTTATCTGGGTCAATTCTTTTAACAAATTCTAAAATTTTTAAAAGTATATTTTATATCTTTAAGAATTTTTAATCGTTGAAAAATTTTGAAATAGATGGGGCGAGACGAAGAAAAATGAAATGCATTAGAAGAATTTGCCTTATTCGGGCCTATTTTAGAGGCCCATGTTTAGTCATTGCCAAACTAATTATTATTATTTGAAAATAAAAATTTTAAATATAATTTAAAATACAAAATAAATGAAAAAATAAAATCAAAATTTGACCCTATTAATGATGAATTGACTTGAACTGATACTGGTCGTGATATAATTTTGAAACAATAATTTGATTTTATATGGGTTAAATCAAATCACAAACAAATTGAGTCCAAATTTGAAGTGCTAATGACAAGAAACAAATTATTGGAATAAAACTATTTATTATGGTGAATAAAAATATACTAAGTCCATAAAATCCGAATATGCGTGATCAATGTTTGATCCAAGAAAGAAAATCTAACCATTAAAGTAATAAATCCAAACGACTAAATTTAAAAATATAGAAGTTCTACAAATGGAAATGGATAATGGATAATGGAAAAATATTCATTGATACAGCACAGGAAATAACTGAGACACCAATTCAGCGCACATACACTAGAAAATTGAAAGAAGCTCATAATTTAACAGCATGATGGGAGAGTCTAGAGCTTATAAAGCTTTGAAGCTGCTCCTTTGTCCAAGAACCACTTGAGCTCCCCTTCAGGTGAAACCAACTGAGCAGGAAGCTTATCATAACTGTCATCTTTCTCTAGCGCTGTGTAAACAGCATCAGCTTTACCAGCGCCGGTGACCACCATTGCTATGTTTGAAGAAGAGTTAATCACTGGAAGGGTAAAAGTGATTCTCTGTGGTGGTGGTTCTGGTGAATCCTTGATGAAGGTAACCCATTTCTGGTTCTCCTTCAAAAGAGGATGCCCTGGAAATAGAGAAGCTACATGCCCATCTGCGCCCATGCCCAGTAGTGTGAGATCAAATTTGGGAAACCCACTTGCAGATGATAAAGCTATCACATTGCTCTTAACCAACCGTCTCAGAGTTGTTTCATAAACATCAGCTGCTCCCTCTGCTGGCAGGGCATCATCAATGGTATAAATATTGCCGTTAGGAATTGGCACCTGCCAACAGAAAAAGGAAAAGGAAATTTCAACCAAGTCACAGAGGTAGATTAAAATGTTTTACTGCAGTAACATGTTCAAGTAAAAGTTAATCAACCAGATACCTTGCAGAGGAATCCATCATAAGCGAGCTTGTAGTTACTATCTATGTGATCCTTTGGCACCACTCTCTCATCCACCAAAAATACTTGCCACTTAGACCAGTCAATAGAATTAAGATGGGGAGGTTCAGCTAATTTCCTGAAATGTCAACAAAGAAACGTTAATTTTATCATATAGGCCTATAAACTATGATCTCTTTCTTACCCCAAATGTGGCGTGTTTTAGTTATACTCTTGAAGACTATATTTGAATTCAACAGATATAAAGTTTGCAGTCACTCACTTGAGGTACTTGATCAAAGAGCCACAAGACAAAACGACAGTGAAAGACCCTTTTTCTTTGGTGATTTTATTGGAGCGATCAGCCACATATTTGGCCAGAGACACAGCAAGATGCTCCTTGCTTAGCACCTCCACGTTCTTATTGTCCATTGATGCCTTAACTCGGCCAGAAAATCTGTTGGGGTTCTTGCCAATTGGAGAAACCCCTTCATGCCTTAAAGGGCTGCAGAGGACCTTCTTCGTAACTTGGGGCTTGAGAAAAGACGTCGTTGGAGCTAGTGGTTGTGACTTTTGTGCGGGCAACAATCTGCTTTGGGGAGTGCAGGAGAGGGAGAAGGCTGCTGAGAAGGCCATATTGATTATGCTGTGTTGTTTTCAGATCGGATAGAAACTATAATTGAAGCCTGCATTTCATTTGGTTCTTGTCTCTTCCACATTTATGTTAGTTGCTTAGATCCTTTTGTAACTTCTAGAAGCAAGGCATGAATCCTTTTGTTATATCATAAACGATATGGTCGTACTTTTAGCAGACCTACTAGGTTGCTAACTCACTCAAAGCTTCTTCTTATGGACCAGAAAGTTAACTTGCATCAGGGACAAATGAAAAAGAATAATGCACCGTCTAAGGTAACTTGGAATATCTTCTTTGGTCTTTCTCTTCTTCCAAAGATGATTATTCTCTTTTTAATTTGATCAAAATTGATACGTATTTGTCCTTTGTGATTGATTCTAGCACTAGCAAAAGGATAGATAGAACTTATGTGCTTGCTTCAATTACAAGTAAAAGAATCCAAAACAATGCACATAAATAAGAGCAGAAAGAGCATCAACTAAATCAATGTAGTTTTGGATTCTGCTTTAAACACAATTGATTAGTGTGTGTATATTCACTGAAAAATTAAGCATGGCCCTGTATGCAACATTCTCCCTCTCCTACACTCCACAAAGCAGGTCATTATCTGTACAAAAGCC
This sequence comes from Bauhinia variegata, assembly GCA_022379115.2. Classification (NCBI taxonomy): domain Eukaryota; kingdom Viridiplantae; phylum Streptophyta; class Magnoliopsida; order Fabales; family Fabaceae; genus Bauhinia; species Bauhinia variegata. The sequence goes on along the minus strand of CM039431.1, from coordinate 18,752,593 downwards.
AAATCCGCTGTCCTCAACAACATCGGTGGTGTCACCCCAGGATGCCAGAAAGTTGCTGCACCATCCTCTCAGATACAAAGGAGTTTCTCCGGTTGGCTGGAATCCCAGGAGATCTTTTGGTCAAGTGAAGGCATCAGTAGAGTGGGAGAAGGGCTATAAGAAGGTGGAGGTGTTCAGTAAGGAGCATCTTGCTGTGTCTTTGGCATATGATGTGGCTGAGCTCTCCAACAAGTTCACCAAAGAAAGAGGAGCTTTCACTGTCGCTTTGTCTGGTGGCTCTTTGATCAAGTACCTCAGGTGTGACACTCTAATTATAACAATGAAGTAGATAGATACATGAAGAGTGCGTATGAGCAGAAAATTTCATACAGATACTACTTTTCTTGGTTGCAAATAGAGATTAGATAGACAGACAAGGTCAATTATTGATGAGGCCTTCTGATTTGTTATTTGGAAAAAAAAAATTCTAACTTTCTATGTTGGAATTTCAGGAAATTGGTGGAACCTCCCTATCTTGATTCCATTGACTGGTCTAAATGGCATGTTTTCTGGGTGGATGAGAGAGTCGTAGCAAAGGATCACTTAGACAGTAACTACAAGCTTGCTAATGATGGGTTTCTTTCCAAGGTATTAATTTTATCTATAAAATTTCAGTTACCATAGATTATCCAAATGCTGATTGTATTTTCAAGTTTTATTCAATTGCATTGTATATATCTATATGCTTTTGAATGGATGCATTATTTTTTTTTCTTTGCGTATTCTCCTGGCAGGTTCCAATTCCTGCCAACAATATTTACGCCATTGATGATGCCCTGCCTGCTGATGGAGCTGCTGATGTTTATGAGACAAACCTCAGACGCCTGGGTAAGAGCAATGTGCTAGCTTCATGAACCGGTGAATTCCCCAAATTTGACCTTGTCCTCCTTGGTATAGGCCCAGATGGGCATGTTGCTTCTCTATTCCCAAGGCACTACGTTTTGAAGGAAAAACAAAAGTGGGTCACTTTCATCAAGGACTCGCCAAAGCCACCACCAGAGAGAATCACTTTTACCCTTCCAGTGATTAATTCTTCTTCAAACGTAGCAATGGTGGTCACAGGAGCTGGTAAAGCAGATGTTATTTACACTGCAATGGAGAAGAATGATCAGAGTTCTGATAAGCTTCCTCTTCAACTGCTTTCACCTGAAGGAGAACTGAAATGGTACTTAGACAAAGGTGCAGCCTCAAAGGTGTTCAAGCCGCAGTAGGTCCATGGGCTATAAATATTAGCATGTTTCCTTTATAAAGTCTCAAACTAATTGAAAGAAATGTGTCTAAACGAGTGCCTTATCTCTTGAGAGCAGAATATTTGTATGAAGTTTAGTCATAAAAATTTGATCTTACAATTGTTAGATGGCTTACATTTCCAAATTCAGCCTTTTTTCTTTGCTTCAAGGCATTTATCATCAAAGCAATTGGTTATTTTGTTTCTACTGTTTGAAAAATATTTGACTAGACAGGCGATGGTGATTCCTCCCATAAGAAGCGGTGGGCCATTGCGCATGCCCTCCTTTGTAGTGTCAAGTCTCCTCCTCGCCACGCGCGATTTGTGCTCCCAAGAAATCTACAGTCCCCAACCACTGCTGCGTCGCACTTCTCACGTCAACTTTCACAGAAATTCCAATTCCACCATCGCCCCCTTGAGCTATAAAAGGGTTTCTCTCCTTGGCCTTAATCATACAAGATTTGTTCATCGATGGCGGAGACGGCAAAGTCCGACATGAAGAATGTGGGGATATATGAGAAGGAAGAGCTGCCTAGGGCTTTGGCCAAATACGTAGCCGACCTGTCCGATAAGTTCACCAAAGAGAAAGGGATTTTCACTGTCGTCTTGTCTGGTGGCTCTATGATCGATTATATGAGGTGAGTCTTTATGTTCAATTATTGTTATTTCTTCATTTTTTTTTTTTTTAAACAAAACCCTTTCTGGAATCAAATGAAATAGCGATGGAATTTCCACTGAATTAGATGGTGGGATTGGTTGAACTGGGGGTGTGAAGACTGAAAGAGTGCAAGTTAAAATGGCTTACAAGAAATTCGCTTAGATTGTTATATGGGAAAGTTCAGTAATTTTGATGTTGGAATTTCAGGAAATTGGTGGAACCTCCGTATGTCGATTCTATTGATTGGTCTAAGTGGCATATTTTCTGGGTCGATGAGAGAGTCGTGCCAAAGGATCATGAAGATAGTAATTACAAGCTTGCTTATGATGGATTTCTCTCCAAGGTATGTTTTTTGTGTTTGATGAATTCTATTCTCTAATAAATTATTCAACTGGAACATGTTTTGCTGTTATTCAGATGTTCAGTGACTTCTTTTAGTTATTGTGCTGTGGTATGAAACAAGCCGGATGAATTCAAAGTCTAAAATATGATGATTGGAAATAATGTCTGGTACATTGAGATACGTATATGTTCCAACTGAAAGCTGATAAAAAGAGACCACATATGAAGAACGCCATTATAGAATTGGATTTTCTTTGCAGGTAGCAATTATTCCTGACAATGTCTATGCCATCAATGATACCTTATCAGCTGAAGGAGCGGCTGATGATTATGAGGCACGTCTCAGAGACTTGGTGAAGAGCAATGTGATAGCTGTATCATCCGTCAGTGGATTTCCAAAGTTTGATCTCATGCTGCTGGGTATGGGCCCAGACGGGCATGTGGCTTCTCTGTTCCCTGGGCATCCTCTTGTAAAGGAGAATAAAAAGTGGGTTACCTTCATCAAGGACTCACCAAAACCACCACCAGAGAGAATAACTTTCACCTTTCCGGTGATTAATTCGTCTGCTTACATAGCAATGGTGATAACTGGTACTGCTGAAGCAAATGCTGTACACGCTGCACTGGAGGGCAATGAGAACTCTGAGAAGTTGCCAGTTCAATTGGTTTCACCTGAAGGGGAGTTGAAATGGTTCCTAGACAAAGATTCAGCTTCAAAGCTGTAGATCAATGTTATGCTGCTGTATCTATCTATATCTATGTCTGGTTTGAAAAGACTTGGATTTACTGCTAATTCTCCTTTTGTCTCTCTGTGGTAGGTTTGCACTGGAAAAAGGGCTTCGATGTTCTTTTATGGGAATAAAAGATAAAAAAATAAACAGAGTTATATAATTTTCTCTCGTTTTGAAATTTACAATTTCTTCCCCTCCCTGCTTGAACAAAATAATCAGTTCAAGAATTAAAAACTTTTGTAGTAAACTATTCCGAAACCTCATAACCATAATGCATCAAATGAATATACTATCGGTGAAAACTTGCACAGCCTATTTGGATCATTGTTATAATTCAATGTGATTGCGATGTGACTTTGATCTAAGGCACTGACCATTCCATCTTTGTATTTGAAGTGATCCTTCCATTTTTTATTCTCCTCTTGTACTTCCCTGCAATCAACGCGTCATATTGTGAACTTGTAAAGTGACCTTAAGGATAGTTTTATTCCGAATAAGCTGATCTATTTAAATATGTTTAGCTGTAAAAATAAATATGAAAAAAATAATTGATGCCCTTTTGATGTTTATCAGCTTTAATCTCTACCAAAAATACCCTCAAAGAAACATAGAACTCATATGCGAGTCCTCTGGATACTTCCTAAGGGAAAATACCAGCATATCTGAATTCTAAGTAATCTTCTGGTTGTTTTAGTCCCTTACTGCAATAGATTCTTAAACATTTACTACTCTTTTCAAGAGTCGTCTTGTTTTCTTGTCTTCTGAGACACATTTAATATGCATTTTTTGACTAGTCGTTTTCTGATCCATAATCACTTAATTTGCTCTCATAAGTTAACACTTGTTTCTGAACGAATCATGATCAAAGGCACACTTGACCATAGTCCTAACACGCTCTCTGACATCATGGAAAAGTTGTGATTGGTGTCTAGTTCACACTACAATTTAAGACTCTTGCAATAATCAGAAATGGTGATCCATTAAAGTTTATGTTTGTAGGGCCACTCCACTTTATAGATTGAGCTAATTATAGGCTTTATAACAGTCTTAGAACCAAATAGTTTGTTTTTGATAAACTTGGCCCATGGGGGAGAGATGGGATGTTGGATATGATTCATGTGAACAAGTTCTCCACTTTTTCCCTCATATAGATATAGTCTCAAAATTTGTTTAAGTTCTCCGGCTTTGTCTTTTTACCACATTGAAATTGTTCTCATATCTGCTATATCCACTATCTGATATAGGTTTGTGCACTTTTGTCATCTTCTTTTTTATTGGCACTGAATACAAGTTGGCATTTCTTATGTATTTTTGAATTGGATGTAAGTGGTTGTCCATGTGGATAAATGCCCAAATGGGTTCCTTCGAAGTGCCTACAAGTGGTGCTCCATGTGGGTAAATGAATTGCTTCAAGTAATAGCACAAGGTTCTGGATGGACATATATGGCATATAGGTAGGTGGGATCTCCACGCAATGATCCAATGAGATGGTTTAAACATGAAATCGTTTTTCGGAGTTTTCCCAGTAGCCGAGGTTAACAGTTTAGGAAAATCTTAGATGCTAGACCAGCCATATGCCTTCTGTTTAGTTTTACTTAACCTTCTACACTTGGCCACATCAAGAATATATCCACGCCCAACTTGCTACTTTTTAATTGCGCAAGAGCACATGGGCAGTGGAAGTTTGCTTCCTTTTATGTTTCTTTTGTTGCTTAAGATGTTGTGATTTCTTATCCTGCATCGGAATCTTCGAAAAACATGTCTTTAATTATCCACTACAAGCAAAATGGGATTCTCTGCACAAGAAAAATAATGCCATCTTAGCTCCCAATTCAGTCAAGCACCCAAGCTTTCTGTAACTTGCTTGAAGCCTTGAACGCATCTGTAAATGAAAGGGAAAAAGGGAGAGAGGATGGAAAGGGAAGGGAAAGAAAGAAAGAACCACTTTCATGACTCCAACCATGATGGAGAAAATCTCTATCAAGGCCAAGTAAGAGTTGCTTACAACCCAAAACAGCCACTTCATGATTAGCAGATTTGACTGCAATTATCCAACGTAATCAAGGCCGTGTTTTAGGATAACAGCGAGTGCAGTGTTGTTAGGGGACAATACTTACAACACACACTTAGCATGGTAGTGTTGTCCTTGTCCCATAGAAGACAGAGCTCACTTTGGAAAACATTGTTTATTCTCTGGAATATCTTCCATCATTGTGGTAGATGATGAAAACGACACATAAAGCATGAAAAATTCAAAAGGGACTGCATATGGGCCTCTAAAGATTATGTCTTTACATATTTTTTTCTTTATTATTCAGAGTGGTTCCCCTGTATGCCAATGATCCATGTACTATATTCTTTGTTGATATTGCCATGGCCACTGTTGCTGCTTGTAGAGAAAACAAAAGGTTACCACCCTAAAGATTTGTGTATAGAAAAGGTAGTCCATTGTATTACTATATACCTAAAGCTGCTCTCATCATGACAGTGTTGGAAGCTTTCAGGCCAACAAAGAAGGGCCTGAATAGCAGCGATATAATTCCAGATTACGTGTTTGATAAAATGCGCAAGTCAATATTATAATTAGGGGATGATAAATGATGGGATTGCTCTAGTGCTCTACACTTCGAGGGTATTTCATGGGTTTTCTCTTCGCTTGTGGCCCAGAAAAATTGAATTTTCTTCAAGTTAAAATTGGACACAACAATGGGAAAATAACACATCCTCTTCAAAAGAGGGAAAAGAAAATCAGTAATGGTCTACTCTGTTGTGAATATCGATGATAAATCTTGACCTTTTCCTTTTCCTTTCTGTGCTTTTTCCCAATTTTTCTTGATTGTTTTTATGGCCAAAAACCACTGCGCCTGTTTTTGTTGACTGCTGATTTCAGATTTTATCTTCTTCTGCACACATAAGCCGTGTTAGTTGGTAGTTAACAATTGTCAATGGTGCAAAGCTACCCTTTTCTTTTGCTAATCAACAGAGCAAAGCAAAGTGGTCCTCTATTGGTAAGGGAGTTATAACTAATAGCACCTTTGGGAGTCTTGAAATCTTCAACTTTTTTCTAAATGCTACCGTTTGACAAGTTGGTACTTTTCTTATATCCCAAAAATTCAATGTTAGAGTAGGTTTATTCTTATTGTCTTGTCGTAAGCAAATCCATTTTTGACTCTATTTTATGTTCTATTAATTGGGAATTCCAGAATAGAAAACAATATGGCTTATGTGTTCATAGCTAGATATGATTAGCAGTGTAAACGGACAAGACTTAATCCCAAGAAGATGCCGCTATGGTGCAGTTACTATTGGGGAGTGAAAAAAACCTGAGTTTAACAATTAAACAGTCCAGCTATTTAGCTATTTTACAATGTTAAATATTTAAATTTATAAAAAAATATATGCTATTAAGAAAAGTAATTATAATTATTTTGTTTTTAAAATAATATTAATTTTATTTTTAATATAAAAAATTATTTGTGAGTAAAATATATAAAAAAAAAAATTGTTTTAACTTATATTTGCATGGTTTAAATTATGTGCAATGAGGTGTGACGAGGAAAAACGTGATAGGTCCAAGACTAATCATTTCAAATAATAGCTAAATTGTGTTTATATTCTAAGACAACATCAAATTAAGTATTTAACTTGTTAGATCTATTACTTGAAGATGTAACATTTTGACACATGTAAATAGTATGTATCTTCCCATAAATGTTTTTGACCCAAGATTTTATCAACCATTATTTATTTATTTATTTATTTTGATAGGTTTATCATCCATCATTTGATTTGATTATTTAATTACAAGGACTTATGATTAATTTAATTTAATTTTTACATAAAGACGGAGGCAATCAGCGATTGATTGGGATAAGCTTATTAATTGCTCTCGCTCAAAAGTGCAGATATTTGATGATTGTGCACTTTTGAAACGACGTCGAATTACTTTGCAATGGTTTCCCAATTTTTCTCCTTATACCTAGCCAAAGGAAGCCCAAAGCTTTACATATGCTTAGATTCTACCTAGTCTTCCATAGCTATTAGCTATCAGTTCTTCCCCTCTCTCTCTCCACCGAAAGAGACAAGGATAAAGACTCCTGCTTCTCACAAAATCAAGGTAGAAAGCGAAGGAAACCAAAGCAAGCTTTCGTGTTTGGTTATCGGGAAAAGCTGAAAGGAATTTTGGTGGTTGAAGAAGGAAAAGGAGGAAGAGGAGGAGAAGAAGAAGAAGAAGGGCATTCCTGTAATTTCAACTCTCCCTCCCTTCTTCCTCCATGTTCACATCCAGCTACTTGAACAGCAACGGCAATAGCAACAGCGACAGTTCCATCCTCACCGTCAGCGGCGGCGGAAGGTTCTGGTTAATGGCTGCGGCGATGACGCCGTCGAATTCGGCGGTGGTGTTCACGGCCTTGGCTGGATTTGCTATTGTGGCTGTGATTTTCTACGGTGCCAGTAGGTAAAACGATGAAACAAAAAAATTCTCAAGAGAGAATTAGAGCTTCCAGAAACCCTAGACACAGTCAGGCATAGATGATATTAATTTCGATTCCGATTTTGTTCCACTAAAGTCTATATATAAGGAATATAGATGAATCCCATTAGACGAAGCCACAATTCATCTTCGTCGTCTTCAAATTCCTCTCCTTCTTCATCGTCGTCATCATCGTCGTGGATCCATTTGCGTTCGGTTCTTTTCGTTGTCACTTCTTCCTCACCAGCTTCTTCTTCTTCACCCTCTGATCGGTGAGTTCTTCTCTCCTTTTGTTCTCACTTTTTTCCTATTTTCTGCCTTAAAGTTTGCCTGAACTCAGATTTCTATTAATTTCTATTTATTTCGTGTCAGATCTCCATCTCTGAGCATCCCAATTCATGCTATTAGTGTCAGCTCAGCTTGATCACCTTTGTGTAATTAGCGTTTCTTTGCTTCAAACTCCCATATTTCTATTACGGGTCTCTTTGCTCACCAGCATCTCTATCGTACTTTTCACATTCTTCCACTTTGAGTTCACTGGTCTAATTCAAGTAGAATGGTTGATTTGTTGGATTTACAATGCATTTTTTTTTTTCCTTTTCAAATTATCAACGGAGAGAAGACGAGAAATAGAGAAAGAACGGTCTCCCTCTTTTGATTGTGGGATATCCTTGTTATGAGTTCTTGGCTTTCCTTTTTGTGAATTCCTGAATTTGGAGCCCTTATCCTCTTATGGGAACTTTATCACGCTTTGTCCCATTTCTCATGTCAAATTTATTTGTCTATGTACAAATGATGTAACTTAATGATTATTTTGATCCAATACACAAATGGTGATCTTTCGTTATACTTTGTTTATAGCTTCCTTGGATGGAAAGAAAGATCCATGTATAATAAGTTCAGTAGATATGCCTCGACACTAAAGAATGATATTTTTCTGGACCTAGTTAAATCTTTTGCAAATAGGAAGATTTAAGAAATTATAGTCATAGCTGAGCCCTCTGCAAGAAGGAACTTAGTTTATGGGCTTTATTTCCTATATTTCTTCTGCATCAATGTGTGAAGGATGTTGATGTGTGGTTTGAGGATGATATGTCAAATATATGTCATATTCCTCCTTTTATCTCTTTTCTTTTCCTTGAACTTTTAACTTGGTGGAGAATAGATCGAGTCGCACCCCTTTCATCAAAATTAGTTGTGCAATTGATGAAAGAAATAAATGAGTAATGATTATATTGAGATCAGTACGCAGGTACTATCTGATTGGAGCTGCAATGAGTGATTAAATTGACTTGACCTGCACTTCCTTAACTTGATATATGTGGATTTTACAAGTGAATAGCAGTAGGTAGCAATATTAGGGCATTAACCTTCTTAACTTAGTTCAAATACTGAATGCATGAAGTGTTCTAAGATTAATGAACTAATACTTTTCTTAGTAGAAAATTTTGCTGAAAATTAATGAGCACTTGAGTGTAATCAGAATTTATAAAATCTTTGACAAACTGTTGGTCCACATAAAACTGTAATTGTAAAATTTTGGACGGATGCATGTGCAAATTTTGCAAAAGAGGAATCAAGAATGTCAAAATGACTTTAAAAAGATCCCTCACAATGCTCGAGTACTGTAATCTACTTTAATTATATTGAAGAATAATTTATTGTGTGCGCTTTCCCCACTTCTCTAAGTTTCTCGTAAGATTGTTGCCTGCTTGTGCTTTATTCTGAATTCCTTACGCAAGCAGCAGTTAGTCATTCCTTTTTTGGAAAATTTTCAGGGGTAGGCTTAAATCACCATGGTCTCGCAGGAAAAGGAAACATGCCCTTTCACCTCAGCAGTGGAGAAGCTTGTTTACACAAGATGGGAGACTCCGGGATGGTGGAACAAAATTCTTGAAAAGAGTTCGCAGTGGAGTGAGTTTAACATTCTTCTACTCTGTATTCTAAATTAATGTTTCTCATGCTTTTTTTTTTTATAACTTGTCTATTGGAATTAATCTCAATATAAATAATATTTGACGCAGGGTGTTGATCCTAGCATAAGGGCTGAAGTTTGGCCATTCCTACTTGGAGTGTAAGCTGGCTAACTTGTTAAATTTCTGAATGATTGTATATTTGGGATTAACCTAAATTATTTAGTTATATGATAGCTTTAATTGATGCTTTGCTCCATGCCATATTCATCTGAATTCTGAAAGGATGTGGATGACCTTCTCCTTCTTAATGATTGATTCTTCTTTCTTCTTATCTACATGCATCCATTTGTTCAAATAATTGACATGTGGTTGCTGAATTTACTTATTCATATTAACAGATATAACTTGGACAGCTCCAAAGAGGAAAGAGATGTTATAAAAACAAAGAATAGGTAAGTATAGCTGCTTGATCTCTAGATCTATGATCAGTTACTTCCTTTCATTGCGTGATAGATGAACTAGTTTGGAGCTTGCTATGCTTGAGATCTATTATGATTCCCTACCCTTTCAACTCTTTTTTGGTTCTTTCCCTATTTTCTTTTATGAAAATAAGAAATTAATGTCTTGATACTGATGTGACCATCTTTAAACACAGAAAGCAATATGAGAAGCTCCGTAGACAAAGCCGCCAAATTCTAAAGCACAGCTATGGGAGCTTTAAGTCAAGTGAAATTGGTGAAATCAGCTATGAAGGAGATAGTGGGAGTCTTATTCGAGACTTTGGTTCCCCTAGTTCTGATGATGTAGACAGTGCTAGGGAATCCCTTTCTAGTGAGGAAAGGAGCCCAGGTGTTGAATACTCAGATGATCCATCCAGTGCATTGTTGGAAGGAGATGATATTTTGAATGCCAATAATGCTGATGCCTCTGCATTGGATACTGATTCCTCTGATTCAGACTCTTCAGAAGGTCCTGAGGTAATTCAAACTTCCCCCTCTGCTGACGGTCAAGAAGAGATTGATCCCAAGGCAGCTTCAAAGGAAGACTCTTCTCCCTCCCTGCCATCAAAACTAAGAAATGATGAAGATTTTTCTACTTGGCAACGAATTATCCGACTTGATGCAGTACGTGCCAATGCAGAATGGGTGTCATTCTCTCCCTCTCAAGCTGCTGTATCAGAGAATAGGGCACGCCGTTCTGCCGAGGCTGTTGGCTTGAAGGATTATGGTCACCTAGAGCCCTGCAGAATCTTCCATGCTGCCCGACTAGTTGCCATTCTTGAAGCATATGCACTATATGACCCTGAAATTGGCTACTGTCAGGGTATGAGTGATTTACTTTCTCCTATGATTTCTGTTATATCAGAGGATCATGAGGCTTTCTGGTGTTTTGTTGGATTCATGAAGAAGGCAAGGCAGAATTTTAGGCTTGATGAGGTGGGTATTAGGAGGCAACTGAACATTGTTGCAAAAATTATCAAATTTAAGGACTCCCAACTGTATAGGCATCTGGAGAAGCTCCAGGCTGAGGATTGCTTTTTTGTTTATAGGATGGTGGTGGTACTTTTTAGAAGGGAATTGACATTTGAACAAACTCTTTGCCTCTGGGAAGTAATGTGGGCGGATCAGGCTGCAATTAGGGCAGGTATTGGAAAATCTGCATGGAGCAGAATAAGGCTGCGAGCTCCACCAACAGATGAGTTATTGCTTTATGCAATAGCGGCTTCGGTGTTGCAGAGAAGGAAATTGATTATTGAGAAGTACAGCAGCATGGATGAAATTATTAGGGAATGCAATGGCATGGCTGGGCAACTTGATGTATGGAAGCTGCTCGATGATGCGCATAACTTGGTGGTCACCCTTCATGACAAAATAAAGACATCGCTCCGGTAACTGCAGCTGATACTTAAAACTGGTTTACAGGCAGCCGGGTTTACTTGAGCATAACTCGGCAAAATATCTTAGTTCTTTCAGGCAGCCGGCTTTCTCTGCATGAAAAAGAAAAAAAAAAAAAAGCATTGCAGAGGTTATCCTGAGTTATGCTGCTTCAACTGGCTATTGCTTATTTTCAAGCTAAGTTTCTGTATTGGTAGTTGACGGGCGGACGGAAGTTAGCTAGATTTATATACTACGCCGTTGTTTTTCCTCCATTTTTTTTAACTTCGATTTCGGACACAAATCTTGAAACTCTCTAGAACACACCATTGCGAAAAGCAGGTGGATAGGGATGTAACCTTTTTCAAGTTAAGATATGAATCGACAATGCCTGTTGTCTCATTTGACTCTATTCTTGAATCGCTAGCCAGGTTGTAGATCACTCCGAGGTGTTGGGATCAAAATGACCTTTCACTTAATGACAAACGCAAGCTCTTGTTACTTTCTCACGTTTGTATTGTTAGTGTGGCTATTGCACCTGATTAATGGTAGAAGAAATTTAATAGACAAAACTTGCTGAGAAGGCAACCAATTCATAAATATCTTATATTATTCTAAGTAGGTAAGTATCTGCTCCCTTGTCAAATCGCTCCATAGAAGTTGTTCATGGATAAACAAGAATAACTTTAAAAAAGAAATGGTCAAAAAATTAAAACAAGAAATCATAAAGAAAAATAACGAAAGAAAGGTAACATTCTTATCATCTGATCATCCAAGAATAAATTCTTCAGTCAAAATGACATTGGTAACATTGCAAACGAAGTTCTAATTAACTATTATTATTCAGTTTTCTTTCATACTCAAACACTAGAAAGAAGCTAACTGTAGCAGTTCACACACCCTTCCAAGGGGCAATAAAAACAATTGAGTCCTAGTCTTTCTTGGTGTAGTTACGGACAACAAAGGCTAAGGCCAATATCAGGAGAGGAACCAAGAACTGCAAAATCTTGATCACAAAGTCGGGACTCTTATCAGAGTTGTTGTGAGCTTGCTGGTGTGGAATGTAAGTCCCTTTTTGGGGGACAGTTGATGCATCAATCTCACCAATGTAGTATTTCTCCATCATTTCTCTAGCAGAATCACTATGCCCTACATCTTCAAAATCATTGGTCGCATCTTTCCCTGTGATATGTAAAATAAATTGAGTATATTAAATATGGAATCCCTTAAGATCGCATTTACTAATCATCTGATGATTATATTATCAATTTACCTGTTGCAGATAACAAAACTTCATCGCCTCCGGGATGATCGTCCATAAAAGGAGTGACATTATACACCTAATAAGATTGAAGCACAGAAATTATTCAACAAGACTACATGACAACATCAGAACTGAAGTTCGAAAAAGAATAAGGAGAGTCTCCCCAAAAGTGGTTTGTAGGTTTGACTATGAACATAGATAGCTGCCTTAAAATGAATGCAATGAAGACGTTACCATGCAAGTACAAGAGAGTACTAAGGTATACACCTGTCATGCACAATGGTTACTAAATTGTAAAAAGGCCACACAAAATAAGAAAAGCATAGCACCCTATCCTTGGTCAAACCTAACAATATTTCTGATATTTTCAAGAACACATGAATGTGTCCTGACGCTTTGGATGCCTTTCTTACTATTAAGTTTCAGGGTTTTAGGCGAGGAAGGAGTATAAGTGATGGGGAAGTGAGCTTTGTCCGCCGGCCTTCACCTACTTGGTTATAATGTTATGCTAGAATTATTCAGCAAAAGAGACCTGTCCAATGAGCATATATGGGGTAGGATTATTTCCTGCTGGTTTCTTTATCTAAACTGCAGGGAGAGTACATATTTATTACCTTGGGAGGATGCCTCACCCTCCGCCTTTGTACTCAAACATTCTATTAAGAAATTCTTGTACCAGGGAAGAAAAGCATAAACGAATAAAGCTGCTTCCAACAGTAACAGCATCTGAATTATTTTATTATCTTCTTTTGGTCAAACAGTATCAGATTTGAGCTCTCTTGTACAGAGATGTGCAAATGCTGCCAGAAGTATGGGATGCCATCTTTCTCCAATATCATATGCTACAAGTATTTATACTGATTAGGATCCTTATCGATATTGTGTGAACTGCTGATCCTTATTATAGTTTGGACATCCATAGCTTAAATCTGTTGAACCTACAAGTCCATCAGTTCAGTTCTTTATCCTAAAATTGGACATAGACATGCAAAACACGTTTTCTAGGATGCATTTGAGTTTAAGCACGTTCTATAGCCATCATCTACAACATAGAACTGAATTGTTGTTATATATGTCAGCCTACAGTATGAGCCATTTCGATTACCAAAATTACACACAGACATAGATGCACAGGGTCGAGGAAAAAGCTATCTCGATTTAATACTTTCTTCATATCTTCTCCAAGCAGGAAGAAAATACCAAGGCAGCATTGAAGAAGCAGGGTAAACAAGACATGCATGGAGATCATCACCTAATTTATCACTGTCAACATGATCAACTAGAGTAATTAAATTTGAATTTCGAGCTCTTTAAAGGAAAAGGAGAACAAATGACAAAGTTTATAATAATTAACAAACATCCCAAAGTATATGCCATCGGCAGAAGATGTGTTATCAGAGATAGACTATCCTAGGCTATAACCATGCGATATATATCATTCAACAAGGCAATAACTTTCATGCATGAGAAATATCAAAGAAAAAAGATCTGACCTTCCCGGAAATGATAAGCCAGCAGTCCTTGGTCTGATTGTGCGTTACCACATCTTCGAATGTGTGAACTTTCGGATCTGAAGCCATTTCTTCACTGCAACCAACTAGAAAATCAAATTCATAAAAGCCCCATAAAATTGAAGTCAAAACCACAAATTTTGATATGGTGACAAAGAGGATCTAAAAAGAACTATAATCGATAATCCCAAGAAAAGAGCTATGTGCAGAAAGGCAAAACGGTCCCATGAAAGCCTCGAGATTAAGATATGAAAGGGATATGAAATAGGTTTAAAAACAAAAATACTCATTCTGTTTGGGGAGGACTTACGGGAGAGAAAGAAGGCTTTTCCCAGATACAGAGTTCGCTTTCCCTCTACGTCCGAGCCTCTCTGAATGTCAAATACCGTCTCAGCTCACCGGTAGTCTGAACAAGAATCGCGGCCAGTATATATATAGATACAAGACTAGATTCTCATGGACAATGAAACCCCTCGCTGTTTTTACAAATTACAGCGCTGACCGTAGATGGAGGGGATTTTTGTAAAGGGTAGTCTCGTCTTATTTTAAAACCTAATTGATAAAGCCGTTTTGTCTAAGTTGATTCCCAGACGGAAGGTTTTACTATTTATTACAAAAAACTATTATTTATTAATTTATTTGACCTTGTAAATTGAAAAATATATTAAACGATAACCCACTTAGTAAAAGAAATTTTGTTAAAAAAATATCTAATCAATACATTAAGTTTTTAAATATCAGCCACAAAGATATAGGTGAAGAGGTTTAAATCCCAAAAAGTGAGAAAACTATAACATTCTTCTATGTATTTTTTTAGCTCGTATGTTGTAAATTATTGTTTTTATTATATTATATTTGTATATAAAAATCACTTCATACTTGGTAAACACGTGTAGGATTATTTTGACAATTTAAAGGTTGGTTGGGTTTACATAAATTTTTCTAATGTGAAGCTCATGCTATTTTCACAATATCAACAAAAGTTTATATAATCTGTGGCATATTTAAAAAATTATTTTCATGAAAAATGAAGTATTATTATATTTTATATGAAGTATCCTAATGTCAAAAAGGTACCAATGTGCTACGAGTTACAACCACCACAAAACCATGGACTATTCTAGAAAAACGGCAGGAGTGCGGCGACAAAACGATCATTAATTTGCGGGAAATATTGGTTTAGAGTTTACGTGTTCAATTTGTATTTTAGAAAAATAAATGAAAGTCAGCGATGGGTGAGATCAGATCACCCTTATTTTATTATTTTGTTTTTTCTTTTTTTGATAAAGAGATGGTTGAATGATAATGAGAGAAAATGACCAATTTTCATTTTCTTATTGGTAGGAAAAGGAAAAACACAAATAAACAAACACGAAATGTTTTGATGACGTTATTGATAACAATTTTACATTCTTAAAATTCCGTTGAGGGAGTGTGCAATAGGGGAGTGCAGACCGTTCAATTCGAATGGTCCATACTTCTATCTCTCTTCAACTCATCTTTAATCTTCTTTTCTTTATCGTAGGCATTGTCGTTAGTTGTCTGGACTGATGCACTCAAATTGGTTATTGTGCTCAAACAAGTCAAAATCTTTTTTGTTTGCATCTTTATGAACTAACTGCAATTAAACAGCTCTTCGTATCCTAATCTAACTACAGCAATTTCCTGTCAATGTCTCTCTGTCAACTAGTTGGTTGACAAGATTCTCAAGCACATTGGCGGATGAATCTTTGCCAATGCAAGAATAGATGATGGGAGAATCCACAAACCATCCCCACAAATCAAACCAGAAGCAACTGCAGGAACCATCAAGCTTGCCTTCTTGCTGTTTAGCATGTGCCAGACATAGACAACCAAACTACCCACACACATGTCAATTGCAAAGTAAGCACCAACTAGGAAAGGCACAGCCATGGCCATTGGAAGTGGAACCCATTTCCCAATATTTTTAGGATTAACGTCTCTCGCCAAGTTTGCTGCTATGGCAAATGCAAAGAAACCATAACAGAGCTGCAAGCAATGGTGGGGGAGAGCAGAAAAGCCTTCAACGCCTAGAATTGCCATGTTTCTGTATATTATGGCATATGGAGCTTTGTATTCACCGTTTGGATCACCCACGTCAAAAGCCTTATAGAAGAGGAAGAATGTGAGAGGAGCTACAACACAACCTATTGCAGTCCCAATAGCTTGGGTTAGAAGCATGGAACGAGGGGAAGTGAAGGTGAGATGGCCAGTCTTGAAATCATGCATCAAATCAGATGAGATGGAAACAATGGATTTAATCAGGCCACACCCCACAAGTCCAGCAACTACACCATTATTTTTTCCAGCCAAGGCGGCAAGCACAAAGAGAGCCACTTTGCCATAGTTATAGGCCATGTTCATGTCAGTTAAGCCTGCACCGTAAGCATTGCAGAAGCCAAGAGAGGGTGCAAGCAGATAGGCAACAAGTACATAATACCACTTCAACTCGGGAAACATGAGAGGGATTATGATGATGGAAATTAGGGAGAACAATGTATACCCTGCACATGCCAACCATATAGGAATGCCGTCTCTAAGAAACACTTCATTCCGTCTAAGATCATCATGAGGCTGCTTCTGATTCTCTGAAACTGCTGTGACAAATTAAAGAAACGTCAGTCTCAAAAGAATGTGATCTTACTTATATCATAGCACCATTCTCCATATAAGGTCAGTTCTTTTTCTTCGCTTGGTTTGGAAAAGAGAAAATACTTAACAATCTAATCATGAGGTTTTTACAAACTGAAATTGATTAAAGGCCATTTACTCACTAGTTTTAGGGTGCCTCCTTTTCGCGGAGGATCGGATATTTCTGGCAGTGAAATAGAGAACTTTGAGGAAATTGTAAAGCCCATCGCCAAGAATCAAGGCAATGGATATAAAAACCTGCAGTAAGCAAATAAAGAAAAATAAGCCTTGAAACCAAAAGAAATTCTATCAGAATGGATCCAATCCTTAAATTCTAGCTCGTTTTAGACCTTGTAACCATTAAGACTCTTCATGCTGCTTTCGGATAAATCTGCAGGGAACCATTCTCCTTTAAGTCCCCCAATCAATGGCCACATAATGCCCCAAGAAAGCACAGCACCAACAAGCAAAGATAAGTTGACGAGATGGGAACAGATCATTCCAGCTCCAACATAAGTCATACTGAAGTCAAAGTAAAATCTGCAGAATTCGGATATTCTAATCAATGATCATTGAAATCTTTTTCATAAATAAGACTATTAGTATCAGAAGAGAGACAAGCACATACGTGTTTTTCCAGGCTTTCAATCCAAAAGTAGGAAACTGCGCAAATCCACATTGATCTCCACCAGCATAGAACCACTGAAAGAAAGCCCAAAGGAAACTAATTCCAAAGAATTTCATGAAACCATGAACCTGCTTCCTGCAAAAGAGTTAACATTTAGTCCAAATTCATATTCACCTTAGCCAAGTTCTGAAGATAAAAACTAGAGTTTTACTTGGCCATCTCGTCTCCTTTAGGAGTGTGAAATCCATTAATAAGAACAGCAGTAGCAGTTCCACTTGGATAAGTCAATTTGTAATCTATTATCATGATCTGTTGATTAAGAAAAATCACCACCATCATCATCATAAGAAATACCATTGGGAGAACGAAAATTGTGATCATCATCAATTCTACGCCAAATTTTGATTCACCAACTGCAATAATGAACAACATGGAAAATTTGGAAGGCATAACTCATAAGAGATATGGGATACCTTTCTTAGAGGAACCAACGCCAACAGCCCCACAAAGCTTGTCACAAAGAGAAAACCAGTCATCCAACCAATTCCAGGCTCCTTGGTGCTCCCAGGAGTATTTCCCTCTGTGTCAACCCCAACTTGCTGATAGGTCTTACTATTCAAACCCAAGAGATAGGACCCAAAACCGCCTACAATCACACAAGTGAAGTAGACATAACCTTATCATAAATATCCAGGGAAGAATTCAATTTAGACAGCAACTATCAGATTAAAGAAAAAAAAAAAATCTCCACCTCCGACTGCAATGCTATAGCAAGCAACTGCACAAGTCTGGACTATGGTATTCTCCTGCCGAGTGAATGGTTTAGAAACAATTTTAGCCTTCTCAAGCAGCTTAGTCCAAGTTCTGATGAACACAAAGCCAAGAAGAGCAGCTGAGACATTCAGATTGGGGACTAGCCCAGTGGTGAGGTTCAGCTTCATTACGATCACACTGTAAATGATTCCAATCAGTAAGCTGGCTATTAGTCCTCGAATTGTGATCTGTTTTGTCCATGGTGCTATTCTACTCACCTCCTCTGGCTCAGCTCGAATCTCTTCCACGTCCTCTCTCTCGAAACTCTCAATCTCTTTCAGCTCTCCATTGTTTATTTGCCCCATTCTAAATTTGTAATCACGAAATCGTATACTCTGAGTCATCGCAGAACAGACGTAGACACAACGAAATTAAGCAACTGAACAACAAAAGTTAGCATCTAATGGCTAATGCTAAGGGGTAAAGTCCAAAAATTTATCTTACCCCAATTTCGTTCTCCTGAAGGGAAAAAAAAGGTTGAAGCTTTTCTACAAGCACCTGGGCTCAAAACTATTATACCAGAGTCCTCAACGCCCTCTCTCTCTCTCCACTATGCAAGAGAAGACGAAGGAATATCCCCACCTTCAGTTAAAGCATCCGAAACCTCCAAATGTCATGAAAACCCCGCCACAAAAGAATGAGTTGTCGTCTTCTTATAATGTGGACTGACACAAACACCCAATGAACACAACAGAAACGTACAAAGGACCTTCAAGTTGGATTGCAGATTGCGTTGAATAATGGAAAAGAAGATAAGAAGAGAATCCCCCAATCCACCAGCTCTGGTAATTCAAATCAGAGATCATCCCAAAACAAATACTGCACTGTCTAAGAATCGCAGCAGATTCAGATATTTATATATATATCTACCATGGCTTCAAACTTAAAAAGCTTACGAAATCAACCGAAGCATAGATCTCCCAGCATGTACTACAAAGTAGTGGTACTATAAAGAGCATTGGTTTGTACTACACTTAACCAACTTCAACCAAAGCTCCAAAAATTTGAACACGTGTTGGGCCGTAAATTGAATTGAAAATGAAATCCTTCAAGAGAGAAACATCGAGGTGGGTGCGGTTCAAACTTGAAGTGGCTGAGAAATGGGGATTTTTTATTTCGTATTATCTCTAAAATTTGGTTCTTTCCTTCTAAGAAATGGCGTATTAAGAGACTCTTGAAAGGTCAACCACCATAAAACTCCCAAGGACAGAAACGCAGAGGATGCAGGATAAGGAAATCAATGTGGAATTTGGAATGGGACCGCGGAATAGACAGAAAAAAAATGTTATAGCGTTCGGATCTTCCGCTGATGGGGCAACTCCTTACGCCCCACTCTTGCCTTTGTTCCATTGTGTTATTATGTATTAGGCCAAGGCTAGAGTAGGAATCACGTATGATGGGCACTAGTGTACATTGTTGATAAGTTGTCTGATGTCTGATTTGTAGCCAAACATCATGTGGGTGAGCACGTGCTGGGCTAGAAAGAAATTTCATTTCTCTTGGCCAATCTTGTCCCTAAACATTGTTTTATCTCTTAATTTTATAATGTATTGTCTTAGTTATATTTCTACTCGGTATTACCTAATGTTGTTTTACCTTATTTAGAATTTTTTAATATACACCAAAATGGACTGAGAAAAAGAAACATTTTTTTCAACATCATAATAGAATAATACCTATTATAGTATTGTCTAGTATCTTAATTTATTTTGTGCCAAACTCAAACCGAATAGAGACAAGACAACAAAATATCCTTGTTTAGCTTACTCGGTTTGTTGGAATTCAATTTTGGTCCCTATTTCTTCAGTAAATTAACTTTAGATATCTGCAATCCTCTGCTTGGCGAAATATGTGTTAAGTCCATCTGGGTTAGTCAGCATTGAGAAAATAAAGACCATAGGATCTACCAGTAGACTTTTGCATGGTGGATATACAAAGTTGAAATGTGCAGCATCAACCCTTGGCCACTTGTTAGCGTCATTCATGCATGATTCATGGCATCTTCCTCTTCTCCCTTCCATAGAATAGAGACTATATCTAGAGAGAAGAGTGGCACGTGAATATTTTTTTTATTATTATTATTGGGACTTAAATTACAGAAGACCAATAATCAGTAGCAGCTATTTTAAAATATGGTCAGAAAAGAAAATCGAAAGCTGGAGTGGGATGTTAATTGTTTTTTTTTTAAAAAAAAAAAAAAAATAGCATATGATAAAGCAACGGCTGAAATCTTGTGAACTGTACTTGAGCAAATCCAAAGTCATTGTGATAGCTTAATAATGATAATTTATTCGTTTGATATGTCGGCTGACAGCAAATCCAAGCAAATGAAGTAAATCTATTGAGGATGACGGCTTATATTAAAATGGATAAGTCTTAGAGTGTCAATAATGTCAAATGAGAAAAATTTAGTGATCAATAATTTGTTAAAATTTTCAAGGGATGCATCATTTCTCTTCAAACTCCGTTATGCTTTATTCCATGCTTTCAATATCATGTATAGTAGTTTTAAGCGCACTGAAATTAGGTTTTAAAAAAGCCTTTTTTAAGTATAAAAGTAAAAGTGAAAAACAATTTTTATTTAAATCTCCAAAGGTGTTTTTTTTTTTTTTTAATGAAATAGTAATATAACATTCAATTTATGACATAATTTTTTTTTGACGTTTAAAGAAAAACAAAATGACCATCTTTTCTTTTCAATCTCAATCGGTCCTTCTAATGGATCGCACATGCACATGTGTTATTGTGAAGGATTTCTTTTGGTCTACTTTTTCCATTTAAAGCCTGTTGGAGACTTGGAATATCAGTTCTTATGAAATAAAAATAATCTAACTTTGGAGAATAAAAAATTAATTGTTTAATACTATCCTTTGACGAATCACTTTATTAAAAGATAACTTGCTAAATCTGGTTCAAGTGATTATTTAATATTATAATTCAACTGAACTCCCAACATTTTAAATATTATTTAAACTCTTGTTATTAAATAAGATATAATAAGAAAAAAATTTCTAGAATTTTGCTAAATATATAAAATACCTCATTCTTTCCTTCTTTCTGCTAGGGTGTAGAGCCGAGGCTTCCCCAAAAAAAAAATTGATTCAATAATAAATAACAAAATATTATATTCAATAAAAATGATAAAATATTATGACGTAACTATTCTTGATTGTCCAATTTATCAGAGTGACGGCCCAAAAAAAAGAACGTGGACATGGTTCCTAGCCCAACATCATTTTTGGGCCTAGACCATGATTTGTAACATGACTTTTGACGCCACGTTGACAATCGTGGCATTTTTGTACTTTCAGTTAAACCGTCAGAGCTAGAAGAGCCTCTCTGTTTGCCTTCTCGACAAGTCGGCCAGATAAGAGACCGCACACCCTTTCATCATCCCCAAGCCTAAAGGCCATTGCTTTCGTGTTCTATTTCCAAAACCCTCGTTGACGGAGTAACGGTGTTGCAGAGGAGAACAGAAGATTTCATTTCCCGAACATTTGTACGAAAACTACAAAATACTCAGAGCAATATCGAATACATCCTTTATTTGGTCGAAAATTAAGGGAAAAATGGGGGGTTCATCAGAGACGAAATTCCTGCAAGAGTTGATATTATACGCAGCGAGCGCGGCTCTAAGTTGCCTGGTATTGTTTGCGGGGCTCCGACACCTCGACCCGAACCGTGAGGCATCAAAGAAGGCCCTAGAGCACAAGAAAGAGATTGCCAAACGATTGGGTCGTCCTCTGATTCAAACAAACCCCTACGAGGTACCTTTACTTTTCAACTGAATGCAAGCTATTGCCTTGTGGGTTTTGGCTAAATTGCTTTGTTTTAGCTTGAAAGCTGGTAAGACGCGGTGAGAGCTTAACAAGTTTAAGAGGTGAGGAAATAAACTTGATCATTCGATTGGAAATTTCTGCTACCCACTTCTTAATTGATAGAGTTTGAATAGAAAAAGGACTCAACTAACTTCCATTAACACTGGACACTCATAAACAACCTTTTGACCTTTTCTTAAGCAAATGGAATAAGAGCAATAATATCTCATGCAAATCTTAAGCCAACAAATTCTCCCAAAAATCTGCAGGTGCTTCGGTAATTTGTAGGGTGTATTTGTTAGGATTATGTTTGTGTTGTTTTGGAGTTTGTGGTTTTTGATGTCCCTTTGTTTTCAAGTTGTATTTACTATTTTATGATGAAATATAGAAGTTTCCGATTCTACGGGATAGGAAGCACTGTCCATCTATGAGAAAAAGTTGTGCTGTTTAACCACTTGCTCGTACAACAATTAAGTGAACATACATTTAGTTTGTTGACGTGGTGTTATAATTGCTTACCTGGTTTCCTGAACTGCTTTAGAGCTTAATGTAATTTGGTTGTCTTCTTTGAGGCCTATGATTATGTCTCTGGGAAAGCCATTGGACAGGTTTTAAGGTACACGATAGCTTCTTACTGATACTAATACTCTATGAGATACTTTTATATCATAGAACATGGTATCATCAAGTAATTCTTCTTTGAGCTGTAGATGTGTTGGAAGCATATGTCAACTTGCAATTTTATTTTTTTGTTTTGCGGCTAATTTTTTTACTGGTTTATTAACTTTCTATGCTGAATGGCACATTGGGGTACTTCACTTATGAAGTATACTTTTCCTCTTCATTTCTGCCCCTCTCATATTTTTGGTTTCTCCAACTTTCATGGAGTGCAAAGTTGTGCCCTCTTAAGTGAATGACAAGTGTATGAGTGGGAGAGGGGTTCTTGTTGGATTAGAATAAGATAGAATCGTTTATTTATAGTGAATTACCTAGGTGGTCTCAGAGTAGAGAAGTAATTCTTTCGTTTTCATATTAAGCAGTCACAGATGAGACAATATGCTGGAATGTAGTGAACCTCTAATCTTGTTGCTGGTAGATGGACTGATAGGCAGCATTGTTGTGCAAAGTGATTTCCTTCTTAGTTAAATTAATCTTTTATAAGTATTGACCAATTTTTTATGATCATTGGAGAAATTAATTTTAACATAGAAAAGAAGTTACATTTCCTGATATGTATGAACGAGTGGCCTCAGGTTTTGTTGGAAAATGAATTTTCAGACATGCTGTAAAAAGAAGGGGTCAGGATGAACTTTATTTTAATTTTTGGCCTTTGTCCTGTACAGGATGTTATAGCATGTGATGTTATAAACCCTGACCACATTGACGTGGAGTTTGAGTCTATTGGGGGACTGGAGACAATCAAGCAAGCATTGTATGAGCTTGTTATACTACCTCTAAAAAGGCCTGATCTGTTTTCACACGGTAAGCTTCTTGGGCCACAAAAGGGTGTCCTGTTGTATGGACCACCTGGTACGGGGAAAACCATGCTTGCCAAAGCTATTGCCAAGGAGTCTGGAGCGGTTTTTATTAATGTGCGGGTATCCAACCTGATGAGCAAATGGTTTGGTGATGCTCAAAAACTTGGTAAATGCACATTTTTTCCCCATTCCTTATACATAATGAAGATTTTGCTTCTCTATGAAATCTAGACATCCAGCAATATTTCTAACCTCTCAACTTTTCTTGTATTAATCTCTCATCTTGGTAAATTGTCAAGGCTGTTCTTTCAACCCCAATAGGTTGCTACAAGATGGTGTGGAGACAAAATTCCCTGCCCCACCGCATGTGCCAAACCTTGTGTCATTGCATTGGAATCGGTCAAAAAAACTTAAATAATCTAACTTCCAGCATTACTTTATCAAATTTTGACCAATCCCAATTTAATTGCACAGGGTCTAACACATGTAATGGGACAGAGGATTTTGTCCCGGTAGAGTGATTTAGCAATATGACCATAAGCATGTAGTAAATTAAATTTCATTGACCCCTTTGACTTGGTTATTTGTTAATCTTGTATCTGCTTGTGCAGTGTCTGCTGTATTTAGCCTGGCTTATAAGCTCCAGCCTGCCATTATATTCATTGATGAAGTTGACAGCTTTTTGGGTCAGCGTCGCACATCAGATCATGAGGCACTATTAAACATGAAAACTGAGTTCATGGCTTTATGGGATGGATTTACGACAGATAGTAAGTCCTTTGGTCATAAGTTCATGTTATTCTCTTTTGACGAGTTCGTGTCTAGAATAGGTTGCAGTAGGATAATTATTAATTTTAATGCCAGTATACTTAGTTTATCAAGTTAGCTACGCTCTAGCAGGGTTCTTAATTATGATGACTCAAAAATGTTTCTTGTAGAGAATGCTCGAGTTATGGTCCTTACTGCAACTAATCGCCCTTCAGAACTTGATGAAGCAATACTTCGGCGTCTTCCTCAAGCCTTTGAAATTGGCATGCCAGACCGAAGGGAGAGGGCTGAAATATTAAAGGTTATCTTAAAGGGTGAGAGGATTGAAGATAACATTGACTTTGATCGTTTAGCTGGCTTGTCTGAGGGTTATACTGGTTCAGATCTATTTGAACTCTGCAAGAAGGCTGCATATTTTCCTATTAGGGAACTGTTGGATGAAGAGAAGAAGGGGAATCGGTCTACTGTGAGTTTCTTTCTGCTTTATCTCCTCTCTTATTTCTGTCATGTTTCCAATAGTTAGTACTATGTAACTGTGCTATTTAGGGCTGATCTTCACCGTAGTGCATGTTCGTACAAGTTTCAAGTTTTATTCTTCATTATCTATCTGGGAGTTATTTTATGAGTACAGAGATACATTTTCTAGTCTGAGTTTCATCTTTGATAGCTGAAATCAATTATTTAATTCTATGGAGTTAAATGTTTAGAGGTTTGAACTATAGCTTCTACTTATTATTATAGTAAGGGTTCATCAATTTGTTGGATTTGAAGAATTCTCCAGATGAGATGGTACTCAAGTATTATATATATATATATATATATATATATATATATATATATATATATTGGGTTTGGTTCTTACTGTTGATTTATTGATATGGAGTCAAATTTTGGTTTCATATTTAAAGTGGAAAAAGAAACAAGGGAGTAAAAAATGTAGAGACCAGGAGCATGTATGTAATCGTGATATAGAAACAGATTAGCTACCTTCTTTAACTGTCAACAACAACAACAATAGTAATGATAAAAAGCTTGTGGTTTTGAACTACTTTGTCTATGCTTCATGTTTTAGGCACCAAGGCCATTGTCACAGTCAGATTTGGAGAAGGTCCTTTCCACTTCACAGAAAACAAATGTTGCTGCGAGTGAATACACTGGATTAAACGGGCAATCCCCAAGTTGGACAGTGCACAGGGACTCGGGTGATTATCAGTTTCAAGCTGCAATCAACGAACTTTCTAAGCTTGTGGTTTCTCAAATTATTAACCTCCAACCAGATGCCCAGGATCCTTAAAATCCTGACTTTCTTTAGAGCATTCTTTGGCTTAAACCTAGTACTAAGTTGTAACAGCACTGACGATGTTAGTTGCCGTAATTTTGGAACATATATATTTTTAATTTATCATACATTGATAACAGAAGTGCTATGGTTCTTGTTGCAGCATTGTGTTTCAATCTTTCATAGCAATATCCATATTATGGCACTGATTACAATTTCATTAATTTGAAAATGCATTTGTAGTATTTGCCAAACAAACAAAACAGAAAAGAATGGGAAAAAAAAAAGGGAGCTAACTCAGGCCTGAGCCGTTAAATTGCCTAAAATGGAGTGTTATTACTGATTCTTTCTGTTCTATTTAGCTGATGCCGGAGGACAAAGAAGCATGTTATAGCTCGAATCATAAGCACAAGTTCATTTGTATTAGTCTATTATACGATGAAATCCATGATTGGCAAAGTTGGATCTAACACTGACTTACCTAACAACTTTAACAGAGTAAGCTTAAGTTTGAAGAAGACGCAGTAAGCAAAGTTGCCTACGGCCATCAATGATTGGGACCTCTGGGAAATGACTGGCAGTAGAGTGGGTTCGGCAGGGTTATACTTATATGCAGCGTGGGTCAGTAGCCATTCTTTTTAAGTTTTGCATGGTCCACCCGAGAAAATGACGATTAACACTTGAAAGTTCGAAGCTTTTTCCTATCTAAATCAAATCATCACTCTCACATTCTTTGATTATGCGTACAGGACCACAAAAATTTGGACTTCATTTTTCCCTCGTACATATTTCTATGGGGACGGCAGGACCACAAATGGGGTAGCTCTTGCCATGGCTTCACCTATTTTGTGGTTTGGTCGATGCTTGCCTCGTGGTTCCATCATTGCTATCCACTTTTGAGGTGAGAAAAATAGTAAAGAATATAAAAAATAAAAAGAAAATTTGATTAAGAAATTAGAAGTGAATCAGAATGATTTCAGCAACATTGGGATATAAGATGACAGTGGAACAAGGTACAGCATCTCATTTCTTTTTCTTTCAGATTTGGGATTTTGAAATGTGGCTATCTACCAATACCAATTCAAAAATATCCCTGTTTTTATCAAAGGCCAAGAAATATCGTAGACATAAACCGTTTCAAGAAAATTGGACACAACTGAAACATGATATGATACTGATAGAAGCAATACAGCATTGTAGTTTACAATCTAATTTATAGGAATCTCCGATTACCAATTCAGAGATTCTTTCATTGTTGGAGAAGTTCGAGTGGCCACAATCATTTTAATGCTGTTTTTTATTTTTATTTTTAATATTAAGGTTGTCAAAAACTTAAAACTTATGATGCTGACTCATGAACATAGATTGTTAATGGTATTTCCAATTTACGCCTCTTATATTTTTCCAGTCCTCGACAGAGATTTTTTCTTCCACAATAATAGCGAAGAAGGGTGCTCAAAGGTTCCTATCAAGTAGGATTATTGTCATTTGTCAAATTGCTAAAGATCCAATTTTTATTGAAGTTATCTATTGACAAGTAGATACTATAAACAAGTGGCAATGGCATTTAAGGGCAGTTTGAAATTATGTTTACCGGTTCAAAACCAACGAACTTCAACGAAGGCGACCAACGTGGTGTACTGGTTTTGAATGCAAGAAGAAAAAAAAAAAAAAAAAAAAAGACTTTTCCTATATTTCCTTTCTTCGGACACCGTGTTTGATTAAAGCATCTTTATTTTAAAGCCAGATTAAAGTATCTTTATGGTTGGAAAGTTTAAGGAATATGTTCAAATATGTTGTTTGCATTGCAATACAAGTTTATCATAGTCAACCACAGGGTAATTCATTCAGTCTAGCCAATTAAAAGAAAAATATAATTCAACGTTTTGAATTTCAGAAAAATAAGACATTAATTCAGAATGTTCTACCGAGAATATTAAGAAAACAAAGCGAGTAAAAACCGTTGAAAATTAGACGCCAATCTATAACCTATAATCTATTAATCCTGTGTTATTAAAAGGCAGCCACATAGAAGAAGACGACCTCGTAGCCTAGCCAGCCGTTTAGTCGTACATTCACAGCTAAAGCTGAGAGAATAAATATATTTGTATATGACCTGTTAAATTTGCCGGCACCCAACTTACTCAAACCCAATCTATCATCCTCCATTGAAGTCCCAACTTCCAATCTTGAAAATTTTTCATGGATAAGCGTTCTAAGCAGTGACTGATTTTCACCTTCATAGTTTAGTTCGTTCCAATCAATATGACCTGGGCTACCTCCATCTCCTCTGTTTTCTTCTTCGTTCTTGTCTTTCTTCTGATAATTCGTTTCTTCCGCAAGACTTCTATACTTAACATCCTTAAAAAATGGTGGGTTTCCTTTGAAAACCTCTTTCATGTCTACCAGTCTTTCAAAATCCCAATTCATAACGAGTATTTCCAGGAAAACCAACTTTACCGGAAAATTCTCATTTACCTCAATTCACTGCCCTCAGTAGAGGACTCTGATTTTACAAACCTATTCTCTGGTTCGAAACCGAGTGAAATTTTCCTTCGTCTGGATTCCAACCAAACGGTGCACGACACTTTTCTCAGTGCGAAGGTTTCCTGGACGAACGAAAAAACCGAAGATGGGAAATCAGCTCTAATACTGAGAATCAAGAAGAAAGACAAGCGCAGAATTTTCCGTCAGTACTTCCAGCATATTTTATCAGTGGTGGAGGAGATTGAACAAAGGAAAAAGGAGATTAAGCTGTATATAAATTCAGGAAACCACGAAAATTCGCGGTGGCGGTCGGTGCCGTTCACGCATCCGGCGAGCTTTGACACGTTGGCGATGGACTCTGAGCTGAAGAACAAGGTCAAATCCGATCTCGAGCAGTTTTTGAAGTCTAAGCAGTACTATCACCGATTAGGCCGTGTTTGGAAACGGAACTATCTTCTCTACGGTACGTCCGGTACAGGAAAGTCCAGTTTCATCGCGGCGATGGCGAGGCTCCTTTGTTACGACGTTTACGATGTCGATATTTCCAAGGTTTCGGACGACTCTGATTTGAAGATGCTGTTGATGCAGACAACGAGCAGGTCACTCGTCGTGATCGAGGACCTCGATCGATTCCTCGCCGGGAGATCAACGGCCGTGAGTTTATCAGGCGTATTGAACTTCATGGACGGGATTGTGTCGTGTTGCGGCGAAGAGCGCGTGATGGTTTTCACGATGAACAGCAAAGATCAGATTGATCAAACGGTGATGAGGCCCGGGAGGATTGACGTTCACATACAGTTCCCCTTATGTGATTTCTCCACCTTCAAGATTATGGCCAACAGTTATTTGGGGGTCAAAGACCACAAGCTTTTCCCTCAAGTGGAGGAGGTTTTCCAGACCGGAGCCAAGCTCAGCCCGGCCGAGATTGGCGAGATTATGATCTCGAACCGGAGCTCACCGAGCCGGGCCTTCAAAACCGTCATCACGGCATTGCAAACCAACGGCGGCGATGCGAGGAGGGGTCAAAGAATGGGCGAAAGCGGTTCGGGTCCGATAAGCGAGGAGTTGGGCGAACCGGGCGGAGTGATTTGTAGAGAGAGCGTTCACACGGTGAGGGAGTTCAGAAAGTTATATGGGCTTTTAAGGTTAGGAAGTAGAAGGAAACAGGAGTCCACAAATTCGGGGCCCATAGATAAAGAAGGTCCACGAATTGAAAGTATAAATACTTGATGGTCGGGACCCAAAGCCTTTTTTTTTTTATTTCCTCCCTCCCTCTGCTTAATTTGGTTTTAGTGTGTTGTTTGGCAACAAGGATTTATTTATACTTTCTACAATGAATAAGTTATACTGTAGTTAGACAAATTGTACGGTGACACTGGTAAATTGACAAAGCATACAGGGGTCAAATTTCTTTTGCGCAACGTTCTTTTTAAAATTATAGAACATTACTGAAGGGAAAGGAGTTTCAAGTTTCCTAAATGTATATTATATTTGGATAACAGAGGGTTGTTCCATATTTATATAAGTCATATATTGCATCGTTGATATCATGGGTACGATAAAAGGGCTGTCTTCTGGGCAAGTTAAAGAGCTATGGCGGGCAGATATGACGAGAGTTAATGAGTCCGGAAGTGATGTCACTGGTGATGGAGGGAACGTACAGTATATATATCCTAGAACGAAGTCATTAGGGGAAAGGCAGATACCCAGATGATTCATCTTTTTTCTATTGTTTGGCACAGAGAAATTGAACTACATTCCTAGTACCTATCTGCAGTCTAGTGTTTTTGGCACATTCCATTCCATTCCATTTTCACCCCGTTGGTTTCCTATTGATCAAATCAAATGTCACTCACTGATCATAGGTCCAATCGTCGACGTGGCCATAACCATTACATTCATCATAATATTCCTATCCATTCGTTCACATCTAAAGGTATAAAAAGTGAGCGACAGCCAACCCCTTCTTCCTCGCTCAAATAATATTTGTGCTTGCTTTTTAGTTGCATTGAACAGAACCTTTCTTTCTTCTTTTTCCACGATCGTTGCTTGCTATTTGTCTTTTGCGCCAATCAGCCCGGCCTACGTGTCGCCTATCGCAAGATGGAGAAGCGTACCTCCAGGCCTCAACTCAACTGTGCTGTCGCAAGAAGAGTGGGAGAGGAGAGTTTGTTGCTATAATTCAATGCTGATTTCAGGAACAACACTACACTACATTGCCACCCGCTCTGCCCTGCGCTCGCTCTCACTCCAGGGGAGAGAGAGAGAGAGAGGCAATAGTACAGCTAGTACTTTTAAGTGCCTCTCCACTTCTCTGTCCTTCTGTTCTCCAAATCACGCCCTTTCTTTTTTTATTCCTATTTTACCCTTCTCTCTTTGTTTTGCAATGACAAAAAAAGAAGAAGCCCTATCCTTTATTAACGAGGAAGTGCCCTGCGCAATACTGCTAGTTATTGGAGTGTCAAAAGAAACACCTTTCCTTTTAGAAGCAAACGTAGTACCTATTACCCTGTGTATGCTTAATTAAACCCTTTTGATGATGTTGAAGTTCGGCTTTATTTTTTATCAGAACAATCCCCCAATAATGGAGAAAAAAGTTTACATTTATCGTACAAAATCAAGTAACTCGTTTCTCTTGTCTAAGTTTTAGCCATCGCCTGTCAAACAAAACTGTGATCGGATGATATTAGACACATGGAAATTCACTTCCGGTATGGTTTGGGTTGCAGAATGGCATTGAATTCGATTTTTGCATTTCTTTTAATGCTGATCTCATCCATACGGCAAGTGGAAGGGCAAGTGATTTTATCTATTGAGGGGGCAAATTGGGTCATTTCAATTATAAACAATCATATTTTCTTGTAAGCTTTTTTGTTGCAGATACAGACAAATTCTAAAACCCCATATAAACCCACGCTTCCTTCCTTCTTGCTTTGCTCAACTCCATTTCTCTCTGCTCCATTTAGCTCTCCTCTGCAGCAACAATGGCAAACCCAAGCTTCTTCACTTACGAGTTCCTGAACCAGCCCTCCCAATCAAGCCCCATAATCACAAAGAACAAGCCACACCCACATTCCACCGTTTCTCGTCGAACATTCCAATGTCAATACTGCCAGCGCTTGTTCTATAGCTCCCAAGCTCTTGGTGGGCACCAAAATGCCCACAAGCGCGAGAGAGCCGCAGCCAGACAAAACGTTTCTGCCCAGCAAGCTCTGTTTGAGTCTCCAATGCGCACTGGCGAGCCCTTTATGGAAGCCGTTTCTGGTCGTTTCTTCCACCCTCATCTGCTGCAATCTCTGGAGACAAGCCATGACAACGGTGCAAGTTCACTTCCTTTTGGGTTTCATGAAGTCTCCAGCTCCGAGGTTCTCCCCCTTAGCCCCGAGCAGCAGCACATCAATCTTGACCTCACCCTTCACTTGTGAAGGAGGAACGAACGTCTTATTTTCCCTGTGCTGTTTTGCTACCTACTTAGAAGCTTTTCTGTGTTTCTGTTTAGAAAATATATTTCCGTACGTCCATTTGTAAATAACGATTGAGCTTGGAAGTGAAAAGGATCCATCTTTTTCTCTAACGGATTAAGAAGCTTTGTCGAGTTAATGTTAGTAAATTAACAATTATCTCTGCGTAATTTTTTTCCTTATATTGCTCTCTTAATTGCATCGCACGTCCAATCTTTTGTGATTGATTTTGAAGGGATGTTTTAGTGGGATTGATGGACGGGGAGTGGGTGGCCATGTTCTTCGTATACATAATACGTGATATTCTTGTTTGTCCTTTCAACTTACTTTTCTCTTTTTCTTTCTGTTTCCCATTTCAAGGAATTGAAATAAATAAAATGGCTCGCGTCAATTTCTTTCTTGTTATCTTTGATTTGCTCCACGAGATAGGAAAGCCAAGGTTTCACCACCACTACTACTACTAACATAGGTACGTGCTCTCCAGAACTTTAGGCATAAAGTAATGTTGGCTTCTAGCAGCTGATCAGCTCAGGCCACCGTCTTTACTTTTCAAAGCTCAAATGAAGGAGTACTGTAACTGGGGCTTGAGGTCTGGTGCAGAGAGAAAAATGGCGGACGGTGAGTTGCAGAGTGGCGTTGGCGTGAGGGAGAGAAGGACGCTGAAAAAGGTATGCAGCGCGGGAAGAGAGGGTTCGCAGCAAGCGAGGAGCTAGCTAGCGCCTATACCTCCAATGACATGTTGCCAAATGTTATTCTTTAGCAATGGAAACCAAATTTCTAACAACCTAGTATATGTATTTTTTGCCTTTCTGTTTATCCATAATAATTAATTAACTTGTAAGGCTTCAAATGAAATTATATTACAAGTGATTCTCTTCATGTAAATTCTGGCCTAAACCATTTCATCTTCTACTGCTATAAATTCACTTCACCCTAAGCTTGTTTTAAAAAATAATATAAAATTTCTCTTTACATATTAAAAAATATTTATGTAATTGTATATTTTTTTTTAGAAATTTGTTAGTCCTGTATTGATGTGGAAAATTAAAAGTTCTAATCCATCGTGAGTAACCAATTTCACAACACTTATTCTTTTATATATTTTCAATGTTCTTGTCAACAAGCAATCATACAAATGTAGCACATGTTTACTTAAAATCATGTTAAAATTTTAATTAATTTTAAGGAAAGCCCATTGTCGGATTATAAAATCAAAATATTTCAATGTTATGATGAAAATTGATTTATTTAAAAGCTTAAACTATAAAAATAATTAAAAAAAAAAAAACTGATTTTAGAATTACATATATCACAAATGCTAATTAAATCGAGCGTGTATAATTTGATTTACATTTTTTCATGCCTAACATATTCCAAAACTGAATGATAATTAAGTGTTTAATGCCGAATGCGAAATCAAAGTGTGATAGTATTATACGACTACTACAGCAAAGCTCGAGTACGAGACGACGTACGCATAAAATCAATTGCTTTGCTACATTGGGTGTTAGGGAGATAGAGAAGAGCAGGAGAAGTTCAGAAATGCTTAAACTAGTGGATGTTAACCGGAGGATCTCCAATTTCCGCAAGCACTTGATAAACCCAAAGCCTCTTTTCAGTTATGGCATTCAAGCTTTGGCTTTCTCTACCCTCAATACTAACACTAAGCGGGTGGGTACTCACAATGGAACCTTCACTGCGACGAAGCTCTGGCTTGCTTCATGCTTCGCCTCACCAAACACTTCTCCGCTGCTCACATTGTTCGAACGCGTGACCCCCAGGTGTCTACACATTTTTTAATCGATACCCATCATCACATTAAACTCCCAAGGGGAGAAAAGTGTGTGTGTGAGAGAGTGAGACTGAGAAATGACAATGAACTTATACTGCTGATATTTTGTGTTGATTCTATTCGTTGATAAGTTCTTTTTTTTTAAAAAAAAAAAAAAATCTTTTCGGGTTGTGGTAGGTTTTAGATTCTTTGGACGCAGTGGTCGATGTTGGAGGCGTGTATGACCCAAGTCGACACCGTTACGATCATCATCAGAAGGGTTTTGAGGAAGTGCTCGGTCATGGCTTTACAACTAAACTAAGTAGCGCTGGCCTTGTCTACAAGGTGACTGAATAAATGTCTCAAAGAGTGTGTTACTGCATTTACTGGTTTTGAATGCCAATGTTAACGTGTCTGCAGTTGTTTAAAATATGTATATATAGCTTCAGCTGTGCTACAAAATTACAAATTAAAAGATGAACTGCGGTTGACAATTTTTAGGAACGTTCTCTCTAGGATGACACTCGTGTGATGTATTTTGTGCAATTACCTTACTTGCTGAAGTTGGTTTTAAGCAATTCTTTATTCATAATTTCTGTTTTGATAGAACTTAATAGCTGGTAATCCAAGCCTACTTTTGCTATATGATACCCAAAATCTTGTAGCACTTTGGCCTCGAGATAATTGCGAAGGAACTCCAGCTTGATGAAGGACATCCGGATGCGCATCAGCTATATAAAGCTCTCTATAAAAACTTCGTGGAGGTAGCTAATTTTTCGCAGTGTTTTTTTCTTTTCTTGATCAACAATCGCTTATATTCATTCTAAATTTTCTTCAATTTGTTCTTTGATCCATGCAACTATACTGAAAGTTTTTGTCTTATTTTCAGAGTTTTTTTTTTTTCTCTTCTTAATTATTACGCTCTGTATCTTTATGAGATGAATCATGTTTGATATTTATAGTTAGCTTCTTAAGCTTTTTAGTTACATATTCCGGTAAAGCTATGCGACAGATAAATCGATAATGAAGTTGTAGGGGCATGAAATTGGTAATATGGTAGCACAAGCAACTAGTTAAAAGATATTAAATTTTAATTCCATCTGTGTTTCCATAAAGTTTCCTGAATAGTGTTGTATAAGTAGATAGATAATCTTGTCTCAGAAGTGAGAATTAGGGATTGAACACTGCAGATGAATGTGGCTCTTGTAGAACCACTGCTGAGAAAACAGAGAGGAGAGACGAAAGAAAGAGAAAGTAGATCTGAGAGATTGAGAGAAGGGTGTGGGTATTATTGAGTATGATTAGATAGATTACAATCACTGATCATCTGAGTATATATAGATTACAGAGATGAGGGTGTACCAAGGACTTCCCATCACCGGATCATAGCTACTATTGACAACCATTCAACTAACTACATCTGTGCACACACGTACTAACTCTAACCCACTAGCTGATTAAACATAATCACCCAACATAAGTGGCCTTTTTATTTCTTGGTTTATGAATTCCTGACGTATAGTATAAAATTCGGAAGTAGTGAAATTGATGAAATTTGATTTCTACTTGATTAGTTTCATCTTTTTAAGGTATAAACCTATCTATCTTAAGCTTATTTTTAATAGTTTATTCTGTCATTGTGCATTTCTCCTTTTAATTAGAACGGTGCTCTTGACAGGCAATCGATGCTACTGACAATGGAGTTAATCAATATGACCTAAATCAACCTCCAAAATATGTAATTAATACAACTTTGTCATCCCGTATAAAACGATTGAATTTGGACTGGACAGATTTTGACCAATCATCGGAGAGAGAAAATGAGGCTTTTCATCAAGCAATGGCTCTGGCTGGCAGTGAATTTTTGGAGGTGAGACTATTTTGAGCAGGTCCATGTGGCTTTTTGTTAGATACTGTTTCTCATGTACTAGCTGGATAATAATGATAAATTCTTAATTAAGATCAAGGAGTTTGGCCATGAAAAATAACCAATTTTGAATGCTTTACGTATCACAGAATGTTCATTATTATGCAAAATCATGGTTACCAGCACGATCAATTGTTAGGGAATGTCTTGCAGCAAGAGGAAGTATTGATTCAAGTGGAGAAATCATCAAGATAAACCAATCTTGTCCTGTAAGTGCGCATCACTTTTGCATTCTTTATATTAATAAAACGATATAATCCGTATCTAGTGGAGCAAATAGTATTTGGAATAAGATCCTAACTCTTACTTAAAAACTTTCACTCTCGTGTTCGACAGTGGAAACTTCACATACATGAGCTTGAGGAAGAAATGAAGATTCAGCCTTCCATTAAATATGTTATTTACCCGGTAAGTGTATCTTTTGAATTAGTGATTGAATTTCTAGGTGCAAATATAAGACTAACTGAGCATCAAAAGGCATATTCCACTTACTTTCATTGTGAAACCTGCGCAGTGATATTTAGATATCTTCCAATTTCCCACTTCCTGATTTCCTGAATCATTAAAGCCCTTTTCTTTATAGATCATAAAGGGGAATTCAATGTTTACTTTGATTTTTATCTAAGGGAAAAAAAAAAAAATTCTTTATCTCGTGTGTGCGCTCATGCTTTGCATTTGAGTTGAAAGTGGGTGACTGGTATATATGAGGTGTCTTATAGTCTGATCTTCCTCTTATTCACTCAGTTTCCATTTTTGTCATAACATTGAATTATAATTCATTTGTTGATAAGAAAAATTCATAAGAGATCATTCATACTTGTAGGATGACAGGAGGGAGAGTTGGCGAGTGCAGGCTGTGGCAGTATCATCAGATAGATTCGAGAGTAGAAATCCATTACCATCTCTTTGGAGGGGTTTAGAAAATGAGAGGCTCTCTGAGATTGCTGGGATCCCAGGCTGCATTTTTGTACACATGAGTGGTTTTATTGGAGGAAATCGAAGTTATGATGGTGCTCTAGCCATGGCAAGAGCATCTTTGAATGCCTAGCTAAGGGCAAATCATATCTTGAGCGCCTGGGGTGAAAACTCGGGAGTTTTTGACGCAGGTACACTTACAGAGATTCAGACACAATGTTTAAATATCAATCAAAACACTCAAGAGAACAGTGCTGTTCATTTATTTTTAGCTAGGGTTGCAATGTTTACAAAACGTAACTTGATAATTTTGTCATGAATTCATACATTCCAAACTTCCGCAATAGAATCTATTCATTGATGACATTTCATGTCATGAGTCCAACTCTTGATCTAAATTTATCAGCATTCTGAAAATGGTCAAAACTAGTTTTCACTTCAAGCACATTCTGGCACCAGCTTCACTCCTCTGAAACAGTCTGCAGTCCCTCTTTGAACCATGTGTAAAGGCCACCTTCTAAATGGAAGACATTGGTATAACCGTTCAGGACTAACAAGTAGGCTGCTATCAAAGATCTGTAGAGTATCCCAACACAATGCAGCTGTTAACGCAGCAGATCAATGGGTTGAAGAGGCAATGATTGGTTGTGATAATGCACAAAAAGGGACATGCGACATAGAAGAAAGAAGATATAGCACGTTCCCTTGTTTATCTTAGCTGATGCAAAGTTATATTCTGGAATTATTTGCTAATTTCCTTGTGATGTTATCACTTAGATAATTGATAACTTGATGGAATTGTTCACAGAAATTTCGATCCTATTTACCGTGACTTGTAAATGTCTAAAGAAATTGAAGGCCGGGTTCTCATACATGAGATGTTTTAAAATGACACAGAAAAAAAAAATAATAAATAAAAAGGGCTTACCTTGATTGTTGACCTTCTGGCAAATTTTGGGTTGGTTTCATTGTACCCCCTGATGAGCAAGCCACTATTATCTTTGCATTCTTATCTATCTTGGATTCTACAGCTGTTACATGGATCAAGTGGCTTAATTGGTTTTCTGTTCTTTCCAACCATAAAAGAAAGGATAAATTAATGGGAAGTAGTATGAGCAGAAATCTTACTCTTCAAGAACTCAGGGTTCTCTTCTGTACCAGCAAAGATACCAAAAAATGCAAATGCAGCACGTCTAGCAATGTCCCACGCCGTCCACTCCTTTATAAGCCTATATATTTGCACGTTGATAGCTCCTGGCGCATGACCCTGTGTAATAAGTAATAAGCAAGCCAATTCAGATATTTCCTCCTCACTTTTTTTTTTTTTAAAAAAAAAAATTCTCACTTACCTCTTTGAACTCTGCTTCTGGCCTTACGTCAAGAATCACAAAGTTATTTTCTTTTTGAAGGCGCAGAGCTTCCTTTGCATCCACACTTCTCACCTGCAATTAGCACTCTATTTTAAGTTTGCTTAATCTGTAATTGTGTTCTTGTATAGAAAAGTAAGCAACTTTGTGTTTTCTGATAGAAAGACGGAGCTGTACCCTTTTCTGTAGGAGAAGTTCTCGCTTAATCTTCCAGTCTTCTTCAGCTAGTACATCCGAAAAAATTTAAATAATTAGATAATTAAGGTTCTTTCACGATGTCATCGAATCCAAGTGATATTACATTCGAGATCAGTTTGGTTACCTGGTGTTTTCGCTTGTTTTGTGGCTGCACACTGGATTTTTAACCCCTTCGGCCCATTCTGCGCGTGCAATCTTTGGCTTGAGGATCTCTGCGATCTCACTCTCACCCACAATGAATTCTGATCCTGGGTGTGTTCTAAAGAAGACGATGAATAGTGAAGGGCAAGTGATGTAAAAGCTGCTGCCATCCTTCAAGTAAATGGTGTTATGCGGTTGAATTAATGCTACTCCCGTGAGTTGAGTTCTCCTTCGGTTACGTTTGTGAAGATTTTTAGTAGTTTGTGGGCGATTCATATGTCTATCCCGTCGTGCATTGTGGATATTTTAGTACTCAGAATCCAAGTTTGTGGTGGATATTTTAGGACTCATTTCCTGTTTGGATATCCTTCCTTGTCTTGTTGTACATGCTGGCAAGGGTCTTGTACACTTTTCTTGTATCCAATGAAGGAATGCCAGGTAACCAAGGGCATACTAGTCATTCAAGATACACGAACTAGTTGGCTAGCTAAAGAAATTGGCAGCTATAAGTGTCAAACGCGAGTGTGGAGGTTCAGAGTTTTAACACTTGGGCTATTGTCTGCATAGTCTAGAATTGGTAATAGTAGTACAAGGTTACCGACATTTTGGATTCTGCTTCAATCACACTGTTAATACAATCATTTACTACTCTCCAGCAGCATTAAAGAATAAGGAAACTAGGCAAAAATGGCCTAGCCTCATATCTTGACTTTAAGTCGGCAATTATTCGATTGACCCACCAACTACACAAATTCATTCTTTTTTAAATTTAAATTATATATGATAAAATCTCTTATTATAAACTCGGGCCTTCATTTATCTTTTTAAACTGTAGTTTTTAAGTTTGGAGGCTTTCTGCTTGTCTCACCCTAATTTTCTTTTTTAAAAAATTATTCATCCATGGTTTTATTGCGAAAAGAATTTCAACAAATGTGAAAGTGGGTCCACTGTCCACTCTGATCTAATGTACTAGATCCGAGACTTTGCCGCTTGGGCCTTCTACTACTATTTAAATATTCGAGGCCGTGGCGAATCAAACCACCGACAGCAAAGGACCACATTCCGCTGGATACAACTTGAATCCGACGACTCAGATGCCTCCACGCGTAATCTATAACAGTAACGACGATAAACGGATTATTGACTTCGCACCGCG
The DNA here is from genome assembly GCA_022379115.2 of Bauhinia variegata. Classification (NCBI taxonomy): domain Eukaryota; kingdom Viridiplantae; phylum Streptophyta; class Magnoliopsida; order Fabales; family Fabaceae; genus Bauhinia; species Bauhinia variegata. Next base: position 18,713,697 of record CM039431.1, on the reverse strand, counting down.
TCTTTCCTGCTCATGATCCTATGCAACGTCGCCCTTCCAGATTCACCCCCATCTCGTGCTTCGCCTTGTTGTACCTTCCTAAATAGTTCTCGTAACTCACTATAACCATAACATAATTTTATATACATTATTATATTATATTATTGAAATGTGTTAGTGAATGATGATAGAATTACAGTTAAAATAGATCTTGAGGATGACATAAAATTGATTGAAATTAATGTGTCAATGAAAAGAAAATTGAATATACTTAACAAAAATTAATTACCTTTCGACCATAATTCTTAACAAATACATACACAATATAAAATAAAAATCATAAGCGATTATAAAAATAATGAAATGATTTTGATGAGTATATTTGGTAAGGTGATTTTTGATAAATTAACATTTAGTGTAAAATTAAAAATGTTTTTGGGTTTTGGCAAGCATGTTACACTGAGTCAAAGCAAAAAAAGTAAAGTCAAACGTACAAGCTTATGAGGCAATTTTAGGATTGAAGGATGGTTACACACACTCACACGTGATGGTAGCTCCCTCGCGAGCCACTATATAGTTGTCTACCTCTCTCGTCTCTTGCTTATATCAGAAATCTTACTTAGCTCAGTTCTGGGACACCCGCATTTCCAGTTTCCCTTCTCTGAATTTCTTTACCACCGAGAAACCGAAACTCCATCAACAAGACGAAATGGAGTTATTCTACTACCTCGTGTTCGGAGGATTGGGCGCGGTGGTGGCAGCTGTCGAGTTCAGCAAGACCAAAAATGATCGCATCAACACCTCTGCAGCTTTTAACTCCTTCAAGAACAATTACCTCATCGTTTATTCGCTCATGATGGGTATATTCGCCATTTCTCATCTTAGATCTGTGTCTCTGTTCTTACTCTTGTAGATCTCCCTCGAATGCGCGCATTGTGTGATTGTGTTTGTGTTCCTGTGGTGTTTGTGCATCGTTGGTGAATTTGGATCTAGGTGCTTTTTTCGGAAATGAAATTGTTATTCTCTTAAGATCCGAATTCATCCATGTGCTCACGGTTTTTCTGATTGATCAGGACGTGATTTGATTAGCATTTTCCGCGTGTGTTTTCTTCATTTGATTTCGTTGATCAGTAGTAGCTAGTTTCTATTGTAAATTGGAATGCCATTTGGGGAGGCTGTTTATGCAGTGGCTTTTACTAGTTAGTTTGCTTGCTGTCAAAGTGATTACGATTTCCACTCCCACTTATACTTTCTGTGAAATTGAAACCAGTGAGACCTCAAACTCTTTATATGGATCCTGATTAAATCTCGGCATCTGGATAAGAGGTCTTGTGATGCCATAATCTTTTTTAGCTATGGTTGCATGTTACTGCAATCATGAGACTTCTGGTCGGGAAATTGAACCCATGTTCTTTGATAGCTTATCCAGTTCAAATCATATTTCTCGTTAATTAGATGACAAATGACGATGTCATTAGTGAATTATGTTAATCATTGGTCAACGGGCACTAGAAATTGTCAAAGGAGCCGTTATTTTGACTGCTGCATTTGCATTCATGTACTTATCGAGCAGAAATGTTTGGAATTAATTGTTGAAATTGCGGTCGTTACTTTTTCTTTTGGGTCTAATAGGCTACTGTTTCTATGGCAATAGCTGGAGATTGGTTGCAAGGTCCATATGTCTATTACCTTTACACTACTTATGGATACTCGAAAGGGGAGATTGGACAACTTTTCATTGCTGGCTTTGGGTCATCCATGTTGTTTGGAACAATCGTTGGATCACTAGCTGACAAACAGTGAGATGCTTTTTTGATTTCTGACTTCATCTTGCCACATGAATGTCATAGCATTTTAAGTGACTTGATTCTTATGTTTAAATCAGGGGACGGAAGAGAGCTTGTGTGACTTACTGTATAACCTACATTCTTAGCTGCATTACCAAACACTCTCCACAGTACAAAATCTTGATGTTGGGCCGTGTTTTGGGAGGTATAGCTACTTCGCTCCTGTTTTCAGCATTTGAGTCATGGCTTGTTGCCGAACACAACAAGGTGAGAAAAATTCCTTCTTTTAAAGCATATCTCTTGTTTATTAAGAAATTCACCTTTTTACATGTTATTAGTTTAGGACAAAAAACCCATGTTGATACAGATGTGATAAATATGGTAATATAATTGTCTCTTTATATTTTATTTACTTGGAGTAGTACCATGTATAATTAAAGTTTCTATGGTATTCATTCTTCAAAATGTTACTTCAATAAAATTGTTTTACAGTGGCTTTCCTAATTTTTGGCCAGTTTTATATATTATACATCTTCAAAATCACATAAACTTCTTAAGATATCACTGAGGAAAGGGAACTAATAAGACTTTGCGGCAAAAGAATCTTAGAAAGAAGAGGAGTTTCTGTCTATTTAGCATCACATGCTGTGAGTCCATTTACGGAAAATAATAAATGAAAAGTATGATTGCTTGAGGATATCTGGAATTTACGACCATTACTCTGTCTGGTTTAGGTTTCCAAATCTATAAGCATTTAATGTCATGAATCATAGACTGTCACTATTGTTTATTTGTCTGGTTGGAACATTGTTCTGTTATCTAATATTTCCACCCCCCCCCCCCCCCCCCCCCCAACAATTCATCTGTCAGAGAGGCTTTGAACAACAATGGTTATCTATAACATTCTCAAAGGCGATATTTCTTGGCAATGGTCTTGTTGCTATTGTGTCTGGGTTGTTTGGAAATGTCCTTGTGGATACTTTGGCTCTTGGACCTGTTGCTCCCTTTGATGCTGCTGCATGCTTTCTTGCAATTGGTATGGCCATTATATTGTCATCATGGTCAGAAAATTTTGGGGATCCTTCTGAGAGCAAGGATTTACTCACCCAATTTAGGGGAGCTGCTGTGGCCATTGCATCTGGTAAAGTTATCACTTCAAGTTATGCGTTTCTGATTTATTTTTATTCTCTGTAAATACTGTAAGTTAGAATATATTCAGTACGAGTGCTGGGGCCCATTGTCTGTCAATCCTCCTGTGATGATAAGTTATTCCAAAGTCAACCTTTCCCTTGGAATGCAATTTTTGCGGAAGGTGTTTATAATGATGCAGGGACTACAGATTTTAAATAGTATAGTTGTTCCCATCCATAGGGTACCTGGCACTTAGCAACTTAAATCATGCATATGGCTTTATACAAGACGAATCAAGAATTTTATAAATGATAGCAGGGTGTGTTATCCTCTAAAGCTGTCCAGATTAACCATTGCAATTAGCGAGCAAATTCGTTCTTTGGATTTCCTTATTCTTTCGTCATGACAATGTTTTGTTTATATATATATTAGTTTGCTTATATCATGTTTATTTATTATTATTTCCTCTTTTTGTTTCAGATGAAAAAATTGCCTTGCTAGGTGCCATACAGTCTCTCTTTGAAGGTTCAATGTATACCTTTGTGTTCCTATGGACTCCTGCTTTGAGCCCAAATGATGAAGATATTCCCCATGGTTTTATTTTTGCAACATTCATGTTAGCTTCAATGTTGGGAAGCTCACTTGCATCTCGGTTAATGGCCCGCACATCAACCAGAGTAGAGAGCTACATGCAGATTGTTTTTGCAATCTCGTCTGCCTCTCTACTTCTTCCTATTCTGACCAATGTATGCTGCCCGTTCTGTTAATTATTGGTGTTACTCTTGTTGTTATCATAATATTTTATTTTTCTGATCTATATCTTAAGCTGTTCTCTGTGTTTTGACTTGATTAATGTCGAACAGATACTTGTAGCTCCTTCTAAAGAAAAGGGTGGAAGCATCTCATTTTCAGGCTGCATTCAGCTTCTTGGCTTCTGTACGTTTGAGGCATGTGTAGGCATATTCTGGCCATCCATTATGAAGATGAGATCTCAATACGTTCCTGAGGAGGCCAGAAGCACCATCATGAACTTTTTCCGCATCCCTCTGAACATTTTCGTCTGTGTTGTCCTGTACAATGTATGTTCCACTCTCTGCTTAGACACACTGTTTTATTTTAATTTTGTAATATGCCTGTGGATTGGGAATGCATGGATTGCCAGGGCTCGACATAAGAATCTACTTTTATATTGCACTTGTTTCAACTTAGAATCGGTTATGTTAACCTCGTTAATACCATGTCTAGTTGGAATAGCCATTATCTCATTGAACCTTGCACCTCCTTTCTTAAACATATATATATATATATATGTATGTATTTATTTTTGTCATTCAAAAGCAAAGAAAGTCTCTTTCTCTGCCAGCGTAGTCGTGTCTTTCTGACTAAATAATTTCCTCATCTGTGCAGGTTAATGCATTCCCTATCACTGTTATGTTTGGCATGTGCTCAATTTTCCTTTTCATGGCATCTATCTTGCAGAGGCGGTTGATGGTTATCGCAGATAAACCAAGTAAAATCCTCACTCCATGATCTTGCTTCTGTTGAGTTTAAAAATTAGACAACAAAGTGACTCGACTTAAACTAATGGGCTGTGTCATGAGTCTGTCTTGCCATGTAAAAGATTAATGCACCCCAGTCTCCTTTCCCACATGTTATACGGTCCCAGGACATCACCTATCTGATAGGCCCAATGCTCTTCTGTGTTACCGTGTAAAAGATTAGTGCGCCTCAGTCTCCTTTCCCACATGTTATGCGATCCCGGGACATCACCTATCTGATTGACCCAATGCTATTCCTCTAGATTCTTGATGGTTAAGTTAGGGGTACTAAATCATGTCTTGTGTGCTTAGGATGATTGCTGGTTTTGGTTAATTTGACGAGTCTTCCCTCTTGCAAAAGCCAGTCCACTTAATGCTACCTCTTCTTTTAGGGCCCAGGACCTGTCGCATTTATCCTGTCTAGGATAACTCATAACAATACTATTAGCTTAGCCACCTGCATTGAGAATAGAAATAGAATACATCAAACAAAGTGCCGCATTTGTTTTTGTTTCTATTGAAAGGAAAATGTTATGATTAATAACAATGCTACATTAGTATCTTCGTTCTTGGAGTTGAATGTTTGTGTTTGAAACAGAAACAGAAGACTGGGCAATGAAGGAAAGGGACACCGAGTCAGAACCACTAAACTTGTAACTGATGTTACACGAAAATTCTGGGGAGGCTCTGTACCACCAGCCACTTCATTTTGTGCATTGTGGTTTCCATCTCATGTCTCCGATACCACTTGACTGTAAAGGTACACCTCAAGAATGGTGATCTGATCTGCCCAACAAAGAAAGGGAGACAAACGAAAATGATAATCTGAACAATTTCGTTAGTGCTTTTGGTATTAATACTGAGTGGATTAGATATCTCTTGGCTATTACCTGAGGAGAAATCTCCATTTTGGTAAATCTGATGTTATTCTTTTCGCGGCGGGATCTGTAGTTTGTCCTGTTGCAATACTACATGTGCCATACTATTTCTATCATTGTTCTTCACTTATTTTTTTGGTAATGGAAATGCACTTACGAATTCAGGCATCCTATCGATCTTCATTTTTCTCAAAATATATGCATTTCTTGACGAGAGGCTTTGAGCATTATGATTATGATACGGACTTCTAATGACTATTGAAACCAGGCGAGAATCAACATCAAAGTATGTCTTTGCACAACCAAATTTGAGAGACACCAGTTTTACTTCAATAATCTATGTATTGAAGTTGGGCATCTACTTTAATTGGTGGCTTTGTTTTACCCGAATTACCAGAAAATGGTACAACATAACAATTTCAGAAATATTATACACTTCAACATCAAAATATACACCAATTTGTTTGAAAGTCGTTTATTTGCTCTACTAAATCTGTCCTTTTACTCAGCCAATGCATCTTTCTAAGTATATACTAATGATAAACTTGAATAATGTCAAAATGAAGTCTTTTTAATGATTTTAATTGGAAGAAATTTTGCGAGGTGCCTCAATATTCATCGTGAAAATCATGCCTATCATATCACTGTTACAATCGGTTCACAGCAGGGGCATGATAAGTAACCTTTGTTAAGTTCAGGCGAAATGCCACCTGTTATTGCAGCATAGAGAAGAGATAACTGTGCTTCAAAATAACTGATTACATTAATTACATGTTTTAATTAAATACATAAATCAATGCTTAATACAAAGATTTGACAGTGAAATCATATCACACGGCTACGTTTAGCATCTGAAGAAGCAACTTCCAAATCCCCGATGAAGAAAAGAATTTTGTCCAAAATTCCGCGGCAAGATCTCTCTTCATCCAGAGGACCTTCTCCAGCGAAGCCCCTTTCTGAACTAGAACCACGGCAGCTATGGCTACTTCCTTGTTTCTTATTCCTCCTTGAACCTAAATATCGTTGGATCTCACCTTGGTGAACAAGATAGTAGTCAGAACCTTCTCTAATTATCTTCAAACCCCTATATTGTAAAGAATGGGGAAAAATAATTTATTATTTAACTACTGATTGAATTCTAGATTGCACACTACATCCAACAAAACCTTTGAGGAAAAAATAAAGTGATGTTCTAAGATCAGAGTCAGTTAATTGACTTACACTCCAACTCGATCACAACGATCCTGCACTTCATAAACATCTTTCCATGATTTTGATCCCTCGGGAGCATAGAAAGCAGCACGATCTCCTCCCCATCTCTCCTTAAAAAGGTTAGACCATAGATCATTGTCGGAGGCCAAGAGCTTCCATTTCCTGCACACTGCACCACAATTTGTCAAATTTACCGATTTATTAACAGAAATAAAACTCTGAATCCAAGAAAGTAGCTAATAACTTGTCAAATGAGACTAAAACAATTTCTCTGACTATCTTTGTTCACGGTTATCAGTTACCAAATCCCACGTTGTCGTACCCATGCTTAGCTTGCAGCCAAGCTCACTCTTAGTCTTAATATGTGCAACAAGACAAAGACAAACAAATGCATTGATATCCTTCCATCAGCAAAACGGCTTCGATTAGCAGATTTTAGGAACTCATGAGCAAATTTCGATATATAGTTGATCATAACTTAGACGACCGTCAGAAAAATAGATGATCCCAATTGATAGAAATAAAAAAAGAGAAAGATATTTCAAGCTAATATACAGAATTGAATCCAGGCGAAGAAACCCAATTCAGATCTCATATTAACAATTGAACTGAACTAATCGAACGAACAATTTCTATCTCAAAGGCGCATAGAAATTGAAAATGACAACGGAAACAAATACAGAAAGCCACTGAATTGAATTGCATGAAATGTATTTTGTATTCAAAAAGAAATCAATCGAAGAATCGAAAGAATATTTACTTTTTGGGGAAACCGAGGCACACACTAACCTTGTTGAGCCACCGCAAGATGTTGGTAGTCCAAGAAACAAAATATCCTGTGACAGATATCCAATGGCAACCTTTCCATTTTAACAAGAACACGACCTCACTTTAGGCAATTCATGCTTTATGTGTTCTTACGCGCAGAGAGAGAAGAAGAGGGAAGGGAAGGGTTTCCTCGGATTCTGATTGAATCCTGATGACGGATGCTACTGTTCTAACTTTTTCCGTCAGTTGAAATTTCCAGCTACTTCCAAAACGAAAACAAAAAGAAAAAGGAAAGAAAATTCAACCGCTATTTGCTCGAGTAGAATCATTGTCATGTACTTGCTCTATCAGATCGTCCAAAATCTCACTTGACACGTGTCTAACCCAGGGTCGCGTAGATACAATCTTGTGCTATCGGTTGACTATTGCCTCGCAAGAGTTTTCGCCACGTGTCTGGAGTTTTCCGCGAAATAATTTTTTTTTATGGGATACCGCGAACCTTTTTTTGGAACATATTTATCACCGCGAAACTTGAAAATGTCAAGGATCACATTATCCAATACCCATAAATTTATTTGCAAAATTAATTAGAGTTTATTTCCGATAACTTGAAAAAACAAAATGAGGGATATTTTACCTGGGCCAGATTCCTTCCTTATTGGGCTACGATGGAGTTTAGGCTCAATATGAAAAATAGCCCAATAGGGGAACATTGATTGGGTTAATATTAGCCCAATAATCTTACCACTCTCAATTGACATGCAAGGAAACCGTTGAAAAGTATATTTTAGTAGTTTTTTTTTTTTTTTTTTTTTTTAAAAAAAAACCAGTTGCTTGAAATAATAAAAGAAAACCTTTATAGCTTAATAGATAATACTTAGCTAATCATAGTTTCTGGGTAAAAGTAGTTAAAATTATATTTAATTTATATTATTAAAAAAACCTTGACGCCAAGAATCTCAATCCTCAACCACTGGATTAGTTGCCAAGTTTGAATTGATGGAGTTTCATGTGGAGAAAAAACAAAACAATACAGGGGCTTGACTTGATTCTTTCTAAAACTGTTAAAGTCATTACTAATTTTAATTAGTTTAGGGTCACCACCTAATAATTATATTTTAATTTGATATCTTCCACAGAATTTTTTGATTTCAATAATTGCAAGGTCTAATATTCCAGCATGAAAATGGAAAACTTTACAGCTTATTAATACCATAGATATCCTTTCTTATATTTTATTTAAGTTTGGCTGAAACAGTTATCATATATTCTGGACTCAAGTGTTCGTAGATGATAACTTTGAAAAATAATATGAATATATTCCTTTATATAATATATTAGTATTATATGCCCGAACTTAAAAACATGATGGGCCTAACGTGCTGCATGAAGCTTACTTATATGATTGAATAAATGGGATTGCACTGTTATGCAGTGATCCAAACACGTGACAAAAATATATTCATGGCACCAAAATGACAACTTATTTTCTCTATTTTTATTTGATCAAGGGAAGGGACTGATATTACATTTGCCATTATTTGGAATCTTACTTTAAAATCAACTCTAACTGGTAAGATTCTGAATCTAATTCCTTATCTCACACTGCATGGCCGTGTAATGGACGGTGGCAACTGGAACATATCTACCTATCTATCTTCTGCTTCCTTGAAAGAGGTAAAAGAATGAATAGTTGTTCGATTTTTTGACTTTTCTCAGCCACTAGAGCTGGTGTTGGGTTAAGGGAATCGCCATTGCATTTGTAATTTTACGTCACTGGTGACATAGAGCTGGATTGCATGGTATGCACGTGCTGCTTACTCCTGCTCCATGACAAGTGGCAGCTAGCTAGTATTGATAGTGGAACCGAGTGAATCTTCATCCTGATAAAATGTTCCATATGCCCATAATACTCTCTTGGCATGGCTAGTCAAGTTAACGTATGGCAATTCTTTGGTTAGCACTATTTATAGGGAGAAGGGTTGCCATTCTTTCCTCAGAATTCAGCAAAATGCCATTTGAAGTTGTTTATTCTGCAAAAGTACGTAGACAAGATGTGATATTGCTTCGGTTCATCTTCAACAGTACATAGTCTGAGACGAGCCGAATCAATATCACTCTTGTATGCTTCATTGCATATATAGCTCTGGAAGGAGTTCTTGAAAAAGCATTAAGCTGATCTTATTCACAGTAAGAAGGAGGATCTGCAGAAGTAAACAAGGGTGATATTGCTTCTGCCCATCTTCATTGAATCATCACATTGGTGTAAGCTGAGCCGAATCAATATCACTCTTGTATCTTTGGCTGCATATCTCTTCTTTTCTTCCAAACCAAGCTATATATCCCTCAGCTTGTGCTGATTTGAGAATTAATAATGATGGAACTTCATTAATATATAATGGCTTAATTGTTCTTGATAAATATTATTTTATATGATGAATGGTTCTCTTGTCCCTTTTCTCCAATTCTTACCTCTGGGTCATGTACTTCACATTAATTGCAGGAAGAATCTTATATTCTTCATGCCCTGTTCGTCATTATGGCCACAGTACGGCACTCTTTCAATCTGAGAGTTCATTTGATATTAACTAGAAAATTCAACTTAATTTTAAGTCATCGCTTTGTATGTTCTTGAAATTATATTATTTCTCTGCCAAATTCATTTTGATTTCAGTGATGCTAAAGCTATCTCAATTATTCTTAGTGAGCTTTGGAAATGCATATGTCTGACGGATGACCAAAGACGGGTGCATTCCATGAACCAAGAGAAACTTAAATTTAATAATTAATTTAGAGCATCATATATTGGGTCTTATACATATATTTAACATTACAACATTCATGTTCGTGTTGACTCTATTATATAAAGATTCATCTTCTCTTGGAATTCATTAGCCGTCCAAGTTAAACGATTTATATGATTTTCAAAATGAAAAGATATGTTTTTAAAAGTTATGTACTTATATATTAAGAACAAATATACGATGAGTTATATAAAAAGTTATTATATCTTTTAAAAGATATAATATAAAAGGTCATTTAAACTAAAAAACAACAATAATTTTAATATTTTTTGAAAATGCTCTTTGATAAAAAATAGTTGTGTTAGTTGATAAAAATATTACACAATTAAAGTGTTATAATTCTTTATAGAATAATTATTTTTATAATTTATTGGTGAATAACTGTGTTGGTTAAAAAAATATATTTAAAAGGTTGTATCTCTTTAATAATATTAATTTGTCTCTTCGTTAAAGAATCATTTCTATTGAGAGTTTCTCTCCACAATCTTTGATGAAGGTCATGCCCATTGAATAACTGTCTCTTGATAAAAAAGTAAAATTTTCAAGTTGAATATTGCTTAATTTGATGATATTTGTAATTTTCAAGTGTTGTGACAACTCTTTGGCAAGGCCCTATTCATAGGTCGAAGGTCCCATGAATGGAAAACGGCATTAGTATTTATGATTAACTGATAATTTATGTATTATAGTAACCCAACCAATTATGAAATTTCCAAGCTATCAAATAAATAGGACTGCTTGGTAGGCAAAATTCCCAAGTTGTCATATTTCCATTCCATACATAAGCTTTACTCATACATAAATAAAAACGAAGGTCAGAATGCATGTCATGTTTGTTTTGGTACTCTTGCTGTGTTAACCAATGACATCAGGCTTCTTTGCTATAGGCTTCTAAGTTATGAAACTTGAAATTGGAAATGTCTAAATTCAGCATAAAGGGCCCTGGTTCCATGAATTGGATACGCCTGGAAGCTACTGGTTAGGTTCTGGTTGATTGAACAGACTTCAGTATCTGCGTTAAAAAAAAAAATCAAAGATCTAGAGAATAAAAATAGATATACTACAGTACAGTATGGATGAAACAAGTGCAAACTACTTTATCTTTGATATCCTAATACATGACAGCAAATAGCATCAAACCTTGACCCCGAAATATTACTCACCACTATAGAATGCCTAGTGGTTTCCAATGCATGTAATTGCTAGAAAGTGTAAAGAAAGAAAGACTCAAGGCTTCCTTTGCATGTAAAGGTATTTAAAGTACGTAAACAACAAAGAGAGTAAAAATATGAAAACATTGAAGTGATAGGTGAGCACAAAAGAATGCATGACATGTAATAATTCTAGTTGTATTTCTGAAGAAGTGAGTGTATTCATTCATACTATAACCTCACCATTCTGCCTCAATAAGCAGTTAGGTATCTCCCACCGGCAAATGGATATGTCTCTGAACCGATGCTGCATGAGAGATGCCATTGTTGCTGGCGTTCCCTTTAAGTTTAAATCGACTCGGAAAAAACCTTTGCCTCCAGTCCTAACTTATACTTGTAAAAGCCTTGGAAAATGTCCTTCATTTAAAAATGGAGATTGTGAGAATGAACAAGAAACTTTGAAATATCAACTAAAAACCAGAAGCACAAAGTGATACATTGATATACAGCCATTAGTATTCCTTAATAACTCACAATGATTAGTGCTACCAGTAGTTCCCACATGAGCAGGAACCATCACGAAAGTGATGAAATCGATTTGTGTCTCTTACTATGATTTCTCTCTTCACCACCTGTGACACATATTTTATTGCCGAGTGGCAATCACCGCAAACCCTAATGTTCTTCATTATGCGTATAGCGGATCCAGGAGAAGTATTCAGAAGGGCAAATGCTAAAGCTAACTTCTCACTATGATACTGTAACTTTAGTTCCTTCTCTTGTTGGTCCACAAACAGAAGCACGTGACTAGTGTCTGGAACATAGCCAATCTCCTTAATTTTCTCACTTAACTCCTCCCACACTTTATGGATATGTTCTTTCTGTGGATGCGTATCATCGTCAGACATGAACACATGAACAGAATTCTCAATCTCAACCCAGCTACAAGCTGGTTCCTTTTTCACCCCACTCTCTTTCATTAACTTCCTGACATTTGCAGCATCCCTCCACCTACCAGCAGAGGCATAAATATTAGCAAGTAATATGTGAGGCCCTGAATCAAAAGGGTCAAGCTCAAAAATACGTTCAGCAGCATAAGCACCCATTTCCATGTTCTTGTGCATCCTAGAAGCACCAAGCAACGCTCCCCAGATAGCTGCAGTGGGTTCAATTGGCATTTCTTCTATGAACCTCTTAGCTTTATCAAGAAGACCAGCTCGACCAAGAAGATCAACAATTGTGACATAATGTGAGACTTTTGGTTCTATATTGTACTTATTCATCAATTCAAAATAATAATAACCCTCATCCAAAAGTCCTGCACGGCTACAAGCAGTAAGAACACAGAGGAAGGTTATCTGATTAGGTTCAATCCCAATTCTAACCATTTCTTCGAACTGTTGTACAGCTTCCTTTCCAAGTCCATGATGGGCATACCCTATCAGCATTGAATTTAAAGAAACCACATCAAGCTTTACCAATCGGTCAAAAACTTTTCTGGCATCCTCAACGCTTCCAGACCTTGCATACATGTGAAGAAGAGTATTCCCTACAAAACCAACTAGCTTTCTGCCTGATTTAATCATATGTGCATGAAGCCATTTACCTTGCTCCAAAGATCCCATGTACGAACAAGAAGCGAAAAGGGAAGAATAGGTAAAGTCAGTTGGTTTAACATCTTTCCTTTGCATCTTCAGGAAAAGAGCAAGTGCTTCCTCTCCTTCGCCCTTCCGAGCATAACCGGCAATTAGAGCATTCCAAGAGACCTCGTTTTTCCTTGGCAGCTCTTCAAAAATTAGACGTGCTTCACCCATGTTGCCACATCTAGCATACATATCCACAAGTGAGCTCCCCACAAATATATTTGAATGACAACCATACTTCAGACTACATGCATGAATTTGCCTGCCATCCCCGTAGCTAGGTAAAAGCCCAGAAGATTTTATCAGGCTGGACAATGTGAATTCATTTGGTTTCAACCCATGGCGGAGCATCTGCGGAAACAAAATAAGAGATTCCTCAGGACGTTCATTCTGAGCATACCCTGTAATCAAGGAAGTCCAAGTAACCATGTCTTTGGACGGCATTTCATCAAACATTTGGCGAGCATCGTCCAAACTGCCACACCTGGTATACATAAAAAGAATGGAATTTTGAATAACAAGATCATCCTTGAACGTGGAATTAAGAATATGGGAATGCACTAATTTTCCTTCTTTAAGCTTCCCCAACTGGGTACATCTCTTTAACAACTTATTGTACAGGGTCCGGTCCACTTCAATAGAACCACGGTCGATAAGATCCAGAACATGGAGACCCGATTTGGAGTTCTGACTAGGACGAAGGAGATCCTTATCCTCAATAATGCATGAATTGTCATATTCGCCAACCTCTGAAATAGCTGAACCTATGAATGCAGCCGGTGTTACAGATTGCCAGAGTGTGCGAAAATCACCAGAATGCCGTTTTAGAAGTTTAACTGCAAATACAGAGCAAAATCAAGTATTAGAAAAATAAAGGAAAAACTATTAGATAATAGAAATAAAAATTCTCAGACTTGCCATGAGCTTACCAGAGCAGGGGAGTAAAGCTGTGAAGTTATCAGAGAATTGTGAAGCCGAAGCCGCTGTCATGCGGTTGATCATGACCTCAGCAATGAGCTTTTTGACCAAATTCTTGGTTATCTAATTTTTCTTCGCAAACTCAAACTCTGAGAAGGTGAGAACACAGGAGTCTTAGTTCAGGCGCCGGTTGGCGCACATCGAATTAGAGCTCTCCGCTTTTTTATGCAAGAAAAAAAAAAAAAAAACTCTATTACTTCATGAAAATTATGAATGAAAATGTGAACAGAAAACTAAGTGGAATGGAATAGCTATTTGACGTCATTGGTTAATAAATTTATTGATAAATAAAATATAATATAATGATACATAAAGTAAATAGTACATATTTAACATAATATATCTTTGTCCCTCACTACTGGCCACTTGAAATAAAACATTGCTTTGAACACAACTACACCTTAAATAAATAAATGTCTCTCATTAAAAATAAAAACAAATACTCTATAATTAAATATGATAGAGAAAAAAAATGTTAATTTAAAGGAGTTAAAATCAACTTAGAAATCTCATTAAAAAAATCAAACTTGAAATATAATGATAATCTCATGTATTTTTTTACTTATGATTAAATAGGATATTTGGGAAAAAAATGAGAAAATGGTGTGCTACTATATAACACTAGCATTTTTATATTTTGGGTTGAAATTCAACCAAGCCCTTTGTCGAACTCCTAGGTGCATCCCTCTTTGTACTAAAAACATTGTGAGTTAGGAATTTTACCGTTGAATTGGCGCCACTTTCACCGAAGTTCTGCTAACGTCCTCTCTACTGCGAGCGCTGAATGCACTCTTCACCAGTGTACGGTAAGCCTTTACTTCTGACCAACCAGAATTTGCCACGTGCATTAGGAGTTATGCAACAATGAGGTGGCAAAATCTGATAGCTATGAACCTCTGGCGAATTGTTTTGGCGCGCTGAGAGCTGCACAGCCGATTAGCAAAGGATTGATTGACTTGTTCACAATCAGAACAGTCAAGGAAACCGAGTGAGGAAAGAGGACTAGTCAAGAAGCAAATAATTTTTATTTTTTTTTTCTCCTAGGTCCAAAATAAACTCTCACCCCTTTCTGGGTCTGTGAGATACCATGATTTGAAGACAATCTAATCACATCCCATTATTTGTATTTTCATTATTTTCCGGGAAAATTTTTGTGCTCACTTTCCCGGAAGATCGCACGAAAATCTTGGAAAACTTCTTTTCAGGTTTGTTTCTCCTTCTCTCAGTTTGTTCAGTGATAGCATATGTGATGATGATATTGTATTAGGCGTTGTATATTGTTTCATTTCTTATTAATTAGATCCCCTCAAGAATTTCTGTATGTTTAGTGCTCTGCCTGCAGTTATTGAGGGCGGAATGTTCACGTTCGTTTCCTAACATTTTTGCTCAATAACCAAACTGAAAACTAATTTAATCCTTCTAGATACTAATAATTATTGTCTTCATCGTGTCGTTCCCTTAATCTTGCTTAATCTTATGGGAATGAGTGACCAGATGAGCATTTAATCTAAGTTTCTTTTTTGGGCCTTAGTAAATAGTTACTTTTCTTTGAGAGGTGTGTTTCAAATAGGTACTAAGCAGTTCTTAAATTCATCGCCTTATTGCAGGTCAACAATTGATTGTTGAAATTCAGATTACCCTCTCAGCTTTGATCAGTAGATTTTACGGCTATTTTGTTGGTGTCTTGGAAAAGGTCAAAGTACTTCGTGGGGCAAGCGTTATATCTTCATTAAAAACTTAAGATGAGTTGTGGAAAAAGCTGAAGTTCACTCTTCCCTCCATTAAATCGGTGATAAAATGGCAAAAGAGTTGATCATTCACGCCTCACCCATACCGGCATCCGAGTTACTTTTCCTCACTGTTGTTGCTATAGCTGATACTGTCAAAGCAGCTAATGGGGTTGTCATTCAGAAGGAAAATTTTAAGAAATTCTCAACTTACTTGGAGAAGATCCCATCTATGTTAAAGGCATTATCAAAGGAAGACTTGCACTTTTCAGAGAGCTGGAAAAATGCTGTGGATGGTCTCAACCGAGAGGTTAAAGTTGCTAAGCAGCTTGTTTCTGATTGCAGCAGTAAAAACAAGATTTATCTTTTAATCAATAGCAGAAAGATTGTAAAGCGATTGGAGCTTTGTACAAAAGATATTAGCCGGGCAATAAGCCTTATCCCATTGGCCTCTTTGGATGTTTCATCTGGTCTAAGTAAACAGATAAGCGATCTATGCCAGAAAATGTTGGATGCTGAGTATCAAGCAACTGAAACAGACGAGGAGATTTTGGGAAAAATTGAACTAGCAATTCGTGACGGCAATGCTGATCGATCTTACGCAAATCAGTTGCTAGCTTGTATTGCAGATGCCATCGGGATCTTTACTGAACATGCGGCTTTAAAGAGAGAATTTATTGAGCTAAAAAGTGAAATAGAAAATGCCAAGTCAAGAAAGGATATGGCAGAAGCTCTATATTTGGAGCAGGTTATTGCATTGCTTGAAAAGGCTGATTCTATAACTTCAGCGCAAGAGAAGGAGAAGAAGTACATTGAAAAGCGAAATTCTTTGGGAAGGCAACCATTGGAGCCTTTGCAGTCATTTTACTGTCCCATCTCTCTTGAAATTATGGTAGACCCCGTGGAGACTTCATCTGGCAAGACATTTGAGAGAAGTGCCATAGAGAAGTGGCTTGGAGAAGGGAAGAGTCACTGTCCCTTGACCATGTTGCCGTTGGATACTTCTATTTTAAGGCCCAATAAGACGCTTCGACAGTCAATTCAAGAATGGAAAGACAGGAACACCATCATTACCCTTTCTTCTATCAAATCCCAACTCCAAACAAATGAAGAACGGGAAATGATTCAATCCTTAGTCAAACTTCAGGATCTATGCATGGAAAGAGAGTTGCACCGAGAATGGATGAAAATGGAGAATTACTTTGCAGTTCTTATCGAACTCCTTGGTGGAAAAAATCGTGAAATAAGGAAGCGTGTTCTGCTCATTCTATCTTTACTTGCAAAGGACAATGAAGGGAACCAGGTGCCTACTAGATTCATCTCACTGCTAATTATAACACTGCACTTTTCAACAAGGTTCCCTATGGAGAAAATGCTGGTTTTTCATAAAATTTACTGATTTTTTGTTTTTTGCAGGAAGATATTGCTCAAGCAGATAATGCACTTGAATCAATTGTTCATTTGCTTGCACGCCAGATTGAAGAAAGCAAGTTGGCATTGGAGTTGCTTTTGGAATTATCTAGAAGTCATGCAGTGCGTGATCTCATAGGGAACGTTCAAGGAAGCATACTTCTCCTAGTGACAATGTCAAGAAATGATGACACTGAAGTTACCAGAAATGCACATGAGCTGCTGGAGAACCTATCCTTCCTTGACAAGAATGTCGTAGAAATGGCAAAGGCAAACTATCTCAAACCTTTGCTGCGGAATCTTTGTTCAGGTACTACAATGCAGCATAAGGGATTACTTTTAAAAAAAAAAAAAAAAAAAATGAAATGAAACTGAATATTAGGTAATTCAAGAGAAAGTGGAGACACAGAACTTAGTGAAATCAATGGAGTGATGGTGGAAACACAGGATATTTTCTTACAGATTTATCAACAAGATTATTATCCTACAATATATGGAAATGATTCCTCAAATTGCCAATTATGAATTTTCATGTCACAGTGAAGCTTTCTGAATATTTGACATGCACCCATGTACTCCCTAGTTATCGATACTTATTTATTTCCTTGATGCAGGATCAGAAGACATGAAGATAACCATGACTGAAATTTTGTCAGAAATTACTTTGACTGACCAGAATAAATTATCTATAATGAAAGATGGGGCGCTGGGGCCCCTTCTTCAGTTGCTCTTAAACGATGATATGGAAATCAAAAAAGTGGCTGTCAAAGCTCTCCAGCAGCTCTCAAGTTTGCCAGAGAATGGCCTTCAGATGATTAAGGAGGGTGTTGCTGGACCACTATTTGAACTGCTATATCGTCACAGTTTACAGTCACCAGCTCTGGGTGAAGAGGTAGCTGTCACAATATTGCATCTTGCCATATCAACCACTCACCAAAAAGCAGATGAAGGACAGATCTCATTGATAGATTCCGAGGAAGACATTTTTAAGTTCTTCTCTCTTATTTCCTTTGCTGAACCAGAAATACAAATCAAGATTCTCAGAGCCTTCCAGGCAATGTGTCAATCTCCCTCTGGTTTCACCATCAGAACAAGGTTGAGACAGGTCAGCACTTTTCTTTCTTTCAATTTTTTTAAAGAAAATATATCTGTGATGAAATTATAATAATAACCACGAACGGTTTGATCAAGTCAAAATAGCAATTTCTTTTTAAACGATTTCCATCAATTTTTAAAACATTTCTTTCTTGATTGATGAATATTGATGAGTATCATTGTTATCCTTCATGGCATAGAGGTGATATCATCATAAAATTATTAGGTTTCGTGTTATTGTTAATACAGATCTCAGCTGCTCGAGTATTGGTTAACTTGCTAGAACTCGATAACCAACCAGTGAGGGCCAATGCAGTGAAGCTGTTATATTGCTTGACAGAAGATGGAGATAGCAGCAACTTTTCATCACATGTGACTGAAAAGTGCATTAAGGTTTTGCTAACCTTCATTCATATGTCTGACGACCCAGAAGAGACGGTTGCTGCTATGGGTACTATCTCTAGACTTCCACAGGACCAACAAATAACACAGTGGCTTTTAGATTCTGGGGCACTTCAAACTGTTTTGGCTTGTCTCACAGATAGGCATAAGCATGCCTCACATAAAAGGTATGTAACAGAGAACTCTGCCCAAGCTCTCTGCCGTTTTACTGTCTCAACAAATCTGGAGTGTCAGAAGAGAGTAGCTCAAGAAGGCATCATTCCCGTGCTGGTGCAATTGCTAATTTCTGGAACACCTTTGGCAAAACAAAGTGCAGCCATTTCACTCAAGCAGTTATCTGAAAGTTCATACATCTTGAGCAGGCAAATAAAGAATCAGGGTCTATTCAAATGCTGCTTCGCAGGCCGAGAAATTGGCTGCCCAGCACACCTAGGAACCTGTACAGTTGAGTCTTCATTCTGCATCGTAGAGGCTAAAGCTTTGGAACCCCTAGTGAGGATGCTTGCAGAACCAGATGCTGGAACATGTGAAGCTTCATTAGATGCACTATTGACATTGCTTAATAGTGAAAGACCGCAGAGTGGAAGTAAGGTACTTGCAAATGCAAATGCTATTGCTCCAATGATCAAGTTACTGGGTATTCCAGCTGCCAGGTTGCAGGAAAAAACTCTAATGGCCTTGGAACGAATTTTTCAAGTAGATGAAATAAAAGCGAAGTATAAATCTATGGCGACAATGCCCTTGGTGGAAATAACCCAGAGTAAAGACAGTCGTTTTAGAAGTCTTTCTGCCAAAGTCCTTGGTCAATTGGGTGTACTTGATAAACAATCATCTTATTTTTAAGCAAAACATTTATTTTGTACCCAAATATGATAGAATAAAAATAAAAACATTTTGGGTTCTTGTTTCTCTTGAATTTGTATACTTATTTATAAGATGTTTTGGTTTGAAATCCACTAAAAAATTGAATAGACGGAAATTATAGAAGGGGATATGCTATTCCCCCTCAAAAAAAAAAAAAAATAGAGCCATTATACTATTTACCTGATACTCAGTAAACATAGCTCTCATGTTCCAAGGCCATTAGAGTCAGTCCCAATATGTAGGGGTGGGCACGGGCCGGGACGGCCCGGTGTCCCGGCCCGGCCCGAAGAGGTTCAGGACAATTCGGAACAAAATCTGATGGAATGAAACGCAACTGTATGTCCCGATGAATTTTCAGGACGGGACCGGGACAAGCAAAATTCCGTCCCGGTCCCGTCCCGAAATTGTCCCAGCATTCCGAGTAACTCCTCAACCTGTCCTCACAGCCCATTATGGTCTTTCAGAACGACAATTGTTTGATACCTTTGAATTCCATATTCGACTCCCTTCTCTTTTTCAGCATGCTTTCTACACCCCTAATTTTACTTTATACACCAATTTATATATATATATATATTTTAACCGGGACGGGCCGGGACAAATGGATCAGGATGAGAATCGGGACAAACCTATACAAAATCGGGACGGGACGGGATAAAAATTTTTTTTTTTTTTTCGGGACGGCCCAATTCCCGGCCCGTGCCCACCCCTACCAATATGTGCGTGTTTACAACAGAAACAAGAAAAACTGTCGACTCTCAATGATAAGATTTGTGTTAAGAATCCATCAGACAATGCATCAGATTCAAGAATGTGTGTCAGAAAATAGAATATACAATCTTTGTTCTAAGAATTTCACTTTCACTGAAATAGTATATCCCAATGATAACATTTCCTGACTTGCCCTGCGAAACATATGTAGTTAAGAAGAAAAACATCCTACTATTTTTTATTCCCCTGAAAACAGCATTGATAAACTTTTGACATGAGGATGATAACAAAGCCGAATTGAAATATTATATACAGAACTTAAGGCAATTGCGATAATCTTTGTACTATTCAATTAAGAGGGCAACCATGACCACCAACAATGCCTTTGGCAGTAGGGCAAGAAACCATGGGGCAGCCTTCTCCATTGTTTCCCCACCAGGTAAGGCTAATGTTGTTATATCCCAGAGCAACGAACAATAAGATTGTCATGAAGGCAGTTCCAGCATCAAGACCACCAGAGAGAACATAATTGTAGCGCTTCCACCATTCTGGTCTGTATCTATATACAACGAATCCAGAGAGAAATCCACAAATTAACCAGCTAGTGAAGTTGACTGCACTTGCAGGAGGCATCATAGAAGTAGCACCCAGCAACACGGGCATGTGGATTAGACGGATCCATTCTTGACTTGGGAATGCCTTTTGAGACATCCAAACTAAAAGAGGAGCAATAGCTCCACCAAGAAAGAACCAATTGACTTTGGGGTATTCACCAAGATCCCCAAAGATTCTGCGTGGACCAACAAGACCCCAAATAACAGATGCATCAAAAAATACACGATCCATTGGGCATTGCCAAGGACTATCTTCTGGTAGTACGTTCGTATCACAAAGGTTTGGGATTGCTTCCATCAGCCACCATGCTGTCACTGTGTATACAATTACTGCCACGATTGTTCCTACGACCTGTAATGCCGCTGAGTTTAGTTTTTGATACCTTTTAGCTTTCACATTATTTTATTGGACAGTAGTTTGTAAATAGAAAATAATTACTCATTTAAGATTATAAAGTAGTGTCGATGTAAAGTAAAATATGAAGAAGTTTTAAACCTAAATCCTTGTAAAGTATATGTGAGTGCTATGCTTATGCAACAGAACTATAACTAGTAAAACTCTTAGAAAACATAACTGACCTGTGCCATGAACATTGTTCTTGGTGGAATCTTCATATAGTGACCCAATTTAAAGTCTGCCAAAAAGGTCAGTGCTTGGGTCATACTAATATAGCCATAAACCTTGAAGCACATGTTAGCAACGGGGCGCTCAGGATACATATAACCAATGATGTACTCTGTGATGATGTTTAAACCTGGTTGCTGTCAAGCACAAAAAGATGAAATTTTAGTGTTTTCTTGAACAGCAGTTTGAAAACAGCGAGTGGTAGAAGCGCATTATTAAGATACCTGATTCGTAGTAGCTGAAATTATACCAATAGGAAGAGTGAACCCGACGGAAATCGCACAAGCTAGTAACACACCCCACCATGGCAGTTGAAGTGATTCTTTGTAGTATTCACAAGCAAAAATAATAAGAGCAATGTTTAGCACAAGGATGATAACGAACCACCACGTGGGCACTGACTTGTATCTCTTCATAAGTCTTGTGTGGATGTCCATTTTCTTGGTGCCTCCAAAGGCCCTTTTGCTTTGGTTCCATATTTCTCTGCAAAAGACAATTGTCAATGAAATTAAGCCTTTACAGAATATATAATAGCTTTACTACATTATGATGGCCTGTTTCACATAGAGAGAAAACATTTAGAATTTGGTGGGTTTGTTCATAATGGTTAATTGTAACGGGAAAAAGGAAAAAGACAAATTAAACAGAAAAAAGAAAAAAAAATCATGCGTCATTTTTATGAATTCTAAACAGAAATTTTATGTGCTTGCTTTTAACTAAGGCATGAAAAACCTTTTACGATGTAAAAGTAGGAAATTTTAACATCTTCGTCAAAGGAATAATTGTTGCAGATGATCACAAACATAAAAACAAAAAAAAGCCAGTTTAGAGAAAAACAAAATATCTGCAAGAAAATTCAAGTCTATTTTTTGAGTGTATACACGTATAGACTTAAAATGAAACATTTAAGAGCTTACATAAAGGAATCTTGACAAACAAGAAATATGGTGATACAGTTA
This sequence comes from Bauhinia variegata, assembly GCA_022379115.2. Classification (NCBI taxonomy): domain Eukaryota; kingdom Viridiplantae; phylum Streptophyta; class Magnoliopsida; order Fabales; family Fabaceae; genus Bauhinia; species Bauhinia variegata. Next base: position 18,691,421 of record CM039431.1, on the reverse strand, counting down.
GATGCATGAATTGGTGATTACCTTCCATTGAAGAGTAGAACATGCATAATAGTAGCAGAAAGTGTAGCAAATCCAAGACCATATGTCATTGCAAAGAAGGTGCTAAGATGCACAGGTCCAATCTCTGAATAAGCTTTTCGATCCAGATGGAAATTAGCATCAACGATACTTGCAATATCATATACTGTCCCATTGGCCGTAAAAAGCTTACTTGAATATATAGGAAAGTTCTTGGCGTTATAGGCATTATTCCAGTATGCTAGGGGAGTCATAACATACATAACAAGAAAGAATCCAACCGCAATATTAGCAGTGGCAAACCACGGGCTAGCTAATGGACTGCCAAGGTAAGAAGAAATTGTAGACCAATCAATCCCAAATGAACCAATTCCGAGACCTTTCATGCCAGAACCCAATTGATGAGCTAGCACTGACCTAGGAGCAGCCCAACAGACCCAAGAGAAAGATGTCAACATAAAAAAGAGATAGCCTGGAAGGACATAGTAAGCAAATCCTGAGATCAAAACCAGAAGGAAAAACTGTGTACGAGTTGTGCCCCCTTTAGGCCTTTTTGACTTTTCATGAAGAGCCCTGCATCATTTGACTTGAATTAGTATAGTTATCTTGCTTATAGTCTTACGGAAATTAAGACAGCATTAACTGATCGAGTACTTACGTGAATAGTGAGACTTGAACCAGATTAGAAGGCCACCACATTTCCCCTGGTTCAACCAGAAACTTCCTAAACATTCCTGCCCAACCAAAACCCAGTACCTAGAATTGAACAACGAAATCATTAGTTAATGTAATACAGAATAACGAGAATTTTTTTCCGGGGAGGGGGAAATAAAGAGAATCTTTAAAAAGAGAAAAATAATCACTAAGAAAATCATAGCCATGGGTCATCGTATTTTGTTGTTTTCCGTTTCAGATCTGGACTATAATATAAGAAAATAATGTTACAAATATCTCAAGACAACCAATCATTCAAATAATGGTTTGTAGCTCTTCTTTCTCTTTCCCCTATCCCCTAATACGAGCGAAAATTGAATCCCAGCTGATCTAAGTCAATAGAACAGTTTGACACCAAGAAATAAAAATCAAAGAATATCCTAAACATTACTTATATCATAGAGCATATTCCATGACCGCATAATTATCCTGAATGTGTCCTCATGGACCTAATACGATTTAGAAATAAGAAAAAACTAGTAAGCAAAAAATTAAACAGAGATCAACAACAATAATAGAAGAGAAAGAAAAAAAACGAAGATTGAATGGAAAAAGAACCTGAGTGGTAAGCATAACCAGGAAGGCTGGAAGAAGAGTGAGCTTTCTCTTGTAGATGAGCTTAACTGCACTTAGAATATGGGTAGCATAGACGGTTCCCGCACCAGAATTGGCAAAGATAGTGATAAGGACATGCTCCTTAATATTGAAGGGCCCTGGGTTCAGCGAGAATTCAAACCGTGTATCCTTGAAGAAGACACGGTTTGGCAACGTCTTCGCCATGAAATGGCCAATTGGAACCACAGCAATTTGAGCAGAAATTGAAGAGACACTCAAAGGCTGTGTCCTGTACCAAAAGAACTGGTTCACAAAGGAGAGAATGACACAAGAAACAATACCCAGAACCCACATTCTGAACGTAAGCAGAGGCATGTTGGGGTCATCAGTTTTTGGCACCGTGAGATCTACTTGTTTGATTGGGCAGTCTTCATTCACGTCCTCATAGTCAGAGGCACTCTTCTGCTCAACCTCAAAAACCTCAGAAGCCATGGCTAAAATGCAGAGGAAGTATTCTCCGGCTCAAAAACTACTCTGAAAGGAAAAGAAGAAAGAAAAGAGCTTGAGACGTTACGCATACAGAGAACAAACCCAAAGGGAAGCAGAGAAGAAGATGGAGAGCACCAACACGAGAGAACGAGATTTCAATATATGTGTATAGTCAGCAGTAACTGACAATATGAGGAATTAAGAGACGATGGCCATTCCCATGAATGAGATGAGCACAAAAAAATAACTATACCAACATTTATAGGCAAAAATGCGTTATCCATCACTTGACACTACATACACAGCGCTGTGAAATCATTTAATTTAATTTAAAACTATGGAAAAGGTGGGAAATTTATTTATTTTATTAATTTGTTTGTTTGTTTAGAATTGGGGAAAAGGAAATCACGAAGCTTTATGGGAAAACATCGCTTTCAATCGTACAGGCAGAGCATAGGTGGCCATCAAAGTATTAGTGGCTCGGTCAACTCTATCTCTATGATTCCGGATATTGACAAGCGGATAAGAACGGGAATCGAATCTTTTCCAATTAATCACAATGAATCTTCAGTTTTAATCTTCTATATCCCAGGAGATTCCTTAATTTTCGAAATTGTTAATTCTCTTAATAAAAAGTAATAATGATAATTCAAAATAAATCTAGATAAAATATACGTAGTGATTCATTGCATTGCTTTTTTTTTTTTTTTTTCTAAATGTGCTTCATGAGTCAACATAGTATCATAATTCTTCCACCCTTATTTTTACTCTTTTAAAATTTTCAAATAAATATATATAGTTTAGTTTAAGAATAAATTATAACTCGTACAAAAAAAAGAAAGAATATCTTATAAATCTTGGAAATAAAAAATTACTTACCCATTATGCAAGTACAGCTTGCATAATATATTGACCTGTATTGGCAGTATTAATAACAACTTTATATTGGTATCGTTATTCTGAATATTTAAGCAATGATAAAAATTATTAACGAACTGACAGAATTTGTTATTATTGTTTGAACTTTTTATTATAATCTCAACAGTCACGTGATGTATGCAGTCCAAAATAGAGTTCAAATCCATTTGACGCGTTGTGGTTGTGGACCGTAAATCTAATCTAATTGGATAAAAATAAAAATTGATTAGTTTTGTTAAAATCTATTTTTGAGTTTATACTCTTTTTCGATAAGTGTTTATTTTTATCTTTTTAAGAGTTTGAAAACTCTTTTTTATCTTTATCTTCTTTTTTTTTTTTCAAACTCTCCATCCCAGAATGTGAATGCATGTGCTGCTAAAATGGTAGTGGGAACATCGTGAATCCAATGATGCCCTTTCAATAAGACTATTTAGAACGAGTAGTAGGTAAGTCAATGAATGATTAAATGATATGACTAAATCATAAATTTTTAAGTTTATTTTAAAAATTAAATAAAACATTATATTTCGATAATTACTATTTGCCGTGTCAAAAACAACATATAATAACTCACGTAACACTAATTTATTTTAGAATGTCAATCATAAATCTAAAACTCTGATAAAAGTAAAGATAATTTAAATGGTTAAGAATCTCTTTTAAAACATTATAAAGTATTAGTATTTTGATAGTCTAAAATTGGAACTCCACCTCGTCACAGTATATATAAAGTATATTTCTATGTCAAAAAAATATTTAAAACTCTTAAAAAATTTGATGACTGTGAGAACCTACCCATCCAATTGAGTGTGCTTGCACGTGAAACGATGTCACATCACCAGAAACATAAGGTTATATTGGTCAAAGTCAGTACCCAGTAACCGTCATTGTCCCTATCAATGCTTTGCGACGCTGACCTGACCGGCAAACCTTAGATATTGAAACAAAATAATAATATAAGGTTTCTAGAAATTTTTGGCATTAAGATGTGAGGTTAATTTTTTGTACGGGGTAGGTTAATTGTATGATATGAAATAGTTAATGCATACTAAATTATATTTCATAATAAATTCTTGCCACGTTTTTATGATATACTAACACAGCCATAGAGCAAACATAAAATTTCCACTAAGAAAAAGACGAGAGCACGTTATTCATGGCTCTAATTATACGGCAATGGCTGAATGGACGTTAGTGGATCTCAAGGTTCTCAAAGGGCAAATAATTAGCTCCATCAGTGCAAGCAGACAATTCCATTCCCTCACCTTTTCAACGGGAAGGAACACGCTAAGGAGAGAGATACAGACCACTTTTTTTCTATGTGTTATTGATATATTTGTTTTATTTTGATCATATGTCTAATAACTCCAACCATATATATGTCTGAGTGAAATTGACCATAAGGAGTACATTACACGGTGTATTCAAAGTCTAAAATAGATGTATCTTCCTTGTTGTTTTTCTACAAGTTGCTGGTGCATTCTAACGTCACCCACCGGAAATTAATTGATATCAATCCAATATATTGAGACTTCTCTAAGTCAAGCCCCCACTTCAATGTGAGCATGCACACTGCCACACCCACAATCCAAGTGCAAACTAAGGCTCCGTTCGGTTAGCTAAAAAGAAAAAAAAATAATAAGAAAAAAAATAACTCAAAGAAATGGAAAGAAAAATAATAGCCTTTAAATCTATTTGGTATGTAATAGAAAGAAAAATATTTCCTTTCCTTTATAATGTTTAGTTTGCATAAAAATTTAAAGAAACAAAATATATATTTTTGTGTAAGTATAAATTTATTTTTCTCTTAAAACTATATATATATATATATATATATATATATATATATGTCTTTATTTTTTAATTTAATTATCATAAATTTCATGATTGATATTAAAAAAATTAAATTAAATTTTTATAATATAATTTTAATTTTATAACTTGATTGATATACAAATTTTATTGTAATTTTAATTTTATAATTTAAATTTTTTTGTAAATGAATTTTTTTTTTTTTCTTTCTCTGACTTTCCTTCAAATTTGAAAAGAAAATTATAACCTCCAAATGATAGAAAGTCGTATTTTGAAAAAATACACTTTCATTTATCTTAAAATTTTCATTTATTTTAAAGCTATTAAATAATACAAAACGAAAAAAAAAAAAAAAAAAAAAAACGTATTCTTTTCTTTCCCTGCATACCAAACGAGCCTAAGAGTTCTGTTTTTATATATATATATATATTATTTTTTTATTATTTATTTCTCTTATTTTATTTATTTATTTATTTTTATAATTTTATCCTTATTTATAAGAGGCGTACTCAATTAGTGTTTGGCTTTAGCATGTGCAGAACCTCAAAGTTAGCCTGCCAATGCGCGAATCAAATTCCAGAGATGCGGCGTGACAGTTAAGGCAGACGAGGACTTCGTTTATGAAGATTGATTAATAGTAAGGCAAGGCAACAGCTTTGGCGGGACAAGTTGGGCAAACAGCCAAGGAGCAACCTTTTCATCGTTGTTTCCCCACCTCACCAATTAATGATAATAAAGCAATAAACGACAATGTTGTCATGATGGCCTAGTTGACTCAAAACATCATGGCCGTTGAGGAATGCGTTGTGAAGCAGCAAAAGAAATGAGATTGCATAATGAAGATGAATTCTTCTCCTATGAATCCTGTTTGCCAATTTGCAATCTTAAAAAACAATGACCGTGAGTTGCCTCTGTTAATTGCCATTGGCCAATAGCCATAGGTCAGCCACCAGCACCGCCTTAAGAAGGGGGTCAGGGCAAGTCCGTGTGCCATACTTTGCAGCACAACTAGTCAAAGCCTTGCACAGAGCAGCCACCCCAAACAAACAATAAAAAACTTTAACCTGGGCAAACTTACATGCTGCATGCCTGATCACATATTTTGGCACAAGAAGTTATATCAGTTCAGCAAGGAATATACCAGTTAAATATTAAGTATCCTAATAGCAAGCCATAATAAATAAGAGATGAAAGATACTTTCAATCACTCTATCCTCTCCTCTGGTTTCCTTTTATCTTAAATTGTTCCCAAGTTAACGTGCGTTGACTCAAATCTCCAATAAACCACCGAGAGAACTCCACCTTTGATCTCCTCTCTTCACAACTCCACTCTCACATGCATATATTCATCCAACTTGAATCTTGTCAGGGAAATAGATAGAGATAAAATCACCTGTAACCCATTGTGTCAAATCATCTCTGGGCAATCACTAGAACAATCTAAATGACCTCCAATCAGAAACCTCGTAAGTTTTTAGGAGAGTTACATGTAGTGAATAAAGTTCATATAGACAAAACACTAATAGCAATGGATTGGACAGAACAGGAAACGGACTTCAGATTGGGAGGTAACCCCAACTCTATCAAATACAACAACATACACTTACACAGCAAAAGATGAACTAATCTAAAGATAAATGGATAATACACAGTTAAGGTTTGGTATTTATACATCATCGGACTGAAGAATCATAGAAATTTAAAGATGATATACATTTCTTGTCATCGTATTCTCACAGAGCCTACCAGTCAATTTTGGTAGTGTACTATCTATCGGGATTATAATAAAGATTGGGATTAACATCAGAGGCTTCTGTGACATTATACACCAACAACCAAATGACTATATAACCTGGTATTCAAGAAACCAGTAATCAAAAGTTGTATACTGACGGTTTGAGGAAAATATAAGATAAAAATTAAGCTACAAATCCCAATCAAAATCATATTTAACAAAGAAAAATGACTATAATCATATCCAGGATGCATTTCTGATTTTATTGAGTTACTTTTTACGTGAACAAGCAAAGAACAGGGTTAAATTCAAAAGCATTCGCGTTAAAAGATTCAGAATACATGTCTGCATTAGATTTATTAGCCACACTTTTAACTCTTATTACAACTGTATTAACAATTAATCGACAATTTTCCAACATACTAAAGGCATATGAGCAAGTGCAGTGTTCCACCTTCTTCAATAGATAAATTTTTATAACAAACAAGCTCGTGATCTGAATCAATATTTAAACCATATAAATTAGACATTTTCCTCAAATACTAGCACCATCCACATCTTTAACAAAGCGCCCTCAAATGAAAACGACAACGTTTGACGTGATCCTAAGAAAAGCAATTCGATGGTAACTCTGAACTGCAAGGCTGGTCTCTCGCCCTCTCATAAACATAACCTCCTCAAAACGAGCGAATCCTACATAGAATTGTCGTTTCATGATTCAGCACGGTTTACCGTTCATAACGAAGTTTTCAGTCAGCAGCCAACGATCATTAATAATAGAGGGTCAACGGATCGGAAAAGAAAAAAAAAAACATAACATTAATCACCTGTAAACGGCATAATTCATCGCTTGCCACGATGCCCGCCTCCTGATCTTGCACCAGGATGGCGAGCAAATTGGAACCTTAAATTGACCGAGTTGCGGTCAAGCTCGTCAAATTTGTAACCTGCAAAATCAAGGTTCACTGATTTACGCTGAACAACTATCCACGTTCTGAATGGCGAATTAGCGCGTCAGCACACAGATGATATATGACATTCCCTACCGAGCTTAACTTAAGATATATTGAAATCTGAAATCGTTCACACTCAATGCCCAACATATGCGTAAACATGAGTCCATCAATTATAACCAAAGGGGCAAAAGTGTAACCAAGAGAGAGATGAGGAAGAAAGGTGAGCAACCTCAGTCAGTATACTGGTCTACCAACATCTTCCGCCTTCACTGAGAGATAGAATATTTGGAGAAGAATATCCTACTTCAATTAGGCTAGGTATCTTTGTGGAAGGAACAAGTGAGAAAAAAGCATTCTGACACCAAAGTAACTAAGCGAGAAGGTGAAGTTCACCAGACGAGACACGCCCTAAACCAGGAGAGTGATTGTTTCCATATCTCGGAAGTATCGTATGGCTGGCACTCATAGTTTAACACAAAATCTTTTAACCAGAGCAACGATAACATATGGTTTTCAACATTATCGTTGAGCATGATAAAGCTGGCAAGAAGTGATTTTTTTTTAAAAATGTTATTTTAGCATAAAGCAAACTGTGAGCTTTCCAAAATTGAGCTCGCTTTCATCTGAGTCAAACCAGCCTCCATTCCCACCCCATAAACCCAAAAGAGAATCGGGAGTAAGTTAATTAGTCCTCCATTAGATTTAGCTGAAATCAGCGTAACTCTCTTCTATTTTCATAACATATACAAAAACCTTCCTTAACCTTTAAAATGATACCACAATGTCCAAGAGAACCCAACTATTAAAATATAACTTTCTCCCGTCCCTGCCCCAAGTGATGAATATTTCTCAATTATGACAAACCAAATCTTCACAACTCATTTAGCAACGATTCCACAGTCCTACAACAACTGAAAGAGAGATGGTAACGTGAATGACGTCGGTAAGTCGCATACAAAGATGAGTTTTCACGCTTTGTTGGTAACATTCCACTGATTCCAGGGAAATTTCTAAAGAAAGTGTTCTTTTCAATATACGCAGCAATTAGGCATAAAGGAATGTAACACGATGGATTGACCAATACATGCATGACACCGTTATTTGACAGAAAGTGTGCTATTTCATTATAAGCAACAATTAGGCATTAAGGAATGTAACAGCTTAGACTGTCCAACACATGCATGATAATGCTATCTGTAGAATCGAAGTAAAAGAGGGCATACCCTGCAGGGCTTCCATTGCAGTTGCGGCATGGGCTGGACTCGCAAAATCAACAAAACAAAGCACCAGCGGATCACCCCCAGGCTGCAAATGAAACCAGTCAAAAATCCATCCATGCAAAAAATTATAATTTTTTACCATTTAATTAAACTTACCTGTCTTGATTCCTTGCTAACAAGTCTGACTTCTTTGTAGCCAACAAAAGGACGAAATATATCTGTACCTCAGTTAAGAAAGAGGAATATGCAATTAAATGCAATAAAATAAGCGGAATTAGATAAAAGGATACGAGCTACTTCCCGTCTTGTACAGTTAGAAGGCAAACCCTCCACAAACAATGTACTAGTAGCATCAGGAGGAAGGGGACGATCAGACCTTCCACTGCTTAACCCTAGTGTCTTGTCCTTTATCGTTGTTCCTGGGTCCACTCCCCCAAGACTCACAGCACGTGAATCATCAATAGAATGAGTGGGAAGTCCCCCACCAATGGTTCTAGTAGACTGTCCCGCACCATAAGATGGAACTTGCTGAAACACTTGGCATATGTTAGCCTTAAACATATAGGCCCTTCTAGCACACCAGAATTCTCATGATAAAATAAGATTGAACAGGATCTCAAATCCATCCCTGTTCTTATGATAAAAATCTGATTAACTATTTTTTATCCTATTCACATACATAACAACCACAATATAGAATTAAAAGATCCTATCTGCCCAGAAACTCAATATGCCAACCAGGGCCATAACAGGTCAAGATTAGTAACCATGTAAGAATAGTAAATATAACTAAATACCGCACTACGTAGATAACGCTCATAGGATGCTTCAAGGGATTCAGTATCTCTAATTACTCGGAGACCTCCTCTATCATCATCGCGGGGATAGTAATTGGCCAAGTCATGACCACCAGAGACATCTTCAAAAGTAAGCAATATTTTCAATTAATAAGAGCTGGAAAGGGCTAGAAAAAGAAAGCAGAAAAGAGTAATTATTGAAGGCTAAAGATCAAATTACTTGATGAGGGTAAATTTATAATCTAAGATATAAACCTTCAGATTGGAGAATATTGAATTTGAATTTAAAACATAATGATTTAGCTATTAAAAATTACATATCTATGAGGAATCATATTATAATAGATTTAGCACATTATAAGACCAACCAAAAATACTATGAACACTGGCTGCAAGGTCACAAAAAGTTGATATCATGTAACCAATATCAGAACTCAGGTCACATTTAGTTAGCCTCGTCATATTTGTTTTTAGTGTGAGTACCGCAACTTGAGAGAAGCAAACTAAATTTTATATCTGCGAAAGCATGTAATTTGCACACCAGCAATGCGGAGTTCAAGATCCGGCACCTTTCCTGTCTTTATAAACTTTCTCTTGACAACGTAGAGACAGCTCACTTAGATAATTGGAGACTACCATGAGTGGATAATAGCATAACATAATCTTTGTGGCATAATGCGAAGGAATATAACTTGTAGCGCTTATTTGGGAGCTAATGTTCTTTACATAGGAAGAAAACTCTAGAATAAAATTCCCCACTGTTCAATCAGGCGAAACTTGATAACTCCTTTACACTAATACCAGTGAATCTCCAAACCCACCCTCTAACTGAATCCTCGTGCAGGAAAACATAAGATAATGAATTCCATATATTTCAACAAATTAGGCAATTGACCACACGTTAAGAGACTTGACATTCTGATATCAACAAACTCGCTTAAACAATTTCACGATTCCAATTTCCCTCCTATTAAAATCAGATGCCAATTGGGTGCAGTATCTGAAAACCCTAAATAATAGTATTACCGAAGCAGTTATTACAAGTAAAATAGAAGGCGAACAATTGACATACCGTAGTCGGTACGCGAGCGCTTTCCAGCGATCGGGGGAATCACCGACGACCGTGAGTCGCCGTATCTCCAATACGCGTCCGACATGGGAACGGAGACAGTAAGACAGCAAAACAGAGGAAAAGAGAAACAGAAACGAAAAATAGACGGGTGTATCTATCGGAGTCTTCGATATGTATAAGGAAGAAGAAACAAGGGTTAGACTATTACGTGTTTTACGTATACAACGTAGCCAAGCACCAAAATGACAGAATCCTAAATGCAGATGCAGACTACGGAAGCAAGGCCCCGTATTATGGATATTTATTTATTTCTGACGAAGAAAGTCCACTCATCTTTTTTTTTAGAAGTAGACTACAATTTGACCTGAAATCCTATGAAATCTTTTGTTTCTTCCTTTGTTGAATGTTTTATTTGACTTCTTTCCTTTTTAGGAAGTACAATGTCTGTGATGAACTAAACTAAATGTAGATTTTTCTAATCTGATAAACAATTATATGCCAAAGCTTGGTATATAATTTATATACAGATTTTGAATAATATAATTCGAATCATGTCATAAATTTTTATTTTATCAAAAACTAATAAAATGCATTCAAATGTCTAAAACATAAACCGGGAAGATTATATATATGGGAAAATGAAATGAAAATAATATTAAACTTTGTCTTAAATTGAAATGACAATAATATTAATTTTTAATCAAAATAAAGATTTATTGTTATTGCTTCTATTGTATGAAACACGTGCATTAGTTTGTGATATGTAAAAAATTCAGTCCCTAAAACATAGTAAGAAGCTAAACATTTACAAAGTCAAAGTCAAAGTAAAATTATGATAGAGTTCTTATTATCAAGATATTATAAATAAATATTGTTATTAATGTTGAAAAACTCAAAAAAAAAATACCATTGAAATTCTTATAATTCCTACTCAAATCCGTAACATTAACTTAGTGTTAGAAGCTTCACACTTGACTAACCTCAAGCTATTCTTTGTTGACCTACTAACACTTTCAAATCAAAAAGCTGTGAATATACACTAACTGTGGACAATCAAATTTACATAGTTGATGTAGTGTCTTTCCAATAATAGAATTTTCATTCAAGACAGTTATTTTGAACCACAATCATCTTATTTCATGAGATGTAAGGTTTGAGACCAAACTAATATGAATCGAATCACACAAAACTTGTCCAAAAGCAACGATGGAATAAAACACTGTGACACTAGAAACTTTTTTACATGCAATTATGCATTAAATAGCAAGTGATGATCAAACACCGGACCAACCTTGGAGAGATGATGTTGAAAGTCTTGTCATTTTTGTCAGCTATTGGTTGATTATTGAAAATGGTTGTTACACTTCATTTTCTGGCACCTTGCAGTGTCGCTGTCAACCTCGCATCTTTTATTAATTTTCCACCTTTCTTATCTCTGATTGGAGCAATCTGTGGTCATCAATTGTAAAATCTCACTACTTATATCCCAGAAGAAAAAATTGAAGAAAAATCTCAACTTTTAGAGTTAAGTGGCAATCCCTTGTTATCTTCAGCTTAATGAGTTTTGTAAATCCGATGAAATTGGATTTGGAGCAGCAGTTGAAGTAGTACAACGTAAAATGTTTAAATGGGGCAGAACGATCTGTCTATCCAGAATGTTTGATGCACCATGTCATCACCGTGCACGTGTTATCGTGCCGGTTTGCGCGCGTGGGAAACTTTCCCTCTCAATCAAGTCTAAATTATTAGAGCTGCAACCGTGGAACAGGGTCCCGAGTCAGTCTCGCTCGGGTGAGTCATGGAAAATTGCTATTCCCTTCTCTTTTCTCTTTCTTCTCTTCTCTTCTTTCTACCGAAACTTTCTGATTATTTCTGATGCTTATTATTGGGTTAAACCATAAAAAAAATTCCGATTTCATTCTTCAAGCAAAGAATAGTCTTTTTCTGACTTCCTTGTAATAGTTTTCAAGTATTTTCTTCAATTTTCAAATCACTTTTGGGTTTTTACAGCTTAGATCAACTTCATTTCTTTAATGGGTTCTCTTTTTTCTGAGCATTTTCCTTCTCTTTTCCTGCTACAGGAGTCTATCATAAAAGCATTTACATTTTTCTCTTGTTTTGTTGGAATGGGTTTTATTTTAATCTTTTGCGTATTATAATATGCTTAAGTGTTCTGGTTGTTTAGTCTTGTATAGCGGCCCTGTCTTTGTCTTTTTTCCAAACTCGTTATATCTTAAATGGGAACCTTCACTCAACTTTGTGATTAACGCTGGTCTAATCTTGCACGGCAACGCCTTATCTTCTTCTTATCTTATTGTTGCAGACTTTCTGCGCATCACTGAGCTTGTTCTAGGTAAAGTCTGAGCCTTTCTGCTATCTTGACTTACTGAGATTCTTCTTTTGTCCAGCATGTGAGGTGATTCACCAGGAATCGTAGATAATTAATGGCGGAACTGATAGGACCTCGGTTGTACAGCTGCTGTAATTGTAGAAACCATGTTTCAATTCATGATGATATAATTTCTAAGGCTTTTCAGGTTTGTTTCCTTTTTCTTGGATACTATATTTGCTGTTGCTTTCATTTCCTGATGGTTTATCATCATCGCTATTACCTCTTGAAACATCTCGTGGAACTGCCTATTACCCTTTGTTTCTAAGCTGTATTATCAATCTCCAGTCTCCATTCCCAAAACCCCTTATTTTCTAGAGGAAAAGACAAAAAAAAAAAATAGAGCAGAAAAAGTATCAGAATTCAATGATATATTCGTCGGCATGATTGCAAAAACTAGTTATTAGATAAGGAAAGGGCAAGTGTAAATTCTAAGTGATTTCAGGAGGGAGAAAAGAATTGAAACCTTGTTCTGGAAATGAGATCAGCACAGGAATCAGATCAAATGTTCAAATCTGACAGAAACTACGTTGATTTCAAGAGGCAATTTTTTTTTTTTTATGCTGATAGGTCTTTTCTCCCTCTCTCTGACCTGGTTTTTGGTTGACAATCTTAGTGTTCATACTTCAGCCTTTGAGTTTAACTCTGATAAAAGCTTTCCCAGATCATTGGCCAACATTGTTTTGCATAATGTTATAAATAGGGAAGAAATGGTCGAGCTTTTCTATTCTCGCATGCTATGAATGTTGTGATAGGACCAAAAGAAGATAGGCATCTCTTAACTGGACTCCACACTGTTGCTGATGTCTATTGCGGGGATTGTCGTGAAGTGCTGGGTTGGAAATATGAAAGAGCTTATGAAGCATCACAGAAGTACAAGGAAGGGAAGTTCATACTTGAAAAGTCAAAAATTGTGAAGGAGAACTGGTAGTATTCTTTGATGCTCTCCTCAATCTATTCGTTCTGGTGTCGATGTAGGCTCATTCATGCACCATCATGTTCCTCTTGTACAGCAACTTCTTACCCATTTGAAATTTATCATTGTTTTCCTCAATATCATTAGTCCCTGGTGTTGTGACCCAAGTTGTAAGTTAAACTGCTGATTCCATGATAATCAACCTGTGTATTCGTTCAATTTGTCACTTTTCTTATTTTTCTTTTATCAAACGCTCAAAAATGGATTTTTTTTTTTTTTTTAATTATAATGATCAAAATATACACAGAAGTATAAGGACAGTTACATTTATACGTATATTAGTACTGATCAAAGATGGAACAACAGTTATCTGTTCTAATGTAATTAGTCAATTTATCCAGAGTAAAATATATTTCCTCTGTTCTTTCGTGTCTCTCATCACTTGCAAGAAACACATGAACCCCATCTCTATCTTCTATCCAGCTGCATCCTGGACTCTTTTGCATTCCTTTATCTTTCATCCTTTGTCTAGTTCGTGCCAGATCGCACCATCTCCCCGCAGAAGCATACAAGTTTGCTAATAAAACATAGTTTCCAGTGTTATCAGGCTCCAACTTTATGACTTTTTCTGCTGCAATTTCTCCTAAGGCAACTTCACCATGAATAAAACATCCTCCAAGCAAAGCACTCCACATCACTGAATCAGCTTCCATAGGTATTTTCTTGATAAGTTCATATGCTTCATTGAGCCGGCCTGCACGACTCAAGAGGTCGACCATACATGTATAATGCTTCAATGTGGGTCTCAAATTGAAAGTTTCCATTAAATGAAAGCATTCCTGACCTATCTCAACTGATCCAGCGTGAACACATGAAGAAAGAACTGACAGGAATGTCACATGGTCTGGTCTAACTTTCCCAGCTAACATTCTGCGGAAAAGAACGATTCCTTCCTCCCCATGTCCATGCATTGCATATGCAGTGAGCATAGCATTGTGGGACACCAAATCAGGGTTTGATATCTTGCCATAAGCTAGAAGGCAATGCTTAATACTGCCACATTTCGCGTACATGTCCACCAGGGCAGCACCGATATGGACATCAGTGTCATACCCAGCTTTTATCGAATATGCATGAACCTGCTTTCCTCGGTGGACTGTAGCCAACCTGGAGCATGCTGTTAAAATTATTCCAACTGTGTATATGTCAGGCCTCAAATTTGAGGCCTGCATTTCGGTGAATAATTGCATTGCAGAATCGTAATGGTTATTTTCCACATAGCCAGCTATAAGACTATTCCATGTATAATTATTTGGCTCAAAACCATCCCTTTTCATATTGTGGAGAAGTTTTTCAATCTTTTCAATTTCATTGCAGAGGGCATAGCCAGATAATAAAGCATTCCAAGTTGCTACGTCCCTTTCACTTACTTCATCAAAAGCCATTTGAGCAGCCACTAAGTCTTGGCATTTAGAATACATTTCTACCAAAGCTCCACCCACAAAACTATTGGATTGCAGACCTTTAACGATAGCATAGGAATGTATCTCTTTCCCTTGTCGAATGGAAGCCATATCAGCACATGCAGTAAGGATGCTTCCAAGAGTGAAAGAATCAGGTTTAATTCCTTCCTTTAGTAAACCTCGGAACAAGCTGAAGGCTTCATCGAGCAGAAAATTGTCCACGTACCCTGAAATCATAGAATTCCATGATATTTTGTCCCTCTCTACACCTTCTTGCTCCATCTGATGAAACAACTCCTTGGCCTTAGAGATGTTGCCGTTTTCACAATAACCAGCTATCATGGTATTGTAAGACGCAGCACATTTCCTAGAAAACTTGGAAAATATTTTGAAGGAACTATTCATATCACCACACCTTCTATACATGTCCACTAATCCATTCACAACAAAAGCATTCGATATGTAATCATGTCTTATGATGTAGCTATGCAGTTCTTTCCCAAGGCTTAGCCTTTGTAACCTTGCACAAGCAGGAAGAACACTTGCTAGTGTTCGTGCATTTGGCTCAAGCCCTGCTGCTTGCATTCTAGAGAGTACTTCAATCGCTTCCATGTCGTAACCATTTTGTGAGAATCCTCCAATAACAGCACTCCAAGAAACAAGATTAGGTGTTAAATCACCCAAAGAAGACAAATTCTGTAAGAGGTCCAACGCCTCGTATACCATCCCGTTGGCACTACAAGCAGTAATAATAGAATTCCACGAAACAGAATCCCTTTTTGGCATTGTTTCTAAAACTTTCTTCGCATCATTTAAGCTTCCACATTTACCATACATATCTATTAGAGCATTACCTACGTATAAATTCTCCACAAACTGATGCTTCCAGAGAATCCCATGTACTTTTCTACCTAATTCTAGAGCACCAAGGCCATGGCAAATCTTTAACACCACAGGGAACACAAAAAAATCCCATTGCATCTCTTCGTATAGCAGCTGTTCAAAGAGAAAGAACGCTTCCTCAAAGCACCCGTGATCAACATTAGCACTCAGAATGGCCGTCCAAGAATACAGGCTCCTATGCGGCATTATCTCAAACAGCAAGCACGCATCCTCTAAACAACCATTACTCCCATACATCTGAAGCAATTTAGTTTCTACAAACCCATGCCCCCGAAACCCAAATTTAATGGAGTGAGCATGCACCTGCTTCCCGAAACTCGGGCACGTACAAGATTCAAGAATAAATGCGTAAGTTGTTGAGTTAACTGGTTCCCCAAGTATAGAGTACCGAGGGTGGTTAGTTGAATGAGCGATGGGCATGGGATGGTGTGTGGACTTTGAGCCTTGAAAGGACAAGCTAGCTGGTATTGTAAGCTTTCTTGAAGGATGAGCAAGTGGCTCTGGTGGTAGACGAGACAGAGATTCCAACAGTTGAGTGGACATGTTGGGTTTGCATCTGAGATGAAAAAAGAATACAAGAACAGACAAAAAGGGTGCCGGGTGCCTCCTTTGTTTTGCGGTGTCAATGCACAAGAAAGGGTCAGCTAAGCATAATTCGCAGGCAAAGCACCGCGAAGCTGAGCTCAAAAGTTCCGCGCTTGGCCGTGGTTGTTATATTTTCCTTCTTTCTTCCTCGCCCGCTACCGGCTACCGCCAGAGACGAGCAACCCAGTGATGATAAAGCCCAACTACTATTATAGGGGCATAGACATTATTTTTCAGAAAAATATCACTATTGTAATTATGTCAACATCTAAATTAATAAATTTCCACACTTATTGTTATTGGTATTTTCTACATTTGTTATTGTTCAACGGAAAGAAGCTACACATAAATTATTGTAATTTATTTCATATAAAATAATATATATAATTACAAAAAATTAGGAATGCAAGTTAATCACAAGTTTGCCCCCTTCTAGCAACGTTATTAGTAAGTTAACTAAATATTTTTATAAACATTATAGTGAGATGATATTTAGAATTAGATTCTCTTGTATATTAAAAAAATAAATAAATAAAGAAACAGTAGAGAGAGTAGGAGAGTGAGAATGAGAAATGAATAAAGCCCGACACGAAAAACGAATGGCACAGCCATAATTGAGGATGAGAAGCAGCAGCTTCCGAGAATCGGGCCTACGTTATAGTAATTTCAAAAGCAAGCATCTTTCATGGAGTTAATTTGGGAAACAAGTATGCCATCGATCATTTTCTTTTAATTGATGGAAATTAAAAGGACTGAATTCGATTAATTGCTAAGAACCCTCTTTTCTTGTGCTAGCTCCACTTTGTCAAATGTGGCCAAACAATTTGTTGGAAGGTTGATCCCAATGATGTGCATTCTTAACATGATTCCGTTAAATGAATTATCACATGCTTTCACACACACACACATACATATATGGTCCCGCAACTATGTGAATAATTATATATGTATCCTTTATGTCATGGCCTCTCTATCTAGTAGAAAGTAGAAACCCTATTTAAGGGTCATCAGTGGAAAAGCCTAAGCCCTAAGGTGCAATAGCCCTTTCTAGGGTTTGGTATCCTATACATATACATTAGTGCCATGTAATGTAATTAATATCATTTGGTAATAAGGAATGAAAAGTCACCTCCCTGTTGAACAAAATAATTCCTTTTCCCAAACCCTAGATCGATGTATATAGGAGACTCATTTCTAACATCTCTACAGTAATGACGCAAATCCATACGAATCATTGTGCATGGTTATATATACAACATGAACCTTTTCCGAACAAAACAATGTTCAAGAAACATGCACAGAAGTTTCGAATTCTAAGCTCGGAATGCAAATTTAAGTTAAAATTTAGAAAAAAAAAAATTAGTTATTCTTCTAATTTTAACAAATTCGAATATGAATTAACCTCTTCCATCTCTGTCTATATATATATATTTATTGACAGCATTGGTGCATGTCCTGAGTTGCATTAAATAATTTCAGAATGATGCTAAAGTTGATTGGATTGTATTCGCAGGTTGAAGCTGAAGCTAATTTTTCAGTTCAACTCTGGCACCTGAGCTGATATTATAGCAAACCCAAACAGGAACTTATCACGAGAGATGAACATGTTGAAAGTACGATATATATATAAACGGTGGAGAGGGTAGGTAGCCTTAAATATCAAAATGAGAAAGGGGGTGTTTATACATAAGGGATCAACATTGAAGTAGATGAAAAATTTGGGGAAGAAAGAAACTGGTTTGATGCAAAGCTGCAAACCCCTGGTTTGTTTACATATATATGCTTAACAAGTTAGACCCAGTAAACCTAACAGATGGGGAATATGGAGGCCACCAACCTGTGTATATAGTTTATTCGTCTATAATCTATAATATAATATTATAATACCAATCATCTTCACGGTTATCAAGGGGAATGTTTGTGGGACCCCACAGGTATGAAAAGAGGAGACTGGGGTCAATCTAGAGCTTCTTTTGGCTTTAACTATAAGAAAGAGAAGAATGATAAAGGTTTATAGAACGAGATAACAGTCCAGCAAATGGAGTACAATTGGTGCGTGGCAATAGTAAAAAAACAACCATTTTGTGAGTTCTTGGCACATGGAAATTAACTCACGTTTTAACTTCTAAGTTAAGGGATTACTGTTATTTAACACCGAGCAGATATATCTTAGTTGGCTTAAAGGGTTTTGATTGCATTTGTGATCTTCCTATATATTTCTCTCGTGGGTAGAAATCAGAATGGGGGAGAACAAAGAGAACTATTGTCTATTTAGCTGCAATTATAAATGATGGGCTGTAAAGTGCAATTTGTGGAGCTTCTTGCATTAAGAAAAACTTAGCCATTTTGTGCTTAAAGTCTAAGATGATAGCTCCTGCACCTGTAGGTGGCTTCGTGCGAACTGCTTTAATGGGTGGGAGAATCTGAAAGACCAAGATGATGGTACTAATTAAAGATCTGACACTTCTGGCACTGTTGGCAACCGAAAAGAAAAGAAAAAAAAAAGATAGGGAGACCACTTTTGCTGTAAAGGATTTGAGAGCCATCATTCCAACTCACTTTTTGTTCCTCAGATTAATTAATAAAAACCCACATGAAATCACCCAAAATCACCCTCAAATCCAATCCCAGTCACAATTTACATATAAAAAAAAGATTAAAGCTTGTTATTATGTGCACTAACCTGCATAGTAATTAAAACTATAGGATTAAACTGCACACCGTACCACCGACGAATCTCTCTCGGTACCTGACAATAAGGAACAATAGTATTTTTGCAGATATTGACCTGTTGAGAGCACATTTCTTGCTGTGGTAGATGCAAACCGTGCGCGAAGATCCTGGTGAAATAATATAGCCCAAAGAACTAGAGTTCTTGTCATTAACAGAAAGCCAAAAAATTAAAGAAGATAAATTGGACAGGGAATAATTGATCATGGCTTGCCTAGCTAGCCTCCTGAACCTGAAGGTGATTAACCTAAAAGGAAGCTCTTCAAACATGCATCCACATTCTTAGAGGCAGAATCAAGAAAGAAAATGGAAGACCCAAAACTGAAATGGATTAGAGAGAACCAAAACAGAAAACCATGTACCCTATTTGTTAGTGGTTCACTTCTGATCATCATCCCTCCAAACAGTCACTCATCAAATTAAGGAAGGAAAAGAAAAACAAAGGATAAAAAACACCAAGCCCTTGTTCACCTTGATTTCTTCTTCTTCTTTTGCCTTTTTTTTTTTTTTTTTTTTGGCTTTTCTATTATCTACCATGATCCTCCACCTAACATGCCATTCCAATACCCAGTAGAATCTGCTTGGCTTCTGTTCTGTTCAAACTCAGTAGTAGTACTCGGAACCTGCTTCAAATCCTCTACAGGAAACAAGATCCTTGCACCAGTGGTGCTCTCTTGAATTCCCTGAAGAGCCCCATAACCATTTTCAAATCCCTCGAGACTAAAGTTAAGAGTTGGCTTGAAGTCATGCAGAGGAAACCCACTTGAATTATACATTGTGCTGGAATCTGATACTGACATGGGCATGAAAGAATTCAAACCCCTCGATGAAGCAATCCCAGTTTTCAGAAGCTCCATAGCTGACAACTGAGAAGATGCTGATGATGAGGAACTGGGATTTTGAAGGTGACGATGATGATGATGACCCTTGTCTTCAGTGCTATAAGGAACCTCAATGAACTTAGATATGGTGCTGTAGTCCTCAGCTGGTGGGTAAGCCAAGTTAAGATCTTGCCCTTGATGGATCTTTGGGTTTTGAGAAGCAGATTGAGGGAAATTTGGAGCCGTCAGATCAGGAAGCTTCTTTGCTGATGATGGAGCTGCTTGTGATGAAGGTGTTGATGATGATGAAGATGTTGATCTCTTGTTCTTTCTTGAACCTCCACCCACAGGAACATTTCTCAAAGAACCACCTTCAGTCCAATACCTTCTACAAGTCTTACAAAAGTACCTTGGCTGAGAGAGGCTGTAGTTGTTGTAATAACAGAATTTAGTGTTTGTTGAATTGCACCTTGGGCAGTTCAGAGCTTGATCTTTCTGTGGCCTTGCTCTTCTCTCCAACATGGGAGGCTTTGAACCAGCTTCCATAGGTTTAACCACTCCAATACCCTGAAAAAATATCCAAATTTAAAATAAAAACAAAAATAAAAAGACAGGAAAAGGCCATAACTGAACTCAAAATCTTTGGGGAAAGAAAGTAGGAGAGGGGAGGAAACAAACAAAGAGAAGCTGCTTTACACTTTGAGGATTACAACAGCAGCAATACAAACAAATTTATCAACTTTTCTTAGGTCCTTTATCAGATGGTGGAACAGAAAAAAAAAAAAAAAAAAAGGAAAGAGAAAGGTGCAGTACTTTCAGTAGCAGAAAAAAAAAAAATTTAAATGAGTGAAGAAAGAAAGATCTTAAAAAAGACAGCAGCAACAAAAATTCAATTTAAGTGGGTGGCTAGTTGAGCTGAACAACATGATCTCATGAAAATTTGGAAAGTTAGGGGGAAAAGTAAACTCTTCACTCAGAGCAAGTAATAATCAAAATAATTAAATTTCCAAAACCCAAAGCGTAATATTCTAAATTATCTTTGAAAATCTCAACCCCAGAAGAAAAATTCATGATTATATGGAAAGAAAACAGAGAAAAAGGTCTCTGAATACCTGTGCCCACTGAGTTGTGTCCATGGAAGGAAAAAGGCAAAAGCTATGGAGTCTTCAGAGAAAGGAAAAAAAACACCAACTTTTTTCTAGAGGATGGATGGTCTTAAAAGAAAGTGAGGAAACCTTTGAGGGTTTGGGATATAATGGTGGTTTCCATGTGTTGGCCAACTAGCTATATTGCACGTAGAGGGGTAGCACAGTCTTTTGACACTATATGTCTATGTGGTGATGTATGATAACATAGATGGGAAATTTGTGTACATGCATGTAAGCTATGTAGCTTCCTCATAAAGTATTATACAGAAGTCAACAATATTCTTTCTCCACGGTGTCTTTGTGCGAATACACAGTGGACTGGATTTAGTCGGTTAATTCTTCTTCTACGACTAGAGAAAGAAGAGCGGCTGATTCTTTCTCCTCTTCTTTCTCATCAACTAATATCCACTGCACGCTTCTTTCCACACATGATTTTCATTTATCAAAACAACTGACACAGAAAGAGGAAGATCATTTGCACAGGAATATTGGAAGCACACGCTTCTTTGATTTTATTTTTTTTAAGTAGTTCAATGGGAACTCATAACTTTTTTTAGCTAGGTTTTTGTAAAATTTTATGTAAGAATAACTAGTATTATAATATGGTTGAATAAAAGTTTATTATTAGGACATACCATACCATAAGTTGAAAGAGAAGAGATAAATTTATTAACAAGATCCCTACATTAAAGAGAGATTTAAACTTATATATTTATAAGATACGATTTTAATTTTTATTAACTGAACTAACCTAATAAATATATATGTTAATTGTTATATATACCATGTTAAGTCATTGGACATGATCTAGCAAGCTAGTATTAAGAAGTAGTTTGTGTATTTTACAGCCAAAATTCTTATAATTATGTGTGACAAAATATCCTTCAATTAATTTCTATTCTCTCTCAAAAAAAAATCATTTTAGGTCTTTTTTGATCATTTACTTTCTAAAATTTCTGATCTTCTTGTTTATTGGAGGAGATTTGTCTTTAAGAAGTGGGTCTGACTTAATAAATTTGTCGAAGGGAAAAGTAGGAGTACTTGGAGAAAAAGGAAAAGAAAGGAGAAAAGGGTAGACAGGAACGGTAGCAATTCAAATGAAAAAGGAGGAGGCAACTGTGGGGATGATCCAATTAAGAATTCCGCAGGGATATTATTCTGCCGTACAGCCAGAGACATATGGTTGAGCTTGAGCTTGATGTTGATGTGTGTGTGTATATATATATATATATATATATATATATATATCTGTTTCAAAAATTAATTACGCCTATCTATAAGTATTTATGTATATAAATATTTTTTGAGTTTTAAAATTTGTTTTAGATTTTGTAAGTTTCTAGATTTAACTTAAAAAATATAATAAAAATGATGGAGGGTAGCTCTTCGTCCATCCTATGGTTCTCTTTATCATTTACGGGAAGAAAAGGACCCATTATCGTATGTAGTAGCCTTATATCATCATCTATATACAATTACAGACCCTTTCTTTAAATATATATATATAACAGAATAACAATTAAAAAACTTATAAAACATGATCATACATTATATTATGCTAGTATTACGAGATAAAACATAGCTAATTCTTAATTTGCTCTATGTATTGGTTTTAACAAATATTCAAAAATATACTTACTAAACGAACCAAATTTATTTATATTTATAAAGTTTAAGTGAGTTATCAATATTTAATTTTAAAATCAAAACATGCACTTGTTAATTTAACTAGTAACTGTTTTCAGCCATCTGACAGTTTATTTTTTTTTCCCCATCCTCTTCCCTTATAAATTACTAATACGAATAAACCATGAAAAACATATACATATATAATCATGAAGATAACATAATATATATTAAAAGCAATATAATCATAAACATGGTTTTTTTTTAGTGTATACGTAACCTAATACCAAACCCATTAGGAAGAAGAAATATAGAGCATTGATCGTGTAAGAATTCTTTCAGTCGTTGAAAATTAGTGGAAAACATGTGTTAAATAGGAAAAAGTTGACATTCTTGGTTCTTAATCTTGTCATTTTTTGTCTGTTTCAAAAGAAAAAGTGAAAAGCATTAGGCTAAACCTAATTGCTTCTTGCAGAGCAAAAATGACGGATGCAGAAGTAATAATGGGTTCTGAAGTATAAATTGGAAGAACAAAAAGTTGGTGGTCATTGATTTGCAAAGAAACCACAATCGGTTGAATTTGGCATCGGGAGCCACAGTCGGAAGCTTTGAGCTAGAAGTTGCAATCAAAACTTGGAGCAGAAGATTGAACAAAGTCAAAAAGGTTGGGGCCCTTTTCGATCATCAAGTTCAACTGGTAATTCTGCAATTATCTAAAGATTAATCCAAATGTCCTCCGGTTAATACCCTAGACCGTACGCCGGTCCTTCCTTTCTTTACTCATTTTTTTCTTCAAAAAGAAGAAATTAACCAGCAGACTGCAATGTGCAGGCCTACAAATGGGGCAACAGACATACACGATTAAACATTAATTCAGTAGTTCATGGTTTTGAAAGAACAAAGAGCATCGTCGGCGGCAGCGGCCGGCCAGCCAGCAGCTCAAGCTCAAACACACGTGGCAGTCAGTGACGGGACGTTTCGCTGTTTGGGAATGTTTATGCAGACAGAAGTAATCTCTGATGGCGAAACGTGTCCACGATGACGTAAGATTTGGAAGCAGTGTGGAGACAGAATAAACCGCAAGACATTTACAGAGGAAGAAACAAACAGGTATTGTTACACGTGTGGGCTTCACTCACCGCCAGATCTCATCCGATTTCAAAAAGAACGAATCTTCCCTCACCGTCAGATGATTCGACAGGTTATTCTTACTCAGTAATGCATGTGCTGCTCTTCTCGTAAGTGATAATGTTATGCCGGAGGTGGCTGCTGCTAGTCTGCTACTAGAGCTAGAGCGTTACAGTTTTTGAAATCCATGTCATTTTAAAAAATCTCTAAAAATGAAATTGCAAGTCACTTTTATTTTTGGGAAAGATGGTAAACATAGAATCATAAAAAAAAATAAAAAAAAAATGATTGATTGGTCTCACCATGCCTATTGTGATAAATATGGTATAGTCCCTGTCATTTTAGGTGTTGTTCTCTAACAAGACCCCTTTTTTTTCTGAAGAAGAACCAACCTTATATGTATAATTTTAAGACCCATATGAAATTTCCCTATCAAAAGGTACATAACAAATTTAACAATCCCTAAGCTCAACCACATAGGCATTCCACTTATGGGTCCTTACTATCTTTACAAGATAAAGACTTAGTAGGCTTTAGGTGGCCCACCCACTAAATGAATTAACATGCTGACTCCATTAAAAAGGACCCCCCAGAAACACAGATACTAAATCTACTACTAGGTTTATTACTTGGCCAATTCATTGTTCGTTTATGTGAGCATTCCACATCTTCACCAGTATCTTGCTTTGCCTAACAAGTGACAACTATTAATCCTTGACTGATTATTTAATTGCAGCACCAATCGCATTAAAGCTTTGTGCTTTAGGAATTAGGATGACCCAACCCAACCCAACTTTAACTTATTTTATGTAAGAGAGAGAATATGGAGAACTCAAAGTCTCAAACTGCACTTAATGGTGAAAGAGAAAGAAGAAATTTAAAAATGCTTTCATGAGAAATATTTTAGCACTCTGTTTCCTAGTCAAAATTGTCATTTCCTTTAAACATTCCCTTCTTAAGAATAAAAAACATCCTTCCACCATTAAAGCCGTTTAGCCCGGTGCTCTTGTCTCCTAATTCCGTACAATATATTCCATTGCTCTGATGGGGCACCACAAATTCAACAGATAGAAAAAGAAATGTTGAACCATTGCAC
This sequence comes from Bauhinia variegata, assembly GCA_022379115.2. Classification (NCBI taxonomy): domain Eukaryota; kingdom Viridiplantae; phylum Streptophyta; class Magnoliopsida; order Fabales; family Fabaceae; genus Bauhinia; species Bauhinia variegata. Next base: position 18,666,330 of record CM039431.1, on the reverse strand, counting down.
CCCCTCTTTCTATTTGATTTGATTTTATTTATCTATTTCTTTTGGGTGGTGGTACTGATACTGAAGCTTCCTTCCTCTGCAGTTTGCACCAAAATGAGAGGCAAATAAGCAAAGTGAAAAAGAACACACTTTTTTTTGAAAAAAAAAAATTTGCACAGCCTCAATCAGCCACAGGAACTTGACAACAGGTGAGTGGCATAGTAGTATATCTTGCATCAACTGAGCTTTCAAGGAATCAGTTCATCAGTAATTTATAAGATCACTACGAACAGGTCAGCGCAATCACACTAAAAATAATAATATGATTCAGACAAAGATTTTGAACAGTATACAGAGAACGCATGCGAATTCGGCAGCATTTTTTTTAAGATTTTCCAACTTTGGCATACAGCTTTTACCCATTGAAAGGGAAGGGTCCACTCAGTAGAATACACGCAGCATAAAGAGTGGGGTCAAGCCGTGATCGCCAACTTGATTTAGAATATCACAGACACATACATGGATAGATTGAAACAAAGATATTCAAGCGAAAACAACTCTCCTGTCAATGGAGAGTTATGAGATGGCACCATCACTCAAGTGCTCATCCACTGTGGAGTTCTAATTAGTCACCCAACTTGCAAACGTCGATAAATTTCTGTACAGCATTATGATATTGGGTTCCCTGCAAAACGGCAGGCACAGTGCATGCATGTCAGAAAGTTGGGCATAACGTCATACGTCTAATTAAAAAAAAAAAAAATGAACGCCTAGAATATCAAAAATAGCTTGAGTTGAAGCAAGTCCTAAAAGGAAAATAAGATGTCCACCGGTAAATACTAGATTGACAGTACGTTCGGCTTTCAGTATGATACAAAGATCACTTCCACTCAATCATTCCGCCAAAATGCCTAAAATGTTAAAGCTGGGGTTTGATCCTTCTCAATAATAATTCATCCACAGAAATTACAAAATAGTGCAAAACTTTCCACAATTAAGCAGTACAAGTTGACCTGACATGCCAGTACAACAGCACCGTTGCCCATGCCGAGAACGGAAATTCTCTAGCTGCTACCAAAAATATTATTATGCTTATATACTATGTTATAACAAGCAATTCAAATTGACCATGTGATGCCAATTAAAAGAAATCGTCAGGAACAGTAAATAGAAAACTTGAGAAGAAAATGAACTTATAAAATCATTACCTCCCAGTAAAGTTGATGGCAGTCCATACACTGCCAAAACTCTAAATTCTTGTCAAATAGGCAGTCTGGAATTCTCTGAAAACCCTTTGCAGCCTCGATAGCCTCTTCAGTTGTCAGTGGCTTCTGAATAAATCTCCCATTGCATTTTGTGCACCTTGACATAAGCTGATCCTCACTAATTGTCAGTTGAAAAGTTTCAATAACCTGAAACACACTCCAATTTTAGCCTTTGATAACACATCATCAGTTGAAACAAGCAAGACGTGCTTAACGATTCTAATATATGTCTTGCAATATTGTTACATTATGTAAGGAAATACAGATTGTGCTAAACATAATAAAAAACTAAGTCGCAGGTCAAGCCATCAGTTTTAAAAGGAAAGATAAGAGTTTTGAACATTTTTTTCAAAGAATATGTATGATATCAAACTTCTTATATGAGTTAAATACCATACCTCAAGTAGCTGTTCATTTTTGTGAAGACCCTTCACCTTATATATTTGATTTTTTATTAAATATTCATGTCTAAGCAACTTGGCATCTCGTGTCAAAAGCACTCTCTTCTCTTTGCGAGCTTGTTCTATCAATTCCCTGAACACAATGAACATGGAATTAAATGAACTTTCTGAAGAAACTTCTTATATCAGAGCATAGTATACGTATCCACAACCTTGGTTCAGGCTTCTTGGTATATGGAATTGCAGCATCTATCCCAACACACCGTAAATGTTTTGCCAAGCCTTCAACCTGAGAAAATTCTTCATCAGCTGCATGCATGCTTACATGCTTAATTTATAATACACAATTATTCAGATCCAATATTATAATAGAACATCCATCAAAGACAAACAAACAAAAAGAAATGCCATATTGATAATATCCTCAGATAATGGTGAAAAGACCCTGATCTTGGGTTGATTTGCATTTAACTACATAATTAATAACCCAATGCCTCCAATAGCTGAAACCAAATATAGGATGCGCATAGTTGATTCTTACCATTACATCACAGAGAAACTTTGGACATCCATCTCCCCCCACTGATGGATCCCAAGGAGAGGTACCTTCCCATTCGTCAAATTTCTCTATTTGTTTTTCTTTGCATGTCCCTTTCACGGATGATTGTGTCTTCCCTTTCCTTTTTGAGGTCTTAGGCTTCTTGTCAGACTCTTTTAGTAAAATCTTTTCACCATATCTTTTAACAATCTTCAACAAAAATTCATCCATTGGCATGGTACTCCAACAAGGTGATCTTGGGACCATTCCCTCAGTTGAAGTTATTATCTGAGCACCATCAGAAGATGTAGTGGCTTGGATAATATCTAAAGCTTCACAAAATACAGTTCTTAGGACTTTATTACCCATATCATGCTTTCTGAAAACTTCTTTCAACCCAAGATTTTCACCAAGATTAGACAATTCAGTTGTGCTGACAATTGAGTTTCCTGCAATAATGAATTCAACAAACTCCGATCGTCAAAAGTTCTAAGTATAGGGCCTCATTGTATGGGTGGGGAAAAATCAAAATTAATGGGATCTGACAGCAAGACAACGTCTGTAGATGAAGTTCCCATGCTTCATGCTACTTACAATTTATCTATGCTAATGCATGAGATGAATCAGTCAAATAGAAACTAGCATATGAAGTATGCAGGGTTACTGGAATGGAATATCTTAACCCATTACTGAAGCTGAGCTTTCTCAATATGTGGCAAGATAGAAAGAGAATCCATGCAGTGTGAAGGAGAAAAGGACCTAACTTGAAACCACCAAAGAAAAGAAGAGGAGAAATTTGCTTAATCCTTACCGATGATATTACCAGTTATTCCAATGAGTCAACGACTGCTTATGATATGACCCTTGGGTCACTCAAGCAATCAGAAAAAGCAGCTATGAAATGGAACACCACAAAATTGACATGAGAATTGTAAGAACTGTTTTCCCATTCAGAAATTATAAGATAAGCATCTCAACCTATTATCAAAATCCACCATCTTTGTGATAACAATGGATAACTTGTCAAGAACACATTTTTTAAATCCATCTCCCATTTGAATTACATACTACGCTTTCACAATAAAATTCTCAACAGATTATTGCTCCAGAAAGTTTAGTTGATTTTATAGCATATAAAAATTCAAATACAGACTTCCCACATTCTGCGTACCATCAAAGCAACAAGATTTTAGTATATGTGTTCCTAATAACAAGGATCCCAAACATGGATAATTCGACAGAAATTACACAAATTAGTTCCACATACACATGTAGAGGTGCTCAATTGTAAGCCTAAACAGAGGCACAAAAGCCAGATAAAATACCAATTATCTCTTCAAACTAAGCTTACAAGGCTCATTACAAAAGTGCTCTACAGGAGATGATAGTCATTACTAATGAAAGCCAAAAGCATGCTTTCATGCCATTCTAAAAGACAATGCAGTTCAACATGCTGCAATAGAGAAAATATGTGTGTCTAAGTTTTCAGGCAAGACAAACCTTCTTTGGAAATCTTTGTCTTCAAGACATTAAATATCTCTAGCAAGCAATGAGCATCCATAGCTGCATATGTTATTTGCTCTTCAGTAAGAGGACGATGTGACCAATCACTACATTGAAGTTCCTAAAGAATATACAAGCTGGATTAACCGCTTACAGTAATTGAAAAATCTCATTTGGACTTCTCAAGGGAATACAACACATCCTTGTGATGTGTGAAGATGTGCCCCAATATCCAGTATCTATTAGAATAAATGCAGACAAGAATATCATTGCTTCATATTCAGCTCACTTCTATTATTGCTTTTAAGAAATCAACAAGGAACACGCATGTCCATCTCAAACACACAATTTATGTTTTGAAGTTTAAATGAGACTCTAAGGATTAACGTCAGTAAAACAAGAGAAATTATTTTAGAAACAAACCTTTGACAGAGAAAAGCCTAATACTTCTCCACAGATAGTTGACAAACTTTTAATTTGCTTTGGTAAATTCCTTCCAGGTCTCTCATGCAACAGATGATTGTAAACAGTTGTAATATCCATATAGGGCTCAACCTAATCAGCAGAGACCATGAATAAGCCCAAAAAAATCTACATAAAATGGAGACAAATATTATGTTGTCTTTCCTCAATTATATCTCTTCCCATACTTGATACATGACATACAATCCATCTCCAAAAAGAAGAGAGTGCGGTCAAGCATTTGAGTCGGTAAGTTTCCATTTCTTAGAAACAATGATGTCTAAATCATTCACCAAGAAAGTCAGATAGTATGCAAGTTGCAAAATTTCAAAGCTGCCTTCACAGGCTAATCGAAGAGGAAGTTTTGTTCAGAAGGAAGCTCCAATTTGATCACATGAAACAGGTTAAGTAACATCAACGTATTGTCATTTACAATTATAGTGTTTGTCATAACCAATACATAATTGAACTCTTACTTTAATCATGCACTTAATCTTCTTAAGACCGAGTCAGCTCAGAAAGCATTCACTGGCTGTATACCATAGAAACTAAGAAAAATTAATCAACCAAAATCCAATGCAATCTTACTTGAGTACAGATTTCTAAGCATTACAATCCAAACAGAGAACAGAGCAAATATGTAAGGTTGCAATTAGGAAAATTCGTCCTGAATACAAGAGTTTATCTTTCCTGCATTTTCTGAGAAACCAAACAAAGCACTCACCCTGTCAAAACCAGGATCACAGCCTTGAGAACAGAAAGTGGAGGACAAGTATATTAAATCCTGCTTAAACCTAAATCCGAGTTTCAAAATATCCGGTGAGGTAAACACGCTCCTCAGAGATTCCCATAATGAAGATAAGGGAAGGGACAAGAGGTCAAGCAGGAAAACCAGGTACTCATCCGATTCGTCCGAGTCACCTCCCAGCGGACCATTGAGTTGGCAGGCAATTTGGAGCAGCGAAACGGTAGGAAAAACTGTCCGGTGAGTACGAACCGGCTTCCACTCGGCATCGAGCCCGACGAGTGAGGTCCGAGTCAATGCCTGGTTCAGAAGGGCAAAATCGGGCGAGTCGGTGGAAGAAACTAGGTGGATTTTGAGGGGCTTCATGTTGTCCAAATTTTCCTTCCCGCAATTATTAAAATTTAATACTACTGCAACGTATTTCCTGGACTCCTTTGAGTCCAATTTTAAATGGGTTTGTTATCAAGTAGCCCAATTGATTCACCACCGATTTACTCATGGGGATTTCTTTTCTCACCCCTCCTTTACAATGAGTGGAGCAAAAAAATTTTAACTCTCACCGAACCAGACCAACCCAACTCGCGACCCATGCGGTTTATCTTTGGGTTGGTCAAAGCCAGATTAACATTTAATAATAGTTTAAAAATATTTAAAAGTTAATTTACAATAGCTAGTGATAGAATTTTTAGTTTCAACTTGTTGGTATTTATCCTAACCAAACTTATTTAAATCTTTAATTAAGATTCAGTAAAACTACGTCGTTTTAGTTTAAATTTATTTATTATTCTCTTCTAACTTGTCTTATCTTGTTGACATATGTCCAATCAACCTTAACCATTAACCTATTTTTACCTGGCCTACCTGAGTTTGATTTTTTACCTTAATAGAATTAGTTTTAAAAAATACCCTTCAGATAAGATTAGTTGAATTGATTATGATGCAAACGGATTGAACACAATATGTGCTCACACCTAACCTTTACTAACATGGTGGTCAATGGTCAACAAGACCGATATAAATATTAAATCCATTTTGTTAAGCCCATTTCCTTCGTTCTTCGGCCCACTCAGTCACGTCCTGGACGATGAACATGGATCCGTATTAAAGATCATGTTTTGAAAGGGATCTGAGAGATTTTAATTATTATATATTAAAACAGAGACGATTACTAACAACGGATCCGTGGCGCAATGGTAGCGCGTCTGACTCCAGATCAGAAGGTTGCGTGTTCGATTCACGTCGGGTTCAAAATCCCGTTCCGTAAGCTACCTGCCGATTTATCTTTTTGTTTTATCTCTTCAACTTTAAAGCCCATTACAGCTCCTGACTTGGCAGTCTAGATCACCCAGACCATTATGGTCCATTGATGACAAGGGGATTGTCGTCTCTACCAGCAAAGCCAAGCTAAACCATGATAACCTTTCAGGACAGGACGGGACGCATGTGCAATCATGAATGAGGATTTAGGTGTGCCCCAAAAGGATGTTCAAATTACAAGCCATCACATTTCACAACCGCCACTTGGGTTTTTCCTTTCATTTCATCATGCTAAAACCTAGCTCCTCACTTTTCGTTTTGTGGTTGGGTATGCAACTTTTTAGTTCATTTTTTCATTACAAAAAAAGTTTTAATAAATTAGATATTCAAACGCACACTAAAGTTTAGAAAACTTTTACATAAACATTTAATAATTTTAGTTCATTTAACATAACCCAAAAAACAAAACCAAAAAAAAAAGGCGAGGGCGGAGTTTCAACTGTCCACTGAATAGTAGATGGGAGTTAATGAGTTATGACTAATACTAAGTTGTACAAAAGCAGCAACTATAACACTGACAAACAATGCAGAAACAAAGACAGGTTCCCTCCTACCTTATGATTATTGATCTGATCCCATCCCATTTAAGGACCACTCTATGTCTCTCAGATCAGACCAACAACACACACTCTACCACCAATAGTAATAGCATGGTCCTAAATACCATATAGGAAGCTCAGCTGTCAAACACAACAGCTACACACAGGCACTGATAACCCTCTGATCTTCATCGGACGATCCACTGATGAGTGGTCCCTCAGATCTTTGGCATCAGATCAGATGAGATGCACACTCCCAAGTCCCACCCCATAACATGGTCCTGTTTCCTGAAAACCCCCAACTCTGTACTTTTTATTTAGGTGTAGCCAACGGGTTATATCTCCTGCCAAAGATTTCATATCAGAAACTCTACTCTGACACCCAATGAAACCCCATTTTCTCTTCACTCTTTGGGACCATTCAGGACTCTCACGTGGGTCAATTAATTTCACTATTTTCCCTCCAAAATTCCCATTAAAATTATAAATATTTGAGAAATTAACCAATAATGTGTTTAGAAATGATTAGATAGGGGGAGTGGTAGCAGCCAAGGTGATTTGTTATCTCGTGTCTGTAGTTGTTATCATCCGTGTGTGGGTGTAATTGGTTGACGTCAGCGAATGGCGGTGCAGGCCCCAAAATTTTAACACATTGGGCCTACAAAAGCCCACATTCATTTCCCTTTTCCGAAAAAGAGAATAGAAGGATAAAGAAGGGTCTACGACATTGTATCTCTCTTATATTCTCTTTTTTCCCTTAGGTTGTCCCATTATCAAGGTGTAACGAATTGTTTTTCTCTTTTTCCCTTTAATACAGTCGAGATTGTCCCATTCCATTATTATGATGTAAGAATTGTTTTTATTTTTGGATATAATTTTGAAAGGAAAACACAAAAGATAAAGGGTATTCAAGTGCTTGTAATTAAGAGTAGAAATAGGTTTTCTCAAAGTCGACATTGTGGAGAGGGGTAGTGTGAAGCTAAAAATTTTGGAGGAAAAATTTTCAAACCATTTGACTTATAAAACTAAAATTAAGCTTATATAGTTTTCAAAATATTTAAATTATTTATTTTTTTAATTTCCATTAAAATTTTCATTTTTTTAAAATTTTAATAAAAACTAAATTATTTTTTTTATACTTATAATTTTTAAAAGTTAAGTTTTAATTCTTATATTTACCAAAATTTATAAAACTGTCTTAATAGTTTTTTTTTTAAAATTACTGTTTCATCTTTGCTGTCAATGTTTGACATAAATCTCCTTTTGATGCAAACTCAGCTCTGTGTATAAGTAAATATTAAATGTTAAAGAAAAAAGGTTTGTCAGTTTGGAAGAGTTTCTATTTAGTTTTTTTTAACTATTTTTCTGTAAAGTACAGTGATTAAAATTTTAAATTTTTTTTTTTTTAACATTCAATACTATAACTCATATGTTTGTAACACAGAAGGCTAAGTTTATATAAAAAAAAAAAAGAGATTTATATTAGATAATGATGACAATGTTAAAAAGTTTATTTTTTGAAAAATATAAAGATTAGTTTATAAGTTTTGAAAAATATAAATATTAACTTAATTTTTAAAAATTAGAAGAATTAAAAGAATAATTTAACTTTTCAATATATTTAAAGATAAAAAAAGTTCTATTAAAATTAATGGCAAGGACAAAATTTTAATTTTTTTAAAAATTATAAAAATTATTTTAAAATTTTGAAAATATAAAAATCACGTGCCTTCTATTCTTTTTTTTTTTTTTAACACATTTCTCCCTTTCATAACTTGCTCTGTTTGATTACATCAAGGAATCAGATTTTAATTTTGTGTAATTTTTACTTAAACCTTTTAAAGTTACTGCCTGGTCTAACAATTAAGAATATGCTAATATTATCGTAAAATATCGGGGTGAATTGGTTAAAGATGTTCTTGACTGCCCCAACTATCCTTTTGCTACTTTGATTTGATTTTACCAAGCAGTTAAGTTGTTGGGAATAAATTTCAGTTAAACTGTCAAAAACAACATTTACTTTGTTTCCTTTTATGGCAGGGTTGGGTAATATGGTAGCCTTCCAAAACATAAATGGAAGTGAAGTGAGGAAAAACGAAAGAAAGCAAAAAATGACACAAGATGGTTGAAGACGTCAGTGGGCTGTGGGCACCCATTCTAATTAACCTTATGCAGAGGAATGCAGCCATCAAAGTCCCACATCGGCACAGCCCCACACTCCCCACCAGCTTGTTTGGTGGAAACCTGTCTACGCCACCACACTCCACAAACCCCCTTCTCTCTTCAACACTCAGTTTTCACAAAGATTTATCCATAGCCGTGGTACTATCAACGTGTGAGCCCCATTTCCAAGCACGTATATCAACATCGCTTTCTCCATGAAAATACCCCACTTGCCCATTTTTCTTTTATTGCCCCTTCCTTGCCTCACAATTTGAAAGGAAACCCTCTGTTGGTGTGCATATCTTCCTCTTCTTCTCCGCCAAATCTTCTTGCACTTTATGTGTTTGAAGAAATTCCCCAATCACATTCCTCACCTCGGCTAGCTCTTCTGGCATAAAATCATGAGTGGATATCAAAGTTCCCCTTTTCTTATTTATTCATTTATTTTTTGTTTCTCTTCTATAATACAAGTCAACTTTCCCATGTTCAATGTATCCCATTTTATGTAAAGGATAAACAATGTGATCCTCAAATTTTGAGAAGAATGGCTAATTATGTGAATGGTACGACCTTAACCTAAATCTTGTATTGGATCACAAATACAATTGGTTCAAATTAATGTTCAATCCCATCAAACGAAGATAAGGAAGAAAGAGAACGAAAAGATGGATAAAGAAAATTTTCTGAGTGGAATTTAAGGTATTGGTATTTAATGTGTTTTGACACAAATGTGACAGCGGCCTAATGTTAGCCTCAGGAAAAGAGCATGTCATATCTTTGCACTTACAGCGATATGCTTGTCCCATTGGACGTGAAGAATATCAGTTAAATGGTCTTTATCACATAAATTTGATTGGTTTTTGCACAAGACTAATTTTTCTAAACATCTTTTCAATCTTAAGAGCAAATTTCTTTTTAGTTTTAAGTATCGTTCTAAAAAGTTTTAAATTTAGATTACTATTTACAGAGTTAATAATTCTTTTAAAAAAAAAATCAAACGGAAATCATTGATGAGAGTTTGTCTTGATTCCCTACAATAATGGGTAATCATTCATTGATTTTATCTTTTTAATAGCACTAGTTACGTACGTTCTCCATCATAAATGGCACCTTGCTGTCATTTCTCATAATTGAATTGAAAAGATTGAAAATTATATTTTAGATAGGTGTGTTTATTTTGAAAAATTAATCACATGATCCTTGATTAGTTTTATTAGTTCCAATCGTCGACACTACAGTACGATGAATCGGAATCAACCTAATTAATTTGCTCTTTAATTTTCATTTTGAATTAAATACTATGGTACGGGGCTGTCTAGTTTGAGGATGAGGACTCCACCAATTGTCGGCATGAAACGCATCAACGACGACAAATATAATAACATGTGGGTTTGCGTTTAACCACCAACAGATTAGTTGTATATTGTTATTACGTTTTCTGTCGGCCGAGTAATTTATGCAGCTTTTCGCGCATCCATCCATTCTACCCCACCCGTGAGCTCATTTATATACTTCAAAAAAGCAAAAGAGTTTTGTGTTTTATCTCTTTTTCTTTTTATTTTGTTTCTGCATATGATTTGATTTAAAAAAGACAAAATTATGCCATTTTTTAGTTTATAAAAATTAATTAAAATCAAAGATTTAAGTATAATTTAATTTAACTGACAAAAAATTGAATTATTTTATTTATAAAATTTAAACTTGATTAATTTTTTTTAGTAGTAGACTCTCAATATGACACGTTTTAATGGATGATTTCAAAAAGAACAAGACTGTGAAGCAATACGCTGGATTGACCCAAGTTACTATTGAGGAATAGAATCTAGCTTTGTGGGGGACGTGGGGGTAGAGAATTATTTGTTGCTTAAGAAGCAGGCATGCTCTGTGAATAAAATAAATATCTTCACTTGCAACCAAGCAATGTCTTTATTGACATGCCATTTACAATTCACATCTGTCATCTAAGTGTTCCATATTCATTTAACCTAAACTCAAACTTGGAAGAGTGTCGTTTTGGATCTATCAAACCAATCCAGTTGAACTCCCCTTTATTTCCTCTACTGGGCAACCAACATATCCCCAGAGAAAAACCCTAGCTAGTTTTGATTCAACTTATTGAGTGTGTACACAGTTTAGCTAAACCGATTAAATGATAATTTTTGGCAGGTCACCAACCTGCTTGCTTTTGCAAATTTTATTGAGAGCTCAAAGCTGTAACACAGCAAAGAGCCAACAAGCACTGGTTTTGTATTGGAAGTACACCAGCTTTTGCCCATTTTATTGTCCTGTAGCCAAAAGCCATAAGCAGCTGGCAGAGACTATTGCACTTGCCACATGGCGTCCACATGCCTGAATCTTAATTGTATTGAGTATGGAAGACAGTCTAGCTATTGGCCTTGTTGCCCTAAAAGCCATAACCTTGTATTTTCTTAGCCATGCAATTCCTTCTTCGTATCATCATGGAATGTTCGCTAGCTCACCGCCGTCTTCCTATCTTTCCTATTTTAAATATAAATATGCTTCTTGGAGAAGAAGCCCCATGCTCGATCAAGCTCAACCACTCAATTTTTAGGTTGTTTATATAATTAATGTGTGTTATTGGCAATTTTTAACTGTTTTGATTCTTGAACCAGTGCATACTTGATAATATCTATATCTATTAACACGCACACGCTTGTGTGCCAAAACTCTCAAGGAACAAAGGGGATGGATCATGGAGAACTGTGAATTAATTAATATGTTGACCTTATTTTTTCAACACTCTAAGGGAGTGTTTGATATGGGAAATATTTTTTAGTTTTTTTGAAACTCACTTAATAATTTAGTTGCCCATATTTAGTAGAAGACATAAAAAAAATTCACCAAAAAACTGAGTTATCTGGGAAAGTAAAAGTGAGAAGGATTTGATTTTTTTGAATACCTACCTGTAGAGATGAGGATCTCAACTTACCAAGGAAACTCAATTTTTGGGACAATACTGGCCCTGTCTTCTACAACTCACTGATCCTCTTCATCTACGCAGACTCCTCCATTCATTTTATCTTCTGGCAGCTCAACTCATTTTGGTTTGTGCATATCTAGATTTCCTCCCAATATATTTATCCAGTGCACGTCTTCCCTGAAATTCCCATCTCAGACCAAAATACGACATCCATGGATCAGTATCCTGTGCTTGATTTTTGAAAGCTTCCTACTTACATCGGTTCGCAACTCCCACAATTATTTTTTTTCCCTTTTTTTTTTTTAAACACTAAACCATTTTTTTTAGCAAGTCCTATTATCTTCTCAAACTTCCTCACTGTTAGCATGCGCAAATCCCTAAAGGAAGCAACAACTTCTGCTTCTATTTCCATTTTCCACTGAGAGTATATGAAGGAGACAAAGTAACCAAACATGTGTACAAACTTGCTTAGGTATCACTTAACCAGTTTACACTTTCCTGTGAAAGTGTTAAAATATCATGCTTGATACCAAACACTTCTCACGGTATCTTCTAAATAATTTATGATTGAGATAAGAGTAATAAATCTGATTTTTAAACTTAGAAGCTTTGACTTAAAAATTATAGAGTTTAGTCTACTTTAATTGAAACAAGTAGCCAACACATTATTGGAATATGTTGTCCTATTTTATTTTTGACCCATTAATGTAGATTTAAATTGAAATTAATTTTATATAGAAAATAAAGTAATTGCGTTAAGCTCTTAATAAGTTGAACCAATCCACATCTTTTTGGTTTGACAGAAGCCCTGATGTAACCAAGGCACATCTTTGGCTATATTATCCTAATCTTAGTGAAGTTAATTTATAAAGTCTATTAAACGGCCAATTACATGATTAATCATTAAAAAATTACTTATTTATTTCAAAGCAGTCAAGCCAAATTTTAAGATACATTTTTCTACACTTCCTAAAAGAGTTGTCGGCATGTCGATTCAGCTACGTACAATTCACTATACAACCTATAGATTGAGATTGAAAAGATGAAACATTGAATCATTAATGTTTTCTTTGTAGGTTTACCATAGGCTGCTCATTAATTAATATAATAAACTAGTACATTCTACCTCCAACTAATCACTCACTTTCACTATTTTTCAATTGTCAAAATATTGCTTTTGCTATCACTTTAATCAAACATGCACACTTCACACTTCACACTAGTAAAAAGACAGATATCAAACACTTAGAACTTGTGTATGTCGCTGCCTACTAATTATAGCTAGGTAATTGAGGAGTTAATTAGACAAAAGTAATTGAATGTAATTTTGTTGGGTTAATTGGAAGCAAGTAAAGCTTTTCCTTATTGACTTTTTAGGGTTTTGTATGGTCCTAACGGAGACACGAACCCCCAAAATGTGTTTCCATTAGGACCAAAGTGTTTATTAATTTATCAAATTAATCATGAATTCTCTTCCCTATGACTTTTCTTTTGTTTGGAACTTGGAGTGTTTGGGATTAACAAACCTGATCAGAGTCCCTTCTTGGTTCCCAAATGTGGGAGCTATGCAGAAAATAATTTCTGAATTTATTCATGATTTTGGAGAAAGAGATTAAAAAGGAAAGAATTAGAGAGGATTAAAGAAAAATTCTCTTTTTTATTTGGATGAAAGCAATAAGAAAGAGAAGAATCAACAAGGCAATGATCATATAAAACCAAATGCACTATATAGCTAGCATTTTCTTTTTCTCCCACAATCATCAACAACTAGAAGACATGGAGATGAAAATCATTTTCTTTATATCCGTATTATAGATATGTCCAACTGAATACAAACACAATATTTGATAGCAAGCAAATCAAAATATCAAATATGAATGGCGAATATTATTCAGGCTAGCTATATCTCTATTGGCAACTGATCAAGAACATGTTGCCTTGTTTTTTATAGGTCGGGTCCTATCATATTTGCTCATACACATGATTGAGATATACATCTCAACAACCCTAAAATGATTGATATAATTGGGTAAAATATATGTAGGGGAAGAGGAAGAGGGAAGAAAAATATCCATATAGACAATCAACATCTAAATGCATTTAACATGTTTGAAAACTCCAAGATATATTCAGCTAATGTTTAGTAGAAGTAAACATGTAACATAAGTTGATAATCATCTTATGGTAAAAGTAAATAAATAAGTAGTCATATTTTTATGTTAATGTTTTATTATTGTCAAATAATAAATTTTTATTAGTTAATATTAGATCATAATCGTCTAGGCTAAGTTAATCACCACATAAAATTCATTTATTTTTTTCCCGATATTAAATTTTTTATGATTTACTTAATCTAGTTGGTACATTGGAGAAACGAGTGAAGGGCATTTTGGGGATGAGAATTTTTTTGGGGGGCTAAAATTGTCTCCACACAAATTGCCCATGCTCTGCTAAATGCAACATGTTGAATTGAGCTGGGGGTAAGAGGTGACCATGAAAACAATTTATGGGTCTTATCTGACCGTTGACTAATTCATCATCTAGTAAAGTAATATGTAGCTTTACGAAATAATTCAACTCTGGAATAATGTGGCTTCAAATTGGAATTCACAGGTCAAAAAAATGTGACGTTGACTTGTATTATATGGAAGGTTAGGGCAGTGACCTAACCCACGTTGCCATACTATTAGAAAGATATGCAATTATAGATTTCACCGCTAACCTAAAATTATATACATGTACCCCAAAAGTAGTATGATTTCATATTTAATATACTATATAAAATAATTAATAAAGCCAAACAATAATTGATCTAATTTTTGGTTTTATTTATTTTTTATTACGTGAAGATTTTATTTATAAATATTAATTAAACTTTAATATATGTTTTGATTTTGATGAATGATTTGATTTGATTTATCTAAATTTTTATTAAAAAAATTATTTAGAGACATTATTTTTTTTTACTAAGTTTATTAGATGTTACACCATACGTGTTAGTTTATTATCGTATTTAAATAAAAATGATTAATGCTTAGCATGCTATAAATCAATTATTGATATCATATCATAGCATCAACACTTTAATTTCTCAATTAGTGCGGGATCCTTTCCTTTTTCTTTTTCTTTTTTCCTCGCAATCTGGACCTATATGATCATAATATACGCATTCTCATAAGTGAAAATTCCTCATTTTATGCTCCATACTATTAATATTTTTATTTTTCTTAACTTAATTATGAATATTAAATGACATCTAATAAAAGATATAATTGTCTTTTTAATACAGGTTCTATTTCACTTTAATTTGATGATTTTGCGTGGCAACTAATGGGTTAAAAATTTTCACATCCGACAATTGAATATTATTTTTCACATTACTTAAGGAAATTTTTTTTTTAATGGTTGAATAAGGGAATTTTAAAAGCTACGTTGTGGTCCCTTTTTCTCTTTTTTCTTTTTACCAAATACAATGGCAAGCCAACAGAGGGCGGAGAGAGGGAGCAGGGTTGCGCGCACAAACACACTCCTGCTCTCAAAATCTCGTTTCTCGGGCCATCCGATCACGAATATCGAAGAAAATTGTTCTCTTTTCCTGCTTTACCCTCACCTCATCTCGTCCCGTCCTTTCTTAAATTGTTAATTTTTTTTTCCTTTTTTTTTTTTTTACTTATATATTAACTTTATTTTCCGATTTTTCTCCTCCTCCTAGTGCTCCATTTGCTTCCTCGTGAGAGTGTCCATAATGTTCCAATATTTCATGGACGCTTTGATCTGCGCCCTCCTCAGTTTCAAGATAATCTTCTAGAGATAAAACCCATGTAAGCAGATTTCCCTTCCTCGTTTAGAAAAATGTTGTTTGGTTGCTCGTGCAATCACTTCATTTTAGTAAAAAATCTTGCTATACTGATTTATTTCTTCAAACTACTGCCATCTTCGGGGTTTTATCGTAATGGGTTTTAGCCTGTGTTTGCTAAGAAGTGTTTCTGACCCTTCTTCCATGGAAAATTCTGGGTTCATTTGAATTTCTGTCAGTTTTTTTTCTTATCAGTGATTTGCAATTACAGTTGCAATGTTTTTTTAAGACTAGGTTCAATTAGCATGGATTGGGATCTATGTTGGCTCTCTCTGTTTCTGTTTTGTTAGTAGTATTAACAATGTTTGTGTGGTTTAATAAAGAAATATTTGTGTTGGCTGATATCGGTTTCTGTGCTTTGTGTATCTTTTTTTTTATATAGTTTTTATCGGTGGCTTGTCTGGAAGGAAGATAGGACTTCTCCTCATTCTCAGGGCTTAAAATGTTGTTTGTTTGAGAGGGATTTCATGGGTTAAGCTAGAAGAGTTATGGATAGCTTCAGCGAAGAAGAAGAATGTCGATTTTTTGATGCTTCCGATGATATTGTGTCCACTGATGCAAAATCCGATGGCACTGTCACACCCGACGCAAATTGTTGTTCAAGCAGCGGCATATCGAGTGGCTTTGATTACGAAGTGTGGATTCGGAGCCCAAGGAGTGTGCAGGAACGTCGGAGCAAGTTCAGGGAGCGGATGGGGCTGAGTTTGGATCAAATTGCCCTTGAAAATTCAGCAGACGAATGTAGTGTAGAGCGAGAAGAAGAGATGAACAGGCTTAATGATAGTAGTGGAACTATGACAACAACTTCCGGTTTTGAAGATGAGTTTTGTTCAAGTCGGTCATCAGTGTCTTGTTGGTCTACTATGAATTCTTCTGAGGAGTTTGGTTCACTGGAGAACGGAAATTTGGACAAGGGGTTGGACTGTGATGGAGATCAACTGGAGCATTCTGTGACGATCAGTGATCATAGAATTGCGGGTTCAGATCGGTTGATAGTTTCCGAGGAGCGTGAGGATTCTGAGAACACAAATACTTTGGAAGGGAGGATGAAGAAGAATAGAAGGAGTTGGTTCAGAAGATTACGTTCTATAACATGCATGGTTGATCTGCAACGCGAAGCTGATAATGGGATGCTAGAAGGGGCTTGTGCTTTCTCAGGGTGTAGGATTCAGAAAGTTAAGGTCCGCCAATACAGGAAGCAAACAAAGGAGCTTTCTGGTCTTTACATGGGGCAGGATATTCAAGCTCATGAAGGTTCTATTTTGACCATGAAATTCAGTCCTGATGGTCATTACCTTGCAAGTGCTGGCGAAGATGGGGTTGTGCGATTGTGGCAAGTGGTGGAGGATGAGAGGTGTAATGAAATTGACATCCCAGCAGTTGACCCTTCCTGCGTATACTTCACAGTGAATCATCTCTCTCAGCTGACACCCCTATTTATGGATAAGGAAAAAATTAGCAAACAGAAGACTCTGAAGAAAACATCTGATTCAGCTTGTGTCATTTTCCCTCCTAAGATCTTCCGGTTACTGGAGAAACCATTGCATGAGTTCCATGGGCATAAAGGTGATATATTGGATCTCTCTTGGTCAAGGAATAATGTGAGTAAATACCATAAAGTCAGCTAATTTGTGAATTAAGCAAGAATTTTATTATACAAGAAATGCAGGGGAAATTGATTTGTTTCTTCATCCTGTTTTCGATGCAGTATCTGCTGTCATCTTCAGTTGATAAGACTGTTCGTCTATGGCGAGTGGGATATGATCATTGCCTTAAAGTTTTTTCACACAGTAATTATGGTGAGCCTTGCAGCATTTGTCTTTGTTGTATATTCTGATTTTTTGGCTCATTGAGCTATTACCCTAATTTGCTTTAAATTTTGTCTCACAAAATGCATGTTTTTTGATGGTGTGTTATAGTGACATGCATACAATTCAATCCCGTGGATGATAATTATTTCATAAGCGGATCCATAGATGGAAAAGTGCGCATCTGGGCAATTCCTGATTGTCATGTTGTTGATTGGACTGATGTCAGAGAAATTGTGACTGCAGTGTGTTATCGACCAGATGGGCAGGTATCCTTTATTAGTAGTTCTATCTCGGTATTATATAGTGTCAGATGGGAAGTGATTTCTTATCATTTCTTTCTTTCTAATGCAGGGGGGAATCATTGGCTCTTTGACAGGCAGTTGTCGCTTATACAATGTAGCAGGTATCTATTTTCTGCATGTATATTTCAACGTTTCTCTTTAGCTACATTAGTTAGTTGTCACTTGGTAAATTTCATGATTATTTTATGTATTTTTGAATTATCATCATATCTTGCTTGGCCGACTGATATAACATGGCTTGACGATCTACTTCGTTCATGTTAAATGATGGCTTTGAAGTCCTGCATGAAGTCAAATGATGGTCATTGTGATTAAATTTTTCTTGTTTTAACATTTGTGCTGAAGTTTCCCTATCTGTAAAACTAGAGCAGCTACTCAAGTTTGGATTTTTATTAGATAATAGGGTTGCTTTCATACAATAAAGAACGACGTGAATGACAGTGTTTGGCTGGATCTGAATCAGAAATCTACTAAAAAACTTCCTTTTTAATCCAGTAATACTATTAAATGTATAGCTTCATCCACCCAGATTATTTCCTGAACATTTTACATATTGTGCTGTTGAAAACTAAAACTACAAAATGGTGTTCAATGATGGGATGTGGATCCTTTTCTTATTAACCTGATTTTTGTATAAAACAAATTAGATCATGCGTGCTTCTATCATATTTGGGTTGCATTGGAATAAGAAGGCTTGACATAGTTTAAAGGTTGTGTTCTAACTGCTCTGCTGGTTTTCATTTTTTTTGCTTGAATCAGAGAACCGCCTGCAATTGGATGCCCAACTATGCTTACTTGGTAAAAAGAAACTTCCTTGTAGGGGGATTACTGGCTTTCAGGTAGTTATTTTGTTGACTCTTGTGCCAAGTTTTTTTTTTTTTTTTGGCTCCATCGTAGTTTTACAGGATTAAGTGATTATATTTTATTTATTTCAGTTTCTTCCTCAAGATTCTAGCAAAGTTATGGTTACCAGTGCTGATTCACATGTCAGAATCCTTAATGGGCTTAATGTGATTGGCAAATACAAAGGTGTGTGTCCCCCTCCCAAAAAAAACAAAAAAAAAAAAATTGACGAGTTATGCTTGGCTTAGATATTGTAATGTCTTAGTTGGATGACCTCATTCTTGAATTTTAGTTTGGCAAATGTTCTGTCATTGAGGTTATTTTCTGTTTTCATTCCAGGCTTTAGTGCAGGGAGCCAAGTTTCTGCATCTCTTACTTCAGATGGGAAACACATTTTATCAGCCTGCGAAGACTCTAATGTATATCTATGGAATGTTAGTCTGGAAGAGTCTACTCCAACAAAAGCTAAGAGCGTTAGGTCTTGCGAAAAATTTTTGTCAAATGCATCTGTTGTGGTACCTTGGTGTGGTTTGAAATCTCAAAATTCTGAAAATGAACATCACCCGGATGTATTGGATGGAAGTTCACCTCAAATTCTACGTCTCAATACACCAGCTTGTTTTTCTCTTGGTCCAGAGTTTTTCTTGGAGTCTTTTCCCAAGGGATCCGCAACATGGCCTGAGGAAAAACTTCCTACTTCAAGCCCCAAGGCTAAAACGTCTGCATTACATAAATCACAATACAAGTTCTTGAAGTCCTCCTGCAAGAGTACCTCTAGTTCTCATGCCTGGGGTATGGTCATTGTGACTGCAGGCTGGGATGGGCGGATAAAATCATTCCACAATTACGGGTTACCTATCCCCGTTTGAAATTAGTGGCTCTTCCTAAGTTGGTTAAGAGAATCAAGATTCATTACTTTGCTTGGGCAAGTCATATTTGCTGTGTCATCGGCAAATAGATGCTACTACTGTTTTTTGAGACTTATGTCAAGTTTGGTAGCATCATTAACAAAGCTGGCTGAAGTTGAATTCTGAGTAGGGATTGATGTTTAGATAATGCTGAAGCTTTGGCTATTGGAGGGGCCACTTTCACATTTCAGGTGGAGTAACACACCAATTGGTTCATGACAAGTGGTAGCGCTTCTATGGTTCTAACATAATCCTGCTTGGAATCAGCAAGTGACCCAGTTAAGATTGTGTTGATAACCTGGCTTAATTGCCATTTGTTGCGCAGGAATCGGCTGGTCCCTAAAGGCGATGAAGACTCGTGTTAGAAGAGGCCCCTATGAGATATTATAACTGTTTAACGAGGGATCGTGGGACCTTTCCAAACTTCTTGTTTGCTAAAATAGGAGAGTGAGATTCAGGATCTGGTGGTTGAAGATTTACTTAGTTAAAAAATGATGGTGATATTTAGCATTAGATTATTGGCTGGGCCAACTGATGAGATCTCTCTGTCTGCCAATTGCTGGTCTGCTTCATGGTAGGGCCGTTCATACCTCGGCTTCCATTGCAAGTATAGTGTGGAAGAGTGGGGGCATCATTTCTGCTACAATGACTACTTTTTTACTGCCTGCTTCTCCGGAGATACAATCTGACGATGTGCTGCTGTTGAGTGATATTCTAACCGACTGTCAGAGCCTTTGGCAACTACTTCAACACTGACTTCAATAACATTTCTAACAAATATTTTATGTCTCATTTCAGATTTAGGCTGACACCACTTTTGATATTAGGATATTCTTATTTGTCTAGTTTTAGATTGATACAAATGCCATTTTGGTGCTGGCATACGTGTAAATTTGTAATCTGCTTATGTAAATAATAATTTCATTTTAGCTCAGCCTCTGTGATTGATAGACATAAGCTCGTAGCAGGATTGTACAGGAGAAATAAAAGGAACTTCTATCTGTAATCACTTGGTGTCTATAACTATTTGGCTGATCCTTTGTCCCAATGCAAATTGTTGCTCATGCGACTTAGACTCCACTTGGGTATCATCAACTTCACATCCCTACGCCAAAAATTAAGGCTTTTCTTTGTACAGATTAATTTGATCGAGTCCTATCATGCATTGGTTGCCTTGCCCCTCTGCTTTTGTGTATCTTTTCCATTTCTCTATTTTGAGTTTATAATTACTACTATTCTACTTTTATCTATTGTGGACAAGATACGATAATGTTGGTTCTAGAAAGTGGTAAACTTTCCAAAAAGATATACTAATTAAATAATCACTGCTGTGGTTAGTAAAGTAATGAAGTGGACATATGCTGCATTTCCTCTTCAATTGGACAGTGACTCATGAATGCTTTTCTACTATTGTCTGTTATGATACCTTTAATACTCGGTCACGTCTCTTATTTTTCTGCATTTCATTCTTTAAAAGCACCAACTTGGTCTAATTACCACTATCACTATAACAGAAAGCGAAAGCACATATGCAGCTGCCAGCTGATTCAGAAAACTCACAAAATAGAAACATTATTTGACAGAATATTTTTGTTCTGTTTTGGTTTAACCATCCAGATAAGCATCTATTCAGCTGATTCAGAAAAAAAAAATTATATTATTTTTATGAACTAAATCAATTTACATTGATGATATAGGTCAGTGTCCAAATAAACGTAAAGATTCTCATACCACCCTCTTTATATAACGAATAAGAAAACATCTAAAAAAAATTTATTATTAACCTCACAATAATTATTATTTGACAGAATATATATTATGTTCTGATATGATTTTATCTTATTCTGGCAATCAGAGATTTTCATTTTCAGCATAGAAATATCCTCGTGTGCTGTTGGAACACTCTGTATCCTCCATAATTGTGCCGTGCTCAGTCTTATTACAGAGACGTCCAATATGAGATTCTCATTTAAGAGAAAAGCATCCATAAACAGTTGAAAATCTGTGAAGCTCTATGGAGATAGAAAGGCTTAAAGCAAAGGCATCAAAAGGCACATGATTGTGAACGTTTCCGCCTATAAAAGGAATCGCATCGAGGGAACAAGAAGAACAAAAATGAATGATTAGTTTTTTGAGAGAGAAACATCATTGTGTTATGCTTAGCTGTATAATCACTCAACCTCGTCTTGGTTTGTAGTACCTTTCAATTAATGGATTGGACATTTTAAAAAATAAATTTATATTTTCATTGCACCAATGTGATTTCTTTTTTTTGTGTCATTTATGAGCTTTTGGGCTTAGGCTAATGATGCTAGTAGACAATGTTACCCACCTAAGAACATTGGTGCAGAGAATCAAGTGCTAAAAGTTGTGTTCACCGATGAGAAAAGCACAAGAAACAAAACAGAGGTTAACCTAACAGAGAGGTATGTTTCGCATCAAAATACACAAACCCGACAAAGAAACATGTGATTATTTGTCTGCAGTTTCCCTCTCTTTCAATATCATAATGATTATTATTATGGTAAATTAATTGTCTCATTACTAAAAAAGATGAATGCTTTTAGTTACTTTTACTGTGAACTCATAAAAAAGAACTTTATCATGGCTCCATTTTAAATGGTAGTAACTTTTATCAGTCACTAGTCAGTTTTCTGGGAACCGTAGGGACAACTAAATAATATGATAAAATAATTGAATATTCAATTAATTAAATAAAACCCGTCTAATAAAAAAACTAATTTTAACTTGTCGAATACAAATATTTTAATTTGGGCCTTTTAGCTTACCCGTTTGGATCGGTTCAAAAATTGAGTCAGCCCAATCAAGAGAATATGCTTTAGAAATTAGTCCAGCCCAACCCGTGGTGGCCCAGAAAAATCAACACCCAAAACTTATGATGCTGCGGGCGCAGCGCGCCCCCGCCACCTGCAACTCTGCACACAGCAGCAAGCCAACCGGTGGTGAGGTGCAGCACGGCATACGCACCACTCTTGCCGGTGGCTGCAGTTGTTTAAGCCGAGGCACTCCGCGTCCTCTTCAACCGTGTTTCTCGCAGGTGAGCTAAACTCGGCTACCAACAGAGGAAAAAAAAAGATATGTGCTTTTCAAAATCCTAATTCCTTAATTTCTTTTTCTATTACAATGCTTTGCATCTTATTCTGATTGGTCGAATCTAGTCGAGTTTTTGTCTCTGTAAATTCGAATGTTTGGCTAATGTTAGCGTTTTATCAGTAAATTGTTGATTGGAGGGGCATCTGATGGCGTATTCTCGAGAACGTGATTTCTTGTTCTGTCAATTTTGTGGTACAATGCTGTGTGTTCCTTCAATTAAGTATGCAGAATGCCCGTTGTGCAAGTCTAGGAAAAGTATAAAGGGTAAATCCATTGTATTTTCTTCTTATTTATTCCGGTGCTTGCTTGTCCTTGTGATTGAAAATTTTGAGGAGGTACTTGGGGAGTTAGGATCATTATTGCTTATTTAACTCTTCTTCTTTCCCATGGATATTTTATACATCCTTACTGAACTGTTCTTATCTTCAGACATTTGCGGAAGAGAAATAAGTTTCAAAATTTCTGCTGAGGTATGGCTTAGATAAGCTGCAGTACATGCTTTATTGATTTTGTTCAAAGTGAAGGAGTGATAACTTTCTCATTTTTGATTGCCATTATGTAACTATAAGATAGCTTCACATACCTTGGTTTACCCTGCATCTTTTTCGTTTTTGCCCAATATGAGAAAATTTGCAATGGCATCAAAAGCGCTACTTTTTTGTGGTTGGCAGGATATCAGAAGGGAGCTCGGAATCAATATAATTGATGAACAGAAGGTGCAATTGTCAAAGGTAATGCAATTTGCAATGTTGATAGATCACGTTGTTTCCTTTAGGAATAGTTTTACTTGTATTAATGTAATTTTTCTCATAACAGGTCAACAAGAAATGTGAAAAATGTGGCCATGATGAAGCTAGCTTTTATACCAGACAGGTATTGCGAGCTTATAATGCGTATTTGTTAAAATTACATGAAATATGAAATCTTATGTAGCAGTTGTCCAAATTTACACCATCTTCCTCCTCGTTATGTTCCTGATTGCAGATGAGATCAGCTGATGAAGGGCAAACTACTTTCTATACTTGCACCCGCTGCGGTCATCAGTTTCAGGAGAATTAAGTATTTGCTTGGATGTATGTAGTGAATGGAGCTCCTACCCCTTTTTCAAGAAAACATTTTATGATTAGTTTTAGGAGGATAATTAAATTAGAACTATGTTTGAAACTGAGAATGGAATACCTGCCTTCTTTATTCTACAATTTGTTTAGCAGAGATAGAAGAACTGAAGGAGTTTTGAAGGAAGCTTCTATGACAGGCAATGACCAAAAAATTATCATATATATATATATAGTTACACGTTGTGAGCCAAGCTTATATTCCAGCTTGTTTTGAATGCAATTCCCAGAAGCAAACCTTTAAAAAAAAAAAAAATTCATCCCACATTTGTAACCATAGCCCCAATTACAAACCATTCTGGTTCTTGTTTCTAACATACAATTGCAAAAAAAAAAAAAAAACCGCACCCCACATAGACGAGAGATAAGAAAACAAACGTATGATGGATTACTGATAAAAAGGATCAGACAGGAAGGTTGGCTACGTCGCTTCTGGCAGCAACGGAGCTGCTGGAAACAGAAGAGGAAGTGGCGGAGAACCTGAATGGGTGGTCACTCATTTCTTCTTGCTAGGAGAGATTGATACATGACCATCGCTCCATGGAGGCGAAGAACGCCGAGGCTACGCTTGTTCCTAGCCAGCTCGCCACCCCGTTGAACGTTTCAGAGGACCAACACGCTCCGCCCTCATTCTCCATCTCTGATTTTCTATTATCTCCATGCTTTCTCTAAACCAAAGATGACGAGAAGAAGCAGAATTTGTTGGCAAAGGGTGAGGGGCAGAATTGTCAGAATTATATATAATCATTTTCGGGTTCATGGCGCGCATTAGCCAAGTGTCATGCCATGTAACTTATTTATCCGCAAGCTGATCGCTGCACAAATAGGGAGAGGTGGAGCTTTCCCCAAGAGAGCAATGGCCAATGTTTCGATTCCGCTCCCACG
This sequence comes from Bauhinia variegata, assembly GCA_022379115.2. Taxonomy (NCBI): domain Eukaryota; kingdom Viridiplantae; phylum Streptophyta; class Magnoliopsida; order Fabales; family Fabaceae; genus Bauhinia; species Bauhinia variegata. Next base: position 18,641,643 of record CM039431.1, on the reverse strand, counting down.
AAACGGTTTGTTTGTACAGAAATTCCCGCCGAAATTCCACACTTTCACTACTACAAGGATTCAGACAGCCATCAGAATCAGCTGCTCTGGTTTGAGTTTCATTCTTTCTCTAATGAAATTAATACTTTACTTTCATATATTCGTATTTCATGTTACTTTTCTTGATATCTAGCTAGTGAAATTTGATTTCTTGATGTATTGTAATGATTTTTTTTTTTAAAAAAAAAAAAAAATCTAGGTGAGCGATCTGAGAAGAAAGAAAAGTTACTTAATTTCAACGATGTCAAGGGTGTGGCCTGCGGTATTCTTGCAGCTTGGGCTGTGACTGCAGCATTACCTGTTCTTTCAGCTAACCAGGTTCTTAGTTTCGTTTGCATTGTATCTGTTACTGTTTTTGTTCTTTGATCTCCCTCCCAATCTTCATAGTTATTAACATGGCTTAAATTTTGAAGGTTACAGAATGCTTCAGTGTTTCTTGGATCATAATCAACAAATATTCCTTGCTTGTTAGGTGCCTTTGCGTTTGAAAATTTGGAGTAGTAGCCATTTGATGATATAATAAAAAGTGGGTAATTTAAAGGCTGGAAATGCGTAGAGAAAGGTTCCAAATGGTCTTCTTCCATCCGAACTTGATTATATTGTTGTTATAGCTAAGAGGTGGATTTTTACTTTGGCACCATACAGTGTCGTCAAATTTTAGTTTCTAGAGACAAGATATAATGATCAAGGTTCTCAAAGAGTAACAATTATGAACAGATTACAGCATTGAAGTTTTGGCGCTGTTTTTTTCCAGGAAGAATGGTAGAGCACAAAAATTAATCAATCAGGTCTTGGGGGAGCGATTTCCTTGATGGATGTTATCTATTTAGCAATTTCTCGCATTTTAGTTCAAGGAAGCTAATTTTTCAAAACATCTTTTGATCACCTGAGCAGTTTTTGGACACTTGAATGAATCCTGCACTTCATTAATTTATATATGCCATGTAGTTTTGCTGATATGATGCACGTTGGTTAATGCAATCTCTTTAGGAGGTCCCTCCCTCCAATGCGACGATTTTCTTTCCCCCATTCATAACACGATATCTGTATTGCTTTAGCCACGATCCTTGATCACATAATTATTTTGAGTAAAACCTGTGAAATTTTCAGTTCCAGTGATCTCCTATACCAACTATAAATGTTATGAACATAAATATGTTGAACTTATCTACAAAATAACCAGAAGATGAGAGGATACAATTCCAAATATGTTTGTTTTGCAGAGGCTGCCTCCATTGTCAACAGAGCCCAACCGTTGTGAGCGTGCATTTATTGGTAACACAATTGGTCAGGCAAACGGTGTTTATAAAAAACCTTTAGATCTCCGGTTTTGTGATTTCACAAATGAGAAGAACAATCTCAAGAGGAAGTCTCTATCTGCAGCACTGGTGTCAGATGCCAAGTTTGATGGTGCAGACATGACAGAAGTTGTAATGTCGAAGGCTTATGCTGTTGGTGCCAGCTTTGAAGGTAAACAATATATATATATATATATATATATATATATATAGTTTGATTCTTGAGATCGGCTAAATCATTTACTAGGAGCTTTCCGGTTTTCATTGTAGATGCATGACTAAGTGCTAGTTTCTGTAAAAGCTTATATTCTTAAACTTACAGAACATTGTGAAGCTTATTCATTTGAAAACTATTATTGCTTACGGGCAACTATTCGATTTAATTTCTAACTATTTAACTCCTGGAATTCCCATCCTAGTGCATGGAGCTTAGTTGGTGAAAAAATGACCACTCATGTTATAAAACTATTTTAACATTGATCTTTGATCTATTTTGGAAATGTGAGCTATGATAATTACACCATATGGTTATGGTATATATATATATATAACATATATAGATAAACGGTAACCCAATTGCTTTACAGGTGTGGACTTCTCAAACGCTGTGTTGGATCGGGTTAACTTTGAAAACGCTGATCTTCAAGGAGCTGTATTTAAGAACACAATACTGTCAGGCTCCACTTTTGATGAAGCTAAGCTGGAAGATGCAGTTTTTGAGGACACCATAATAGGTTACATTGATCTTCAGAAGCTATGCACAAATAAGAGCATCAGCGATGAAGGGAGAATTGAATTAGGATGTCGATGAGTTAGTTGAGTCTACAACATATTCTCATATTTCTTTCTTGTAAACTTACCTAGGCTGCTATGCTAAGACAAGATTTTGGCGGAAGTAGTTAGTAGGAGTGCTACATTTGAGAAGAATCAGGAATTGATCTCTGCTTTCCTATATAATCTTGTAATTTCCTATTAGATCTTTTACCTACAACTTTAAAGAGGATGGGAATACAATTTTTCATTATAATTTATGGTCAATTTTCCCCAACATTGGGTTCAACTTTCACTAGTAAAGTCAGGTATTTCCCTAAACAGTGGGGAAAGCATCAAGGTAACAATGAAAAGGGTAAATTTGGAGAAACACAACGAAAGAAAGCGCATCTGGTGTAGTGGTATCATAGTACCCTCCCACGGTACTGACCGGGGTTCGATTCCCCGGATGCGCATTCTTAACTCTTAGGGTAAATATTTTACTCTTAGTTCTTTTTTATTCCTTATTACCTTTTTTTTGTTGAGGGTATTAAATATTTAGAACGATCACGTGATCCTGTTTTTAAACAGTTCTCCCAAAAAGCTCACCCCACCTCACGGATTCCTTTCTGTTGACAAGGACACTTCTTGGTCAGTGATCAGTCATTCCCTGGGTTCAAAATTTTCTGGTAAAAGTAATCAAACACTTCTTGACTTGTATATGTTAGTTCCTGCTATGGTTACATCTTAAGAGTCTCATTTTATTTTTGACAGGATCTGAATCTGTATGAAACCTATCTGGGCTCCCCTTTTCTGAGATGGAATGCTTTATTTTTATACATTTAGAGGATATTGCTTCATAGAAGCTTAATGTTAAGCTTAATGATATTATAACATAAATCCAGTAATAAGGTATGACTTAAACAAATTAAGCTTAGTAATTATAAGACTTTTGTAATATTAAAATTTAGAATTCGAAATAAAATATATATTAAAAAAAAATTTATAATTATTTCATTCTTTAAATAATATTAATACTTACTTCAATGCGAATGCTTATAAATTTCACTATATGTATGAATGAAGACCTGTCAACTTCATTTGGTAATAGCTATTAATCAACAGAGTTGTCCTTGAGCTATGAAGCAGCCCGAGACGTGTAGAGCTTAAGACCTCTTAGAGAACTTTTTTGTCTTAAACACTACAAGACAAATGCAACTAACTCTCTAGGTTGGGCAAGAAAACTGAAAATGGAGTTTGCTCTTTTTGGATTTTGAAAAGGGCATTGAGAAGGTTTAAGTGTTTCCAATTTCCATGACAATTATTAGAGCAATGAAAATGGTGAGGGATTCAAATATAGAGCTCCAGAGTATAGACAAATTCATCTACTTTCTTTATTCATAGGTATCATTATTTTTAATGTTGCAGTTTTTGGTTGTTGGGAATGAACCCCCCTTCAACTGTCATTCCATGAGTACCTTACCTACAATTCATTAATTCCCCTTTTAGACTGTTAACCTGACTATCCAATGCCAACCATACCCATAAATAGTACCTACAATTTTAGTAATCAAGCACTAGTTTGGTGGGCCATTTTGCACTTATATATATGGACTTCTACTTGTCCAATGTGCGTAGATTCTGAGTACATACCAGTTATGTTAAGTAGAAATGAGATGTGTCCTGTGTGAGAGAGAAAGGGGAAAATTGCAGAGTCCTCTTATTAATGTTTCTTGCTCAAATGAGTATTCCAACCATAGCTGCAGTTTGCGCGCATTGCATGTGAAGAAATCACTATGTGTGGTTCTGTTCCAGAAGCTGCGATGCTCATTTTAGCAAGCAATGTTAAAAAGTGGGAGGTTGGGGCTTTCTGAGTTGTAACCATGGAAGCGTTCGCTTAATTGTCAGATAAGTTCTTAACTTCAACTGATCTTCTTTTTGCTAACTAGAATATCATCAACTTATCTTCTTGCTAGTGCCTTGTGGATGGTTGGCCTCTCCCTACAAGAAGTCAACCATAGTAATCACCAAGCTTCTTCTGTTCATTCAAGTTCATTACTCACCGTAAAACATTTGTCATGTTCAATGGTAAAGAAAGGTTAGAATCCACGAGCACCAATGTTTAAGGAAAGAATAAGAATGCTTTCTTCAATACTAGACTTTACAACTTAATTAAGAGGTTGAGATGGGAAACATAGAAGCTTCCTTCAAAATTATAGTTTAACAAGGGCCCCAAATGCTTATTTCTTACATAGTAATCTCCTTATGCTAGGTGGGTTTGAACTTTGAAGTGCACTCCGTCTTCCTATTTAATAAAATAACATTTTTATATTTTTGCTTTCTAGTGGGTTAAGAGACAAAGGTTGCTTGTCAAGAAAGGAGCTCTTTTGTACAATATTTTAACCAACTATACCTTGGCCTTCATGGAAGGAAAGTTGATTCTCCCTGTCCGTACAACTAAAAGGAAACTCTCCCTTATTAACGCTCAAAATAGAACAGTGGGTAATAAGAGAATCTAAGATGAAGCAAACGCAGAATCTTCTAAGTTACTTCAGATGCAATGGACATTCAAGGATTCCCCTTGTCAGAAAGCAAAGTATCTCCAGATTTCTTCTTCTCTGAGCGCGCTACCCCCAATGCACCACTATGTACTATTTCCATCTTCAACATAGTCATGGACAAGGACAATAACGACAACGTTCTTGTTTTGCTGATTCTAGCACTAACTCTTATCCAAGGTATGCTTTTGAAACCTTATTCATCAGACTAGAAATCATTCATTAACCAACATGGATGGCTAAACAAGACATAAGTTTTTGCAGGAGTGAAGGGAATTGGAGTTAATTATGGGACAGTAGCAAACAACCTTCCTCAACCAGCTCAAGTTGCAAAATTTCTGCTAGAATCCACCATCATTAACCGAGTGAGAATCTTCGATGCCAACCCAGAAATCTTACAAGCCTTTGCTCACACTGGGATTGATATCACCATAACAGTCCCCAATTATGAAATCCCCTACCTCACTAAGCTATACTTTGCTCAACAATGGGTCAACGCCAATGTCCAACCTTTCATTCCTGCCACTAACATAATCAGAATTCTAGTAGGCAATGAAGTATTATCCACGGCAAATAAACTCCTTATCAGCAACCTTGTCCCTGCTATGCAAACCCTTCACAGTGCCCTTGTAGCAGTCTCGCTAGACCAGCGCATCAAGGTATCCACACCACACTCGTTAGGCATATTATCAAGCTCAAGCCCACCATCCACTGGCAAATTCAGACAAGGCTATGACACACATGTAATTAAACCATTGCTTAATTTTCTTAACGATACCAATGCACCCTTCATGGTTAACCCCTACCCGTTTTTCGGCTGCTCCGCCGAAACCCTCGATTATGCGCTGTTCCGGCCAAATTCCGGCGTGCTTGACGAAAACACTAAGCTTCGATACACCAACATGTTGGATGCACAACTCGATGCTGTTTCTTCTGCTATGAAAGATTTGGGCTTTGAAGACGTTGAGATTGTCATTGCAGAAACGGGCTGGCCCACAATGGGTGATGCGGCCCAAATTGGTGTGGATTCTCAAAGTGCAGCTGAGTATAACGGGAAGCTCATTCATCATGTCAGTTCTGGGGCCGGAACACCGCTCATGCCCAACCGGACATTTGACGCCTATATTTTTGGGCTCTTCAATGAAAATCTTAAGCCGGGCCCAGTTTGTGAGAGGAACTTCGGCCTTTTTATGCCCAATATGACACCTGTCTATGATATTGGAATTATGAGGAACACGGTAGCTGCTATGGCCGATGATCATCCTAAAGCACTTCTGTTGATCATCTTCCTTTTAAGCTTGATTGGGTTTTGGGCTTGAATCTGGCAGGCTAAATCCTCAACTCTATCACAATGGGCCCCAATGCGAGGCCCATCAACTGTGCCAGTTAGCCTAAGTTCACAGGAAATTCTTTTTGGCACATCCCATAATATCTAACCACACGCACAAGGATTTGTTATTGGAAATTATGGGGCGTGCCCAAAGAATTCCCAATGAAGAAATTGAGGTGCTAGCTCGGCATTATTGATCATGGACTTGGGCTCGGCTTAAACTTTGGGCCTCTTCAAGAGGGAAGAGCATGCTTTACTCCGTTAGAGCCCATAAATGCTTACTGTAAAGCAATGGGAATCACTGTGATTTTGGACTAATATACAGGCTATGGAAGTTGCAAATACAATTATGGAGGTAGCTGCCGTGAGGAGACACTTCAAAGGGAGATGTTTCCTTCGTTTTTTATTTTATAAAACATTTTTTTTAAAATAAAAATATGTCATAGAACTTTATATCTATGCAGCAAGAGACATTAAATTTTCGTTTGTTCTTGTCGTTAAATCTGTTATCTTGCTCGCATTAAGGAGCAAGTGCAAAGGCATGACATATTCTAAGGCTGTACAAATTTTGTAATCTCATAGGTGGCTTCATCCATGTTTATAGCGAAACATGGCAAACCTTCAGTTAGTGGAATGGACCATTCATTACCTCCTTGTCAGTCTCTATTTTCTCTTTTTTTTTTTTTCATATTGTTATTATTATTTTATAGTATTTTCAAAACACATATTCATAAGCAACAATGTTTTACTTTTACTGGTTGGCCATTCATAACTACTAATGATTTCTGACCAATATTCTCTATTCCTACCAACAGATCACAGATCAAATATTAAATGCACTTCCAACTTAAAGGGATAATATAAATATATTATAGATTATAGATAATGGAAAGAAAAAGAAAGTCATCATACAGCATTCCGTGGCCCCTGATTTCAACTCATTGTCGTTGAAAAAGGGAAATTCCCCCGAAAGATACTTTATTTATTTATTTATTTATCCTTGATGTTGATGGATCGAAGTTAGCCAATCATCGATTCGATCGGCGTTGATGGCCCATGATTTGCCGAGTTTTCTGTAAATCAAATGTGTTCCGCGAAGCACCGGATAATTTATGAGGCGCCAAGCCGCCAACGGACTCCCTCTCTCACTTCTTACCTTATTGGTGTTCCTTGCAGTCGCACAGTTCTATGATCTATCGCCCTTGAACGCCCACTCTGTGTCTTCGTCTCTAAAATTTCCTCTGCTATCTTCGTCAATTTCTAGGGTTTAAACTCTGGGACTAGATGATTGGTTGTTAGGGTTTTAGCTTCTCCCTACAATTCTCTCAATTCCCCAAAGCTAAAGTCTCCTAGGGTTTCGTGAACCATTCTTATTACCGCCATCGTCATGGCTGAGTGGCACTCGCTCCTCCAATCCGTTGTCCTTGGCCTCATTTTCTCTTACCTTCTGGCAAAGCTCATCTCCATTGTCGTCTCATTCAAGGACGAGAATCTGACTATAACTCGTAGCAGCAACGTCCATAGAAGCAATCGGAGCACTACAGCAGCCGAGTCCAAATTCGCCAACATTGCAGCGGATAAGCGCCCGTTTAGGCCCAGGTCTGGTTCCGATGTAAGCGAAATCCACGAGGCCGACTCGGTGATGGCCGAGCAGGGCAGTGTGAGAAATGAAAGTGTGGATGGTGATGATGACTACGATGACGATTGGGAAGGGGTGGAAAGTACGGAATTGGACGAGGCCTTCAGTGCTGCCACGGCTTTTGTGGCTGCTGCCGCTGCCGATCGGGTCTCCCAGAAGGTATCCACTGATGTGCAGCTGCAGCTATACGGGTTGTACAAGATTGCCACGGAAGGACCGTGTAGTACGCCACAGCCGTCGGCACTGAAAATGACGGCTCGAGCCAAATGGTATCAGCATCACCTTTTCTTCTTTTGGCCTGAGCTGGTTAGTTACATTTAATGATGCGTTTTAGGGGCTGGACCATGATATATAGTTGATCTTTTATTCGTTATCTCTTTGTGTTAGGCAAGCATGGCAGAAATTGGGTGCTATGCCTCCTGAAGATGCAATGCAGAAGTACATAGAAATTGTGACAGAGCTATATCCTACTTGGGCTGATGGCTCGGCTTTGGTGAGCTAATAAGTGTATGAATGAATTAAGTACTTCTTTTTATGGAAAGGGGGCTGTTTTACTCAAAAATAAAAGTAGTATGTTTTCTTTTATTATTCTTTATATATTCTCTTTTTCTTGTCTCTGCCTAACACCTAATGTGTCTATAACAGAAGAGCAAAGGCAGGGACAGTGGTGGCTCAAGTTCAGAGGCTAAGGGGCCAATGGGACCAGTATTCAGCACTTTTGTGTATGAAGAAGAGGAATCGGGCACTGATTTGTAAGTTTCTTAGAACTTGGAAGTTATATGCTTTGCCAAGTTCAATATTTGCAAAATTTGTGCATCTGCAATTAAGCAAACTAAGTTTGTAGCTTTTCAAACTTGTGTTAGTAAGTTCCGTCAAATATGGGGAATTTAGGATAGCCTTTCTTTTGAACTTTCTTCAATGTGACTGATAAGTACGCTGTCCTGTAATGAGGATGGCAGAATGTCTTGGGTAATCCCGTTGGCTTTTGATTCTGTTGTCTTGTTTATGTTGATAAAATCCTTTCTTGAGGCTTCCAAATGGTTGAAGTTCTTAGTTGCTGTTTCTTACTCTGACACAAGCACATGCTCATACGGTTTTCTGACAAATTTTAGGCACATTTAATATCTATAGAAGACTTTCCGTTGATATATATATATATATATATATATATATATATATATATATATATATATATATATATATATATATAATGGACGCTATTTTGGTAACATTAGTCTGCCTTTTAAAAGATTTTTTGGTTAGGTCCATTTGTGTAATTTCAGCTAACCTCTGGGGAAGCCTCTGTAATTTCTTGTAAGTTGTATATTGTGGTAACTTGCACAGCTGATTGAAAATGTGAAGGAAAAATATTTCCTGTTGAGCTACTTGTGCTGTGATTAGAAACAGTTGTAACGCACTATTCTTGTTCATTGCACGCTTAAAGGAGTTTTAAAGGACTGGTAGTATATTTTTCTTTTCATTCCAAGAAAGGAGGCTGTTCATTATAAATTAATATATCATAGTTTATGACTCTATTGACTTTTTTTGCTTTGTTTTAATATACCAGGGATAATCTTATTAGTGACTCAAACCATGATTAAACTAAGATAAAGTTAACAAGCTGCTTACTTTTAGAGGTATGGAAGAACAAACAATAGATATATATTTATAGTTGTTGTCTTTATGTACAGGAAAATGGATGCTGTCCACGGATTTGCCAGAGAAGGAGATGTGGCTAATCTGCTCAAGAGTATTGAAAGTGGTGTTTCAGTGAATTTGAAGGGTGGGTCATTTATAGCTATTTCTTTTCTGAGTTTATATAATATTCTCAAGCATGTTTTGCGTTTTCAATCATGCTTTTTGGGTTGTTAAATGGACCGAGTCCAGCTTGTGCTTAGCATTAAGAGGTCCAATCACTGATTAGTGAAACAATCAATTTCTGAATTTTAGCTGCATTGCTTAACAAGCCTAGCATTGGCATATCTATTCTTGACTCCTTTAGGATTGTGGGTAGGTGTCATGATTTTGTAAATAATAATATGCTTATGATCTCCTATTTAAAAATAGGAAGGACGCAGTATGGTAAAGAAATAGGTCTTACGGGACTTACCGGTAGGGACATCTCTGCTATTGGAAGTAGCTTAGGCCATGAAGCTTGTTCAACAGATTGGTTTTTTGTTTTTTTTTTGTTTTTCTTCTTTCTTTGCTTTTTATTCTCTCCTTTATCTATTTTCTTCTACGAGAATAATACAATAATTCACTGTTGTGTTCAAAAATTGACCGTCGTATGCACAACCAAGGAAGTAGATATTATAACACTGTTGTTGAAGTTGTCTCAGAATATCTTCACTTAGCAAATTCTTGAGTTTATAATCTGGTCAAACTTTTAGATGAAACTGGAAGGTTAACTGACCAATGTGGCATGAGTGAGGAACGGGAGGATAAATCTTTGTTGGACTTCCCGGTTATTTGAAATTTCTTAGTTATTTTACCAATCAAGATTTTACAAAGTTGTTGCAAAGATTTGTGATTGCGTGCTATTTGGGATAGTATAGAACGGTAATTATACTGCTATTTCATGCTATGGTGGTTTATCGAAGAACTTCTGATTTTCATGCAGAATCTATATTTGATCGCCAAGCATCTCTCTCATTGTCCGTGTTTATACTGTTGTCATATTCTTGATGTGAGCTTTTGTCTGTTTATTTTCTCTTTGCCTTCTCAATGTTTTCTGAAATGGTTGCAGATAGTGAGGGTCAGACACCATTACATTGGGCAGTGGATCGTGGTCACCTTAATGTCACAGAATTGCTCGTTAGCAAGAACGCCAATGTAAATGCCAAGGTAAATAAATGTGTTGCTTGATAACGCTACTCAGATATCTGTATGCTTGATTTGTATTGTCATTGAACACATAAAACGAAAGCAGTGTAGTACCTATACTGGATTCCTCACTGCTCAAGTTGCATGATCTCAATAAGTTAGGCTTTTGGAGATGCTCTTTTTTTTTAATGATTATTGACAGTTATCAGTTTAATTTGCTATAGTTATTGATATTATGTTTTTTCATTTGGAAGGATAATGATGGGCAAACTCCGTTGCATTATGCTGCTGTTTGTGAGAGAGAAGACATAGCTCAGTATCTTGTGAAGCATAACGCAGACACGGGGTTAAAGGATAACGATGGCAATTTCCCTTGTGACGTCTGTGAGTCAAACTGGTCTTGGATGCAACCAGAGAGGGAAGCAAATTAATTGTTTTGTTTGAATGCTCATGGCTAGTATAACCTTGGAAAGTTCCTTCAGGATGTATATGTCTATTTCTCCCTAGCCTTGGTATATAAGCCACTTTCACTCTAGTCTCAGTTGATGATGGTTCATGCTTAATTGTAATTTGCTATATTCTCATTTGCACTGCTCAGGTCCTTTTGCCCCTATTTCCTTATGTTTTTAATGGAGAAAAAAGCTCAACCAAGGAAAAGGGGAAAACAAAAGGGTAGCCTGCAAATGGGAAGATAGCACAATATTCAGCAGCGCACTCTGAACTTTACGTGTGAACGACCAGTTTTATTACGCTCCAATAGAAATAATTTTTGCTGATCAACGCTAACTTCATAAACATATATATGCGTGTATGTTTTGTGAATTGGTATAAAAGATCAAATATACGAACATATTTCACATGTATACGAAATTACTAGATAAATCATTCAACGATGGGAAACTATTGAGATATATGTTAACGAAAAGGATGCAAATTAAGAGAAGAACTAGTCTAAATTTGTCAATTCAAGGAAAAAAGTACTAGTTAAAAAAATTATGAATGATGCTTGACTTTAATCTGACTAGTTAAACTTACTAATATATTAATGAAGATTTAAATTCGACAAGAAAAGGAAAAAGAAAAAGAAAAAGAAAAAGAAATATTTAATTATAATGAGCCATGTGTTTCACCGAATAGAGGTAATTTAGAGCCATCAATCAATATATAGAGAGTCAATGTGGTACACAAGAAAATCTAAAAAAATGGTGCTTTTCCAATTGACTGGTGGCTCTTTGAACACCTCCAGGGTAAAGAGTTACAACCATGAATAACCGTTTTTCCCTCCCATACTTGTTTCCCCTGTCTCTATCTGTTTCCATCTCCCCCAAGCAAAGTATACTCTCTCCGTGGCCTCCAGATGGCTAAGGCGGTGGTTTACGTGCTCCTAACCACCGCCTTTGTCCTGTTGATGACTCTATCGCCTCTTATCCGGGACCAACGCAGAGGCCCCTCCCTGAATCGCCGGTTTGGCTACGACATCCAGCAGAGAGTCCCAAGTTTTGATCCCCTTATCACCAAAATTGAGAGATCCAAAGAGGAGCACAAGCAAGTGGTGCACGATGGTGATCGGCATGAACCTGAACCCGAGCCCGAACCTACCGCAAACACTTCACTTTACAGTGATTCTGCAGACGCGTACCAATCTATGACCACTGCTGGCAGATTAAATACAACATTGAGGTTGATGATTTTGTTCCCTTTGCTGGATAAAGAACCAAAGGATGGGGTTATTGATTACAATGAATTAGAGACTTGGATAATTCAACAAGCTATGGACAGATTGGATTATATGACAAACACAGAATTACAGGAGAAAGACAAGAATGGAGATAGGGCTATCTCTTTTAGGGAATATCTCCCTCAATTTTCTGAGAAGGATATAGGTAAATACATTAATTTTCTTGTTTTAATTCATGTTGCTTTTCCATTGCCAATTCATTCAAAGAAAGTTTTGTTTGATACGATCCACAGAGAGAAAATCAATGGGGCACGGGGAAGCAGGATGGTGGCTCGAGCGATTTAACAAAGCAGACGGTGATGGCAACGGCCTTCTTCACTTCAGCGAGTTTAGAGAGTAATTGATTCTTTAATTTTCTATAATTTTTAGATGGAAATGTTTGCATGCAAAAGCTGTTAATTGATCAAACTCTCTTGTTGCAGTTTCTTGCATCCACAAGACAGCAAAAATGAAAAATTGTTGAAATGGCTCTTGACAGATAGAATCAGGTAAGCCTTTTTCTTTTTTAATCAATGGGTTAAATAAAAAGTACCTGCTTGTTTCAAAACGCATTCTATTTCTACCAAGTAACTTTCTGCCATTTTACTGTCCTTGATATCCAGGCGCATTGACGAAGAAATTGACGGTAAACTGAATTTCAAGGAATTCAATGAGAAAGTTTACAACATGTTCAAAACTTACGCAGAATATGAAACTGCTGGACAGTTTGTACCTTCTGCAGAGAAGAAGTTTTCTGAGCTTGATGCAAACAACGACGAGTAAGATTCCAATTTTGCGCCATAAATCAGATACATTGCTTCTATGCAAAGCTCTTTTTCTTCTTGATATGTAAACATGTTTAATGTATTTGGCAGATTCCTGTCAGTGGAAGAATTGATGGGGATACTTCGCTACCTCTACCCAGGAGAGCTATCTTATGCTAAATATTACACAAGCTATCTAATGAATGTGGTTAGTCTCTCTTTCTATTCTCTGAGTGTTTATTTATGCTGGAAAATGTTGAGTGTTGGAGATTTCTGGGTTCTGTTTAACGCAGGCTGATGATGATAGAGATGGGAGATTGTCACTGGAAGAGATGCTGAACCATGAATTTGCGTTCTACAGCACGGTTCATGCTGATGAGCATGAGGAGTCAGACGATGATCACGATGAACTCTGAATAGAACTGAAATTAGAAATGAAAATTTCTTTAGCTAGGTAGTGAAATTGCTTCTCCTAGCCTTGATTTTTTATGTAAATAGAACTCAAATGAAAGAGTTTTTTCCAGCCTTTCTAATCAGATTGCTAGTGGATTGTAAGTCATTTTGTGTTGGCTGAAGCGATCTATCCTCCACTCTGTAGGAAAGTGAGGGTCCAAATTTACAAAGTGAATGTTCCATTTTTCATCAAGTTTCTTGTATTAGAATCATAGAAAAATCGTGATAATGTATTTATTTATGACACTCAAATTGAATCAAAAATTATAATTATTTTTTGATTCAATAAAAAAATTAAATATCTACCTATGCTTAGCATGAGTCCTCATCTATTTTATGTTAGATAAAAATTATATTACACTTAAAATGTACTCCTCCTATATTAACTTTATCTTTTTCATTAAAAAAACTAGTTTTAATGTAAAATGGGGAATTAATGAGATTAATGTATCTATCCATGTAGAATCAGGATCACAAGGTAAATGATTTGAATGTCAAATAAATAATTGCATTAACATATGCCAAAAATAAATAATTAACGTATAACCAAATTAGATAAAACAAAATACAGGTTAATATGTAACAATTATTAGATTGTTAGGATAGCCTTAAAAATTAACAAAGTTAAGATCAGAAGTCAGAACCCCTGATGATGACCGTTGATGTGCTGACTGATTTCAAATTCCCGGCCCATAAAGCCCATACAGCATCCACCGTTTGCTTAAAGTCTTCTAAGTTCTAAGGTCAACAAGTTTTACAGAACAATAATGACCGTTGATATAGCTATTTGTCCGTACCGAATGATTGACCACAATAATTCAGATAAAAACTATAAATTATTCCAACAGATGCCGGGGCAGTAACAGTGTAACACCGCCTTTTCTGAGGACGCGCTGTAGGGAATAATAACACCGACCAATAGCAATTATTCAAATAGTTTTGTATTATTAAAAATACCATTCAATTATTCAAATAATTTTGCATTATTTTTTCAGGTAATCTGATTCTTAGTTCGTTTAATTCGAATCCAGCGCTGTAACTGCTGCTGCTACTCCTTCTTCATCACTATCCTCCTGTAACTCTCCTTGGGTCTCTGTTTCTTCCTGCAGATCGGTCACTCTGCGTTCCCTACCATACCAAATTTTCAACTCCAAGGTGATTAAATAATTCCTTCTTTTGTGAATCTGCTTTTGCGACTTTGGTCTGGAATTTCTGTCTGAGAATTTAGGGGTTGTTAATCTTTCGTCGTAATCCTGCAGGCTGTTTTGATGATTTATTTTATCACAGCGTAGGAATTTGATCTATTTGAATGTGTTGTGTATTCATTCCGATTCGATCGGCGGCTCTCTAAAATTTAACTGATGGTTTGAATTTGTGATCAATTTTATGCTAGATGGGTTACTCGGATATATAACTTTGTTGTTTAGAAAAGACATAAGGCCAGAGGCTGTTGCCTCGTTCAACTAAGGATATCTTTGGTCTGTATGCTGTTGAGTGTAGATTTACTTTTCCTTGTAACAAAGTGTAGAGGAAAAAAAGAAAAAAGAAAAAAAAAGGATAGTTTTTTGTTCACATGTGATTATAAAAAGGTGTAGTTCTGGGAGGAGAGCATAAATTTTGAGTGCTGAGTTCCTAGGTTAAAAAGAAATTTCACTCGTGTTTTGGTGTAAGATAAGCTATTTGGTAGTTTCTTTAATATTACTTAGTAAGAAGTCATGTGATCATCCGTAAATTCATTGAAATTTATACCCTTTGTAATTGACTTGTTTAAGTAAATTGTAATTTCAGTATCCGCTTTTTTACCCTGTTTTATTCAATGATATTTCATTGATTTATTTTTTTACTCTATTTTGCTGCAGTACTATTTATCAATTTATTTGCCTTTTAATTAATTCTTGGATCCAGGGTTCGGATGAACTGGAGGTTTGCACGGCCATTGACTGTTTCTTTTTTATTTATTTTTTTCCAAGGAAAGAAAAAGGTAGTGAATTGAGAACTAATTATTTTCTGCCATTAGGTAAAACATGACAATGGAAGTCACCCAAGTGCTTTTAAATGCTCAATCAATAGAGGGGACTGTGCGGAAGAATGCTGAAGAAAATTTGAGACAATTTCAGGAGCAAAACCTTCCTGGTTTCTTGCTTTCTCTGTCTGGGGAGTTAGCAAGTGATGAAAAACCAGTTGATAGCCGAAAGTTGGCTGGTTTGATACTTAAAAATGCACTGGACGCTAAGGAGGAAAACAGAAAGCGTGAGTTGGTTCAAAGATGGTTGTCCCTCGATCCTGCTGCAAAAAGCCAGATAAAGGCATGCTTGCTGCAAACGCTCTCCTCACCTGTACTTGATGCGCGGTCTACTGCATCTCAAGTTGTTGCAAAGATTGCTGGAATTGAGCTTCCTCATAAACAGTGGCCTGAGCTGATTGGATCGCTTTTGTCGAATATTCATCAAGTACTGGTTCATGTGAAGCAAGCGACATTGGAGACTCTTGGTTATTTGTGTGAGGAAGTCTCTCCTCAGGTTGTGGATCAAGATCAAATAAATAAAATACTCACTTCCGTAGTTCAAGGTATGAATGCATCTGAAGGGAACAATGATATTAGGCTTGCTGCAACTAGGGCTTTATACAATGCTTTGGGATTCGCCCAGGCTAATTTTAGCAGTGATATGGAGCGTGATTATATTATGAGAGTTGTTTGTGAGACAACCTTGTCCCCTGAAGTGAAAATACGGCAGGCAGCTTTTGAATGTTTGGTCTCTATTGCCTCAATGTACTATGAAAAATTAAATAACTACATCCAGGATATTTTTAACATCACTGCAAAGGCTATTAGGGGAGATGAGGAACCTGTTGCTCTTCAAGCCATTGAGTTTTGGAGTACAATTTGTGACGAAGAGACAGATATCTTGGAAGAATATGGGCTTGAATTGAATGGGGACTCTGAGATTCCGTGCTTTTATTTTATTAAGCAAGCTCTTCCTGCACTTATCCCCCTGCTGTTGGAAACACTACTTAAACAGGAGGAAGATCAGGATTTGGATGAAGGTGCCTGGAACATTGCAATGGCTGGTGGCACTTGCCTTGGTTTAGTTGCACGAACTGTTGGAGATCATATTGTTCCCCTTGTTATGCCCTTCATTGAGGAGAACATTACAAAACCAGATTGGAGACAAAGGGAGGCAGCCACTTATGCATTTGGCTCCATCTTGGAGGGTCCTTCCCCAGATAAGTTAGCACCTCTTGTTAATGTTGCTTTACCATTCATGCTCAGTGCTCTTGTGAAGGATCCAAATAACCATGTGAAAGACACCACTGCTTGGACCTTAGGACGAATGTTTGAATTCCTTCACAGTTCGATTGTTGGTACACCAATTATTAATGAAGGAAATTGCCAACAGATTATTACAGTTCTGCTCCAGAGCATGAAGGATGCTCCCAATGTTGCTGAGAAGGCCTGTGGTGCTCTTTATTTTCTCGCCCAGGGTTACGAGGATGTAGAATCTGCTTCTCCTCTAACTCCCTTTTTTCAGGAAATTGTTCAATCCCTTCTCACTGTTACCCACAGAGAAGATGCTGCTGAATCACGATTGAGGACTGCTGCATATGAAACATTGAACGAAGTAGTGAGGTGTTCAACTGATGAAACAGCTGCCTTGGTGTTACAATTAGTTCCTGTCATCATGGTAGAGCTGCATAAATCTCTTGAGGGACATAATCTTTCATCTGATGAAAGAGAAAAGCAGAGTGAACTGCTAGGCCTTCTTTGTGGGTGCTTGCAGGTAATTATTCAGAAGCTAGGGTCATCAGAATCTACCAAGTATGGCTTCATGCAGTACGCTGATCCAATAATGGAACTGTTTCTAAGGGTTTTTGCTTGTAGAAATGCCACAGCGCATGAGGAGGCAATGCTTGCCATTGGAGCCCTTGCCTATTCAACAGGCCCTGGTTTTGTCAAATACATGCCGGAATTTTACAAGTATCTGGAGATGGGTCTTCAGAATTTTGAGGAGTACCAGGTTTGTGCGGTCACTGTTGGTGTGGTTGGGGATATATGTAGGGCAGTGGAGGATAAAATACTTCCTTATTGTGATGGTATTATGACACAACTTCTCAAGGATTTGTCAAGTGATAATTTGCACCGTTCTGTGAAGCCCCCTTTATTCTCATGCATTGGTGATATAGCCCTTGCAATAGGAGATAACTTCTATAAATATTTAATGTATGCAATGAATACGCTCCAGAATGCAGCAGAGATGTATGCTCATACAGCAGGTTATGATGATGAAATGACAGAGTATATTAATACTTTGAGAAATGGAATATTAGAGGCTTATTCTGGGATTTTCCAAGGGTTTAAGAATTCATCGAAAACTCAACTCTTGATTCCTTATGCCTCTCGTATCCTCCAGTTCTTGGATAGCATATACATGGAAAAAGATATGTGAGTTTTAGAAAAATTATGTTTTCTCAGTTGATTCACTGTGTTGTATTGATTCTTTTTACCGACTTTATTGTCTTTTTTGATGCAGGGATGATGTGGTTATGAAAACTGCGATTGGAGTACTTGGGGACCTAGCTGATACACTTGGAAGTAATGCTGGTTCTTTGATACAACAGTCTTTGTCAAGCAAAGAATTTTTAAACGAATGTTTGACCTCAGAGGACCATTTGATTAAAGAATCTGCCGAGTGGGCCAGGTTGGCCATCAGTCGTGCCATATCTGTTTAAGGCTCATCTGAGTTACCATACTCTCTGTCCTCTTTTACTACCTGCATGCCATTTGGATGTGTTGAGGTTGGGTCTCGCATTGCATGTGTCAAGTTGTCAACATATGACAATAGAAACTGTCAGTCTGACAGTCCTCAAGTTGTCACTAACTCTTGCATCATTACCAATGTGTCACTGACTTTTGCATGAGCATCATCGAGTCCAGTTCTGATAAGAGGAGGAAGAAGAAGAAGTGATGAGAAGGAGGAGGAGGTAGTGATGAGTTTACAATTGTGGGTGGAGGCCTCCATGAGACATGATTAGCCGAGGGGAGGTAGGTAATTCATGAATAGACACAAACAAGCTGCTCGGCAGTCGCATGTTAAGTTTGAATCAGATGTTTTAAGAAGATTAACCCATTTCTGATTGAACACTTTTTTTTCGCAAGCTGGGGTCTTGGCTTGTCAGAGTGGATGAATGCACAGGTTCACCAGTTTTCTTCAACACCACCCAAGTGCTGTGTTTCTTATTCTTCCTTTTGTTCAGTATTCCCAGCATCGTTTTGAATTCTTCTCTGCATTGTCCATTATGTATCATGCATATTTTTTTCCTCCATACTTGTTTTCTAGAGTTGGGATCCTTGGGAATTGTTACTTACACATATAGATTGGGAAATTATATCATACTTGCATCATTCATTCATGTTTTCTGAGATCATCATGCATTCATGAAATCATCAATCGTTCCTTACTTGCTTTTCCTTGCTTTATGCTTTTGTTGGTTTTGATGTCCATGTAATCATATATTGGCTATGCCTTTCTGTACAATGTCATACATTAAATCGTCAGATGTTCTGGCGGTATCAAAAGAACCAAGAAATCGTGGTTTTGTTTCCCATTGTTGAACGCTGAGATGTGCCCATTATCTTCTTTTCGTCTCCTTATATTTATACACACGATTATTTATGCGCACACATTGAGAAGTGAAATTTAATTCACAATTGTTCCGATTTGATTGAGACTTCTATTTCGGTAGCCTCCGATGTTGCGACTTGAAACTTTGGATATATAAAAATGCTAGTTTGCCTGGTGTTTCATACTTACATTAGGTTACTGGATATTGGATAACTCTCGAGTCCTATTTTGAATTGTGGAAATCATTTATTAGATCTTTTTACTTTTCCATAATTATTCTCGGTGTAGAGTCCCAAAAGATTGGAAGAGCTCAAATAATTACTTTGTGAGCTAATTGAGAGCTTCAAACTACACAAATTTCTAACTTATTACATGAATAGTGTATAGTGTAAAGATCCTAAAAAAATCAGCAATTGTTTTAACATGTATTGTGAATAAAGCTTTTTTTTTTTTTTAAAAAAAAAAAAACTATTAAAGTGAAAATTGGACCTTTTTTTTTATTGGAACTGAAATATCATTATTTCTTTCTTTTTAACATTATTTTTATTAATTTGTAGTCGTCTCAAACCCTTTTAATTGTTGTAACTGAAAAAAAGCATTTGATTATTAATTATTCTTAATCATAGCACATTATTATCATCACTAATTTTCTCCTCAAATTCATTAACTCCACCAAAATTGAACTATCAATTAAATCCTCAGACGACAACAATATTAATAAAATTATTGATTGGGCTAATGATACAAGTTGCCTTATTACACCTTTTAAACGTTGTCACACGACTTCTTGACTGTTCTAACTCTTGGCTTAGTACCGGTACACTAGTACTATACTAGTAGTATATAAAGCGTTGGGGGCGGCAGTGAAGTAACCATAAAGTACCAAAGCTGATCTTGCTGCTCAATTCTGCAGAGATACACAGAAGCTATAGTGGGGTTACTATTCCAGGGTTTCAAATCTGAAGATTTGATAACCTTCCATAGACCCCATCGGAAGTAGCAAGGGTTTAACTGAGATTGTAAGCAGTCCTAAGCTCCTGGCAATCTCTTGCTTTTACTTGAATGTGGACAATCAAAGCCCTAGACCTATAATTTCCATGACGATAATGCTTGTAATTTTGTCACTGCTGAAAGGAGCTGCTTGAATTTTTCCCTTTTGAACCTAAATTTCCAATCTTTTCATTCTTGAGATGGAGAGGTCTAGATCTAAGAGGAACTACTACTATGACCAAGACTATGATTCAGAGACCTTGGCTAGGACCAGACCTCGCTATAACCACCACTACTCCAGTAACACCCACCGTCACCGTGGCGGCGGCGGCGGCGGAGGTGGTGGGAGACCTTCTAAGGCTCAAGATTTGTCTCTAATGGTGACCACAAGTTACCGCATTTTGTGCCATGATATGAAGGCTGGTGGTGTGATTGGCAAATCGGGTAATATTATAAAGTCCATTAGGCAACACACCGGCGCGTGGATCAACGTCCACGAGCTGATCCCCGGCGACGAGGAACGAATCATTGAGATTTCGGACACGCGTCGGCGTGATCCAGAAGGCCGAATGCCGTCGTTCTCACCGGCGCAGGAGGCCTTGTTGTTGATTCATGAAAGGATTCTTGAGAGCGACGCTGCGTTTGGGATTGGCGATGAGGAGGAGGAGTATGGGGGCAGAGGTGGGAGCAATCGTGTGGCTACTAGACTGGTGGTGTCCAGAATGCATGTTGGGTGTTTGTTGGGAAAAGGAGGGAAGATAATTGAACAAATGAGGATGGATACCAAGACTCAAATTAGGATACTCCCTAGAGATCACAATCTTCCTCGTTGTGTCTCAATGTCGGAGGAAATTGTTCAGGTGCTATAAAGTTGGAACTTAACATCTGAAACTTACTTGCATTACTTGCATGCTGAAACCCAAACTTGAGTTTCTATAATTTTCTCATAGTCTAATCTATTAACGAATTAAACCATGAGCTAATCATCATTAGCACATTTTGACGATAATGTTAATGGTATTTGAAGCTACTTTATCACTTTCAGCTAAAAAGCTGGGAAAGGAGGATCAATATTCAGCTTCAAAGCGATTTCGCTATCTTTCTTTCATTTGCTGTCTATATTGATTTAGTGCTGGGAATCAGTATGTAAAGTTGAAATGCTGCTCTTCAATTAGTGGTTCGGAGTACACCTGCTCCTGCATAATTGAGTTTTATGCTGCATTTCAGAGGGTTTTTGTTAGGAGCTGCTTTTGATTTTCTGTGGATCTTGTGCTTCTATCATACGCTGGTTGAACTTAGTCAGATCAACTATGTGTTTATTTCTTAAATGTTATGGTGTAGTCATTTGTCAGTAACATTTGATCCTGTCAATTTTGCTAGACGCATCATCTATGAGATTTTATCTGTTTCTTACAGTATTCGTAGAGTCTAACTATTTATTTCTTCCATTTAAGAGAAAATTGGAATTCAAGCAATCTTAGCTTGAAAACTGTCGAGGTAATCAAGTGGAACTATGAAGATGCATGATGATGCAAGGCCATTCTAGAGAATTGATGCAATTTTCCTGCATATTCACTCTTTGAAAAAAAAAAAAAATCTAAATTGAACAACTTTAATTATATGAGGTGCCATTCCCATGTAGGTTGTTGGTGATGTAAATGCTGTAAAGAATGCTTTAGCTATTATATCATCTCGCCTGAGGGAGAGCCAGCATCGGGACCGCAGTCATTTCCATGGACGAGTACATTCACCGGAGCGTTTTTTCCCTCCTGATGATGATTATAACCCTCATGTGACTGGTGCAGCTCGTCGATCATCTATGGATGGGACAAATTTTGGTTCACGACTATCAGCTTCCAATGTCAGAAGCAATAACTATCACTCATTAAGTTTTGACTTGGAACCAGGGGCAGCTCCTTTGGCTGATGATGCAAAGCCCCTTTATGGTGAGGACCTTGTTTTCCGAATACTTTGTCCAGTTGACCAAGTTGATCGTATAATTGGGGAATCAGATGGAATAGTAGAATTTCTTCAGGATGAAGTTGGGGTAGATGTTAAGGTCACTGATCCTCTGGTTGATTCAGATGAACAGATAATTATTATTTCTTCTGATGAGGTAATTGCTCTCTGTAACAAATGTAAATTATCAAGGATACTTGTTATTTTTTGTGCAGAGAAACATCTTTCTTGGTATTAATTTGTTTCTAGGATATAGCTTACATGTTTACAATTCTAACTATTTTATTTATTGTGTACTTAAAGGGGCCTGATGATGAGTTGTTCCCAGCTCAGGAAGCTTTGTTGCACATTCAAACTCGTATCGTAGACCTTGTTCTAGATAAGGACAACATTATAACTACCAGGCTCGTTGTTCCATCGAGTGATATTCAATGTTTAGAAGGGAAAGATGCATCACTTTCAGAAATGAGGAGATTAACTGGCGCAGAAATACAAATTCTGCCTAGAGAACAACTACCTCTCTGTGTTGCAAAAACTGATGAGCTGGTTCAGGTTAGTTATTTGACCTAGTAATTACTCAAAGTTTCTAGATTCTTAGATTTTTGGGCCTATGTAAACTCTGAATGACAGAAGCTAAACTTTATAGCAGTGGTCCCTCGTATTTCTTAAAGCTTTAAATATATGAACCATCACATAGCTATCAGAAATTCTGCAAATCAAAGAATTTATGATTTTGTTAGTAGTAGGAATTTCCAATAAATGAGGATGAAATATTTGCAACCGTTCTTCAACAAATCTGAAAACCGAAGGCCTAATATTCAAAATATGCCTTTTACATATCTTGATTGCCTATCTAATATCTAGTGCCTCAGATTGTAGGTGAGATAAAAGCTGCTAGAGATGCCGTTGTTGAGGTGACATCAAGACTAAGAAGTTATCTATATAGGGATTTCTTTCTAAAGGACACAGCACCACCAGCTCCCTCTTTACCTTGCTCAGAATCATCTTCATCCAATAATACAGCTCCACTTCATGAGGGTTATACAGGCAATGGAACTCCTGCAACATATCAGAATGTGCAAACTGTGACGGCACCTCTTGCATCGAAGGTAATTGCAACAGTTACTGTTGTATTTCTAATTTGTGATTTTGAGCTACTATATCTTTGGGTTTAATCATACCATTTGTTTATTTCTTCAATGGTTATAGAAATGAACTTCAGACTCAAACTTGTACCTCTTATTTTAAAGGATCCATGTTGCACAAGAGAAATGACAACTTGGTTATACTTGTGGTTTTTTTTTTTTTCCCCTTCTCCCACTCAATCTTATTCCACCTTTTTTCCTGAAGGAGACTGGAGGATCTGGCGGTGAAACAGGAAAGCAGAAAGAAAGTGACCGCCATGATGATGTGCCAAGTGGTTTAAATAGGTACCTGGTTTCTACTTTAATGATAAATGTTTTATAAAATAAGTCCCTATTCTCTAGTCACTCGTTGATTTTTCCAATGCGATAATGCGGCAACCACCCTTGACTCTTCCATTTTATGCTGTCTTTCTTCTCCCTCTACCCCCTTATGATTTTCTTTGGTTTTCCTATTTGTGGTTAGGATCCCTCTACCACTTGTCACTAGGAGTACACTTGAAGTTGTCTTACCAGAGTATGCAGTTCCAAAGCTTATAGCAAAATCAAAAAGCAAGCTTGCTCAAATAAGTGAGGTGCGTTTGATTGGATATTTCATCCGTTTACTTCGATATTTGAATCGGCTAGTGTTATAACATATCCCTTGCATTTGGTGCATTGAGTGCCTTGTGCTTGTTCAAATTTGTTTGTAACTTTTCGCCGTTACTGAGGGATGTTTTGTGAACCCTTGATATTTGCACTGTTACTATGATAGAAGTTGCTGAATAAGTTCAGAGCTATTCTGTGTGCTGATCTATTTACAGATAGCATGCAGATCGTATACCCTATATGTTATTTGTTTTGTCTTATCGCTTCCAGAATAAAAGAACAAAATCTTCAAAAGAATTCCCAATATCTTCTGATAATCTTGAACACTATTTCGGGAGAGTAATCCTGTATTGTTTGGGGAAGATATTCATGTCTTTGATTGTTATTGTGGTGGGAACAGTTATCAGGAGCCAATGTAACCCTCGTGGAAGATAGACCGGATGCGACCCAGAAGATCATTCAAATATCTGGTACACCAGAACAGGCAGAGCGAGCCCAGAGCTTGCTCCAGGGATTTATCTTGAGCAGTAAGTGTCCTTTTTCTCTCTCTGTTGCTTCTTGATGTGAGCACAAATGCAGTTGCAACTCTAATACTTCTTTGACACTTATAATGAACTTTCTGTTTTCAACCCTCTTAACATTAACAGCACAAGAAGATGGTCCCTAAGTAAGTCATCATGCAATGGGCAATGAAAGCTATGTTTGCAAGGATAGCGCCATTGATTTTTGAGTCCGTAGGGTATTCTATTCTGTGGTCTTGAGTTATCTTTTCTTTTTTTTTCGATCAGAGAAGCATTCCCCTGTAAATATACTACTGAAAGAGCTTCTTATGTCTGTATTATTGCGATTAGTCTCAGTAATTTTAAGTTTTTGATACGAATATGCAAATGAAGAATGAATTTTTTTTTTGGCGCTTCAGAATCGATGATCATGGATTTCTATTTAGTCAAAGATGGATGGGGCACCTTTTGAGCTCTACTAATAAATTCAGCAAAATTTGTGCAAAATCAAATGAACCATTATAAATCGTGGTGCATAATATAATGGAATAAAATTGACTGCTGATATATGCCTAAACATTACGTCAATATGTTCTTAACTGTAAGATTGATTTTTTTTATTTTTAATTCAAATTTTTAATCACAAATATGACTTCTATATTAATTTATTTACTAATAAACGGAAATTGTAATTATATTTCAGTTATACACACAGATGGAATGGTATTTGTAAAACTTAAAACATTATCTATATATACATGGGGCATAGAAATATTTTTCTTAATTTAATTTAATCGTAAAAGTTATATTTCCTTAATTAAGGTTCTAATAGTTTTCGATGATTTTCACAAAATTAACTCGCGAGATAATCAGATTATCTAATCAATTAGATTTTTTTTTTTTTAATGAAAAGTAAGGAAAAAGAATGGGAAGAACGAAATTGACTCGTGTTCAAAGCATAGTAGTGCCACGACCCACGAAGATGTCCCACCGATCCACCTGTTCTCCATCCTTTTCCTTTTGGTTTCAATGCATTATTACAGTTATTGCGTCAGTTACACGTAAACGTTAAGAAAGCAATAATGGAAATGGAAATAGATATTTCATTGTGAGGAAAAGTACAGTCGTAGGATCTTCAACTGATTAAAGCAAAGGAAACCCGTTTTCTGTTTTACGGAAACCCATGAACATGTTGAGCTAGTTTCGGTGTAAAGACAGAGCAAATATTCCGTCTATGTTGTCGCTTTTCAGATCCCGGGTACACTGATGCCCTGGCTGCTATTCCACAAATATAAACCGTTTCCCTGAAAAGGTTCTCTCTGTCTTTTTCTCTCTCTACCCTGTCTATGATCTGATCTGCAATTAGGTGAATTTAACTTGGATTGACATCATAGGATATTGCGGCTTCTCTTGTTCATTAGGTGCTCGTGCTTTTGTTTAGCTGAACCTTCAGATTATTCAGTTCATCGTGGCTTAATCTGTAGTGCTCCTTTCAATTTGTTTTAGGGTGTCAGTCTCTGGTGTTATTCATATTTCATATATTTGGCTTGTCTACACAAATATTTATAGTTAACTTGCTTGAGATACAGAGAGTTGGTGCTAAAAATTGATGAAATTTTCTTTTGCAAATAGAACGGATGTTGGAAAATTGTTTCTACTAAATATTTCACAAGAATTTTTGAGAGAGCTCTGGTAACAACTGTTGGAGCCAACAACAATTACTTGTTGCCTTTGTTTTTGCATTTATTCTTTCGAAAATTTAAGATCTTTAGTTTATCGATCTTGCTACAGCTTGCTTTTGCTTCTTAAGGCGTTTATGCATTAGATATTTCAGATTTATATCATCTAATGTATTTCAGTCTTACTCTGCAGATGTACATCCTATCAGATGTTGCTTCCTAATAGAGAGTCTTCTTTATGATTAAAATTTGTTTTTGGCCAAGAGGTAATGGCATCAGCAGAAGCAAGGGCTTCTTATACAGCTAACCGTAGTTTCACCCAAGATTTCAGGATGCCTCCAAATTCATCTGGCCACCCATCATCAACTTCAGAAGATTTGGGATCTTATTCAGTGCCTAGTAATCCTGTCAGTGTCGACTCAAGTTGCATGCCCCATAGCTCGAACATGAAGTGGTGGCTGCATGTGAAAACTAATATGGCGAATGAGCCAAATTATACACGTAAACATCTGAATTCTTGGGAGGCTGAGCTTGGTGCTTTTTGTGGGGAATTTGTTGATGACAATGCTAAAATTGGTGGAGATCAATCTGTAAAAACTTTTGATGCTTTTTCTTGTATAGGAAGTGCTGATTCAGCTGTCAAACACCAATGGAGGGTCTCCCAGACCTGTATGAGAAACGATACTGATACTGAAATGTCAAAACTTGAGGCTGCACTGAATTATGACTCGCAGAAAACATATAAGAAGAAAGATGAGGGGGAATTATTGTTTTCAGATGGTCATTTAATGGAGTGGGATACAGCAAATTTCCTGGCATCTGAACGGTGTAAAACTAAATCATCTGATCTGGAATCAGATTGGATTGGAACGGAAAAAGCTGGACCTTGGTGGCACACTGCCGGAAAGGATGGCCTAGCCTCCTTTGTTGCTCAGAGGTCACGCGAGCATATGGAGAATTGTGATCTCCCTCGGCCTCAGGTTAAACTTTTTAGAAAGAACCCATCTGTCTCTCCAAAATGTGTTGACCATGACAAGGCTCTTCCAGCATCTGCAAATCCTACAGCTGCGTTGAGTATTTCCCATGCAGATAGTAGTTATACATATGGAACCACCACCACTTCTGGTTGTTCATTTCAGGATTCTGACACAACTTTCAGGTAATACTCTAGATCAATACTTTCCAAGTGTTTTTGTCGTTTTCCATCATTATGCCTTGCCAGCTTATATAGGGAGCAAGTTGATGTTTCATGAATCAGCAATTTTGACCTAGAGGTAGAGGTTGTCACCAATAGGTACTAACTATTTCTGATATTGGGGTCAGAAAGAGGAGATAATATTTTATATGTTACCAAATGTTGATATCTTATATTCATGAAATATCAGGGTAAGTTTACTTGTCATTCTAAATATTGGAATTTTAATTCCTAGACAAGTGGTAAAATTACATTTCTGATATCCATGCATATAATCAAGATATGACAGAATTTAGAATATCACATCCGAGAAACTTGGTGATGGTGACTTTGATTTCATTACAACATCTTATTATCAAATTTGAAACACTTGAACTGGTGAATACAATGCCATAAGTTCCCAAGTTACATTTGCTATCAAACCATTCTATGTTTGTTCATTTCCAGCCAGAGCCAAGATTCTGATCCAATTACAAAAGATGGCCGCCTGAATTCCAAGAACAATACCACGTCTGAGCTGTTGGAAGCTTTGTGTCATTCTCAAACCCGAGCAAGAGAAGCTGAAAATGCAGCACAGCAAGCATACAATGAGAAGGAGCATATCCTGAGTCTCTTCTTTAGGCAGGCTTCTCAACTTTTTGCATACAAGCAGTGGCTCCAACTGCTGCAGCTCGAGAACCTTTGCCTTCAACTCAGGAACAAAAACCAGCCACTTCTGAATCTTCTTTCAGCGGCACACAGGGGAAAGGAACTTAGTAAGAGTCATTGTAGAGCTGCAAGGAGGAAGAAGAAGAACAGCAAGCGAAGACATGGGATCAGGAAATGCGCTTTTGCTTTTGCTGTGGGCTTGGGTCTTGCTGGTGCTGGTTTGCTTCTAGGTTGGACCATGGGATGGATGTTTCCTATTTACCGTTGAATCGCTTTCTATTGGAGTTTGAGATCCTTTCTGTTAATCACATAGACGTTTTATCTTGTCAATCATTTCCATCTTTCGTAAATATTCTTCTTAGTTGTATATAGTGAAGAAAGCATTGTGTATAAAGAAAGCAATTAGATTAGATAATATATGTCTTGCATCTGATTGATTACTGAAAACCATGGGAATCACCAAAGGAAAGCATGTCTTAACTTCATATGTAATTGATATTTGAAAGATATGGTCAATTTTGAATGCTTGAATCGAAATTATTGTTGGAGAAATCACATGGGCTGCTAGAAAGATGACTTGGGAATTTAACCAATGAAAAGTGCTGTCTTAAAATCTCAGGAGTTGGTCTCGGCTTCTGTCTAATATCTGATGGTACACCAAATGCTAAATTTTTTTGTCTTAAAATACGTTGCTTGACTCATTTTTGCATTGACAATTGTGAGAATAACTTTTGGAAGAGTGTACTTTATTTGAGAGAGTCAAATCTTTACGCTGATAATTTTTATTGGACAAAAACTTCTCTAGTAATTTGTCAAGTAGCAACTAAGTCGTTTTCAGAAGCTAGAGTCATAAGGTGAGAAAAAGAAACTGGAGATATTCTTTTTTTATTAGGTTTGGGCCCATAAATTCTGAAGATATCTTATCATAAGCCATTTAAAAATGTCAGAAATATTGGATTGGCTGCCGTGTGCGTCTAAATAGATTATTCTATTCTCTCGGGCAACATTGAACCATTCTTGTCCACATTCTTTTGGAAGCGACTTAAATATGACACATTGACAATGAGCCAATAATGACTCGGCAACCACTTCGATTCTGAAGGATCTTTAGATAATTCTAGATTTTGGATTGTATTGTATTTACTACTCCGTTTTTGTACTAAAAAGAAAAAAAAAAAGTGTCTTCTCCTGCAAATATGACCACATTAATTGATACTACATTTGTTCCTAATTGAATCTATCTCATGATTCTTTACTGCGTCTGAAAACTCTTGACAACTGGATATGTTTTCTGTGACAAATTCATTCCAACTATGATGTTCAATAAACAAAAGAAAACCAGATTTCCTTTGCCCCGTGAATTGTTCAAGAAGTAACAATTTTATAAATCGTCTTCATACTACAAATGTACAAAATAAGGAAGTATGACGAGTAAAAAAATCATGCACGTTGGTTTGAAATTGAATCTTCAACTTCGTTGACAAGAGATGATTGAGATGGGATGACAAATTCAAGCTCGTGGATATGCAGTGCTTCTTTCTTCCTCTTCTCGTTGGTTTTTGTCTTTGACGACCATCCCATGTGCCATCCCCATTCCTTATTCGCCACGTTTCCCTCCTTCTCCTTGTAATTGCCACACGTTCACTTTGGGAAATCTCTCTTCTCCCCCATCCCTCCCCTCTCCGGAATCCGAATCCGATTGAAACAGAATTTTCTCTCCTCTTGCTCACGGTCACCCAGTCACCGCCAAACTATGCCGTATTGCTACGTCGGAACGCAACAAGCCACTGACGATGCGCAGCTTAACAATGGGCTTAAGATTTTTTATAGAACTTACGGTCACGGACCGACCAAAGTCCTCCTCATCATAGGTTCTTTCATCGTTTCCGGGTCTGAGTTTTTTTTTTTTTTTTTGTCAAATTTTCCTGGTTGCTGATTCGATGGAGATCAATGATCAGGATTGGCGAGCACACATGACTCGTGGGGCCCACAGATTAAGGGGCTGACGGGAACCATCATACCCAACGACGACGAAACGGGCATAGCTGATTGGAATTCATGCAGAGATGACAATGAGAATGGCAGTGGCATTGAGGTCTGCGCATTTGATAACCGCGGTATGGGTCGGAGCTCCATACCCACCAGAAAGTCTGACTATACGTGAGTTCCAACTTTCATGCCAGCCAGAAAGTCCGCTAATAGTTGCCGGCTCCTATAACACTTCTTTTTGCTTACACCTTAGTTGCAGAAGGATATGAATTCTTAACTAATAATAATTAATGATGGTTGACTGCAGAACCAAGATCATGGCAAGGGATGCAACTGCTTTATTAAATCATCTAGGCTGGAAAAAAGCCCATGTTTTTGGACACTCAATGGGTCAGTATAATTCTATTATCCCCACTCTCGTATGCATTTTCTTGAGTAGGCTAGAGCATTCCTCAGCATGGAATGCAAAGATGACCATGACTTGTATTTTGGTCTCTATTATTAGGATGCTTCAGCTTCAAGTAGCCGTATAAGGATATTTGGATGGTTTCTTGAAATGGGTTGGGAAGATAAACATAAGTCTCTGAATCATTTTTAATGTTTGAGTGAATCTGCACGATAGAGAAATTTGTATGTATAATTGGCCGAGTGTTGGATTAGATTTAAGCTTTTATTACCTTTTACCATTAAAACAGGAGCTATGATAGCATGTAAACTAGCGGCAATGGTGCCTGACAGAGTTCTTTCTTTAGCATTGCTCAGTGTAACCGGTGGAGGTTTTCAATGCTTTCCGAAGGTATGATATCTATTTTGGCAGTGTCGATTTATTATGACTGCAGAATATCGATGATGCTTACATAATACGCTAGTAAATTGGTTTTCTGTATTATTGAAAGATATGATTACAAAAGAAATAAGAGACACTACTTGTAGACCCTTCAGCAAGTTTACATAATACGCTAGTCATCTAGGGAACACTATAAGCTACATACACAATAGAACAAGGGAACATTACTAAACCAACTAATTCAACAATACTAACAGCACACATAACTGCAGCGCACACATAGCAATACACCAGCAAGCCTATAATCTAATACTACAATCTCGATATTAATTGCAGTTTTGTAACATTAGTGGTCAACCTCCGTATGGCAATACCTGTTGTTTACCAATTCCATGACAAGAATGGAGAAACAAAATGATTCTGAATGTCCGAGTTGGCTTGCACGTATTCTATACTTGTGTATGAACTTTTTCAGTTTTGATTGATATTGCTATATGCTAGATCGAGATTTTTTTTGCAAACATCTTAAATATATTTTTCCGTGAATTCGGTTTGCTTGCTCTCTATTCCTTCCTATGAATTACTGAAAGCCATTTCTCATATATGGAATTATAGTCCTTACTAATAAACAAGACTATAATACCTCAAGTCTGCAGTTGAGCTTAGTTCTCAAGATGATGATTGATTATTCAATTTGTTTCAGTTCGATCGACAAACGTTCTCCATTGCTTACCGTTTCTTGAAAGCAAAAACTCCTGAACAAAGGGCTGCTGTTGACTTGGACACCCACTATTCAAAGGTAAAACATATTGTATGTTTTCTGAGTTTTTTCCCAATCATAGCAAAGGGATTGTATCATGTAAAAGAGCCTGCGGCACTGTTAGTGAATAGTGGCAATCAGCCGGAATTTGCTAGTTCCCATCTCCGTAACAACTCTGGTTTTCAGTTTCATAGCCTAAGGTAGAGACCGAGAGACGTCCATAATTCCATATCACTGCTGTTATTATTTGTAAATTTTAGAGAGATGCTATCACTTCACTAGGATGGATTCTAAGGAATATATGACGTGCAGGAATATCTTGAGGAAAATGTTGGAACCGACACGAGAAGATCAATCTTATATCAGGTACTTGAGAGGACTAGCAATCAGTACTAGATCATCATGATTTACTTGATTAAGGGTTAAAAACTTGTACCTTAAAAATGTTTCTGATTGAAATTAAACACCATCTATTTCAGCAATACGTAAAAGCTATATCAGCAACTGGGATGCAATCTAGTTATGGTTTTGAGGGTCAAGTCAATGCATGTTGGAGGCATAAAATGACTCGAACAGAACTTGATTTGATCAGATCTGCTGGTTTTCTTGTTTCGGTCATTCATGGCAGGTGTGTAGTCATGTTTCCAATACTTCGCTTATTCTGTAATGCTCTTTAGCAGGGCTGTCAGTTTCAGAATAAAAAAATTGAAACTTGACACCCTCCATTCATGACCATACTCTATGCTTGCATTCATACAAAGCAAACACAAGTAATTTATCTAGTGTAGTTTTAACTTGAGATTAATTGCGCATTTCCTATCACATCTAGGTATGACATAATTGCTCAAGTATATTATGCAAGAAGACTTGCAGAGAGGCTGCACCCTGTGGCTAGAATGATAGATCTTCATGGAGGACATTTAGTGAGTCACGAGAGGACTAAAGAGGTATATTTCGTAAAATGTGTATGACCATGTTTGACAATGGAAACGTAACGAAAGCATTGCAAAATTCAGGTCAACCAGGCTCTTTTTTACTTGATCAAGGCATCAGAAGTGAAGATGAGCCCACGTGATTGGACTAATTTGCCAAAGAAAAAATCTTGTAAGTAATCTATATTCATGAAAGGCATTTTCTTTTTCACTTGGCATTTCAGTCTGGGTTCACATCATGTGTCTCGGGCTGTTTTGGTGAGTATATAAGCTTGTTCGTTAATCTTAACTACAACGTGTTCTAATTCCTAACAGAGCCAAAGTTGTAATCTTGTGATGTGATCGGATATAATATTTGATCCTTTGCAGGGTGGACAGAGAAAAGTGCATCATATTTCAGATCACATAGAGAGAGTGGAGGCAGTGTCTCCTTTACATGTTGTATGTTGGAAAATCTACATCTGTGCCTATTATACCTCTTTGGCATTCTTGTTTTGGCATTTGAATGTGCAAGAAAGTATTTAAGAGGCTTAAAACCAGCTAGAGTTAGAGCTTCCCCCTCATATGTTGATACTCAATAACCCTTCTTTTTTTATATATTTATAGGTAATTACACAATTTTTATGAAAATGATGTTCACTGATTATTTTTTCTTTCGCTAGATTTTCTGTTAGACCCAGATTTGCACAGTAGCTAAGTTTTAACTCCTCGTTGCAGGCGGTTATGGACATCTAACAAGACATTCGATGAAAGACCCCAAAGAAAATCAGCATGTGGTCAACTAGATGAGGCTTGAGTATGCGGCAAATGTTTGGTTTCCTTTTAGGTTTCCCTAAGGTAGGAAGCGTGGGTTCTCTAAGAGGTATTACTCAGAGATGATCATTCCCCTGCCTGTGATTTGAGTTGTGAAGTATGATGATAATACATCCCTTCATCCACGACAGGAAGAAAAACATGATGCTCGAAATCCACTCTCTTTGTACACTTTTTTTTTTTTTTTTTTATGTACTAATCCCTTTGAGATAGGAAGACCACCAATAGTCAATAGCTGAAGACTAATACCTTTAGAGATAGGGAGGGAGATCATTGAAGTAAGCACACTGGTATAGTTTCTCCCAACAAAACATTTTTCATACACATGACCAAGATTAAACTCTTATCGGCATGCTTAATAGACACAATTATCTACTAATTGTTCCAGACTTGGTTAGCTTTGTACACTAATTTTATTGTATATGAATATTCTTTCAATTCTCAATTTACTTCACCATGAATACAATGAGTGTTATGACTTCTGACGAAAGAATGAAATATTGTTTCTGGTGACTTTAAAACGGAAGCAAACACGAAATTTTGGGTTTGGATTTATCTTAAATTGAGCCTACCAGACACTGCAAAACATTAGCAGGATAGAGCAATTTTCATGAGTTGAAGCATTTGTTGCTCATTGATATGAACTAAAGTCATCGAGCCCAACTCGCGTTACATAAGGGATCACACTCAAGGCCCAAAGCCCAATTTTATACTCATGGGGCCTGTATGAATGACGAAAATACCTCGTGACTAAGATACCTTGTGACAAAGATACTATAAATAGAGATCCTATTAATGAGGTAAATTAGTTAAAAATCCTAAAATCTCTACAATA
The DNA here is from genome assembly GCA_022379115.2 of Bauhinia variegata. Taxonomy (NCBI): domain Eukaryota; kingdom Viridiplantae; phylum Streptophyta; class Magnoliopsida; order Fabales; family Fabaceae; genus Bauhinia; species Bauhinia variegata. Next base: position 18,607,834 of record CM039431.1, on the reverse strand, counting down.
TTCTTATTTTGTTTTTAGTATATCAGATTCTTATACTAACTTGAGTGTAAGTGTCATCCCGATCAACCCTTTTCTTCTTCGCAAATCAATCATGACCTACTCAAGATCACACCGACCCTACTCGAGACCAAAGTCCTCATTCTCTTGTTGACCTACCAACACTCATGAATTTTCTTCCCTTATAACATTGGTTAAAACTAGACATAATGGACAACTCAAACTTGGAAGGACAGATAAAAGCACCAAAGTGAAGCAGAGAGAGAATAGACGCCTAACATGTTATCACCGCAATCAACAGTAAATACAAGGAAAAGGAGCATATATACTATTCCAGCTGTAAATAGATGCTAGCAACTTTCACGAGTTAGAACTGAATTTCAGAAGAAAAAGTCTTACCATTGTACCAAACATAACACACTACTATTACTATGCATGCATGAAATATCTTCATGATTATCTAACCAAAAATCGAGTAAGAGGACTTGCCTGGCACTTGTTCTGATTTCTGGAACGGATGAGATCGATCATCTTAGCTTAAAGAAACACAGAGGAAGAGATAGAGAGAATCAGGACGGAATACGTCCTGTGGCAAATAATAAGATATCTCGTTGAGCTGAAAGACAAACATATGAAGCCAATTGCATCGAAGACCAAATAATCCGCTGGAATATGCTTATATTCCAAGAGCAAACACAAGGTGTTCATCCGTGGGCGCCAACCCGAACGGCTTCAAACCACGTGGTTTAATGAAGCGACGGCGATTTCACCCGCTCCGGTTTTTTTATTCAGTTGGGTATAGGGAGGTCCCGTGCCCACCCCCAGTTTGGGTATAGGGTATGAGAATTGGGCAGAGATGATTAAAGGATGTTTCTTTTAGCAACCCTACTTTTTCTCTCATAATCCCTTCCCTATTCTGATGTCAATAATCCCATAATCATATGTATAATGGAGTGGAAGAGACACTCAAGATTTTAACCAGTTTAACAGACCCAATTTTAAGACCCAAATAAAAGCCCAATTTCGTCGGTCAGTGCGACGATGCGGTTGAAGACTTGAAATGACGTTTGTGTAGGAAACTGTAAACCCTTCCCTCCCTCCTTGCCTCCTTGACAATTGGCGGCTTTCGCCCGCCCCATTGCTTCTCCTTTTGTAACTCTGCAAACCGTAGGTCCGTAGCTTCTTGCAGAGTTAGCTTTCTGGCACGAAGATGGCTGCTGTAGCAGATGGCCAATCCCAATGGGACTTCAGCTGGTTACTCTCTCTCTTTCTCTTTGTCCTGTATTTCTTGCAAAGTCGCTCTATTTCTTTTGATGCCTATAAACCTGAGTTAATTGGTTTTTTTGGGGTTTTGATATGAAGAGTTCTGTCCTTCTAGAACTTAGTCCTTGTAGCTTCTGATCTATTTGCGTCGTTTTCTGTTAATTCAACCAAATAACATCACCAATATAAAAGAAATGGATTGCATATGTACACATTAAGAGAGCTTTTCAGTAGGAGCCAAATGTTGGTTTTTGAAAAATGAGAACATTCGTATTACATTTATCTTCGGGTGCAAATTACAATTTCGAACATCCTTTCTCTTTTCTTTTACTTGAATCATAATCTAATTGCTGTAATTTCTCATTCGGTCTCTCCTTTCGGCTTTTGCCTGTCTTCAAAGTTTAAGCTTGAAGACGTTTTAGCTTTTTATGGTAAATAAAAGCATACCCATTGATGCATCTCTGATCATAATGTTGGGACATACATACAAGTTAGTACACAAATCTGAGTGTACGAACTTCTCACAAAAACTTATACATTGCTGAGGCTTTCTAAAATCATTAATGTCGTTACTAATACTATTAAAGCATTTATAAGAAATTTGTGGAATTTGGTTGGTAGAGAAAGCATTACGTCTATTACCGTATCATCTGCCAAGAGAAGCTTTAGAGTTGCCTAGGTCCTTGGACTTCTTTTATTTTTCTCTAGCTTTTTTTCTTTTTTTTTCCTTCTATGCAATTGAATTTGGCATGAGTTTGTTCTGCTACCTAGTTCTGGGCTGTTAGATTCTGGATTGAGGTGCTTAATTCAGTTAAAGAAAAAATTCTTCTAAATATTGGAGTTGATAATGTTTTAAAACATTATATGATCTAGCATTAGGTTGTGCCAAAGCTTTATAGGAAAATTCTGATAACCTGGTAAGAATTCATTGTCATGGGAAAAGCTTAGCTTTGCAAGTCTTGATTTGCCATATGAACCAAAATTAGAATTAACAATATCTGCGTAAAAAATTTAAATTCTTACTTCGTGTCTATCATGTTACGTACATGCTGACAGTGACCTGGAAGTGGACTATGGCTCTGAAGAGAATGCTTCCATGGTATATGCAACACTAGCGGTTGATAAAGAGGTGATTGTCTGAAGATATGTACTTTCTGTGCTTTGACGATAGTTTCTCAACATATTTTCTTAATCAATTCCTTGTCTTCAACAGTTGCAACCCGACAAAGTGAAAAGAGACATGAGAGTTTCTGGTGGAAAGCTTTTAGTGTGAGTTTCTATCTGTGCTTTTTTTTAAAAAAAGAAAAAATTAAAAGGAAAACTTCTGTGGTTGAGCCCATTGAGCGCATTGTAATGGGTAGTGTATTGTGTGCTTTCTTTAACTGCAACAGATCTTATTAATTGATGTGTGTAGTAATGTTTTAAACATTTCATTTGGAAATTGAGGGAAACCTCACGTTTGAAATGAACTTTCTGTGGCCACTTCGGTTAAGAATTGTTATTTTGTGAGTACTGAAAATTGCAATGAAAATGGTAAGAAGTTAGAGTGAATATAATTCGAAAAATTTGATCTTTATTGTATGGTAAACTTTCTATTTGAAATACATTTTTGCTGCCATCTATCGATTTAACTTGCCAGAGCTCCACTAAGTATGTAATCACACATTCCCTTTCTCCTTCCCACAACCCTCCTGATGCAGGCACTTTGAGGCCACAGAGGCCAGATTTCTTCGGGCATCATACAGTGCTTTTGTTGATGTCCTCACATTAGCCACAAAAACAATTGAAGAATTTGGTCAAGGAATGCAATTGTGACATCCCATTGTTATTTATTTGTTATTTCTTAAGATGTACCGCGACTTGTATCTAAAGATCATGTTGTACTATAGAAAGTGTTACGGACATGCCACTCCATGTTTAAGGCGGCTGTGTATGCTTTTGATATTTTGATTATTCTTTTTCCTGTTTTTAAAGCTGAAATATTTCACATGCTGCTAAACAGGGAGTGTTGGGGAACTATAAATCAAGTGATATTTTAAGAAATAATTTAAGTTATGAAAATGTCTGAAAGGCTTTCGATGTATATAAAGAGATTATAATTTACGTGTGATATTTATTATTTGTCCACTAATATCAAATTCTTAATAATTTAAGCGAAGGATATTTTTCGTAAACGATGTTGAAAGACGTCAATTTCATTTAAATCAATGTCTAATTTGCTGCTGAGTGCATTAAAAGGAGAAGGATAGTAGTTAGTAAGTAGGTATTTATTTCTTTAGGTATGAGAATTGACACGCATATAGCGACATAATGCGTTTCATTTCTCCATAAGCATCTCTTGATGGATTAATATTTTACAACATAAAATGTTCATGCATAGCTATGAAGAATTACATACAACACATACCAGATAATTGCCCCAACAGCTTACATCAGAGGAAGAAAGAAAAATTTACCCGTATAAATATTCATTTGATAGGGGAAGTGGGAAGCCAAATTCAGTATTTTTATACTTGTACGGCTTCTTTCCCTCGCTTCTGTATAGATTCTATTGTATCAATACTCGTCCAAGTATGTATATAGCATATCATCCTTCTTTGACTTGCGCCTGCTAAGCAAGGCCTTGAGAAGACGTTTACTTTTACTGGGATATTGCTCTGCATCTTTGCCATTGTCTTTTTCAGCAGATAAACGCATTGAAGCTGATTTGCGTGGTTCTGAAGGGTACTGCTCAAAGGGGAACCAGTAGAGAAATTTAAACAACTATCATTTCAGTAAGTAGATCAAGAAAGAATTTGTCATCCACTTACTCTTCGTCTAGCATTCGAAGTATTTGGTGTTGTTGGTCTGCTTGAGCTTGGAGTAGTTGGTCTACTTGGTTTTGGTGTTGTAGGTCTACTCGATAGAGACCCAGTACGTAGAAGTGGAAATCGGTGAGGCGAAACCGTCCGCTTATCTACATTACACATGAAGATGGAGATTCAAACATTAACAAGAAACCTATATCTTTAAGTATTAGGAAGAAAGCTAAGTCAATTTATAAAGAATGATATTATTCAAACCTAAATCTTTTTTGGGTGTGGTTGAAGTGAAGGAAAAAGCTCCAGGCTTCTGAGATCGCATAGAAGGTGATGGGGAACGCCCTTTGCTGCATCAAAGTGAATAATTTTATCAAAATGGTTAAGTGAATGTGGAAGAGTATATGAAATATGTAATTACCTCACAGTAGATGTTGGAGTTTCTCTAATTGTAGCCCGAACAGCTTTGAGACACAAGTTGGAATAAAATAACCGTAAGTTTGTGTTAAAGATCAATCTCTGAATAACTAAAATACAAGTATGGAGAGATAAAGGGCTACCAGCTCTGAAGCTATGCCAGTCATCTTCATCGTCTAGGCTGCACCCTACGTATTTTGATTTTGTACGATTGGCACCATGCATGGTCTCCCCAACTGAACGTATCAATTCGAGAAATGACAATAGATAGACATTGTTTCTACTTGAATTTCAACGAAAACAGAGTTGACAAGAATGCTATATGTACTTGTACTTGTACTTGCCTGGCAAGATATACCGCTTATGATATTTTGGAGTATCGATCACCAGTGACTGCTGAGTACGCCCCTCGTGATCCATATACTCTAGGCATGTCCTTATTCTCTAATGTACCGTGTTCGGATGAACAGATGTTAGTGATATTCTCAGAAAACTTCCATTTCATGAAGCAAGTTTCAATGAAACTAAACATCAGAAACACATAACATGGACACAGTGTTCGACAAAGGAAAAAAGCCATGTATGAAATTTTTTCAGCACGCTTTTGAAATACTGAATTTCTTCTTATCTAGAGAATTTCTGCCACTAAGATTAAGATATCAATCATAAATTACGGAAGCAATCAATTTTTCATCTCGGTAATAACTTTAATAATCTTTTTCATGGAAGTGATTAAGTGCACCTGTTCAATACAAGATACACGTAGCTCTGCCCCAGAAACTTCAACAACCTTCTCATCCAACAAATCATTGACCTTATAGGTCACAGAACCTAAATGGTCCACTGTATTCACTACTGCTTTAATGACATAATCCTTCAACGTTTCTACCACACTGCAACCGTTAGATAAAATGAGAAAACAGAAGTTACTTAAGAAGGATATAAAAAATACAGGTATAATACGCCAGTTCTTCCAATGTAACTCACATCTGCTTTTGGTCATCGTTGGTGTATGAGAGTTCAAAATACTCAGCAGCTGAGTATAACTGCGATCTCAGATTCTTCAAGTCCTATGAACAAGGATGAAACAAGAAAACGAATTGAAAAAATCCCCTTTCCTGGAGCCCAAATAGTTAAGAATTTACAGTAAATTAGAGATAAACTAGGCAAAGCTCTTTAGACAATTATTTTGACAGAAGAAAACCAGGGACTTGAGTCACTGGAGTTATAATCTAACAAACAAATTTCCTTAATTTAAAGGCTAGTACAGGATCACGAACACGCATACCTTGAGACTATCATCAAAGAGCAAGCTTTGCTGCATGAAAGCTTCATCATAATTGGAAGCCCCTCTAGAGAAAGGCTGTGCTGAAGAGGTTGTGATCTTTCCCATGAATGAGGATAATGGAAAACTGCCTACCTTGTCAAGATAAAATACCAAAGTCAGTTTAAATTTAAGTAGGGAGGGTGAAGGTGGTAGAAAAGAAACCGCTGGCATCTAAAAAAAAATCCCGAGAGAGAGAAAGAACAAACAAAATAAGTAACCTCTAAGACCATGATAGTTGGAAGCCCGTAATAGTAATACAATATACAACCAGAACAAGTACTTCTATAGAAGACGGGTAAAGAAGGAGACAGCCTCAACTCTAACAACTAATAAGATACCAAAAGCTGATATTTTTATAAAAGAATAGCTGTCTCAAATAATTTAAGAGATGGTGCCCTGCGACACTTCTGCAATTGTATCAGCCAGGAATATAATTTGACCATAAACATCGCATTTCCATGATTCTGCAACTATTGAAAAAAAAGCCATTTTGTCTGAATCTTCACCAATACTCCCGTTGCCTTAAATTTCAAACAAACCCTCAAAAGTAAACCACACTCCATCCTTAAAAAACATCAAAAGCTGCAAAATTTTCAACGGTAAGCCTGAAAGTTCAAGAATTCCCAAAACTAATCCAACTGAAAGTAGTAAACTATAGCTGAGTTAAGGTGGTTTCTTGTCTTAGCACACTTTATTAACTCCTAAATACGCTACCCAGATTCAATTCAGCTTAAGTGGCGATGAGAAGTCTGGGTCTGCAAGGAAAATGAAGAAACATACCTGGTTTTCCTTTTACTTAGCTCGTCGGCCTTCTTCTCCTCAACTGAGACTGAGTAACCTAAAGGGCAATGCCCATTTGAAATTATAAGCAGCAAGTGAAACCAAATGGTGAGCAATGTCAAATAGAGTACGTTTGTGGGCCGCCCTTCACCACTAGTCAAAAGATGGTTTGGTATTTGATTTTTGACTAAACCAACGAAAACGACACTTTCTATCCACAGCTTCGGAGTTGAGGTTCACCGTGGGAGGGGGAGAGAGACGAAGAGGGAAAGGACAGCCATCAACCAGGGGAAAGGAGAGGGGAGCACGTCGGTGAAGGCAGAGAATCCGGAGGAATATTATTTATAATTTTTTAAAAGACAAAACAACAAAATAGTCCCCTGCTTGGGAAGCAGGAGTGCAGAAACTGGGCAGAGGCCACTCCTAGCCTCAATTCTCATCATTGCCACCAGATGGGCCCTTTTTCTTTTTCTCTCAAAGAGATCACTTCACGTCTGTTATGGCATGTTTGATTTTTCAAAAAGGTAAGACTAAGAGGACACACAAATACAATTGTTTTACTTTTGCCTTTATGGGGGCTTCTGACTTGTTTTATTCTGAAAGCTTTCCGGCATTATCAAATGTAATCTAATAACTATAACTAATCTAACATTTTCTATTTTCTCTGGTGGACCATGTGTTTCTTGCCACGAAGAAAGTCGCTAATAATAATAAAACGTTGCTCACTCTTTCTCCTAAAGATTGATGCCCTCGCACCTATCATGCAGTTTAGACATATCAATTTATGTAATGTGAAATATAAAATAATACAAAAGTCCTTGACATTCTTCCCATGTACTAATCTCTCTGCACCAATGTAGCTTTAAATTTTAATCTTAAGGGGCAAATCATAAATTATCGAAGCATAAGGTGTTGGAAGAGTAATAAAGCGATTGTGGGTATGAAGAAGGCAGGGTGGGCGGACCCACGCGTTGCCAACTCTTGGGTCCCACGTCACTTTCACCCTCTTGAGACGCACGCCATACTACATACCCAACCCATTGACGCTGCCACGTACCCAGTGCTTCCAAGCTACGGCCACTTTCGCAAACCAACTCATGCTATGCTTGGAATGCCATCCAATCTTTCAATACCAAAACCAAAGGATAAAAAAAGGTAAAATATTATCATTTTGCAAATTAGTAAATCCAAAAAAAAAAAATATATATATATATATATATATAGCTAGTGATATTGTAGGAACGCTCCACTGGATCCTGTCTCTCACCCCACTTCTCTCTACTTTTGCCATTGCCAACATCCTCTGTCTCAACAAAGTCATTAGTCCACGAAAACTTTTTGAGATCATCATCCTGTTGGATTGAACGCACCAACGCGATTTTTATCATTCAATCTGATAATGATAATCAGCGGCGTGACTCGTGGGAACGGAGTGGGTCCCATAGTAGTAGGAGAACCCCAATGAATGGTTGTCATCGCCGATATTTCCGGATTCGTTCTCAGGCGTTGATGTAGTGTCGTTGACTCACATGGCACCACGAACCATGGGCCGAAAGAAGATCTTCATCCAGCCCAGTTTTAGCCCAATTAGAGGCAGCTTATAAGATTTGTTATCTTCAAGGGAATTCTTTTGGCACACCCCTCCCTCTCACCCACCCTAAACCCTATTTGCAAAATATGTGGTGTGCTTAGGAAATATGGATGTGCTAAAAGAATTCTCCTCATGAAATTCAACATTTCTTATGGGCCATTGTCCAGCCCATGGTACTCCATTAAAACACAAAACGCTTAATTTTATTTTTTTTGTTTTTTAGAAAAAAGAAACGAAATCCAAATGGCACAATTGACATAAGAATTCTTTTCTTTTCTTTCCTTTTTTCAAAGATATGAACTCATTTACTTTAATAATTTGGTTCAAACGTCAGCTGGTTATAATACCTGAAAAAACCAAACAGGAAATCGGTAGTTGCAATTTTATTAAAACATCGTAAAATAAATTAATTTATTATATTTTGGGTAACATAAACTAATTTTATTATTAAAGCATGAACATGGACATATGATGTATGTATGTATGCATTAAATGTCTATACATATAACCCTCGTTCTTCCCACTAGTTACTAATTACAGGTTAATGCATGTTCGTGTATTATGCAGCCCCCTTTCGTAACTCGTAATTGTCATTTAATGTCACATTAAAATTGATAGCAAAGAAAATCATAGCCCCTTTCTGAGTATACACCTCTTCACCAGTTTGCTCCACAATTTATACCCCAAAATTTCACGGCCCTCTCCATAACCAGACACACCTCCAAGCCCAAAAATTTCTCTCTAGAGTCACTGAGATGAACTACTTCCCCGAATTTGACTTAACCACAACTGAGAATTCACAAGGATTCAACTTATTTGAGCAACAAGAAAGGTAAGTACACTATCGAATTTCATTTGCTTTTTAATTAAATTCTCCAGTTAAACCCACTATCTTTCCTTCTCAATGATTTATCTCTGTATTTATAGAAGTTTCAAACTTCTTTTTTTAAAAAAAAAAAGAAGAAGAAAATTCCTGAATGACCATGATCCATAGAGTTCCTCTATTATGATTTATTGGAACATTCCTTCCCTGTTTTCGAGGTTGTTACCGACATGGTTTCTCTTCTCGTGTTTGCTACTATTTTACAGTTTTTGCTTTTAACTGCGTCGTATGCATTTGTACAGGATAATGGAGTTTTCACCATTGGAGGGCTTTTTCAACATGCATTCGGTCCCATTCCCGTACCAAAGTGAGCAACTTTGTTTCAACGATTTTCCTAATCTTGAAGATCTCAGCAGCAACTTCGCTTGTTTAGAATACAATCTGTCACCTATTTATGAAGGTTTGGTGATCGATCAAAAGCCCCTGAGCGTTAATTCACCTGCGCCCCCACATGCACATTGTGAAAATGTTGCTGACAATTTGGACGAGCTTTCAATGGTAGTGGCAAGTGGGTCTTCACATTCTTGCAAGAATGAGGAGAGGGTTGAGGGAACGAGGCCAAATGACAGGAGGAGAAGAACTTGTTCATTGGAATTGGATGAGATAAGGAATCACTTTGATGTTCCTATCACCAAAGCAGCCAAGCAGATGAACGTGGGATTGAGCCTGTTGAAAAAGAGGTGCAGAGAGCTCAACATTATGAGGTGGCCACATAGGAAAATCAAGAGCTTGAACTCACTCATCTACAATGTAAAGGTACAAACATAAACATACTAAGAGGTGAAGCATTTGATATCTGCCGGTCAATGTTTTAATAGTGTTTGTTTTGGTTTTTGACGTAGGAACTGGGGTTGACCGAAGAGGTGGCTATGTTGGAGAAGCACAAACTGCTGGTGGAGAAACTACCTGATATGGAACTCAGCGAAGAAACTAAGAGGCTTAGGCAAGCCTGTTTCAAAGAAAATTACAAGAGGAGAAGGCATCTGGTTATTCAAGCTGGACTTTAATTATTTGTCAATGAGACCTAATGTGCAGGTTCTGAGATAGAGAATCGTACAAACTAACCACAAACGTATTTCTGCCATTGATTAGGGAATATAGAACGAGACAGTGCATTGATCAGAAAAGAAAAGGGGATATTATTGAGGTATTTACTTGTAGGTGGATTTTCAACTAGTACATATTTTGTATTTTTGTCAAGAGAAACAGTAACTACTACCAAGAAATAGGTCTAAACTACAGAATGTTTTATGCATTCCAAAAGATCTTGGTCCTTCTCGGTAGGTCTGCATTGCTTGCTTCCATTTGTAGAATTCCGGTGCTCTTATCTTCTCTGAAACAGTGGATTAAGTATGCATATACTACTATCGATCAAATAAACAAATCTAGTGTCAACACATTGGTCATTCCAACACTATTTAGTGATCAAATAATCACAATTGCTATACCGCGGCAGGACTCTTTATGTCTTAAAGTTTCTTCATGAACCATCACATGACGTAGAATATATCATGGTTTATTTACTTCACCTCATCCTCCTGTACAAATTAAAGTGGGAGGAGGGTGCGAGAGATTCAATGGGCAAGATCAAAGGTTATATGTTAAGTTAGGGAGCCCATTTTCTCTGTTTCTCTTGCTTGCGTCTCCAAGGGACTGCTTGCTTAAGGTTTTCATAAACGCTAAGTGCCTGCAGTTATGAAAGTAACATGATTAGGTAACTACCTAACAAAATTCACAGTCACTGCTGTTCATGCAGTGTTGGCATCATAGTGCCAACAGAAAGTCCAGCTTTTCAACTTTATTTGGAGTAAGCAAGAAAAATTACTCATCAATTGTTGGCAACCTTGCTACGAAAATGAAAGGAAAAAAGATAGCACAAAAACATTTTATTCAACTTTTATTTTGATGATAGACATCCAATGACTAAAGCAAAACCATTACTTATGCCGTTCAAACATTATCTTTGTGCCTTTAGAACACACATATCTATCTCCATGCTGACGAACAACATATAATAAACGAAGGAGACGACAGGCTAAATCTAATGAAGAGCTATATTATGGTTTTCTCACATCCCGGCTCGTCCTTCATTTGAGAATTACTTACTAAAAAATAATTAGTAAATTAAATTATAAGATATTACATATAGACATAAAGTAAGCACAAGATGGTTGAAAGTAAATCATCAGACAAAATATACGTTGCTACTTACGTCAGAAGACATTAACTATTAGTTTTAAAATGCGTTTACATAGAGAAGAAGCTTTTGGAGCTTCACCTTTATAAAATCCTTTTATCAAAACTAATCAAATTAAATAGAAATATTACATTCATTGAAGCATAGGAAGATTTACTGACCAGTGTCCAATTAAGAATACGAATTTAAGACTTACCCACAAATGTGTGCTTTTGTGGAAGAAGCTTCCCCTCCTCCTCATCCCTGTCATCCTCGCCTTAGTAGCACCATTATTCACGCGGCTGTCTACAGTAGAACTTGAAAAGTCAAAAGTGCCCTCAACGTCCCCGCCGTTCTTCCCTATGCTGCTCCACCTACTAGACCCAAAATTGCCATTCCGGTAGTTATTCCCCAGACCACGGGGGCTCCTATACGAAGTCGTGAAGGAAATAGCCCGGCCCACGTAAGGCCCATCTAACACGGTGGTCGGAGAAGGCAAGTTTGAGACCTTAGCCTCCGAAAACAGCAACCTCGGAGGCAGCTCCAAGGTTCTAAAAGCAGCACTCTTGATCTCGGGCTCGGATTCAGTGTGGCAGGGTCTAGGCTTTCCCGGTGCTTCCTCCCACTGGAAAGGAACCGAAACCGTCGCCCTAGATGGCGGTGTCGGCATCTCTGGTGGCTCCGGTGGCTTGCTCGTCCGCGAGATTGCCAAAGTGAGCTTCGGTGGTGTGTGGTTTCGTTCACGATCTGCTTCTGATCCCATTCTCTCTCTAAAATTTCTCAGTGTTGTGCACTCTATGGATAATGATCATGAGGTGGAGTGAGTGCCCGGGCTTTTATAGAGTGATGAATGGGTCAATGAGAGCGGATGTAAGAGTGGGAGTGGGTGGCGGTGAATGTTAATTGTAATGGTAGCAGCGAGTAGCGACGCTCCTGGCGCTTCTTCCCCACGAGACGAGAAGATGCGTATTTTTCCTTGCATGGACTAGCTTGAATCACCAAAAGTGCCCTCTTTGTCAATACGATGGGTCCCACAATAAATTGCAGATTGGTGGACTTCGGGCAAGGTCTTTGGAAAATCCTTACATATCAATTTCATGGTTTGTTCTGGGGGAAAATCATTAGCCAATCATCGTGGAAGAGGGTAACGGGAAGACCAAGTCCCACCCAAATTGCAAGGTAATATAATTAAGAAATTAAAATAATGAAGCATATTTTATTAAAAAAATACCATTAATTATTTTAATATTTTATTTCCTGTTTTTATTTTTACATTTTTTATTTTCTCTTCTTTTTATATTTATTTAGTTTTCAACAATTATTTTTAATGAAATTTATTAAATATTAAGTCATTTCTTATAAAATAAAAAATAAAAAGTCCAAAAATTATAAAATTATGACCAATCATTTTTAGAAATATTGAAAATAATTTTATTTTCATATTGTCAATTTTCAGCATATTACACAAATGAGTCCTTTGAAATTATTAGTGAGAATTAATGTGCATCTCATACGTTCCCTTTCTCGTGGGGATGAAATTCACTTGGGTAATTTTATTACTTGGGGCAACAACGTAGAAAACTGACCTGCATGCATCATCGTTATCACTTGTCTGTCAATCCTCGTTCAATCTTCTTTTATATAATAAACCAAAATATTATAATTAATAATGCGTTGTTTCTAAGTTATTAGTTATGTAATATTTTTTATAAGTGAATTCTAAAAAACACCACTTAATTTCTCCAACCATAGTCAAATTAAAGAGGTCATATTTATTGACTCTTTCTAACAAGACAAGTTGAAATTTGATAGGTATTAATTCTAGATCACAATGGTAAGAGTCAAAGACGCGTTTGTCTACGATAACAATATAATTAATTTATTTGGAAAAAAGAAAATTTAGAAGAAAGGGAAAGAGAAAGAAAATGAAGGGCATTAGAGACTATTCCTGATTGTCTTTTTCTCCCTTTTATTGTTTAGTAACATTTAGAGAGATTCCTTCATAGAACACGATCTTGCTCTCTGCTTTTTATGATACATTCTCTTTGTTCCTTCTCATGTCACTTGGGAAATTTTGCACCTTATATAAATAATACATAATTAATTAGTTCTCTCCTTAAAATACTGTTCTTATTTTGGCTATAATTTCTCGTCAGTTTTGGATACTGTAGTTGCTAGAACCCAAAGAACTTTAATTGCTAGAAGGCAACACAACCAGTCGTAATAGAGGCTTACAGAGTTGTAATTGAGGTAGGGAACATAGAAGTAACTCACAGTGAATGTGACAAGCAATCCCATCATAGCCATTATCCACCCATCAAGAAGCTGCGCATGCAAGATAATATCACCCTCTTACTTTTATAAAGAGCAGGGTCCCATAAAAAAGAATTGTCACCCATCAGTGAACTTAATGAGCCTAACCAGTTGGAAAGGATCTATTATCAGCATGGGATCCATTGCCATACTACAATGAAACTGTTAACTTGCCACATGCAATCTTTCTTTGGCTTTGCAATGCATTGATGAAACACGTACACAGGTACAATGAACAAAAGAAATGGATATAAAGGTATCACAGTTACTCTAGGAGAAGCAGTTAAAAGTAGCCGTAAACCAGATAAGATCAGAAGTTGACATGGAACCAATTTGCCGATTGCTAATACCAGTACATGTATGTATCTAGTAATTACATCAACACAATTATGGGAGAGTAAGTGATGGTTTAGTTTGAGAAATTTTATATATGATGTCATTTCCCATGTGACGAGGATTTGCTTTGTTTGTAGACAACGTACGCGAATGGTTTTCTGAGTCCATGAAGATAATTTTAAGGATCCAACCACCGCCAGTTCGCGGTCCAATAATTGGGATCACAAAAAAGTTTTGTAATTTATGAACAAGAAGAATATATGTGTTCCCTTTTCTGTAGGACCAATGGAAAAGTGGGAAGAAAAAGGCAGTTTTCTTTTCATGTGGTAATGCTTCGTCAAATTGTGCCCAAGCATTGAATCATGGTTTTAAAAGTGATTACCCAAGACTTCAAATCAATATAAGAAACAAGTGGGGTAGGTCATTATGCTGATTACGTTATCTAATGCTATCAAAAGAAGGAAATAAAGACGTAGGGTGTAGGGACCAATAATAGCCAGAAATTACAGTGTTAATGCTCAATTCTAACTTCTCATTGGAATGTTTTCTTACATTGAAATCACTTTTTTTTTTTCTTCTTTTTAATCTACGACTTACTTCAAGTCAGTAAGGAACAGAGGAAAAATATCCCAAGCTTTGTAATTCCATCGGAAACTTTTATGTGACTTCCATTTACAAATTGCTGTTATTTACTATAGAAAAATATCCCAAGAAGTTAAATTGCTATTTCCCCCTCAATTGTATCATTCCTTCACAAGCTAGTGTACCCTCAAGGTCTCCTATAATTCGAGCTGTTCGAATTTCTAGACCTCTTTGAACTTCCTGGAAAAGATTTCTAATGCTATCAGCAAAGCGCTTCATGTCAACGCCAGCACTTTTCTCTATATCTTCAGTAACTCCAACAAATCCGTAGACAACCTTGGATTTTAGTTCCATCAGTCTCTGTCCTGTTGAAACTATGTATCTTTGTAGCTGAAAGGTTTCCTCTAGAAAGTGCTGCAGTATTTCAGTTTTCTGCTTTGTTCTTGCAGCATCCATGTCCCCACGATTTGCATAAAGGTCATTATCATGCTGAAACAAATACAGAAGACAATAATTACTGTGTTCAAAGACTAGTCATGCAGGAATTTAGGTAATAATTAAGGAGCATATTTTCCGATTTAACAGATTTCACGTCTGTGGAATCAAATGATTAGAAAATGGATTATAGTGTCAAAAGTGATTATAACTTTTCTTACCATCCGTTTGCAAAGATCATCAGTCTTCTCTTGGAGGGACTGATACCTTCCGACCTGTTTATTTAGCAAAGAAGTTAAGGAAAGATAAGCCTTTAAACCAGCTTTGCTATCATCACTAATATCTGCATTATCATCATTGGCTTGCTTTCCAATCAACCTCTCAACCAGGATAAGTTGCTGCTTTAGCCTTTTGATTTTGTAAGAAACTCCAAGAGCATGAAGATCCATCTTCCATTGGGAATGGTTTGCCTTATTGGAAAGGTGACTAGTATAAGCTATCTTTTCTGTGGCATCAACCTCAACTATATTCAGGCTTCCGTTTTGAACAGGAGAATCCTTTTCTTCAAACTTATTATCTTGAGAGTGAACTTCTAAATCTGCATTGTTAAACTGATGATGGGGCAGAAATTTTTCTTCCTTTACGTTATCTTCCTCTATCAATTTTTCCTTTATTTCTTGCACTTCCTCACCTGGGTTACTGTTGACAACCTGGACTTCAGACCAAACGGCACCGTCCTGCACTAGATCTGAATATTGTGAAGGTGAATGAGAGTTATTTATGCAGTAGTTCGATGAGTTCATATGTGATGCAAATTGCTCTTTTAGAGTAGCCAATTCTTCTTCTTTCTCCAAGAGCAGAGTTTCCAGTTTCATCTTTTCATGTCTGAGCTGTGTGATATCCTTGATCAGCCCCTCAACGTGGGAGTGGACCTGTTTTGATTCTAATTCCATTCTCATCAACTGCCAACGAAAAGATTCCAATTTCTCATCTTTGAGTCTCATTTGTTCTGCAAAAGCATCTAGCTCTGAATGATGTCTCTGCTCAAGCATAGTTGCATATTTTTCTGCCTCAGATCGTACCCATTCTTCCAAACGTTTACCACTAGCAGTAACAGCTAAAGAAAGCAAGGAGAACAACTTAGGATGTATAATAGAAGCTATAGTTACTGAATTTTATAAGTCAACAACAAATAAGCAAATTCACAGAGAGAGATGTGATTTATTCTTACCCAAATCTCCATTTCTTTCTGGTAAGTAGTGATCAGAAATGGGCGAGAAATATTCTGGCTCCATTGGTATGTGTGCTGTGGCTGTTGAAATTGTTTCTCTGCCTCTAATACTAGGGAACACATCCATTCTCGAACTCATGTTAACCAGCATGCTTCTCGGTGACTGTCTCTCACGTCTTCCTTCTGATACTGCCCTCCATTTTTCTATTTCTTGCTCCGCTTGCTTCCTCTTAGCCTTTGATAATTTAACCTCCTTTAAAAGTGTTTGCTTTTCTTCAGTATCCAGCTTAGATTTCCTCGACATTGCTGACAAAATTTTATCTTTCTGTTCCAAATCGTTATGCAGCTTAGCAATCTCTACGTAAAATTTCTGGGCTGTCAACTCTGCCTCGTCTTTCTGCTTTAAGATTGAACCAAGCTCCAGATTTTTAGCCTCCACTTGCTTAAGCGCACGGCCGATCTCAGCCTCAAGCTGCCTTTGGTTTGAGACGAGCTCAATGAAGGCAGTTTTGTGCTTCTTAAGCTCAGAAGAATGTTCTTGAGCTGCGCGCTCAGCAGATTCCCTCAATTCTTCTGCATCCCTTTCAGTCTGTATCAGTTTTTCTTCTAGCTCCTTCCTCCTTTGCTCCTCTTCTTTCCACATCTTATCCTTGGACTCAAGCAAACCCTCCATGCCCATCAATTTCTTGTTGAGCTCAGAAATAGTTTCATCCTTCTTTTTCTCAAGCACCCTGAGTTCATTAATTAGAGCCCCAATATGCTGGCGAAGCTTCTTCCTTTCGTTCAACCAGCTTTGTTCTTGTGCAGCAAAGATGCCCACAACTTTCTCATTAGCTTTGCCATCTTCATGTCTCATCCTCTTCAAATCTTCAATCTCTCTCTCAGCACTTTTGAGTTTGTTGGGGAGTTTGTTGTCTCCTACATTTGCACATTCCTTCTGAACCTTCCACACAAGCAAACCCAAGAGCTGGGCACTTCCTTGGAGCATGTTATCTCGAATTTCAGACCATCTTTCAACATCAACACATGGTTTTGACATGACTTGGAGGGCAAAAAATGCACAAGAAACACCAAAATACATTGGATACATGCTATCAGGCTTCTTCTCAAACCAAATGGTATCTAAACCAGAGAATTCCTTCCCACCCATAACTAAGACACTTACTTCCTCGCCTCTGCAATTGAAATCTCTAGTTAGAAACAGTTCAGGAAACAGTTCTGAAAATCCCACATTCCTATTCACATGAACAGGCTACCGGAATGGGAAAGACACAGACCCACATTGATAATATGTTTCGCAAATGGTTTCAATAATTGGGAAGCAAATATGCCTAGTACAAACGATTGACATTTTCACCAGTCAAATAATTGAGAAACAGCAATACCCAGTAAAAATAATAGGTAGTTAAAGTGAATTTTTCTATTTCAACAATGAAGAAACTTACAGAGAATAACTCTGTTGAAAGCCTGCAACTCACATATAGGAAACTACGGAGGAAAAATTGTAGCTTTGGAGAAAAACTTCAACGGAGATGTGAAGGGCAGGGCTACAAGTCAGACCAAACAGCAGATTTCATGTATTTTATGTGCAAGGCGTCGTTTATAATTGGCAGAGTGCGCAAAGGATGGGTGCTACACGTGTAAGACTTCAGATTCAGTTGAAAAAAGGGTTTTTCTTAACAGAAGAATAGAAGAGAAGCTATGAAATTTGTTCCCTGGGTTTCAGTGAAGACTGACCTATATTAAAAGTCCCACATGCTTGTTTCTGTTTTTAATAATTTTTTTCTTCCCTCTTCCAATCATGGCTCCACCAACCCCCCTTCACCTTTTTAGAGAAATTGAAGAACAAAAAGAATAACTTCCAAATCAGACAGGCTATAGAATATTACCATAATCACAGTTGCTTACCTGTAACTCATAAAAGTACCATAAGACTGTCACAAAGTGCAAATAATATTAAAGAGGATAACAGATTAAATAAAGGAATTTTGCTGATTTTACAAGAGTTTTGGACTTGTAACTAAGAGACATACTTTACAAACTGGTTTACCCATTTTGACAACTTCATCTACGACAAATTAGTCTTTTATCTTGGACGAAAATTGGTAGCAAACTAAAAGTAATAACAGTAAACTAAATAAATGCACCTGGACCATATTATCCTTTCTATCTTTATATTATTCATACGTTTAAAACCAGCATACGCACCTACTCAGTGTTCTGAGTTAGAAACCAGAAAATAGAACTCGATAATTTTTGTATTATAATATAAGAAAAAAAAAATCTTGCTGAATGATTTGGTATATTATAGAAACAATAGTTTATCAAGCTTTATATAGAGGAAGCATAGAAGAATATCACTTTCATTTCAGAGTGATCATGATGGTTGTTTCCACCAAGTGTCTTGAGGAATAACACGTTCACTTGGTACCTGTAAAGCTGGTACTGTCATTTACAAGATCGATCTACCATTGGAATCTGAACTCTCACTGATGCTGGATGGGATTGCAAGTAACATATAATAATAAATAAACAAAATATATTGCATTGTTTTTCAAATGACTTCAGAAGGAAGACATCATATATATATATATATCCATCTGTATTGTATGACAATCAAATTTGAGGATTTGTGGTGACAGACATGGTAGCCAATGTTCCCACCACGGATGTCTGGTCTGGAATTTTTGATAATTGCATGTTCTGTAGTTTTCATATGGAAAACAATTAACATTAAACGCTAATTATGAATTAATTTTAGGTTTGATTTATCATTATGGGATAATTAAGTAAACGTCATGATGATACTATGATACACATTGGCTGTGCATATTCTCAAAGTGGCCCGCACTGACCCTGAATTTGACAATTGACAATTTTGGCTGAGCATGGGATGGCCAGCCACCAAGTTAAGAGTGTGACATCTATTCTATTCATACTCTTGAGCAAGAATTAATAGCCGTCTACTGACATTGTTGAAATCTATTTCTTTATTGATAAGATCTTTGTAATATACATGTCTATAAATAAATAATTGTCATAGTAACCAGTAATTATTTATTTTATATAAATAATAAATCTCATAGTTACTTTAAAAATTAAAAATATAAATTTAAGTTGCTGATAGGATGCCTTGACGTGGCAGGATCTCTACGGAAGATCCATGCATATGCAGTGCACCTTCCCGCATTCAATTTCGAATGCTACTCTGCACGGCTTAGTGTTGGGAATTACCCTTCCCCCTCCCCATCTTTAACATCCACCAACTCCTCATTTATTTTTTTTTAAATTTTTATAATACCCTCACATCCTTTAGTTGCCTCCCCCCTAATCTTTCATTTCTAAGAAACCCTAACCCCCCTCCCAATGCCAACTTTCTTCCTTTTCATTTCCTCATCGCTGTTTGCTGGATTTAGACTTTCGTAGAATTTTTTCACAATTTTAAGATATGTATTATCTTCTATTCATATTTTACTTTATAAATTTGTTATTTGTTGATGGAAAAATAGAAGAGAAATGGTGAAAATTCAAATAAGGGTTGAGCGGCCATGGGAGACCAAAACGGTTGTCCATAGCCGTTCCAAGAAGAAAATGGGAGAGCTGTTTGCTTTTAGAAACGGCTATACATAACTATTTTGGTCACTTTGATTGTGCGTGGGATAAAAAGAGCTTTGTAAGGCTAAAATGAGATAAAAACGGCCCTCTATAGCCATTTGAAGGGAGAAATGGCCATAAAGAACCGTTTTCTCCTTCAAATGGCTGTAAAGAGCCATTTTTTTTTTTTTTTTCATTTTAGCCCTACAAAACAGTTTGAGAGAAGGGGGAGAGGAGTAGGGGTGGGCACGGGTCGGGACGGCTCGGCCTGAAGGGGTTCGGGACATGGGACAGAACTAGGACGCAATTTTATGTCCCAATGAATTTTCGAGACGGGATCGGGATAAGCAAAATCCCATCCCAAAAATTGTCTCGATAAATACATAAATTTGTCCCGACTGTTACTGTTCACACACCATTTTACTGTTCACACCCCACTCTCAGCATGCTTTCTACACCTCTAATCTTACTTTATACACCAATTTTTTTTTTATATATTTTAACCTGGACATGCTGGGACAAATGAATCGGGAAGGGACCGGGACAAAGCTATACAAAATCGGGATGGGACGGGACGGGATAAAAAAAAATTCGGGATGGGATAAAAAATTTTTTTTTTTTTCAAGACGGGACCGGGACGGCCCAATTCCCGGCCTCTCCCGACTCGTGCCTATCCCTATAGAGGAGTTAATGGTCCGTTTGATTTGCTAAAAAACAAGGGACTGGACAGCACAAGAAAAACAGCACAGCACAAAGAGTTAAGGTACAGGACAATCTTTTGTACTGTCCATTGTTTGTTGTTTAACGTACTGGACAAAAAAATTTATATCATTTTTGTCTAATTTATAGTAATACTTTATATTATTATTTTTTAAAAAATATATAATATAATTTTAATATTTATAACAATTAAAGTAATTTATAAAAATATAAAATTTAAAAAAGTATCGTCGATCGCTAATCATTGTCGATACCTTGCCAGTCACCTACCGTTGTGAATATCTTGCCGATTAATAACCGTTGTTAGAACTTACCGCTATTGATTTGATGAGCCAAGGTATAGAGAATTATAAGATGGTTTGAGAGATAACAATGTTAAAATTTTTGTCTAGTACTCTGGACAAATTCTTGTCCCATGGTTTGGTGAGGGACAAAAATTCAAGGATTTGTCCAGTACCATGGACAAGTTTTTGTCCAGTACTGTGGTCTTTTACAAATCAAACAAGGGACAAAAATTTTTGTACTGTCCAGTCCCTTGTTTTTTAGCAAATCAAACGGACCATAAAATTCAGCCCGCAAGGGCAATTTCGTAAAATCACGGGGAAGGGGAAAGGTAATTCCCTTCGACTTCTCTTGCTATATTCTCTCACTTTCTTGAACTTTTCCGTCCGTAAAATTCGTTGTTCGGAGTGGGAGCTGACAAACCCCCAGAACTTTCAGATTTGCCCCAAAGTTTCAATTTTTCAGCCACGGGAATCCGAGTGAATCAAGAATTCCAACATATCCATATCCCGGTGTTCTTTCTATTTCGATTGGTTTGACCAATGGGTGAGTGCGAAATGGAGGACATGCCATTGCCGGCTCTCCTTGAGCAAGCCCGTAAGATCCATGCGACGGCAACGGAGTCTGGGGCTGATCAGGTACACCTATGCACTGCCATGATTCCTTGTTTCGTGGCGCTTGGAAAGTTTGTTTTTCCTTTTTCGTTGTGGTTCTGAATTTTATGGTTGTTGTTCAGGAGCTTGTCAGGAAGGGCTGCGAAGCCCTGGAGAAGTGCGAGTACATGATTAGTAAACTGGGTTTGTTCTCTGCGAATGAAACCAAGGAGGATATTACTACTACAAATCTTAAGTATATTCTGGTAATTGTTATTATTAATATCTAATGATTTTTTTCAAAAAAGTTTATTGTTGGATGTTAAGTTGATGAAATGGTTGCTTACTGAATTTTGACCTGAGTAGTTATTGGTTAATCAGGAAGTTGTTACTTTTTCGGCGAAAGAAGTTTTAACATTGGATTTCTGTACTATTGTTTCCTCCGAAGCACTGTCCAGAGGAACGTAATATAAGTTTCACCAGGAAATGAGAATTCTTTCTGTTCTTACTTATGAAAAGTTAAATCTTCACCCTGATTGTGCAAGTTTCAATTGAGCAAGAGGAATAGCCATAAATATGGTATAGTTGGACAAAAGCACCATTTATGAAATTGGTTTCAGCTGTTTTATGGCCTGCTTGTTAAAGATAACTGAAGTATTAAGTTTGGTAGTATCGAATATATTACTTTTAGTTAGATCACTGGTTTTACTTTATTAACTTACCATGGAAATTCCTCCAGGTGCCTTTTTATCTCGCTGAGTTGTCTGAAAAAATAGCACAGAATGACAAGATACAAATTCTTAAGTCTTCCCAGGCAAAACTAAAGGTCAGTATTGACTCCAGAAGAGGTGAAAAAAAAAAAAAATTAAAAGGAAAAAAGAAATCTATCACATTTATATAATTACGGTAGTTCTTACTAGAATGCTCTGTTGTACTTGATGTAATTAATATCCCTCTCTTTCACTTATTAAAATAACATTTTTTTTAGGAATTTATCTCATTTTGTGAAGCAATGGAGCTTGTCCCAAAAGAGGAGTTAGAATCTTATACGCAAGGGGCACCAAAATCTGTTGCTGATCAGAGAGCCAGAAAGGTTTCCGTGCCCTTTCTTTTATTTTCTTTTAGTTTGGTCCGCTTTCTTGTTAAACCCTTGCCCTCCTTGGGAAGGAATATTGGACTGGCAAATTTGAATGAAGAGCATTGTGTAATGGAATGGGGCATAAGAGCCAACAATTAATTTTTTAAATTATTTTTGGAGCTGTGGTGTAGATTGCTCGGTTCCAACGTCAGAGAGCTGCGGAATCAAAGTTTTTGGAAATAAAGGAACGAAAAGAGAGGCGTGGTCGTTCTACTAAAGCAGCTGCCTTGTCCACCCCTGTTGAGGCAGGGGAAGAAGAAGTACTGGATGATGATGGAGAAGAAGAAAGAGAGGTTTTCGTCTTTACCAATTATTGTGCAGTGCTATTTTTTGGTATTCGAGCTAGTAGATGTCATATCCTTGAAACTGAAAAGTGTAAGGTGCACCATGACACAAATGTGTAGCATCTTTTTAGAACGGTAGAACCTACCTCTTACTTCCTGCTTCACTAGCTTTTACAATTTGTCAAGCCAGATATGGATTTAAAATCAAGAGATTTTGAGGACAGGCTATATCAAATTCACAAAAAGCAATAATTTGTTGATTGTAATGGATTTATTCCAGCAACCCCACTTTAGTGGGCCTATATATATTTCCTTGCTGCCTAGTTTTGCTTCCTTAAAGCTCTAGCTTCTCATTTTGCCCTTGATTCCTTTCCTGCAGGCTTGGCTTACAACCATTTCTTTGGCAATCTGCAAGGTTCACTTTATACTTATGCGTATGTTTCCCTTGAGTTGTAACTTCCGTTTCCACTATTCTCATGTTTTTCATGTCACGTTCAGGCATTAGATCTGCTGGAAATGTTAAAGAAAGAGGAAGAGATGCTCTCTGCCATAAAGGAGAGACAATCCAAGGTAGTAAAATGCTTGACTGCTACTTCTTATAGCACAGTTTAATGCCTTGTATACTTGCATTTGATAGTGATTCTAATATACACTCTTAAAATATTTTTAGAATGCTTTATAATACCTTTTTGTGTTAAAATAAGTAGTAAAATTTTTGTTTAAAAAGTTGTAGAGTACTAGAAAATGACACTTTCGCTAGTCACCTCCTACATATATTATCGTGAAGCATAATATTTAGAAGATAATGGAGCATGTTTGCCATATGATTCTGGGAGTTTTTGCTAGTTTTCAAATAACAAAAAGGTGCTGACTCTGCCGAGTGCGCTTTCCTGCTTTTGAATTATACGTACATGAATCTGTTTGATGCTTTTTGTTTCAAAAGAGGCCTGTGAAATTCTGGATCTTTTGCATGCTACACTGCTCTTTCTATTTATTATTTCTGGTGATTTTGTCGTGGTCTAGGATGGAGACAAGGAGTTCTCTAAGGATTTTCTTGATGAACGCATGAAGAAAGCAGAAGATTGGCATCGTAATGGTGCAGCTCGTGCACGGTACACTATACCAGCACAGCCAATTACATGTGCTACTTTTGCTCAAGATGTTCTAGAAGGAAGAGCAAATGTTTCGCAGGCACATGATCACAAACACCAGCCACTAATATTTGGACCAGCCAGCCTAGTGAATGGAAGCCTGACAAACGAAAGGGATATAATGGCAGCTCAGGTCTTCCAACCTAGTTATCGGTACGTATGTTGTTGCCTATATCTCCGTCTGTTTCCTATGATTGATTGTCTTTTAATATACTGGAGAAATCGTTGAAACTGAGATAGGGAAACATAGTTAAGGATGAATCTTTGTGTACATGGTTACTCCAAGCACATCTTTTGAGATGCTAAGTTGAACATTTTGTGCAAAGGTTGCCAACAATGAGCATTGAGGAAGCTGGGCTTAAAGAAATGGAGATGATGAACAAATGGCAGGAGAGAAATGCCAGACTCATGGAAGAAGCCAATTCATCTTGGTACAAGGATCAGAAGTCAAGGCCAGGAGAGGAAGAGGCTGAAGACGATGACGCTGCACAAGAGAAGGCTAGAGCTTGGGATGACTGGAAGGATGATAATCCTCGTGGTGCAGGCAATAAGAAACTTACTCCTTGTGGGTGAGTGTTGATACCTTTATCTGCCATTTATTCTAACGGATAGTGATAGTGAGCTTATGATAAATCTTCTATTGTAATGAAGTCACCCAATAGATTTTGTGTTTGGTTTCTCCTCTCTTGTTTCATATTTTGTATACCAAAGTCTTCATTTTAATACATGTATGTACATTTATAGAGTGCAAGCTCTAAACGCAAATTTATACCTTTTCTACCGTAAATTTTGCATCTAACCAAGTTGTGGAAGTTAGAAATTAATTTATCATATGCTCGCCATCGATCCCAGTCCCAGCTTCTCAGCAAATTACTGTTCTTAAGTGCATAGTCTCTGAACAAATTGACTGAATCATTTCACAACTAATGTCAAAATGCTAGTTCACCTACATAATCTTACTAGTTGTAAATTGGTCAATTTTTTTTTTTCCACTTTCAATTTTCTGACTGTGAGTCATGGAATTGTCTTGTGGCGAAAATTAGTTAGAACAATAAAGAGAAAAAAGAAACTGCATGAGGTCTTGTTTCCAAAGAAAGTCCAAAGCCAGCCTAACAAGTTATCTCAATAATTGCAAAGTTGTCTCATGGTCTGGCCAGTTGGCAACTGGCAAGAGGGATGATGGGAATGCAACGTGTGTGCTGGCCCTCCAACTTGGACTTGTCCATATAAAATTGCAATTCCCAGCATCAAAAATCTAGTTCCGTTATGTAAAAGCTGCTGCACTGCAACACCCGTTAATTTCTTATTTAGGATCATCATTCAAAGTTAGCTTTTCCTTTTTCACATCTTGCCAAATATGTTGAAACGGGACCAAAAAAAAATAAAAAAAAATCATATTTTAAAATAAGTTTTGATAAAGTAATAAAGAATTAAATTCGTTTAATCATAACCAAAATATGCAATCAAGAATTTATTCGAGCGTTTAAACTCCTCTTGCAAATACAAGGGAGGGATGAGGATGACTAGAAGGTCCGAACTCCGAAGGCAGAGACGCGACTGAATATTTTATGAAACTCTTCACTGACAACTAGGGATGCTGCACTGTCCACATGCCAATGCTCCACCAACGTAACGTTTTCAGACTAGCCTGAAATTTTTCTTGCGAGATTTTAATTCGCAAGCTATATCTATTTAGCGAGGAGGTCCCAGTTTCTTATGCGCCTCATTACTGTCTGAATATAAGTTCAAACTTCAAAGTGCAACTTATCTTATTACTGCATAGCATAAATCGGTAGGAAGAAACTCCGATTTAGTTGAGGAATAATCATAACATGCAGAAAGTAGGCTTTCAAAGAAAAGGATTTGGATTGTTCGGCTAACAACAACGGTAACATTCTGTCAAAATGAGTTATTGATTCTAAACTTTTAACGCAAGTTGACACAAAGGAAATAATGCATAGCTTCAGTTTGAGAAATTCCATTTTTACTTCTTGTAGATAGAAATGAAACTTCCGAATTTGTTCCATATTACATAAGACGAGATGCATAAAGAACACATTTTCAGGTTAGCAATCGAAAAAATCAAAGGGAAAAAAAAATGGGAATGTTATTGTTGAATTCAAGTACAAATTCTGCTACTGACATTATCTGGATCTGTTGACTTAGCAAACTGGGCAAACTACGCACAGGTATGAATCCAAAGAACAAGATGATGGTATTGGATGTATGACAAGATGTCAATAAATTCATAAGTAGATTCCATAAAGGAAAGAAATTTCCAATGGAAATCAAAAAGAAAACATCGAAACCCCAATTAACATATACATACCCGTTTCTCCATTTTTACACTTATGTGTAGCTCTGTACTTTTATGGTTTTCAGCAACAAGCGGGTAAAAACAAGAACCGAATAATCCCCAGAGAAAGGGACAAAAAAAGAGAGCTTATTTCAGTCTTGAATTCAACTCGCCATGCACTGGAATCCTCTGCAAACCCATAGCCATATTATAAACAAAGCTGCGCAGACGAATATGTCTAGCAACAACACCACCCACACATGCTTCTTCCAAATTTGCTTGGCTCTTTGCCGATCGTTGACTGCACTTTTGGTTGAGACGAACGCAAAATCTCTCGGGCAACCATTGATGGTATCACATACATCTAATTTATTCTCCAGTTTAGCATTTTTATCATCGATTAAATTGCTTTCAGTGCTCACCCTTTTCTTCTTCTTCAACCCTTTAATAGGATTCTCAAGCATAGCAATCATCCCCGATCTCGTCCCTTTTATGGATGAGTTTTGGCTGTTTTGGCTATCTTTGCCTTCGCTCCACTGTGGATTTACCCCGTCCAAATCCAAATCCGAATCCAAAGGCATCAACTCACGAATAATCGAATCAAATTGAGTTTGAAAGCAGAGCGATGAGAAATCATCAGAAGCCGTGATCGACCTGCTTCGAATTATCTCATCAAAACCGCACTTTAAGCGATTCAAGAACCAATGGCCCTCGGATTTCACGAGCCCTTCATTGAAAATTGCGAAATAGACAAAAGGATCAGCAATCATAAAGGTATAGGTGCTCTCCCTGACCGTATGAGAAAACATGGAATGGTTGGGAGGAGTTTTCTCGAGGCATTGCGCGGCTAGTTCTTCGATTCTGGGCTCTTCGGACCTGAATTGGGCGAGAACTGTGGTTCCTTTAGCAATGCAGGCATAAAAGATGAAGTCTGGATTTGAAATCATTGACGGATCTCGAAGGAAATCGATGAATCAAATTTAGGAGCTCGAATTGAAGGAGAAAACTCAGATTCAGAGATGAAGCATCAATTTAGAGGAATTTCGCATTGCAATTCTAAGCTTCCAACAGAATCATTTGGGCGCATTCAGGAACTCGATTCGGTCACGAACAAATTCTCAATCTCTGCCTCCACATACTTTAGCTCTTCCCCCCCCCTGTAATTCTCAATCATATTCCTTTCTCCCTATATGTTCTCGAGCTAGGGTTTTGGCATGGAGAGGAATTGAAAAACCAAAAACATGGCTGGACTTTGTTGGAACAGGGAAAAAGAAAGAGAAATTGGAAGTGGCCATTGTATTGCATGCGTAGCGTGCGAAACTAACTCTCTTCAAAATTACGAAACTATCCTCCTCCGAACCATAAAAAATAAAAAAAATTATCATAAATTTTTCTGTCTTTTTTTTTTTTTTAATAAGATAAGATTAATTCTTCTTTGTCCAAACTTATACAGTTATACTATGCAATTAATAATTTGCACATGACATGTTTTGTAGCTCTGTAGAAAAAGAGTAATAAAAGGGAAAAAGTTCCACATGTACTTTTTTAAAAATAAAAGAAAATATTACATGCACATGACATGACCCACTCAACCACCAAGGATAGGATCCGCAATAATAAAAGAAAAAAAAATGTATTTGCCACACTGTTTATTAGTATCATCTTAGTCATCAACAGGGGAAAATTTTTTAATAAAGCTTAATTATAAAATTAAGTAAGTTCGATAAAAATTATAAAATTAAATAAGATTTCACTATCTAATAAATGGAGGCTGAGTGGTCCACCACTATATAAGTGGATCATATTTTTTAGCCACCACTCTTTTTTTTTTATAATTTTAAGAAATAATTTTATTAAATGATAGAATGTACTGACGTGTAAAATTTTGATTGATTATTTGATTTGAATATTTAAATATAGCAGTTAATCAACTAAAAAAATTCACTCTCTCTGTCACCTCTCAAAATATACAACCTTTGACAGCCTCTCATGTAACTTTGACGGTGAACTGTACGCAAAGCCAGTGTTATTCTTTTATTCTTTGAGCTAAATTATATTCGCTTGTACTTTCAGCCAGTGTAAGGTGGATCAAGGAACGCCCACTCAAAGAGTTGCTCATATTGAATGGCAGCATTTATCCATGTGAAGTTACTTGTCATGCCTCTCTTCATTAGTCCCACCCAAGAAGAGTCGTATTCTCTATATGTTTGAAGGGCAAATCTCAGTGCCTGTTAAGAATAAAAGAAGCTCAGATTTACAACCACAAAGGAACACATTAAAGAGAAATTTAAAAAGGAGAAGAACAAGAGGCGTCGATTCTACAAAAGCCAGTCCACATTTTATCCAATGAATCCATGTTATAATGAAATTAAGCAACACTGGAACAGGTTCCTCGTTTGTTTTATTCGCTCTCTACACAAACAGCACTCCTACCCCAGCAAAAGGGAAAGAACAGAGAGATCCCTTGAAATCAACAACTTGTATTGCACCATTTTGATTATCAACAATGACAAAAGCCAGAATTTTCCATGGCAAAAAGCAAATGCAGTAGGAATAGTTTTCTAGATCGAAAAATTAGGAGCCTATTAAAGCATGCTGTAGTTTAAATGAGATAAGTTCAACAATGCATGAGATAGACAGAAGATCACATGTATGTACAAAGAGAATATGCTTACCATTAACATGTTCTCTTTTGTGGGTGGAGAAAATGTCCACCTGCCAGTGAATTCACAACAATGTCGCAAACATTTTTAAGCTTATTAAATAAAATTTTGTAAAAACTCAAAGATCATTGAGTGCCCAGGTTAAAAGCAATCACAATTAAAGTTTGTCCAGCGGGAAGATTTTTTAAGAAAAACATTGGGAAGAACATACCCTGTGCCTTCGCCATGTCCCTCATCAGCATATGGATTATAATGTTGAACTGTATCCTGTAAACAACAAAAAGAAAGGTGTTGAGACATATAAACTACATCCATTGAATTGTTTACATATTTTTGACTTACTCTTAATCCCCCAGTGCAGTGAACCACGGGTATAGTTCCATATCTCATTGCATACAACTGATTTAGTCCACATGGCTCAAACATGGATGGCATTAACAGTATATCGCAGCTGACCATATCAAGATTAGAGTAAGTAAGAACCATAGTTGATGTTGAAATGTTAAAACAGCAATACCCAAATTTTGAAGTACCCTTTTACCAAATCAAGATTAGAGTAAATAAGAACAATAGTTTATGTAGAAATGTAAAAACAGGAATACCCAAATTTTGAGTAAGTAAGAACCATAGTTGAAGTAGAAATGTTAAAACAGCAATACCGACACTTTGAACCACCCTTTACCAAAGAAAATTTAGTTGTTCAATAAGTAATTGCAAGATTTTGGATTACCCTGCAGTTATTCTATGAGAAATTGGAACATTAAACCCAACCCAGCCCCGAAATTTGTCTCTATAAGCCACCTCTGTTGCTTTCATCCAATCTTCATAATGCGGGTTTCCAGAACCAAGCATTACCTGAAAAATTTTAACTTACATTTACTTGCACTGGGAAAAGAAAAATAACTGGAGACTGTGAGAGCCAGATAAGGCCACAGTACCATATTCGAACTTACTCCTCATAGATCATACATATACATCTATCGCTTTAAATTCCAGAGACATGAAGCATACCAAAATAAAATTAAGCATGCAGAGAAGTCACATTATTTTCATTTTATACACAATGATAAAATCCATTTTCCAACATGAAATCATGATATGTGTGAAGATGTTTGAAGTTCCATGTGCAAATAGTTATAATATTTTCCAACTTTTGTGTAGCCCTACCACCACCACATGGATTAGCAATAAGGTTTTTACAACTGATTTCAAATAACTTACAAATTGCACATCATCTTCCAAAATCTCAGGAGTTGCCAAACGAATCAAGTCAATGCCTTTCTGATAGTCTAGTCTTCCAATGAATCCAATCTACAAGGTTCGGCTAAACTTAATTATAGAAGGAATGAACATAGAATGTTACCAACAAATGCCATATTTTTTTTTTTGGTGATGTACAGATGCCATACTTACCAGTGGACATTCAGGCCTAACGGGAAGATCCAGTTCCTTCTGTAAAGAAATCTTGCATCGGACCTGCACATTGCAGATGATTTTAAACAAGTTAATTTAAATTCAAATACAGAAAGGAGGGGGGAATGAAGGGAGATACTAAAGCAACCTTCCCAGAAAGGTCATCAGCGGAATAGTGGGCATCAAGATGCTTATCTGATGACGGGTCCCATTCAGAAACATCAATTCCATTTGTGATTCCTGGTTATGACAACAATTTTACAAGTTTGATTTATAATGTACACCACCGAGTAAAGGAATAAGTAATTTTTTTCACTTGGAAAAGATTTTCTAAAGAATATTGC
The DNA here is from genome assembly GCA_022379115.2 of Bauhinia variegata. Lineage (NCBI taxonomy): Eukaryota > Viridiplantae > Streptophyta > Magnoliopsida > Fabales > Fabaceae > Bauhinia > Bauhinia variegata. The sequence continues at coordinate 18,577,227 of CM039431.1, read as the reverse complement.
TTCAAGAAGGTAGTAAAAAATTAATATATGCAGCCTCCTTACAAATACATGTACAGATATGCAATCCATTAATTAGAAGATTACCATTCACAATAGGTCTCAATTGCATTATCATCAAAACAGTAAACAAGAAACACTGCTCCAAATTCAAATAATTGCAGATATTTCAAGATTAATTTAATTAATTATAAATATATCAAATAAAATGCGATCATTATTACAGATTTCTGTTCTCATTGCAGATAATTAGTAGCGACAAACTTTATTTTCCTACGTGCCCAATTCCTTCAAGAATATAACCATGTAATCATCAGTTGTATCTACCATGTGTTTGGTATGATGTATGCTATTTGGAAGAAAGTGCAATCGAATACCATTTAGAACACTTCTTCGACTATATAATAGCTCATGCAGACCATATCCGCCTTCACTAGTAGTAATCTCCCAGGAATATCCCTGAAAATGGAGGTGGCTTTTAAGTAAGGCATGTCATTGATAATGAAATCTAAGCCACTTGTCTGGTACGAAGAGTATTATAATGCCACAGTTATAGCTGCCAAAAAAATGTGATGCTACGCTCTAAGGTATTGAACAAAATTTATTTCACAGACTATGCATGTCAACAGTCGGAAAACAGAAGAATATTGGGCATGCGCCGACGTTTGATTCTTTGAGAGAACAAGACACCAGAGAGAAAAAGTATAAGAAATGCAGCATTATGACCTGGCTTACTGTTAGTATCCGATCAGCTGTCACAATTGCACCTTTTAAGAAATTGACAGCTTCCCCTGTGTCAAGGGCATGTGTCCTTGCCCAAGTTGGGAACACCCATTCCAGTGCTGCACGCCATTCTGGAGGTAATCCCAAATTGTTGTATGTAATTGCAGCTTCCACTCCCTTACAAATGACAAAAAATTGTCAGATTGTTTGCAGAATTAAAAAGCCTAGAAGGCTTGATGGTAAACCATACAAGACAAAATAGAACTAATTATGTCTTGAAAAGAATTCTCATGTTATAAGTTCCATAAGTTAATTTAGATTAAATTATGCTTCAATTTCCAAGGGTGTAACAAACACAAACGAGCACCAAAAACAGCACTGTCCAACCATGTTCAAATCATGCACTAGGATGTGCTAATTCGTCTATAGAATGCTATTTGACTAGAATGTACGGACTCCAAGAAACTAAAGAAAAACTAGTTTCTATCAGTCTAAATTTATGTATAAAATGATATGATATACCTGATGTGCCAGGTTATGTATCACTAATATACTGCGTGCATCTTTATACACACCATGTGGACGATACTTCGCTGCAAGAAGTCTGCACCACATTTTAAGACCAGAAAACAATTTCAAATTGGGCAATAACTAAAGACACTGAGATGAAGCATAATAATGAAAAAGAAGTAAACTATTGACTATTCAGATTAATGAAAAAATCTCAAGGGATACAACAACACTTAGATGGTCTTCAAAGAATACATCCGCTACTCCAAAAACCTTTTAAATTTACATTGGAAACTGAAACTCAAGCATATAGCACGAAAGTATTTACTCCTACGTTTTACAAAAGCAAGTTCCACATCATCAATGATGTTGGAAGCTTGTAATTCTGTAGTGAGCACTCAGCAGCTTTCTATTTTAACAAGATAATATATTCAGAAAAACTGAGGCTGTTTTTTTCCACTGCAAGATGAAGGGAAAAGATGTTAAAAATGTACACAAAGATGGGCGTGCATACACTGGAACTAAGCCTGCGTGCCAATCATTAGCGAGGAATAAACATTTCTCTCCATAAGTGAACCCTCCCAACGGAAGTACCAATGGGGCCTCAAGGGCTGCATGGCAAAGTAAAGTGAACCGAAACTGTAAAACCAAATGCAAAGGAAATTTATTGTTATACTCGAAACAAATACAGAGCTGTTTCACTAATCTAACTGTGAAATTTAGAATAAGCAAGAATATACCTGATTATCACCAAAACCACCATAGTTATCCCCATATGGATTTCCAGGTCTATGGTATGAGGGGTGATCCACAAATACCTTAACAATGAGGTGAGGAATATCATCATCAGAGATACAAAGTAGATGCTATGATACAGTAAGAAAGCAGAAAATGTTGAAAATCTTATAGAAATGTAAATAAATGACTACATTTTGGGAAGTTCTTACCCAATCAACACCTTTTCTATACTCATGGAAAAAGCCAACTTCTTGCACCCCTCCAAAGCAAAATAATTTGGTTGGACAATTAAGATCAACTGCACAAGCAAACTTCTGATTCTCAGAAGTACCGTGTTGATATCTAGGAGAGACAACCATTACGCGATGTCCACGAGCTGCAAGTGCTATAGGCAAAGAACCACAAACATCTCCCAGGCCTCCAGTCTTGGAATATGGTGCAGCTTCAGCTGTAACGAAAACAATTACAGAGGATGCTCTAGTCTGAACTTTCTCTTCTCCTTCTATGTCCTCGTAATCTTCTACTCTATCAGTAGTTGCATGTTTTTCAACTAACTTGCCTGCTTGTGAAATTCATAATTTTGCAATCAGCTCTTATCGCGTCAAAATAATAAATTCATAATATCCCCAAAATTTGATACATGTAGAATTTCCTCCCAATATAGCAAAGCTTTAAAACATAATAACATATTGCAGACTTTTTAAACAATATATATATATATATATAGTAGCAGCCTTCTTATGATGGTGATACAAAGAATCTAATTGTGGAAAATCATGAACTAGTCTATGACACCACTTGTCACTCCCCCCAGGCCCCACCCCCACCCAACCACCTCAGTGTATAGAACTTGCTGATATATATATGCAGGAGAATATGTAAAAGTAGTACACATATCCAATTGTGTTTCAAAAACGTAAACTAAAAAAATCTTCTAAATCGTCAAAAATAGTTGCGGAGGACATTTCCCCAAATTTTTTTTTAAAAAAATACTTGTTAAATAGGACCAACTCATTGACATTCGACAGGGAATCGGTCTGAGAGGGAGAAGTTAACCTAAAAACTCAGAAACTATAAAGAAACAGAAGGAAGAAAACTGAATTCAGAAATTGATAAAATAACAAACGCACCCGATTCGGGAATCAAATAAAAGCCAATCAGAGAGCCAGAATCATCCATCTCTCCAGCTAAGAGGAGAGGCTTTTCTTCACCTTCTTCTTTTTCTTCTTCTTCATCTTCAACAACGGAGGACTCGTCATGCGAAGCACTAACCTTACTATCACTTCTGCCAGAAAATGATCTTCTAATGCGCAAGGCACTATTTTTACACCTCCTTTTGCACAGAGAAGAAAATTTCAATTGCCTTATCACTGCAGAATTGTGTTTAATTAGCGCCGGATTTATAGATGGTCTAGACTGAATCACTCGAGCCATTCCCAGAGACTCCATGTGTTAATCGAACTATGAAGAGAGGGGAGAAAGTAGAGAGGGGCCAAATCCAATTTGGGACGAAAGGGATCGTGAAGAGCGGTTGTAAAAGCAAAGAAAATCTACCAAAGTGTGTGTGACAAAAGGAACAGAGATATTTTGAGAGAGAAGACACTGCTCCGTCGGATCCAGAAAAAAGCGCGAAAGCCTATACTAGAAACAAAAGTTTCGCTCCATACCGTTGCGAGGAGAATAAACCACACATGTTTTGCCTAGTCATCATTTTATCAACTCTATTTAGTTATTAATGACGTGGCATGTTATTAGTCATCTGTTTAGGCACTAACGTGGCAGTTTATAACATTTAAGTAAACAGAGTGTGAGCGTTGTGGCGTACCGATGGTTTATGTTTCATCTGGGGTTTGCCCGCGTGGGAATCACTTCACCAAATTAGAAGTGTAATTAACACTACTACCCCAAAAAAAAAGTTTAATTAGCACCGATCGTGGCATTGTAACGCAACATTACGTCCTAGGGGTATTAAACTCTAAATTCTCTTACAAGTTACAAGTGAAACATATATAAAATACTATATAAAATAAAAGATTAAACGAGATGTATATATTGAAATTGTCTCAGAATTTATAAGTTTTGCATTCAAATCCAAAATGATAACCAAAGCGTATTAAGAAAAAAAAAAAAAGCACTGTCCATGAACACCATTTTTTTTTTTTTTGATAGAGTGCATAAACACCAAGTTATGCCATATCATAAAGATCATGCCACACTTTACATACATGATATTATTAAGGAAAGAAATAAATTAATCAAAATCATGCCCAACCGTGGGCGCCAAGAGGCATGGCCCAATCCTCAACTCCAACATAATCTGGGCTGCTGCCTGCAATCCGTCTAGACATTGGCCGATACCCATTTAGTTTTGGGCTTGGGCTTCTTGGAAACTGATAGGCTACAGTTCCTCCACCCGAGCTAGATGAGTCACAACCCGATCCAGTAATAGAGGCTTTCCTCGCTGATGAATTCCATTGAGGCCCAGCCGGGCCACGTGGCTTAGTTGGGCCTTGACTCCGCACCTTGGCCTTGGCAGACTGGGTTGGGGCCATATAACTGGGTCGTCTCTGGTGCTTACCAGAGATTGGGCTGGACCCAGGCAAGTCATTGTTCGTTTTGTCTGAGGGGGAAGGTGCAGCGATGTCCATTTCCACGGTCTTCTCAGACATGTCATCTGTAGCAGTGGTAGTTGTGGTAGCAAGAGTCATATAAGAGGTTTCACGTGGCCCCATTTGCCTATCATGGTATGGTTGCGATGACATCCAACGCTCCAACCAGTTCCAACCCCATTGAGCCTTTTCACGATCATCAACATAGTCACTGATATCATCACCATTGGCATCTCTGGGTAGAAATTGTTTCTGCTGCTGCTTGAAAGAGAAAAAACAAACAAACGAAATACCAATAGCTATGTGGTAAAAAAAAGGTAACAATTTTTATTCTGATACGGTGGTGGAAAATAACGTGACCAACCTGATAGTTGAAAGCATAGGCAAGAGCTCTCTCTCTCTTCATTGCAGCTTCCTGTTTCCTCAAGTTGTTTTCCTGAATTGTCTGACTGCTTTGACGCCCACTGTCCCAACCTGCATCCATGTCACGTCTTTTCATGGGGCTCATTGGCCTTGGATATTGTTGTTCATCAAAATCTCTATGCTCGTGGTCCTCCGCTGTCTTCCGAAGCTTCTCATGGGTCAATTGGAGTCTGCGAGCTCGCACCCTTGCCTGCACTCGAACCAATGCTTGCATGCAGCGCATTGTCATTTGCGCCTGCTTGCGCACATTGTGGCCCCTCACAAGTGCTTGCAACCGCACTAATCCCTTCAAAGCACGTAGCGCCCGTCGAGCCTACACAGTTCGACAACCAGTACCAAAGGAATTGACTATATATAGTTGGGTAGCATTGATAGTTGCAATATTAGGCACAGCATTGCAAAGAATAACGATATAACACAGACTCAATACACAAACGCAAGCAGGCCAAATATGCAATATCAGTTAAGGAGATTACCTAAGATGTGTGCAATTAATGCAAGGGAAAAACACAAATGATGTAACCTGACTGCGTAAAGTGAATGGTGTCCCCCACTTCTCCTCTCCCCTTTTAATTCCTCAAACTAATAATACACTGCTGGAAATCCCTTTTCTTAGTAATTTAGAAAATATCTGTATACTCGAAATACAAATATATATGAAATAGTAAGTTTACCAATTTGGGGTTCATAAATTGTAAATTTTAATCAGCCTTGACCTCATGGCCTAATAGTTCTGCAAAATAGTAGGTTTTGATGAAGACAACAAGGTTCTTTAAGTTAGTGCTACTCGTGTGTCATCGGGGAATATAAATGTTAGTCTTTGTGAGTTGGTGCCGCACTTATGGTCCTTACTGAAGTGAACCAGTGAATTACGAGGCTACATAGTGACGACAAATTAGCCAAGATATACATTTATTTCTACAGAAACTGTACCAAAAGAACGCAGTTAATCAAGAAATAAAAAGTCTTACTAGGTAGCCTCTGTAGTATGATTGAATCAGCGTTGCTGCTGTTTCTTCCTTGGACTGGCGTCCATAACCTGCCAATCGAACCACTCTAGCAGCTGCTTGAGCCGCAGCAACTGCAGCTTCAGCCGCTGCTGCTGTTGCTGCCGCGACAGCTATGGCATGATTTCTATCTTCAGTCACAGGCGTTGATGTCGTACTTTCTTCAATAGTAACATTATCTGGAGAACTAGCTGCCGGAAAATGCTCAAAAGACACCACTTCTGGCGCCTCTTGCCGCCATTTCTCTGCACTTTCCTTCTGAACTCCACGCCCATTCTATAGTAATTAGCAAAAAATTAGTATCTTTTAATAATTTGGGAAATTAAAGAAGATCAAATCTATGCAACAGATGGTGATTACAAATGATGGGGATCTAGCGTAGGAACCACACGATGATCAAGACGAATGATGTGATGGGTTAGGTGGCGTGATAACAATGTGACGTTGATACTAGCATAATTACATGATATGTGTTGACATGATAGGGGACCATGTAAATATAATTACATACTGTAAAGTGTTCATGGTCCCAAATACATAGAAGGGGTAGCTCATCATTTGTGTGAGAACTCATAAAAAGACAAAAAGAACAACTAAAGAGTTCACTTATTTTGGTTATGAACAAGAAATAATTAGACTTGAATGAGTAAGGTAGAAGTACCAAATGATGGCTGCATTTATGCAATTTCTCATCTATGCCGGGGCGTGGGAATTTGGGGAAATTAAATAGGCAATGATCTATTCAACTAATCGAGTAATAAATACAAGTACCCGATTAATCAGTTAAATCAAACAGGTATACCCAGAATTGGCTCTTCTCAGAAATATCCAGATAAATAGTAGGAAACTTCGATTTCAATCAGTGATTTGTGACTTAATGCAATTGTTAAGAATTTTCAGAACAGAGGAATTGATCACCTTCTTCTCCGGCATCGGTGACTCCTTAGAAGATGACTTGAAAACTCTCTTCACCGACGAGAACCAACCGCCTCCTTTCTTCCCCATCTCCGGCGAGAAAACAGGGCTCCTTATGGATATTATATTACCAATTCAACCATGTCGAAACATTACATTTACAGTCTCGACGACCCTAAAAACCTCCCTATCAAACATTACCAGTCACCGATGAATAAGTCCAAATGTCTTCCTAGCATTTCAGACCTACAGGCAAGATCTTACACACATAGCGAAACCCGCAAGAAAGAAAACGAACTCAAAAGCAAACAAACCTGAGATTTGGTTGTTGCTTTGGATCACTTTACCTCTGTGCCGCGCCCTTCATATATTCTGCCCCGCATTTTTCAGATTCATATCAAAGTAATGTTTGGTAATTTAGCAGAGTTCTTCACAAGTAAGAAAATTCTGATCTAGAATTTAGAGAGAGAAAGTGTGACGGGGAAAGGAAATGGGAGCATGAGGTTAATAACTGAAAGCCCGCGCAAACGCCGTTGGTATTTATCATATTCACGAGAGTATACAACCGTATGTTGTATAAGGTTGGACCTGCACCCAATAGAGTCTTTACACGTCATCTTATGTACTTGTGGTTGATTTCACCAAAATTGCAAAAACTTTTTGGATAATTTAAAGTAGCCCCCACTTTTTGTGATTGTAGTGTTTTAGCCCCCTAATGTAGCAAACAGGGACAGAGAAACACCGGCCAGAGCAAACATCGGAGCACTGAAATTGACAAGGGCATGTCTAATACCCATTTTTTATGAAAATAGTAATTGATCATTTCTTTTTTATATATATTTTTGGGTATAATACTAATATCATAGTTTTCTTCTAAAAAAAATTTAATTTCTTTTTATTTTCCGGAGTAATTACATTTGTCAAAATGCAATAGAAATTGTAACACTTAATAGAGTGTTAAATAGTGCACTTTGCATGTGGTATATATGCTAAATTAAAAAAGTAATTTTCTTTATAATTATATAAGCATGTCCAACAAAAATAAAGAAATTATCATTTTAATTTGTTTTGGTGGTGGGGGGTATAATGTGAATAAAATTGGTGTGGTTATAAGTATATGTATGTAGCGTGTATAACAAACATTTTTTAAGCTTTAAGTTAGCTAGGAGAAAAAGAGGGGAGCTATCATTGTTTAAGGTTAGGTTAAGTTTTGGCTTGAAGATTACTATAAAGTCGTAGTTAAACAATTGATATCATTGACACTAGTCACTGGCAGTGGTGGAATTCAATAATTATATAATTAGATTACATTATATATATATATATAATGTAATGACATTTAATTTCTACTTAGGAACATCCAAGATACTTAGGACTTGAGGTTGCAAATAAAGAGACTATAATGCCGAGTTGTTCATGTGACTCTCTAGTAATATATGTCACGAGAGGCCGTGTGCGGTGGCCTGTCTATTTCTTTCGAGCATCTTCCATTCATTGGTCTGGTACCGCACGCACTTAACCTTAACCATGATCACATTCGCAATGTGACTGGCTTGCATTAATATTTTCACTAGATTATGTTCCCACGTAATGCGTGGATAGTGGCTCATAGACATAAATTTAAACTAATCCAAAAAAAAAAAGTGACATGTATTAAGTAATTAAATACTAAGAAAATATTTACCAGTATTATAATAATTATCTTCTACTACTTACTAACATTAACTATGTCAATGTCAATTAGAAGATGCAAAATGAATTTCATTTAATCAAGTAGATAGATGTCATCTCATTACTCACCGCCCATGTAGACATGAATTAAGGATTGTGAATCTCATTAATACTAATGTTATGTTACTATCATTTTTTTATTAGGTATATCCTAAAAGATTGTTGAGTTTAAATGTTAGAAATAAAGTTTGAGTTTTTTTTTGGTGAATACAGAAGGAAAATAACAGGAAAAGAAGAGAAAAACAAAAATTAAGTCCAACACTGTGACTACCATCCCATCGAACTCATCGTTCTGGCATATCCTTCCAAGTCACGTGGATTAATTCATATCTTTATGTCAAATTTTAATTTAATAATTTAATCTATTAGAATAATAGATTCAAAAAAGATCTTATATCTAACAATATCAAATCCAATATAAAGTCACTTTCATAATGATAATTAATTTGACACTTCAACTAAAATTCAACATTTCAAAAGGTTAGAAAGTAATTGTCATGAGATTGCAAATTAGTTGGTTGATTTTGAGAATAAATTTGTTTTCAAGATATTTTTCATAAATGAGTTTGAATAATAAATGTCTTTCTTTTAGCAATGGTAGGAAAAAAGGAATGCTACAAGCCTTGCAAATAACTTTTTCTTATTGCAATCATGAGATGTGTGAAATATTTATTACATTTTCATTAAGATTTGGTACAACCGACTTAGTTGAAGGGGTGATATTTTTTTTTTCTTCTTTTTCTTTCTTTGAACAAGTAAATGACGCTTTTCCTACTTATTAAAAAAAAAAAAAAAGATGCTTTTTAAGGAGGACATATTCTATACTATTTTATTATTCTATTTTCTGCATCACTATCTTTTAATTAAAAAAAATATTTTGAACTAATTAATAACAATACTAAAGAAGCCCATTAAACAAATCCTAAAGTGCCTTGGGATTTCTTTTAACAAATCCCAAAATTTCTTTCCTCACATCCTATGCATTTGTAAAGTTTAATGTAGATTATATTCTAGAATCTCAAATACAAGAGACGTTTGAAAAAAAGAAAAAAGAAAAAAAGATATGCAAAAAGAAATCCCCTAGTGCCTTAAGGTAGGCCCAAAATGGCAATATGATGAAAGTAGAGGCCATGGCTAGTGGCTAATGGGCCTGAAAGCATAGGCCATAGTTAATTCTTTTGGCACACCATGTTTTTAATGGCACAGTCCTCCCTATCGCGGACCCAAATCACACGGGGTGTGTTTAGAAAAAACGTGATGTGCCAAAAGAATTCACCCCATAATTACTAGCCAACCAAAATAGTACTAGGCCACCTACAAAGAAGCATTTCTATTTCATCTGAATGATCAACTTTATATCAATTTTATCTGTTAATTCTTATTTAGTATTAATGTCCTTCGTTTTTTTTCGCCAAATTTTCTAAAAGGAAATTATTATATTGTTATATTACTAAAATATTATTATTGTATTGTGTGCTATCAAAATAATAAATAAACTGCAAAATACACAAAAATGGTGTAAAGATTTCTATCTACCAAACTTGTAAATAAATTAGTAAAGTTTTTATCGTCCTTGTAAATAGTCTTATTTGAGGCAGGACTAAGTTGACTTATTTGTTTGTTAGAAAATATCACTTAATAAATTACTTTTATTAGGGGGCTTCAAAATTTGGTACACAAAAATTTATTTACCTAACTCCAAAAAAAAAAAAAAAATTGCCTAACAAGCGTTATTTATAAAGTACAACATTTTATGTGATTTAAATATTTTCATTGTATAATTTAAGCATTTTAAACTTATATAATTTTTTTTTTGATTTGATAAACTTATATAAATTATTAAATGCGGTCTAATGACAAAAGGAATAGGAAGTTTTCAAATTTCAACTGTACATGACCAATTTTGCTCCCTTTGTAATTTCCATTATATGGTTTGGCGGGGCTGAGAAAAGTAAAAGCGCCAAGCCGATGCAAGATTTGACGTATTCATTTTTCGAATCTAGGATGCTCATATTCTGAGAGGAAGCAAGGCAATGTGATTCCTCCCTTATATATAAATATATATATATATATATATATATATATATATATAACGCACTCACTGCCACTGCTACTGTTACAGCCCTAATTGCTTGTCTAGTGACCGTTTCATTCCGCATGGCTACAAATAGCAACACCCTCAACTGAATGTGAATTCGTTCTCCCTCTTGGTCAAACCTAGCTCTCACGTCATGTTTCAGCCCAGCAACCAGGTGAATTCCTCTCCTCTATCTCTGCATGTTTTTCAAGAATTTTCACCTCTTTGTTTGGTATCCGAGAAATTCGAGAAAACGGAATGAGTATATTCTGTTGTGCTCGAATTTCTTCTATCCTTTCGAAGTGATCCGTGTTTGATTTTCGTTTTCTTCTCCCTACATTTCTCAGTAATCGCGATCCATGTTAGGGCTCACAATGCATGTCTCTTTTCTCATCGACTGAGATTGTCAAAGCTCAATTGCTCGCATAAGACTGCGTCAATTGTATTTTTGTATACCTAGCACTGCTAGATTTTTTTTTTTTTAACCACATTATGCAAATATAGAATAGTTATTTCTTCAAAATCATCGGAATTACCTACTTTTCAAGGCCGGAAAAAAAAGCAAGTGAGGGTTAGCTTTGAACACCAGTGTCTCAGCGTATTCTTATGGCTCGGCCACATGATACAATTTTGATATGTCTTTCTGTTTTCACTGAAATTAATGGCAAATGGATATTTATGGAGGGCATTGAATTGAAATTTCAAAAGTCATATTCCTTGTATTATGCTCAAGGAATTTGGATTAGCAGTTTTACATTTGTTGAAGAATTTTAGGCATTAATATTTGAGGGAACAACATTTTCCCTATTCTGTACTTTTATATCAAATAGAATATAGTAAAATAGCAAGAAAGAAGGTTCTTCTCTTTTACTCACCAGATGTCATCTGATCTAATGTTTATAGAATAAGTATTAGAGTGGTTAGTCTATGTATGCAGGAATTGTTTTTCTCTATTCGAGCATTGTCTGTTGTTATATATGCAAATGAACTCTATTTATGCAGCTTCCAGTGCAACCGAGGCCATTAGGCATCCAACAACCCACAACATTGGTGACAGTGGATCTGAATGAGACAAGTGAAGATTCAAAGGATAATGTACAGACTGCAGGGTTTTTAGAGGCAGAGGCCATCATCCTAAACTCCAAGGTTAAAGATATTTTATGTTATTTTACCATGTAATGTTATTGCTTTTATCACCTGAGAGGGATGATCATGTCTTATGCTACTCGCTAATTAACTTCTTTTATGGCAGGTCTACTATCCTATAAGGTTTCTTTATGGTTTATATAGATTGCATGATAAAGGATAAGATGAACTCACTGCATGATTATTGAATACTTGCAGAAACTTCAAGATGATCTACATATGTTGGGGATGAAAATTAAGCGGCATGAGGACAACTTAAATCTTCTGAAGACTCAGAGAAACAAATTAGAAGAGTCTGTCTTCAATTTGGAAGGTATCAGTATTATCAAAATGGATATGAAGCTGGTTGTGATGAACATATTCTTGATCATGTTCTGTTAAGTGCAAGGCCAAATCATCATTACAAGCAAGCTTATTTGAATTGATTAAACTCTATGCAGTTTCTGTGAACTGGAGCCTTTCAAATCTAGTGCTAGTTTAAACTATGAGAACTTTTTTTGGTGAAATCAAATGATGAGGATTTTAGTTATAAAGTTCATGGGTTGTTGTTGATATTAACGCTTGCAGAATTTATTTACTGAAAGTTAAATTGCATATATCAAGTGCGTTTTTTAGTACGGAAATAGATGCAACAAAATTTCATATTGCCAACCTTTGTTTCATTTCTTTATAAATTTTTCTTTATTCTCGTTCAGATATTAATTTTCTACTGAAGAGCACGCTTAATTTCATTTCTTTTTCCAATACATAGTCCAAATTGGGAAATATCATCATACTTCTAATAAACCTAAGATTGAGAATGGGGACAATGCGCATCTTACAAGCGAGGAGGATATAAACGAACAGATTATGCGGCATGAAAGATCTGCTGCTGGTATTTTCTGCCAGCTCCAGACTCGCCATGCAGCTCAGGCTTCTAACCTTACATTGATAAAGGATGTTGTGGGTGTTGTTGCTACCCTCGGCAGAGTTGAGGACAATAAACTTAGCATGTACGTGTCATCTTCATATTTAATTTTTGGCTTGTTATATTTTGCATTTTGCCAGACCTTTGTAATCTTGTATTAGCTGGTAGTGCTATTCCTTTTTTCAGGCAAACTGGCCTTATACTAAAATAGAAACCAAGTCATTTTGCTGTATTGCTTGTAACTAGCCTGAATATATATATATATATATATATATATATATATATATATATATATACTATATGCAAACATGCATTTGGGGATTTCACACTTTATGGTCCCTATTTGGAATGCAGGCTTTTCTCAGAGTATCTAGGAGTGGAGACTATGCTGGGACTTGTTTGTAAGACTTTTGAAGGAGTTAAAGCTCTTGAAATATATGATATGGAAGGCTGCATTGATAAGAGTGCTGGTCTTCATGGATTGGGTGCCTCTATCGGAAGGGTTTTGGATTGTCCTTTTCAAGTCATATGTCTTGAAGCTCTGAGGCATGACTACATGTGTCCTGCATTGTCTTTATTTAATGAATCTGGGTGATTTGATTTTCCAAGGATTTTATGATTTTCTTTTTCTCCTTTTCCAGGCCGTATACTGGTGAATTTGTGGCTGATGACCCACAGAAGAGGCTGGACATTTTAAAGCCAAGATTATCCAATGGGGAGTGTCCACCTGGATTTCTTGGATTTGCTGTGAATATGATTAATGTGGATAATTCAAACTTATTTTGTGTAACTCCCAGTGGTTATGGCCTCAGAGAGACTCTGTTTTATAATCTCTTTTCACGTCTGCAAGTATACAGGACAAGGGCAGAAATGATGCGAGCACTTCCTTGCATAAGTGACGGAGCTCTTTCTTTAGATGGAGGGATGATCAGGCGTAATGGTGTGTTTTCTTTGGGCAATAGGTATGAGGATGAATAGCAAAGTTATTTAATTATAGAAGATGTTTTATAGATGTTTTTGTATGTTTCTGAATATATGGCAGGTTGAATTGCTATGCTATGCTCTCTTGGGGATGGGAGTTACTCTAGTAATTGGATTCCTAAGCTCTTTTCTTCTTATTCTTCCTTTGTTTTCCCTATGGAAAATTGAAGAATGTCATTAAGAAGAGAAAGATATGTGCATAAAGGAGGAAAAGATATCATCCACAAAAGATAAAACAGGAAAACATTGAAACTAAAATTGTAACATGAAACAACATACCCTTCCAATCTTGCTGAATGCCTCTTAAGTGAGACTCCTTAGAAAAGAGCATGAGCCAACACTGTGTGAAAAACAAATATTCTTATCATTGGAGAGTGAGCATCGAAGTTTTGCAATATTTAGCCTTTAGTGGACTAAGAATGAATTGTTGTGTTCATAATGAGCCAGCCTTAATGTCATCAATTTTAGCAATTTTTTGCTAAAGTTTGTAAAGAAACAAACAACTTATAATTCTATAAATGTTTCACATGAACTAAATGTTGAACCTTATTAGTTTGAGGTCATGCACCTTATTCCTTTGATATTTCTGTGTTGAAAAACTTTTAAGAATAAGCTTGATTAGGAACTTCAGAACGCTGTTATTTGTTTTAGGAAAAATAAAGTCATTGAAAATGTGAAAAAGTAAATATTCTAATGATCTCTAAAAACTACTTGCCGCTTCTTGATTGTTTTTGGGATACCAGGGAAGATGTAGTTGTAAGATTCCCTAAACCTTCAGGAAGATCTATGGCATCTGATAGCAATATTGAAATTGAGATGCAAATGAAGGATATGAAATGCAAGAGGGAAAAGTTTCTGGGGGATATCAAAAGGGAACAAAGTTTGTTGGATCTTGCAAAGTCCAATTTCAACAAAAATAAGAGTGAGTTTCTTAAGTACCTGGCAGAAAGTTCATCATATGCAACTCAGGTATGTCTTAGAGTAACTCTTCAACTTATATCAATGTTAGTCAGCTTATGAACTATTTCCCTTTCTGGTCAGAATATTAATCCTACATGGTTCATGATTAGTAGGATGGTCCCCACGACCAAAATAGAATTATAGAGTGAATGGTTTAATTTTTAGAACTAAATGGAATCTAATCTTTGTTGCTAGAGGCTCCTTTCTTTCTTTCTACTCAACACATGCCGTTAAACACATATGCATTATTTAGAATCATACTAGTATCACTTGGGAACATTCTTCTGTAACTTGTCATCCATCCGTTTATGAATAATGTAATACTGATATTTATGATATTCTTCTTTGTTCATCTTTTTTAATTTATTTTTTGAACTGATAGAAGGTTTTGATTGTGTTAGAGCAGTATGATTTAGCTCAATTTTAAGGAAAGTCTTCTGCTTTTAAGAGCACATCAAATCGATTTCCTTGTTAAGTCTGCAGTAGTTTCACAGTTTCACTATTTAACTACTGATACGTAACCTTTTGTGGACGTGGCATTGTTAAATGGTGATAAAGACACAGTTTTCAGTCTGTAAACCAAACTCGTTGAAATTCAAACTACACCTTTGAGTTTCTTGTCTCCTCCTCACTGTCCTGAAATTAGAACTGGGGCTTCGTCTGCACTTCATTGCAACATCTCTGAGATACATATTTTGCCTGAGCAAGTTCGATATGAACACTGACACCGCTTCCTTAACATGCAGAATAGTGATGTTTCATAACCTCATCACCATTTGCCGTTTCTTTCTGTTAGTGAAATTAGCAGTAGTCCTATAACGGGAGCACATAGATATGAAATCAAACATGAGTCGTTGTACTAATATTTCGTTCTCATAACTCTGTTAAATGGGGGAAGGTTTCCGATAAGATGACATTAAATATTTTATCGGACTATGATATATCTCAACATTTGTAAATGACCTTTACTTTAAATGTCAATGTCAGGTTCAAACAGCTCCTGAACGCTTCATGTCTAGATAAAATTAAACCTGCCATTGCCAGTGAAGAAGGGAAAGCCTAGTGGCTTGTTTGCATGCTTAGAAAAGAATGTTACAACTTTGGAGGAGGAAGTTCGTTCAGGAAAATGTACAACAGCTTTTCTTGAAGCTTTAGGCCTTTCTTCAGTTAACGAGAGTTCTTGTCCCTTCGAAGTTTTGTTCAGCAGAAGAAGAATCATATTAGCCATCTCTGGTGTCAGGTTTCTTGAGGGTGCCTTCTCAAGGAATTGCATACCAGCCGGTAAAGACATACCATGAGAGTTCTGTGTATATTAATTAGCACACCCTACTCATCTGCACTGGGGGAGGCTGTGAATATTGTATATCTCTGTCAAACAATCTTTTTCCCTTGGTAGCTTCGTAATTTCTCGTTTATGGCATTTCATCGTAGTCCTCGATAGAAAATGTTTCTATATTTTCTTGGGTTAAAGGTTTCTGGTTGAACACTTTGTGAGAAAATAGAAGGGGGATGGGGGCTACAGGATAGTTTTCTGATGTCCGATGTCCGATGTCCGTTTGAACAGTTAAAAAAATCCTGGTGATGCAATAGCCAATCGAGATTCGTCATAAGTTGTTCCCTGGTTGTTCATGTGCAATATTGACTGGAATTAAAATTAACCTCGAGAAGAGTTGGTTACTTTTAGATCATTCATTCTCTACTCTATTTCATTAGAAGTACATTCTGGAACACAATATCATAAGGATTATGAACTCAGAATATGTCGGACTTCGGGTAGCTATTATGTGATGATGTTAACAATTAATGTTGGGTAAATATTTTGTTTAACTAATATCAGTAGTGAACTATCATTTTTGATCGCGGTATCATGACATACTTATATGATCAAATGGAACGCAAACTTATATTTACATGTCCTTTGCGGTTGATTTTGAAATGCCCATGGCAAAACAAGGTCATTTTATCACGGCCGATAAATAAGAAAAACACTATATTTACTATGATTAAAAAATATCTATAGAATACATTTCTTGCAGTTTATAATATATCATTAAAAAATAATTTTATATTGATTATGAATTATGTCGAATTTTTCAATATATATTTATTATCACTAAATTTTTTAAGGAGCTATTATCATTAATTTTTGTGATCATGGAAAGCATATAGACAAGATATTCTGACCAATAGGAGATCGAATAGGACCCAAATTAACGAACACCCAGGCCCAAGAAGTTTGAAGTAATTTCTACCATGAAAAAAAGTTTGAAATAATTTCGTAAAAAAAAAAAAAAAGAAATTTGAAATAATTTGTTTTCCCGGTCCTTGATCCGATAGCTTCCGACCCAAATACCAAACCCATTTTCGCATTCGATTCCCATCCTCTTGCAGGTGGCAGCTGAGTTTCAAGGAAGGTAAATGGTTCTTTTGCCTGCTTAATTCAACAGAAAGTGCGTTTTACTTTTCCTTCTGTTCACATTGGAATGATCTCTGTAGTTTTCTGCTTTTGCTTTTCTTTGATTTTAGTTATCTTTAACTGTACAGCCTTTTGTCATGGTGAAGTGCTTACATATCATGATAGCTTGTTATGTAGGAGTTGCTTTATTTGATGGAAATAAAGTATCCATCGGTTAAACCTGCTTCAGTGGATTTCTTCCGATAGATATTTTGGTTTTTTAGTTGTCACAAACAAGATAAAAGAACCTGAGTGGTGGTGTTATCTTTTTTTTTTTTTTTTTTAATGCTTGCGAAAGATATTATTTTCTCGCTAAAAGTGGCTTCTAGCGTTTGATAGGATTTCATCATGTGCCTTTTATTGGTTCAGATCAGATATAATGTTTATCAGAATTTTTAAGTCCTGGGAGATGATTGGATTTTTTCTGATTGTAATTAGGTCCTGCCTATCATTTTTGGTCCTATAATTGTTGTTTAGAAGTTCAGGCATCATCTTATGGTCAGTCATCTTGCTAGAATATTGCAAATCATGGTCATAAGTAGGTTTATAATTTTTTGTTTGACATTTGAACTGTTGAATTCGAAATTTGTGATCAAATATTCTATCATTTGGATTGTGTGTGTGGTTAATCAGTATGTTTATAAATACTCTGAATTAACTTGTTCAATTCAGACTGGAACTCCATCTTTAGCTTGCTGCCTTTTTCCAATGAATAGAAAGAACATGGAACATTAAGATTGTAACATTAATTTATTTAGTGAAAATCTGCAGAAGTACTTTACTGTTGGAGTCTGTAATATATTTTCCCCTTATTAGCTCAGCATGTTTCATCTTTCGGTACGTTTGTTGAAAGTGTAAGTAAGTTGATGGCTGTCTAGTCTAAAAGGAGAGAAAGAAATCAACAGAAGATAAGTGTTATGGCAGGTAAAGCTGCTGGTTCCCTGGCAAAGACAGTTGCAGAGTATCAATATCCATGGCGTGAGAAGCTGGCAAAATATAGGGATGAACTTGCCAAAGGTGTCTGGGGGTACTGGGAGCTGGGAGCATGGAAGCCGCTTGGTATTAGCTCTCGCCGAAGAGCTAGACTCCGTAAGGAAGTCCTTCTTGCAGGAGAAGATTGGCCATATGATCCAGAAAGAAAGGAGATGAAAACCAGGAGGAAAGGACACAAATGTGATAGCATAGCTGCAGAAAAAAGGGAGAACACTGCAAGATTGATGGAGAAGATGCCAGAAATGTTGCTGGATTACAAGAAGCGCAGGTGGGAGAAGAAGATGAAGGAAGAAGACAAGGGCAAATCATAATTGTTCTATGCAATATTGCTTTATGCTTTGGTCTTCCTTGTCTTAGCCCGGAAAAATCTGGGTAAACTTTGCCTTAGAATAATGGGGTTTATTTTCGGGATGGTGTGGTTATTGTGTTTTTGGGATTGCTTGGCTTGGTTTAGTGTAGCTTGCAAGAGGGAGTTAGGAGACACCTTGTATTACAACAATCTTTAACAATGGTCAGTGTTGGTTCATTCTTTCCGACATGTGTATACTCCCTTGTTTTATTGAAATTTGAAATATATTTTACCAGTTTGGCAGTTTATCCACTTCAGAATAAAAGTGCACAGTTTCAAAGATAAAACTGGAGTCTCGTTTTTATGTACTCAGAAGTCGAGCGTAACAAAATTAAACTTTGTATTTGGCAAGGAACAACAGCATTAAAAAAGGTTCCACCGAGATTTGAACTCGGGTTACTGGATTCAGAGTCCAATGTCCTGACCACTAGACCATGGAACCTGTTGATATTAGAGGGTCAATATCCTATCTATACTATTATATGATTAGACGCTTTGTCTAAAACAATATCACTTTACCAAAGGTGGGTTAAAACGGCAAAGGATAAGCCTTGAAAGAAAAGAAAAAAAATAAAATAAAAGACAAAAATCGAACCATAATTAATTATTTACTCTCTAAACTGAATCCAAATTAATTATTTCTATCGTCATTATCTTACTTTTTTTTTCATAATCTTATTCACCGTTAATTATCATAATATTTTTTTATCATTTTTTTTTTTGGCACTATTCTTCAAAATCAAAATAACACGGTGCATAGCAAGAAGAACATGTCATAAAATCAAATACACTATTTTTTCATATAAGCAATTAAAAGATTTACTTATCCCATTCGTAGCAACCGTTCTAATTTAGTACACCATGCAAAAAGAAATGATCCGTACTAGTTTAATTTAATTTAATATAGTATAAACTGAATTCCGTCTTAGCAGTCAGATATTCATATTCTCGAAGCCATTGCCTTTTCAGGGATTAGATATTCTCTTATGTAGTTTTTTTGACTTCTTACAGAGGTTGAAGCGTGTTGTATCAATGTTACCGAACTTCGTCTTCTTCCTGTCTATCTCCATCAAAAAAAAATCTTCCTTTCATCTGTGAGCATCTACAGAATTTAAGCTGGACCCAGTTAATTTCTTGGTGAGCTCTGTCAGATTTTTATCAGTTTGGCTCTTTTTTATGACCCCAAAATCCTCACTTTTCTAGTTTAATCTTCTCTTCAACTGTACTTTAAGCTTCTTATACACATGGCTGCCGCTCTTAGATCGAAACCTTACAAGGGAACGGCCTCTCTCACCGTTTCTCAGTTTCGATACTTTGTATTCAATTATATGCATGCTGGTCGTTTGGCCAATTCTCACAATACAAACCGCACGAAGTTGGATGAACACTTTATGAATACTCCCCACCACTTCACTTCGTTCAAACCCGTCTCGCTCCATGGCGACTTTGTCGAGAAGGGGGCACAGTTCATGGAGGGTCGGAGAACAGACCAGAGTTCTATTTCTACTGGTAATTCTAATAGAAGTTGGAGTGAGAAGTCGTGGAAAGGGATTAATGTTGTCAGCTCTTATGGAGAACCGCCGGAAGTGTGGTCTGGGGGAGGGATTGTTATTCACCCACGCGACTCGAATGTGGTCCGTGGCGGTGGCGGTGGCGGTGGTGGCGCTAGTGCCGGTTCAGGAGGTGATTCTGGATCAAATTCGAAGGATGGGGGCTGGGGTGGTTCCAATTTGGGGAGTGAATTTCCAACGCCAAAGGAGATTTGCCAGGGACTTGACAAATTTGTAATTGGACAGGAGAGGGCCAAGAAGGTGACTTCTACCACCTTGTGTGTCAATTTCTGTCAAACTGTTTTCTCTGGCTTCTTGTTGGCTGTAGCAGTCTTGCATTTTTTGCTTGTTAGAGGATGCACTTGGTAATATTTGTTTCTTGCTTGAGCTCTGATTGGGGTTTAAGTGAAGTCAGTGGACTCACGAATAGTTGCCTGCGAAGTGCTTCTTCAGTAAGGAAGTGGTATGGGTCTGATTTATGTGATTGCGCATGCGGTTGGGGGAATTGCTTGTTCGGTTGACTGATGAATGTTAAACATGTGTGGTCTGCTTTAATAAAATATGCTACCAATTGTGGCTTTTGGAAGTGGATTATCATAATGTGGGAGCAAAAGAGTCGAAATCATCTTTCAATATTTAACGTTCCTAGTTACATGTCTGAATTTCAGGTTCTTTCTGTGGCAGTTTACAACCATTATAAGAGAATATTTCATGAATCTTCACAAAGGTGGTTAGTATACTCTTCGCACGCTTCCTTTTTCTTTTATTCTTCTTACATGCAGTATTGATAAAAGTGTAAAGTAACCATATCGTTGTTTTCTTATAACCCCGTTTAATTCTATGTAGATGTTAATTTTGTTTTGACGTGTTCTTACTATTTGGAATGTTAGGCCTGCAGGAGATTCAGGCAGTGATAAAGCGGATGCTGTTGATGATGATAGAGTTGAACTTGAGAAAAGCAACATTCTTCTAATGGGACCAACAGGATCAGGTAAATCAGCTTTTACTGTGTTTCTTCTATAGGAGTGTTTATGGATATTATCGTTTGTAATGCCGCTTTTCTTCATAAAATAGAAAGTTAATATAATGTTTCTGTTCCTAGAATCACATAAAGTTCAAGTCAGTTGGATTCTGAGCAAGCTATTATCAATATAGTACTACGTTATTAGATATTTTGCTGAGTCCTCTGGTTACAAATTTCACTTTGAAACCTTGTCAGTTAGATGGATCGTGGAAGATAACAAAGTTTAGATCATTTGGTTTTCTATCTTGATCATTCTGAAATAAATTGTCAATACCCTCTCACTCCTGGTTATTAGTGTAACTTTTTGTTATGCCATTTCAAGGACAGGGAAGACATTACTTGCCAAAACGTTGGCACGGTTTGTAAATGTTCCCTTTGTTATTGCAGATGCAACTACGCTCACTCAGGCAAGTTCATAATTCTTTATCATTGTTTTTTGATTTCTCATTCCCTCCAAAGAAAAAGGAGATATTAAAGAATTTTTTGGTTATGTTTAGAGGGTCTTTTGTACTTGTATGGAAGAAACCTCCAATTCTTTAACAGGTCTCATATCACTTCTTCCCCTTCCAAGAATTGGGCAGAGGGTGACAATGCTGTAACTTCCTGAGAAATAGAAAAATGCACTTGTTGATGCCACCCTACTATCAGCTAAAAGAAAGACAATTATAAACATAGTAGGCATATTTAATGTTAGATATATATTGGAGACTATTCCACTTATCAATCCATAAAACATCTGAAAAGTAGTTTGCAAAATACAATGTTTAGTTTCTTGTCAATGTTATTTGTTTTCCAATTATGTGATTGGAAGACGTGCAATTGTTGCATATTTTTGCTCTCTCTTTTTAATTTAATTAATTTTTTTTTTTTACTGTGGAGGTTACAATTAAGTGTTACTTTTTATAATTTTATATACATTTGTGATTTGTGCAGGCAGGATACGTTGGAGAAGATGTGGAATCCATATTATACAAGCTCCTTGTGGTAAACACACTATTTTTAACTCCACAAATATGACTATTTTTGTTCAGTATATTGAGATTTAGAATCTCACTCTGGAGGTCAGCTTCTAGATAAACCATAGGGCTAGAATTCTTTGTTAGTTTCTAGACAATGACATTGGCATGCTATTAGGTTAAGTGTAAATTCAAATTTGACAACATATTTCTTCTTCCCTTATGTTTTAGATCCTTACGAGGATGGGACCTAGAAGTGGGCATCAGATCCTACTTTTATTTGGATAATAGGAAGTTTAATTTCCAGAGAAATGATCTTACCACTGAAATTCCAGTGAAAGCATCTTAGATAAATTCCAAATTTTGATTAATTCATGTTTCCTCTAAATATTGAAATCTGCAATATCTGCGTGCTACTTAGTGCCTATCAAGTGAGAGAAATTCTTCTTCTTTTTTTCTTGAATGAAGGGAACTTTTTATTTTATTCTTACACTGAGGAACTGCTTTGTTTAATGTTAAATGTGCATATTATGGATCATGGTAACATTGCGCAAGTTTATTTACAGGTTGCAGACTACAATGTGGCAGCTGCTCAACAAGGCATTGTTTACATTGATGAAGTTGACAAGATTACCAAAAAGGTCCCACTTGTCATTTTTTGTCCTTTCTTTTTATTTTTTATTTTCTAAAAAACTTTTAGTTAAAAACTTATATTTCTTCACTGTTTTCTTATATTCCTCCATTCAAATTTCAGGCTGAGAGCCTTAATATCAGTAGAGATGTCTCTGGGGAAGGTGTTCAGCAGGCATTATTGAAGATGCTTGAAGGAACAGTAAGTGCATGTCAGCGTGAGCAACAAGGGTTATATGTATTACTAGTATTACTACTGATAACATGATGGTGGAATGGCAAGGTCATAATAGTTGTCGACCTTCCCTAAATCGTTGTATATTGATCTAAAGCATTTCTTTCTGATCAAGGTTGTCAATGTTCCTGAGAAGGGTGCTCGAAAGCATCCCAGAGGTGACAATATTCAGGTATGTATACATTAGTGTGTTTGCCATACAATTTCAACTTTTCAAGTATTTATATGCTCATGGAGATAATTGAGCATGTTTATGCACAGGTATATAGGTGCAATTATATTTTGATATTTAAGCATGTTCTTTGTTCTTATTTGAATTTGTAGCCAAGGCATCGATATTTTTCCTTTTGAGATAAATTTATGCTTATATATTTCGATATTTGAATTTGTAACTACATGTTGTTTGTGTTTCTTCACAGATCGATACAAAGGATATACTTTTCATTTGTGGAGGAGCCTTTGTTGACTTGGAGAAAACAATCTCAGAGAGGTTAGGCCAAACCCAGAAATTATATAATTTTGTACTTGCAGTGATAGTCATGCCAAGTTTACAATTAGGAAGTTTGTTCATTCCCTTGCAGACGCCATGACTCTTCCATTGGATTTGGGGCTCCTGTACGTGCAAACTTGAGGAGAGGCGGTGTCACAGATGCTACTGTTACATCGTCGTTATTGGAAACGGTAAGTTGCATGTCACAGATCATATTGCATCTTTAATGAGGATACTGGTTTTCACATTTGCTAGCCAACTAGCTTCAAGAAGTTGGATATTTCAAGTTACTGAAAACTATTATTTTTGGCAGGTTGAAAGTAGCGATCTTGTTGCATATGGCTTAATACCTGAATTTGTTGGGCGGTTTCCTATACTTGTCAGTTTGTCAGCTTTAACTGAAAATCAACTTGTTCAGGTAAGTTATGTTCATGAGTAAAAAAAGAAATATTGATTGATCTGAGCTGAAGTTTTAAATTTCTTTAACATTTAAATTATATTCGCGAGTGCATTCTTTGATCTTTAAAGTAATTTTTTATCCACTTAGTCTTAGCCATCATATCGTTGATTTTAATTGCAACTCTTAATTGGTATACAGGTCCTGACAGAGCCAAAGAATGCGCTAGGAAAGCAATACAAGAAGATGTTCCAAATGAATGGAGTAAGCTTCTATGATCCTCTTATCTCCGAGATTCTCTGGCCATTCCCAATTGAAAACATGTGTGTCCTGTATGTATATCCTGTTGCTATGTAAACAATCGAGTACTTGTTCATGGTCATTGACTTCGCCGGGGTTGACTTGATTTGATTATTCCGATGACTTTGAGATGCACTTTGTTTCTCAGGTGAAGCTGCATTTTACAGAAAATGCACTAAGATCAATTGCCAGAAAAGCAATATCTAAGAATACCGGTGCTCGGGGCTTACGATCAATACTAGAGAACGTGTTAGTAGACGCCATGTATGAGGTGCGCCATTCATTCTTTTGATGAAATGCCTTAGATTTGTGTCACATGAGGACTATACTTTAGCTCATGTTGCCTAGTTTTCTTGTGTAGATTCCAGATACCAGAACTGGTGATGACATTATAGACGCCGTTGTTGTCGATGAAGAGGCTGTGGCTGTTGGATTGGATGGGCGTGCTAAAATCCTTTATGGTAGGGGAGCTTTGGATCGTTATCTAAAGAATTCAGGGGTACATATCATTTGGGATTTGATTATATAAATTTTTGTTTCTCTCATATTTACTATTTCTTGGTTTCCTCACATCATGTTTGTGTCTGTTTATAGACCACGGAGAGAGATCACGAAGAAGACAAAGAACTTCCTTCCATTGTTGCCAGCATGTAAGCTGTCGCCGATAATTTATTTGTAGTAAAATATTATTCTTAAATACGCTTTCATGCCAAATGTGACATGCCCCAGATGTGGCATCGCTATGATAGCTTAGTAATAGCAAGAAAATATATAATAAACTTAACAAAAACTTATACTATGTTTTAAATTTAGAGATTTTTTTTTTTTAATCTTTTCACACTATTATGTTTTAAATTCGATATAATAAAAATGAATTTTAATAAAAGTAATTTTTTATTTGATATACTATTTGGATGGAGAGTTAGGTATCAACTCTCTCTGTTCGGTGATTATAGCCTTACATCTACGAGAATATGATGTCCCCTCTGGCAATGCCTATTCCATCTTAAGCTGCCTTTCCAAAAATTATTACGCTTCAACTTCAAATTCTATTAACTACACAGCACTTCTTTAATATAATTAAATTAACCTGTAATTCAAATCAAATAAAATTGGTTGTTCATAAAAAGAGATTAATTTCTTTTAATAAGAATAATTTTAAGACTCAAAAGTTAATTTTTATATGAATTGCTAACATATTCTGTAGTAAAATCTAACAAGCTTATTTTCTTTTTTAAATTTTTTTAATGAAATCTTATCCGTCAGATTTACCAATCTTTCTTATTCCCCGTATAATTGCTGATTCTTCTATAATTTTTTTTTAATTGAAAAAATAATAAAGATTTTGCACGTGTACGAGAGTCGTTATTACTTAATAGTTAAAATACCGTATTGTTTTGCTTTAACCCAACCAAACAGCTAAGAAAAAACGGTTGAGAATTTCTTAGAAAAAAGAAAAAACATGATTGAAATTAGGCTGCCGTTGGATCCGAAATCTTCTTAAATTCAATGGTCATCTCTCTCTCTCTCTTTCTCTCAGGAAAAAAAAATAAAAAAAAAAATAAAAAAGAGCCAACGAAGAAAGGAACCTGTTCTTCCAGAGAAAGGAGGTTGGTTTGTCGGAATCCAGCCATTCATCCCTCTGTTGATCTATGAGCGTCCCCGTCTTCCTTCTCCAATTTACTCTTGCTCCTCCTTTTTCCTAGTAATTTTTTTCCAGAAAGCAACGGAAAAAGGAGAAAAGGAAGAGAATCGGGAGAAGTTGTTTCAGGGAATTGCCCATATAATTTGGTGAAATTTCCGATTTTGATTAGCAGGTGTTTCTTATTTTCAACTCTTCACTTCTGGGAAGGCTGGTGGGTGGATGGACTTGGACAGCATTGAGTGTGTGTCATCCTCGGATGGGATGGATGAAGATGAGATCCAACACCATAATCTGCATCCTCATCCCCATCATCACTCGGAGTTTTCTTCCACAAAACCTCGCAATGGAGGCACTAACAATAACATTATGGGTCCCACGGCCATTGCTCCGGCTACCAGTGTCCATGAGTTACTGGAATGCCCTGTCTGTACCAATTCCATGTACCCACCAATTCATCAGGTAGGTTCTTTCGACAATTTCATCTCATTTTACATTCTGGTGTTTAATTGGATGATTTACTCTATATATATATGAACTTGGGGATTTGTTTTCCTTTTTTAGCTGTCTTTATTTCCAGGAATTTGTTTGGTGGACTTGATGGTTTCATGGTTTAATTGAGCGGATTTGTTGAAGTGGTCCCGTGAAATACCGACATAGTTGAGGTTTTTAGTTTCTCCGGCTGCTAGGGCATGGGAATACCTTAGATTTATCATATGCTTAAGTACGGACAATGGCCGTATGAGGAAGGCGTCTATGTCAAGCAGCATGTCTGGTTGACTGGAATTAACGACTTAAGCAATTGTTGGGATATGACAATGCTTTTGATGAAAGATATATGAAGTAAAGGAATTGATTATGTTCTGAGAAAGCCTTGTTGCATTTAACTTACTTTTACTCTTAGCTATTGCAAATTGATGAACTGTCTTCGTGGTCAAGGTTCCACAACACCGGTGTGTTAGAGACTGAGGAATAATATTTTGGATTATTATTATCTTTGAAGCACTGAGCACGTGTTAGTTTTTTTATGTGTAAGTTAACCAGAACTTTTGATCTTTCTGGCATGCCTGGTTCTTTCACCTTGGTCAAGGTATTAGCACGCAAGAATCACATAACAACTATTTTTTTCCCGTATGATAATGTAGCAGCACCGTTTTGTTCAGTGGTATATTTGCTTTATGTTATTTGAGTTAATTTATTTTGTTTCTCATACGGGAAAGTGCCAAACTTTGATTTACCTTGTCGCTAATCTTTGTGTGGTGTTTATCATGCGGAATATGCTTCAGCTTAGATGGTGCTTCAGATCTTCGGTTTAGAGTTACAATAGTTCTCTAATATGTATGGAACTCAAGTCATGCTAGTAAAATTTCTAAATTTGAATTTGTTTGATGTTTTTATATAATGACGAAGTGTATGTATGGGGTTGAAATTTATTGACAATATTGAAACTGATAATTACAATATGAAACCTAGAGAAGGCACATATATTTGATGAGAATCTTCATTTAACAGCTTCGTAAATAATGAGAACTAGTTGTTCACAAGCAATTATGAATTTCTTATTTCTGTGTTCTTTATTATGCTGAGCATGAAGATTGGAAGACAATTATATCAAGTGGGAGATTATAAACTTGAAAGGGTAGGGGTAGAAGATTCCATTTAGTACTTGTGTGTTCCCATAAGAGAAGTCTCTCAATACATATTGTAAGCATGGTCTATAAACTTAAATATAGTGGGTCTTTGGGTTCTTCTTTCTTCTTTTTTGGCAACAAAAATTTTAGGGTGAGGGGATGGTACCCAACCCAAGGCGAGGAAAGCCTTTGGGCACAAAGAGCGCTTACAGGGGATGGTGGGTCTTTTGGTTCTTTCTCAATGTTATTTTAAGTGTTCTAAACTTAAATATGGTGTAAAATCATTAATCAATAGTTCTTCTTATGGTCAACCTGTTGTGACTGGGAAAAAGTGCCAGATTCATACTTATTATTAGTCAGTTTTATCTCTCTAGTAACTGGTAATAATTACGCAGCAAAAGAAAGGTGCGCAGGGTAACAATCACTCTGTTGAACCCTTGATTAAATTCTTCTCCTACCAACAAGGGAACCACTTTTTGGATGTTCACTAGATTGTACAAAGTTGTTATTGATATTGAAGTATTGAAATCTCACTTGACCAAGAACAAGTTTTAACAATCTCTTTTTTTTTTTTGCAGTGCCATAATGGGCACACCTTATGTTCCACATGTAAAACAAGGGTGCACAACCGATGTCCCACATGTAGACAAGAGCTTGGAGATATTAGGTGTCTGGCACTAGAGAAGGTGGCTGAGTCGCTTGAGTTGCCTTGCAAATACTACTCCCTTGGATGTCCAGAGATTTTTCCATATTACAGCAAGCTTAAGCATGAGGCAGTATGCAATTTCAGGCCATACAGTTGCCCTTATGCTGGATCAGAGTGTGCTGTTGTTGGGGATATTCCTTTCCTGGTTGCTCATTTGAGGGATGATCATAAGGTGGACATGCACACAGGATGCACATTCAACCATCGTTATGTGAAGTCCAACCCCCGTGAAGTAGAGAACGCAACTTGGATGCTCACAGTAAGAGTGTATTACATTCTCTCTCCTTTTTTTTACTTCTTTTGAGTGCAGTGGTGGGAGGGGAAATGATATCTTCCTCAACCATGAAATACTGATGAAAATTTCACTTCTGTTGACGAGAGTTTCTGGGGATAGATCATTTATAAACAAAATTGATGTTATAGTGAAATTCCTCTATCTCAGTTTCATATGGCTGAACTTGACTTTGATTTAACATTCAGCAGCACCAACATGCAATGTTGTCTCAGTATATACTTGTCAGTTGCTGATTTTTTCTATTTTTCTCTTTGGTAGGTATTTCATTGTTTTGGTCAATACTTCTGCCTTCATTTTGAAGCTTTCCAGCTTGGAATGGCCCCAGTATACATGGCATTCCTTCGTTTCATGGGTGATGAGAATGAAGCTCGGAACTATAGCTACAGCCTAGAGGTTGGTGCAAATGGCAGGAAACTCATTTGGGAGGGTACTCCACGAAGTGTTCGAGACAGCCACCGTAAAGTGAGGGATAGCCATGATGGACTCATCATTCAACGGAATATGGCCTTATTTTTCTCTGGTGGGGATAGGAAGGAACTGAAGCTCAGAGTTACAGGGAGAATATGGAAGGAACAACAAAATCCGGATGCCGGGGTGTGCATACCAAATCTTTGTAGCTGATATCTTACTCTGGGGGCAATTTTATTGTTTTTGTGTGTTGAGACACTCCACTTTTCTGTGCTATATTTTACACTAATTTTCTCTATGTTGTAATAGATCAAGGCACTGAAGCAGCTTTGAAATTCTCTGCTTTTTTCCAGTTGTGAAATAAACAAGATTTTCTTAAATTGGGACAGAGAAAGGGAATTCATCGCTTTTATCTTTTTGGATTGAAGATATGAATCATGACTGATGGAATGCAATTACCTTACTTCTACTGAAAAAAAAAAAAAAAAAAAAACCTTGAGCCATGGTTATTCAAACCAAATCACAATCTCTTCCAGCTGAATGCTGTTTGGCTGCGAAAAACCACTGAGAAATAGTGCAATAGAATATGTGGAGTTTTTGGAGTCTGAGTAGCAAGGAAAATGGAAGGGTTGTGCAAATTAATTTTGTTAGAGGGGTAATTTGGTTATTTAAAAAAAGGAGGAATGTGCAAATAGAAATTTCTGGGTGTGCATAAAGAAAAGAGGAATGGGCCCAAAGTCATTGAAAAATGAACAAATGGATTATTCTACTTAATGACAGTGACGTTTCTCTCATAAATCATAATTATTATTTTGTTCGTCTTAGCATAATGATAATAATCACCTAAATGATAGCACCGCGTGAACCAATCATATATGGCGGGTCACTTTCTTAACCGAAGTCGAAGACTGACGTGGTAGCAGTTTATTGGTTGGCTCAAGGGCTCCCACCCCCTCCCCTGGAAAAGCTCTGTAACTTTTGTTTTGGCATCACGTGGCACGATGAGACAGCAAACGTGGACCAATTTGTTTTGGTTTCTCTGTTTTATTTCACTTTTAGCAATTTTACAACACATTTTGGTTTCCTAGTCCCACGCGCGGTTTGTTCTTCCTACGGAAGACAACTTTTTAATTTTTGGAATACTATCAAATAATTTGCTAAAGCTATATTTTCTATTTAGCGACAAACCTATCTAGTGATTCTTAGCAATTATACATATTCACTAAGCCAATCAAAATGGTGAAGGATTATATTATAAAGTTTTATTTTAATTGTAATTTTATTTTTAATAGAAAAAAATAATTCCATAATCTTATTTAAACATTTAACAATTTAATAATTTTTGATTGATAATTTTATCATCTTCATTAATTTCCGTTTACTACTTAAAAATTTCAAAATGATTTTTTTATGGGCCAACCATAATCTCAAATCCAACCAAAAAAAAAAAAAACTAAGAAGAAAAAATAAATTAGAATGATTTTAATAAATAAAAATACATTTTATAAAGTACCTAACAGTTAGATTTTCAGATGACGAAAACAACTGAGTAATAATGAGAAATCATTAGGAAGCAACAATTAATTTAGTTGTTTTTTTATTAGAGTTTATTTGATAAAATTAATTAATAATTATGAGATTATAGTTGATTATTGTAAAATTAATTAAAAATTATAATTAAAATTTTATAACTGAATAAATATTTAATTAAATTGAAATTGTTTGATAAAATTATCGCTATAACTTAATGAAATGTATTAAATAATTTTAAAAAGTATGTAATATTATATTAACGTAATATTATGAATAAATATGGACTTGTCTTCGATACTTGGGTACTTCGACGTCACGTTGTGGCGCGTGCGCGGCAAAGCCCGATCATCTTAATATTTTTTTTCCCATTTGGATAAAATCCAAACAAAATAATTTGATTTGAGGTCCCTTGTATTCTGTTTCCATATCTATCGAAGTCCAACGCCACCACCAAGTGAAGCAGTACTTCGATTCTATTCGTCTCTCTCCCTCTCTCCGTCCAAGCCAGAGAATCCATTTTCCCTGATTCCCCTATCACACTTTATTTGCGTATCTTAGGAATCCGAAAATCTTTTTTATCATTTCCTCGTTTCCATGGCAGATCATTTTCATCTTCCCCTCAGGTTAGATTCTAGTAATCAAACTGAATGCCACAAAGATTAATTTTCTTAATTGGCTTTAATCTATTCAAACTTTTTTGCTTTCTACGTTGTTTTTCATAATCTGCGATCGGATCCAGTCGACGAATTCATCAGATTTCGAGAGTTCTGTTAGTGAGCCAATCTCTTCGAGGAGATTAAATTTTGGTAATGCTTTCAGATTTTGATTGGGAATGGTTCTGCATCTTGTGCAGTTGCTCTCTGATGAATTGGAATCGGAATCGGTTACTGGCTTGAATTATCGTCTTTGTTGTTCGATTTTCATTTATCATTATTATTTTTTCCATGAAATGTATTAGCCAAAAAGGTTCGAAATAGGAGACCATGGGATGGTATTTAAATTTGATTTTGTAAATTGACGTCTTTTGTTGTTGCTTAAATAGAGTGGAAACTAGATAGCTCTGCAA
Source organism: Bauhinia variegata (assembly GCA_022379115.2). NCBI lineage: Eukaryota > Viridiplantae > Streptophyta > Magnoliopsida > Fabales > Fabaceae > Bauhinia > Bauhinia variegata. Next base: position 18,545,843 of record CM039431.1, on the reverse strand, counting down.
AACGTTTTCTTTCGTTTGATTTTTTATTTTTTATATTTATTTATTTTTTTCTCTGAGCTTGGTGTTTGAACCCTTTTTAGTTCCGCTGTATCAGATTAATATAAACGAGAAGCTAAAAATTAAAGTAGCTTAAGCTAATACGTACTAGTCCCCATCAGTTAGGACTTTTCCCCTTTAGTGGCTATTTTTTTCCTCCTCGAACGAGGGATTAGATTGGTGGGTATAGACAAAATACACGTTCAGTCAGACTCAATTCTAGACAAATAATCTCCTTAATTTGATTTCTGACAAGTACTTTCAGTTATTTTCATTAATCTTCTATGCATTAAACCAACGTGGAAGTGTAATTAATGAGCTTGTTGTTGTCTTTCTGAAAAAGATATATTTGATCTTTCTTTTTTTTTTTTTTTCTGGAGAATACTTTCATATTCATGCTCTTATGTAGTTCAATCTTATACGGTTATACCTATTGGTGTAGTTGTAATGCAACCAGTTGACAAGGACGAGACTAAGAGGAATCCGAAGCGTTCAAGATTGCTGCCTTTCGAAATGCCTCTGACAGACTCTAATGATGTGCAGAACTTCGACGATAGCATTCTTTTCCCTATTGAAGAGATTGTACAATACCCGCTGCCAGGATATGTAGTGCCGACATCATTAAGTTTCAGTCCTGATGATAATTTGATTGCTTATTTGTTTAGTCCTGATCATACATTGAATAGGAAGGTTTTTACTTTTGATCTGAAGACCTACAAACAAGAATTGTTATTCAGTCCCCCTGATGGTGGCCTTGATGAGAGTAATATATCTCCCGAAGAAAAGTTGAGGAGGGAGAGGCTGAGGGAGCGAGGGTTAGGAGTGACACGGTATGAATGGGTGAAGACAAGCTCAAAAAGGAAAGCAATCATGGTGCCCTTGCCTGCTGGGGTCGGTTTCTTTAAGCCTTAAATAACTATAGCTTTATTTTGTCTTATTTCTTTCTTATTGATTATTATCATTTATTTTCAAGCTTATTTCTTTCTTCTTCTTTTTTTTTTTTAAAAAAAAATGATACGATTTCCAGTCATGTGGATTGCATGGAAAAATAGCTTCTGCTTTAGAAGAAAAATGAAAGAGTAAAAATTTTAAATTTAAGGAGGCCTAAGATGGAGCAGTGATAATTTGAATGTTCTATTTTGCACTTGTACCCTAAGACCTCAGTTGATGGGAAGAAGATACAAGCGCATGCACATATTATTTAAGAGTAATGTTTTTCCTACTCCTACACCAACACTCCTCGCTACTATTAATCGGGGCCGCACGGATTTAAAATTAGAGCCACTTAAACTTTTGTATGGTTCAGGTTTCATATCACACTTTTGGAGTGGCAGGCCAAACATTTCTTATTATTTAATCCTGCCATACTACCGCCAGTATGTCATAACTGATATACTCATATCAGTTCTTTTATAACACTCTTTGCTTGACACAAGCAGTCAATAATGAGATGTCCTATATGAATATACCAGTGGAAATTTCAATTTTGAACTGATCCAGTTTTTTATGATTATTGTCTCTCCATCTTTATGAACAGATTTATATCCAGGATATTTCCTATTCAAAAGCGGAGCTCAGGCTTCCCAATATACTGGGTTCACCAATTATTGATCCTCACCTATCGCCTGATGGGTCAATGCTAGCTTATATCAGAGACTATGAGCTGTGGGTTTTCAATCTTTTGTCTGATGAATCAAAGCAGTTGACATATGGTGCCATGGGGAGTGGTTTGGTGAGTTCAATAGTTGTTTGGTGTCTATTGCATCTGAGTCACTAAGTTAGCATGAATTTTCTAGTGTCCACAATTAGCTGTGACCCTGATTAATCTAAAGTAACATTTCAAATTTAAATCTCTTAAACTTCTCAACCACGAAGATTAGAAAATCTATAAGATGTATCCAGGTCATCATATCCCAAGTCAACGACTTTAAATTTGCTGCCTTTATAATAAGTCTTCAATTCTGTTATTATGCATTCGTGTGCTTTATTTGATTAAGCTTTGATTGGATCATGGAAGTTTGTAAGTCCACTGTTGATTCTCTTCTTATCCATCATATGGTATAATCTTTTATTAGATTTCTATGGTTTTTCTGGTCTTATTTAGCTTTGAAAATATGCTAAACTAATATGCAAAGAAGCGTAAACAGTAAAAAATAAAAAATAAAAAAATCCAGATGACCCAACAGGTTTTAGACTTGTATTTAATATATGTATATATTTTTTTCATTCGTAACTTCATACAGTTATTAATTTATCTTACGGTAGATGAAACAGCTTTTGTTCCTTTCTGAGATTCTCAGACTGCAAAAATGTGACACTTGGTTTTTTGTCTTGCAGACTCACGGTCTTGCTGAATATATAGCTCAGGTGAGATTTCACTTAAAATCATGTCTTCTTTATGTACAACTATAAATGAAAATTGAAGGCTTTATCTTTTTCTTATGCCAAGTGGCCATTTCCCACTTTATTCCTAAATTGATTAATTATTTACTTTCTCATTGTAAGCATGATTAACATTTTCCATATGTTTTGTGGTCTTCCAATTGCAGGAGGAGATGGATAGAAAAACTGGGTATTGGTGGTCACTAGACAGTAAATATATTGCATTCACTGAGGTTGATTCTTCTGAAATACCACTTTTTAGAATTATGCACCAAGGTAAAAGCTCAGTTGGATTAGAAGCACAGGAAGACCATCCTTATCCTTTTGCAGGAGCTTCAAATGTTAAAGTTCGCCTTGGGGTAGTTTCAGTAGCTGGCGGTTCCATTACTTGGATGGATCTTCTCTGTGGGGGAGGGGATCAGCAAAACAATGATGAAGAATATCTGGCAAGAGTCAATTGGATGCATGGAAACATTCTCACTGCTCAGGTCTTGAACAGGCAGCACACCAAAATAAAGATCGTTAAGTTTGATATTAGAACAGGTCAAAGGAAAACTATATTGGAGGAAGAACACAGCATATGGGTGAATATACATGACTGTTTTACACCTCTTGATAAAGGACTTACCAAGTACTCTGGGGGATTTATCTGGGCTAGTGAGAAAAAGGGGTTTAGACATCTTTATCTTCATGATGCAAATGGGACTTGTTTAGGACCCATCACTGAAGGTGAATGGATGGTCGAACAAATTGCTGGGGTGAATGAAGCTACGGGTCTAATATATTTTACTGCGACATTAGATGGGCCTTTGGAATCGAACCTATATTACACGAAACTTTTTGTTGATGGAAGTCAACCACTGCAGGCCCCTGTAAGACTCACTCATAGCAAGGGAAAACATATTGTCATCCTTGATCATCACATGCGAAATTTTGTTGATATTCACGATTCTCTTGATTGTCCTCCTAGGGTGTTACTTTGTTCATTAAAGGATGGGAGCACAATCATGCCTTTGTTCGAGCAGCCATTTACAATTCCAAGATTCAAAAGGCTTCAACTTGAGCCGCCAGAGATTGTTGAAATACAGGCTAAAGATGGCACCCAATTGTATGGGGCTCTATATAAGCCTGACGCATCCAGATTTGGACCTCCACCATACAAAACTATGATCAATGTTTATGGTGGACCATCTGTACAGCTTGTTAGTAATTCTTGGATTAGTTCTGTTGACATGAGAGCACAATATTTGCGAAACCAAGGCATCTTAGTTTGGAAGGTCAGTACCCTGAATTTGATTTAGCATTTGATAATAGCCCCATTTTCTGCTTACTTTTACTCAACTGCATTGTGAAACCTGTACAAGATGGAACTAGGTACATCATGGTAAATTTGTCCGGCCTTCAAACCTTAGGATACTAGGAGATATGGTTAAATTATGGGAGCTAGATTGTTTGCCCTAATATCTGCATGAAAAGATTGTTGTTAAATTGTCTGAGATGGGCAATTGGTCTGTTCACGCACGTGCAATGGCGACAGACCTAAAATTAATGAAACTTCAGTTCAATTAAGAAATTACATCTACTTTCATACTCTAGGCTGGCCAACGGTTGATTCAGTCCTCTGATGTCCCAAACTCATCGATGATTTGCCTTTGGTGGTTTTAATTTGGAATTTATGTACAAAATTCTGCCTTTTGTCTTTTCCTAATCATCTTTTTAGTACATCACCTGTTTAATTTTCCAAACGATTTATTGATTTTCTTCTTTACAGTTAGACAATAGAGGAACTGCTAGACGGGGGTTAATTTTTGAAGGCTATTTTAAGCACAATCTTGGTCAAATTGATGCTGATGATCAGCTAATCGGAGCTGAGTGGCTCGTTAAACAAGGGCTTGCAACAGCTGGCCACATTGGATTGTATGGATGGAGCTATGGTGGTTATCTCTCTGCCATGACCCTGTCGAGATATCCAGATTTCTTCAAGTGTGCTATCGCTGGTGCTCCTGTTACTTCGTGGGATGGATATGACACGTTTTATACAGAGAAGTACATGGGTTTGCCATCTGAAAATCGATCAGGGTATGAAACTGGCTCTGTGCTGCAGCATGTGCACAAGATGAAAGGACGATTGTTGATCGTGCATGGCATGATTGATGAGAATGTACATTTTAGGCACACAGCAAGGCTTGTCAACGCACTTGTAGCTGCTGGAAAACCATATGAGCTAGTGATTTTCCCAGATGAGCGTCACATGCCACGACGGCACAGAGATCGAGTTTATATGGAAGAGAGGATCTGGGATTTTATTGAGAGGAATCTGTAAGATAATTTTTTGTGTATCTTCATTGTTGTGTTCTTTGACAGCTTAGAGTAGATCAGTAGATTCTCTTGATTCAGTTCATGGTTAAGAAAATAAAAATCTTCTTAGAATTTCTTTTGTCTGATAGAGTTGAGCTTTCATTTCCTTTTATCTAATAAGGTACCCTCCTTACCTCTGTAGTAAGCAAGGCAATACATGAGATTCTTCAACAATTCATTCTTCTGAAGAGAATCAATACTGAAAGAATTGATTTCAGAAAACAGAAAGACCAGAAGATTACAGAAGCTATGCCATAATGCTTGAGCATCTCATTCTCTTAATTTTACTGAATTGCATAACACAATGCAGGGAGAAGCTTAATTATTGAAACTTGAAAGCTAAGCCCATCCCCTTTCTTTGGGAACAAGGCAAAACATGAACTAAACATTACTCACTGATCCAAGGCCAAGTCAAGAGGGAGTTAGTGATCCAAGATATTTTTTATGCTTTTGCTGCAATGTGAGGTTTCCTAGACCAATGCTGCTATGGTTCGGGGTGGCAAGCATTCACTTTGATTTGCTCGTTTTCCGCAAGATAATAGTAGAAAAAACGATTTGATATAATATCTTTTATTTTTTATCTTTCAAAAAATTTTCTTGAACATTTTATTTAAATATTAATTAACTAATTAAATTTTTAAATTTCATTTTGCGTTAAGAAGTTATCTCCGTTAATTCTTTTAACAATATCTACTCCATGTTAACTGAAAATATATATATATATATATATATATCAAATCGAAGGAACTGAGAAAATCACCAGCTCTCAGTTACGCCGTTAGTTGCCCATAAAGAGAGAAAATCATTTCCGTCAGGCGTAACGTCCGTCTGTTTACCCTCTTTTCCGGTGAACTGTTTACGTGCTCTTATTATCTTTGCGCTTCCCCGCCCCCTGCTTAAATTAAAACCTCGCTTAAATTACTATTGTATCCCTACCTTGTCACTAAATATGAATATGAAGTCCTAGAGACATGTAAAATATTAAATTAATCCCTTCTTTTTTCGCAGTCAGTTATATGCAGAATCTATTTATTTGCGAATTCTAACCATTTAATTTATTACTCGTAAGTGACAAATATATACTTTTTAATTTTAAAATAAAAGAAAATTAGAGTATATTGTAAATTATTTTAGGGAAGAAAATATTTTCAATTAAAAGGGTAATAAATTATATTTAAGCTTCAAATTCAATATTAACAAAAGGTTAATCTAACGTAAGGTCAATTTACAAGTCGTTGGTTGCCTGCTAAACTTTCGTCACAAGTTAGCAAGACGGGCATTATAAATAGTATCCTGCATTTGACGCTGTAATTCCTTACAACATTTGTTTTTTCCTTTTTCTCGTTGTCTGTAATTTCTCTCTCACAGTGAGTTAAGTCTCTCCGGCAATGGAACATTTTCGATTCTACGAGTCCGCAGAATGGCGCTAAAAATTTCAAGTTTCTGGTATCATCGTCATCGCACCTGAGTTTCTTCTTCCATTTTGCTTCTCTACGTAAGCTTTTCCGTTCACTCTGACTCTATCAGTTCAGATTTTTTCCTTTTTTTTTTTTAATTCCTTATATTGGAATACTTGTTTCTTTAGATATTAGATTCTCGATCGTATGTCTCTCTGTCTAGCTTGAAAATCAGTGCAAATATTTTCTGTTTGCTACTTTAATTAAAATTAGCTATTCGAGTATGCATTTGCGATTTTTGTTATGATTATCTCAATACACATGGAAATTTGAATTATCTATTAATTAGCTTTCCAGAATCCAGATTGATTCAGTTTATGTGGCAAATTTTTGTTTTACTTTATTTTTTTTTTATGATTAATGTTTCTTTTTAGAGTTTTTTCCTACTTTTCTTATGGATTGTCCATTGGTAGTGTAGTTTGTTTGGCTGGGATAAAATGAAATATGAAGGAACCAAATAGAATGCATCTTTTTCTTTTTTTAATCTGATGATGCATCTTTTTGAATTCATAGTTTCTTGTTCTTTTTCATTTTATAAAAGCTGTTCCAACTTTGCTCAATTATTGTAACAAAAAAATAGAAAAAAAAAAAAAAAGAAAAGAAAAAAGAAGGCAATATATTGTTTTGATTTTTAAGTATTTTGATTGAGTTTTCTATTATTTTAATCATAATGAAAAATCAAAATGTCAGAGGACTGCAAACATTCTGAAAGTTTTTTGTCCTAATTTCCTCTGAAGTCTGAAATTAAACGAGGCAGTCCAAAGGGAAGAGATGGCAGATATGTTTAAAGCCTTCAAGAATTCTTTTTCTTGTTAAAAGTTTCTAATATACTTAGCTAACTGAAGAGTTTCCTTCTTTTTGCAGTTACTGGACTCTGGTTATTTTTCTCAATAGAATAGCAGAAATATCAACCTTCAACTCTGGAGAAATTTAGAATTAATTTGGGTTGATATATTGAAGCAGCCAAGTGATCTTATTTTTTCTGAGCTGCTCTTCTTGAAAGTTTTCATTTGGCATTGAGCTTTGACTTCTGGAAGTGAACTATTCATTTGAGGCATCAGTTCTTAGGCAATTGACTGCTTTTGCAGTAGTAGTATAAAAAATCGAGTGAAAGTATAGCTGAGGGGGAAGCTGATTGAGGTTGTTCATTTTGTAGTTCTTAGTGAAGTAGGTTCGCTAAATACATTTGCATTTTGTTATTGGTTGCAAGGTTCATAGCTTGTTCATTTTTAAGCCAGCAAGGTTTTGAACCTATAAATAGACATATGGCCAGTGTAGCACTTGTTCCAGTGAATGAAGAATCTTTCAAATCCCATGGTAAATTCACCAGTTTCTGTGGTCCTAATTTGAGGGATTCCATTTTGATTTACCTAAGTGTTGGTGGATCTGTGATTCCCATGCATATTATGGAAACAGACTCAATTGCTTCAGTGAAGCTGAGAATTCAGACCTTTAAAGGCTTTTTTGTGAAGAAACAGAAACTGATTTTTGAAGGGAGGGAATTGGCTCGGAATAATTCTTGTGTCCATGATTATGGTGTGACCGATGGAAATGTCTTGCACTTGGTCCTCAGGCTTTCTGATCTTCAAGCTATTACTGTGAGGACCATGTGTGGAAAAGAGTTTGAGTTTTACGTTGAGAAGAGTAGGAATGTGGGTTATGTGAAGGAGCAGATTACAAGGAAGGGAAAGGGGCTTGTGGATCTTAAAGATCAGGAACTGATATGTGATGGCGAGGCACTTGAAGACCAGAGACTCATTGAAGATATCTGTAAGGATAATGATGCTACAATTCATTTGTTGATCAGGAGATCTGCTAAAGTAAGGACTAAGCCAATTCAGAAGGATTTTGAACTATCAATTGAGGCATCATGCACATATGATAAAGTGGCAAATTTAGGAATAGACCAGTTGGGGTCACTGTCTGTTACAAAGAAGGGCCTTGAAAGGGAACAATTGATTAGAGATTTTCTATTGGAGCCTATTCTTGTTAATTCCAAAATCAGACTTCCAATAAGGATCCAGGAGCTAATCAACAATACTTCTCAGGGGTTAGAGAAAGGCAATAAACCAATCCAATCTTCAGAAGGCTCAGGAGGAGCTTATTTCATGCAAGATTCATTAGGTTTAAAGTATGTCTCTGTTTTCAAGCCTATTGATGAGGAGCCTATGGCTGTTAATAATCCTCGAGTATTGCCTGTCTCTGTGGATGGGGAAGGCTTGAAGAAAGGTACACGAGTTGGACAAGGGGCATTCAGAGAGGTTGCAGCTTACATTTTGGATCATCCTAGGAATGGAACTCGCTCTTATTATAATAATGGGGAGGAGGGATTTGCTGGAGTTCCCCCTACGGTGATGGTCAAATGCTTGCATAAAGGATTCCATCATCCTAAAGGTTATAAATGCGATTCAAGTACTGTCAAAATAGGATCGCTTCAGATCTTTATGATGAACATTGGAAGTTGTGAAGACATGGGCCCTCGTGCATTTCCAGTGAAAGAAGTACACAAGATCTCAGTGCTGGACATAAGATTGGCAAATGCAGATAGGCATGCCGGGAACATTTTGATTGGCAGGGATAGTGAAGAGGGCCCAATCGTGCTTATACCAATCGATCATGGTTATTGCTTGCCCGAGAATGTAAGTCCTTTGCACTCCAAATGTATCCATGCAGCAATTATATTTTGATTATATGGTGTATTCTTAAATATTATTTGTGCTATTACTCTATCTGGTATCCTCTGTTGGCCATTTTTGCAATTGTAAGCATTTTTTAGTGGATATTGTTAATGTTGACCGTAAGTAATACTTTTCTCACTCTCAGAGAGATTATGCAATCATTAGCTTTTCATCTGCCACTATTATACTCTTGATTCACTCCAAGATTTGTGTTTTGTTTAATACCTTTTGCTTGGACTGTGCTTAGTCTTAGACTGTACGTGAAACTTAGAATATTAACTTTTTTTGAAATTTTTTTTCCTATTTTCTTCTTCACATTTTTTCAGATTTTGCTTCTTAAGCTTACTTCTATGAAAATTGACCATTAATCACTAGCCACTGTTGAAATTTATCTGATGCTTCCTATTGGAAAAGCATTATAATATTTTGTCAACAATGCCCTATTATTTGATCGGATTTCAAAACTACTAATTTTCTAATGGATTAGTTTTCTTGACTGTTGTGTTGTTTCTATACCCATCGATGAACTTATTGTAATCCACATTGAAAATTTGCACACAATTTCTTCTGATGATGTGATCCTATCTCTCCAAATATAATTAGTTGCTCGACTAAAGTGGCACGATCAGCAGTTACTGTTGTTTCTGTTACTGTTTTTTAGCCTTTAAATTTTCTTGATGTTAACTAAAATCATGGCTTCCTTGTTCTTTTCCTTTTTATTCATGTCTTTTTTTTTTCTTTCACAGTTTGAAGACTGCACTTTTGATTGGTTATACTGGCCACAAGCTCAGGAGCCTTACTCCCCGGACACCATTGACTATATTAAATCTCTGGATGCTGAAGAAGATATTAAGCTTCTAAAGTTCCATGGATGGGACCTTCCTCCTGAATGTGCTCGTGTCTTTCGTATATCAACGATGCTTCTAAAGAAAGGTGCAGAGAGAGGACTCTCTCCATTTACCATTGGAAACATTATGTGTAGGGAAACACTCAAGAAAAAATCTGTCATCGAGCAGATAATTCAAGAAGCAGAAGAAGCTGATCTTCCAGGTTCAACTGAAGCTGCATATCTTGATCTTGTTTCAGAGATCATGGATAGTCGTTTAGGTGAGCTATCCCCGTGAGTAAGCACAGATAGTTCATATACTGACATAAATGTAGATAAGATATAAAGGATGGTGGTCCGTTCAACCTCGTTACGGACTCCTTAACCTTGCAATGTGGATTGTTGTTTGAACTTGTGTTCTATCACCAATCTTGCATTGTTACTTCGGTTGCAACTTGCAATATCCCTTTTCCTTTTTTTGTTGTCTTCTCCATGTGATAACGTGGAAATATACTCGAATAATGATCAGAAATGTCAGTATAGGATCTGTTTGTAATATCTCCTCTCCGGTTAGAGTGAATATAACTGGAAACAAAATTACATATTAGGACTCCCGGAAACCGATCCCTTTCAAAGCCATCCTTTTTTCTTTTTTCTTTTTTAATTTGTGTTTCCGCTTGATGTATTGTCAAAGATCACAAGTTCGAATTTCTGTCGCGTTGTGCAATATTATATCTGTGGTAACAAATGAAAAAGAAAAATTCTGAGGTTCTATTTCAAGATGGAGATGGACATGCCATGTGAGATGTCCAATCTGATACAAATGGCTTCTTCATCTAAGCCTCCCAAGTCTTAAAATGTGGGCACCGGCACCCACATGGTGCAAGTGAAGTGAGTCATAGACACAAAGTCAATGTGCTAAGATTAATTGTACAAATCATATAAAAAAGCTGCTAATTATTGACTCGCCTTTTTTTTTAAATGTCAAAAGTAATACTCTGAGTCCACTACTCAGCTGTAACATTACACCTTGAAGTTAAAAATAAGAGCTATACCAATGTTTGTTTACATATTAAATACTATACTTTTTTTATTATTATTACATCCTTAAAAAAATTATACTAGAAAAATCATATCTTTACGTAGAAAGATAGATTAAAATAAAAATCATGAAAATAGTTAAGGCCTATAACCGTAGTGGAATTCAGGTCGACAAGCCGGCCAAAAATGCCACTCCGGTTGACGGCAACCATGCGGAACCTGATATGAATGAACCGACCGTGAATCTATTTGCCTCCGAGGCGGACGTGATGACCCGATAACCCGGCCATTTGATCCGTTGCCCAACGGCTGCACCCGGCCCGTAATTCATGTACTCACCATAGTAGAGTGTATCTAAGGCAAATGTTGAATTCCACTCCAGCCATCCACGTGGATGGATATGATCTCCCATGAATGATAACATGTACACGGTTCTGGAGTATAGTTTCCACGGACGGCCAAGATATGTTTGGAAGCTTCCTTTTGATTTCTGAAGCTCAGGGGCAGCAAGGATACGGCAATTGTGGATGGATATACCCGTGTTCTGATTCGGGTCTTTCCGGTTTTGGGCTGTGATGGTGTTCTTTTGCATGGACATGGGCTTTCTGGCATAAAGGCTACAGTTTTGGAAAACCACAGCGGCATTGCCAAATATGAAATCTACGGTTCCGAAAATGTTACATTCACGGAAGAACTGTCGGTTGGAGTGGACATAGCATGAGTCTTGGTATCCGAGGATGTCGCAGCGGTATACCACCGAATGATCAGCTCCGACACGAAGGGCCACCGCTTGGTGCTTCGCCGCTCCGGCGTAGTTCTCAAACGTGATGTCCCGAGCAATGAAGCCAGCGCCGGTTGCAGCTGCATAATTAAAACAATAATCAATTTGATTTTCTGTTAGAAATAGAGCATGAGCGTGACATAAATGGTTAATGGCCTATAATGTTTCATTAATGATTATGTTTGAGTTACTCTGTTAATGGACTATAGTGCTAATGGATTTGGCTTTCATGACCCACCACTACGAATTCGATTTTTCCTATAGGTGCTTTAATTTGTCTCCCTACGTCAAAGTTTGGCAGAATGTTATCCTTCCAAGGAATAGTTAAAGGGTGTGATGAGAGCTGATAAGGTTCAGAAGTGGATCATTTCTTTTCCATTTTGTTTTTTATTGGAAGGCATATAATGCTTAAGATTCTAAAGGGGTTGCTTCCTTTAAAATAACATAATATGTTGAAACAAGTTGCTTAAGATTACAACAAACAGCAAACTTACTTGGTCGCTTTAAGTTCAAGTAACTAATTAAAGTATGTAACATTACCAAGGAGATCACAAAGGTTTAGCTATTTAATTCAATTAGAATCAGAATGGAGTCAACGCCCTCATGAGTAACGTAAAGCGTTTTTGCTACTTTTTTGTTTCCTAGAAACTACAGGCTCTTTTGTTGTTCTATCAGAACTAGAAAAGGTGGGGGTAATATCGTCCAAATGAACAAAATACTTGGAATCGGATGAGACATGAGCTTAAGACTTAGACAGCAAGGAATCTTAAAAAAAATGACAACGTAGAATGGCAAGCCACGTGCAACTTCATATTTCTACTTCTACCCCAGTTTGCATGCATACAAGATGAAAGCATTTACCGAAGGATGCCGTGTGGAAAGTGGTGAGCCCATCCTGGACACTTTTTTTGCCTGTAATGACTGTCTTACCCTTCCCGTCGCCTATGAACATAAGGTTCGTTTTCTTTCGCCCCACCTTTAAATTATTCTCTTCGTACCTGAAAATGTTATCAGAAATGTCAGTGAATGCCTTCGCTTTTAAATTTTAATCTTTTGCAATCTCATGTCAGCACAAAAGCGTACTTCATTTTTTTTTTATATATATTTTATTTAATATAACACACAGCTAGAATTTAATCCCAAAATTTAAAAGCTAATCTAAAATTAATATAGTATTTTTAAGATAAAGGGTCAAGTTAATCTTTTATTAATGGAGGACAGCAAGCATTATTAATCGTGCATAGGAGAAATATGGCAACAAAAAAATAATAATTATCACATTCACATGATTACAGCTGCGTGCATGATTGTTATGGAGAAGTCAATAGTCTAAATTATTAGTTATATCGAATTGTAAGAAAAACTTTTCCACATGATAATAACTAAAGATTATGAGAATTGTTGGTTATGTTGACTCAGAAAAAGACTTGCCTTTCCGTGGACCCAAAAAGAGCAATAAAGCTAAATTTACAAAAGTAGATGTGAAAATTTACCTTCCTTCTTTCACGTAGATAATGAACCGGCGGGCACTGTGCTCGGGTGCCTTCTTGATTGCCTCTGCGATGGTCTTCACCGTTCCACTCCCGTTTTTTGATACAGTTATGTCGGCTTGTATCGCCGATACCGGTAAACTGAGCAATTTTCTTTCTCTTCTATTTAACCATTTCGGGAAATTACCCGAGATGTCGGCATTCACTTCCATTAGTCTTCTCCTGTTCTGGATGGGAACTCCAGCAAAGTCGTCCCCGCCACTCGCCGAGAAAATCGCGAGGCAGTTGCTCACGAGCTCCGACAGGTCCCTCAAATTATTGCCCATCTGATCCTTGACGGTCCCGCTTATGTCCGAGAACCCATCGGTACACGTGTCTTGATTCGTGAGGGCGGCACTGAGCCAAGTCAGCACGTCCTCCGTGGATCCCCTTGGATTGCCGCCGCCGTCAGATGGCGCGACGGAGGTGAGGGAGCGAGCGAGGGCGTCCACGGAGTCCTCCAGGAGCTCGAGGCAATCCTCGTACGCCGACTGTACGCGCGGATCCATCTGGGCGAAGTTGATCCCGGTGGAGGAGTAGAGAGCTTTGCTAAAGTGCTGGAGGGTCATATTAAAGGAAATGTGGACGAGGTCCTGCTCCGATGCCGTGGTTGAACCCGGGAAGTCAAGGAGTGAGTTGACACAGAGTGATGGGAACCTGGTTTTGCTGCAGGTCCGAGAAATTGCCTGCGTGGGCTGTCGGATGCCCGGCCCGTTTTGACCAGACCCACGGGTCCGGCTGGTGATCACGACCGCCGCGGAGACAGCGGAGGCAACAATTAAACCAACAGCAATGACTGACAAAATGATAGCCCACTTCCGGTTGGACTTCTTGTTGGGGGGCGTGGGAACTTCTGATAGGGTGGATCGCCGGGATGATCCACCCGGGTCGGATGCTCCGAGCCTGCCATAATTCATTTTCTGTGGCTGGGAATTGGAATTGGGCTGTGTGAGCTAGAGAGAGAGAGAGAGAGAGAGTAGAGCTAAGAAGAGTAGAGAGGGGGTAGTCTAGTTATCAAGAGTCATCAGTACTACGGGGGGCAAAGAGTTTATATACAAGCGTGAGAGTTTAAGTGAAAGGACGAAGGATTGGTTGGTGCGAAGTCGACGTCGCAGGGATGAGCTGGCTGCTACTTCCCCACTGCCACTGGGAGTGAGCTAGGCAGGGGAAATTCTAGTTCATTTCTCTTGTTTTACTTATTCTCAATACGTAAACTAAACAAATAACCTAACTACTAAGGAATTTGCATTACATGAAAACTTTATTGGTCTAAAAAAAAAAAGAGCACGTCTTTTTGGTGCATGATATTATTCTCTTAACTATTAAGCTAACTCCAACTCCCACCTATCTTGGATGCCATCTAAATTGCAATGCCCTTTTCCTCTTCTCTTGTTTTTATGCAATAAAGCACGTAACCCAGAAAAAAATTCCCTCTCCACTTTCTATTACTATTACTATGATCATCTCCAATTGATATAGCAGCCATTCCTTAACTAATTGTTAGTTTCTTATCATAACCTTCTTAATCTAAATTAACTTTGAGCATTTATTCTTCTAGTTATGGATTTCTTTCCTCTCCTCTACCTTTTATTTAAATAAGCAGACTGAGATAATATATATAAAATACATATGACAAATCAACTCAACTGCATGCATGAGATCTAATTAATGACTAATTATGGATTCCAACTAGAATACACAATATATAATTCAGGAGTAGACTAGCTACCTAGTAGTACATAACATGCCATGCCAATTTTCACCTCAACCACATGCATGAATTTTAATGAATGAATGCATCAACCCATTAGGAAATGACGAATGTATCCAACTTCATTTTAACCAAAAGTAAAACAGGGAGAATTAGAATTAGAATGACACTATAAATATATATAGACGTGTATGGTTGTTTTAATTAATTGCTCCCTGACCCTACCCATGCTACGCGTCTAGAATTTAATTTAATCTACTGTTTTTTTATCTATCTATCTATCTATCTATATATATATTCATGTGGACCTTTAACTTAATTATACGAATTCACGGTTGGACCAATATTAACTTGGACAATTATCTACATATAATTAAACTCCAATATATATATATATATATATATATATATATAGGAGATTGAGGCATTTTCCTTTTCACAAAACTTAACGCCTCCCAATTAAGCTTCTGCGCACTTCAGTTTGACACTTTTTCTTTTCGTTTCCTTTTCTAATAATAACTGACTTTCTGGATTATGTTCTTTACACCTCAATCTTTGCACCCACTTTTTCTACGTAGCTTTTCAAATAAAACTTTGCTTTTGTTGTGCTAATTCCAGTTAATTTCCTTTTGATTCGTGGTAACCTCCCCAGAACTTTTCCGTTCATGATCCACTCATCTATTTACAGAATATGTGCGGACGTCCATTAAAGTGAACTAATTTTCAAGAAAACATAAGGTATCTATCAATCGGTCTTCTCAATAGCGGCAGCTACAACTACAACAGCAAAATAACATTATAGAAAATTAATAATACACTACGCTTTAAACTTTAAAATAACAATTTTGTAATTGCAGCCGCTATTGTTTATTTTTGTTAAATTGATTTATTTATTTTAATTTTAAGTTTATAGTTAATAGATTTTAATTTTTTAGAGATATTTTAGTCTTTTGCTTTTTTTTTTTTAAAAAAAAAAAACCTTAATTAAGTAATTGATTAGTTACCATCATTGTAAAGTAATTCTACTTATTGTACTACTATTTTTTAAAAACTGCCTCTCTTGTTCGAACTTTGCATCAGGAGTAACAGAAATTAAAACAAGCTCATCCTTTATATAGTCAATTAGAACATAAGTTAGATGAAGAAGAAGAGGAGAATGAACTAAACAACAACAATGTTGATGATGATTATTTTGAAAATAAGTAAGAGGAAGTAAAAGATCAAGATATTAAGGAGTATAAGATAATTTAAATTATTGTATCGTCTTTACAATTTGTTATTTATTTTTATCCGTTTGAATAATTTTTAAAATATTTTAATATTTTTTTATGGATGTTCTAATGTTTTTTTTGACTTAGTAATTTGCTATTTATTTTAAGCTATTTTTTAAAGTCTTCTGAATTATATTTTATATATCTAATTTTTATATATTTTTAAAAATCCACTGTTGCTTAAATAGCGTTTATTACACATTTTGCTGTAAAATTATAAAGAATTTTAACTTCATCATTATTTTTTGATATATGCGACAGACAACATTGCTATTAAAAAAAAAAGGATAGGACAATGACATTTGACCACCCACGCATGAACAGCTAATTAACATATGCACCATAAACATCAACTAACTTGAGACCGCAATTTAAGTCTAGCTTTAGCTTGTACATACTATATTATGTGACCTATATATATAACGTTATTATATTATTGGATCAAATCTTATAAAGATATATATTATTTATAATCTTAATTAAGCACGATATTAATAACTTAGTTTGAATGATAATCAACTAGGATTAGTGTTGTCCCCAAGTTGTACTACACGCACTCGTGTCTCCAGCCAGTGCTTCACGTTAACACTTTCTTGGTTATATTGAACATGTTAGCGATAACTATAGAGCTAGATATATAGTATATTTTTTAAAAATTTACATTTAATTTCTTTATCTGTTTAAAGATGGAGGGGGGCCTCTTGTCTTGGAGTTGGGGCACTCAATTTCAATGCAAATTCACACCCTTTTGTACAATTAATCAGCACAGAAACATGATTCAACGTCAAATTTAATTTCTTACAACAACGTTAGTTCGTGTTTGTTTATTTTTCTGAATATACAAAGATTCTTTCACTATGAAGGTGGATCGGCGTAACACAGACCCACCCACCACCACGGCGTTGAAGGCTCCCTCACATGTGCCTCATGGAATTTATGGATCAATTTTTTTTTTTTTTGTGAAATAAATATTGTAACAAACAAGAAGCGAATGTGAATGCGAGGAATAAAATAATAGTATAGGGAAGGGATAGCGATGGAAGTAGCAAGAGATAGAATAGAATCCACCGACAGAAGAGAGGGATAAAGCGGCCCAAAATGTGGTAAATTTCTTTTCTTTTCTTTTTTTAAATAAAAATAAAATAAAATGAAGAAAACAACGTCACGGCGTTGTAGTTAGTTGGTAACCCATTTCTGGTGGGCTCGGTGTCCGATCGGATTTTGTAGCGGCGCTGTTGGGTTGGGAGAATGCCATATGCGTTTACACAACGCACACTCACCCACTCTACTGTGCTAACACCTTTCTTATCTCTACTTGCACAGAACAACTTATTTTATTTTTTTGCAATTTTCTTTTTTTTTTTCGAGGGAGATAATTGAAAAAAGCCCAATATTACTACTTGCGTAGAATAGAAAAGTATATTTTACCCATGGGATATAATATATATATATATAATTATCATGATAATAGTTTGTCCCTATTTTAATATATTTTATTCATTGACATTAATCAGATATTTAAACCAGTTTTGATTTAATCGGATATTTTGGCGACTTTAGTTGTTTCCTAGCATGATCATTCTGTTCAAGAGTATATATTTACGGGAATAGTGTTGATTTTATTTTAATCCGGTTGGATAATTGAGTAAATTGTCCAAAGTTTTTACTTAAATTCTGATAACACCACATAATATATATGCAAAAAAACTTTAGGCCCAAAAACATTTGGCAAAACTTGAATGGTGGAGAGATGTGACTGTACAAGACACAAACCTCTTTTAACAATTTAAGTACTTGGGACGCATTGTATACCATAAAATGAGTGGTCTCGTGTATTTATGGTCAGATGTTCTAGTTTGGACCATTAGCCGTTATATCTCACATAATTAAATTAATTTGCACAACTAAGGAATAATCAAAATACCATGGAAGTGTAGTTGGAATAATAGATAAATTGAGTTGAGTGATTTATCTAATGGGAGAGTTTCGAACCTTAACAAATTAAAAAATTGTTAAAATGATTGATTAAAATTTGAATCATTAATTATATCCTGAATTGATGCTATATTTGTTTTTGAGTTGTGAGCAGGCACATGGAGATCAAAGACAAAACAGTGGGCCTTTGGCTCACGAGGAACAGGAATCAACTCGAAAGTAGAAGATAAAGGATAAAAAGAGGGAAGACACCCAGAAATGCCCCATCCTTGTGACCTTGTCACCACCCAATTGCCCCAAATAAAATAAAATATAGGACAAATGAGAAAGGATTGTAAATAATTGAATCCATTATTATGTAGTAATTAGATTTACATATAAGTTTTAATTTGTGAGTGGCTAGCTAGGTGTTAAATGCCGAGTTGATGGAGGACCAGGAATAACGCAAGAAACAAAAGAAGGTGATCATGTGAACACTTCCATGATGATAGGAGACACATAGAGCTATTTCTTAGCCAAATCACATGATCATTTGTTTTGTTGAGTAATGTAATCATTTTCCTTTTAATTGCCTCGTTCGTTACTCAACGTGCAATAAATAATTAGAGTGATGCTGATGCATGCATGCATGGGGTCATATATTAATAAACTATCTCTTCTCGTATGCTAATTCACATTAATTTGTAGCTCAGTACTGAAAAAGGATGGCATTGTTATTCTGCTAAGGACTTTGGTCACTTTACACCCATTGATTCTGATTATGTTATCATAGGCACAAAATACCCTTAAGCCCGATACTAATTCAGCCTATTTTCATTACAAAATGACCAATCAAATCTCGGATTTTTCTTAAAAATGCTATATTTTTAATGTGC
Organism: Bauhinia variegata; assembly: GCA_022379115.2. NCBI lineage: Eukaryota > Viridiplantae > Streptophyta > Magnoliopsida > Fabales > Fabaceae > Bauhinia > Bauhinia variegata. The sequence goes on along the minus strand of CM039431.1, from coordinate 18,526,963 downwards.
CTACAATTTTTTTTACTTATTTTGCAGTTAACATGTGTTCAGAATAATGAATATTTTACTGTTACATCAATTCACATGTGTCAATTTAAAGTGAGTAGGATAATTTGTAAACACATGCATTTTGGTGGAATAATTGAATTGGTACACCTGTGACTTCATTTTGAGTGTTCTATACCAAACTCTGCTGATGTAATTCTACTCGTAATATAGCGTACATCTATGCCAACAAAATCTCATAGCAACTATCAAATAATAGTAAAGTACTTATCATATTTGATTATACAAAATACTAAAATAGTTAATGTTGTTGTATGATTTGATCCTTGGCTTTCTCTGGAAACAACTAACAACATTGGCTGACTTGGAATCCCATGTTACAACAATGAAATCAAAGGAGAAATATATGATTGCGACATGGAACAATTTTCAAAAAGAAGTTTGATGCTTATGCTCTTGGGTTAGTGGAATGCGTTTGGTGGCATAAAATTCAACAAAAGTTTTTTCGTTTTTATGCTTAAACTTTGGTTTCTTCCAATCCAAATCGCCATCTTCCAAAACTGAAAAATATCAAAGTGAAAGAGAAAAAGAAGATTTGATGGCCAACCAAAAAAGATTAAAAAACAGAGTTTCTGAGATGATTTAGTATCCATGTGGACAAAGACAAAAGTCATGAAAGCAACTTCCACCTTAACCTTTGCCTTCTATTCAATTGTCTTACGTTTCACAATTTTTGGTTTTAAAGGAATATATGGTGGTTCAAGTATGGGCCTACTAAAGAGGATCCCATTTGAATATAGCCATTTGGGCCGGGCCTGCCACCCTCCTGAAGTGGTGAAAACTGAAACAATCTAGCAGCCAGTTTAAGAACATCCTTCCAACATTTTTTCAGCAGAAGGAAGATGATGAAAATGATCCTCGGATGTTCCTCTCTTAATCCTATATTGTATAAAACACACACTCTCGAGGAAATGAACTCATAACTCATTGCTCACTAGCAATATTATCAATGCTAATTACTTTGTTGCAAGTCAATCAAAGAACCTTAACAAAACAAACTGAAGTGGACAGATTGTAAATTACAAGATCCATAAAGACAAGTTGTAGAATGAACTTTAATTGTAAACGTAGACATGGGATTGAGTACGTAGATTGGGATCCCACCATTGCTCAATTCCATGGGCTGCTCTGAAATTAAGCGTCTGACCCATATTCACAATTAACTGGGCTGAAGGAAGCAGATGCAAAGGTTCTGAATTTCTGTCCAATGCACATGAAAGTAAACTCTCCACAGTATGCTTGGTGGCCAGTTTCTCAATTTTCCCAGCTCCAATCTTCTCCATCGTCTCCCTATGACCAAAATAGCTCAAGTACCCCGAGCATATATGATCAGCGGGGTTCACAAACAGGTAAGGCAACCAATGAGATAGAACAGCAAATGGATCATTCTCTTGGAGATGGCTGCCATTGTGACAGCGACTCTTCAAAGCAGCGGAGAGCCCAGCTTTGGCAACACTGCTCACAATGTGGATTCCTTGCTTCACTGTCTGATGGTTAATCCTCTCTAATGGCGCTGAAGTGAATGGGGAATTGAAGAGATAAGTGGGAAGGGAATAACCCTTCTTGACCATGTTCTTTCCAGCAAGCAGTGCAATAGCAGAACCCAGAGAGTGACCAGCCAACCATACATTGGCAGGTCCAGCTTTAGCAACTGTGTTGTCAATGGTACGCACTGCAAGCTGAAATCTTGAGCTGTAGTGGAGTCTGTTTAAGATGCACTTGAGATCTAAGTGAAAATCCCGTGACCTTGTATCTGGTCCAGTCAGAGTGCCTCGGAAGGCAATGAGGTATTTTGGTGCATTAAGGCTACAATTTTTGGGGTAAGTGGGTGGCAGCTTGAGTTCGAGAACGACACCAAACATGGAGTGGTCGGCATTGTCGACAAGAACATTGTTAAGGTAAAAGTGGAAGAATTCCCACCAAGCAGGAGCTACTGACTTGGGACCAAGCCTGTTCTGCTGCCTGTCATGTTCCAGTACATAAACTCCTTGAACCACGCTTGCTATCACTGATCTTCTGTGATCTTCGCAACTCCTGCAGACATGTTTATTAAATCACTTGTTCTAAAAGTCCAAATAATTTGGAGCTGATTTAATTTAAAGCCTACCAGTCAACGTTAGTGAGATAAGAAGGCCCTGAAATATTGAAAATTTCTGTCTCTGAGATCATGATTTCTTCCTCTGCTCGTCTTTGTTAAATCTGCCATCATTAGGAAGATCACAAAACATTAACTTTCTCATTTCAGATATTTCCACTTCCTATGAATTGAATCCAAAAAAAGGTCTCATGCAACCATGTCATCTCTTTTCTACTCATCCGTGTGTTACCTATTTGTTTTCAAATCAAGATCCTATAATCAAATCAATCAACAAGACTGACGAGGAGACAACCCTGAGATTCACATATGAGCCAAAGCCATGAACTATTTGGATTGAGCAAAGATGGTTATTTATGTATATAGTACAAGTATGGCTATTGATTCTGTCTTTCTGCTTTTGTTGTTAATTTGGATTTAAAACTCCAATAGAAATTTCCATGCAGAAATCTGGATAGCTAGAAGTCAACCTATGTGGTTTAAATTCAAAATCCAATTCTTTCAACCAAACAGCCATTCATAGACAAAAGATCAAACAAGAGAAGAAAGGACAGACAAACACAAAACGACTCTGCTATTACTGGCACTAAGCCAATACTGTCTCCTGTGATTGGTAAACGGAAACTAAGAGAGAAGAAATATTGTACCATAAAACAGAGAGGAAGGTCCAGGCAAGGTTACCGAATGACTTAACCATGTCAGCTTCTTCCTATCAGAGAGCTACAGATTGAAGAAGATATGCTTATAAATAGAAAGTCTCCTAAATGAGCTGTAATTTTCTACAAACAAGTACAATGGTACAAGACGCGAATCCCCAGCACAAGTTGCACAATAATTTTAAGAAAATTATAAGTAAAATGTTCTAAAGTCAATCACTGATTATATATCGAGTCAACGCTGGACGCCAGTCCATCAAGTTCCGTGAGGAGGACTTCGTCAACTATAGACGCAGTCAAAGATAAAACAAATAACCCCAAATTTCTTCGAATCTCATTAAAAAAGACAAAGAAAAAACTAAGGAATTCAGAAAATACACTCGTAAAGACTTCACTTTGCGCTACTTTGAAAACAACTCGGTTGTAGAAATTTTTTAGAAAATTTTCACCAGAGAGAAAACTAATGGATTTTATTTAAAATAGTTTAATCATCAGTTATTTTCAATGAGTCGAACAGATTAAGCTCCTGATATATGATTGTTACTATGAATAAAACTTAGGGAAGGGAACCAATTAGCCCATGTACCAAGTTGTCTTTGTTCATTCATGGTCAGTTGCTTCAATTAAAGTTCTCTACCATTTAAGTTTATAAGTCAAATCAGCGTTCTTGATTTGAAGCTTCGTGATAAGATAGAGCAGCACTTTTATAATGCTTCTTTTGATTATTAGAATTCGTTTACGTCAGATTCTTTATTCACTAACAAGAAACAGTCTTTTGATACACCTCAGACATAATAAACATGGCTTCACTAATACAGCTTACCACAACAAACACATTTAGAGAATTTCATTCTTTTTACATTAAGCACATTGACGGGAGCCTAAATATCCAAATTCATGCAGTTCCACTGGTTGGTCTCCAAAGGACTAAAGGTTTCAGCTTTGAGTCTTAAAGCCGAACCCCATCCATTGATTCCAAACCACTTTTTTGAGGAGGTCTGCTTTTCTGATGAAGTGTGAAGTAGTCCTCGTATTTCATGCTTTTGAATAATGGTTTTTCTTTCTCCAATAGGCTCTGTGCAGGGCCAATATCCTTGTCAAGTGCAGGTCCATTCACCAACACAACACTGATCCTGGTGTCTCTGTTGTCAAGCACTGCTCGGTGTAAGACACTCTTGTATCTGCCGTTACTCACAGCCTAAAACAGAGGAAAGAGAGGTTAAAATAAATTTCGAGAAGACAAGTGTTGAATTTGGTAGAATTTGAAGAGCAAGAGAATGACCTCGAGCTGATCCGCAATGTTGACAAGAAGGCACTTGGGAAGAGGATCCACTTTAACCCATTTTCCTTGGTGTTTGACTTGAAGGCCTCCGACTCCGTTTTGAGTGAGAAGTGTCAAAAGGCCATGATCCGAATGTGGAGGCATCCCCAAAGCAAGGTCTGGCTGCGGACATGGTGGGTACAGATTTACAGCAAAAATCTGTAAACCAGAATCAAAGCCTGTTGACTCAATAATTGCATCGGGTTCTAATCCTAAGCTCTCTGATATTCCTTGAAGTAAATTCCTTGCCACGGCTCTGATTTTGTGGCTATACTCAAAGGCAAGCTCTCTGCAAAAGCAAAAAGTTGCTTATTAAGGGCAGAAAGAGAAGATCATTGGAAAACAAAGGAGTTGTTGAATTTGAACTCACTTGTAACCTAGAGGCTTGTGGGGGAAATCGAACTGGGGATGTGTGATGACCTTGAGATAATCTCTCCAGTAATGGACTGTCTCTGCTTGAGGGTTGAAGCTGGTGCCATACCTTATGGGTGCCAAGGGGCCCTTGTCGACGAACTCTTTCTTTTCCTCTATTGGCAAATTGTGAAATTCGTGTGACTTGTTCATCACGTCCTCCATCAGTTCCTCTGAAATTCCATGGTTCGTGATCTGCAGGAGCCATAATTAGCATGACCCAGAAAGTGAAAAGGAATGCAAATATATGGAAAGAAAAAAAAAAAAAAGATTAAAACTTGACCATAAAGAAGCCCCATTCCTGACAGGCTTTGCCGAGTTGTTGCACGGCCTTTGAGTGGAGTTGAAGGTCTTCTGAGTTGAGGAGAGACAAGTCAATGACAGGGAGAGAAGCTGCGAGCTCGTGTGCAACGTCATCGCGAGGTTCTGTGATAGAGTAGTAGGTGGAAGGGATCGGCGCGTCGTCGTTTGATTCAGCAAAGGCTTTGATGCTGGAAATATCGGATGCATGAATCGTAGCCGCCGGAGCCATGGTGGTGGCGAATATAGTCTCTTCACCGAGTGAATGAGAGTGTTACTAATAAGAAAGGGATTTCTCTGGCTGGGTCCAGAATACGGAAGTGTGGATAAGAAATTGTCGTGATCTGAGTATGGTTCATGTTGATTCCTTAAATCTGCAAAACGTGCAAACGTGGTATGGCGGAGAGACGTAGAAAATTCAGATGAAACAAAAGCGGTGACGGTGACGTTAATGCACAAGACAGACAGTTCACTTTGTCGCAGACTCGGATTTCCTGCAGTTGGATTTTTTACAGTTGCTACAGTCGACCTTGCAGTTAATTTTAGACTGTCCAATCGCTACATCGCTACAGTCGGCCCTGTAGTTAATTTTAGGCTGTTCAATTTGTTTATTATTGTAAAATCAACATTGCACAAAAATAAATAAATCGAACTATCTACAATGCCCCGCACTCCACTGCAGAAAATCCATTTTCCTTTCTTGCTTGCCCCGTTTGGCTGTGTAAAACACAACCACAGACGAAGAATCGTACCCCGGGATATCTGTCTAGACAGGAATGCAGACAAAACCATCAAACGACCCAAAATTTATTGGAGGTGCGGGGAATCGAACCCCGTGCCTCTCGCATGCGAAGCGAGCGCTCTACCATATGAGCTACACCCCCATTGAGTTGTCTTTACTTTAATTCAAAATTATTTTAACTAATCTAGAAAAAATTGCCAAGACTCCTCGTTTTCCCAGCTCTTTCTGCTTCATCATCTCCTAACTGGGTAACTCTTAGCAAGGAGTAAATCTAACAGGCAGCGAACCGCTGAGTCCAGCATCAAAGCTGTTTCATTCCCCTTCCCTAAGCGTAACGCAAGAATCAATCCTCCTCATCAAACTGGTAATAGCTGCATGCTATCAATTTTTCTGCATCTTCCCTTCTTTGTTTTCTTAGATTAGCTCCTTCTGTTCCCTTGAAAAGGGGAATGCCGAATTCAAAGTGGCTCCTATAGTAACAGTTTTACTGCTCCACTTGTAACATAATGATCTATGTTACTTCCATTTTCTTCCCGAGGAAACTTAAATGGGTTTCCAACTATAATTCATTTAGACAAGCATGTCATAATTCCGGAAACAGATCCGTTTTTATCGGCTGGGTTAAATTAAATGTGGAGTATATATCTATTAGACCATCAATCAAGTTTTATGATGTAAGTTTGGAACTAAGGTACACATTCATTATCTTTTATCATTGGATTCAATTAAACTTAAATTATGCCACTTAATTTCTCATAAATTTTATGTTAAATCCAATAAATAAATAAATAAAAATTGCTCACCTTTTAGGGTCAATGTTTATGTTTATTTCGCTTGTTAAAAGGAATAGCAAAATTATTTCTTCCATTTCATTTTATGTTAAGGAATTCCAATTTCCTCATATATTTCTTAAACGATAAAAATTAAAAAAAAAAATGCTAATGCGGCAATAAGGAATTATAATTTTAATCTGATCCAGCTAAAAGTACCAAACTAATCATAGCAAAAAACAAAAAAAAAAATCATATGATAAAAAAAAATAAAAAGAAGTTTCCGAAAACCATAAATTATATTGGGCCTTAACGAAAGCCCAAAATCCATATACACATATGGGCTTCTTCCGCGGGTTGCGGCCTTTCGTCGGGTCCTTAATAGCAAAATTAATAAACTAGCGTCCAGAACTTTCTTCTCCCTCCAGTGTATCTCTCTCTCTCAAGCTGCGTACGTAGAGGGAGTTTCTGAGTCGGTGCTAGCTCACTCAGCCATGGCGATTATCTCTGATATTGAGGATGAGCACAATGAGACTCAGATCAAACCGTCCCCGTCGTCTTCATCATCTGCGCGATCCTCTTCGTTTACCGCGGCCTTTGATTCATCGAACCCTCTAGGCTTTCTGGAGAAGGTCTTCGACTTTATCGGCCAGGAAAGTGACTTTCTTAGCAAGGATACGGCTGAGAAAGAGGTCAACTCTGCACTGCGTGCTGCAAAAGATAAGAAGAAGAAGAGAGAGGAGCAGAAGGCCTCGAAGGAGAGGAAAATAGCCGAGAAAAAGTTGAAGGAAGATGAGGAAATCAAAATTAAGGACAAGGACAAGGAGAAGGAGAAGGAAAGTGGCTTGATAGGTAAACATCAGGAACTTCCAATTTTTACTTGCTTTTTTTTATGCCTTTTCCTTGGTTGAGTTGGATACGAATCGCTGGCTTGGAATGGATACCGCATTTGAAATCGAATTTTCTTTATCTTTTAGTAATTTTTCACTTTTTTTCTGTGCTGAATGATAATATGGTTGGATAAGCATTTGCATTGCTCGAAAGTTTTATAGACACAGATGGATGTAGTACAAAGTAAAATTATTAAATAATTACACAAAGAGGCGGAAAGTATATCTTACAGCTGAAAAGTTCTAGGTGAAAGAGGGAAAGAAGGCATGAAGTTTATGATGATAGATTGTTCATGCCATCTTTTAAACGTTGATCATGTCTAGTAGTGATTGTTGTTTGGAGGTATTTGTTTTGTTGATAACGGTAACGCTATTAATTTCTTTTCTAACTCTGTTGGTAGTTTCGTAATTGCTTTTCTATTAATTGTTCATTACATTTGCAGTTGAAATTACCGTTTCTATCTATTATTTTTCTCTATGGTTTTCATGCTTATTCACTTTGTTGATTTTTTTGGAAGACCTAAGCTAATAATCAAGCTCAGCTTCCTGATTGAACCTTGATCGAAGCTACAATCCAATTAATATTCTTTTGCAAACTTACAATTTGCAATTTTGTGAAATCCTGTTATTTACATTGTATAAACAAATAAATTGCTATATATATATATATATATATTTATTTAATTTTTTTTCTGAGAAGCTCCTTATACTGGAGCACACTTATTCATCCAAAACCATATCTGCCATGAATATTTTGAGGCAATTTCTTCATTTTTAATAGCGATTAATTCTAGCATTCAGCTTTAGTTGCATTCGAACTTACTCACTCCAATTATCTGTTTTTGATAATCATAGTGGGCACATTGTTGGAGTACAGACTTTTATCATCATGTTACAGATCTAGCCCTTTTGTTTTGCCCATCTCTTTCAAATTTGCATCGGAACTTCCTCTTAAGCAATTTCTTGTTAAAGAAATTTCCTGATATGCTAAAGAATCATTGCACAGTTGTTAAAATTGTATTGACTTTCCTAAAGAAACGATAAATTAGTTGTTTTAATAATAGTGGTTTCATTGCTTTATCACTGGCAACCATGAGGAATTGTATCTTTCTTCCATTATTATAAGAATCAACTCTATTGCTTTGAATGTTTCCTTTTGTTTCTTTCGTCCCCCTCTTCTTATTTCAATACCTGGGCAGTTCCAAACAAAGGCAATGGCATGGATCTGGATAAATATTCCTGGACTCAGTCTCTACAGGAGGTCAATATAAACATTCCAGTGCCAAATGGAACCAAATCAAGGTTTGTTGTGTGTGAGATAAAGAAGAACCATCTAAAAGTTGGACTCAAGGGTCAGCCTCCAATTATTGATGTAAGTTTGTTCTCTAAGTTACATTGCTCTTAGTTGTAGCATGTATCATATCACTTTGGTGCTCTTTCTGATAAACAATATGGCATTTTTATTGATTTATTTATTTAGTCTTTTTGAAATATGTAATAACCTTGCTGATATAAATTCTAAAATTTCTCAAGGGGGAGCTGTATCGACCTATCAAGCCTGATGACTGTTATTGGAGCATAGGTATTTTGCTGATTTTCATTTTGTGGTGTTAGTTATAGCATTATGAATGTGCCTATACTAAAAAAGTCCATTTCATGTAATCATAATGTATTAGCATTTGGACGATTTGGATTTTGTATATAATTGTTTCAATTATACTGAGCTTGCTTTGAGCCTGTATCATTCCGGCCTTCATTGTGCTCGTGGATTTCTGCATATTGGGGGTTTTGGGTGGTTAAAGCAGATGGCTTGCCTTAGGTGTTCATTTGTGAATAGTCAAAGCGTCTTTTGTTGCTTATTATATCCAAACTGAATTTTGCAGAGGACCAGAATTCAATTGCTATTCTTTTGACCAAGCATGATCAAATGGAGTGGTGGAAATGTTTGGTAAAAGGAGATCCTGAAATTGATACTCAAAAAGTTGAACCTGAGAACAGCAAACTTTCTGATCTGGATCCCGAGACTCGGCAGACTGTTGAAAAGATGATGGTAATTGGTTGATGATATAGATCTTTACTTTGATTATGCAACTCCCAGCTGTGTTTGTCATCATCATTGTTTAATATCCTTCTATGCATACGTGCGCAATTTGTTGGAGTTGAACACTTGGTGCTATCTTAGTTATTTAATATGTTTGCTTTAAAATATTGTCATTTCGGATCTTTGGATTTGTTCTAGTTGAATGTAAAACACCCAGTTTCATTAGATTGAACTGGTTGAGCTTTTTAAATATCCTTTCAATATATCCTGAGCAGCCATCGCTCTGAAGGATTTTGTGGCTTGCCGTTGCTAATTGGTTTATAATTCTCTTGGGCTGTTGTACAGTTTGACCAGAGGCAGAAATCTATGGGACGACCAACCAGTGATGAGATGCAGAAAGAGGAGATCCTGAAGAAGTTTATGGCTGAGGTGAAATCTTGATTCTTTGTTTCTGACATACCTCCACACCTCTCTTGTGCTTGCTTTTGTTTTTTTCCCTCACTGCTTCGCATAACTAATGATCATCAGTAACATTGTTGCAGCATCCGGAAATGGACTTCTCAAGGGCCAAAATATCATAAATGGTTGCTCATACTTTCTGTTGTCTGTTTCTATACTGAAGCTGCCTTTGCTTGCTGTTTCCACTTTTGTTCCTTAGTATCTTTTTGAGGAATGGAACTTGTCTGACAAGTTTTTTTTTTTTTCGGTAGAACTATGCTTGAAAATTTAGTATATGCCTTCTGCTTTGGACCTCTCGTTGATTTTGTTTGCTTTGCCAGGGAGAAATACATGTTAATTTGTTTCCCAAAAATCACAATTTTTTTAATAGACATTATTTTCTGAAATTTTTGTTATATACTCAACAAACCAATATTCAATCAGAAAAAGATTTTGGTCTTCATTAATATTATAAAATGATAAAAGGATGCCCGATAAAAAAAAAAAGAAGAAAATTTCAAAATATTTTCGAATTGTTTGTGATTCTGAGGAAATATAAGCATGTCCACTTCTTTTTCTTTTTTTTTCCTTTTTGGTGTAAATTAAAACATGTTCTTCTAGCTCATCTTTCTCTGTGTAACGTAAAAAAGTGCTTGGAAATATTGGAAATGACTAAACTAATAGTTCTTCGGACACAATTTAAACTGAGTTGTGCTGAAAATCATATCAAAAAGAATTCTGTTGACAATTATTTTAAAATGTAATGTACTTTTGAGATATTTATAATTACGATCTTATTAAAATCCTTCAATAAAAAAATAATGATGCAAATATTACCTCGGTAGAGGGGACATGTTCGGAGCCACCTCGCAAACCGGAGATTACTTTTGTTTTGTTCAGATCTTGTCAGCCTCCCGGTCATATTTTTTTTCCTTGGTAAGCATCTTTGTCGTTTAATCGTTGCCGTGAACATAAAGGGTTATTGGGCTTTCTGGGCCCATTACTTGGCATAATGTTTCCTTGTGGGATGCTTAAATCCAATAATGAGAAAATGAATATAAGTCGGACAAAAGAGGAAGTGAAAGACAAGAAGTAATACTGTATTATGCACAGCAACCACCGATATAGGCGTGCGTGCCTTTGTATGTCGCAGTAGTCCCTTTCACGTGTCGTTTTCCCCATAAAGGTTGACGGCACCCCCACTTCTTGTCTTATGCTTTTCTTAGACAATTAAGATCCCTATGGTTTTACATTTTATCCAAAGAAAATATAAATAAAATTTGGTTATAATTTAGAAAACTAGCTAGAACGAGGATCTAAAAATCAATTAAGAAAAGGCATAATCCTATTACCTCATGACTCGTGAGAAGTGGATCAAGTTGAATACTCAAAAATTTTACAAGATTTAAAAAAATAAAATAAAATTGAAGGGGGCAGGCTTACATTGCTTCCTTGGAATTTGTCCCTGCTAACTAGTTATATCGTAATTATCATTAAACTTGTAATTTGCTCCTAACATTTTTTTTTTTTTTAAAAAAAACATGTTTTAACTCGAACAAATTATACTTTTATTTTTTATTAAATTTCAATTAAAGGATTTTACTTTTTTCGGTTAAAAAGAGCTATGTGAATTTGAGGTTTACCAAGTCCTAACTTTTCTACTGATGATTTATTTGTAAGAATCATGATTGATACTGGCATAATCTTTAGTCTCATGATGTTAATGAATGGCGGTTTCCTCCAACTTGACCACAAATGATAATAAAAAGAATAATTCATTTAAGCCATGATTGTTTAGGACTTCTATAGGTGGAACTAAACCAGTGACATAGTAGGAGTTGCCCATTTGAAAGTGACTATTGTTGCCCCTTAGTACAGAGACACTGTCTTTTTAGAAGAAAAAGTAAGTAAATAAACTTGTTCATAATTATTTAGTGGACATGATTAATGATTAATTTAATTACAATGTGACTAATAACAAAACATAATTCCATAAGATCATTAACGCCTCTTTGACCTTTTTTTAATCTATCTTTTCGAGATTTCTCCTGAAATATAAAGTAACGGATGCCATGTAATGCTACTATCTATCAACCTGGGAAAGATAGTGCAGAAAACGACGACTCATGTCCCTTTTGGAGCATTCACATTCACGTTGGGGTTCAATTATTGCGACTGACATCCAATCTTACGCACGCATAGGACGACGTGTCGTTCCAAGATTGTGGGCAAATGAAGCAAAACCATTCAATGCAAAGCGTAATATCAGAGCATCTCGGGGAAAATTATGTATTAGCACATGATTATGTAACGTTGCATAGTCTATTGCACCACTAGAGAGCGGTGAAGTGGAAGAGAAAAGAGATTGAGAGTTGTTAAAATATAAAATTGTTGTATAAAAAAATATATTCTATTTTATATTTTATAAAAAAGAAATAAGATATTTCAGAGGGAAAAAAATAATTGTGAAATAAATTTATTAAAAATAAGAATATAAAATAATTTAAAAATTTTATTTATTTTTTTTTAAATTATATAAGTTATATAAAGTGATGTGTCATAATGAAATTTATAAAAATAATATAAATAATTAAGATATAAAATCTTAATGAGTACCATGACTAAAAATATTCTAAAATTCACTCAACAATCAACATTGTCATGTTATTAGATTTGAGGCTTTGCTTCGCATTTCATGAAATAATTTATTTTTATGTCACTCATTGTCTATATCTTTAAAAAAATATATAGATTTTATAAACTCTGCTAAGAAGATTTTAATTTAACATTTTTATTAATTAATAAAATATGTTGTGAATTCACTGATTTTTTATTTTTTTTTCTACCACGAGCAATAGGACTGTTTTAGTAAAACCAAATTATTTTAATTTGTGTCGTGAGCAAAACGACATAATGTCCGAGTTCATGACAACACAACATGCCAAGTTGGACATATCGATGTGACATGGCATTCCACTTGTCTTGTCTGCATAATCGGAATCTTACAAGCCCGACTGGATTTTTTCACCTGCAAAATGGTCCATCCCCCCACCATACATATATGTCCATGTGGCTGTCATTACTCACTCTATCAACCTATGGCTCATATTAATACCTCGTAATTTAAATTTTGATGGGATACATTTAAATTATATCCCAGGAACATGTTTTTATTTTTATTGGATCCCTTAAACATGTTTTAGTCCTAGAAGGATTTAGGTCTTCAGTTGTCGTTTTCGGAGTATATATTTTACCAACGAAACACGAATAGTTTTTTGACAAGATAATTAAGATGGACGGATAATAAAACAAATTTTGACTAGTTAACACATTTAAAAAAAGGAATGAAAAGCACAGCGGATTTTGTCCTGTTTTATTATTATAATACTATTCTTATTATTGGAGCGAAGACATTCTGGTTGATTAGATTGATTTTACATATCTAATAATTTGTAAATACAATATTCTATACGTTTTTGTAATTTCTAGAACGATGTCGTATTGTTGTTTGAGCCTTTCCTCTCTAGTCTCTTTTTTTTTTTTTTTTCCCTACTCTTAAAAAAATTCAAATTAGCAAGAAACCTTTTTCTATATTGAAGAAGAAAGGGAAATTCTTATACAGCTTTTTTCTTTTCGTTTTCTTCTCTTAAGAGCTAAGATATTTATTTATTTTAAAAAAAAGAAAAAGGCAAGCAGCTGGAAGTGATGAAAAGGTGGAGCAGAAGGTGGAGAGGTAAGCACGTGGTATCTATCCATGTGGTGTAGGCACCACAATAAGAAAAGAAGGATTTGACAATTGGCAGTAGCACAAAACAAAAATGGAATAGTGTCAGGTTTAACTTAACCAAATATTTGGAACTGGAACAATAAACCGTTGGAGGTGATTTGGTAATATTAATGGCCGAGTGAGGGAACAAAGTTTATGTTGTTTCTAATTAATTAATACGAGTCAAGAGTGTGATAACAAATGAAGCACTCCAAACAGGACAGAATTAAGTGGTGGAATACTCAATTAATTAATTATATTATGATAAGGATTCATTTAAGAGAAAACGACAATGAAAATGAAACGAATGCGAGTTTTATCGTCGTTTTGCTAGCCAGCGTAGCTAGTTGATTGTCCAAGTTGAAGCCTTTGGGAAGGAAGAACCTAAAACGCACATCAATTCATTCTGATTCATCGAGTGTAGCGTTTTGTATTTACATCCAAAAGAATCCAAAAAGAGGACCCATTTACCAAAACAATGCCAATTACGGAAGAGAGACGAAAGCACTACGTGACATTCCCCTCCAGCTGTTTTGTTTTTTGGGAAGGAAGGAAGCAAGCCCCATCTCTTTCTTTCGCATTTCTTCTTTTCTCCTCTCCTTTCTTTACCTAATTTCCAATTTCAATTCCCTTCAAAAATAAAAAAATCAAAGATTGATGCTTATTTGCCCCTCAAACCTACAAAACTGCCATAGAATACTTGTCTTTTGCTTTGATGCAATTGACAACAACCAAAGCCTTACCTAATTAATGTGTTGTATTTTCGATTTTAATTCTTATTACTAAATCAACGTAAGTATGATTCCATAAATGGAGTGAAAACTACCGAGCAAGAAGCAACGATTCACAGATCCTAATACTACACCGTGTAATGCTAATCGCCAAAAAGAATTAAAGCTGGTGAGCACAAATTTAACCATTTTCCATCAAAAGTTGCAGAACCAACAAAACATTATGTTTTTTCTCTGTCTGCTAGCTAGCACATACAGACATAGAGCTGCAAGCCAAATGGTGCGACCTGTTTGATCCACATGACAAGAAGCCATTGGACGAATTGGGTTGCCATGAAAAGGACATCTCAAGACGAGCTTTGTGGTAGGTTCCTAGAGAGTTCCCGTCTGTCTAGCTAAGAATTTTCTTTTTTCCTAATGTGGGAATTTTAAGGTTGTATCATTCTCTTATTTTAACCTTAATCCCGAAGTGAACATCACATCCCATGTCTCCAAATTGATTGTAAAAACAAAAAAGAAGAAAGAAATATGGGCATATCTAAAGAAGAGCTAGGAACGGTTGAAATTCTAAGCAGCCTTTTTTCATGGGGTTGGGGGTTTTATTACTTTACAGCCAAACTTCATATTCCTAATCCTCGCACACCTTTGCTTTTAAACTTGAAAGCTATTTTGACTTTGACATAAATAATTTATGATGATTGAGTTTACGCTTCTGCAAGTGAGATCATTAGTTCATGTGTCTTATTCAAAAGTTTAACTTTTTCATTACTTCAACAATTCACTCATAACCTAATTTCTATCATATATATATATATCCCTTGTTTTCTTTTTAATATGAGTAAAATTAATTAGGACAAGAGTTGTAAAATTCATATCCCAATGAACGGTAGGGTATTCATTGTTGAATCCTCCTGAAGCTTCAACCCAAGAGCAAACGGCAAAACACGTTATTTCTAAATATATTTACCTTGTGAATAATACCTTTTGTTTAATTATTTATATTAGTTAAAAATAATAAAATAATATTAAAGCATCAAGTATAACACTGTTAGACAGTGACGAGAGTTTGACTAATATATAAGAAATTTGAAATTGAATTTTCTCGTTAAATTATTGAGGATAATATTTTTCACTAATAAAAAATTAAACAAGAAATAAAGAAAAAAACGTTATCTTTGTATTTTATGCTTGCAGTTTAGGAAAAGGACATGCATTAGGTTGACACTTTGTAATTATTATATTTATTAAACTGATCAATCTGCGAATGTGGAGGAATAGGCCTCGCCACATTGAAAAGAGAACTTGAGTAATCTGATCAAATTGGAATATGGAATCTCTCTTTTTCTTTTATTTATTTATTTAATTTTACAGCTAATTATTAATTAAATGAAATCAGCTACTGTTATTTTTTTTTCACCGTCTTGCTATAAGAATTGACTGATATCATACGTTACAAATTGGACAACGCATGCATGCTTTTTATTTTTTAAGCAGACTCTAGAAGAAAGGTTAAAGGGACCTACGTATATATAATGCTACTACCAAAAACAGTAGTACGTAATAGTTAATGCATGGCATTAGATACAATTTTAAGGAGAAATCACTGAGTGTGTTGAATATCAAACTCCCTTTTGGGTTATTTTTCAACGCTTTATAATACAATCTTTGAATTGAATCGCGAGTGGGGATGAAATAATTTTGTATTATGATGAATTACCTAGCTATTCAAATATTAATAATTTCAAGTAGAACAAGTGAAGGATGTTTATATATCTGAAGGAGAGAATGCTGCAAATTCTCACCAGGGAAGGAACTTGCACGTGATGCCATTTTATTGGAAAGAGAGATCTACAGAAAGAGAACCAAAAAAATAATTAAATAAAGAAAGAAAGAAACAAAAGAATTGCTATTATTGTCGAGAAAGATTTGTACAAATTGTTTATGACTACAACCATATCAAGTTTCTGTAAATAATTCTATAAACATTCGCAATTCTCGTTCCAACATTAACCTAAACTTTTAGGCAACCAAAAAAAAATATATGAAATTGTAATAAATTAAGTGGTATGTTATATATTTTGTGTTGGTAACAATTCTTGAGTTGATATATGAAGTTTCTCGTTATCCCAGAAAGAAAAACCTACCGATATTCTCTCGCTGTTCTTCGAGAGAGAGAGAGAGAGAGAGAGTCTCTGTCTCAATTTTCCTGTATAGGAAAGGAAGAAAGGATCCATCCAAACCCCATAACTGATAAGTGGTTTACTGAATGGGTAAAGCACCATATACCGCTCAAAGGGGACCAACATGTCCAAATTTGACGTTAAATGCTTTTGCTAGTGCTATAAAGAAAATTTTACCACTTCATTAAATGCATGTACTCATGTGTTTCTATTTACGTAAAATATATTATCAATGTGATTAATATAATTAACCGTATACTGTTACCAATGTCACTGTGTAAGAGAGTTAATTAAGATAATTACAATATGTCTACGAAAGTTAATTAAACTAGTAAGTAATAAAATATAAGAGTTGAAGTGTGAAGAATTATTGGTAGATAATTTATAAGGATATGAATTGGATAACCATGCTCCTCCATGCCTCATGGCTAGCTTCTCGTCACTCAATACTTTTGGAGTTTGCAAGAAAGAAAGAAGACAAAGAACATGAAAAAAAAGAGGGGAGAAGAAAAAGGAAATCAAGAAGGGGAATACATAGAGGTATTAGTGATCTCTTATCTCATATTTCTTATTTTGTTCCCTTCTTTTCCTGTTCTTCCATTCTATTAAACCCAAATTAGGCAAGGTATTCAAAATCCGATTATGAATCATTGACATGCGTACTACTTTTGGGTCAAAGCAGCATTAAGTTAGGTTTGATTAGAAAATTTTCATTAAAACAGTGATAGATAATAATAATAATAGTTTTCTATTTATGAAATATGGACTCTCATACAGACACTAGTTATATAAAAATATAAGATATTGAGACACTATTATATATAATATTTTAATATAACAAATATCCAAACAAAAATATTTTATTATAATATTTTTATTTTTTGAATAATAGATTCTTTTGTCTTATGGTAAAATAGAGGATTGTTTTTTTAAACTTCACAATTTTTAAGTTATTTTTTAGCTGAAAATTTGAAAAAAACAAATTAAATTTTTTTTATCTAAGTGCTTAAACTATTTTAAGATATCAACTCAAATGTTAAAAATAATAAAAATTTTTTTTAATTAAACACTATTTAAAACATATCTAATACATGTCATACAATTATCATGTCAATGTCAAAAACATGTTAAATACTCTAATATATCTCTAAACGAAGAGGTGTCCAAACTTCTTAGTTACTATAAAAAGACAGAATGCACTAAAATTATGGAAGAGTAATCAAGCGCCAGTGGCGCGCGTGGGCGTGGACAAGGTGATATATTCAGTACTGCTCACTGTAGTACATACTGATGAATGTTAAGTGAAGACCACAGTCCAGCCCACCAACATCTCCACAGATATTGGCTTGGTTACAATTCATCTCTGCTCCAATTTGCAAATATAATAACACAAAAAAATTATTTCTTTATTTAAAAATTGTAAGAAATAACAGGTTTTTTTTGAAAGAGCATGACAATAGATATGGGACACAGCGTGATAAAAATGATGGGGTGCTTTTCCCACTTTGTCTTTACATAATATAAATAAATAAATAAATAAATAATAATACTTCCTTACATCATCTTTCCCAAGTCCTACTGTGAAGTCTAATTGCTGCCCTATTTACTCCTCCATTATATCATATTAATTCTCTTTCCTTCTTCTCCTGAATAATTAACGTCCATTCTCCTATCTTTCTCCCAACCCCTTGCATTTCACTGTTCTTTTTTTTAGTACCACTGAGAGAGTTTCTCCTCGCTCTTTTGCCTTGGGGAACTGACTTCTGTTTCTCATTGAAGCTTTGAGTTTTCAGAGAAAGTTTCTGTTTTGGAGAAATGTATGCAGAGACGGGTCTTCTGTTTCCTTATCTTCATAATTTCTCTCAAGAGCTTCAGCAACTAGAAGAGTACTGCAAAACCCAGAAGCCCAATGTTTCAATGGTAACCTCTATTCCTCTCTTACTGTGTCTACTTTGTTTTGCTTCTTTCTTTATCTGCATTTGTTTGATTGTTGTTAGCTGATTTCACATAATTTCCCCCCTGCTGCTCAGTTTTCTGTACCTTAATGGTCCCTATGAGTTGATGATATCAATATTCAAGTAGGGAAGGGAAAATGATAACAGATTAAGTTTCTGTATTAGTTCATTCAATATTCCAGCTTCCCTTTTGAATGTTTTGTCATAGCACAAGTGAAAACAGCTGGAGTTGGCTTTGTATGCTGGATCTGGAAAAGTATGAGAAAAGGAAAGAAAAAAGAGTATAAATGGAAAGTACTTTCGTTTTGATGGTTCCGTGTTCTATAATCTTCTTGTGTTTCTTTTCAATTTCCGGTGTGAACTCTAAGTGGGATTTGTCTTTCTGTGCCGCACTGAGCGAAAGAGGAGGAAAAAAGTTATTTTATTCCCTTTTTCTTTATAGTAAGGAAAAGGGTAGAGGGAAGCGCTTGTTAATGCTGTACTTAATCATTTTTTCATAGTTTTGTCGGGGATGAAATATAGTTGGAGAAAGGAAAATATGTTCTACTAATTCTTTTTCTGCTTCTGCTAAAAGTAGGTTGTTTCTATAGGATGTGCTTTAGTGTTTTGGTCACTAAAACAATGTTTTTGAAGGAAAAGCTGTTGTGCTTGGGGACGGTGGATCACAGTTAAGATATTCCTTCTTTTTTTTTTTCCAGCAAATTGCTATTAAGGGCCTGTTTTATGCTTTACATTCATTTTGATCTTTTGGGTATTCATAAAATTGAAAATTAGTGATCCATGTTCTTCAACATAGTTATTTTCAAATTCTTTCTGGACTAAATGTCTGGTGCCTGTTTCAGCCATCGACACATGGACTCTCAAAGTCAGCTTTTCCGGTGAAGCACGGGCTTTGGATTAGTAATCATCTACCTTTTGTTTCTTCACTACCAATTCAAAGAACCTAAATCTAGTTGGCAGTTCCTTTCCATGTCAAGATTTAGCTAATTATATTTGACATCTTTTTTTTGCACTAGGCTTGTGCTATGCAGTAATAATGTGGTTTTTGGCTATTGTATTTGGTATTGATTTTCGCTGAAGTGAAAAGCTATAAAGTTCATGTCTTCTTTACTTTTATTCTGATAATAATCACTTCAGTCCATTTCCCAAACCAGATTATTTTGCATAATTTGTGGATTGTACTTGAATCTCTTTAAGGCCCGTGTTCAAGTCTCTTGCTGACAACTAGCTTTTTCTGTCATCTTGAATAACTTTTCTCTTTTTGTTGTTTTTTCCCCTGTAAAAGTTGAAGAGTTACCACAAATTTGTGCAAATTGTGTATAAATTATGTTCCGGTAGAATGATTATGGCATAAACTTGGAATCATTTGCTTGTTTGAATAATTTCATGATTCGGACAGTCGTGGGCTTTAAGAATCACTTACAAGATGGAATAAAGCAAATTCTTTTCATGAAAGTTGTATAGATAACCGATCTAAAATCAAGCTATTTACACAAGTACACCAAAAATCATGGTAAGAAACATTGTAATCTTTGTACATAACGTGTTGTCAATGATAACCAAACATAAGGACTAAAACAGCTTGTCTACTGGATATATGCTGAGCTTTAAAGGTTCTTTTTTTTTCCATTCTTTTTGATGTAATTGATTCTCATTGAATGTGGAATTGATCAAGGTTTGGTTGTGGTTATTGCTAGAATAGTGTGTATCTTAGTTGGAATTATTATCCATGTTATGATTATTTTGTTTCATGCGCTAATCATTAGTCAACAGCTTATCAGTTACTTAAGTTTTAAAGCTAGTGTTCAGTATTTTATTGATAATTTTTCTTTTAATTGAAATTGATTTCTTGTCGTATCTGTATGAGACCTTGCAATTTTCTGAATACTCTTGCTGTTTACTTTGTGTTTAATGCAGGGTGACCTCATCCAGTCTTCTGCCTTATCAGAGTATGATTTGGGAGCAGAGGGTGATCTGTTTAAGGCTCCTGAACCAACCATTGAAGAACCAATCATGGACATTGATCCCATGATCGCAGCCATTTCGATGATATCTTGCGGGGAAGAAGTTATCTCCTCTCAGGGACTAAAATCCACAGATATTGACTCTCTTCAAAATGAGCAGCTACTGAGTGAGGTATTCTATGAGTGCAAAAAGGATCTTATTGAAAAGGCAGCGATAGATACTCCTCTCTCTGAGATTCTTGGTATCAAGGTCCCTGCCCCGAAGATAGAGGGTAACCAAACTCAAGAAAACAAATCACTTTTTGACATGCCATTACCAAAAAGTGTTAGTTCAGAATGTCTGAGCTCAATGGACTGGATTCATGGAGCTGCAGTGAAGCCTGCTTTTCTTGATTTTCCAGGAATTGATTTCAATGCAGTTTATGGCATGAGGAGGGCATTCAGTGAAGGAGATATTAAGGTTAGAATGAGAGTAAATTATTCATTTATTTTGTTTGAAAGTTTTTTATATTGAAGTGTAGATAACTAGTTGTTGAGTTCTTCCTCGTGAAATAAAGCAGTATCTGCGGTAGCTACAAAACTAATATCTCAAGAGGCTAAAAGAAGTCAATGCTTTTACACAAGAAATGAAAGAATTGGAAGGGAAAAAATGGGAGGCATAAGAAAGACATATGATTATAACATAGTTCTGAAAGCAATTTTACTTCTCATATCCCGAACTAAAAGATTGACTTTTTCAGACTTCTGCAATTTTCTCATCCATGTTGTGTCACAAAATAAAAGTTCATAGCTGTATCCGTAGAATTATATGAGAAAAATGATAACCATATTATCAAGAAATTATGTGTACAATACATTCAAGATACTAGAATCATTTTTTGACATGCACAATCTGGAGAGATAAATCTAGAAGAACTTCGTTTCTATCGTCAATTTTTGTGCTCTTCACTCATTTTCAAACAGCAAGACAAAATAAGTAATTCCCACGATGTGAATCTGTTTGCAACTTAGAAATCGCAAATTTTTCAGTCCACAGGCACACATGAATCATGTAATGATGAAGTCTAGTGACAGAAATCTTTAGATTTCTAGTCATTCCACTGGATGATGTTGAATGATTAATACTGTTTTTGTGACAGACTCTTCGTAATAGCAATGTGGGCCTCATCCAATCTCCCGTTGAAAGGCCTTTTGTTATCAGCAACTGCACCATAGAGGAACGACGTGAAAAGCTGTCCAGATATAGGAATAAGAAGACGAAGAGGAATTTTGGCAGAAAAATCAAGGTAAATGTGATCAATATTATTTTTGGAGGTGCACCATTGTTCTGCTAATTGAGTATTTTTCTTGAACAGAAGCCTTGTGAATGGCATACCGTGCATTGTCTGACACCCACTTCCCTCTTATATTGTTCATTACTTGTCATCTACACCTCATGAAGTTTACTTGGCATTTTCCAACTCTGTATTCAACACTTTTGCGTATTTCTTCAAGATTTTTCACTGCTGATCAATGGGATGGTGCAAGAGATGTAGTATCGTGGGTTATTGCTTTCTTCTATCTAGGACTTTACTAATCATATCCTTCGTGATTTTAATTGTCATAACCTCATAGTTAGGCATGGCGTTTTATAAACTTAACCATTAGTTCAACTTTCCAAGCTTCTCAAACAACATTCATAGTTCATTCTTGCGGTTTTCTATGATCAATACAGTAAAAACCAACTTCAGTAACCATGCCCAATTTGGTGGATATGGCATAAAACTGAATTTTATTATGATGCCCTAGTTTCACTTTGCATTGTTTTGAGCCAACAGCAGATTGTAGACTCTACTAATAGTGTGCTTTGCTTTCAGTACGCTTGCAGGAAGGCTCTTGCTGACAGTCAACCAAGAATCCGCGGAAGATTTGCCAGGACTGAAGAATCTGACTTTAAGAGGCAATAACTTCAACTGATTTAGTTTGAAGAAGGTAGGAATCAAGTAGCTATATATGATCAAGCTATATGGAAGAGCTCGGTAGTAATGTACGCCTGGGATATATATATATATATATATATATATATATATATATATGTATGTGTATATTATATAAATATATAGCGAGAGAGAGACGTGGGGAGAGTTCCAAAACTTGATCAGGCATTGCTAAATAAAGCAGACTCAAATCAAAATCCTTCAGAGTAGTTATATGCGTAATAACCTTCTAAATGTGTATATAGGTTTGTTGAATAAGAGAAGGAAGGAAAAAAAGATAATGTACCATGTCCATATATTATGAAATGGCAATGTTTATTCTCTTTAGCTATTTTCTTTTCTGAGCTGGGTGTATTAATCTCGTTTTATTTTTGTTCTTGATCTCCTTGCCAACCCTCTAATCTTCAATGGTGTATCGTTGACTATATATATTTCTGCTCTGTCACTGTTACATATTTATACGCACCAACATTGATTCAACACACTACAACAGTTGCTTCTGTAATACAGAATAAGATTTTCATTCATTTATGCGTTCGTCACAGGAGCTCTTCTGAGGTGGTTTGTATACTGATGACCAGCGGGAATAGAGTGAGGAGACCAGAAGAACAACTTTTTTGACTAGAAGCAGTTTCATTAAGCTAAAGTTCTTGTCAAATAGCTATTATGGAATGCTAAGGAGTATAAAGATTCTCATCTTTGACGAAGACAATCGTTAAATTAAATATACACAGACAATCTGGGGCTTCTGTTTAAACAGAAGCAAGGAAGTTTGTCACGTTATGGAATGATCTTTTGGGGGAAGAGGCCCATCCAATTTAAGCTACAGGTTGGGCCTTTCGTTGTTCACTTTACTCTTTTTCAGACCAAGGAAAGGAATGAAACAAAGGTTACTTGAGAGGGGCATAGGTGTCAGTGGAGCTCTTCGTTTAGCCACTGGCTTTACTTTCATCGTCAAAGCCGTGAAGTGGCCTAGAAGCAGAAGTTGCAAAATTTGGGACATCATCGTCCTCCACAAAACAACAAATTAAGCCAAACGACAGCGTACCATTGACTTAAGATCGTTGACCTTGAACTGAAGCCGTCAACGTCTACAGCTAGATTTACTGATATCTTTTGTTCGACCAGGAAAGAAAATGGTGGCAACAGTAGCACCATCATAGAGGAGGAAACGTAGATAGCCCCAAAAAAGGCAATGCATCTGAGCTCCTTCTTCTTGTTGGATTCTTTAAACCAATCAAATTTTTTTTTTTCTTCTCTAAAATGAAAAAGTAACATTCAAGTTAGAATACAAGATCCAGGAGCCACTCTGTGAAGGCTTTCTGTTGCTGTCCATGCAACAATCAGAGAGGATCTGACACTGTCCCAGCCATGAACTCAACTTAGTTACAAGACAATATCATACCATTACCATACAAGTAGATATATGTCATCAAACTTAATGTTTAATATTAATATTGATTAAAGAATATACCCTCAATAATTCTGATGCTTTCGTTTCCGGGCATCCCTATGCATGACGCCGTCCCATTGGGTTTTAAATTACTCTTATATCCTCCTTTCACACTTGTGGTTAACACACCATCGTTATCATAATCTTGTTTCCCTTCCACAGTAGCACCACCAACTGGCCCTTTTCTTTTTGGAAAAAAAAAAAAATTTGGTACCCCTTGTTCAGACAGCTCCGCCTCCTCCTCTTGAAGAATTTCTGTATATATATATATTTATATATATGTAATGACTTCCGGAAATGCATTTAGCAAATTGTTCAGCTCACTGCTGGCCTCAATTGTCGTTGATGCAAAAAAATAATAAGAAGCTTTCATGTTTCAGATATGTAAATTCTAAAAATCTCCCAACAGAAAAATAAAATCAATGATAAAATTAAAGAAATTTTTTGAAAATGAAGCTACTACAATTTCCTAGAACTTTATCAAACATGATCCTGCCATGCCATCCACGGTGGCGTTTGCACCGGAGCTGTTCAAATAAATTAACGAGAAAAAAGAAAGAAAGACAGAAACATGGGAAGAATTGACAATTATAGTCAAACCCATTTGTGGGCGCAGCGCAGCTGAGAGGCCTATTGAGTTTGCAGATTCACCCACTCACCTACCGCACAGCACCTAATATACATGTCCAAAGATAATGGCGGTGAGGAAGAAACAAAGACAACGCTCATCTCATGTCTCGCGCAACACTAACCAAACGCTATCGTTGCGTAACTCAAATAAATTACAACTTAAATTCCATTTCTAAATTCTAAGCAAAACAAAACCCAAAAAACTAGAACACGAGAAATTCAAAAATTTCATCATAAATTTGTCCGACTGCTCGGTGCTGCCCCCTCTTCTCAGTCACAACATAACAGACAATTTTGCCTACATGTTTTTTTTTTTTGGTAGCTTAGTGGATATAAACTAATCCTAAAAGGTTTTTCAAGTGTGCAATTCTCTGATACACACAAAGAAGAAAGAACCCAAGAAGAAAAATTGACACTTTTCGGATTTCCATGTCAACTGGTCACCGATATCAAATATTTACAGTCTCCGGCTGCAACAACAACGAAATCATACTATAAATGCAAACAAGCTGAAAGCCTGTAACTATACTAAAAACGATTCATGATTTTCAAGCAACCAAATTTTAGTGACATTAAGGTACTCAAATTCGGAAATTGTTACAAAATCATCGTACACAAGCTACGAAAAACAAAACACCAACACGTTAACATTTAGAACATTGTACATGACATATCGTAGTTCCAATTTTCTTGGAACAAATTTAGGAGCAGTCCCCGTCTTTCCCTCTGGTTGGAATTTGCCAATTAGCTTAGCGAGAATAATAGCTCACATGAAACCCGGCCCATGTTGCTGCACCAGGTTTATACTCCATATCCAAGCTCACTCCCACCCGGAAGAAGAAAATTGCGCTACAAACACGTAAGGCGCAAGTTAGCCTTTGCCAACCCACCTGCATATAAACACACTCGAGATAACGCCGATACTTCTCTCTTTCTTTCTCTCTCTTGGTCCAACTCTGTCACCCCTTTCCTTGTTCCCTCCTTCTATTCTCTCTCTACAAAATTTCCTTGAACCGAAATCAGAACTTCCTTTTATTTCTGTAGAATATAAATAAATACATTGCTATTTGTTGGGGAATTTTATTGAATATATTTATATCTTTTCTTAGCTCTCTCTCTCCTCTGAGGTTGTAGACGAGAGCTTACCGAAACAGATCCCTCTTCTTCTACTCTCTGCGAATTTGATCGAAAACAAATTCTCTGACATTCCTTTACTCAATTTCTTATTTTTCACAAACTTCCTCAAACCCTCTATTTGTCTGTCTGTTCTGAACTTCTACTTGCTTCGTACGTGGTATTTTGCCATTTGCTCTGTTTCTCGGAATTTATTCCGAATTAGGGTTTATGAGCTATTCCTGGTCTCAGGTCTTCGCTATGAAAATTGCGGGGTTTTGCTAGTTTGAATTTTGATCCAAGTTGCGACTTTATTTAATGCGGTGATTATATCCTGTGAAAATGATAATCAAGCGGAACCTGAAAACCCAAATGCCGAGTCTGAAACGTTGCAAACTCGGTGACTCGGTCGGGGATGACGATGACACCTCTGCTGCTCGGAAGAAGAGGAGGACTAACGGGTATTACCCCTTGAATCTTCTCGGCGATGTCGCTGCTGGCATAATCCCTGTGAGCTTTCATGGTTTGCTGAGTGCTGGTGTATCTGAGAAGGGCTTTTCTGCATCGTGGTGCACCGAAGTTTCGTGTTCCCCTGGTGAAGTGGAGTCGAAGTCCAAGGGTGAGAACTCTGTCAGAGCAAAGATAAATCGGCCTGCAGAGGTTTCACGGCCACCGCTCGTGAGGACGTCAAGAGGTAGAGTTCAGGTACTCCCTTCACGTTTTAACGACTCCGTTATCGAGAACTGGAAGAAAGAGACTAAGACCAGCGTGCGTGATTATAGTTTTGATGAGGAATTTGAATGTAAAAAGGAGAAATTTAGTTTTAAGACACCAAAGTCATACAATCAAAATTTAAAGAAAGGGAGAAACGATGAGAAAATTGGGTTCAAGTCTCGCAAATACTCGACATTGTTTGAAGAAGAGCCAAGAGAGGATGGGCGTGTCCGGTATAAGAATTTTGATGTTAGGAAGTATTCAACTCCACGTACTACACTTGCTTCAATGCGTGAGCAATCAGTTGAAGATGAGAAAGGCCGATTTATAGATATAGAGGAAGTTGATTTAACCGGCAGGGACAGGTTTCCAAAGAAGAATGACAAGAAGAAAGATGGACTATATGGACCAGAAGACTTCTATGCAGGTGATATAGTGTGGGCCAAAGCAGGGAAGAGGGAGCCTTTTTGGCCAGCCATCGTTATTGATCCAATGTCTCAGGCACCTGAGCTGGTTCTGAGGTCTTGTATAGCAGATGCAGCGTGTGTGATGTTTCTTGGGTACTCTGGGAATGAAAACCAAAGGGTATGAATTGCTTCCCATATGCAGCTTTTTGCTATTTAACCATCTGAACTGTTGGAGAAAACGGCCATTTATTGTGTTTTGATGATACCGAGCAGGACTTTGCGTGGGTTAAGCATGGGATGATTTTTCCATTTATAGATTATGTAGACAGGTACGCCATTGCTTCTTTTTTTTTAATATTTACTTAAATCCTTTAAATCTACTACCTTTTTTTTTTTTTTTCTTAAAAGACACAATTTATGCTTACTGCTTGAGCATAATATTACTTGATTTAGGTTTCAGGGGCAGACTGAATTGAGTTACTATAAGTCATGTGATTTCCAAATGGCAATAGAGGAGGCATTTTTGGCAGATCAGGGATTTACGGAGAAGTTGATTGCAGATATAAATACAGCAGCTGGTAACACAGGTTATGATGAAACTATTTTAAAAAGTTTTCTGGAGGCCCCTGGTTCAAACCAAGACGCAGGCTATCACTTTCTGAATCAGGTAAATCAGTTAACAGGGTCCTCTGTGTTTCTCCAGCCCATTCTCCCTACTCCACAGAAGTAGAGGATTGAGGAACCCACCTGAAGCTGACTCAAGCTTAATGGTTTATCTACATTTATATTTTCAATTCCTCTATGCAGGACCTATTTGATAGGAAAAAAGACATGCGACCCTGTGAAGCCTGTGGAATGGACCTTTCTTTCAAAATGTCAAAGAAAATGAAGGATTCGGCACCTGGTGGCCAATTTCTTTGTAAAACATGTGCCAGGGTTTGTACAACTTGCCTTGTTTTGCCCACAATTTAAATACAAGTTTCGTGATGAAACATTTTTATTAAAGTTTTGTATTTGTTTTGGAATTGTATGCCTTCCACTCCTTGGATTCAAAACTTTCATCTTTTTGGCAGTTAACAAAATCAAAACATTATTGTGGCATATGCAAGAAAATTTGGAATCATTCGGATAGTGGAAGTTGGGTGAGTTAATCAACCCGCTCCCCCCTCTCTAAAAGAAATAAAATAAAATCAAAGACAATGGCTTTGTAGCGTTAAGCCTTTCCCTTTTGGTATGGTTCCTCTTATGTAGGTACGATGTGATGGATGTAAGGTGTGGGTGCATGCAGAATGTGACAAAATTTCCAGCAACCTTTTTAAGGTTTGTTTATCTCACTTGATATCCGAATATTGTCTTTTTCTGTCAAGAGACATTCTGGTTTTGCTTGGCTGATTTATCTTCTGTTCTGTAGAATCTTGGAGGCACTGATTATTACTGCCCTACTTGCAAAGCAAAGTTTGATTTTGAATTATCTGATTCAGAAAAGTCACAGCCAAAAGTGAAGTAAGTCTATTCCTTTAATCCCTCACCTCTCCTCTCCCTTTGTCCCTTAGCCAAATTATTTGCTGTAAAGTTTTCATAAGGCCTATCCCAAGGTGCTGGGTTTAAGCTTAGCAACTGATTATTGGTTTATATCCGTTTTACAATTTATATTTCTAACAACAATGGAGGCTCTGAAACAGATTGAACAAAAACAGTGGGCAGCACAATGGGCAGCTAGTTCTGCCAAACAAGGTCACGGTTCTCTGCAATGGTGTGGAAGGCATATATTTTCCAAGCTTTCACTTGTAAGACAAATTCCTTCACAACTCTTGCATGGATTTTCCATATCTTCAGTGTGGTGATTAATTCTTTATGTTTCTATTGATTTAATTATTTACCCCTTATAAATGATCTGATCTTGCTTCTCATATAAACTTCAGGTTTTAATTAAAGAATTTATGAATATCCTTGTTGGTTTATACGGATTATTTCAGTTAGAAACATTTAGCCTTTTATTTGTCCTTCTTAATTAATGAAGAGTCTCTCTTCGGAGGCAACAAATCTATGTCTATAGTTGCAATAAATAATGGGAATCAGCATGCCCTAAAATTGGAGAATGAATGATATTCGCATGATATTTGCAACCATCAAGCAATGTGATCAAAGTGGTAACAGATTATTCCCCTCGGTAGAAGATCTTGGATTTGAATCTTGCCGAGGTGCTTGGTGGTGCTATACCTGGGCACCTATGCATGGGTAACGCTGGGCCTCAAGGAGTTTACTTCTGTAGTGAAAAGTGATTTTCCAGTATCCCCTTCCAAGTATTGGGCCCAAAGCTCCCAGCAGGCCTATTGGGTACCACCCCCAGTTAACTCATTTTGTTCACCAGAAAAAAAGAAAAATATCCACAGCACGCTTGGTATCATTTTCTACATAATCTTGAATATGTTATGCGAGATGGGCTTTTGAGGGAAATATCTTAATTTTTCTTCTTGCTTTTTGTGTTTGATGGATTAAAAAAGTAAGACAGGACTACTTACTGACTTTTCATGCTCTAAACTGATTGATGTTAATTTTGACTGTGATGTTGTTATTGCCTATTCTTCTTCATTTGGGTTAATGATGCAAAGAAATTTTTTTATGTTTTCGCATTTTTCTCTCCTCCAGAGTTGTGTGCAAGTGTGGATTTTGTGGGACAGAAAAGCAAGCCCTTAGTGAATGGGAACGGCACACTGGTTCCAAATCAAGAAATTGGAGAACAAGTATTAGGGTGAAAGGCTCCATGCTGCCACTGGAACAATGGGTTTGTACATGAATGTGTTATGTTATATTGGCGCATAAACCTCCTCATCTCCTTGTCCTGAATGTGTGCTATAACTGGTTACTCAGATATAATATGACTGTTTAAATATCTTCATTTTCATTTAAAATTTGTAATTCAGTGTGATACATTTAATATACTTGGTGGCTTGCCATATTATGGGTGTAGTATTATATTCTACCAATTAGTATTGTTAATTAAAATATTTTGATCTTACAGTTTAGGTTTGAATTTGATTATACCTCTATTCACCTTTTTTCCCCTTGTCTTTTTAATGGGTGTAGTCTAGAGTGTTAAAACACTAATGATACTGACCTTTTGTAAAAACTCTAGGAACTTTGTAGTAGTGGTCTCTTGTTTTGTTTGAATGATCGGAGACACTTGAAAGAGAAATTTGGGTTAGACATGTGTGGACTGCATGGGACTTAGGAATTTAGATTACTAGATTTAGGTATGTTGTCTTCTATCATGAAACTTCTGGCATAAGAAAGGGATATGGTACTATATGTACCTAATGTGATGTTTCATTTGACCTCTCAGATGCTGCAGTTGGCTGAATTCCATGCCAATGCCCTAGTTTCTGTCAAACCTAAAAAACCTTCTTCAAAAGAAAGGAAGCAGAAGTTGCTAACATTTTTGCAAGGTGACTTTTTCCCTCCTTCCTTTTGTATATAACTTTACACTATGTTGAGGTTTTCCAAGTGAATTTACAAGTGACAATAATAAAAAAACAATTTTCTCTGACAGAGAAGTATGAACCTGTTTATGCAAAGTGGACAACAGAACGGTGTGCTGTATGTAGATGGGTTGAAGATTGGGATTACAACAAAATTATCATTTGCAATAGGTATAAGATCTCAATTTACTATGTGATGATTCATTTTATGTTCAGACCATAAATACTTAAGAGTTTAGATCAAATTGAGAAGCATAGACTTTGTGGTTTATGTACTTTTACCATATATGATGACTTATATTGCAATTTACATTTATATATTTTTTTAGGTGCCAAATAGCTGTTCATCAAGAGTGCTATGGCGCAAGAAACGTTCGGGATTTTACATCATGGGTTTGTAAAGCTTGTGAAACACCTGACATCAAGCGTGAGTGTTGTCTTTGTCCTGTAAAAGGTATGTTTTCTGATATTTGAAATTTATCAGATATAAATTGGTCATTTTTTAATTTGTTTGGTGGTTCTATGGATCCAGATCCATTTGACTTGTCTTTTGTGGAACTTCCCCTGCTTTAATTATTCAACCTTGTATGGACAAATAATATTTTATCCTTCTTGGCTGAGAATATTTTGCACTCTTTTGACAATCATCTTGAAGGTTTAAATTATTTGTGTGAAGCTTTGGTAATTTGTTTTGATCTTGTCAATGCCATTTGATGTTATCTTATTGTCTTTACTATCTCGGCTGCTCAGGTGGAGCTCTAAAGCCAACTGATATTGACCCATTATGGGTTCATGTCACTTGTGCTTGGTTTCGACCAGAAGTCTCTTTTGCTAGTGATGAAAAGATGGAGCCTGCTCTGGGTATTCTGAGTATTCCGTCAAACTCTTTTGTGAAGGTGGGTATCTTCTATGGTTAACCTTACTTTATTGCTGTTCACAGAGTCTAAAATCTTCTTTAATTGAATTTCAGATTTGTGTAATTTGTAAGCAAATTCATGGTTCTTGTACACAATGTTGCAAGTGTTCTACTTATTTCCATGCCATGTGTGCATCAAGGGCAGGGTACCGAATGGAGGTGAGGTTTCGTTCAGATTTTACTGGTTTGCATAATTGTTGTTGACATCGTATAATTTGTACTTTCTATGCAAGATAAAGTTATCTCCATAACCGTTGACCTTTACAGAACATGACCTTAACTGACAATTATGATTTTACTATAATAAAAGTGCAGTCATCACACTACTAGATTGACAAGTAGATATTATCTTCTGTATACTACTTTACTTATCATTTCCATTTCCTAATTTATGAGCTACAATTCCAATCTGACTCTTCATATAAAAACTCGAAGTTCAAGTAGCAACTGCTTTCAATTATACAATTTATAAATGTTTCAAGAATTTGTTATGTTATGTTAGAATATAGTTTGTAATACAAGAACGTAGTACTTTAATGACAATGCACAAATTGTACATGCTATTCATCTGAACAACTTAAAAAATTATACCATAATGAAAGAATTATATGAAAGTATAGGTTGGCATATGCATTACAAATCATGTGCAATGGAATCTGTGGAAGTGGCTTGCCAAAAAAAGAACGATTGATATGTTATAAACTACAATATGTAAATGAAATCTGATGCTAGTATATAGTCCTTAACCTAGTATTCTTGCATATCATGATAGGCTGGAAGTGGATAAGTTGCATTTATTCTTGTGTACAAGTCATGATTTTTGGCAATATGTTATTGAATTTTCGCATCTCCTATAATGCAGCTACATTGCACGGAAAAAAATGGTAAACAGACAACCAAAATGGTTTCTTATTGTGCTTACCACAGGTATGGAATCCTCACTTCCAACAAAGGGAAGAAATTCCTTTGTCCCTTTCTACTGTTTTTGAAACAGAGTTTGCTTTTTCTTTGACTACTTCTAGTCTGTCAGGAATTGCAAATATATGGTTATGCCTGAAAGTCATCTAATTCATAAAAAACGTATTTAAAGTTCAGTTTTATTGTTGGCCTTTATCTTAATCCTATCTGTGATTCGTGCAGGGCTCCAAATCCAGATACTGTTTTGATTATACAAACCCCTCTTGGGGTTATTTCGGCCAAAAGCCTTCTCCAAAATAAGAAAAAATCTGGGTCAAGGTTAATTTCATCTAATAGAATAAAGCCAGAAGATACTCCTCCGGTAGGTGACACTGGGGAAGAGCCATTCTCCGCCGCTAGGTGCCGCATCTTTCAAAGAACGAATCCTAGCAAAAAGGTATTCTGGAGGAAACTTTTTCCATGTTGATGAAAGTTCAAAAGTAATATTCGTGGTTGAAGTGCTTTTGAGGTTAAACAATTAAATTGTTTCAACTAATGCTCTGCTTCATCAAATGTTCCTGCTGGAACTTGTATTGGAGGTGTTGGGAAAATAATTAATAGCATGCTTATTTATTTATTTACTGGCTTGACAGAATCAATTGCTTCGTGTCTATGTTCATCATTTACATCTCGTTTTCCAGTCTTGCATTAGATATTTCCTTTGTATTTTTATACGGTTCTTGTAAAATGCTAAAACTTTTTTTTTTTTTTTTTCCCTGCTTCCTAGAGAGCAGCAGATGAAGCCGTTGCTCATCGAGTGAAGGGTCACTGCCATCATCCTTTAGATGCAATACGGAGTTTAAATGCTTACAGAGTAAATCTTATCCTTTTTAAAGAAATGCAAAATTTCCCATTCCTTTCTAGTTTAATTCAAGTTCTAAAAACAACTGGTTGTCTCTTAAACTGAAACAGGTGGTAGAGGAAGAAGAAGAAGCTCAGACATTTTCTTCTTTTAGGGAACGTCTTTACCACTTACAGGTAATTTTTCTCTTTCTTCTGCATCTTTTTGATTTCTTTTTGGGCTTTTGAGAATAACTCTTTATATTTTGGGTAAATGTGAATGATCTCAGAGAACCGAAAATGAGCGGATTTGCTTTGGGAGGTCAGGTATACACGGATGGGGCCTTTTTGCGCGCAGGAATATTCAAGAAGGAGAAATGGTATGGATTTGTCAATTGATCCTTAAGTTTTTTCCTTATGGCAATAGCGAGCGTGATTTATTTTATAAGCAGGTTCTTGAATATCGTGGGGAACAAGTGAGACGCAGCATTGCAGATCTAAGGGAGGCACGTTACAGATTAGAAGGCAAAGACTGCTACGTGAGTTTATTCTATTCGTCCCCACTTTTGCCGTTGAGAATGGTATTTGATCGATGACACTAATTCCTTATTTTTCTGCAGCTATTTAAGATAAGTGAAGAAGTGGTAGTAGATGCCACCGATAAAGGAAATATAGCACGGCTAATCAATCATTCTGTGAGTCGAGTCAATCTAATCTCAAGTTAGTTATCGTTTCGTTACTGGTATTCATACAAGTTGGTCATCTCTCTTCTTGCTTCATGTTAATACATACAGTGTGCTCCCAATTGCTATGCAAGGATCATGAGCGTGGGTGATGACGAGAGCCGGATTGTACTCATTGCTAAGACTAACGTACCGGCCGGTGATGAACTAACGTATTTCTCTGCTCCTTTCTCTGTCTATCACTTTCTTTCTTTCTTTCTTTCAGTTGATGAAGTTGGTTGCATCTGGCAGGTATGACTACTTGTTTGATCCAGATGAGCCTGATGAATTCAAGGTTCCTTGTTTATGTAAAGCTCCAACTTGCAGGAAATTCATGAATTGAAGATTTATACAAGATTACGCCCTATTGTTTCTCCGCAAGGAGCACTAACTAACCCATCCATCCCCGTGCTGGCGGGAATCTCAACAGTTATACCAAACTTGTACTTTTAATCAACTCAAAAGAAGAAAAGGAAAAAGAAAGCCATAATTTTGTGTTTGTTTCCCATCAACTTGAGTGCTTTTGAGTTTTGTTTTACTTAGACAGACAGACTTTTCGTGGAAGCCAAAGCCTCAAAAGCCATAGGTTTAGCTTTTGGCATCTCTGTAAATGTTTACTTTATTTTTCTTAATTAAATGCTAACCCATTTCTTCCTACTTGGCACAAGAAAACGATGACAGTTGTAATAATATCATTAGATTCAAGGACCGCAAAACCCAGTATCTCTGCCTTTTTACGTTGTGGATTCTTCTTCGCCATGAAATGAAATTGACATTGGTATTCAGCAAACTATGTTAAAGCAGTTTACAGTAAAGAGCCAGCCATTCATCGATACACATAAAACAAGGAGAAGAAGCAAGAATCGGTTAAGTAGACAGACACACAAGAAATGAGTAAGATTATTGTTTACCTGTTTTATCGAGTATCTGCCATAAAGGTCCAGCACCTTCTTTCCCTCTCATCTTCTGTATGCTGCCAACGGTTTGGGAACCAGAGTCGGTAGATCTATCTCAGGTTGCGAGGAAAGTTGCAGCATTTATTTCTGAACGGCCAACAGTTTTTGCTTTCGGTTCTTCACTTGTTTGGTATTGGTCGTCCAAGGATCTTCCGTACCCTCCTTATAAAATCGCTTTTTGCCTTAAAAAAGTTATATGCTACTTCCACTTTGCTTTTTATTTTTTAACATACGCAACCTTTTTATAAGGTGGTGTACCCATTCAACAACTTATACATGGATCTATAAATTTTTTACATTAATCATTAATAAATAATTACAAGGAGGAGTTTTTCAAGGACAGACCGTTACAGCAATAAATAAATAAAATTGTTAAAAAGATCTAGAACTAGTTGTATGCACAAAAGTCCCCGAAAACAGGAGAGCTGATCCATTAACCCCACGGAGAACAAACAACCTCGGATAGCATCAAATATCAGTTCTTGAAGTGCATTTCTCGCAATATCAATAGTTTGATTCAATGGATCGTCAAGATTCCTTGTTACATCACCTGATACAAGTTTAGCTGCAGGAAGAGACTTCAAAGGGCTTAACTTTTATTTATTTATTTATTTTGCTAAAACTCTCCACTAGCATTGAAGGCCATAATTTATATTGAATTTTATTTTTACTCAAAAAGCCACTCCTTATCACCTGACTATGCGTGATTCAAATAATCCTCTATTGTACGGTACAACGTGACATAAATGTATGGGAAAATCGTTGGAACACAATCTTAAAGAGGAGAGGACACTGCCGCCATAAAGGCAAACTGTTAAGGGTAATCTTGTCACGTGGTTCCCAATTATCCCAAGTCATCCCCGAGTCTCATTAGCGCCGATAAACAAAATTGCCTCCCGGAACTCTTTGATTTTTCTGCCGCTCTTCTACACTTCCTTTTCTTCCGCATTTATCCCCAGCCGACCCACTGTTGCTCAAATATCTATCTATTGGGCTGTCCCGTAAATTTGGTCTTATTCGATCCCTATCTCATACTAGACCCGCTCATCCCACCCCGATCCATTTTCCGATTGTGTTTTCCGGTCTCATCCGGCATCTGTTTGGGTCGTAGCTTGCTTGTTTCAGCGCCTTCTGGGTAGAGAGTCTCACATCGGTATTCGTTCTAAGCTTTCTCAATCAGGAACTGAAGTTTTCAGTGTTAGGGTTCTGGTGGCTGGTTCGAGAACTGAATTGCATCGAAAATTAGGGTTCCACTTTCTGGAGTTAAGGGTTCGGAATATGCTGCAGTTTTAGTACTAGCGTTCCGATTCTGGTTTTAGTGATCGGTTCCCCGTGACTTCCCCAAATAAGGTTTTGAGTTTGCTTTCGCGATGCCGCGAAGTTCAAAGCACAAATCGAGTAAACATAGTTCTAGAGATACGAGGGAGTACTCTGACTCGGAAAAAGATTCTGGCTTGAAGGATCGGAAGAGTAAGGAGGAGAGTGTAACGAAGGTTTCCAAGGATTCAAGCTTGAGTGAGAAACGGAAACTTGATTCAAAAGATGTGAAGGACTTGCATGACTCTGGGAACGGAGACTATTCTGACGAGTATGGTTCCTCTAAGCGGCGGAAGGAGCGGAACAATGATGGAGTGGGAGATAGGTGGAACGGCGGTGAGGATGATCGAGGAGAAGTTTCTAGGAAGTCAAGGTCATCGGGGGATTCAAAAAGTAGGAAAAGAGATGAGAGCACTGGAGTATATGGTGAGTATGAGGAGGTAAAGAAGAGTAGCGGGAAGGCCGAAGGGAAGCATAAGGATTCAGGTAGAAAGGAGAGTAGAGAAGGTGGGGCGGAAAAGGAAAAGAAGTTTAAAGAATGTAGAAGGGAGAGATCGGTTGATAAGGAAGAACAGCGTATGTCCAAACAAGTGTTTGAAAATACTGGTAAGGTAACTGATTGCTCTGCGGTATGTTTATCCCATGATTGGTTTTATACATTTTTTTTTTTTTTTTTCCATTACTGGCGGAAAATGTTATGAACTGAAGCATATTTCACATTTTTTTCAAGAACGACTAGGCGAATTTAAGAGTGAAAAGTAGCTTTCTGTGTTCTATTTCTATCGATCTCAAACTTAGATTTGCGTCCTCCCTCTTCTTGAGAACAAGGGTGAATGATTAGATTATAGTTAGGAAACCATCAGCTGTGCCTGCCTGACGTAAGGAATGCTTATATGACCATCTTCTGTGCTTTAGCCTTATACATCTATTCCTTGGTGACGAGATTTCGTATATCAAATATCATCTTTAAGTTGATATATTCTGGTTGTGTTCAATTCAGTAACTTTATGGTGGTCTTCTTTATATAATAGCGCTCCCTTACCCCATTTCTAATCTCTCTCTCTCCAAATCTGTTAGTTCTCACTGCTTTAATATTCACCAAGTTTAATCAATTTCAATTTTGATGTATAAGTCATTCCTCGCATGTCATACCCTGTAACATTCTGTAAAACTACCTGAATGATTTTATCAGTCTCTATTTAGGTTATAGTTTTCCTTGAACATTTTCTTCCTTTATACTTTCCAATGGGCCCCAACCCTCTCTTTGTCTGGCACTGTTTTTGGTTTGGGGGGCGTTCTACTTGACTTTGATCTCTAATATAGAAACTGGTTGTTTTACAGAATCTAAGGATATCATACTTTTTCAGTCCAACCCAAAATAAAAACTGTAATGTCTTCTATCTTCTTCTGCATAAAATTACTCACATAAGACTAATGTGCGTATAGTACCCATGTACTATTAGTCTGTCTAAAACTCATGTAGAGATAATAATCTTGGCATTTGAAAGTGTTCAAAGATTTTTTTTCCCTTCAACGATTATATCTGTTGCAATCTAATATTAAATGAGGTCTAAATCCAATATGTCAATGGTTTACACTTGCTCCTTGGCTTCAATTGTAAGGATGAAGTGCCACTGTTGAGCTATGTTTAATTAGAAGTTTCTTTAGCGCTTAACAATGTTATTCTGGTTTCAATTTTATTGTTGGTCATGTTGCTTTAAAATGAGGGTCATGTTTTTAGCAGTGCATTTCAAATGAACAGGAATGTTAATCCCACCTTTCTGGAGTAGCCTAGGCTATTTTGAACATATCTAAAGATGATAATTTCATGAAGAAATTGATTTGTTTGTACCACCATGGAATCTTGAACTTACAGCACGACTTAGACTTTATTCATTTCATTTTTTAAATATTATCTATTATCCTATTGAATGTGGATTCTGTAATTTCTATTGCTTAAAAGGAGCTTTGTTTTACTTGTGTATATTGTATGATTTTATGATCTTTGGATATCTTCTTATGGTAAATTGTAGTATGTATGAAATAGAAAGTTTCAGTAAGACGTTGGCAGGTGTCTAGGAGAAGATAGTTAAGTGTTGAAAGAAAGCTATCTTTGTTGATGCATGTTGATGAAATAATTTTGTAAGACTAGAACATCTTCATTTCTTTAGTGTTTTCTGGAATCTAGCTGAGTGAATTAGTGTATTCAACCCAATATTCTCATCACTGTGTATTAGAGAAGAAAGGGTTTTAGATGATGGTTACGTAAATAATTCAACATCAGTCTGTATCAGGATATCAAAAGATATGTTTCTTTCAAAGTTAGAAGGAAATTTAGTTTATATGTTCTTTGTTCTTTTCCTTTCTTATATGTTTTTGTAATTTATGATTAATTTATTTTGTATTTATTTCCTGTTTTTTGGTTGGATCCACATTTGACATATTGGTATACAATGAGATTATATTTCAATGTTGGTGTGCCTCAGCAAGAGACAAATTAATTGCCTTTTTGGGATAAATAGTTTGGTACTGACAAATGTTTTCCATGTTAGATGGTCATTTGGCTACTTGTGGTGAAATGTTGTCACTGCTGACTTGTCAGAAACTAATTGGTTTGATTGACATGGCATATTTATAGTCTTTTTTTTGAGTGAAAAAAGTAGCTGTTCATCAAATGTTAATATGATCGCCTATGGGATTTAAATATTAAAATTTTCTGAGAATATATGGACAGCGATAATGACATGGCAGGATACCATGAGGTTTCTTCTCCCCCATTTCATTTTCATCCTATAAGATATTTGAATTTCCTTAATCCCTCCAAAAGGTTTGGTTTTGCTTATGTTTACTGGATTAAAATTCATCTTTCTGTGCAGTGGATCTTGAACTGTGTTACCCACATTTGAGTTTTGCCATATTCTTTCTTGCAATATTTTAGTTGTGAAAGCTTGCGGTTTAGGAAATCCTCTCCCCCCCCTCCCCCCCAAAAAAAAAAAAATGTAGTTGTCCTTTTGATACCCTCTTCTGTAACACCTTCGTTGTGACGCATGTTATTTCTTGTGATTTGTGGAACTCTACTTTCATTGTTATATGGTAGTTTATTTCAATCTTTACGTTATTGCAGACTTGAAGGCATCAGATGACTTGCGAAGCCCTGAACATGATAGCCAGCTGGAGAGGCGAATGAGGAAGAAGAGGGGTGATTCTGGTGATGCAGATAAGCATCAAGATGACATTGGAGAGAGTTACAATAGACGTATGTCTTCTAGGGATGACATTGGCAAGGATGGAAGGCAGAAGGATGAGAAGCGAAAGGATGAGAAATATAAAGACAAGTATAGGGAAGAGTTGGACAAGGAGAACAAACACAGACATGACAAGCAACGAGATGAGCATCCTACAAAAGAACATACCAGCAATAAATCTGATGATAAGTATACAAGGGAAGAAAAGGATAGTGTAGAATCACGTCGAAAGAGAACTAAGCTTCTAGAGAGTGACCGTGACCGAGACCATAATCGTGCTCGTGATGGGGATAGAGACCATGATTTGGAACCTGGTCGTGATCGTGAGAGGCACCATGGACGTGACCGAGATCGTGATTGTGATGGCATTGATAGGGATCATGATTGTGATAGAGATCGGGATTGGGACTGGGACCGTGATCGAGATCGTGATCGTCACTGCGATCGTGATGGGTCCCATGTTGATGAACAAAGTGGCTGGAACAAAGAGAGTGGGTCAAAGAAAAGAAGTTTGGATGATCATGATGATTATAGTGACACTAAATCTAGAGTTGTCAAGACCCACTACTCTGATGCAGATAAGAAAAGCTTGAACAGTGGCAGAGCTGATTCAGATGCCGACAGGGGAAGATCCCAATCTCGGCGGGCACGTGCTGACTCAACTGGGACTAGCAACAAAAGAAGGTCTTCCCCCACCTCAAATTCACATATTGGCAAAGATGAATATAGGTAATCCTTTTTTTCCTTTTAGAAAGAATAATTTGAGTGGTACAAGTTCTTCTTCAAAATACTTCCTGTGCTATTACCTTCCCAGTTGCATGCTTACCAGATCATATTAGGATTGAAATTTATGGGCTTTAATTTTCATTTTAGTCTAAGGGTATTGCTACTTTTAAGTAGTGTTAAACAATTATTGCAGTTAAACAATTGTCATGAGGAAGCTTAATAATTGATATATTTAATCATGTATGTTCATGGCCAAAAGAAATGTAAAAAT
Organism: Bauhinia variegata; assembly: GCA_022379115.2. Classification (NCBI taxonomy): domain Eukaryota; kingdom Viridiplantae; phylum Streptophyta; class Magnoliopsida; order Fabales; family Fabaceae; genus Bauhinia; species Bauhinia variegata. Next base: position 18,486,984 of record CM039431.1, on the reverse strand, counting down.
TGATTACTTCATGTTTTTTATTTTTTTGTGAATATTACCTTTTTAGTGTGGCCTAAATTTTGCTAACAGAATTGTTATAGATGAGAATTGTTGAAGCTAGAAAAAAGTTTCTAGCTTTGCCAAATTGTGAATAATTTGAACCTGAGTTTGTCGATAACTGTAAACGTGTTGCTTTCTTGATCTATTTTTATGGTGTTTTATTTTTGCTTTGGCTATATGATCTACTTCCTACTGATAGTAATCAGGAATCTTCCATGGACCAAAACAAAAACTGATTCGGAAGTTTGTTATGACATTTATTTCATGGACAATTATAACTGGTTGTCATTTCCCCTTATTTCAGGAATTCGAATTCTGAAGATATCAAGTATAGAGACTCAATAATAGAGCAGAGAACCAAATCCTCTAGAGAAGGGTTCTCTGGGCTATCGGAGAGAAGCTCTAAATACAAATCAATGGAAAAACCAATTAGAATAGATGATGGTCCTGTTGGAGATATGTCAACTGAAAGGTCTTCCAGTTCAAAGGCTTCTCCCATGGCCCGTATGGAAAGATCTCCTTCATCCACTAGCTTTGATCGGAGGTACGTGAATAAAAGTGGAGTTAGGCGGAGTCTTGAAATCGAAGAAACTGGATGGAGGAACAGTAGCGAAGCAAGAGATTTCTCTGCTTCTGAAGATAGACTGGGTCGTGATTTAACACTAGAGAAACCAATGTTCGATGAGTCCTCTCAAGCAGATTCATCTTTTTATGGTAGAACCAGCCAGGGCAATTCATCTTTAGTTCCTCCCCCACCTGGTTTCAGGGGTGGACTAGATAGACCTTTTATGGGTTCTTTAGAGGATGATGGTAGAGACAACAATGCTCGTTACAGGCGAAGTAATGACCCTGGTTTTGGAAGAGGGCATGGCAATTCTTGGAGGGGTGTTCCAAACTGGACTTCACCAGTACCAAATGGATTTGTTCCGTTCCAACATGGTCCAACTCATGGAAGTTTCCAAGCAATGATGCCACAGTTTCCATCTCAACCTCTCTTTGGTGTTAGGCCTCCAATGGAAGTTAACCATGCTGGTATTCCTTACCATATCCCAGATGCTGACAGGTTTCCTGGTCACTTACGCCCACTTGGGTGGCAGAATATGTTGGATGGTACAGGTCCTTCACATTTACATGGATGGGATGGCAATAATGGTGGCTTCAGAGACGATCCTCACATGTATAGTGGCTCTGATTGGGACCGGAACAGGCATTCAAGTAGTCGTGGATGGGAATCTGGTTCTGAGAATTGGAAAGAGCAGAATGGTGATCTGAAGAAGGACTTGCAATCTCCAGCCCACAAAGATGAGTCTGTACCTTCCCAGGTGGATGATGGTTTGCCAGAGCAGACTGTTCAGGTTTCTCAGGATGAACACATTCAGGATGTCTCGTGTGAAAAAACCCCTGAAACAAAAATTTCCCATTTGAGTTCTCCAGCAAAAGTGCCTTTGAAGTCTTTGCCCACAACTACACTTGAGAATGCTTCGACACAAATTGACAGAACTTCTCTTTTCAGCCGTTCCTATCTTTCCAAACTTGACATTTCAGCAGAACTTGCACTTCCAGAGTTATATGAGCAGTGTATGTGTCTGTTGAACGTTGGAAAGGATGCATGTGTTGATGCAGATGCTAGTACAGATCCATATGTTAAGGTAAAGAATCTTTGTAAAGCCTCAAGTATAATTAATTATTTTTTTCCAGAAGGGGGTTGAATCATAGATCAATTATAAAACCTTTGGGGGAAGTATGGCATGAGTGAGACAGTGCTATTTACTCAAATTGAAATTTTCTTGACCAAAAAAATTAGCTGCAATAAATGATGTCTGATGTGTCAATTTCCCCCTCATCTGTTGATTTGACAGAATGACTCAAGAGGTCGACAGAAGTATGGCGTCACGTTATCAAGGTGTGCACCTTTTCCAGCAATTGACACTTCGATCTTCCAGGTAAACAATTTGATGAATTTTCTTTCAGTCTGGTTTTGAGAATGAATTGTTCCTTTGTTGCCTATTTTCCCTTAATTTTTTAACTTCATGCTTATTCTTGCGTTATGCCGAAGTGCTGAAATGTCTAGCTGAACTTTAATAAATGTACTCAACTTGTCATTTTCCTATTATATTTGAAGCACTAAATTCTTGCTAATATAAATGAACATGTTACCCAATTTGCAGAAAGCCATAGACCTTTACAAGAAGCAGAAGATGGAAATGCCAAATGGGAAATTAAGTATTATATCAGCATCCAAACAAATCCAAGTGGATGAGCCAGTTCCAATTCCCTGTGTGGAGAATATGCAGGTTTCTGAAATGGAAAACATGCCTCTGACTACATTAGAGTTGAAGAAAGTTGAAACTACTTCCGCTGCTAAGGAGGATTTGGAGGAGGAACCGGATCAAATCCATATCCTTGGGCAGGATAAGATTCGTGCCCTCCCTGATCCATCTGCTGGACAGGGTTTGGGGGAGAAAGAGGAGAAAATCTTGTCTGAGCAGGCCAATTCAGGGGATGCCATGGAGAATCACTCTGCAGGCAAAAATTCAGCTCAGTTGGCCTCCTCCACTTTGCATAAAGGTGGTGATGACATGGATGGCAAAGCTAAGAGTACTGGTTTTGCCCATTGTGTGGATGAAAAGTTGGGGTCTGGCGATCCATTGGGTGGTCCCTTAATTTTTGAGGATGGTTCTTCCAAAGCTTGTGATGCTTTGATGCCTGGTTCAAATGAGTCTGAGTCGCTAATTTTAAGCCGGATACATCATTCTCCTGAAAGTACACATTGAGACAATTTCTAAATCTTTCATTGCTTTTTTCCGTCAGGTTTTTATTTCCGTTCCCTTTCCTTTTGCTTTTCATTTTCAGCGAGGAAATAAAAGAAAATGCCATGCATGTTCTTTCCGCGCTTCTCATTTCTCCCATTTAGCATATCTGCATGGGTGTGCGGCAGTACTGGGATTTTTTTTTTTTTTTCTTTTTTTATGAAATAACACTAACCATTTTCTTTGATGCTATGGCTCCTTATTTGATTTCCAGAAAAATCTTTTCCAAATTGTGTGGGTGGGGCAGTGTCTCTTCTGAATGGAGAGACAGAGGGATACTATTCTTTATGTTCGCGAGTTGCTCCCTTCTTTTTTCTTATGTGCCGATACTATTTTTCCCTGTTATGCCTTTATTGTTTCATGATTTTCCTATCCGTCAGTTTTCTTCTAGCACCAATTCCTAGCTTTTTTTTTCTTCTGTGCCAAAAACGAACTCATCAATTTTGTTCAAACAGCTTTTTCATTTTTTTAAGTTTTCTTCGGTGCCTTTATTTCACCTTTTCTCTTTGGTTTACCCTTGTGTCTTTGGCTACATCATGTGGTTTGAACTCTTTTTACTAGATTTTTTTTTTAAAAGTTACTCATTTTAATTTCGGCCATGCACTTGCATTGTACATTTCCTGAAAGAAAAAATAGAAGTTCATTGAGCATATATATATATATATATATATAATTTTTTTTTTTTTTGATGAGGTGCATTGAGCATATTTTAATTAAATTTGCATTATGTAAAGTAATTACCATAAAGATATTGTGGCTTTAAACTAACTTCTAAGAACCTTTTTTCTTTTTCAAAAATGTCCTTGCATAAGGTGTAAACCTTCATCTTTTGGATAGATGAAAATCGAAGCATTTGTGCTCATTCCATTTTCTAAACCAAGGGTTTTTAATGAATGGCGTTGCCGGTCAAGAAGCATATCTTCCACTTCCTAGTATATAAGAAGAAAATCTTACTAATATGAAACGTTCAGGACATGTCCGCCTATTTAAACATTATGATACAATCAAGTACATTTATATAGCAAGAATTTCAAAAATCAATTGCTACGATTCGAAGAGAAGAAATGTTACGGTTTTCAACAAGATTAGCTGGAATAGCATTGATATACTAAGCTGAAAATAATCGAAATGAATTCCCGAGTGCGTTGATATTTTTATCCTTCTTGGAAGTAAACTGCCCAGTGTTTGTTGTACTACATCTCCATGTTTTATATATAAATTTTTATCTTAAAAAAAAAAAAACATTATCTTGTGTCAAATGGCATTCGTAGCACGCGGATAGGCGAAAACTACTAATGGGGAAGGTCACTCCGTAATAAAACTACGCATTTATGTACCCAAAAAGTAAATTAAAAACTAAACTCATGAGATGGCAGTGTAAAAATACCCAAGAAATGGAATAACAATCGTAACAACGTATTGATGTTACCATGCCAAATCTTACATTGTTTCTCTAATTAATTAAGACTATGATCCTAACACCAGTGATGCTAACCTTCATACAATTTCGAGATGACAACTTCTTTTCTTCCTTTCCACCTGAACATGTAATCAGAAATATCGGTTCTAGAAAGCCAACAACTCACAAAATTGTAGTTTCTCACATGGCATTTACTTATCGTTACACAATTATTACTACGTAAAAAGCAAATCCACTTCACAGGTCAACTAGAGAAGGAATTTTGAGAAACTCTCTCTCATATCAAACCCTGGCGTTGTAAATCAGCGTAAGTCTTCTTGTTGTATATGTTGCCTTCTTTGTCTTCATATTCTTCTTCTAGATCTGGGCGCCACTTGTTTACTCCTTGTCTTTCTTGTATTTTCTTCCACAGTTCTTTTGCTTCCTGAATCAATGAACGTTTGTATGTCAGAAACGGTAGAAGTCACAAATAGTTACCAGTAACGGATCAAAAACGTTCCTCATGGACCAACGTAGAGCAGCAGACTGCATACATATTTCAAATTTACTGGAAGCTAATTCATTCTGATTCCATGGCGTTTGCCAGAAGTTATCTCGCTAAAATTACCTTCACATTTGAGCGTGTCATATAAAATGTGTTGTTCAGTGAATTGGTTTCATTTGTATATTGCTTAAATAAAAGAATTTTTCAGTGTCAACTTAGCAGAATTGTACAACAATCTATTGCTAATGTAAGATTGCGTCAACATTGGTCATCGCGAGTCACCTTGTGGGACCCCATAATAACTATTGAATAACATGTGTCTGCAGTGAGACACGCTACCATACAGGAAGTTAATCATGCTTGTAAAATATGCTATAAAGCAAGAAACACAAAATGCATACCTCAATCGATGTAATTTCATTGAAGTTCTTCGTATTTGGTATACCAAGGCAGCGCATCCCGTGCTGATGGCGCCATTCTTTAAAATGCCGTTCAAAAGCTCTGCGACCCCAATAACTGTAGTTGCCACATATCTCACATTTGAATTCCTGAAATGCATATTAGAATATTAAATGAACAAATACCGCAAACCAGAAAGAGTCAATATGACAAATCCCTAATGTTCCTCTCAATACAAGGCGTGGGTTGTCCAATGGAAGAAGACACTGCCAAGAGGAAAATTCTTGCAACTTCTAAGTTTTAGAAGCAATCTTTAAAAAAGCATAAGACATACTAAGCCTTAGATATCAAGAATAGAAGAGAATAGTTCAAAACACTTTGAGAGGAGGGGTAAGGATGGTAATTCCAGTTTCCGAAGTGGAAAAATGATAGTACCTGACCAAGACCATGTAGCTTATACAGCCAATAAGGAATCGGCTTTCCATCCCATCCCATTGGCAATTTTAGGGGATTATATATCTGCTGCTCCTCATCTTCACTCTCGGTGTCCTCTTGTATCTCTTCCTGCAAAGGATTATAAAATGCAAGAAGCCACTAGATCAATATTCATCAATATTTATTAGTAAAAAACATTTTTACTGGCTATTTAAATCACTTCAACTCACCTCCCCACGTTCTGCTTCAAGTTCCTCATACGTCAGAGCTTGCTTCTTCACAACATTGTCTTTTGTTTTCGCAATTACCTGTAGAAAACTCAGATAAATATTGAACACCAAAATAAGAAAAACAGAAAGTTTTCTGTAAATCCAAAAATGAGTGATTTGATGCCGATGTTGGATGTGCCAACAAATAAGAAATCAGATTAAGTTCAATAAAAACTACAGAAGATTCTGGCCTCCATCAGTGCAAGTTATTTTGAAAATAAAGAAAGTATGAAGCAACATGTTCTTACATCTTCCAACAAATCACATAGTCTTCTCATTTTGGCCTCCATCAAGGCAATTTCTTTTGAATTTTCTTCTTGTTGTGGACCTGCAGCAGGCCCATTTTTATCTGAACCCCGCGGCCCCTTTGCAAAATGCTTCTTGTCCAATTTCTCAAGAGGTGTATGCTGCATAAGTGGAAAAACCAATTAAATTATTTCAAGTCAAGCTATATTTTGATGGCAACAATCCAACGTTCACAAGAAATGAGTTCCCGTTTTCACATCATCTATCCAACATCTATAAGATTGCAGATATGCTGAAAGAATCCCGATTTTAACAAATGATCCCATCAATCAAAGCATACAGTTACAGTTCATGTCAAGACCCAATTCTCTATACTTAACAGGTAGAATCAGTGCATCCCAAAATAGCAGTGAAATCAAATAAGTTCAATTTTATATTCACATGCTCATTCACTACCTCTTAAATATGCAATAGACTGTGTACGTAGCTAGTAACTACAAGTACTTGAATCTAAATTTCTACCTAAAATCCACACATAAAATGGGAGTAATAGTGCACAGATGGTCCTCCCAACTATATTTTATCCATGCAGGATAATCATGTTTTCTTAAAGCTCTCTGCAAGATACCCTGAATTTTATTTCTCACTCTTAAGAAGTTTAAGCAATTCTTGTAGGTCATGCTGCATAAATATGAGAAATAAATATTAGAATATTAAATGCTTTGACTTCTCCACAAAGATCTGCTAATTTTTTAACTAATTACACTTAATCAGGAAGACTAAAATAGAAAGAGACCTAACAACTATTGATGGAAAGACTTGGTTTCAGAAATTACTGCTAAGATAATCCATGGATTCATTTCACAATTCACATGAAAAACAACAAAGAAAAATGTATCTCGTGGATACATTACCTTTGTAAGGAACAATCGCTCAGCGCGTTGCTGAACACTACCGCCAGTCTTAAGTCCCAATGCGGCCAGTGCCTGCCACACCAAGAAGAAGAAGAAGAAAGAATGATCAACAAAACAAACTTGTAATATAAATAGACAACTAGAGGGATAGAGGGGGACAAGGGATACGTAATTTGTTTACACGAAAATTTAAGATATTATTGTCACTGTAGGAGATATTTCTTAACATCTGATTTTAGAAAGCACCACTGTAAATACAAAATCATGTTATCTTTAAGAACTGTAATACTTCTATCATAAGGTATCTCTGATCTTAGAAAGCACCATTGAACCTCTTCTGCAAAGATAACACTTTTTCATTAAAATGAACAACTTGTCAGAGGATCCATGGGAAAATGTAAAAAGAAGATATCTGAATCCCCGATGCATTAAACATGATGTAAGCTTGGGTGCTCGTTTGGTTAAGGAAGATTTTACACTGTAAGAAGATAAAGCTTCGAATTTATGGGAGGAAACCACTGCCCAACCAGACAAGCACCAAATTACTTTTCATGTCCATCTTTCATTTGAAATATTTAAACTTGTGGCATAAAACGCGGAGCATACAAAAGGTAATACATTTATAGTATCTCGAAGTTGTATATGAAAGTAGGGGTGTAAAATACTACTTCAGAGTTTATCAAGACACATTACTTTAATGGAATAGATTGGAAATACAAAAACAATAAATGAAAATTATATGTCCACAATTTGTCATCTTCATTGCAATAAAAGTGTATTAGACAGAAGGAAATTGATTACCTCCTTTAACTTTTCAGGGCCAACTTCTATCAGTTCTTCAACTGTACTGTAATAATCAAGATCTATTACAGCATGCTCAGCAGGCACATGTCCATTCTCTTGGATGTCGTTCTCCCAGCCTGGTACCTTGCCATTTGCCCAATCTTCTTCAAACTCAGAAACTACCTGCCACAATTCAATCAAAAACCAGTTCCATAAAAGGAGATGACAATCATACACGAGGAAGCCTAAGTGAATATGACATAAACATAAGTCGCACCGTAGCAGTTCCTCCATAATATAATATATATTGAACAAAACAAAGAAATTCCCTAATGAAAGATGAGGCTGAAGATTGAAAGTTGATTATTCTTCTTTCTTTTTTACTGTCAAACTAGCCAATGGAGACACATTCATTTCTTTAAAAGAAATAATGTTAACTAAATAAGTAAATAAAAACCAATCTGTTTAAATAGTTAATGCAAGAAATTTGTTATCAGAAGAGTCCAGATAAGTTCAGAAAGTATAATGTCAGAGACAGTGCCAAATAATGAGAAACAAAATCATCATAGGTTCTTTATTTATAACGTAGTTTACCAACAGTTTCACCTAGACGTAAAAAATATATTGATAGAAAGATCAAGAATATTTTTTGAATATATTAACATAATATGATAATAAACACATCATGGGGAATTTCTAGGGATAAGCTCTGACTTATCTTCAAACCAAATTTGCAAAAATGAAAACTCAACTAAAACTAGTTTAAAGCAAAGCTCCGTTAAGTTTCTGCTCCCTAGTGAAATTTAGGAACAAAGAACGAGAGGGGGAAGTTTCTACCCTCGTAAAGACAGGCTTGAAGTACCACTCAAAATTACAAGAACTTCAAAAGAGTGTGGCCAGACAAAAAAAAAAAAAAAAAAACCACCTTTGAGAAAATACGATCAAGATCTTGCAAGGGTTCAGTCCGCTGAAAGAAGTAAATTAGATACTCTAGAAGACTCTCCATATACTCCCCGTACTGCCTGTAGAAATTTGAATAGCAGGAACTTAGACATTAAAGCAAATAACTTACAAAACTAGAAGGTAAGCAAATGTCAAATTAGCAGTGCAACAGAATTCATGAGTAAGTCTATTCACCTTGTCATTTTCACTTTGCGCGGAACTTTATCTGTTTGTGAGAAAACATCAAGATAAGCAGAGTACTCAATTGGCTCTCCAAATTTGGAATTGATAAACTGATGGTACAATTCATGCAAGTCGAAGTATCGACCGGAAGCTTCCTGAATGAAAGTTCTGAAGGATCAATAACCAGAAAAGTTACAGGATAAGAAAATATCAATGTCAAAAAACGTGTCTTTATTTTTATGAAAGAAAATAATAAACTAAAATCTGAATCAAAATTCATGAAATAACGTTAATTTAATTGTCTTTCAACTATAGCTAAGCTATCCAGTGCTGTAATCATGGTTGCACATAAAGGAGGCGGACACCTCAAAATAAATGTTGACAAAGTGCATCCTGCACACTATCCCGAGTTACGATGACTGAGCACAGACAGCACTAGACTTTCTATGTTCTACAGGACCTTCGTAATGAAAATATAAATTATTTTCTTCAAATAATTGCACCTACTATGTCAGTCTGCCTTAGGCATGCTAACTAGATAACAGAGTAGTCAGAGGAAGACACATACCTCCCCACTAAATTCAATTAGAGGTTCCTCCTTAAGTACTGCTTCAGGCTCCTCACTAGCATCCACAACACGCGCAGCTGGGTGCTTTCTATGATACTCTCGTATCTGCAAGTACCACAATATAACCGATTTATTAAACATGTACAAGCAATTAGGATCAAATAATCGTGAGAACTCAGCTTCACCACATGTTCAGATGCTATTTCTTCTCTAGTACATCCTAACCAGCTTAAAATTCTATTACCTCTTCTATATATACACATGAAAGTGCAAATGGATAAATGTTAAAGAAAAAGTAATTTTGATTGCCCAACTTTTTTGCTTGGTAGCTCGCCTTTTCGAGGTCAAGGATAATCCCAGTTTCACAATAAAATGCAAAATAAAATGACTAATATAAATGTTCTATACGGGCAGAACACATCTTTTTTTATAACTGAAACGCTTCTTTTCATTTTTCCCAATGAAGTTCCTACTTCTATAACCAGGAACAACAAATTACCTCTTTCAATCTATCATAAAAGGCACTAAATACATTTGTTCCGGTTGCAGTTTGACCTCCTAGTGCAGCAATTTCATCCTTCCTTGCAGTGTCTTTATCTTCGTATATCTCAACCTGAGAAACACAAGGAAATCAACTAAGCTCTACCAGTGTTGAGACAAGATAGATTAGGAGTAAATCAAAGTAACATGCGTCTAAAGGTACTGAAAGGGGCTGCTGAAAAAAAAAATGAAGGAAAATAAACCCTAGTTCCGTCCTACTAGTCTGTCTAGAATTTTTTTTCACTGTTTTTGCCCTAACTAAACAGCTAGGTTGGGGATATATTGTATAGATCGTGTTGTAGTAAAGTAATGAGATCTAAAGGAAATTTCAGAAAAGTTGAAGAACAAGCTTACGAGTTTTTCAGTTGTAGAGATAATAGTATCAATCATGTTCCGAACACGGTGACTCTGATACAAGCGGTCCTTGTAGGAGGCGGGCTCATTCTGGAGGTCCTTCACTATGAGCCGCTCGAGCCGCTCCACATCCTCGTGTGCAGCCCGAGTCACCTCCAGCAGCGTCGACGACATTCTCCCTCGCTTAGGGCTTGAATCACCCAAGCTCTAGATTCCCTCTCAGGTTCCCTTTCGACTCTTCCCCGAGAATCGTCGGGAGTGTTTTGGTGCGAAAAGAGGAAGGATGACCAGTAATAATAATACCGCCAAACCGCTCTATATCGAACAAACAGTCATTACGACGTCGTTTTTCTGCCGACTTGTTAAGTGAATCAGTTGCAGCAGATTTCATGAAAATGCGCAAGGCTTGAGAGCATGCCAAGCATGAAAGAGTTTCATCAAATTGAAAGCTGAGCTCTAGTTTCTGAATAGGACTAGGAATTGTTGCTTGTTTGATCAGATCAAGGTAACCTTACATTTTGTCAGATTTTTTTTTTTGTTAAGACTCTTATTATAATATGGGCTTGAATGTCGGCCCAGTAGCTAACTGTTGTTATCTAGCAACAGAAATTGATAAAAGGTAATTTCTTCTGGCGCACACATTCGGTGTGTGTCCAGAAAAACAGGGTGTGGCAGGAGAAATGATTATACAGTTCAAGCCTTTTAAGGTTGATGATGTGATGTTAGAAGGCCCATTCAAAAAAAGTTTCTTTAGCTAAGCGCAGCTTGATGGCAGAGCCAGATAAAAGAACACACTGCTTAAATAAAATAAGATGATTCTATAACTATTGAACTGAAAGCAAGAAAGTTGAATCCAAGTAATAATAAATGGACATAAATAAAATAAGAGTTCCTTTTCAACAACCGAATCTAATATGTTTCATCAATTCAAAAGTGACTTGCCTAATTCCTATATAGGCTATTGCGCTTATCCACTTTTTGCCAATCAAGAATGTCTACTCACTCTTCACAATTTAAGACAAATCAAAAAAATTGAGACTTGTAAGAGTAAAGTCTGCATTTGCTCAAACTAGAGAGGGAAGTACTTGCCCCACCTAAGTTTCCCATCTCCCTTATCATGCATGCGTGTTATTCACTTTCCACGGGGCGTGTCAATTGTCATGTTGACATGACTCTTAGCCTATGATTTTTTGCATTATATTATTAATCCGCACTTATTCTGCTAAATGCTTTATAAATTTGTATTCAATATTTAATAGCATCGTTTATATTAATTATACAAAAAAAAAGAGATAATTTATCACACTTAATTATTTACTATCAAATTAAAAAAAAAGAAGTAATTTTATAGTACCTATTCATTATTTTTTAAGTCATAAGTAAAAAGTTTGAAACTCACTTATCGTACAGAGAAACAGTTAAAGGATAACAAGATAGAAATTGAGAAAGAAAAATTGAAAACCCCAATAACAAGGGAAGGACAAAGAGTGTCCAGAAAAATAAAATATTTAATTAGTATTAACATGTAAACAGTTCCAACTTGTTCAAGTAAAGCAAACAAGTTCTGCCTCGAACCAGGTAAGGCCAATTTTTTAATCTATTGATGTGATTTTAAAAAACTAAAAGACGAATCGATTCATTCGATAATTGCTTAATTAATATTAAATGGACCCTTATGCAGCGTGTGGACAAGAGATCGTTGCAACTGCTGCCTCCAACTAATACACTTCAATAGAATTGGTTACGATGTGTTGTCTCCTTAAAACATAAAGTACTCAAATTAGCATCGTCCACAAAGCAATTGCATGCTAGCGCTACAACGTTAAAATATAAATTAAGTTTGCACGACGATGTAGTCGCACGTTATTATCCATAATTGGCCATTCTCATTCTCATTGTTTCTCTAGATTCTATGGTTCTTTGAATTTTGTGAATTAAAATATGGTACTCTTTTGGCAACCCATGGATTAAATGAAAAAAAGTATTAATAGAGGCGGAATTCACAATATTTGGCATTTGCTCATTTTAATAATGGTGGTATATTTCACCGTTCGCCAAAGAAATACAAGGAAATCTCGCCAGGTGGAGCAGAGATGCTCAACTTATAAGATATAAAATATAATTCAATTACTTTATTGTTGTGATAATTTTTAATCAAACAAGTGTGTGCGTTCTTTTACTCGTGAAATTTCTCTAAATTAAAGAAAACCTAAGCCGGAATATGATGCTCCCTTTAATTCCTTCTATTGATATATTGACTGTTTAATTGAAAATATTCCTTCAATCGAATAGTTAATATGTATAGCTTAATCATCACGCAAATAAGAACCCAATACCATATATATATATTGATGCTTTATTAATCATATATAACGTGAATTGTTTTAATTAGTGTATAAATTGTTCTCGGTAACGACGTGCATTCAACAATTAAAGTTGAGTGGATGTGGAGATTCGAATTATTCACAATCGACTGTACAGTGAAGTTGATTGCGAATAATCTATTTTCGTGGACACAGGGTAGTTTGTAGTTTGGTGCATGTGCAGTACACGTGCATGTAACAAAATATTATCATAAACAGGAATTTGAATTATTCCTCACGCTTGACTCTGTAAAGTAGCTTTTTTATTCTCTATTTATTTTCTTTTTCAGTTGGCGCAGAGCTTTCTGCTTTACAGATAACATTGTCTCAAGACTTGTCAAATTGAGTAATTGCGTTTCGTCTATTCTTGCCTTGCGTATCCTTCTATATAAGTATCGAATTCCCAAATATGCGTCGTATGAATACTGTGTTTTTTTTTTCTTTTTCCATTTTAGGCGTGAAAGCAAATTTTCATTTTTAATTTTTTTTTTCACTTTTATCATGGGATTTTTCTTTGGCACGAAAAAACAAAAGGAAAAACGAAAGTAGAGTCAACAATGAGCTGCGGCTGGAGCCATTGGGCCTAGCAGGGAGAATCTATGGCATGCAGAACCGGACCATCTCTGGCAGCCGCCTCCGCAAGACTGTGGGAATGGCGAGTAGATGAGAGAGAAGGAGAAAGAGAAGGACCACATAACATAAAAATGAATGCTGCTGTGTCGTTTCGGGTTTTAGCGACGTACGATATTATGAGTACTGAGAACGTGTCCCGTCCACGTATGGTCCAGTTGATATGTCCCGCGAAAGGAACATGGAAAGCGTTGAATCTTCTTTGTCGTACTTTAAGTCTCGTCGCTGACGTGACATCATTAAAATAACGTTAAGAGTATCTTTCATATTTAATATTGTTATCAGATACGGGAACGTGGTTCTGAGAACAGCTGTCGCTGCTACGTGGTATTTTGTTGTTGGGGACGATCTTTATACTCACTCTAGTCTTTTTTAATTTGATCTTTCTACATTTCTTTATAGGGTAAGTCAAATTTTTTATTTTTCTCCATATATTTTGGAGATTATATAATAAAGTCACTTTATGGTTCTCAAAATTACATTAATTAGCGTATCAAAACACTAGTATGGTAAAAATGATTTGGAGTTATTTTAATTTTAATTATGCAAAAAATTTATTATCCAAGTTCGCTTCACTCCACAAAGTTCCCTTTAATTTATTTAGTTTTTGTTTTCCCAAGCATAAAGTGATAATGAGAAGTTCTTATAAAATTGGTTGCAAAAAGTGCCCCGACTTATATCCACTTCCGTGTTGAATGATGATGCCGCGGGTGGGTGAACTGGCTGTTTTAGTGCAGTGGTCACTTGGATGACAGATAGCCAGATACTGAAAAAGTAAAAAGAGTTGAAAAACAGATAGATTCGAGTGGAAATACCCGTGTATGTATTCTTATGTTAGGTACACCGGAAAGAGAAAAACAAAAAAGGTAGATGGCAAATTACCATCAAAATTTTAATTTTAATAAATTAAAGATAATTTATCAAAAATAAAATAAAATGATAATATGCAGATAAAAAAAATAACAATTGATGAAATAATGTCACTTTCTTTAATCTTACATATCAAAGGGTTGAGTTTAATGCACTCTAAATTTTCAATGTGAACATTCTTTTCTCTATTTTTTTAGCATGGTGTGTTTTTATATAATTAAAAAAAAATCAAAATGATAAAAGAAAAAAAAACACAAGCGAAATGTGAATGGGCAATTTGGTCCACCACATCTCCTTGATAAGGTTTCAAATTCCAATTCCACGCCCTTAAAAAAGGTGAAAGTGAGTTTGACCTTTCATATGATACAAGGGAAACAAAGCATTTAAGGGGCATAATCCGGTAAACCAAAAAGAATTACTGTTGGCTGCTAAAGAATCTGTTGGCACTTGCTTATTTATCATTATCGCCCCATTCTACTTTTACTCACCCCATTGGCCGCGTATACATTTTCTACGCCACTAAACTTTTCGTCAACCTCACATTCCTCGCTAAAACAATAAAATAACCATTCTTCAAAACGCTGAATATTTTAATACGCTTATCCAACCTGACGGTTAAGATCATTAGTCAGCACAAATCGTCTTCGCCTTGCAAATAGCAAAGATTTATATAGGGGAAAAAAAAAGAAGTAAAATGTTTTTCTAGATTATGAGTTGTGTATGCTGAAAGGGGAAAAGTATTGGAAAGGGAAATATAATAATAAATAATCCATAGATTTTGTTAATTTACTGTGGTTAGCATTCCATTTGCTTCAGGTTCGTAACCGAGTCTGGTGGAAGGGAGTGCGGGTGCGGTAGGGAGCACGAGGCGGCTTGTTTGAGAAAAACCAATAGTCTGTCCATAGGGTGGGACCCACTCGGAGCGGCTGTCGCGTGCCGCATTGGGTCGCTTACACGTGGCACGCTGAGGAATCCTGAATTTTGTCAACGAAAAATTAGCAAGGGTAATTTACACACGACCTAGTGGTCCCCACCCTTTATCTTCTCTCACTTTTTTTTTTTTTTCCTCTACAAAACAAAAAATGAAATGAAATTATGAAATCGGATACACTCCGGTTTCACTCTATAAAACCAACCGTAGTATGCCTCTTCGACCAGGGAACCTCCAAAAAACAGAGGATTCAGGGCCGCGCTATTCTGTATTCCTATCAATTTTTTGACACAATATCGCTCTCCTCTGGCTATCTCAATGGTTTGCTTTTGGTGGTGCTTCTCCCACATCTCGCGCGAACAAGGCTATTTCAGCTCTAGCCTTCCGTGAATAATTTCTCTGCGTCAAATGTTGAGCTTTCCTTCGAATCTATTATCCTCCTCGTCCGTGTGAATAATCATTTCTGACGTGAAAGCAGCTTCATTTGGTGTGGACTAAATCCAAATCATCATTGCCTGTGAATAATACACCCAGATCTGTTGTGTTTCAACTAAAATACCGAAAATTATCCTAGAACCGGGTGAAAATTCATCTGGGCACTCTTTTAAGTTTTAAAATATCTCTACCCTTTTTCTATCTTTCTCAAATTTCTAGAGAAGCCTGCTGTTTGATAGCCGTCAGAACACTAGTATTTGATACAGATAAAAGCTCCGTAACGCAAATTTCCCAAATATAAAGTCACCGCCTAATAATCAACAGAAAAGTTTTCGAATTTGGGGAAACCATGTCCAGCTCCACTTCTACTTCGTTTCTACATCATCCCTTCCGCTCTTCACGTGCTCTCCCTGCCTTAAACAATCCCCAACTCAATGTACGTCCTGCAAACAACCTCAGCAGCAGATTTACTGTGTGTTCTTCTGCAAAGAAATCATATGTGGTGGACAAGATATTTTTCGGGACCCGTTTGCGTTCAGGTAGATCGCCCGGATCCGAAAGGATCCATATTTGGCAAACGGACGGTCCGGGTCGTTCGCCGAAGCTCAGGGTGGTTGTTCGGTCCGCATTGTCAGCAGTGCCAGAGAAGCCGCTTGGTCTATATGATCCAGCTTTCGATAAGGACTCTTGTGGAGTAGGATTTGTAGCGGAATTATCCGGCGAAAGCAGTCGCAAAACGGCAAGCATCGTTTTTTCATTTTGATATATATATATATATATATATATATATATATATATATATATATATATATATATATATATATATATATATATATATATTTATGACTGTGAAGATGAATCGTGATATTTTGTTATTGCAGGTTACTGATGCTTTGGAGATGTTGGTTCGCATGACCCACAGGGGAGCCTGTGGATGTGAAGCCAACACTGGAGATGGAGCTGGAATTCTTGTGGCTCTTCCCCACGAGTTCTACAAGGAGGCATGTTTTCTGAATATCTTATATTTTCTTTTCTTTTTCTTTTTAAGTTTATTTTTACTTTCAGTTTCACTCATAACCTGTTGCTTTTATTCTTCTCAATTATTCATATTTCCATCTACGATTTTTAATTTTTTTTAATGACTCCTAAATTCTAAGCTATTTGCCCCTTTTTTTTTTTTTTGGTTTTGCTACTATCCGTCCATTAAATTTCATTTTCAATTGCTTAAGAATTATAATATAATAGTAAAATATTATTTTATCCTTAAAAAGGAGGCGAATAATTTTTTTTTTCTTGGTCAGATCACTATAAATTAATTTTTTATTTTTTAAATTGATTTTCCTCGTCACATTTCTATCCATTTTTCTTAATAATCCTAATAAGAAGGCCTCGATCGCTAAAGAACTCTCAAGAGTACTCACTGTAATCCTTATTGCAGGTGGTTAAGGATGTGGGATTTGAGCTTCCAGCAGCTGGGGAATATGCTGTTGGCATGTTTTTCTTGCCTACATCAGAGAGCCGTAGGGAAGAAGGCAAAGCTGCATTTAGAAAGGTAAATGTTACGGATATTTAAAACTAGTCTGTGTTACACTAAACAAGAGCTAGAACTGTTTCATCATGTATTCTGAGAACGCAACATGCCTTGTCAGAGAAGAGAAGTTCTTTCTTTTATTGGCTTGTATCTGGCCAAGGCATTTATTTTACAAGTCAAGTGATATTTTCTTTTGGTAAATGTACTTTGGTTGTGCTTGAAGGTTGCGGAATCACTTGGGCATTCTGTTCTTGGTTGGCGTCCTGTGGCCACAGATAACTCAGGGTTGGGCAAATCGGCCCTGCAGACGGAACCAGTGATCGAGCAGGTTTTCCTTACTCCTAGTCCTCGATCAAACGTTGATTTGGAAAGACAGGTACGTTCATTTGACATGGGTGGCTGGACTATAAGATATAAACTAAACGTAAACTCTTTGTAAGGAAATAAATAACTCATGAAATGTTACCTTCAGGCATTCTCAAATCCTGGCAACAGATGAATTTGTTGAATCATTTTCTATGATTTAAGTGGGATTTGAATAGCATTCTGATATGCTTAATGCACATCTGTTTTTTTTTTTTTGGCAGATGTACATCTTAAGAAAGGTTGCCATGGTTGCTATTAAATCTGCATTAAACCTCCAAGACAATGACATTTCAGATTTTTATATTTGTTCACTTTCATCAAGGTGTGTTCTCAAGAAGCAAAATCATATCTTTGGGAACAGAAATACGAGTATTGCTTACATCTAACCCTTTTCTTATATCACTCTTTTATTCTATTTGTGCAGGACTGTTGTTTACAAAGGTCAGTTAACACCAGCACAATTGAAGGATTACTATTTTGCAGACCTTGGCAATGAAAGGTTTACGAGCTACATGGCCCTGGTAAATATATTACCCATTAACTTATCTTTTTTCTCCACTAACTCTATACTCCAACAAACAGCATGGGAACAACCAGTAACTGAAGAGATGCAAGGTTGAGGAATGACTTCTGAGGCATTGAGGTTTGAATGATGTCTTAAGTTCTTCCGCTTCCTTGATTAATATTTGAATTTGGATGGATGCTGGTTTGGATTCTATGGGTGAGTTGGTAAGAAAGTTCATTATCAAGACAATCATGTTTGCAGAAATTTCTGCTGATGCTTTCTGTGGTTAGTGAGTCTGGAGGAAATTTTCATTCAAGTGGTGGAGCAAAAACTATTTTGGTGAAAAAGGGATAGGATTTCCGAATTTGGTACTGGCACTTCAGTATATGCTTATATTGAAGTGTTGTGAAGAAAACTTCGCTCATTCATTTGTTTTTGGCATCGGTTTATATTATATTTAGAAAGAGTTGACTACACAGACAATGACAAATTGGCCTACTGAACATTTTGCAGATACACTCACGATTTTCTACAAACACTTTTCCTAGCTGGGAACGTGCTCAGCCTATGCGTGTATTGGGCCACAATGGAGAAATCAACACCCTCAGAGGCAATGTTAACTGGTATGGCTTGAACAATTGTGTTCTATTGTTACTTAGAGCCTATAATATACAGGTGTATGTGTCAGCATGTAATTTTCTGGCGCCCGTTGATATGGACTACCAGGTGTTTGCTTTTAGTGAACCATATTGCAAAATTTCAGTAAACTGTGCAAGCTTGATGCCAGTTGATTTTGAAATGGGTGTAACATGTAGTGTGATGCCAGATGTTACTCATTGCGATATCAAGTGAGGTAACATATGTGAACTATATTGCTTTATGTTTTGTAGGATGAAAGCACGCGAGGGTCTACTGAAATGCAAGGAGCTTGGTCTATCAGAAAATGAGTTAAAGAAGCTTCTGCCTATCGTCAATGCAAATTCATCTGATTCAGGTGAATTTTCATTTCATATTCTTTTTTTCTGTATGCAAAAATATGTTCATAAATCATAACAGAGAGCTTCAAGCAAATTTTTATCTGCCTGTTCTTCCGTAAATCATGGAAATATGGAAGTGGTTGTGAGCAATGTGAGTGTCTATAATTTTTTCCGGTTTTTCTTCTTCAGGAGCTTTTGATGGCGTCCTTGAGTTTTTGCTTCAATCTGGAAGAAGCCTTCCTGAAGCTGTTATGATGATGATTCCTGAAGCATGGCAAAATGACAAAAGCATAGATCCTCAACGCAGAGCATTTTATGAGTATTTCTCAGCTTTGATGGAGCCGTGGGATGGGCCAGCTCTCATATCATGTAAATTACTTGGACTCCATGAAATTACCTTCTTTAACATGTCTTTTTTTTTTTTTGGTTTTTTTACTAATTTAATTTTACGACAGTTACGGATGGTCACTATCTCGGAGCCACATTGGATAGGAATGGACTACGACCTGGCCGTTTCTATGTAACCCACAGTGGACGAGTTGTAATGGCCAGTGAAGTTGGGGTTGTAGATATTCCTCCTGAAGATGTGTGTAGGAAAGGAAGACTAAACCCTGGCATGATGCTTCTCGTCGATTTTGAGAAACACATTGTTGTAAATGATGAAGCCTTGAAGGAACAGTATTCTTTAGCAAGGCCTTACGGGGAATGGCTCAAAAGGCAGAAAATTGAACTCAAAGACATAGTTGAATCTGTTCATGAATCTGAAAGAGTGCCACCGGCCATATCAGGAGTGGTGCCAGTAAGTACACAATCCATATGAACTTCTGAGAAAGTACTTGTAGTATTTCTTACCTTGTGTCCTCCATTAATCTCAGGCTTCTAGTGATGACACGAATGTGGAAAATATGGGAATTCATGGTTTACTGGCTCCTTTGAAAGCTTTCGGGTATATAACATCCATCTTGAATAAGCTCTTCATTTTATCCATTTTATTTAGGAAGAAATTGGTTTTTATATTCTGCTCTGCTCATGCAGTTATACAGTTGAATCCCTGGAAATGTTATTACTGCCCATGGCAAAAGATGGAGTAGAAGCCCTTGGATCAATGGGAAATGATACTCCATTAGCTGTCATGTCTAACAGGGAAAAGCTTACCTTTGAGTACTTCAAGCAAATGTTTGCTCAAGTAACAAACCCACCGATTGATCCTATTAGAGAGAAGATAGTCACTTCCATGGAATGTATGATTGGTCCAGAGGGTGACCTCACAGAGACCACTGAGGAACAATGTCATCGCCTTTCACTAAAAGGTCCCCTTTTATCAATTGAACAAATGGAAGCCATTAAAAAGATGAACTATAGGGGATGGCAAAGCAAAGTTATAGATATTACTTACTCTAGGGACAGTGGTCAGAGAGGATTGGAGGAAGCTTTGGACAGAATTTGTGCGGAAGCACACGATGCAATTAGTGAGGGCTATACCACACTTGTGCTGTCTGATAGAGGTAATATGCTATGCTACTAGGTTAAGATTTCTTCATTTATTTGGATAAAGATACTATTTGAAATGTTCTTCTATTTAATCTGTTTGCATCCGGGTTTAAATCTGTAGCCTTCTCAAGGAAGCGTGTTGCTGTGAGCTCCCTTTTGGCTGTTGGTGCTGTCCATCAACATCTAGTCAAAACACTTGAGCGCACTAGAGTTGCCTTAATAATAGAATCTGCTGAGCCTCGTGAAGTGCACCATTTCTGCACACTTTTTGGTTTTGGTGCTGATGCCATATGCCCTTACTTGGCTATTGAGGCAATTTGGCGACTGCAGGTAGATGGAAAGATTCCGCCTAAAGAAAGTGGAGAATTCCACTCAAAAGATGAGCTGGTTAAAAAATACTTCAAAGCAAGTAACTATGGAATGATGAAGGTTCTTGCCAAGATGGGAATATCAACTTTGGCTTCTTACAAAGGTGCTCAGATTTTTGAAGCTCTGGGTCTTTCATCAGAAGTGATTCAAAGGTGCTTTGCTGGAACTCCAAGTCGGGTTGAGGGTGCAACATTTGAGATGCTTGCTCATGATTCTCTTCAACTGCATGAGTTAGCATTCCCTTCACGGGTTTTCGCTCCTGGAAGTGCAGAAGCTATGGCACTGCCAAATCCTGGGGATTATCATTGGAGAAAAGGAGGTGAAATTCACCTTAATGATCCACTTGCAATAGCTAAGCTTCAAGAGGCTTCCAGAACTAACAGCATAGCTGCCTATAAACAGTACTCCAAGATTATTCATGAACTGAATAAGGCTTGCAATTTGCGTGGGCTTCTGAAGTTTAAAGAGGCAGCAGTCAAAATCTCCCTGGATGAAGTGGAGCCTGCTAGTGAGATAGTTAAACGGTTTTGCACTGGGGCCATGAGTTATGGGTCTATCTCATTGGAGGCACACACAACCCTGGCAATTGCTATGAATAAGCTAGGAGGAAAATCCAACACAGGTTGGTTTCCCTCCGCGCCGTCCCCCCCCCCCCCCCCCCCCAAAACCAAAAAAAAAAAAAAAATTTTGAAATAATTAAGTTAAATGTCTATCCAACTCTTTCTTCAAGTGTGGAAAATCTCTTAGGGCTAACTTATCTCACGCTTAAGTTTCTTCTAGATGAAGTTTGTCCCCCCTCAATTTCTGTATTCTTTTAATGACTTAAATCATGCAAATTTCTCCACAGGAGAGGGAGGTGAGCAACCATCTCGAATGGAACCTCTTCCTGATGGTTCAATGAACCCCAAAAGGAGCGCCATCAAGCAGGTTGCTAGTGGGAGATTTGGAGTTTCTAGTTACTATCTTACAAATGCTGATGAACTGCAGATAAAGATGGCCCAGGTAATTGTCAAATCAGACATTTGAGTGCTTGTCTATTTTTTATATACCAAGTTTCATTCACTGATTGCTGGCCTCTGCATCCTTGTTGGAGTGAGGTTACCTTGTTCATAAATATTCATTCATTATCCATGACAGATTATGCTGTGACTGCAGGGCACCTCTGATTGCCCTTAGTCGTTCATAGATACCTACAAATGGCCTTTGTTTTCTGACGTGACTTTTGGTGGGGTCAATTTAAAAGTGAAGTTTTATTTGTTTAATTTATTAGAGCACTAAATTTTTAACTCATGTCCGACTCAGGGAGCAAAGCCTGGTGAAGGAGGTGAACTTCCTGGTCACAAGGTTGTAGGAGATATTGCCGTTACCAGGAATTCAACTGCTGGGGTAGGGCTTATCAGTCCACCTCCACATCATGATATTTATTCCATTGAAGACCTTGCCCAGTTAATTCATGATTTAAAGGTATGTCCATATATAAATTTTATTACTCTAACTTGAATATTGTTTTTGAACTTCTCTATTGCTTAACTCCTTTTCGATTAAATGCAGAACGCAAACCCTGCTGCTCGCATCAGTGTGAAGCTAGTGTCTGAAGCTGGAGTGGGTGTTATTGCTAGTGGAGTTGTTAAAGGTCATGCGGATCACGTATTGATCTCAGGTCATGATGGAGGTACAGGAGCATCTAGATGGACTGGCATAAAGAATGCTGGGCTCCCCTGGGAACTTGGCTTGGCTGAGACCCATCAGACTTTGGTTGCTAATGACCTTCGTGGTCGTACAGTTCTCCAGACTGATGGGCAACTCAAGACTGGAAGAGATGTGGCCATAGCTGCACTTCTTGGGGCAGAAGAATATGGCTTCAGTACAGCTCCACTCATCACTCTTGGCTGCATCATGATGCGGAAGTGCCATAAGAATACCTGTCCTGTTGGCATTGCCACACAAGATCCAGTATTGAGAGAGAAGTTTGCTGGGGAACCTGAGCATGTCATCAACTTCTTTTTTATGGTGGCAGAAGAGATGAGGGAAATTATGTCTCAACTGGGGTTTCGTACTGTTAATGAGATGATTGGCCGTTCAGATATGCTTGAGGTGGATGAAGAAGTGACTAAGAGCAATAGAAAATTGGAGAACATTAACCTTTCTCTATTGCTCAAACCTGCAGCTGAACTTCGGCCGGAAGCTGCTCAGTACTGTGTGCAGAAACAAGATCATGGCCTGGACATGGCTTTGGACAATAAACTTATAAGTCTGTCCAGTCCTGCTTTAGAAAAGGGTCTTCCTGTATATATTGAAAGTCCAATCTGTAATGTAAATCGTGCTGTGGGAACCATGTTTAGCCATGAGGTGACTAAACGGTATCGCTTAGCTGGTCTTCCAACTGACACCATCCATGTAAAATTTAATGGAAGTGCAGGTCAGAGCTTTGGTGCATTCCTTTGCCCTGGAATCACTTTGGAACTTGAAGGCGATGGGAACGACTATGTTGGTAAAGGATTATCAGGTGGCAAGATTGTAGTATATCCTCCAAAGGGAAGCAACTTTGACCCTAAGGAAAATATTGTGATAGGTAACGTGGCATTGTATGGAGCCACAGGTGGCGAGGCATATTTTAACGGGATGGCAGCAGAAAGATTTTGTGTACGTAATTCTGGGGCCAAGGCAGTTGTAGAAGGTGTTGGTGACCATGGCTGTGAATACATGACTGGAGGAACTGTTGTTGTGCTTGGAAAAACTGGTAGAAATTTCGCTGCCGGTATGAGTGGTGGCATTGCATATATTCTTGATTTGGATGGAAAATTCCATACTAGGTGCAATCCTGAGCTTGTAGATCTGGATAAAGTTGAAGAGGAAGAAGATATTATGACTCTCAGAATGTTGATACAGCAACATCAACGTAACACAAATAGTGTGCTTTCAAAAGAAGTGCTTGCAAACTTCGAGAATCTTCTGCCTAAATTTATCAAGGTTTTCCCTAGAGAGTATAAACGTGTTCTTGCAATTAGGAAGGAGGCTGAGGAGCAAGATGAAACAGAAGTAAAGGAGAAAGATGCTTTTGAAGAGCCTAAGAAACTAACTGCTATTTCTTTGAATGAGAAACCAAATCAGGTAATTCTAAGCATTTTTTTTTTTGGTTTTATTGAGAGTAATTTGACGTAAAAATAAATCTGAGCAGACTTGGAGGATGTTAGTACTTCGTGCACTGTGTAAATTTAGTTAGCTAATGTCTTCGAACATGTGCAGAAGGCAGAACAGGCTGAAACTCCCAAGAGACCCAGTCGAGTTGCAGATGCAGTTAAGCATAGAGGTTTTATTTCTTATGAGCGTGAGGGGATTCAGTACAGGGATCCTGAGGTTCGCATGAGTGATTGGAAAGAAGTGATGGAGGAGACAAGGCCTGGTCCTCTCTTAAAGACCCAGTCAGCCCGTTGCATGGACTGTGGTACTCCTTTCTGTCATCAGGTGTGCATGGTCACTTCTACAGAGTTCGTTTCTTAAATTCAACATTTCTTTAGTTCGATCCATGTTTTAAATATATATATACACATATTATATTTGCAGGAAAATACTGGATGTCCTCTTGGAAATAAAATACCAGAATTTAATGAGTTAGTACACCAAAATAGATGGCGTGAAGCATTGGAGCGGCTTCTTGAGACAAATAACTTTCCAGAGTTCACTGGTCGGGTGTGCCCAGCACCTTGCGAAGGCGCTTGTGTCCTTGGCATTATTGAAAATCCCGTGTCCATTAAGAGCATTGAATGTGCTATTATAGAAAAGGCTTTTGAGGAGGGTTGGATGGTTCCGCGACCTCCAGCCAAAAGAACTGGGTATGCCTTCTTTTTTTTTGGACCCCTTTTTAAGTGTCAGTTCAATTTCATTTTCTTATTGGTAAGTTAATAAATGAATGTCTTCATTGATACAGAAAAAGGGTTGCCATTGTTGGAAGTGGACCATCAGGGTTGGCTGCTGCTGATCAGCTAAACAAAATGGGCCATACAGTAACTGTGTACGAGAGAGCTGATAGGATTGGAGGGCTTATGATGTATGGTGTTCCCAACATGAAAACTGACAAAGTTGATATTGTTCAAAGGCGGGTCAACCTCATGGTTCAGGAAGGAGTCAACTTTGTGGCAAATGCTAACGTCGGGAATGATCCTTTATACTCTCTTGACCGGCTTCGAGAGGAAAATGATGTTATTATTCTAGCTGTAGGAGCCACAAAACCAAGGTGAGATATGTTACAGGAGCCCCCGTATGTTGTATCTGTCATAAGTTCAATTTTCTTGAAATTAGAATATCTATACTAGAAAACGTTAATGAAGGATTCTTATGCTTGAAATAAACCGTTTAAACTTTTAATTTTAATTTTTTTTTTTTACAGGGACCTTTCTGTACCTGGAAGGGAGTTGTCAGGAGTTCATTTTGCCATGGAGTTTCTTCATGCAAACACTAAAAGTTTGCTCGATAGCAATCTCGGGGATGGCAAGTACATTTCTGCAAAGGGAAAGAAAGTTGTGGTCATTGGTGGTGGTGACACTGGCACAGATTGCATAGGGACATCAATTCGGCATGGATGTAGTAGCATCATAAACTTGGAGTTTCTCCCTCAGCCACCACCAACTCGTGCCCCAGGCAATCCTTGGCCACAGGTTAAATCTATTATTTTTCTAAAATATCCAATAGCTTTAAAAGTTGAAAGTTTTGTCATTATTAGGTTAACGGTGCTTTTGAAGGCGTCGTGTCTTACTGGTTTGCATATGAATATCTTTGTTTAACCCATGAGTATTCGCGGAATGCAGTGGCCTCGTATTTTCCGCGTAGATTATGGGCACCAAGAAGCTGCGGCTAAGTTTGGCAAAGATCCAAGATCTTACGAGGTTCTTACCAAGCGGTTTGTGGGAGATGAGAATGGAGCGGTGAAAGGACTCGAAGTGGTACGCGTGCGCTGGGAGAAGGATGAAACTGGCAAGTTTGAATTCAAGGAAATTGAGGGCAGCGAGGAGATGATCGAGGCTGACCTCGTATTACTGGCCATGGGGTTCCTTGGCCCTGAGCCTGTAAGTATCCCATATACTAATTGTTTGGGTGCCAAAGCTAGTTTCCAAACTTGGTTTTAATTAAAGTTTAACATGTTTTGGTGGTTTGGTCTTACAGACAATTGCAGAGAAGTTGGGGTTGGAGCGAGACAAGAGGTCGAACTTTATGGCAGATTATGGGCGGTTCTCGACCAGTGTGAATGGGGTGTTTGCAGCTGGTGATTGTAGGCGCGGGCAGTCACTGGTGGTGTGGGCTATCTCGGAGGGACGGCAAGCTGCTGCACAAGTTGACAAGTACCTCAGAGAGGAAGAGAGAGAGCTCAATAATATTGAGAACCAGGACGAACTTCTCAAGAGGCAGGAGGACCTCAAGAGGCAAGAGGGCGGCAGCAAATACACAGTTATGACAGAGTTAAAGTGATTTTTCATCTCATACAATTACCGTGCAGATTGACTACAGGAGGACTTTTGTTGGTTTATTTACCATAGGCATATTCTTGGCTGGTAGGGGCAAAATAAAGGAGAATAATAGATCTAGTATATCAAAAGGGTATGTTTCTCTTCTATCGGTGGAGTATAAGGTTATTTGCATATTGAATCTTAAGTTTATAGTTTTTTTCTTGTTGGAAAGGTTAGCTATTTCTAGTTAATGAATGATATGTACAGTACAGTTGGTTTTCTTGTGATTTAGTTTACATGGAGAAATTGTTGTTCTATCTTTACAAGAGAGACTTAAAAAATGTTCCACGCTACCTGCAAGTACACGTGGAGAAGAATGTCGTAGCCGAGTGGCACTAACATTCTATGGAATATGCAGCCCTCCCTAATCTTGTAGAATCCGAGATCCCCGAAAAAAGATGTTGATGAGCAAGGCAAAGAGGGCGAAGAAGATGGTGTTGATGTCGAGATCTGTGAGTTGGGATTTTCATTTTTATTAAGGTTAGCCCTGTTCAATTTATGCCTTGTAGAATTGAAATGTGTCTTGTTTATCTGCAAATGGCTGTTTATTCTTTCTTCAAATTAGTTAGGAAGAAGATAAAAAATGAAGTTCGGAATCTCGGATCCCATTCCCATTCCCATTTGTTAGCTAATACTATACTATAATATTAGCAACACAAACACCAATTAGTCCACGGCATGGTGACAGATTCTGCTCGTTCTCTCGTTTTAAGTGGTCCATCAAGTAAGAACAAGGACAGCGACTGGTCCCGGATACAGAGTGTGTGGAAGTTACAACAAATAGGATTTTTAGGTTGTGGGGTTAGAAATTATGGGGTGTGCCTGAATGAATAAATTGGGCTTCTCCTCTCAAGTTAATCGGTCATCAGCCGAATTGTACATGAAACTTTGATGGAGCTCCGACTGGGTAGTTACAGTCACGGGAGCAAGTAGTTTGTCTCCAGAAATCGTGTGTTTATTTGGCATGCTTTCTTTATTGGTATTCTATGGAGTATTACATATCCATATCTCTACTGTCCGGTGTTATTTAATTCAGAACTTGTCTAAGGGATATGATTTAGTTGTCCAATTTATCATGTAGCGAGCACTGCACCATACATTTTGATATTCGTGAGTTATACGAATGAGTAGAGTGGAAATGCCCTTAACAAATATGGGCGGGATCCAAGTACAAGAATGCCAATGCATCTCTTTCATTTTATTATACCATGACAACGTTGACATTAAATAAATGTAAGTTATATGGATGTCTGTCTTGTCCATGGTAAGGAAAGCGAGTTCGGAAAGCAACTGCTGTGAATGAGATATTTTCTTCTGCGTCCACCTTCATACAACAACGAACGCCAAACCAGAAATATCAGTGAGGAGAGAGAAATTGTTCGAGCTCCCAACATGACACGCAACACAACTACAACTACACTCAACACGTGGCCCCTCCAAACCAATCAAATGGATCTTCCCCTCCGCCAGCAACAAAAGCAAAACTACGGCAACGAAAGCAAACGCTGTGACGCCACGTACCTGCTAGGCCTAGACTACTACCAAACCCAATGGCCCCACCCCCACCATATCTTTTACCCAATCTGATGATCACACCCTCCACGTATCTTGCGGCCTCATCTCCGCCGTCCACGTCTCTGTTACAAAAATCCAAGTCAGTGGTCCATAGATGCCCATGTGTAACTAGATCCAACCCCGTGATCAATTCGACGACTCTGATTCACGCCTTTAAAACTCGTAATCAATTCCGCTTTAAATTTGAGGGCCGCCGTTTTCCCTTTGTTTTAAGCTATTCGTTTACTTCGGTGTCATAATCATACATGCAGAGCAAAGAGGGCTATGAAGGAGCTGAAAGGCCACCCTCCGGCGACCGGCGATCTCCATAAAATGGCTCCGGGTTCCAAAGCGCTGTACCGTCAGCCTCTCACCAAAGTGAAGAATGCTCGCCTGAGGAGGCTCAGAATCCGGCGACGCAAATACACGTGTGAAGCCAAGATCCACGTCGCTGTCACTGCCGGGGACCTCGAGAATTCCTCCGGGCAGGAGAAAAATAATAGTCATCTTGATAACAAGGAAAGAGAGATTCATGACGCAACGCAGATAACGTTATCGTTAACGTCGGAGAGGAATGATCGGTCAGTATTGCGAAACGACGTTGTTTTGGCGGATTTTGGAGACGAGATAGGTGAAGGAAATGATGATCGGAATGAGTTATCGTACGGTGTGGTATCGGTGATAGGAAGTAGGAAAGAGATGGAAGATGCTGTGAGCATAGAAATGGGGTTCGTAGTCAAAGAGGAAAAGAAGTGTGACTTCTTTGCCGTTTACGACGGTCATGGTGGGTCTCAAGTGGCGAACGAGTGCCGGGAAAGGTTGCACCAGCTGGTGGCGGAAGAGGTGGAAAGGCTTGAAAGTGGTAACAAGGTGGATTGGGAGGCAATAATGGAAGGGTGTTTTAGTAAAATGGACGGAGAGGTGTCAGATGATGCGGCAGCAAGGACTGTGGGTTCCACGGCGGTTGTGGCCTTGGTGGCAGATGACGTGGTGGTTGTGGCCAATTGCGGTGACTCTAGAGCTGTAATGGGGAGAGGAGGTGAAGCCTTGGCCTTGTCTATTGATCATAAGGTATATGTTCGTATTTTATTATGGTTATTTATATATAATCATATCAACTTTATTTTCAATTTTGGTAAACAAAGCCAGCTATCCTAAATTAACTTTTTAATATTTCACTTAATATGAAAATTGCGACCTTATGCAATTTGTTTGCTTACTATATTACTAATACCAAGTTCAAATTAACCACTAGAAAGATGATTTTACATTTAAATATAAGTTGGCTCCTTAAATCCAAGTAAGATAGTGTAAATTGAATGATATTTGATTTTAAGAGATCAATTTTAGTTTTTTTTAAGTTTTTTACTGCACAAAAACAGAACTGATTTTTTTTTTTTTTTCTATATTAGATAAACATCATTCTTTTTAGTTAAGTGATTCATGAGAATATTCAACTAAAGGCAAGTCAATATAGTTTGGAAGCGTACCTCTAAAGTAAAATATCGAAGGTCCATGATGCCAATACAAACAAATTAATATTTCCTTTTTCATGATATTAATCAATTTCTGAAATTAATTGTTCTGTGTCTCCCATATTTATTTTCAAATTTTATTTTTACGACAAAAGATATTTGAGATCCTTAATTATGATTGGAGTACCAAGCATCCATCCATATATGCATCTTTTCTGTTTCGTGTCGTTTTGAGAAATAGCTAGCTTTATTAATTATTCAAGACGATGGGGATAACTAATCAAATATTGGCTACTGTCTGGACAGCCTGACCGGCCTGACGAGTTGACGCGAATCGAAGCTGCCGGTGGTCGGGTCATAAACTGGAATGGCCAACGCGTTCTGGGAGTTCTGGCCACTTCCAGATCCATAGGTTAGTAAGAAAAAAACCATTAACATCTATATTGAACTACGATATATAATGATCATGCCATTCACGTTACAATCCCCTGTTGCTCTGCTATATATCTGCTTGAATTGTTGTTATGACTGTTTCAGACACGGGGCATTTTTAGTAAACTTGGTGGAATGTCATGTTATTTCTTAAGCTTGAAGAAAAGATAGAACTATAATGATACAAATACTCTGTACCGCTGTCCGTCTGCTTTATTTATTCTAACAATTGCTTGTGGCGTGAGCCTGCAATACTCTCTCAGTCAAACTCTTGGATCTGTCCAATTCTATTGAATTAAGTATGGATATGACGGAATTCAAACTTTACGCCCCTGATCTTAGACCATAATAAAATATTGATCCCCAAAGGTCAAACTTGAAGATTAAAAAAAAAAGACTTAAACGTTTGAATATTCTAACAAAATTAATTTGCATGTGATTCTGAGAAATAGAGTTGAGTATATTAGAATCATTTTTATGGTCCAATCTAATAACTTTTAGGTGATCTGAATTCGATGCAGGAGACCGACACCTTCGACCGTATGTGATATCTAAACCAGAAGTGACGGTGACGAGGCGAAGTAACAAAGATGAGTTTCTTATACTCGCAAGTGATGGCTTGTGGGACGTGATCTGCGATGAAGTTGCGTGCCAAGTTGTAAGGAAATGCCTGAGTGGCCAAATTGCAAAACATTCCTCAGAGGTTAGGAATCAAAGCCAGGCTGCCGAGGCGGCAGCCCTTTTGACAGAGCTAGCAATGGCAAAAGGAAGCAAAGATAACACCAGCGTCATTGTAGTTGAGCTAAGGAGCCATAACCTCTAGTCGAGGCCACTCTATTCTTTTACAATTTACATAGATAATATATACTTATTCTTTTGCTTCTGCCCCTTGCAGCTACCATTAGTCTTGTCTCCTACATTGAAATTGCGCACCCTGCTGTATATTCAATCAGGAAATTGAAAGTGGTATGCCAAAACAATCGGGGATCACCACCCTGAATAGAGAAGAGCTCACGCTCTTGCCTCTCATCTCTCTCATATTGCGCTCGTGATCTTGCTTCAGTTTTTCCTTGTATGCTAAAAGGGGCATACTGTAAGTTCAACGTTTCTTTTTTTCGTTGGAGTTCCTTTACCAGGCTTGTTTCTCAAACAATCAAGTCACCAATATTACTTGAACGCGATTTGAAGATTTAGAAACGAATTTGGAGTTATTCTTGTCACTTTAAGTGCAAATGTTCATTAAAGAAAAGGTATAGTTTAATTTGAGGGTGCAATGCAAGACTCTCCCGAGTATGGACACTTCGCTTGCGTTTGAAAAAAGTAGTACTTGCTTTCAGTATTCTGTCACATGGGGTGCACTCAGGGACAGTGAATGTCACGTGCTGTTATTAGAGCAAGTTTGACCGTTGTTTTTATTTTCTTTCTTTCTTTTTTTTTTTTGGTGCAAATTATAGGTCTCATCCTAAAACAAGGTGTAAACAAAAGATTTATTTTTCGTCATACTTATATTGTTTTCATTTATGCATTTTATGAAGAATTAACTCTTTTATGTATTGAATAACTGGATTGTTATCAAAATCAAAAGTTCATTTTTATTGCTTCATTTATACATTTTATGAGGAATTCACTATTTTGGCATATATTGAATAACTCAAATCTTTAATTTTTTAAAATACTAAATTAAAGGTTGATTTTATCCTAATCTTCCAATAAAAACTATTTTGGATGAAGTAATAGAGTCTCAAATAGGACGGTCCAAGCTCTGGTCGAGCAGCGTATGCATATCCGCCCAAAAAGATGTTCCACCAATTTCGCTAAATTGAAGAACGAGGTTTATTTATGTTTTATGATTCCCATTCCAATGCGAGAAAAAACTGAAAGTGCAAGTAATAAATCTTAGAGGGGGTGAATAGGATAATAAAAATTTTCGCAATAAAATTTATATTTTCAGAATCAAGCATAAAAAGATAAGCTTGATTATATGCAACAAAAGCTTAATTTCAGTAATATCAGAGTTTAAGAAAGTTATGAAGTAGTTTATCACAGCATGGGAATTTAGATATTGAATGATAAATATGCTAAAATCAAATAGAGTAAGGAGGAGAAATTGCACAGTGATTTATAGTGGTTCGGTCTATCAAAGACATACGTCCACTCCTCTCAAATCCCCTTGAGAGAGTTAGCTTCACTATCAAGACTGGTTTACTGGCTTCCAGCTACCTTCTACAAATGTACAGTAATCAAGCACAATCAAACAGTAATCAAGCACAACGGCTAAAGCTTGGTTTTACCAGGAGCACCAAGAACCCTTTATAACTCTGACTATGTCTAAACAGACTATGTCTTTCACTTTTACAAGGTTGCAATACACGAAGAAAGGCTAAACAGCCTTCTTGCAAAGATTGTATGAGATGAAGAAATCTAGCACATAAATTGTTGCTTGATTCAACAGATTTTCCAGTAGACTTAAAATGCACAACAGATATTCCAATTGAAGGTGAGGTGCACGACTGAGAAGATAACAAGATGAATATGTGAAAACTCTTTTGATTGTAAGCAAATGAGTATTTTTCGATTTCTCTCTTCTTACTTCCCTTCAAGGCTCTTCTCTACTTTTATAGTGGTCTCAAAATATAGCTGTTGAGACTCATTCAAGTGCAGTATCA
The DNA here is from genome assembly GCA_022379115.2 of Bauhinia variegata. Lineage (NCBI taxonomy): Eukaryota > Viridiplantae > Streptophyta > Magnoliopsida > Fabales > Fabaceae > Bauhinia > Bauhinia variegata. Next base: position 18,454,502 of record CM039431.1, on the reverse strand, counting down.
GACTGTCCACTTTGTATGTAGGTAATCCAGCATGACACGTTTTGCTTGTTGTCTGTTATTGCACAAAAGAGGTAAGCTTTGGTTGGAGAAAAAAGGAAGAGGCCCAACGTCTCTTTCCCTTTGCTGATACCACGTTACCCAAAGCTGCAGAGAATAATTGTGTCTCTTGTTTGCAGTTGATAGTTCCAATATATGTTCTTTTTGCTATCTCTAAAAGTTTCTCTTGCATAGGAGATAGAGATAAAGGTCTGTGGTTCCTTTCTTGACAAGCAACCTTCTGTTTGGAGATTTGCGTTTTGTCTTTTGTGAAAAAGAAACAATGTGACAGAAGAAGGAAATAGGCTTTGTCAAAGCTTACCATTTTTGACTTTGAAAAAGAAAAAGTAGTTGATATATATGGAAACTAATATTCTGGGAACTCATGCAACTACTTTACATGCTGAAACGTGAAAAGAGAATTTGTGGAAATTAATAAACATTGTTTTCAAAATAACAATTTTATATATGTCTGAAAGCCCAATATTAACCAAATATAGTAGGATAAAAATTTTCTATCAACAAAGAATTGTTGCATTAAAACTGAACATATTCAAAAATTATTTTTTTATTATCAAAACCAATAAGAAAATATTTTGGGAGTCCCTTGAGCTAACAAAAACCAAAGATGATATTTTTGAGAAAATTACAAGTATCCTGGTCGTGTTTTCTAAGTTTTGGTGTATGCTTATTTGAGAAAATTACGAGGTATTGTCAACTTTCTGTGACTTAGGGAATAACCATGTTCCTTACTTCAAATGCTTTTGTGTCAGCTCACTTGTTAGACGATGGAATGCAGCTCCTTTGAACGTCGACTAGTTGGTAATGGGTAGATGAAAGCATAAATCGACTTTTTAACCCTCGTGTTTCATGATGAAGTTAGTAATCCAACTGGCAATACCAATTAGAAGAAATATATATACCATTTAAATAATTCAAATGGATGATAAATAATGGGAGAAGATTACGTGTTTTCATTTCGGGTTACAATAATAGATAGCAGCTGCAATGCTTGCTCGAAATGATGATAAGATCTAAAATTGATAAGAATGGTATGAACTTATGCGACAATCACATTTCCTCATTAGAAAATGGTATAAGGATGATGTGAATTTTGATAAGAATTATATTTATCCAACAATGCATCACCATTTGTCAAGTTGCCTTCCCATAATAGGTTGAGTCTCATTGGATTTTTTTTTTTAATTAAAAGGAGCCAAGATGATAAAATAAAAATTTTATGATTTTTATTTTTTATTAACATTAAAATATTTTCATATTTTTATATATGAGCCTAACTTCTATATAAAATTAAAAATTAATAAATATCTTATAGCAAGATTTACATCATAATAAAAATATAATAGATGTGGTAAATTTTGTTCATTAATATTTATTATCATACAATAACAAAAGTTTATTATAGATCCAAAAAATCTGGCTATTTTTCCCATAAAAAATTGGCTACTTTTATCTATTGTAATCTCCACTGAATTTCAAGGAAAAAAATAACATTATAAACACAAGTATTTATAAAGATCTACAAGAGAAAAAAATGTTGAGAAATAACTCACTTTTTTTTAATGTTTTTTCTTAAAAAATTTATGGTAGAACACCTTACAAAGCATCCACTTTTTTTTCCTAGTCAAAAAAAGAAAAAGAAAAAAGTTATTACTTATCTAACTTTTTCTTGAACACGTTTTGTTTTGCTTCATATTTATTAATCAATATAAATATAAAAGCAAAATTGACAATCTGTTTTTTTTTTTTTTTAAGGAGTAAATATATATTTTAAAATTTTTTATTAATTTAATCTCTTATATTTAAAATTTTAATTAATTTTATTTTTTATATTTAAAATTTTAATAATTTCAACTCTCATATTTTAAATTTATTAATTTAATTTTTTATATTTTAAATTTTTTTATTTAAATTTATCAATATTTTTTAAATATAAAAAATTAAATTAATTAAAATTTTAAATATGATCTATCAAAATAAATATTTGCTTATGTTACTGTCAATTAAAAGTTCGGGGGATAACTTTATTACAAGAGTCCAACAATATATCATTACTCTTCAATGATATAATGGAACAAAGAATATTATGAAGATTTTCTGAATTTATCAAAGAATATTATATTACGAAGATTACAGAGAAACTCAAATTAAAAAAAAAAAATCATATATTTGAATTACGACCAACCATATATAAATATGGCTTAGACTCCATTTCCGCCCAGAGAAAGCTGAAGATTGCAGAAGGGAGAGGAACCAGCGACAGAGAAGCTGGAGAGAGTGGTAAAGAGCCCACCTGTTCTTGCTACTCATTCGATAGGGACTTCTTCAGAGAAGAAATTGCAGAGAAGTACACTCTTACTGCCATTAACATCAGGCAAGGGTTCTTTCTCTATCTGCTTTTATGATCGTTGCACTACTCTATCACTGTCCTTTTGTTCATTGCCTCCGCAATAAAACTTTTGAGGTTCTGCCCCAAATTGTGAGCTTATCATTACATTCATTTTACGTGGTCCAATCCTTTAATACGCCTGAGCAGCGGGTCCTGCCTAGTTTTTTCTTTTTCTTATGACATTTTTTCTTGAACCCTAGCGTTTCTACGAGGTTCTGCTCAGAATCACACGACAGGAAAATCAGAAATTTGTGTTTGTGATATAGTAGGCTACGATTTTTTTAAAAAAAAAAAAGAAAAAGAAAAAAACTGTATCGGACCCAGTGTACGATATTAGTTGCTAGTTTAAGCGCTTCAATTAGTAATCTTGTATAATCTGGGGAGCCTTGCCTGATGTTAATCTTGTATAATCTGTATAAAGAAAAAGGGATTTTTTTTCATGCATTTTCTATTATTTTCCTACCAGTGCTTAAGCTTAGTTAGGAAAGGTAATAATTCATTGATTCTTGTTATTGACATATTCTTTGATGCATCTGCTGCTTATCACCCAAAATGCGTCAATCACGCTTCAGTTACCATTCATTGTTCTTGTGCTTATAAACTTTCTATTTGAGCTGGGAATTCTGATTTCATTATGCTTTTATTGATATCCAAGTTATTAGTAGAGATCTTCTACTGATATTTTGATTTCTTTTCCTTGATTACCATTCCATAGAAAAGAAAAAATCAACCGTGTTTTGCTATAAATAGAGCCTTTTGTTTAGAATTTGAATGAATGCTTGTATTTCCCCTTTTTCTTTATACGATGTGTTTTTAAGTCTGTGTTTTTATCTTCAGAACTTATGTAAAGGGAATTAGTTTTTCGTCTATCAATTTGTTATTGAAGTTATTTCTGATAATTAATAAATTATACTTTGTTATGCAGAGGCTGGAGCTGGAGAAGAAAAAGATAATCTATGGAGGGCGGCGCAGGAAGAGGTTTGGAATGCCAGAAGATTATGGATGGGAGGGCGAGTGACTGGAATGGTTTAGAGAAGGAAATTCCCTCCTGTTGCTTGAAGGCCAAGGCTTCTGCCCCCGAGTTAGAGGCAACATGTCATTCTACTGTTGTTTCTGGGTGGTTCTCAGAATCTCAGTCTTGCTCTGGTCGTTATCTATTATTTACATTTTAACTTTTTGCATTTAATTCCCCCCTCCTCCCCCAATCCCAAAGAATCTCTGTCGTGTCATTCTATTGTAGTATGTACTATGTAGGCCTGCTCTCTGTCTCATTGATGTCTATAATTCATTGATTTCTTTCTCCCTGTCTCGTATATTACAGGGGAATGTAATAAAGTGGTTTATTTTAACAACCCAATGTGGCCAGGTATGCCTTCCTCGTCCATCTGCATATGGCATATTTACCATTCACTTCTTGCTAGTGTAGCCTTCTGACCAATGGACCTGAAGAGTTTTTGCTCCTTCCAGCTGTTGGATGGCCTGGAATAGAAATCTTATCTAAAATGCACATATTCTGCTTCTTTTAATGGCCTTCATGATTGTTGTTAGTTGTAAGATTTAAAAACCATTGAACCATATAGAGAAGGCCGAATGAAGAATAAAAGTCCGGGTATGGAACTCAGCAATTACTTGTGACCAATGAAGCTAGCCCAAATATTGATGTTAAGTCATGTTTTTCTTGTTATTGTGTCAAACATTTTGAAGAAGCAATACTTTAAGATGCAGTCATTTTCATCTTCTTTCTAAACAACAAAAATGCTTATCCAATAATATTGTTTTATAGAAAAATGGGAAAAAAAAAATTGCTGAATTTGCATCTTTCTTTGTATAACTACTGCTGATGGTTTTGGTGCCTTTCATTAGGAGAAGCCCATTCAATCAAAGTAGAAAAAAAATTGTACAAGGAAAAGTCCGAGTACCAAGAGGTCTTGGTTTTTGAGGTTTGGCACCCTTCCTTTACAAGATGGTAATCTCTAATGTTTGCTCATACTTTCTTGAGTGGTTTAACACTCGTCTATTTGGTGTACAGTCATCATCATATGGGAAAGTACTTGCTCTTGACGGGATTGTTCAGTTGACAGAGAAGGATGAATGTGCTTACCAGGAGATGATTACTCATCTTCCTCTGTGTTCAATTCCATCCCCTAAAACGGTAATGTCATTCAACCTGATCATCATTGTACTAAATTCCAGTTAGTTACCTTTTCTGCTTTATATATATTGTAGTTACTGTACTTTTAATTTGTGAGGTGGACTTGAATACATGAGCTTGGTCATGCTGCCATGTTAAAAAAAGTTGAGCTTTTGGGTTGCGTTGGCAATATGGAGTGTTTTACTTTTCCTTGGGAATTTGGTTAGGGGTTAGCAGGAAAGCTATGGTATTTCGTAACTCCTTTCATTGCAGGAAGTGCCCACTAATAAAATCCTTTTTTTAAATAAAAGAAAAATATTTGTAGATTGATTTGGTCTTCATGCATGATTGAATCTGAGTGCCTGCTTTTATGAAGTGCCAATTCAGTAGGATTCCAGAGCATGTTTGCCTTATGATCACCAATAGATGTCAAGTGCTGGTGCTTTTGGTTTCAATTTTAAAACTTATTTCCTTATCACTTAGAGAAATGAGAGTGCAAAGTTTGCAACAATACTTCCTTTGGTTTTTTTCAGTATAACAATCAATTCATATTCCTGTTTTCTCATATAACATTTCTTATATTGCTATCAACTTTGTATAGAAACGTTGGTTACAGTTCTTGTTTGCATTGCTCTCTAAAAATAGTAAGATGCAAAGTGTATGGTACATATTGAAAATGTAAATGTAAATTTACTCCATTCACTTTTTATGATGGATATTTACTCCAGTGTATGGTATTCACTAAATGCTTTTTATATTGTTGATTCAGGTTCTGGTTGTTGGTGGTGGAGATGGTGGGGTTCTGAGAGAAATATGTCGCCACAGCTCTGTGGAGCATATTGATATCTGTGAGATTGACAAGATGGTTATTGATGTGAGTGATGGTTGATTTTAGTCATTCGTTTGTTAACCTTCTTTTTTTTTTTTTTTTTTTACTAGAAGAACTCATTGCCCTGGTTTTATTTTAGGTTTCTAGGCAATTTTTCCCAGAATTAGCTGTTGGGTTTGAAGATCCTCGTGTACACCTCCATGTTGGTGATGGTATCAATTATCTTATCTCCTAGTCTTTTTTTTTTTTAGTTTGTTGAATTGCCAATGCTGCATCTTATATTTCCAGAATTGCAAATTATAGGGTTTCTATAGTTTAAATTTATCTTCGTTTGGTCTTGTTTACCTAACTTTTGCAGCTGTTGAATTTCTTCATCAAGCACCTGAAGGGAAGTATGATGCCATCATTGTGGATTCGTCAGATCCTGTGGGTATGTCATATCATTATAATATGTTTCACCCAGTACCTTCAATAATGGCATACGTAATAGTGTAAATAAAAACTGAACTCTAGACATAAACTAAATTGTTGAATATGAAAGATATATTGTTAGATGTGTGTTATGTTTGAGGTGGAATCACAATTTTTCTTCAGTTAGGTGGAAGTGGAACTCTAGATATATGGGGTTCCCTTGAGCTTTTGAGATACATTCTACTGCTTACTAAAGATATTCTTTGCATATTCAATGTCGAACTTCAAATTTATGAGGAATTCTTTTGTCGCAAATCTTATGTTGATTGATAGAATAATTTATATTTTGCTGTCCTTAGTGGTTGACTGTCTGCTTACATCTATTCTGGCTGTGGATTTCTTAAATTATTTGTTACTGAATTAAATTCAAAATCACCCACCCAGAAAAAAAAAAAAAAAAAAAAATTTACAGTTGAATTCCAACTATTTAGTGTTGATATACTTTTAAGAGGAAAAGGACTAGAGATTAAGAATTAAGATTCTTCTTTCATAGTCTATATATTATCAGTCACTCACAGCATCTCTTTTATGATTTAGGTCCAGCTCAGGAACTCGTAGAGAAGCCATTTTTTGAGACAATAGCTAGGGCATTAAGGTCCGGTGGAGTTCTTTGTAATATGGCAGAAAGCATGTGGCTTCATACGCACCTTATTGAAGAAATGATCTCCATATGCCGTCAAATATTCAAAGGTTCCGTACATTATGCATGGGCAAGTGTTCCAACATATCCAAGGTAAAATACATTTTTAAGACTAGTGTTCGTTTTTGCTTTAAACTTTTGGTGATATAATATTCTATATTTACTCTCTTTTTTTCTTAAAAAAAAAACTCATTTAACAGATTGAGTGTTTCCGCTAGGACGGACTTAACTTTCTGGGTTTTGTCTATGCCTGTATAAGTACTAGTGTGTTTCAAGGTTGATAATGATAGATTTTTCACTTTAGCTTCATAAGAGGATTGAATCTGTTATACAATCAGATTTAATGTTTTGAAAGTCCAGGTTTGTGTTTATCTTATAGGGCTGGCATTTAAGGATAGAGGAGGTACCAAATCATTAGTCCCTTCAAGCCAGATTGATGTTTTCGATTTAGTAGTTTGACATAATGTTTTATCTAAGTAAAGTAAAAATGGTTTGGATCTTTCTTTGAACTCCATAATAATAGGTGATATCCGTTTTATTCCCTTCCCACCATTGGCATGCAGTGGTGTGATAGGCTTTGTTCTCTGCTCAACGGAGGGGCCACCTGTTGATTTTGTAAACCCCATCAACCCCATTGAGAAGGTGGAAGGAGCTATCAAGCACAAAAGAGAACTTAGGTTCTACAACTCACAGGTAAATTTATGGTCCATAAATCTTTATCGGTTTTACTTGTTTAGTCATCTTCTGCAAAGATTACTAACTAAATCTATGTCCTTGGTGAATATTGGGACCAGAGAGGGGCACTGCATACCATTACCATACTCTAAACTAACGATGTGCTTTTTTCCTGCAGATGCACTCTGCTGCTTTTGCCTTGCCAGCATTTTTGAAGAGCAAGGTTGGCTTGCTCCGTGACGCTGACACTGACGGCGACGCCCCAACTGTCGTAGCATAGTGGTCAATTTTGACTTTCCGTATTTTAGGGTGAAAAATACAACTTAGAGGATATATTTGTCTACAAAAATTATGAGCGATTATCTGCGTTCAACTGTGCTGATATCATTGTGGAGACCAGTTTCATAGTACTAAGATTGCATTAAGATCTTTGATTCCTTTTTTACTTTGCACTGCTTTTGGAAACCCAATCTTACTAAACCGAATTAACCCTCGAAAAACGAATTAACATTTGACCTCCATCCCTATGGCCCATAAGTTTGAATAGCTAGGCTTTTTTAATTCTGAGCCCAAGTAGCAGTTGATATAATTAAAAAAAAATGGCCAAGATTTTTTTTCCCTAAAAGAGGTGCACCATATCCACACATTAATAATTAGGTTGGGCTAGGCTAAGATCACTGGCTCCATTAAGCTCAGATCATCATTGGTTACATAGGAGAGAATCTAAATCCCGAGACTTACCCGAATCATATAATGTGTGGATAACTTTTTTTTATTCATGGGTAAAAAATTATAAAATAGTATAGTATTGTAAATAAATATTACTAAATTATTAAATAATTCAAACTGCAAACCTTCAAATTTTCTTTTTGTTTAAGTTGATGCAATATCAAATCAATGGACATGATTAGGATCAACGAACAAAGACATGCGAAACGTGGGCATTGATGATAACCTTCAATCATTTTACCTTTGGTCGAATTATCCAGTGAGATCCATGAAGCTCTCGGATTACATAATTTACGGAATATAGTTTTTGGCCTTAGATGTATTTTGTGGAAGAAAGCAAAAATATAAACAAACTTTTTGCCGGAAAACAGATCCAAAATACCCGTTACCATGAATAAAAATTATAAGGATAATAATTGACCAAAAGTTTAAGTTTCCCAATAAATTGCCAATCTTTGTTGTTTTCTTTATATATAAAAATAAAAATAATACTACAACTTACAATAATATTAAAAAAAAAAAAAAAAAGAAACATAGGAGAACTATTTTTTTTTATTTTTAGAAAAACTTAATCGATCCAGAGGATTGTAAAAGCAAATTTTTGGTGCTAACGGGGTCATGGATCACGGATCATGAATGGAGGAAAAAGAAAGATTCAAAGATATAATTAATTGATTTAATTTATTCTAATTAATTACTTTTTTAATTTATTTTTTTAATAAATTAATTTATTAATAAAATTAAAAGATATAATTAAGTTGAATAAATGTGTGAAAATTTTAATTAAAAAAATAAAGTTTCAGGAGGCAATACGATTTCAATGCAACTCTTATCACCCAACTGTAATTTTTGACGAAAGCAAAATAATTTATGAAATATTTGATGAATATTATAATAGAGTAATGTGATTTGTTAAAAAATAATATATATCGTAAATATTTATAAAAGTGTTATATGGGTAATAATTTGTAGAAAACTTGGATAACACAGCATAATAAAGTTCCTCCCAGTAACGAAATGCATGAACACCAGCAGAGTGCCACGTTGCCATCTCTCTTCGGAGGCACTCAGCAATGATAAGAGATATGTGAAGCTACAAAAACAAAAAGCCGTTTATCTCTCCCTTTCTGTCTCTGTCACCTAATCCTGGTCGCTCTCTTTGTGAAGCTCTCTAGGGTTTCAGATACCTTAATTTCTAGAGAGAGAAATTATCCGTACTTGATTCCGTGAACTTCTTTGTGTTACAGATTCGGATCCTCCACATGCTACAATTTGAGCGCAATCATTGTCGTTTCCCGTATATTTGATCCGATCCGGTTCGTTTCCCACACGAACCTCAACATTCAAGCTGCCAATGTGCATTGATCTCAGAATATCGCATTGAATTGCTTTTCGAAGCGTTTGACTAAGCTCTTTATTGATCGTTTTATGAATGCCAGTTGCATCAGAACGGTGGTTAAACTAGCTCAGAGAGCGTAAGATTTAAACAAAATTTGATTTTGGTGCTTCTGTTTTTGTTTCTTTTACCTACGGTCGTTGGAAAAAATGGGAAAGCCATTTTCGAGAGGGAAAGATTGACGCCTTTAGTTAATATGTTTTCGTTAATTCCCTTCAACGATACTAGAAGAGATTAAATGGACTTCATGGGCGTATCTAATAATGATTATTTTAGCTCAATTTAGCTCCACTTCGTAGATTTGGAATATCACGTACTTAAGTGGGTTTGAGTGTGAGTAGATTTCGTTATGTTTCCCATATTGTATTTAATTGTTATTGAGAAGCATTGGTAAGGTGTAATTCTCTGTGTGATTCTAGGTAGATAAATATACAAGATCTGGCGTTGAATTGCCAGGTTAGTCGATTAAATGGTATGCAGCAATTATATAAGGTCTTTAGTTGTTCAAACTGGAACTTTCACCAAAAAAGTGCAATTCCATAGCATTGTGAGGAGTTTGCATTCCGTTCGGAGCATTTCTTATTCAAAGAGTTGTCAATTCAAGACAAGCATAGGGATGATGGTTGATACAGGTGCTATGTCAAGAGCGGGACCCATTGTTGATAAATTGCCAGAGAAAGATGATGATAGTGGGTTTGCCAGTGGAGGGTGGAAAAGGTGATTCTAGTTTTCAGAATTTAATTTCAACTTGTAATGACATATTTTCTCACAGAACATGGAACGTCAACTATATTGCGTTGATAGGCTGCTTTTACATCTCTATTAGTATCAATACATGTAGACTCAGGTTTAAAGAATTGGCCTTTGTGTGTTCACTATACTTGCTGTGGCCAGTGATTGCCAATAACTCAGTTCGGTTATTTTTGCAGCTGAAACCCGACTTTTGATGACATCTTTCTGTCGATTCAGAAAGGGAATAAATTCATAACAATCCTTTTCTAAACGCTGTACAAGTCTCAGCTAAAGCCATTTTATTCTTCCAAACTGAGAACTAAGTTGATATGCATTTTTTCTTAGGGTTTACTTGAGTGGTTCGATTTGGTGTTTTGCGTTATATTTTTTGCCTATTTATGATGTAATCAGGTTGCTCTTAGCTTTCTGTATTTTTAATTGGCAGTGATGACGGAAGACTTAGCTGTGGATATTCAAGTTTTAGGGGAAAGAGAGCGACCATGGAGGATTTCTATGATATTAAGACAACAAAGATAGATGACCGAACAGTATGCTTATTTGGAATATTTGATGGTAAAATTTTCCACATATTACATGCTTGGGATAAAAGTTGCTAAGTTATTGAGTATACTTGTTGTGTAGGCCTCGCATATAAAGAATAGAAACAACAGACGTCCATGCTAATCCTAACATCAAAAAGCCTGAATGTCAGAGTCCGTTTCTAGTTGCTATATTAGTGCATCCTTATTATGTCATAAATATATCGTTTTCCTTCACATTTGATTAGGTTAATTTTAGATTTTTATTTTTTTTAAATTTCCTTACAGGCCATGGCGGTTCTCGTGCTGCTGAGTATTTGAAGGAACATCTCTTTGATAATCTCATGAAGCATCCAAAGTTCTTTAAAGATACCAAATTGGCTATAAGTATGTTCACATTCCCTCCTGCTTGTCTCTTATGAACAATTTCTTCGCGACATTATTAATATAGCATTGTGTATCTTTATTCAATATAAATGTCGATCCTGTTTTGTTGATGTGGCATGGAGTTCACCTTGTGCTTTTCATTGTTGACATTGATTTGTGTTATCATATTAACTCCAGTAGTATTGCAGGTGAAACATATCAACAGACTGATGCCAATTTTCTGGATTCTGAAAGAGATACTTTTCGGGACGATGGTTCTACAGCTTCAACAGCGGTTTTGCTTGATAACCATCTCTATGTTGCCAACGTTGGGGATTCTAGGACTATAATATCCAAAGGTGGTAAAGGTACTATTCTGATGCCCTATTTTTTTTTTATTTCTCCATTTGGGAATGGTTTTTGGTACAGTATAGCTTATCATATCTTAATTATGCAATTACTGGAAAGGCCAATAGGCCCAATACTATAAATGTAGATGTTGCTTTAAACTATAGTGTTGTCGAGAAGGGTTTCCTTACTTACCTAAAATTTGATTCTTCAATAGCGTATGATTGCTCTTCTTAGTACTTCAACTTGTATGCATTTGAGATCTGGAGAAGTGTAATAGTGACATCTTAAGCTCATTTCCCTTGCGACAGCAATTGCTCTCTCTGAGGATCACAAGCCAAATAGAAGTGATGAGCGGAAGAGAATTGAAAGTGCTGGAGGTGTTGTCATGTGGGCCGGTAAGATATGTTTTTTAAAAGCAAATGAGTTACTGCTTTGGATAATTCCAGTGTAGATAAATTGCTTCTGGCACATCTAGTGCAACAATACAATAGGAATGGGTCAGTGTTTGATGGGAATCTCCGTGAGGTTATCTTTGGATGAAATTGAGCTTTAAAGTGATTTGGCGTCTCATGTTGGATGCATTTGAGCCTCTATCCTAGATAGTTAGAGTGCAGTTTGGGTATTTGTTCTAATAACAATTTGCATGTGGTATTATGTTTTGGCTGATTGACGTGCCCATTATTTTGCTGTATTATTTGTAAAACGCTTGTTAACAACAGTCTTGCAATCCTACACAAGTGGAAATGGATAAAATTTCGTTGAGCTGTTCCCTTAGTTTTCTTTCATGCTAATTTAAATTTATATTCACGTCCATGACAATCATTGAACCAGATTTTATGTATTCCTGGACTGTGGATAGGAATAACTAAAATATTATGAAACCTTAAGACTTGAGGACAAATATTAAATCTGTATTACATGATCCATGTTGTAGATGTAAACGTTAGATTGATTTCAGTTTAATAAATTTTGAGAGCAGGACTTTCTACTGAAATCCAGGGTAGCCATCTGAAGAATTGAATTGGACAAAGGAGAGCAGACCTATGAGACCTGGCATATTGTATGTGGTCATGATTTGGTATGATTAGTTCATGGACATTGATGTTTATTTGTGTTCGTTTGTTGATCAGGTACTTGGAGGGTAGGAGGGGTTCTAGCAATGTCTCGTGCTTTCGGTAACCGTATGCTGAAGCAGTTTGTTGTGGCAGAACCTGAGATCCAAGTGAGCCTTGAATTTTTAATTCAAAGTTAAATGCATTCTTTTCTTGAGATGATTCGTGCTATTTATCATTTGCATTTGCTTTGTATGGATCCCGACAGGAAGTGGATATCGTACAGGAAAGTCTCCTAAGAATCTATTAAAATTCTGTTTCTAGAGAGGAATATCTTGGCAAAATAATAAATGTTCTATTACCATTTCAAATTTGGACATGAGGTTGAACATGGTCTTTTGCAACGAGAGATGATGAGCCAAGATGTAACTAGGGTGGGGTTGGCTCATGAAAATTTCTCCCATAAGATTTTGTGTAGTAACCTGTGGCTGTGTTTTCTATTGTGACAACAAGGTCCTTGGATTTTCTTTTGTCTTTTGATGAAGCCCTGTACACGCTAGCAGGCATAATTTCTTATATATGTTTTGAGGAACCACTTCTATGATTTGGCATCTTTATTGGAATGGAAAGTAGCAAGCTAGGGGGATAAGTCAGAATATGTTGACAGTCTAATTAGTTTCCTCTTTTATTTTCAGGATCAAAAGATAGATGAAGAACTTGAACTGCTTGTGCTTGCAAGTGATGGGCTATGGGATGTAGTACCAAACGACGTAAGCCCGATCCCTTTCCGTCATTCACCGCTTGTTGCGCTTGCTCTTCAATCATCTCTAAACTGGCAATAATTGATGTGGATAATCGAAAGTAAATATTCAAGGCGTAAATGAAGCCCAAGTTAAGCAATTAGCACTCGTTACACTCCTTGGACCATTGAATATCATTTTATCGTGGCAATAGGGTTTTATTTTGCGTCAAAGAAAACATGGCTTGTTCTAAACGAGGGAGTGAGTAATTTTATCATCTTGTTTGATGCTGCTTCTTTGGTTTGTTGTTGGATCAGGATGCCATTTCCCTTGCACGCACAGAAGAGGAGCCAGAAGCGGCTGCTCGTAAATTAACAGAAGCGGCTTTCACCCGTGGTAGTGCGGATAACATTACATGCATTGTGGTGCGCTTCCATCATGACCAAGCAAACTCGGGCTCAGCTCAAACCGACAAGGCAGATCCAGCATGATCACTGTTGAGCTCTGCACAATGGCTGACTATGCATGTCATGTCATTGTCAATAGGCAATTTGATTTGTTTATTTATTCACTAGTTTTGGTATTTTTTGTTTTTTTTCATCTAATAAACGCATTGTGCATTTTTCTTTTTCCCTTCCTTAAATTCCCGCTTCTGTAAACTTGGGTAATTGCAAAATTCTACATATCAAGAAATTGTGCTGTTCAATTGGGGCGTGAATTGAATGTTTTTAATTTTTTTTGGGATCAAGGGAAAAAAGATTTGAGAGAAAAATGAAAAGAGAACAAAATAAGAAGATAATAACGTTGAGTCTCAAATAATTTAATCGTGGAAGATTTAGACTAATCTTCGTAGAAGGAACGACTAATGTAATAAATATGTGTACATACATACTTAAATTATGAATTAAATTATATAAATATAAAATTTATATATACCAAAATATCTAGATCATATATTAAAGTTGGAATATTATATGTATAAAATTATGCATTATAATTCTTATATGATTTATTATGAAGCATTGAATCATTAATACTCAATGATCAAGTAAATCCTTAGTCACTTATTTATCATATATATATATATATATATATAATCAAATTTCAAACCTTATTTATATCCTTCATCACTACGACACGTAATCTCTTAAGATTTACATGCAAAAACTAAAAACGTACAAAAATTAAAAATTCACTAATATATATATATATATATATACCTATGTTTATTCTAAAATTAATGATATTTTATATTTTTTAAAAGAGCTTTGATAAGATTGAAATGTAACTTTTTAATACTAAATCAATAAAAAAATATTAAACTTAAGATATTAAGATATCAAAAATTATGCTATTGCGTCAATCTACTTATTATAATAATATTAGCTTATGATATAAACTCTTGGTGTGAAGTTCATGAGTTAAAAGTTAACCCTGGTTAAGGTTTTTGGTGTCCCAACCTATTATTAAAAGAGGCGTTTTATTTAACAAAATAAAAAAGAAATTATTAGCCTGCACCATACTTTCTATTCCTTTTTCTTTTTCGTAAGTAATTTGGGGGCGTTGGATTCTTCTCATTCAGAGGGGTTTTGACAGATGGGTCATTGTACATGGTGATGGTCGTCTCAGATTCAAATTCCTTAACTTCAGAGACTCTCTCCAATTAGGTAATTTTACCTATTCATTACTTATCATTCTTACTCTACCAAGGAGTTCGCTTTGCTGATAAATTGTTCCTTAGATTCGGAACACATCTTGCTCTAGGGTTTCAGTCTTGGCTACTGAATTACAGAATTGAAATTGTGAATTTCGACCGTTATAAGTTGTTTGAAATGTATGCCCCTGTAGATCCATGATGGGCTTCTTGTTGACTTCGAATTCAGTGTCCAAAATCAGGTTGAGTTTTTGAACAGTTACACTGGTTTGCTTCAACATTTGTCTCGTCTTTTTCATCTTGCTCATGTATTTGATATTTATTAACGTATAGTGGAAAATTTATTTCATTGAGTTTTTTAATTTGGCATCCCTTATTCGTGGTGTGTGTTTGCTCACTTTGTGTATGCCCCTGAATTTATTTCTCCGTATTGGATAATTTGGGTACTCTGGATTACATTCGAGCATTGAACTCTCGTATGGTGACTCTTTTTTCTTTTTCGTTTATGGTTGATTCAGAGTTGGCACATTTTGTTTGTGATCGTTTTTCACGATAAGAAATATTGAAACTCTTGCTAGTGGATCTAGATAATTATAAGCTAATACTTGTTTAGAAGTTTGCTGATTTTAGTCTACTTTTCTTGGGAAGGAGTTCTTGAACATTTTATTGGATGCATTGTGGTGAAGTATGATCTTACATTTCTGGCGTTTTATTCTGTGAATCACGCCTTATGCATATTTGGGTCATGGAAGAACTATAGCGTTCTCAAGGATTTATCTTAGAGGGTGAATTGAAATTGACTAATATCTACCTGATATATATCAATAACTGTTATAAGAAAATTTAAAATTGCTTAAAAATGTTCTGGGCTGTCCCCAAGAGGAGCTTGTTTAGAAATACCATTTTGTGAATACCAGCTCTTGGGTTGTGGTGTTTGCTTTACATGAAAATGTACTCGGCTATCTGATTCCATAGAAGTCAATCTAATAATGTGATTTCATCATTGATGGAAACAAGATATGCTGGGGTAAAAGGAAGTCAATCAATCTCTTCCAAGAAATTTTGCACCCAGATTAAGGATCCAGGAATGCCTAGTTTCGGATTTTCTGACTTTTAAATCAGTAACTTAAAAAAGAGAACGGAAGAGAGTTTAGAGAGAGAAAGTGGGTCCTATGTGATCACTAACTGTCCTTTTCTTTCTGTAATTATCCTGGATGACAATAATACGTAAAATAAGTTCTTAGCTCTTTCTCTCTTCAATATTATTCTTTTCTTTTCCTGTGGCATGCCTCATGCACTTCCTCCTTTGCATCAGGGTTTTAAGAAGGAAGGTGGAATGTTGTAAAATTCAATGCTTGTGGTTGGATTCTTTCTTGTTCTTTAGCTTGGTGAGGAAGTCACACATCAAGAGTTGAGACAACTGGGAAATGATGGATTGCAACAAAGATGAGGCAGTTAGGGCAAAAGAAATAGCAGAGAGGAAATTTTCGGAGAGGGAATATGCTGGTTCAAAGAAGTTTGCTCTCAAGGCTGTAAATCTGTATCCTGAACTGGAGGGTCTGTCCCAGTTTTTGACAACTCTTGATGTTTATATTGCTGCTGAGAATAAAGTGAGTGGAGAAATGGATTGGTATGGTATACTTGGTGTGAACCCCTTTGCTGATGACGATACAGTTAGAAAACAGTACAGGAAGCTGGCTCTGACTCTTCACCCTGACAAAAACAAGTCTTTGGGTGCAGAGGGTGCATTTAAGTTGGTTTCAGAGGCATGGAGTTTGTTATCAGATAAAGCCAAGAGACTAGCATATAACCAGAAGAGGAGTTTGAAAGGATACCAACATAAGACTCCCAGTCATGGGGGTTCTCAATCAGAAGCGCCTAGTTCAAATGGTTTTCATAATTTCACCAAGAATGTAACTTCAAATGTGAGGACTGGAAACAATAATGCTCGGGCAGGTGCCACCTTGGCTCCTCCTCATAAAAAGGCTGATACCTTTTGGACTATTTGTAATCGGTGCAAGACACATTATGAATATCTCAGAATTTATTTGAACCATAATCTTCTATGTCCCAACTGTAATGAGGCTTTCCTGGCTGTAGAGAGGCCTCCACCTCCCAATGCTTTTAAGTCATCAAATTGGTCTTCTCGTCAACACCAACAGAGTTCTCAACATTATGGCGCAAGTAATAACACAAGCTTTCAGTGGGATTCTCACTCCAGAGTGACTGGTCAAACTGCGAGTGAGAAAGTGAGGAGAGAACGTGAGGGAGCACCATCAATTGCCGAATGGCAGAGGAGTCAAATGTCTGAGAGGACCGATGGTTCATTTCATAAAGTGGATAAGTCTTTTAAGAAGATGAGGACAGATGACATTCGCATGAATGGTTATCAAGGATACATGGCCACTGGACAGGGAGCAGCTGGTTTGGGATGTGTTTCTGACTCAAGGATGCCTAACCTGGAAACCGAAAGGAGCTATGGTTTTTCAGGTACTACTTCAAAGCCTTACAGTAGAAGAGAGTTGTCTATGTTTGAAATACGAAACATATTGATGCATAAGGCACGGATTGAAGTTCGTAAGAAACTTGAAGAATGGAGATCAGTAGCTGAAGCTAAGATTACAAACAAGGAGAAAGAGAATAAGAGACAAAAGAGCACATCTTATGACAAAGCACCTAATCCAAACACGCATGGAAAGTCCAATCTTAATGGTAAAGGTTATCAGGATGGTGATTCTTTTGCTGTCACATCTGATAATACAAATAAGGGAAATGAAGCCTTCATTTCAATCAATGTTCCTGACCCTGATTTTCACAATTTTGATTTGGATAGAGATGAAAATTCCTTTGGTGAGGACCAGGTCTGGGCTGCTTATGATGATGATGATGGAATGCCTCGATATTATGCTCGAATCCACAAGGTGATATCTATGAATCCATTTAGAATGCGGATCAGTTGGCTTAATTCTCGAAGCAACAGTGAGTTGGGACCGATAGATTGGATAGGTTCTGGTTTTTATAAAACTTGTGGGGATTTCAGGACTGGCAAGCATGAAATAACTGAATCATTAAATTCTTTTTCACATAAGGTTAGTTGGACAAAAGGCAATAGAGGAGTTATTCGCATTTTTCCTGGGAAGGGTGAGGTCTGGGCTCTCTATAGAAACTGGTCTCCAGACTGGAACGAAAAGACTTCCGATGAAGTGATTCACAGGTATGACATGGTAGAGGTGCTTGAAGATTTTGATGAGGAGCAAGGTATATTAGTTGCCCCACTTATTAAGGTTGCTGCCTTCAGGACGGTGTTTCGTAGGCATGCTGACACTGATCAGGTGAGAAGGATTCCAAAAGACGAAATGTTTCGCTTTTCTCATCAGGTTCCAAATTACTTGCTTACAGGCCAAGAAGCTCATAATGCCCCTAAAGGTTGTAGAGAGTTGGATCCTGCAGCTACTCCTTTAGACCTCCTTCAGGTAATGACAGAAGCTAATGAAGCATCGGGTAATGTCGACAAAACAAAGGAAGGCACATCACCCAGTTCCCCAAAAAGACTTGAGGTTGAAATGGGGAAGAATGCTTCAGAAACTAGCACAGGAGAGATGGTAGTGGAGGATGGGAAACAGACAATGGATGATAGATGACATTGCACACATGAACCATGAAGATTGCAGATAGGCTTAAGAAATTAAAATGAAGATTGATGAAAATACACCCTCTTAGGTGACTGTTTCATTTTGAAGCCTGACCCGGATAACCGATAGGTACCTTTTTTTGGTGTTATAGCTGGATCGAAGCGATCCACAGGTTTTTTGTTTTTGGGGTGGTATTGTATAATTTTTAGACAGCCGTCATTTCATTAGTAGACTTGAGCACGCCCATACAGAAAGGTCAACGCGGCCTTGATCATGCTACAAGCAAAATTACTAAACCACGATTCTGGCATTTCGTGGCTTTCTGGACTCGGTCCGTTTTGTTCATGTTTTGAGAAAATTGTCTTGTGTATGTTATATGACGATATGAAGTTTTAGTTACGCCACGATAATTACCTCAGTAATTTGATTTGATTCTTAAAGCACTAATGTTATTACCTATTCAAAGTTGAACTTTATTGTTTTGTATTATTATTTGATTTCCGGGAATTTAGTATTTTGTAGTTATTTTTCTTAACCTTATTTATCGTTATATACTTAAAAATCAGTTAACCAAGACATAAAAATCTAGATATGATTTTCATTTAATTTTTGCATGTTTTATTTAATCTAATTACATTTTTTCTCTAAATGGGGTAAAGTGTTGGTATATAGAATTGTAAGTGTTAATTCAAACTTCTTTACCATTATGTGACAAAAAGATATGGTGCTTAGTCAAACAAGCATTATACACTTTTGGAAATTCGTGAGATCATATAATACTGTGAGATATTTTTCGTTTTGCGTTGATTAATATATGATTACATGATAACTTATAACCTTGGTTCATCTGGGCTTTTTTCTGAATTGGGCCCCATAGACGTCCATGGGCCTGGGTCCCATCTTCAAGCTCTCTGTGCTACATCTGGGTTTTTGTTTGTTCGGGCATTCCTCGACTGTAACAAAACCCTGCAGGGCCAGTAGGCCCAACACCAAACATCATGCTTGGTATTGTTTTGAGCATAAATCCTCTGACTTTCAAAACAACTAACTTTGGAGAGAGAAAATGAGACCCATTTGATTTTTCTCAATCAATCTTCATTGCAATTACTTGATGAAAATACACCCTAAACCCGAGCCTTCAAGAATGAATTTATCCCGCTATAAGATTCATGCACTTTCTCTTTCTACACTCTCTTCTTTTCTCTTTCCAAAGTCAATGATTTTTGGAAGATATAGAATCCATTTCATATTATTCTAATGTTACCCAAAAAAAAAAAAAAATGGTATTCCTCTAACGTTCTCAGTTTTCTTACTTCATAATCATTTTTTTTTTTTTATAAATAATCTGGACGTCCACTTCTACTAATATTTAATGATTTTATAGGATTATTTTTATACTCTTGTTTGAAAATCTTTTCAACTCTTAGTTGGTGGAGGTGCAATTCAAATTTATATTTTAAGGGTGTCTCTTATTTGAAGACATTTCTGCAAAAGCCATCTGCATGAGACAGAGAATCCAACGAGCAGATTCACTCTAATTGTACTTTAATGTAAAGCATGAGAATTCAAAGACAAAGACCATATATACAAGTAATTATGAGAAGGTTAGGAAGTTTCATGGAAAAATCCCTTGGGGTCAAATTCAAAGAATTTGAAGACATCGCGAGAAAGCTTTCCCCCTCTTTCTAGGACAAAGTCATTGAATTCTAATTAAATATTAGTAAGTTGCTGATATTTTCACTTACTAATTTTTTGCTTCCATTGTTAGAGACCTAGACCTCTAGGGGTGTTTACGTATTTGTATACTCTTGAATGAAATTGCTGAGTACATTCATCAATTTTCTCTCTTATTGATATTACCCTAAACCTTAAATCTTAAATTTTAAATTTTAAACTCTAAATCCTAAACCTTTAGGATACATTCCTGACACCATGGGATGCTAGCATGCATGTGATTCTTGTCATGATGAACAAGGATCCAAAGATCAAATGGCATACTGTTGTCCCTTAGTTAGCAAAAGTCTTGTATAAATCAGAGGTTGATTTAAAATTTACTAATGAAGGCATTCTAATAATTGAAATTTTACATATATCTCATTATAAAAGTTATAATCAAATGAGATAATATTTCAAAAAGGGATATTTTATTATATAACTTTCGGTAGATATATTAGTCGGGAATTTTCTGTTTGTTGGTTTTTAATACACATAGTAATCATAATCGTATATATAAAGAGGTTGTTTTCTAGTTTCTTGCTCTTATTTATATGCAATATTTTTATATTTTATGATAAAAAATATTTTAGTATAGATAAAATTTAATTATCTTCCTCGTATAGATCAAAGTGATTGTAAATATTAGTTTGTAATGCCAAAAAGGTCTGTCCCAAGGTGACAAATAATTAGTCCCTTAACAGGAATTTGTTAATTATTTTATTGAAGAGTAAAATAAACAATTCTTCTGTATATACTAACTTGCTTGAAGAGTTTTTATTTCTTTTCACATAAGGAAAGTGCCGAAAAAGGGTTATCAAGGAATTTATAGAATATCTTGCTCAAAAAGTTACCGAATTTCTGTCTAATATTTCCATTAAGGAATATGTCATTTTTTAGTAAAACTAGCTGCTCCACATAAACCACTAGTTGAATGTTACGCCAATATGTGACAGTTTAATCAAGTAACAAAGCTTAAATATTCTTGAAAATATTTATGAAATGCTTAAATTTAATCAAT
Organism: Bauhinia variegata; assembly: GCA_022379115.2. Lineage (NCBI taxonomy): Eukaryota > Viridiplantae > Streptophyta > Magnoliopsida > Fabales > Fabaceae > Bauhinia > Bauhinia variegata. The sequence continues at coordinate 18,433,385 of CM039431.1, read as the reverse complement.
ATAATTACAATGAAGAATTATTTCGAGCATAAAAGTTTAAGTCTCTAATTAATCTTTTTCATAAATTATCCCAGCCTTTAGTCATTAAACTACACCTAACAACTTATATTTTTTAAAATCCCAATAATTTATCATCAAACTGTCATAGTGAAGACATCTTACACATGATTGACATACATCTCCTATATATGTATTTATTGAGAACTCAAATTAAAATTTTATTGAAATTCTCATTAAACCCAGTAGGTGGATACTTGAGTAATTAAGTTAATACTATATATATACATATTTTCTTTTCTTTTTATCAATGAAGTATCTTACTTTTCTGATCATTAAACAAGTTTTTGCTTTGATTTTGTTCAATATATATATATCTATGGGATGCATGGAAACAACAATGAAGAAGCTATTAATTCTGTCAAATTCAAGGAACTTGGATGAAAGCAAGGATATTTTGGATCGATTCATCTAAAACTAAAAGAATTAATTCAAGTTTACAGAGGCAGCTAGCTAGGTTCCACCACACAAACCCAAAAAAAAAAAACCAAAACCCACCGATTGTGGTAGAAAGATGCGAATTGCATTAAAGAGAAGGCAGGGCGTAGGGCTATCTTGGTAATTGCCGTCAAAAGCGAATAACATGAGAGAAGCAGTTAATGGAATCACAAGCATGGCCCACAATTGGCACTTGGCAATCTCCCAAACCCCAAAATTGTCTAAACCTTGGCAACGCCATATCCTCCCTTTCTATAAATAAAGCCATTCTCCTTGCCACCACTCTCCCCCCTCTCCTTCCCTTTCTTTCCTCTTAATCTCTTCTCCTCCTTTCACCTCTCTGCGTCCCTCACTTTTTCTTCTCAAACTCCAACCAATATTCAGCTTATATATAACTCAGTTCAACACAGCAACACACAAAACAATACCATATATTCCAATTTGGTAAGCATGATCAGATCTCACCTCCGCCTTTCATTATATATTCTATCTCTTTCTTTTACTTGATTAATGATTTCTTTGCTTCCATTACAAATATATGATTATTTTGCAATCGAAATGCCATTGCACCTTTCCATCTCTGCTTTAACTTTTGATTCCATTTCCATGGATTATTTTTGTCGGTGATTGTTTCTTTGACTGCTGCCTTGCTTTTTTCTTCCTCTTCCATTTTCTTTTTGGTTTTTCTCTGCACTATTTTCTTAACTTTGATTCCCTTTGGGTCACGTATCTCATTATTGATGATAACTGTCAAACTTTCTTCTTCTTCTTTTTTTTTTTAATTAAAAGTTAGTATAGTTATTTCGTTTAAATGTTTGTGTGAAAAAGGTGGAAAAATAAAACCGCACGAGGAACGAAAAAGCGGTTGGAATTAGTTTTTCTCGTTTTTCCTCCCCTCTCGTACACAAGTCACAAAGCGAGGAGCATCGGCGCACACTTTGCCACTTCAACGTTTCTCAACGCGCTACGGGTGAGCGCGTGATTAGCCTTAGCTTATGGATCTAGAGATTCTAGACTAGACAGACATTGGATCGAACCGGAGGTAGGGTCACGCGCAACTATTGGGTTTCGCTTCACCGCTTTTTGGTCCCTCGTGTTCGTGTCATAGTTCAGTCATATAATAGGATGGCGACTGTACACGTGTTTTGTCATGGACCCATAGATTGACTGCCCCAGCCGACAAGGAGATGATAATACGATACATCCTATGCAGTACTAGCTCGATAATCACTTTTTTATCCTACTCGCTGGAAAAGGCCACGTACTAAAAGCTGACACATGTACGGTCTTAGAGGGTGAGACCACCGGCAAGTTTTATGATGGGGTCCCGAGAGTCCCTGGTCCTAAAAGACATGTCTGGTGGCGAACTAGGTCTAGGCGGTGAAATGAAAGGACGAGTACCTAGAAAACGGTTAGGTAATCCTTGACCGCGAGAGGAGCAGGTTCTGTTGGCTATTCGTTTGCTGACAGCTTCTAGTTCTTCCTCTACGAACTTTTCTTTGTCGTGTCAACTTATCAGATTTCCCTGTGCTTTTCTCTCACTGTCTTGTGTATGTCAAATCTGTCGTTTTACGGATGTTCTTCTTTTTCTTATTTTTTGGCCATGATGATGAGTTACCCTGCTTCAATATTCTCTCTCTTTCGTAAAAATTTTAGCTCGAATTACAACTTCACAATTTCCAACTGCTATATACCAAAATTTTCAGAAAAAAAAAAAGTATTCTTAATAGGCATATATATATATATATAGTGTACTATAATTGAAAAAAATAATCAGAGACAAATATATAGTTGTGACTTTGGAACTTGTGATTAATTATACGTTTCTGTGTGCTATTGCATATTGGTTTCAAGAGGTTGGTGCATGTAAGCGGATTTCACACCAGTGCTGGACTTTGTTGCTTTTATATGCATTAATAAAAAATTATTCTTTTCTCTTTTAAACATGTAAACATTTGTTTTCAATTATGTGTTTGAGTTTATATTTTCTTTGTCCAAAACTTGATTAAATTAATAGAAAAACTTATATAGACACCTGAATTATCGGGAAAGGTTTTGGTACCATTATTAGAACAAAATAGTTTATTATGTGAATAAAAACAAAGCATTGGCCTTGAATCACTGTAGGATATGCCGTTTCAAAGTTCAAAGTTCAAACCCTGCATGCAACTTTAGTATACATGAAATGTTACTTCCTATACTACATTACTCTTAGTTTAATATTATTAATGGGTAGGTGAAGACCGAGGACGCTTCTGACAATCTTTTTAGACCCACAAGCTCGATCTCTGACCACATGCATTGGCCCTTGGAATCAATTATTAATAGATGGTGAGATTCATGACCATGACCACTTATAGTTAATTATATATAAGTAATATTTGACTGTGACAGTACATTATAGGAGTAGCTAGTTTAAGCCTTTTTTTAATGTTTCTTGAGGAAGTTTAACATTCTAATGCGGATCCAACGACCAAAGTAGTTTTATTAAGGTTTAAGCACTTTGCCCTAACTGGAATATCTGTCTGTTTTCAAGGAACTTTTCCCATGTATAGACGTGGCTTCTTTACAAAATCCCCAAAGTTTAGTCTTTTAGTATCAACCATTTGCTTAAGTGACACGTGGAATATACATGTCTTCTCAGTTCATCTAGAAAGAATTAAAAATAGCTTACTTTTCTTGTCAGTTTTTTCCTGTGTTCTCACTTTCGGTTTCAAAAGTCTGCTTTTTAACTGATAAAAAGTACAAAGTAAACTTTCTCCCATCATGGACTACACGTGTATTCTTCATGTTTGCTTTAATTTCTTCTTTTACGGTCTTGTCTGATTGTCATCTTTCTTTCTCAAAGCTAGTCTCCTCATACATGTATGGACTCAGATTCTGGAACAATGAGTTCATCAACCAGTGATCTGTCACCGTTCCTAAAATCAAAATAGCTTTCAGCTTGTTTTGTCTATTCTAGGGTCTCTGGGTACGGAAGGTAGGAATAAATAAAATAAATACAGGAGGAGACAAGAGAACACGAAACTCTCTCTGGGTGTGGGTGTAGGTGTAGGAGTTGTACAATGGTACTCAGATGGTTTTTTAATACACATGCACCATATAATTAAGTAATGAACGGTGGGGTGTGTCCAAGTTTCAAAATTTCAGTTTTCAAACATGTTATATGTTACGGTGGAGGTCATCTTAATTCTTTTATATATATATATATATACAGCGAACAAATTAAGTCCTGTTAAGTTTATATGAATTTTGTTTGTCTTTATTAAATTATGCTAACTATTTGCTTATCAAATATTGGCAGGTAATATCTGTATACTTTACGTTTACGTTGATATCTAATCTAGGGCAACACACGAGTCAATGACCTACATTAGGGTTTTAGAGACCCTATTAAGGGTTCACTGTCCTCTTTTCATTAGCTTTCTATAGATCGAAGACTACCCTACTAAACCACTTTTCTAGATTCTGATTAACTGCAGTACTAGTGTGAAAAAGGGAAAGAAGAAAAAATAAAAGATAAAAAGCAATGATTCAGTTGGAAGGGAGGCTGGGTTTGGAGTAAGGTGTTAGTTGAGTGAAGACAAAAGGGTAACCATCGGATAGATTAGTTATTCCATGGATATGTGGGGCTTAAAATCGGAACTTCCTTGCTTGTGTCCCTCTCATCTGACTCATTCTCCATAATGAGGACAAAAGTCTCTTAAACTTTGCTCTTGTAGACGGAACAAGTCATCAAATCGAGAGCTTCAATTATATAATGTTCCCTTTACTTTTCTATTTGTTTTATAGTTGTCAGCATTTGTGTTTGTTTGCAAAGGAACAAGAAAGATGTTTTCCATTACCTTGTTGTTCAGCTATATACTTTATTCCTTGTTTGGCCCACTGAAAACATTTGTAAAGCTAATGGTTTTTCTTCAGATTGATTGAAAGTGGCCTATGACAACGTTTTGCTTATTGAAATTATTTCTCAACTTGATGGGTGTAAATGACCCTTTTGAACCTACAACATTTTATTATTTGAAGGACTTTCGACACACTGGTAAACTTTGATTTTGACTGATTTATTAATTTAACTGACTATTACAACCGACTTCCTGTCGTATTATCTGAATATATTATTTCATCTTTTTTTTTATGGAATTAATAGAATACAAGTATTTATTAAAAAAAATAAACAAACTTGTTCTTCCTCTTCTTTCCCATACCATATCTAAGAGCAGATTGGAGTGTACATGAGTGTCACATGAATAATGGGTCAATGTCGTCTTTCCTTTTGCTTTATTCTGAAAACTGGTCCAATTTGTAATTCAATATTTTCACCCACATACCATTAGCATATATATATATATATATATATATATATGTGCTGTTTTCAAAATTATATATTTGATTGATACATGAAGTAGGCACGGAGTTCTTTTTCATAGGAAAAAGACCAATGAAATTGCAAGCACTGTTATGTTACTTCAAGGACTATAGACTTATAGCTATCACCCCAAAAAAATAAAACAGAAAAGGATAATAACAAAATGAAAAACTACATAAACAAAAAATAAATAAATAAAAATAAGCAATTTTTTTTTTCCAGATAAATACAAGCTGCCCATCCCGAGTCGTTTCGCTGTGGGGCCCACGTATGGGTATGTTTTGAAAGAATTTATTTTGTCCAGACCTACTTAAGTTGGGCCTTCGGTTAAGCTAAGCTTATTCTATTTTTTATTTTTTATTTTTTGTATGCGGGCTTTCTAATAGCTATGCCATCCGGAAGACAAGTCTTTACTTAATATTCGATCCATGGTTTGATTAATAATGATTTCTCTATCGATTCAATTGCTGTTCTGTTCTGTTTTCAGGTAATTTACAATCGAAGGAGTTGAAAGAAAAATAATTGCTGAGCTGGGGAACCAAAGCAAATATGAATTATATGTTTCTTCTCTTGGTCACTTTCAAGGTAAAAAGAAATAATTGGTAACATCAATACAGTAGTTTTCACCATCAGAAGAAAAGATCAGTCTATATATGCTGAACTTTGACCTAGTTATGGGTATCAGGACAAATATATATTATATCAAAGTCTTTTTTTGAAAAAAAAATATGGAAAGAGAGTCACAACTGGTGATCTTAACTTTTTCTTTTTTTCTTTCTTTTTGGGGTTTCTATAAAGATCATCAAGAAGAAGCTGACCAAGATACAAGAAGCAATGGGATTACAAACATCACATACTGCTAGTAAACAGAAAGTGCAACCCATCTTGAAATCCATGGAGGAAGCAAGTGATCATAAAGCCAACCCGTCAAGCTATGAATCATGGATGGTCAGTCCCAGCTGAGCAGTACACTAACACTATTACTATTTCTTTTTTTTAAAAAAAAAAAAATTACTTCACAAAACACAAATAATTGTCTCTTTTTTGTTTGGTTAGTTTACCTTTATATTCCAAAAAGAAGTTGATGATATTGACTTGCATGATATGATGATCAGGTGAGACACCCATCTGCGCTGCGACATTTTGACAGATTAATGAAAGGAGCCACTGGGAAAAGAATCGTAGTTTTCTTGGACTATGATGGTACCTTGTCACCCATTGTGAATAACCCTGATCGTGCATTTATGTCTGATGAGGTTGGTATACACACAACTATTCCTGCACTTGACACCATCCTATCATACCCTATATATAATCTTCTTGACTGATCATCTTGATATATATTTATAATTGAATGGCAGATGCGTGCAGTGGTGTGTGAAGTTGCCAAATGTTTTCCAACGGCGATTATTAGTGGAAGAAGCAGAGATAAGGTAATTAAGTTCACCAAACAGAGTTAAGGTACTCCTTCTTAATAGTATACTATATATAAGGAGTTTCTTTTCTTTTGTTTGTTTAGGTTAAAGCATTTGTCAAGTTAAGTAACGTATATTACGCTGGCAGCCATGGGATGGATATAATGGCACCAGCCAAGCCAGTTGTTACATCTTCTAATGGCAAGCACGATAACACAGCCCTTAACACAACGGTTAGTTCGTAGTAAGATTTTGTAAAAATAATTATTTGAACTCTTCTATTTATAGAACCTAAAGACTTCTCCGATACAGAACTAACTGAGATTTTAGTAAAGAAAAAAATTTATTTGATTTCTGTTTCTGATCTTTTTGACTGTTTCACTCTTGAAATTCTTAGGACGATGGAGTTCCCTTTCAACCTGCCAAGAAGTTTCTACCTGCAATTAGAGAGGTCAGCTAAATAATTTCATAGGCCATTTTCTTCAGGTTTTCTGTATTAAACCTTTGCAAGATTATGCGTACATCTGATTCGGGAGATCAGCTGGTTAATTAAATCACGTGTTATTTTACTTGTGCAAACAGATACTAACAGTTCTAGAGACCAAAATAAGAGACATACAAGGTGCAAGGGTTGAGGACAACGGTTTCAGCATCTCTGTACATTTCCGGCAGGTCCAAGAAGAGGTAACCTTTTAATTTTACCTTCCCATTTTTGTTGTTTTCATCGTGTTTTGTCTAACTGAATGAAAATTATAAGCAAAATTTTCAAATCTTTTTAATGTCCAGAATTATGGCATATTGGAAGAGATGGTGAAATCTGTCCTTGAAAACTTTCCAGATTTCTGCTTAAATGAGGGTAAAAAGGTACATATGTAACTCTTCCTGTTCATGACAAGAATAATCTGATTAGATCCCTGCTAACTGGGTATGCTTTTTATAGGTTTTGGAAATAAGGCCATCCATAAAGTGGAACAAAGGTCATGCCCTAGAATATTTTCTTGACACGCTAGGGTTAAGCAGTTCCAGCAATATCCTTCCGGTGTATATTGGCGATGATCGAACCGATGAAGATGCTTTCAAGGTAAAGGCTTAAATTATAAATCCTAAATATTGATAGTTAACATTAACATATGTTAATTTTGGTTTTATGTTATTTTTGTTCAGGTCATACATAGCAGGGGACAAGGTTACCCTATTATAGTGTCTTCAACTCCGAGGGATACACAAGCTTTGTATTCTTTGCGTGATCCGTCAGAAGTACTAATTTTCTTGTCAAGGCTGGCAAAATGGAGAAAAATCTCGTGCTCAAGCAGGTCTTTAAATTTTGGTTAACCTATATATATATATATATATCATCAAAGTGGGAGTTTTGCGTTGCACGTAAGTCACTTCCATGGCAGACTAATTTGTAAGAGTGGGATGCTATTAGTTCCCATGAAGTAGTTGGTCTGTACTTTGTAAGATAATCTTGTATATTTACAGCTTGTAAATAGGTTCAAAGAGAATAATTTACTGCACGCTGTTTAATGCAATAAAATTCAACACTCTTGTGATGTGAGATTTGAGAGGCAGTAAAAACAAGGGCTTAGATAGATGAAAGGCATATACAAAACTGGGGGAGAACAATAAAGGTGATACTATAGGACACAAGGACCAAGTATAAATAAAGGTATAAACCCTACATCTGGTAATCATTTTCTTACTTAAATAAACCCCGAGAGCACCGAGGATGGGACACTTGCTTCTAATCTACTGTCAGATTCCCTCTTCATCTGAAAATAGGACTCCTGGAGGGTATAACTATTAGGAGCATTGGTAATGTAGTCTGGCTCAGAATGGAAGCAGATGACCTGGTAAAGCCCTGTTATGAATCATCGTTATAGACTAATTCAGTGAAAAACACTAGATCTAAAGCTGGTTGTAAGAAATAAATATATCACAATCCACGGTGGAATTGCTGATTCACATTCTCCAAACCCTAACTGGAGGCCATTGAGAGACTCGGACGCTTGGAGAGTGGGGTGGGTGCGAAAAGAGAAAAGATCCCATTACTTGGTACAAAGTTACAACAATACAATGTTCAGCCCAGAACAAATGCCCATTTTTTTTAATCAATACATGCATTATAATTAGTGCATGCTTATGAATATTTGAGGTCTTCAGTTTTATATCGATTGGGATTAATATCGTGCGAAGGAATATCTGAACTTTGTATATGTCTATAATAATAATAATAAAATCTCCGTACAACTGAAAAGAATTAATATTTAAGGAACATTGCATAATATGTATATGTTGTTCCGTGCATGCTTCAAAATCTCATTAAATTATTCCTCAGTTGATAGCTTAGCCTAATCACATATTTGAATGCGAGTTTAATGAATAAACTTGTGGTGTACGGATTTATGTCAGTCAAGAGTTTCCTTCCTATAACTATTCCCACTGCAAAAAGTTGGCAGATTCTTAGTCCTTTATTTCTATGTGATACCAAAAAAATGACACTACTTTCCTCGACCAATAAATATAAATATAAATATCCACACACACAATATATATGTATTTGATATATAAAGGCATCAAATTAAAGGAATAGAGAAAATTATCAGAAGCATATAATGGGGCCAGTTACACTTGTCCCTTTTCCATCAACCAAAAATTTTAAGATTAATGACATTATCATCAGACATGAAGAAAGAGCAAGTTGATACGTAGATTGATTAGTATTTAATTTAATTGACAGCTGTTTATCGGGGCACCACTACATTGATTAATTAGTATTTAATTGATGATAATGAAAAAGTGGAACTTGATTAATTTATTAAATTAAGTATGCATATCATATAGTAACATGTTGGATTGTCGTGCATCGCTTTCGTCGAACCCAACCCAACCCCAGCTCAATTAAATAAAACAAAACAAAAGAAAGCTAGTCTTCTCCTTACTTACAAAGCTAACCAAAAAGTAATTCTCCATTTTTTTTTAAATGTATTTATTTATGAAAAATTGACGTCACCATTACCAAAACATTATGTTACCATTACCATTTATAATAAAAAAAAAATAAAAGTGAAACTAAATATAGAGAAAAAGAAAAAGGATACAAGTTTTACAAAGTAGTAGTACTTAATTGGCAAGGAAGGAGAATAGACATGATTTCACCCCTTGACTCATGAGAACTTGCCAAATATGTTATTATCACTTGAGCTTGCAACTTTCCATAATTAAATGACAACATACCTCAAACATTAATGATAATTTGCAATCTACGAAACTAGATTTGTTCATTGCATTGTATCTACCTTCTTTTGCGGCGATGAAATTATTAAGGTATAAAAAATAAAACCCTCTTATTCTTATTGATTTGATTAAACACATAAATTTACTAAAAGATCTGTTCATGAGGATGAGGATGAGGATGGGGATGCCTTAGATGGATTAAGTGTATATGTAAATGTAAAGTGTATCTATATTTTCTCATAAAATATATAGTATTTAATTTTAATTTTATTTTTTGTGTTTCCCATTAACAACCATTTAATGTTGGAAGATGAATAGCCAATGAAGAGGCGATATGTTTGTTGGCAAAGGACAAGCAAAGGTGCCTTTTTTGTTCGTTAGTGAAAATTAAATTTCTCGCATTTACCTCCAACACCAACAACAACACCAACTGCTACTTTTATTGGTGGGAATTTTATCGTACTGCAGCTGCACTGCACGTTAAATTGATGGCAGAGGCGTCGCAAAAACGACACTAGCATAAAAGGACAAACTCGTGGGTGGTGTCTTTGTAATAACACCATTAAAAGGTGCCCATTTCTTAAAAATTCTTCTTATAGCCATTTTTTTTTTTAAAAAAAATTTCAGATAATAGGAGGTCTATGGTAGTTCGTCCATGGCGGTGACTCTCACTGTCGTCTCGTTCCTCTGAAACCGTTTCCGCAGACCTTCGCCGGAAGTTGATTGGAGCTCCGTTTTCGCGCCTGGTTTTGATTCGATTGTGTTCGGATTTTTATTGTGGCTGTTATCGTGGAGATTGAGAGTTAAAGGAGCGTTTGCATTGGTTTCTGTAATTCTTTCTGTATAGCAAAATGAGTGGGAGTATTGATGGGTTTGATATCGGAGGATTTAGCAGTTTGGAGTTGGAGTACATGCGGAGACACCATAGACACGAACCTGGGGAGAATCAGTGTAGCTCCACCCTCGTTAAGCATATCAAAGCGCCTGTTCATCTAGTAATCACTCTATGTCTATTAAATCTATGTTACTCTTTTTCTCTATTCTTCTCTAGTTTCATGTATGCATAGAGATAATAATTACGTGGGGATATTCTAATTGAAAATGTATGTCTCTTCTTATACATGATCATCTTTAACTTGGTTTCTACTCTCTGGATCCGTGGTTGATTTGGCCGTTTGATTTATGAAGGTACTGAGGGATCGATTTTGACTTGCTGTTCTTCTGTCTCTTCTTCTTCTTTGACTTTGTTTGGCTGCACGCAGGTGGTTTTGGACATACTTCCAATGCTTAACTGATTTTTTTTTGAGAGCATTTAAAGTTCTCCCATTTTATTTTTGTTCAATTTTCTTATGGTTGACCTTTCTCAAGAACAGTCGATCGGCTCCAATCTTTTTGTTTCCAGCGAGAGACCTTTGTATTATTAGACACTAAAGTGGAACATGATTTATCATTTTTTATTGATATACAACGGGGTAGCGAATTTTTATACCAAAGCTCTGGGATCATCCCTGTAGAGCAAATAGCATTCGTGAACTAATTAACGAAGGTTTCATTTGACAGTAAGTCGTTACAGGAGTAAAGCGCAAAGCCACTCAGATTTTTTTCTAGTCTCTCTTCGTCTGTGCTATTGCCATGGAATGGAGACTTTAGCGTGCTTCCTAATAATAATTTTTCTAATGTATTTTGACTAAGAATGTTTGAACCATTCTGTTCTGCCAAATCCCCACCGGTAAATATGGCCTATAGTTAACTAGTCCAAGGATCGCTTATTTATCATGCATAAATTCGTTTTCTCTAGGTATGGTCCCTGGTGAGGAGATTTGATCAACCCCAAAAGTACAAGCCTTTCGTTAGCAGGTGTGTTGTTAGGGGAAACCTTGAGATTGGGAGTCTCAGAGAAGTTGATGTAAAGTCAGGGCTTCCTGCAACTACAAGTACTGAAAGATTGGAGCTTCTTGATGACAATGAGCATATCCTTAGCGTCAGGATCATTGGCGGTGATCACAGACTTAGGGTATGGAGTTTCTCCTTATAACAATTTAGTTGTTTATTTTTAACTCCTTTAGTTATTAAATTTTGTGCAGATGTGAGTATGAATTTTTTGTTTGATTTATTATGCTTCTGGACCATTTCTCTTGAAGTGGGCACACCTACTGCACATTTCTCCACATTTTGTGTGCAACCTTCTGAGTGCTAATAATGATGTGCCTTGAGGTACATATAGCTTTGATTAGAACTTGGAAGGAAGGCATGCAAGTCTAATCGGTTTTCGCAGCCAATAAGATTTTAAGTATGCAGCTAATTGATTGGGGTTGTAGAGTGTGTTTCATTCATAAAATTGACTGAATGTGTTCATGTGCTCAGTTGAGGCAAGATTCTGAATATTCACTTTTGTTATTGCAGTATGCTGGGAAGTTTCAGCAGCGGTCCTTTAATTGTTGTTGTTGTTGTGTGTGTGTGTGTTTTTCTCCTTGTTCCCGCCCCCTGAGCGGGGGAGGTTGCTTGTTTCTAATTTTCTCCTTTCCTCTTTCTGAATATAAATTTGAGAGTCAAGATACGTAGCATCTGTTCTAATAGTGTCTGGATATTTTCCGTTTGATGGTTTTTCCATGCCAAAATATAGAGGAATATCGAGGGTGTTTTCTCAAAATGTATACTGAATTGTCACCAGTTAAGAGGTGTAGTCCTTGCGTTAGATTGTCGGAAATTTAGCGACTCATCTTTGGTCGTAAATAAGCAATTAGGCTGACGGGGAAACTGTCTTTGTTTTCACGAATAATGGTTTTGGCTGTGTTTTTTATATTTCAGAACTACTCGTCTATCATGTCCCTTCACCCCGAAATTATTGATGGAAGGCCAGGCACTCTGGTAATTGAATCTTTTGTGGTGGATGTACCTGAGGGGAACACCAAGGTTGAGACCTGCTACTTTGTGGAGGCTTTCATTAAATGCAATCTCAAGTCACTTGCGGATGTCTCAGAAGGGCTTGCCGTGCAGGATCTCACTGAACCAATTGATCGGATGTAGACTGGCTGAGAACATGGCTGCCATGGATGAAGCTTCGGGGGCTTTCCTATATCGGAGGCTTAGGAGACGGACTGGCAATGTACTGCTTCCATCTCTCTCAGAGTAGCAGCGTTGTTCACTTTATTTTGCTATATTAGTTATCCTTGAGATTATATATATTCTGGTTTCTCTCTTTAAGTAGTTAAAAGAACAGTGGTTATCACTATCAGACAGGTGTTCGAAATCAGTAGGTGTTACACGGAAGGACCAGATGATTGTGCGAGACTTGAAAGTTTTGGCTTGATTTTTTATTTTGTATATAACGCACTGGTCAAAGATGATCTGTAAAATTGTTATTATTAGTGCACTTTATAGTCTGACTAGTTTCTAGTTGCTCGAGGTTATTTATTTTTTTAAATAAATAGATCTCAACATTTTTCATTTTTTCCCCCTCGCGGTCAAATAATTTATCAAGTGGGTTAATAAGCACGATTTCGATTTGCTAACGTTCAAAGGCATTTCAAGTTAGGAATGGGGATTCATTCTTTCAAGGGACAACTCAATCTTGCTAACAGAAATTGGGGTATAGACAGTTAGACGGAGGATACAATTCTCCAGATGTCCAATAAATAACTTCCTAAAATTACATTGTTCTCTCCCAAAATTTATTACTCTCGTAGTCGTGTGTTTCTCACAAGAGTAATATTGCAATAACTGACTGAAATAAGAGCGGGACGGGTTGCTTCGGAGCTACTTCTGATAAGAACCTCGAATGGCATGCAGGTAGGAAGGGAACTGCAGAAATTAGACTCAGAAAAATATCTGGGTGTCTTCTAGGTATACTGTACAGTTCTTCCCCCATAATTATAATTAGTATAGTGACAAACAGGTTGGGCAGATTGACATCACACCAATACAAGATCCCCTTCTGTTTCATCTTGTTCCTGTTGCTCTGGCAGTCGACCTTCCCTATATGGGACAAGTATTCGTTTTATTTCTTCTGCACTGAGTGTTTCATACTCTAATAATGCATTCGCCAGTGCACGTAAGGCCTTCTCATGCTGAATAAAATAAAAGTAAAGATGCCAGACATAAGTATATCTCAAGCATTGCAGAAAATCAAAGTTGCCAAATTTTCTAACTAATGACAAAGAAAAATAGGAATGAGACATTGAATACTTCATCCAGCCCATCCTCATACATATGTAAGATTGATTAGTCTAGGACTATCATCTTTATACAATTAAACATTTCTAATAATGATTCCTACATATTTGTACTTATGAATAATAAAGTCTCAACATGAAGATACGAAATTGGGGCATAACACAACATCAAGTTGCTTTTGATTCTAACTTTCCAATGTCTCAATGGTGCCCCGACAATATAAAGTTACCAAGTATACAACAATCTTACACCAATCTACTTTGATTCAAATAAGTGTAAGTTCGGAAGGACCAATAATCTGATTTTGGAGGTTCTCTATTTTTATTTTTACGTTACATAAGATAATTAAATTCCAGACCTTTTAGATACTATTCAAATCTCTGCCACTAAATCAAACATCATTAGTGCTATACCAGTTTGTTTATTGGCTATACAATTTTTTAACATTCATTGTTCTTTTACTCTGAGCCTGGGTATTACTAAGATGCAGCTCCTCAGACCTCTGACCTCTGACATTACTCATATATTTTTTTTTACTCTTGCAGTGCATTTTTGTTTTCTTACTTGTGTGCATAATGAAATTTGAATTGATCGGACCATTGATCTCAAGTCACTTCTCCATCGTTGATCTATTGTTCTAACAAGCTTTCAACATCTGCAAATATTTTTTATATTGTCACACCAACTTTTGATCCATTGCAGTCGATCTAAAACCCATCTTAACTTATGCCTCTGCATCTTCAGCCCCTTCTAGACGATAATCAGGCTTAAACTTAGTATGGGTATAACGATCAAATTCTTACCTTCCCTCCCCACTTCCCTCCCCAATCCCCGTCGAATCAGGGGAACTGTTTATGGATAGGAAAGGGAGTGTTGGGGTTAAGATGAAACTTTGATGTCTCTCCATCTCTTTTTTTTAAAAAAATATAAAAATTCTCTAACGCACAACCAATTAATTTGACAAACCTTCTTTAAAAGGGCTTTCACGCGATCATATGCTTCTCTAAGGAGTTTGACGACCTGTGGAACAAAGTAAAGAAAATTAATCCAGGCATATTATTGCCATCAAAACAATATAAGGAAATCCAGAGTCAATATACATGCCTCAGCATCAATTCGTGATTGCATTTCAGAACTTGGTCGGTCTTTTATGTGAACAGGCCCAATCGCATCACTCATCCCACAATTCGATACCTTGTACAAAAAGAAAAAAAAAAAAAAAAGAAGAAGAGATAAAACAGCATAGGTAAGCAATGGGCTAAAGCTCATTTTAAAATGGAAGGAGATGATTGGTTGTAACTTCTTTCAAGCACTTGGACAGAAAGTTCCAATTTCATTTGCTTTTTGGGTGAGGAAAGTTCAAATTACTTTCCATATAGAAGCACGGCATTTTCTTGTTTGATTTGTGGCAAAACTATAGGTTCCGACCCTAGTTGCATAGATGCAGGACTGCTCTTGGACCTAAACAGGGAACAGAAAATTACCATATACTGGGCAAGCTCGGTAGCTGTATGAAGATCACTACTTGCTCCTGTTGTGATATGATCCCGACCAAAAATAAGCTCTTCCGCAACTCTTCCTCCCATACAAACATCAAGGCGAGCTAACAACTGCTTCTTGCTGATTGATGTCTCGTCACTGGAAGGAAGCTGGGTGACCATTCCTAAAGCTGATCCGTGTGGCATTATTGTTGCCTTGTGAATTGGATGCGCACCCTCTGTATTGAAGGCAACAATTGCGTGGCCACTCTCATGATAAGCAGTAAGCTGAAATTTTCATAAGCATTGTCAGGGGTTCTAATCAAATTTCTGATATTCAATTTATAAACCAACAGCTACTAGTTTATAGATCTTTGAGCTGTTCTGGATATTAAAAATCTCTGGTCCAAATTAAGACCCAAATATTATGCCAGGCTAGTCTCTCCACCATGGCGTTACTGAACTCTACTGGAACAAGGTTGGAGAAAAAAAAAACCTGAGTTCTCTTTTTTTTAGCCTTCAGTAGTACAGATCAGTATACTAATATATTATACCAGAAAGATACTTGAAGATAATATACAGGAGAAATATTTAGACAAGACCCAATTTATTGATCCAAATCACCAGCTGATAACTGTTTTGCTGCCTAACTCATTGCACTTTCATACATGTTTCTTTTCTTCTATATATGAAGTTCTTTCTATTCCTGTAAACCATTTTCTCACGCGGCAATTGGGAACTAAGAGTTGAAGCTCAGTTCCACAGCTTTATCAATTTTTAGTTTTATGGTTTTGCCTGATCTATATTTACGCAGAAGTTTTCTATTGCAAAAACTCTTGAATTTTCAAAAACAGCACAAAATTTCATGTTAAAAAATTTAGAGAACATTAAAAGCATTAATCAAATCCCCAAGCCATTTCTCGAAGCTTTCACTCAAATCCCTCCTTGCAGCAGCCATAGACAGACGATATAATCTGTTGCCCTTGTATATAATCTTCTCATTCAAGAATAACCCCCCAATGGTGTCTTACACCTATGGTGCACATCAATCACATAGGCCATAAATTCAAGCGCCAAACTATATTTCCTTGTATATATACGTACCTTCTTTGACTCTTCAGATATAAACATTGTCTTCCGTTCTGTACCCATAATTATTCTGTCTTTGGCGAACTCTAACTGGGCAGCAGTTAATTTGTCTGCACCCTCAACGGCAGCTTTGATGGCAGCAATGTTTACCAGGTTCGCAAGATCTAATTAAAAGCAAAAACAATAGAAGAAATCACTGCATTTGAAGGGGAAAAGAATCAGATCCACAAAGAGGTGCCAATATAATATATTAACAATGATTCACCTGCCCCATTGAATCCTGGTGTACCACGAGCTATTGCTTTAACATCTACATTATCAGCCAAAGGTTTATCTTGGAGGTAGAGTTCCAATATTTCTTGACGACCACGTACATCTGGATTCGGCACAACGATCTAGATATGTGCATTTGTTAGTTCTATATTCTATAAGAAAATATAAAATGTCACTCAGGACAATTTTTCAATGTACTTCTAACAGATGGATCCACATAAAGAGATTACTTTAAAGCATATGGAGAACTTACAATGCGATCAAATCTACCAGGTCTTGTTAAAGCTGGATCAAGAATATCGGGCAAATTTGTTGCAGCCATTAATATTATTCCCTAGAAGATAAAATTGTCAATAAATTTCAAAAAAGTATTAAACAATTGATTTATATTCCAAAATATTTAAGATACCTCATTCTGCTCAAACCCATCCATTTCAACAAGTAGTTGATGCAATGTCTTCTTCGTATGACCCTCCCATTGTTTCCTTGTCGATCCAACAGCATCTATTTCATCAATGAAAATTATACAAGGAGCCTACAGAAGACGGAAAGAAACATGTTTTATGATCAGAAACCAATAAAGAAACTATGGGGTATGGTGTGAACCAGAATAAGGAGAATTTATAGAGACCGTTGATCAAAAGCAATTAACCTTCTTTTTGGCAGCTTGAAACAGGGATCTAACACGTCGAGCACCGACCCCAACAAACCTACAATATGAAGAGTATTAGAAAATAAGTATTCCCAACACCTGCGTATCGCTACATCCTTTATGAGGTTAGCATTGAGTACACTGTACAGATGTACATCCACAAAAGACTCCTACCCTTAACAGTCACAGCTGCCTGAAGGGACAACCATTAAATACCTCACTTCTCCTTAGAGATCACAAAAAACGGTTTCATTTTAATTTACAATTGCTGAACGTCACTTGCATCGGAGATGAAAACCTGGCCCCCAACCACACACCACCCCCACACACCCCCCCCCCCCCTCCCAAAAAAAAAGGAGGTGCAGAGAAAGGAATGTGATTCATTGTGTGAAAAGTATATATGATTTACCATCACTTAAACCAGTAGTTGCTTCATAAAATTCAATAATATGACAAGGACCTCTCATAAACAACAAAAGATTGGCACATTGAATTGGAAAAGTTAATAAAGCCAATAATTAATGTAAAATAGGACCCCAGTAAACTAGCAATCATAATGAAGACCTAGTGATCAGTAATGGAAAAGCCTTCAGAAGCATAGGGTCTGAATTATTTTCTGCTTTTGATGTAGAAAATAAATTTTGGAAAATTATATATACATTTTCGGTGATAAAAGAAATATATAGAAAACGTTTTCTTATATTTGCTGCAGTGAACAACAAACTACTCATTGGTTATAACACTTTCAAGTAGGGAAAAATGACTTTCCCTCTTTGTTTTTCCTTTCTTTCGGAAAAAAATGTTTTCAGCTAAACATTTATTAAGGCAGTAGTCTTATATGAAAGTGTTTTTTTTTTTTTTTTTTTTTTGTATCTATTTTCTATCAATAGCATTTCCCCAATCAAGTTATATTCAGTAAAAACATAAGAAACTTGTATTTTATCTTATTACAAATGATGATATTTCTTGTACCTTCATCAAGTCAGGCGAACTATGGCAGCATTCTTTATACATTAAAAATGCTTATCATTTTCGAGCAAAATAGCATGTGGTATCTTTTCAATTCTCAATACAATAAATATATCATGTGTGCTCAATGGCCATATTTTAAGCCACCACACATGTAGTAAATGAAAGAAGGCTTACATCTCCTCAAACTCAGATCCTGCCCTATAGAAAAAAGGTACACCAGCTTCTCCAGCAATAGCCTTCAATGTCCCAGATAAAGCAAACACTATCAGAATAAATCACGAAATTTTAATAGATCAACAGAAATGTTGATGAAAGGAAAGTGTCATATCAATTTAGCGGTGTTTGTTATAAAATCCAAAGAACAAAATGAAAATGAAGTTGTCAAAAAGGGATAGATCAAATGAAGAAATTCAACACCTCTTAATGCCAAAAGTCATCATGAAACAAACTCGGTGAATGTTAATACTTAAAGAAGTGACTCCAACTTGCATCTATGGGCCAGAATACATTATACACCCCCCAAATATAACATATATATATATGTATATATGTATAGAAGAAAAAAAAAGAAGACATACACAACTACTTATTTATGATGATATTTCCTCATGAAGTACTGTGTACTATCATGAGAAGTGAAACGGGATCACTAATTGGTTACAGGAAAAATCAGGCTTCAGCAAATTTAACCGGAAACCTATCCAGTAGATACAATAATCCAAAGCATTCTGGGTAAGAGACAGTAGAATCATGATGTCAAGATATCAAAACGACAGACAAGAACCAAATTTCAAATATATACTTCCAAGAACTTCCTGGAAGCACACAGACACAAAAGACCACTTAGTTCTAACTATAAGAGATCAGAACTTCCTTAAATTTGTAAAAATACAATATGAAGATGTAAAGAAACTACTGACCTTTGCAAGAAGAGTTTTTCCAGTTCCAGGTGCTCCTGTCAACAGAATTCCCTGTGAAACGGAATGCAACGAACTCACATGATGAACAGAAATTAAAAAAAAAAAGAGATAACAATCAATGCATCCTAAAAGATCACATCTTACTCCTATTTTAAGATCAAGCCAGTTCATCATCATAGATGCAATGAAGAAAAATTCAGAAAAAAAATATATATATATGATAACCAAAAGTTGGCATGTTATTTACTCTAAACAGGAGACAGTATGTAGATGGAATAAATATGTTATTATCTTGTAAAAGCAGATGGAAACCTAGGACGACCCACTAAGAAATGAGAATCTTTACAAGTAACGGAGAAATATGAATAATATAGAATTTTAAGAGGAAAAAAAATAAAATCTTCATACCTTTGGCAACTTTCCACCAAGGCGTGTAAACTTGGTTGGATTTTTAAGGTACTCCACAACTTCCTCAAGCTCTTGCTTTGCATCATCACAACCTTTCACATCCTTGAATGTTTTGACGTTCTGCAAGCAGGGGAGCAGAACAAGAGAAAGATAAAGAGATTATATATGTATACCCCCCTCAAAAATAAATTACTCGCTAGATTGGATATGATGTGTTAGAATTTTTGGGTGTATTGAACATTTCCTAACTAGATGTTAGCTGGTCAAGGTAGTGGCGTGTTCTGTAGTAGAATAAGCCAAACAAAGATTATACATGTATCTGTTGTTAATTAATCTATAAGAAATACAAAAGCAGCTATTTATATTATTAAAAGAAATCAGATTATGTTAGCCTCCACAAATATTAAAAATGTTCACCTTCTCTGGCATGACCTCCTTATTCAGCTCCTTTGGGGCATAGGAAGAACTTGAACCAACTCCTGATGTTCCAATCCCACCTAGGCTTCCTATATATTTTTGCAGGGCGGCAGCACCCACAAACCTGAGAAGGAAGTCATTTTAATCATACAGGAAGTAGAAGTTTAGGTAATGACTGAATACAATACACAAGAAAAGAGATTTTTTGTTTCTTTTTTTTCTTTTTTTTTGGGGGGGGGGAGGTGAGAGAGAGATATATATACCAGACCAATCCCACAGCAACGGTGAACAAGATAGTTGAAATAAGTTCTTGTGCAAAACGTGATTTATTTGATACTTTTGGCTCAACCTAAAGAAGTTAACAGCTTTGTCAAAATTCATAGAACAGATTTTTTTTTTGGGGGGGGGGAGGGGTAGGAGGACAATCTAGGTGCAAAAAAAGTTTTGCCCAATATTATTCCTATAATGCTAATTGCTAAAAGCATAAAGCACAGAGATGGTGACTACGTTACCATAACAACATGTAGAGGCTGCTTCTCAGATATTCCAGGACTAAGAAAAGGCTCATCTGTGTTACCTGATGCACGCTGCTTCAACTCTTGCAACTGCAATGAGATAGGGTATCA
This sequence comes from Bauhinia variegata, assembly GCA_022379115.2. Classification (NCBI taxonomy): domain Eukaryota; kingdom Viridiplantae; phylum Streptophyta; class Magnoliopsida; order Fabales; family Fabaceae; genus Bauhinia; species Bauhinia variegata. Next base: position 18,412,861 of record CM039431.1, on the reverse strand, counting down.
GTCGCACAAAATACCACATGTAAAGACTTCAAACGAGGCTGCTCTAAAAATAAAAGAAAGTGCATAGTAATGGAAGCAAAAGTAGCAGAACATGGAACTTCTGAGAAGTAAATCTCATTTCTCTTTTCTTCTTGTTATCGTTAGAATATATTCTTTAGAGAAAGAGGGGCACTAAGTAGAGGATAAAACAACAATAAACAGAGACAAGGCCAAAGAGAACACAAGAACCCACTTCTTAGCCCATTATTATATTAGACGGATTTGAAGACTCGAGAAATAAGACGATTTAGATCAAGAAATGCAATGGGAGAAATACTTCCTTAAAATTTATGCATATGTAGAAGTTAAAGGGATAAAGTGAGTAATCTATCATGTCAACTTCACATCAAAAGACTCTAGGATTGTAATAGTCAAGAAACCAGGTAGACGACAGAGATCAACCATAAAATTTATTCATTTTGAAAATAATGAGAGTGTTTTGAGAATATAATACAAGTGCTCAAGGGAACCGGTAAATTGATAAGAATATAACAGCTCTTTCAAAACATCTATTGCACCCTGGTGATGAAACAGACACGTATCGGTCAGCCAGTAACAAATGGATTTCTTTTTAATGCCCATTGCAATACAAGACAAAATCTTAGAAACAAAAAATTATGGGAGATTAAAAAAAAAAAATCCTTTTTTAGGACAGAGAAATATTAATGAACAATTACCAAAACAAGATGGCAGTGCACTTCTCTGGTAATGAAAAAAATGTGTAATTAAGAATCGGGTATACTGTGCAAGGAGGAAAGTATTAACGCCAATGATACAAACTAATTACCAGGGTAGGAATGCCAGAAGGTTTTCCAGATTCTTCGTCTGGAAGATATTCAGCAATAGCATTAGTAAGCACAACAGCTCGAAGATATTCTGCAACTCCTCTACTGTCTACAGCACGATCCCTTTGTTCGAATAGCTTGATGACTGACTCAGGACTAAAGACGACAGAAAATTTGTATATAAACAGAAAGAACAAAGAAACTACTGAGAAATTTTGGCGTAACCAGTCCTATTCAACAAGTTCAAGGAGAAAAATAAGAAGTAAATTTTCCTTCCTGTTTCATGTCTAGGCAACCAAGTGAAATGAAATCACGAAATGAAATACTTAACAACTAATACTGGAGAAAATTTTCAGTTAGTAATTCATTAATTGAGCATTCTACTATTGACAAAAGAAACTTTAGAGGAAGGAATTCATCTTTTCTGATTCTCCAATTGTTTTCATCCACTGAACAGAAGAGACAAACCTGTGCTTGTTGAGTTCAACAAATAAAGCAGTCTGCTTTGCAGCATCCTGGGGATTTGCATCAGCCTCAGCCATTAAGCCCGCAAAATGCTTCTCCTGCCGCCAAAATGGCCACCAATTCACAAAATCAGAGAAAAGTTTTCGAATTCGTTCTTTCGCTGTCGCCCACAAACGGATGAAGAACACCAATGAGGGTATCCTAACATCACCAGCCTCCTTTTGACTTAAGTTGGCAGTCTTTCCTTCACTCACCAACAGTTCCTCGCTCTTTGCCTCACTATTCACCTTGTCAGTCTCCAAGTTCGATTCCTCAACACCACTCTGCAACTCAATCTTCGAACCTTCGACATCAACTCCATCGACCGGTTCTTTTGAATCTAAAACCGAACTATCTTCCGTTAAATTTAAACTTTCGACATCAATTTTATTAGCATCCAATTCCTTATCAATTGAACTTGAATTGCCTTCCAAGGAATTCGATTCAGACCAGGAGCTTACATTCTCCGACCGAAATGTGCAATAGGTGACCGGACGGTGTTGATGAAATCTCAAGTTACGAAAATCGGAGCTGAATGCATGAATAGACAGCTTCGAGAGACAAGGGGGATTGAAAGAGAGGGGAGTAGAATAGAGATGAAGAGGTTGCCTTTTAGGCAAGGGAGACGGGAATAAGAAGGAAGGTTTGCAGAGAAGTGAAGCTTGTAGTGTAGACATTACTAGGGTTTATTACTTGCCGCGTTCAGCTCTCTCCTCTCGCTATAGAGAGCTGAGGGACACTGGAACGGAAAGATTGAGAGAAGGGGAGAAAGAAGAGGAGAGGTGACTGAGAGGAGGTAACCTTATCCAGGATTGAAATTGGCGCCGGTTCAGAATTTTTGTGTGTGGGTTTTTTTTTATTGGAGAGTTGAGACTTGTAATAATGGTCTACGAACTAGATTTATTGCTGTTAACTTATGATTAGGAAGTTGGCTCACTTCTCGCGTAACCCTTACACAACATACTAATATATTACCACATTACATGTTTTTTTTTTTTAGAAGGACATATTATGTTTTTGTTAATATTTGTACAAAGTGGAAGGTTAACGTTACAATTAGTGGGAAGTAGATATATCCCCTTTCCTAATTTTTCACAAGTAGATAATTTTCCTCTTAAAACCTATGAAACTGATTTTTTTTTTTTGTGTCCAACAAAAAGTACACAATTTAATATCGTAATTTTCACAAAAAACATAGAATAAATTGAGGATTCATAATTACTTTTGCGCATAGTTATAGTTAATTAGGATAAAGATGACAGAAATTTTAGATTTTTAAAAATATTTTGTCGAAGATTTGAAATAAAAACGTTATAACGAGAGAAACATGTAGCACAAGACCTGTTTCTTTTCTTCCTAGTAGGAAGTTACTACTTCCAATCTTAATTTAAAGGACATGATATAGAAAAATCAAAATAAAGGAGAAAGTGATTAAAACTGAATAGGTTGTGTCGCAGTTGTGAACCAATTACAATTCTTGACCAGCAGTTTAAGGATTTTCACCTTTAAAACATAAATCTCGAATATAGAAAGAAAGGGGTGAAGGCGGAAGACAAGCAACGACCTCTTTGACACTAAGAAAGATGCCAGCAAATGTAGGCCAGTTCCATCGGATGGGAATTCCTGATCAGTCCCCACTTCTGAAAAAGCCACCTGATTCTTAAGACAAATTCTTGGTCTAGTTGAGATCCCTGCGAGATGCATGCTATTGAACGTGATCAGGTCCGTATGCGGGCATTGTTGATGAAGGCGGTAGCGCATTATTAGCTGGAAACTGCATCATTCCGGGGGCCATTTGTGGAGGCATGGCGCCCGGTGGCATGTATGGATGACTGTGCATTTGAAGGGGCATTGATTGAGGCACTGCCGGTGCCGATGTCCCCCACCCAGATGCAGGTTGAGGCATCATATGCTGCTCATGATTTGGGGCATACTGTGCCCCGTTGTACTGTTGAGCCGGGGGAGCAGCCCCCATCATGGGAACCGGATGTTGCCCCAAAATAGATGGCTGACTGTTCACGGCAGGTGCACTTGGAATGGTGTAATCTCTGCTTCTATCATTATTCACCTGTAATCCCACAAGTATCATATAACATTACAACCATTATACACCTCTTTCTTTGTCAAACTCAAAAACTAGAAATGGAGACATTCTTCATCGTGTTTTAAAGATTTAAAAGCAATGTCCAGGTCCGCAGAAGCTAAAATCAGAGATGCTTCCCACTGAACATGATTTCATATCTGTAAATGTGATTCTTATTAATTGTGGTTGATTACCGTTATACTAAAATCAAGTACTGCCACAAGTTTCCAGAAACATTAATAATTGTGTCCCTTGAAAAAAAGAGGCTGGGCTTAATATGGTAACATAACAAATGGAAGATATCTTGTACCCTAGTTGTACCAGCCCAAACCTCCTACTCTACATTGTCTTTCAACAATTAGTTAAGTGATGTCAATCCCAATTATGTCAATCTCCCTCATACACAATGTAGCTTGATTACCTTTATACTAAGATCAGTATGACGTGAATAAGATATGTGAAGCTTGCAGAACCCTCCATCATATATAGAGTGTCCTTCCAAGGCTTCTTTGGCAACCACAGCAGTCTGAACATCTGTAAGCAAATGGCGAGTCAAAACCTCAACAAATCCTGACGGTAGTTATAAAATAAAACAAGGGAAATAAAATGTCTCTACGTATCAACGAGGCCAACCTCCGATATTCTTTTTATTCAAACAAATACACAAACATTGTGTTTACATGTAAAGAAAGAATTGATGCATCTAAGCAAAGTATACACAGAAGAAAAATTATACCCATAATCATTAAGAGAGAACCAGTGTATTTGGAAGATGATTTGCCAAAAAAGAAAAATTGGTGATGGTAAGTTCTATCAGTTAGAAGTATCTTACAGGCTTCTATCCTAATCCCACTACATCAATATATCTCAACAGTGAAACACTTCTTTTAAATGTTCTTGATCCTCAGGCACACACCCTTCAAGAAGAAAACTACAAACAAGGGAATTTATCCAAGCATATGTACTATGACACACAGTAACCGACATTATGCCCCAACCAATTCAGACCATTACTGTCTGAATTTCACAGAATTAAGCATAATGGTTGCACATTTTTTACATATACAATGATTAATACCTAGGAAACAGAGACAATCAACACACAGAACCCATTTACCAGTATAGCCTTCTCAATCGACATTACAAGTATAATCTATCATACAGAACATGAGTAGCAGTTCAACATACAATCTAACCTGGGTATTGAATCAGAGCCTGCAAACCACCATTCTTATCAAACATTGCAATCTTTTGAACTGGCCCAAATGCAGAGAAAACCTGCACACAGAGGGGGAATAAAAAGCAAAATAATATTAACTAGAGTGTCATGTCAATAAATTACATCTGTTGGGGTCTATTGGAGTTTCAATACCATGTGTAAGACATCCAGGGTTACAGCATACTGCATATTCTCAATAGATGCAAGAAGAACATTGCTCTCAGGCTCTAACTTTTTCCCATCCAAGCCCATAACAAACTGCAACAATTATAAACAGACGTTAGCCAAATTATTTAAAAGCATATGCTGCCTGGCAGAAAGGCACAAGCCTTGCTGCTGTGTGTGAAAGGAAACATTCATGTTAAAATAAGAAATTAGAAGGACTTCCTACACATGAACAGTCCATAAGAGCTGTCAAACTGATAATCCCCTAATCCATAGAATTGTATACTTTCAGAAACATTACCTGTCCACTTCCATCCATGGCAGATGGAGCAACTGGAAGATAAGGATTTGTGTAGTCTCTGGAAAGAAATGGGGAAGGAGGAAGGGGGACGATAGTTACAATAGTAAGAAGAAAACAATGAAGATTTAGAAAAGCTTGGTTTACTTTAAGTCTAAGTTGTCAAAGAAATCTGCTATACCTGCTTCTATGGCTTTGAAACTTAACACTTAGATCTGTATGTCCAGAATATGTGATCCTAAGGGTACATTGTCCTACATGCTCAGGGAGCAGATACCTGACACAAAGGAAAAAAATTTACTGATATATCATCATGAATAAACAGAAACTACCATATGGTCCACTTCTACAGCCATATGGTCCAGAACAGTCCAATGAAATACCATGCCAAACATGTAATACAACTGTCACCTAGGAATGCTTCTTCCGTCCAGAGCATCCTTTGCAGAAGTGGCAGTCTCTGCATCTGAGAATTGCACCAGTGCCTAACAGTTGCATAAGGAACAAGCCTTGGCTTAGTGTTAGGAAGAAAAAGAAAGTGCTAATAAGTATGGTTAGCATATGAATAAACCTGGAATCCTGCTGTCTTCTCGAAAGTAGTAATCTTGTGCACAAATCCAAATGCTGAAAACACCTGCAATAGTGAATAATAAACATTCAGACTGATATATTAAGATAAATCTTCCTAATTGAACAGGTAGTGTCTGATGAATCTTACTAATAGAACTTTCAGGCGTCCTAACAATAATATTGTGGAAAACTGGGAATTGATTAATATGGAATTTCCACATATTAAGAAAGAAAATTCAACACTTATATAAGCTTCCTCACACAATAATCAGAAAGAAAAAAGATATAAATGAACACAATCATGAACGGACATAAATATCACTAAGCAATAAGCATGTTCAAGTAAACCATGATATCTCCAAAAATGCACCTAGAATGCTGCTTGTTTTAGGTTTATTGGTGTCAAATGAACTAACTGTTGTACGTAAAGAAGAGTTAATGGAATCTCGAGAAAATATAAGGAATTTGTCAGAGGCTTCCTTGAAAAGCCCTGGTATTAACCACAGAAGAGTGTAAAAACATTCTTCGGTTAAATGCTCAATCTAGAAAATGGCTTCGTGAAATGATTAGCTACCTAAAATATAAAATGCCTAAAGTAGTGAGTATATTACTAAGAGTTTGGAAGGTAATGCTATCATTACTTTGACACTTGAATTCAAACAAAGGCTTTGTGAAATGAATCAACTTTCAAATATAAATCATCAAGGACTCAGCATTCAATTGCCAAGTTCAGAGGGAAAAGTCTAAAAAATTTCAGAAGGACTCAAAAATCTAAACCACATGAAAGAAGTATTTGAAACATATTAAATTACCAAACAGATCAGAATCCAGCACCTAAATCTAGACATTGTATAGGCAAAATACCAACACAGGTCATGAAGTCAATGAAACACGGATGCACAATTTAAAAAAAAAAGAAAAAGAATGGCAACATCCTAAACTATAAGAATGGTAGGAGTTGAGGAGGAGAATGGGGAAGAAAGAGGCAGTGTTAAGGAAAGGAGAAAGGAAACAAACACACATGCGCTCTTTCACCCAATGCACTAAGCTGCCATCGAAGATATATCCTTGACATGGGCCTGCCGATTCATTTACATACATGTCAACAAAAGCTTTCCATAGCATGACAAAGCAAAACCTAATCGCAGTAACTAAATTACCAGCATCATCATGGTGACAACTTTACATATTTAACTAATAGATATGCATGCAACCTCTTACCAAGTGCAAAACATCAATGCTGACAAGGCGTGCATCTGCACCCTCTATTGTTACCAAGAGTACATTCCCAGCAACATCTGCTGCGGTTTTGTTGTTTACGATTTCTTGCCTATTGGAATATTGTAGATACACAGTTTTCCCGCGTACTTGAGCAGGCTCTGAGGATGAGGCATAATATGATATCATTGCAATGGCTTGATTCAGATCTGCCTAAAGAAGGTTGATATATGATGTTTAACAAACAGTCAGTAGCTTTATAGGAAAGACAATAAAATAATATAAGATAATTATAATCTACTCACAAATTCAATAAAAGCTTGATTCCGATTTGCTCCAACATTGCACTTTGTGTTCACAACTTTTCCAAATGGTTTCCCAAGTTCAATCAGCTCCTCTTCTGTGCACTCCCATGGCAAGTTTCTCAAGTGAAGGACCTTTGATGGTGGCTGGGTGTAACGGAACTGTGGCTGACTGGAAACCGATGCCATTTCAGACAGTAATCCTAAACCTGTTGAAAGGAACCACAAAAAAATTGCAGTCCCTTGGACTACAAATCCAAGTCTGAATCAGGTACCCCATCATAGAAGTATAAATATCAGCATAATTGCTTTCATCAAAATATCTTGAAAGAAAAGAAGTATAGCTATTTTGTATTCTATCATAGAAGCATAAACATTCAGCATAATTGCTTCCATCTAAATAACTTTATGGAAAATGAGCACAGTTATTTGTATGACACTAAAAATCAGGACTGCAAATCAGATGAACTACTTCCAAATTAATTGACAGGAGGCTTGCCCATAATAAAATCTTTGTTTACAAACCCCAATCCCAAAAACGATTTATATGTGATAAAATCTTAAAAGCTATGTTTTAATTTTTCATATCAAAATTTTCTTCCATCATGCTGCCCTTACCTCTTCTTTTCTTTCTCTTACTCCCCCACCCTCAGTCCCCAATATTTTGGCGGATATTTTGAGTTCTCTTATCGTACCCAAAGGCAAAGACAATCACATAAGATTATCCAATTTCCAACTCAAAAAATTTTTAAATTCCCGAAGTACCAAGGTCAATCAGCCCTAAGCTTCTCTACATCAAAACTCAACCCTAAATTGCATCCGTAACCAACGAATTTGGCGGTACACATACACGCGTAGTCATGTCAAGATCCGCAGCAAATGAGAGATTGGAGAGAAACAAAAAAAATAAAAATAGAAGACACAGAACAATTAGGGCAAACCGAGACGAGCTTCAATTACCTGAGACAAATTGGGAGTGCGAAAGCTCTAATCTCGCAATATCGTCGGAAATAGGGTTCACCAAAGACTTAAATGAGCTGAAAGTATTACAGATAGCAAAAGATGAAAAAGGACAGTATCTACGTTATCGCCGTCTAGTATTTTTGGGGCCCCGTGGGTCTCTCTGTTCGCTCTCGAGAAGATAAAACTGAGGGCGTACGCGAACCAGTGACGAGTGAGAAATAAAATAAAAACAAATTAAGAGTTAAGATAATATATAGAAGGAGTTAATTATTAAATATATATTCTAATTTGTTAATTGTTTGTTTAATATTTAAATATAACATATTCAGATAAAAAATATAACATAAGCTATTCCTATAAAAAAAATATAACATAAAATATAACATAAATTAAGTAACTTTCATTTAAATATACTTTTTTGATAGGACATTTAAATATAAAGTTTTTAAAATGTAATCAATCATAATAGTTTTTAATTTGTTATTAATTGTAACTCGATTTTAATTAGAAAGAAAATAATTAATTAATTAATTAAGTTAACCGTAAGTGAAAAAAAAAATTTAGTCTAATTGAATGGTAAAAATTAAAATATCTCAAATAATTTATTGTATTTAAAACCCTAACAACTAATAACTGAATGAAAGCGTATTATAAATGACCTTTTTTTTTTTTTTTGTGGGGGGGGGGGGGGGGGGGGAGGAGAGAAACCATCATAGATGCATCAAATAGTGATTTTCTTTAACAATTGAACAATGATCAAGAAAGAGATGATGTGATCCTAAAGAATCCTTAATAATCAAACTTACGGTAGTATTTAACTATTGAAGTGTCAGATATAAATCTCAATAAATTGAAGTGAATTGAAATTATGATAGGAAGCTTTTGATGATTGCACATAATTGAGGTCCAATCTTAGTAAAACTATACTTGGTACAGTCATATGTACAACATCCCCTCTATATTATTTAAAATTTAAAATAAGAAAATTATGCATGATTAGGAAAATAAAAGCAGAATTAATGAAAATTAATTAAAAAAACGTTCTCTTTGATCTAATTAATATTTTTTTATTACATGAAAAAAATAAAATCTCAAAACTTTTACATAAACCACTAATCCACACAGCCCAAGTGTATCTAAGCCACTCTAACTAAATTAATAAACTTACATATATTACAGTATCTGTATCTGAATAAATTAATTGATTCCGGCTCTCTAATTTCCCGTCTTCAATGGGAAACAAAGCAAAACAGAAGGGTTCCTCAAGACATAACATCTAATTAATTAAGTAGAGATAAATTGGCATCGAGAAGAGAAAAGCTTACAAAAGAATCTTCCCCACCTTCTGTTTGTGATAGTATAAACAAAAGCAAACAAGAATCTGAGAAAGAAAGTGAAAAAAAGGAGGTTAGCAACGTGATGAGTGATGAGTTTGTCTAAGTGTTTCCAAGAAGGACATCCTTATAAGGGGTGGGAGTGGGACGAGGCACCGGCACACCCAAGTTGTCTTCAGCATGACGATTTATCCTCGTATGATCTTCCAGAATGAGGGGCAACTGTCCTTCCCTCTCATTTATCAGTCGCTCATGAGCACCTCCTCTCAGTTTCTCAAGCCTTAAAAGTCCTACAAGCTGTTGCATCTTAAACACTTTAACCACATTTGCCAATCCACCAATAAATAACAAGAAGCTTCCAACAATTCCTAGCCAGATCCATGTCCGACACTGCAGGCAGATAAAAGCAGAACCAAAGTGGAGACCTTGTCAACCCAAAAAAATACATGTTGCAGTTCTTGGTATTGTTTATAATTGCACCAATCAGACTCCTAGCTAGTCATTTCTAATTATAATACAATGCCTTGTTTATCTTCATTCACTTTCAGTTTTATTTTCTTTTAATCAGAGTTTAAACTTACAAGCAAGTGAAGACCGTGGTGGGATTGTCCATAATGCTCGTAATAATTGAGCAATGCGCTAAGCGTGAATGACAAACTGGCCATCAAGAAGGGGACGTTCACGCTCTGCTGCAGGATTTGAACATGGCCATCTGCTCTCTCGTAGATTTGGCACGAATTGTGGATTGATCCCAACAACCATAATATAGGCCCAGCAACAAGCATGTTCAGAGCATGTTTCTCTAATTTGAAGTACCCATACTTTTTCTCTTCCTGGAGTTTAATTATATATTGAATCGACAGCAAATGTCATGTGTAATTGAAATAAAAGGGTAATAGTGAAGAATTAATTGCAGTTACCTGAATAAATAAGAAGAGAATTCCCAGAAAGGAAAGAAGCGATCCCAGAGCCTGAATCAGGGGAACTGCGAATTCCACGAGTGCCAGCTGAAGGTCGAATTCCATCAACGATAACCGGAAATCGATTCCGGCGAGATGGCCGACGAGATCGTGGACATTGACGATAATGATTAAGGCCAAAGCAAGAAGCAAGAGCACCAGACCCGATCTGGGTTCGGAGGAGAGCTGAGCTGCGAACCCGCAAGTGAGGACTATGGTGGCAAACAGATACAGCCCAGCATTTATGTACTCGTACCGATTGCGGGAAAACCCGGGACCATAGGTTCGAAACTCTCGTGCCGATGCTAGCTTCACCATTCTCAAACGCTAATAACCGAAGCTCAATTTTCAGACATCTAAGAATCAGAATGGGGTTGTGTCGTGCATGCGGCTTTCGTTGTCAGTCAGGGAGAGACTAACTGGTAAGGTTGATCCCGGAATTTTCCCTGGCTTTGGGGTACGTGGCGTTTTGCATGCAGCTCTGATTCAATACGACACGTGGAGGAAGAAAAGCTGGATACAGGGAGGCCAAGAGCTTAGTCAACTCAAATTTGTTTGATTCTCTATATCTATTTTTTTTTTCCTAATCTCCTTATCTAAAGTTTGTAGTTGCTTCTTTTTTCATGGTATTTTAAATTTAAATATTAAATATTTATACTTTAGTGTTATTGACATTTTATGTCTCAGTTTTCATATATTACAATATCTTAAATTTAAATCTCAATAATGTATGTTGCGGTAAAAGTCAATAAAAATCTTTATAATTTAGAGAGTATATGAGTTAGAGTTTGGATTATTTGAGGTGACATGCTGAATCATGATTGTGACCTCCACAACCGCAAGCTCGCATATATATATATTGATTGCTTTCAATCTGCAAACAGTAGTGTTTAATTTGTATGTCCCATAAACAACACTGCAGGGAAGTATGATGAAAGACTTTTAACCAGATATGTGAATGTGACTAGATGTGCATGTTGAGGCAAAATGGCAAATACAATATCGAGAGCAGTCACCACCACCATAAATATATAATCATAATTATTGCATCTCTGATGTGATATATCCCCAATCTTCCTTGTCCTCTGTTAAATTCCTGGCTATTCTTCTTTTTGAATCGTTAGGGTTGTCAATCAATCAAATGCCGAGAAAAGCAACGCAACCATTCCGAAGCTCGTAGACGACGTTGACCGCCCATTCGGCCAGGGGACAGGGGCCCTTTTCACGGCATCTGTCCAAAAGTTGCTGAAATGCTTGTTGCTACACAGAAGATATATACAACTAAGCTAAGCTCTTGCTCCTCCCATGCATGATGGCCGTTTAAATTCAACAAAACCAGTTCTGTTCCCATATTGAGCCAACTTGGAAAAGCAAATGCATCTATACCCAAATCTTGATTTAAAGCATAAATGGAGCTTCTGGGTTGTATAAATTTATTTGTTTGAAATTTTAGAGCTGAGAAGAAGGCTTATTTTGAATGACTTTATGATATGTTCATTTGTAAAATAAAGAGACAGTGCTTTAATATTGCCCTTGTGTTTATGAAAATGACAATGTATTGGCATGTTGAGAGCTGGCGTGGAAAGACGATCGCTCGCTGGCTTTCCATTAAATAGGGCATGCAGGAATACACTGGGCGGCGTTGGAATGAGTGAAGGGACTGGTAATGTAATGTCATAGCCAGAGTCTCTGCAAGATTAAAAAACGCTATCGGCCTTGTTCCAATATATCCGTTTTTGTGGCCATCATGTGGCTGAGCAGGGTTTTTAAATGAAGAATGGTACAGACAAACCATGATTGGATGATGAATGCGGTGTTCTTCGGCACCGACGTGCATCATCAACACAAGATGCGGTTGCAGTGGCCTAAAGAACTCAACTTCAGAAAAGCCTGCGTGACTTATTATGTCTTTACAAGGATGAACGGTGACTTTTTTACTAATGAATTTAACCGACAGAAGAATTCCCTGTGACCATGTGTCTCCTAGCATACGCAGGGTTAAAGTGTCCATCGGGAATGCTGCGTTGCACAGAGAAATCAGTCATACACCTAAATCTAAAAGCTTCGCCACCTTCGGAAAAAGACAATATTCATCGTCAAGAATGCGCAGACTTTTTACCATCCATCCATGGTGACGTGCACGTTAAAGCTTGCTGAAATTTACAAGTGTTTTTGGAGGATTATTGGGAAGTTTCAGTGTGGCTGTCTGCGAAAGTATACATTAGTCTGGGGAATCGTTCGGTGGAGGGATTGTTTGGGGTAGCATTGAGCAGTGGGATGCGAGTGGATACCCATGTACTGTAACCTCTGTTATAGCCTCATTTTCCAAAGGCCACGTTTCATTCTGCTATAGTATTTAACTTCGTTCTTTGGTCCGCTCAAGATTTTACATATAGAAGTATGTAGAATAGAAGCCAAGTCGATCTTCAAAATATATATGATGCTATAAAGTATTTAACATTGTTCAGGTTGGCGCAATGGACACCACTTGATAATTCATGGGTATGCAATAAGTTAGTGCTAGATTATTTTGGGAAATGAGACATAGACCACACAACCATATTTTGGTTACCTCTATTCCTTCAAATCTAAGAATTTAATCAATATGATAAAGGAAACAATGTGACTTTGAACTCAGTGATGTCAGATAATAGCTGAATCATCAGTTAAAGAGGCTTTTAGATTGACATTCTCTGATCTGTTTTATCATTCTATGCTTGCACATGCCTAGATTGTCATAACAACATTTTTTGAACTGTGAGTTAATGTGGAAAGATCCCTTATGGATGCTTGCATTCCTGGCTTGTGGCATCATAGCTTATGTTGAAGTAACATTCGTCCACATAAATTAGTGGCTTAGACAAAATTTACTATTGGGAACTGGCGGTGTCATAGGCTTATGTGCCAACCTAGTCATTTTCATTAGAGTATATATTTTGATTAGCTCAAATCCCTGCTCAACCTAGTCATTTTCAGTAATTATGATCTGGTCGGAAAGCAGAGCCAATCTCCTAAAGTTAATAAGATATCTTGTTTTTATGATTTCTCATTCAATGGTCACCTATACTGTTTCCGTAAATATATTTTGAAGCAAATATAATGAGGTTATATTTTCGGGCCATGATTTATGTTATGAACTAAATTCATCAGGCTCAAAAACTCACATCTCATCCTCTTTATATAAAGGATAAGAGGACTCCTAGAAGAAGGATCTCAAGCTCACACACAACAACCCTCGCAACAATTTACTTACATTTTACGTAACAGTAATGTGCCACGTTGCCAGATTCTTTGGAAGAACCCATATGATGATATGGAGAATATTCTGTGAGCACATATCAGATAACAGACAGCAGGTTAAGAGACTTGAAAACTGACGGAAAACCAGTTTGCCTGGCCACACCCGTTATACTATTATTGCAAAAAAAGCTAAATTAAGGTGGGATTATTCCCCATTGAATTCTTTTTAAACCAGCCCTTGATAGAGAAAAATGGAGACACATCAACTTTTATTCTTTCTGGCAGTGGCTTTCAGAGAATCCAAACATCCTCCCAAATCCCTATTCCTTGAGGGAAAGAAACGACAAAAGAAATGAACTATTTATTAGAACATTGCCGGGATGGGTCTGGGACTTCGGAACATATATGTATTGGAAATGGACTGTGTTTATGTGCATTTATATTGTCTCAAATGTCTTTTAGTCATATTTCCGAAGGAATACTCTATAACACAAAGAAATCATGCATTGGAAACTTGACTCTCATTGAACGTTATGTTAAATCATGGGCAGAAAATAGTACAATAAAAGAAAGAAAGAAAGAACATAAGACTAAATTTTATGTCATGAATACATGCTGGAAGCACTAGCTGCAAAAGCCAAAGGGGTCCTTTTTTTTTTTTTTTTTTTTGTAGGACAGAAACATAAAAGCCAGAATCTAGGAAGAACTTTATGAGATCTTCAACATTTCCCATCAACACTGTCCTTGTTCACAGAGTTGCCATTGCTCTGATTGGTCATATCCTTTTCTGTGTTCCCCATTTCCAGCCCCACCTTTTCTAAGCTCACCTTCTCCAAGTTTCCCTTTTCCAGGTCCCCCTTGTTTGGTTCTTCCCTTTTCCAGTACTTGCAGTGGAGAACGAGTTGGAGGATGCTCAAGGGGGTTCCAATCACACTTGGTCCCTGTAAAAAATTAAAACAAATAAAATATAAGTATATTCAAGCTTTTTCCCAAGCTTCATGAAATCATTTAACTTAAGAGATTATAGTCACAAACCGCAACGAATATATCGCGAATAATGATTCCATAAGTCAACCAGAGCGCACTGGCAAAGAATGAGCACATAGATAATGGCAGTGGCATGAATTCTACACTCTTGGTCTGTATAACTTTCTTCTGCAATAATGAAAAATAAAATTATGTTATTAATCTCTTCCCCTGTTTAAGCTCTGCTTTTCTCTGTTTCTTGGCAAATAAGGATATGAATGTTATTATAACGAATTTGAGTGGAAGACAGTGGTGACTGACCATTACAACCAGAGGAGATCCATACATTGCAACTGAAACTACTAGGCCTATGCTGCCGACGAGTAGTTTCCGGCTACGATGCTCTTGGATGCCAAAAGATGAGACAAGAGCAGCGGCGGTGAAGACAAGGAGAGCTGGGATTCCCACCATGGCCACCTTGACCTGTATTTTTCATGTGAGTTAGAAAACATGTTATTCATCTATGCAAGCTAATATAAAACTCGTATCCACCAACATGGATGCAGAGGAGAAAGAAATGGCTTAAACACAAAAATTCCTAATAATGCATTTACGTTTCATAAGTCACATGTTTTTTTGGTTTCCTCTTCTGCTTTTCTTTTCTCTAATCAAAAGATGCAGAAAGAAATCGCTTACTCTTGTTTAAAACATGAGTTCTAAAGACACGCTTTTCATGCATGCAACTAGTTTTAATAAAAGAGAAACTAACCTTTGGCTTTCTCCTTTATATTACCAAGAAAACTTCTATTTTCGGTTTTTTCTTTTTCATTTTTCTCTTTTTGTAGCTATGGAGTTAATATGAGAAAAAATGAAAAAAGCTTGCAGCTTTCATTCATAGCTTACCTTGCCCTTGGGCGAAGCATACCAGAGGTAAATGAGGACATAGGATAACTCAAGAACAATCCCAACACCGTTCACTGTGACGAGAGGGAAATTTTCCAACTTGTAGCTGACAATAGGCAATCCATACCAGGTGAAAAGAAGACAGTTCAGCAGCCCAATGATATAAGGAACACATGAAAACTCTTCTGTGCTTTTCTTTCTTATTACCCTTTTGAAGGTAACCCTGCAAAGATGAAAGCAGAGAAAAAGGCTTCAGTAATGTTTCATGCTCTCCAGAAAGGAGAAGATGAAAGCAGCTATGGAGTGATGAAACGTACGTTGGAGCAGCATAGAGAGAAACTGAAGCAGCATTTCCTGCAAGAAATAAAAAACCCAAAATGGGTCACATTTTTTGTTGCATACTCAGAGTTATGATTAATGCTCAATAATGCTAGGGAGCTAGCTAGTTAATGAATGAACAAAGTAAGTACCAAGAACTGCAACAGCCATACGAAGGCTCTCTGACATGTTTGGTTCTTTAGTGTGCTAACTAATAAGATGAGATGATGAATGATTTTGGCAACAAGAACCTTGAGGCTGCTCTATTTATAATCCCTCAGCGACTACTGTTCAACGCCAAGTGGAAGAGTTAAATAATATTTGTCTCGAAAATAAATTTTGAAATTTTAATTAACTTTATATTTAAATAAAGCAGCAAAAAAATGTTGCCACTTAATAAATATAGCTAAAAACAAAGAATGTGAAAGAAGGGAAGAGAGGTGAAAAAAAGAGAGAAAGGAAGAATATAGAAAATGGAAAAGGAGGGAGAAAGTGCTGTCTACGTCTTTAATAAATTTGTGGACGCAAAACTTCGCTCAAATTGAGAAGCTTTTCTCTCAACTTGCTGAATACAGGAGGCTGCTTCCAAATTCCTTTTGTTTCTTAATTGTTTAAGAGGCTAATATTACTGTACAAGCTAGAGTGATAGAAGATTATGTGCCATAAACTCTATTGCCAGCAGTAGATGGCTGGCACTGATTTGCACCATCCATATTTGACTAATTTTCTTCGTGTCAACTTTAAACTATCATGTTATCTTGAACATTTTGGCTAAGAACCTTCTTTGTTTTATGATGCCAACAATTAAAGTGCCCTGTGCTTTTCTTTTCTGTTGCTAAAGCATTATAGATGCCAATAATGCTTAAAAAAACATTACTAATTGGAGTGCTCTGCTATTGATGATGTGGCTTCCATTTTCTAGAGATATGCAAATTTTTTTAGCAACTCCCGAGTGAGTTCATTGGTAGTTTTGTGACTTCAACCTTCCCTATACTGTTAAAGGAAACAAAGCTCTTTGCAGAGTTTTTTTTATTCTATGAAATTTTTTTTAACTAATTACTTTATTTAAAGATAAAATTTAATAACTAATCACAATTTTAAACTCTATTTTCTTCATCAATTAGAAGATTTTCAGACAAAAATGTAAAATATAAAATTTTATCCCGCTCAAATAACATAGAAGTTAAAAAAAAAAAAATGTGCAGACTTTGGGGTAAAGTTTTTCATTCTTGCATGATCATGGGATGACATCTCATTATATTATTGCTGGTTTTTGGCAGCAAACAAGTTTCTGTATTGAATTATCATATCCTATTATTATTATAAAAATCTTATTCTACTAAATGGGTGGATTACATGGTAATAATCATAATAATAATAATAATTAACCAAAATGTTCTAGGTAACATGTTTAATAGGACGAAAATTAAGTCGGCTTCTGGGGAGAATATAGAATTTTATTATATATTCGCATTCACGCATCAAAAGCAATTCTTTGAAGCTTCGAGGAATAATTTTCTGTTATATGCAGATAGATGCCACGCGGAAGGGTTTGTGGTGTGCCTTGAAGTCTATAAACATGAATTATTATTTTTTATTCTGAGCAAAAAAGTGTCTTATCTTTGAATTGTTGACGTTGATGTGTTAAACCTGGCAGAAATAATAGCACGACAGTAAAACTACATCATGACCGGATATATGCATTTACTGTGTGTGATATCACGAGCCTTTTTGGTGTCTCACCGATAAGGTTCGTTTAACTTGAAATGCTAATATCTTAACAGACTGGAAAATTCAATGTCCTCGAACCCAGAACCCAGCAATGGGTTTCTGATGCCTTTTTTCTCTGCTGCATGCATTTCTGATGCTGTTCAATTAGGCAACACGAATATTATCTCATGACTTGGAATAGATAGCTTATGACTTAGCTTGCGACGCTTGTCATCAAAAATCACTTCCATTTGTCTCACCCCTTACCATAGTACGGTCAAATTTAATTTACACCAAAATGTTTTTGACTTAAGATTATCTAGAACCTTGATCAAATATTCAACCCGTAAACAAAGAAATTATATATGTAGATTTTTTTTTAATATACATTTTCTAATTAATAACCAAAAACTAATCTCTTTTAAGTGAACATAACATTTCCAATTTTATATATTCGATAAAAACTAAAACCATATTAACATGTTTAAAGATTAAGTTATTAATTAACTAAATAGACGTTGTTATATGTGTAAAATAACATTAATTACTCAATGAAGAGATTGGTGCAATATCTAACTTGTTTCTTCATTTAGACCATTCATTTGGTAGTAATCTCAAACGGATAGTGTGCATAGTTTATGCATATTCCTGAAGCTCTATGGATGGAGGAGCAGCAGTAACCCACAGTGTGTGTTTCCCCAAGAAAGCGATCCCTCAAAGCATATATATGGAACATATTTTCAAAGGAACATATATATAAATACGAAACGCATCCTGTTTGATAAATATCGAGCACGTATATAATCTCAGTGACGTTGATACCAGACAATACCATAATTGGCACATGGGATTGGGAGCTAGTGCAAGGAAAATCGAGACTCTAGATATTTTCAGAATAGCTTCTTATAAGCACTTAATATGTGTACGGATAGCGAAAAGCTCATGACATAATTGATTGGTCACAATCAAGAATAAAACCTAAAATCCTAAGTCTGTTCCAATCTTATCATTTGTTTGATCGTAAAGCATTTCCCTACAAATTTTATTCTCAAGATTCACTTAATTAAAATTTTCATAAATTGAGGATCGCGAATAGATATAAAAGGGGAAATCTAGTTGCAAGACAGGGGAATAATAGTACAGGGGCATGCAAAATATCTTTGTACTTTCTTCCAATACTAAACCAAGAAAATAACTATTATCTCACTTATTCTTTTATTTTTTAATTAATTGTGAAATATATGCTAAGAAAAAAAAAGAGATAATAGATATTTTTGATATTAGTCTATGATAATTTTTTTTTATGTGATTAGACTATACTATGCTACTTGTACGTTTGTTTATTTCGTTTTCCGTATTTCAAAAGTCACCAATGAATTTCTCTCCAATCGTTTAAAGTCTAAAGGTGCAGTCTTTCCAAATTTCTAGCATTTTCTTTCCATATCAACAAGCAGAACTACTGCATAGTTTATCAAAATCTAATATTGGGCCCATCAGAAAGTTGACTTTACGTAGAACCCCTTAATTATTTGTTTAAGATGAATAGGAGGCCACTAAACTGGTAACAAAGGGATCAATAATTAATTGGAGATATGTTTTCGCTATAATTAAGAAAGCATATCAAATTAAATAAGTAGAATATGCCCACATGCAATACCATATCCATGCAGTTATATTTTTATTATAGTTTATATTTAATTATTTATCAAATACAACTAATAATTTTTTTTATATTAAATAACTTAATTAACATTATTAAAGTTTTTTTTATCAGATAAACATTATTAAAGTTGTTAAGATTTGTAAGTTTTATATTAATACCTAGAGACATAACTAAAATCTAAAAAAATAAAAATAAAAATTATAACTATTACCGAAGAAAAAACAAATATTAACTTGTCAAGAACACCACAATCAATTTTTTTTAAAAAAAAAAAGCAATGCCGATCAGAATTTTGAGTCTTCAAAATATCTTTTGCGTGTGATTGCATGAGCAGTTGAAAAGCAGCAATTTGGTATACACACAAAGCCATATAATTTTAGGCTATAAAAGTCTTTCATCTTGAACATTAAATATTTTTTAATTATATATATATATATATATATATATATATATATATATATATATATATATATATATATATATATATATATATATATATATATATATATATATATATATAAAGTTTGTATTTATTTTAAACAGGATTGATTATTAATTGAGATAGCATAACAAACAAAAAACTAATAATTAAGTAATTACTTTAAAGAGTCCAGTAAGATTCCATTAAAAAAAGTTTGATATGCTTGCATATTATTAGTTTGGTATATTGCTTAACGATTTATAGCAAGAAATTCATAAGTGTTTAAAAGACATTTTCACCAAAACAGGGAGTTTCTACCTAATTCCATTTTGTCGATTATATACGTGGACAAGTGCAGTCTTTTCGTAATTGTGAGCCTCGATTATTTGCTCTTATCCTGTTTGTGAGCCGTTACATATGGCTTGAGTTAATTGTGTACAAGACTTTATGCGTAATCCAATGTCCGCTGGGCAACGATAATGTTAGAAATTAATTAATGTCCGAAGCAAGATATGGAGAAAAGAAAATGATTAGGGCAAGAAATTGAAAAGAGAAATTAATGCACTATGGTATTAAAGAATATATACGAGTAGCAGCTACAGGATAGAAGGACCAATAAATAAAAAAAGAAACAAAGGTTGTATTTTATTAGTTTGGCAACCTATGGAAGACGAGTCAAAGTCTTCGCATACATGGATATATATTTTTTTAAAATTTTACTCAACTTGTTTATTCACAGTTTTCTTATATATCTTATTACCTTTTAGATAGTGTTTGGTTGGAATTTTAACACAAGGGAAGAAAAATAAGCAGCCATGGTTTTGGAAGTTAGCAGAAATTGAAGAAAATATACTGAGGTGGCCATAAAACTTTCAACAATTAATTTCTGAAATTTTAGCTCATTAAAATAGAGTTAACTGTTCAACAACGTTAATTATTTTAAACGTGATTCTGGGACATAGAAAGAGCCAAACGCACCAGTTATGGGCAGAATCAATATTCTCTATGTCAAAGATTAGTACACAGTACGTACAACATCCAGTTCCAGAACTCAACAATGAATTGATCACGTGCTATCAGGTCATCCCTAAGTCAGATACCAACTCGTAAATAATAAACAAATAAATAAATTCTATGATTCTAAATTCCTATCTCCAAACGGTGCATAACGTCATGGGCAGTCAATGATTACAAAAAACAATATTTTATGTCTAAAGCGTGGGCAGAAAAATAGTATTTTAACAGATTGTGACATTGCGTGAGGGAGCAATTTTGAGTTTTAAAAAATAATAGTTTGTCTATTTCAGACTGAGTAGTGCACGAGCAGGTTTTTGCTCTGTGCCTAATGCGCCAAGCATTACATTATATTGAAAAATATTGATAGTGCCAAAACAGCTTTTTTTAGGAGTGGATAGGGTATATATGCTAGCTGGAGATTACACCCAATATTATTGTGTTAGGTGTGGACTAAATTGGATTAATCATGCGTATTCCAAGAAGAGGGGCTGCCATCTATAGCACTTAATTTGTCACATCCTCTGCAAAATCAATGTTGCTTGATATATTCAATTCAAGGTTTGGCCTAACTGTACAAGTGAATAAATACGCAATCAACAATTAAATACAATGAATTTTATATCATCGTCGAGCCAACACATTATTTATGCATAATTGCACATATTTAAAGACCAAGGTTCCATTTATTATTGTCCCCTCTCGAAATCTCTAAAAGGTTCTTTATTGAGTTATATGCATGTGGGACCAATAGGCTATATAGTTCCCTAGTCAGTGGAAAATATGTAGACATTTATAAAATCTTATTATCCGTGTACAAGATTTGGCAAGTAATTTCTACGTGTTAATGCGTCAACTGGGGTGTCCTATGTCAAGACCGTGAAATAGGAGCTGTGATACACACAAGTAACCTAACGTGGTCGTATGTACGTAAAGCTTTAGGACTTGAATGAGAGACAGTTGGACACCAAAACATAAAAAGAGTTAAAAGGAATAGAATTTGTCACTAGCAGCTGGATTTTAGCTCGCTTTTTCAGATTTCACATGGTCCTGCTGATCTCCAAGATCAAAACTTTACATCAACTATGAGTCTGAGCTTCGTGGCAACAACACCAACAAAAACAAATGATTTACTATGGTCCCTGTTAACGTTGTTTTCGACTAATAGCTAGGTATAACTATAATTATAATTAATATAAGTTAGCCACTTCGAATTTTTGATGTGGACTGGACAAGGCCAGGGTTGAGTTGAACCAATGGGCGAGAGGGCGCAGGGGGAAATGGTTTTGACCTAAATCATATGGAACTAAAGTGGCTGGCTGCTGGCTCCGACAATTAATCTAGTTGTATAGTAACCCATGCAGCAGTTGAAGTTGGATCTGTGTCAATGCCAAGTAGTTCCTGAGTAGGATGCAGGATTCGGGATGCGCAGCATCGACCAAAGTGGGCGCACACCGGCAGCCTCTTCTTACAACCATTATCTTAGTCATCTCTCTGTCTCTCTCTCTAGCTACCAACCCATAATTTTTTAACCTAATCTTTCATGTCTTATCCTGACTTGGAATTGGGTTTAGTCCTTTTCAATTTCACTATCTCGATTTGGACCTATAAATCTTGATATTATTGATTTTTACTATTTAATATCGTCTACATGTCATAACGATTTTTGTTGACATGACATACACCTTATACACATTTCATGAAAATAACATATCGTACATAGGTCACTAAAGTATATCCACGCGTCTTTATGTATGCCACCTATAAATTAATACAAGTTTTGATAATAAGTTTAAGATCATGAAAAATGTAAACATTATTTTGCTATATAATACAGAGATTTATTATAAGATAATCTATATGATTGAATTCTAGACTTGGTTTTATTGTCTTGTTATTTTCAACTCTATAAACCAATAACTTAAATACTCTGAAAATGGGTTAGCTTTACATTGAATATGATCGATTTTTAATTAAATTTCTAACACGTTTCCTTCCTTAGTGCATGATGAGGTAATTAAACCACATAAATGATAGCCATTACGTCTTTCAACAATATTAATCATATAGATATAAATTCTAGAATCTTTATTTTTCGGCACCCATAATAGCAATTGAACTTAACATTTGATCTACTTAACCATTTTCATTTTTTAATTTTAATTTATGTATTTTTTTGGCTTTCTATTCTCCCGATTATGAACTTAATTACCTTTTATTATGGTTAGCCTTACATTGAATATGGTATAACATATATGCTTCACGATAAATTTGAACCTAATAAAGATTGATCTGATTGATAAGGATTGAATATTTCATAAACATGTGAGTTTAAATTTTATTTTTAATGTGAGAATTTATAAATAATTTATAAACATTTTGTACGTTGGCCTATATATAAAATTTTAATAAATTCTCAAGAATCAACTCACCTAATTGTACTAAAATAAAAATTTGAAAGGCATAACTTTTTAAATGGATGGTAAGGTAATCAAATTAAGCGAGGTTACCACTTTCCAGCATTATGGACGTAAAAATATATATATCGTGAGGTAAAGCATAGAATTTTTTAATCAAACATGCACGTCCAATAGAATTTCAATTGGTTTCCTGCATCAATTCACAGACAGAAATAGTGCAGCAAAGTAGTGGATTTGGCAAAAGTGATTGATCATCTTGTCCAAGTCAGGCAACAAAAGGTTATATATAATTAATAATGGAAAGGAGATCTAGGGCTGAAATTGAGGTAGCATTAGCAGGCACACAGAATTAATTAACAGGAATTTGACTGAAAACATTGATGTTTTTGAGTCAATCGGGAGACCGAAACTCAATAAGAGACGTACATATACGTTCTCATAACTCATAGACGTTGTTATGAATGATGAATCTGAAATGAACATCTTGATGATATGCGTTTGGGAACGGAGGTCAATTACATCAATTATAATTAATTAATGTTTCCAACTGGAAATTAGAGTTCATTAATACTTAATTTATATCGTATTATTGTAACCTCTAGTAGTGTGATTTCTAATTTTGGAAATTTTATAAACAATTCCAAACAGGGTGTCCAGAAGGCATTCGTTTTCTTAAAAGTAATAAAATAAATAAGGGGTTATTTGCATGATACAAGGGGGAACATGATTCGCAGCAAAGTGCAAACTAGCTAGCTACAGGTCAATGTAGACTGTTGAGGGATCTATAAGCACATTTCAAGACTAGCTTAATTAATTCCCAAACCCATGCTTAAAAAGAGATCGGCCTTGTCTCTCCACTCATTAGCTATGTAAAAGATCTGCACAAGTTTGACCCTCCTCTTCTCAGAACACAAGTTGCTCAACTTGCTCATAGACAAATAAGGTCAAAATGCAAAGCAGTATCCCACTAAAAAAAAAAAGTAAAAAGAAAATGACAGGAAAATTTTTACCTGGAACTTCAACTTCAGTATCTCAAACCAAATTGATGCCTGATTCATTAATTAGTTTTTTTTTTTTAAAAAAAAAAAAAAAACCTTGATAACATAGTTTATAAAGCATGACATGATAATTATACCACATTATGCTGATATAATGCAAAGAATGTCCAATTAAGAAAAGCAATTGATGCCATGAAATGACCCCATATATCACCATTATTCTTGAGTTGCATACGTCGTTATTCTCCATTTTTGGTTTGTCTTATGAGCTTTAACAAGGGAATTAAATTCAAATTGTTTCAATTGATTAGGAACGTGGACCCAAGTGTGACTCAGTGATGCCCTAACTAGTGGCCAACGAATACATGATATATAAAATTATTACTATTCAACTTTTTCACTTGAAATTCTGTGGGAAGGGAAGAATATCGTTAATTAAGGTTTTATATATGCTGCTATACTATATAGTTAGTGAATATATACGTTGCATCAATATATACTAATATATACTATGACGAATTCATGTCATGATATAATTAATAATTATGGTATGTGCTACAAATTAATTAATTGTGCAAACCAATTGACAGAGAGCTAGTTGGAAGATGTAAAGAAACGTTAGAGTTCCTAAAGGAAGCAATTTCTATCCATCTCGTGCACTTAAAACTCCCAATGAGCTGCTAGAGCACTATTGCACCATTGACGTTGTGAGGTTTATCATTCTTGTGAGTCGACTTATCATGTAGAAACACTAATGTCAAATACATATATTGAAATGTAGATGCGTCATGCATCTATCATCATATGGGATGATGAGAATATGCACGTACGCTGCTGGTAACGCATTTATTTTAGTATTTCACTCTTCAAATTAATCCTTTACGTTGTCTGCCATTGCGATCGAAGAAGTCATTGGTTGGAGCGCAACATCTTGGGGAGGCTGTGGACCAATAAGCAAGATTCGATTTTGCAGCAAAGTTTACAACTAGCTATAGCGGCATCAACAGCAACAGCAACAGCGTGTGGACCATTTTAACAAGCTAGCTAGGGTAAGTGGAGTTTGCGGTGTTTGCAGGGCATGGCCAATATCATATATAGAGTCACACTAGCATTCATGATACTCACTGATATATTCATTTAATATTCTTTAGCTGCAGGCCTTCCCCCGCGGTTGTAGACTTTAATTAATTTGGTTGTGGCTTATCAAAGTTAGAATAGTAAGGAAACAGCCATTTATGTCCACTCACTGCTTTCTAAATATTCAATCTTACCCTCTTCTCTTCTGTCTTCTCAATTTCATTCTTTCATTGTTGTTTTTCTTTTCTTTTTTTTCTCCCCAGTTTTCTGCTTCCTCTCTCAACTGTAAGCATCTTTACTTTATCCATATAGAAGAAAGATTAGCTTTATATGTAAAAATATGGGATAATGATATGAAGTCCATTAATAATATTCGAACATGCATGTGCAATTTGAATTTTGAATTGTAATTTTCTACGTGTAAGGCAAAGGTAACCTCTTCTCCACCGTACGTAGAGTAAGAGTCTTATATATGAACCTCTAATATATATATTCCCTCATATTCATACATGTGTATGTGCAAGTGGGTTGGTATAACCACATGCAACATATATCAATCTATCTCGATCGTATGCACCATAGAAATTAATTGTGAAAAATGAAAATAATTGCACTTAGCTTTTGCTACGTTTGAGAGGATTATGACACATGACGATCGTACATGTCACTGTCATCGTGGCTTGTCTTATAATGTTTTGGTGTCCGTTAATGCTAAAGAGATATTAGTTTCATTGACTCAATGGTTTACATTTAAAGATTAACACAGACAACTCTGGAAATCCAGAGAATAAGATTCTCTCTCTGCATTCAAAATTTATTGTAGGCCAAGTTGGGGCAACAAGAATGTGCGATCCATCATTCACGCCTAGCTAGAAAAGGGTTTGTCTAGCCGCCCTAGTTAATTTCTATTTATATACGTAGATTTACTAAAGAGATTAAGATTAATCATTCTTTTTGAATTAAGAGTTTGTAGGATTGAGAATGTCCCAACTCCCAACAACATTTCTAAATTAAACGAAGCAAAAATCACTTCAACTTATTAGATAAGCTCAAAGTTTATCCGCATTTTTTTTTTTATTTTCTTTTAAATTGTGTGGTAACATTATGTTTGATATACACTAATTTAAATTTGAGGTAGAAAAACCACTTGAAACCTAACACAAATCCCCGATTGATCATGGAGAGCACAAAGCTTTATTTGCCCTTTTCTGTTCCCTTAACTTTCCTGCTAATCAACCAATCAAAAATAACTTTAGCCAACCAATCATTAACTTAATGAAAAGTCATCCACCTTCCCCACTTGTCACTCAAATTCTATTTCATTTTGTCTTTTTCCTCCTTTCAATGGAAAAAGAAGCTTCGCTGCATGTCTCATCCCCGTCCACTCGCAAACTTTATGAATTATGCCATTCCTTAAACTCAAATTAGCATTATAGTCAAAGAATCAAGTTTTAAACTTTATGGCTAATGCGGAATACAATTCACAAAGATTGATTAATCGGTAAGATGCAATTCTTAGGATACAACATGTTTTCAACGTTCAAGGTGCTTTCCACCTAAGCAAAAGTTTGTAGTTTTGTGGTATTTGCTCAAGAGAAATTTATGGTATACTACTCCTCGGATGAGAATACCCAGCAAAAATATAAACCAAAAAATATCTTCAACCAAAGTTTTAATTGGGTGACACAATGCATCGGAACCAACGTAAAAAGTAAGAAATGCCACATTTAGAGGATATTTTATAAGATTCATCATCCAATGAGTGATCTATTAGTGATGGTTGTCATTACAAATAGAAATTCAGCACTAACATAAGAATATAGAACGTAGTGGCATAAGCTTACTACGGATGGTTAAGAATATAGGACCTATCCACCTTTCGTGTGTCCTGGAAGATATTATATGTAAAAATAAAAATCTGTTTCCCAGCTTTAGAGGCCCAATTGCCTAAACTCCACTAGGTATTACCTGGCTTTGACTGATTCTCCAACCAGAATGAAAGGAACAATTTTTTTTGTTCTACATTTTCCCCCTTACATTTGAACTCAAATCAAACCGCAAAACTAAACGAGAATTCTGACTCGTGATTGGTGATTTGGTATACCAAACACGCACTCTGTAAAATTACTAATTATTTAAGTGCTATGACTGGTGCAACCTTTTGGAGAAAGAGACATAAATGACAATGTGCTCATTTTCACACTCATCGTGGATTTTCAAAATTAATTGTCGGTGCTTCTTTCCAGCTTGGACATGTATATCTATTTACCAAAATAAATAAATCAATCATTTTATTTTTTTCCTTTATTTTTTTTTTCTGTTCTCCAGTATATTCTTAATTGTGTTCTATTATTTGGTAGTTAGGAAAATTTGTTGCTACATAATATTCGCTTTAAATCGGTTCAATAATAAAGATTTGAGGTCAAAATTGGCTTGTTTGAAATGGTATTTATATTGGATTGGTAAAATGATTTTTTTTTTTTTTTTTACATTACCTATAATTATGGAGAGATGTGTTGAGAATGGGAAAGATTCCTATGGGCTCTGAAACTAACTTGGGTTGGGATTTAAGTGTGATTATCAGCGGAAAGCCCAGTTATCAGAGATGCAAAAAAAGCAAAAAAAGCAAAGGGAGTTGATTTTCACACCACCCCAAATTAATACCCACACCATCTCTTAACTTCCGGAAATATATTTCCTGAAGTGTAGAGGGTGGTGCAAACATTAATTTGGGTGATGCAAAAATTAATCCCAAAAGATAAAACAAATAGACCCAGTCAATGTTTTTGACAGGTCTTCTCGTATGGACCCTATCCACGGTGTGTCTACATCTTCGCCCAGGGAATCTGGATTCCCCAGTTACCAATCACACTAAATACAGATGAGAGAAAAAAAAGTATACAGCAGAATTTCATTGAAGATATATTACATGTAACATGTACAAGTGATTATGTACTTAGGTTGGCATCTCAAGTCTTTCATATAAGAATTACATTGGTGTGAGTATGAGAAACTGCTATTTTTTTGTGTGCTTATATGAGTGTGAAACAAAATGAGTACAATGGTATGAATAGGGAATATGGGGATTATGACCAGAGAGAGTTGTGTAAGAGACTTGAGCTTATACAACATGACGACGAAGATAATCCATCCGAGCTGGATGCTTAAGCTTCAAGAGAGCCTTTACTTCATACTTCCTTACCATTTCCCTCGAAATATTCAAGTTCCCAGCGATTTCTCCCAATGTTCTGTCACCCTTACCATCAAGTCCATATCTCTGTCTGATCACCAAGCTCTCCTTTGGCTTCAGGGAATCAAGCTATCATATAATTTCAAAGGTTAATTAGTTGAAAACAACAATAACGATAATGGCAATATGCTCCTATGATATTATACTAAATCACCAACAAGTCTGAGGAATTCCAAGCAAATATAACCTTAATAACTGACATGAAAGTTCTACAACTCTCAGAAATAACGTATGACGTGGATTTTTTGAGTTCATACTTAATTAAGACGAATAAGTCTGTAATGAGTTAAGAAATGACTTGACAGTGGTACTTTACAAAACACTAAGTTTCAAGAGGTTGAATCATTACCACATCATCAAGAGCAAGCCTAAGAAGAGCAGGTTTCCTTCTGTTATTGCCATCAACATCAGTGACCCCAGCAATAATCTCCTCTTGTGTGATTGCATGCCTTGAATGAAGGGAAAGAACAGGCTTTGCGGCCTTCATTACTTCATGGTATCTTTCAGGAGAGATCCCAACTCTTTCTATTATCTCTTCCTCTGTCGGTAATCTCTGAAGCTCAAATGTTAACTCGAGCTTAGCTCTTTGAATATCTACTCTAACCTGCCCAAACAGAGGTAGAGAAGTTGCAGAAAGCTTCTAGCAAGGCACAAAAGTAGTCATTTAAAAAAGTTCCCCATTCTTTACATTCATACGCCAGCAATTCCTTCTCTTGACTTGTTTTAGTCTTTTTTTTGTAAAACAAATCCGAATGCAATAGAGAAAAAAATTATGAAATTCCAAGTTATTATATACATCTGAACAAACAAAGTAAAATGTTCTGCTGACTTGTAAGTTATGAATTGAGGCAATTCAACCATATGCTGCTTGAGATAAATATTAACTCCAAACATAGGTGAGAAGGAAGCATACCGATTCAAGACCAAAGGGTACGCGAGTGAAGCTTGAGAGGGTCATGGAACGAGCAATGGCATGTCTTATCCAAAACAGACCATAAGTGGAAAGCCGAAATTTCCTCTTTGGCTCAAAACGATCAATAGCAGTGATAAGTCCCTGAACTCCTGCCTGACAAATGTCTTGGAACTTCGGACCATTTGAAAAATCTTGAAAATATTTGTTGATCACAAATATGACAAGCCGAAGATTGTGCTGCAACAGATATCATCTCAATTCCTTAATTCTCAAAACAACAAAACAAATTTTACTCATTCCAAAGAATATCACAAAACCACCGATATTTCCAGCTCTCTCCTCCGAGAAGGCAGACAACAAAGAAAGTGAAAGTATTATCTGTCACTCATCGTCTAAGTCAACAGCCAAAAAAAATAGCAAAATAGTTGAACATTTTAGTTACCTTAATCAGCTTGTTTCTTGCAGCTCGACCAATTTCAATTGCTCTCCTTACTTGAACAATGCTCATAGATGTTGCATCAGCTAGCTCGCCCTCTGTGGGTTCTCTCCCCAGCTCCTTCTGTAGATCTTCTTTCACACGAAGGAGTGCCTGATTGATAACAATTATGAGTTAAGTGTTAGAGCTAAGACCTGTACCTGAGGCTCCGCCTAATAATTCGAGCATCCAAATTGAATGTTTTCTCTGTAATGTATCAGAGCTTTCATGAGCAAGTAACCAAAAGCTACCCTCATCACTCGGATTATCAGTTAAAAAATCTGGTAGAATGTAATGGTGAAGTCACTCAGAGGTTGAACATTTGGTAATTCATGGAAGACGTACCAAGTTCTAATCTCATTGGGAGTGGGTGTGTGGGATATTGAGAAAAAAGGATCCAAAGAAAGGGGGAAGGGAGGCAAAGTGTATAGAAACAAGTAGCTCACCTTCATAGGCTGCATTAATTTGAACAACCAAGTATGCTCTGAAGGAGGAAGAACTGGTGGTATCTTCATTTTTTTCCAGTCCAGGCTGACTAGATCGGTTGATGCTGAATATTCCCTGACAAGCTCATCAATCTTCTCAATTCTAGTCTTAACATTTCTTTTCTTTCGTGTTGGAACAACCACCTCCTCCTTTTTGTCCTTTTTCAAAGCAATCCTCGTATCAAGACTCAACCGCTTGGGCTTCTTTTTATGGTTTCTAACTACACCGTCATCACTATTTAACTCCCCACCTTTATTATCATCACCAATCTTCTCCCTTCTTCGTGACACTCGTTTGATTAAACCATCTATCTGCTCTGTATTACTCGTATCAGATGCGGGGCTGAGTTTGTATATATTTTCAAGTTTGGCAGCAGCTTCATTGTAATCCACATCCAAAGTGGATGAAGAAACTTCATCCGTAAAGAGTTTAATGCTTTTTCGTATTCTTTTTGGGCGCTGCTTTGCTGTTCCAATGGGTAGAGGAATTTGCTCTTGAGGAGTAACCAAAGTTATATTGTTGGGTTTATCTCCTTTAAATGCTATAATAACGAGTCTTGTTGGTACATGCCGATAACTTGAAAATTTGTTGGTTAACCCTATTGGAGTCCGAGCAGCTGAGCTAGATACAGTCACAACTCCCATACCAAGATGCTTAAAAACAAATTAGAAAGCAACGAAAGGATTTAAATGCAAAACCCTGTAACGGCAAAGAAAAGTTATATATCAGCTTCTCATTTATGTTTATCAAATGTACTCACACTTTCACACATACAAAGTATATTGCTCTAGTAGCTGCCACTGCCAATACCATTTCTCTGCAGCAAATGAACATACTTTCTAATCAAACAAGGAAAGCAATTAAGTAAATCCATTTTTCTACGGACAGTTGCTTTACGATCAAAGTGATATGAAAATAGTTTAACTAACCAACCCAAACAATAAATTTGCATATGAATTTAGGGTTAAGCTTTATTCCTGAAAATACCGCAGACCAGTTGGGCAGTAAGATCATGATCATCAAAACAATTCAATCTCAGAGACAGAAGAACAATTGTTATCTTCTATTTATTAGTGTTCACATAGAAAATAGTTTGTATTTAGGGAACAGACACACATAAATCACCAACGACACTTGCGCCTGTTGCTGTTACCCATTCGGTATCAAAATTGCAGATGGAGCATTGAACACAACACTCCCACCACAATCTTACAGTGAAAAGTAGAGTTTCGCACTATTGAGCAAAAATTTGCTATCTGGCATGATAAAAATTCTCTAGAATCATGGACAAACACCGAACGTAACAATGAACAAGAAAATTTGGTAAGACAGCAGTACCTCTGACTGAGATGCAATGTCCGATTGAATTCACCGAATATACAACGAATTTCCGAGAATCTCTGTTTGGATCCTTGTTCTTGTTCTAATATTTAAGTTGAAATACGAGAATTACGGTGTCCACAAGTATATTTGTGAAAAATCAACGCTCAGGTGTTGATGGTGAACGAGATCCACGGTATATGATATGCACACGTAAGCAGCAATTTAGATCATCTGCGATGACGTGGCTAATATCTGGAATTTGAAATACCTCGTGGTGCTTTTGGAGTGGGGGAGGTGATATTTGAGCGAACTTCTGGATGAGATCTTTGACACGTAGGTGGTTATTATTGGATAAAAATTTTGGCAATTTTGTGGGACCGGATACAAGAGGTGCTCTACAGAAAACGTAGCCCAATATCAACCATGGAGTTATGAGCAGTGTCAGCCTGCGTGCCGCGGTACATCCCCGGGGTTTTTGAAGTTTCTTCTTACGGACGCTTTTGCTAATGGACCTTTTTCTTAATAAGGAAAAAACAAATTGAGATAAAAATTACATATGATTTATCAAAAAATCATAAATAAAATTATATCAGACAAATTTGTTTATAAATTTTAATGAATTGACTTTTTTTTTTTTATCAAATGAATATAGTTTTTTGAATGAATAGAAAGTAAAGAAAGGGTGTATTAAGACTTTTCTTTTTGTTTGCCAGATAATAATTTTATCATAATTTGAGTTTTCCTATATTAATATAAATTACATTTTAATATGAAAGGCTCTGCGATGTCACCTTATGTTGGGGGAAAAAAATTAAGATAGTTCTTTTTTTTTTTGTGATTAAGATAGTTCTTTTGAAAGTTTAGAAATGGATGGGTAGGTGGTTTCGATAGTGAAATTTGCGGGTCTAGACTTCTGGTCCTTATATTTTTTTATAAAAATAATTAAGATGAGTCGTTTAATACTAATGTTTACCTGGTCGGGTGACCAGCAACACACGGTCGCCTCCTCACCATAGCTTTGAACAATTCTCTGACTAATTACGTGTCTGCCCTCAAAATAATGTTAAACAAATCAATAGAAAATGAGTAAGAATTGGGTTCAACAATCATTGCCTAATTGCTAAATTTCTCCTCTGGCCCAACAACTGAAATGACTATAATACCCCAAGAACTTTTTTCTTATTTCTTAAAATGTTCTTTAAGGCTATTCCACTTTCCACGTGGGCCCCATGGCCAATTGGTCTCGGTCTGAAAACCACTCCCCTTCTAGACGGCCCATAAAATTTCGGCTTACCATCGTTCACATTATCTTGTTCAACTTTTCAAATTTGTCTTACCTTTTTTGTCACAGAAAAGTTTGCCTTCGCATTTGTAGTTTTGCCGATCATTGAATTTGAATTAGTCTAATCTAATTTTGTTATTGTTTTAGTTTAAAAATATTATATTTTAACTATCGATAAACTTATTATTAAATTTTTAAATTTATAATTAATTTAATTTAAATTAAATAAAACTATAAAAATAATAAAATATTTTTTTTATTAAATTTTAATATAATTATACTTCTAAAGTTTTAGACACACTTTTTAAACTTGAAAATATCAACCACAAAATGATAACAAGAGAAATTGATCTTTTTAACTTTATAATCATAAAATCTATGATATTATATCAATCATCATTTATCCTAAATAAAGCTTAAGTTAAGGGATTGACTAAGACTAATTCCCTCCTACACAGTGCCGTTTAGTTTATAGTTGTTAACATTGGAAGCGCGTTCAAAGCAACATTACAATATATTGTAATTATGTTTGCGGTTTCCAAACCCTAAAAATTTGTACGACGGTAACTGTCAACAACACATTAAGGCAGCCGATGCATGTATCAGGCAATCTAACCATCTGGGTTTCACGTGGGGTGTTACTAATAAACTATTTTATTCACGTGCAAATACACATCAATTAATCAACCGCGTGCAAAATTAATATTTTAATACACAGGACTTTACTTCGCGTTCGAAAATTGTGAAGGAAAAAGCCAAAAAATATATAATTAATTAATTAATAACAAATTTTGTCATTTTATGTCACATTTGTTTTAGGTGTTGATAATTTAAACCATGTAAGCAAATCTTAGTTATGATTTAACTGGTTCAGAAATATATTTATAAAAAAAATAAATTATCTGTCTTAAAGAAAAATGTAATCTTTCTTCTTCTTCTTTTTTATTATTAATATAAAGAAACATGATCTTGATATTTTTGCCACAAAGTCAAGTATTCAGATACTGTTATGAGCAAAAGGACTGGAATTTTAAAACATGATAAAGGATTAAGTGATAAAATGATGCCTTGGCCAGACAGCCACTAGTACTACTTTACGACTTCACGTTCTGGCTCCGAATCCCATCTAACGTAAACGTAAGCAGAAATTGGAGAGTGACGTCACAGGAGGAAATCCACATTGGGAGCAGGAGTGACGACGCGGAACTAGGATTGAAGATTCCTGGTCTTCTTTCTCTCTCTACAGTGGATGCTTCTTCTGGAGAGAGAGAGAGAGTGGTTCTTGGTTAAAATAAATACTGAGAAGAGGGTCAATGAGAGGAGAAGCAACTGTAGGGCAAAGAAATGGTCAGCAATTGGACTTCCAATCATTCCTATCGCTCTCACGCTTTGAACCTGCGATTTCTATGACCAAAGACTAGTCTCAGTCTCCCCGAAGAAAATCCACTCTCCCTGTTTTCTCAGTCAAAATTCCCTTCTCTTGTTATCTGTTTCCCACACTTTCTTCGTTCAAATAGCGAACTTGCATAAATCCCACACCATACCCATCTTCCTCCCCAAATCAAGATCCCTCTTCGCCTTCATTCCATATTTCTGCAAAACCTCTTAATTCCTAATTCTTCCCATGCTCAAACCTTTTGGCGAATCCTTGGATGTTTTCTCTTTATGTCTTTCCAAATCCCATGTTCTGAACTCCTTTTGCTGTTGTCCCAGTTCGTGTTCTGAGATAAGATTTTTCTGCTCCAACCTCTCATTTGCTGTTACAGAGGGCAGCCATCGGGGAATATATCGTTGAAACAGCGCTAACCAGATAGCTAGCTTCGAGTGGCGTTTTGGAAAACACCGACAACATGGGAGATTGGGATCATAAGAATCTTATAAATGAGCTGGTACAAGGAAAGGATCTGGCAAGACAGCTCCAAATCAGTCTCAATGCCCCTTCTTCGTCCCAAGAAACCCGTGAGTTTTTAATCCAGAAGATCGTGGACTCATTCGAAAAGGCGCTTTCAGCCATCAACTGGAACACAGGGTCACCGCCTTTGAGCGGTAGCCCCCGCAGTGAAGACTCCGAGAAAGATTTGAAGGACCAAGAACATAACGCCTCCAGAAAAAGGTATATTAATTAATTTCTATCTAAATCTACCTCACCTTAATTAATTAGAGGATTCTTCAAATGTTCTAGTGTGATTTCTGATGTGAAATTCTCCTGTCACAGAAAGGCTATGCCGAGGTGGACAAAACAGATTCGATTTAAACCAGGGTTGGGAGTGGAAGGGCCTCTTGACGATGGCTACAGTTGGAGAAAATATGGCCAGAAAGACATCCTTGGAGCCAAATATCCGAGGTAGGACCAAACTGAATCTTCTTTAAATGCCAATTTTGTTTCTGAATAACTCTATCCCTTTGTCTTACATGGTTTTGGTTGTGTGCACTATGCAGGGGTTATTACAGATGCACTCACAGAAATGTTCAAGGTTGCTTGGCTACAAAGCAAGTGCAAAAATCTGATGAAGACCCATATGTGTTAGAAATCACTTACCGGGGAAAGCACACTTGCACACAGGCATCCAATGTTAACGGAGCTTCTCCTTCAGGAACTCGAGAAAACAACAAAGAACCTAACCCAAATTTGGGTGCTCAGCAGCAGAATGTGCAGCAATCGCAGGAACTGCTTATGAGCCTGAGGGCAGGGTTAAGAATCCTAACACAGAACTTAGATACTCCTGCTCAGCCATCGTTTCCTCCATTCTACGTCCCTTCAAATACAAAGCCTGAAAACCAAGCATTTTTGACCCCTATGATTGAAAACAATTTTGCTCAAAGCTTCAACTATCCTTCCTATATGTCCCCGGCCACTTCCGGAACAACCTACTTTTCAATTTCTGATCCTGATGGGGTGAATACCTGTGGGGCCAACCCAACTTCTGGCTCTCAGATCAATGACATCATCTCAGCTGCAAACTCTCCCACCGTTGGATCAAGCTTTCCATTGGATCAATTCCAACTTGACCAGAACTTCACATTTGATAACACACGGTTCTTTTCCTAATTATATACTAGACGACAAAGGAAAGGAAAGGAAGAAAAAGGAGCCAAGTTTGCTGTATTTGGTTTAGACTTGTACACAAGATGCAGTAGGAAGGGAAACGATAACATTTTTCTGTATGTTGCAACTTGCATGTACCACTGTATGTTATCCTCAGCTAGCTGATAACAAGATTAATTTTGCTTTCTTATATATATGTTTGGCCTCTCATAAGATTAATTTTATTTCAACTTGACAATAAAACAAAAATGTATTAGTGTGATAATTAACATTAATGTTAGTAGGTTAATAAAGAAAAATGGGTTGGACCCAAAGGGGGTTGGTTTTGAATATTGGGCTTTTGGGTAAGTCGTGATTATTTATGAAAAAGAGAAAAGTTAGTCGGATAGTTGAAGTTTTAATAAAAATAACAACAAATTATCATGAACTTTTTGAGTATTTCAAATATTCATCTTATTAATAGCATTGTCTAATATCTTGATGATGAAAGTTTTATTATAATTTTATATGAGATCTTAACTTTTTTTCATGTAACACGAGTAAATTAAACTTTTTATTTTTAGCTCATTTATATGTAAACAAGATTATATGTTAACATAACAATTCACTGGCCGTTTAATCCATCAATCCAAATGCTGTGCTGTCACTGTCAGAGTATTATATGGGTGACAAAGTCAAATTCCCACCATTTTACTTGTTCAAATACCACTTAATGAAGTAAAATTTGGTCCACAAAACTTCCTTCGACCACGGCTGAGGGTTGACCGACCGCCGACCCATTGAGCGTTGACGAAGGAAAGCAGGCCCCAGTGTGTAATGGACTGTTGATACAATTTGGGCTCACGGTGAATACTAAAACCTATACCACTTAATGTTCAATTCATTTTATATCTTCCCAAATAGGCCCAAAATAAAATAAAATTGTGCCCACATTTTGCTCGTATAACTTTTTCTTTTTATTCTTTATTATGGACTGATAAGGGTCTCTCTATTTTCAACTTGTTCTGTGTCTTGGGTATTTTATTCGAAGAAATAACTGTTGCAAACTTTAATCTCAAAGTGAAAAAGTAATTTGCATCCTATTTAAAAAAAGTTTAAGTAAATTTAATACACATTTAATTAGACTCGCATGATTTCAAACATATAAATATAATGACAGCTTGTGTGTTAAATTAAATTTTCGTATATTAAAATTAAATTTCTCCTTAAACGATATTAAGAATACACTTTTTTATCAATTGAGTGCATCCAAAAAATGTAACTAGTTAGTAAGAATGATTCTTCAACTTCAATAATTTTGTTGGAATCTTGTTCGTAACACGTACCATGCATTATTTTTTTTTTGCAAAAAAAAAAACTTCACTTTGCTAAGTACAAGTTAGGTACCGTACAACTACTATGCAATAAATATATAACTACCGTAATTACAGACTGAAAGTAATTTTTTTTTATTTGATAAATTTTAAATGAAGATTCAATCGAAGGCTAGAAGTTTTTGATTCTTAGGATTAACAATGAAGATTAATCAGGAGTTAAAAAAATAACAACTATGATTGACAAAAAGGTATGGCTGCATTTTCATAATTCTTACTAGATGGACAGGACTCAACTTAGGAAATAAAAATTGAGTTCACTGATGAAATGAAAGCTCAATTACAAGAGAGTCAAACTAGCTAGCTAAGCTACCTGCCAATACTCAGTACAAGTACGTCATGTCATGATGAACAATTTCACTTGAAACTGTATATAGTTAATACAAAACAATTAGAAAATGCTAGTAAATGATTTCACCCTGTTAACTACGTACGGACAACAGAGTAAGATGACAAAAGAGCTGGCGATGGAGGTGCTTTAAAGTTAGGTCTGAATAGCAATAACAACCCATCTTTAGCAGAATGTTTGCAGGATTTGTTGAGCCAGTTCCTCAGCACTCAGTTGGCATTCAATTCCAATCTATTAACAAAAACCATACATTAATTAATGGACCAAAAAGAGAACATGTAAATATATATAGCACGTCCAATCATTAGATAGCTTCATGGCGTCAAAATTTAAATCGAAGCTGCATAACAATACAAAAATGCAATTGCTTTTAATTAATAAACCTTTCGTAGAACCAGTACAATGCCTGCAAGATGCCAAGACATATATTTGCTGGTCTCAGACACTTACAATATTGAAAATTGTACTGCTAGTCGACCATGTACAGCCAGCTCATTTACTGTCTCACATACAACAGTAACGTATTGCAAAGTTTTCAGTGCTAGCTAGGCAATTAAAAAAACAAAAACCATTATTATGATCTTTTCAAGAATTTTCTTTTAAGATTCACTGGCTACGTAAAATTTGTTGGCTGAAAATCTACAATAATCCCCTTTGTTAGATAGTATAGTAAAAACAAAACATGAACCAAAAAAAAAAAACGATTTACAATGTTCCATCAATGGACAAAATGCAAAATTTCTTCTATCCTCTCATTTGAAGGTATCTCTATGCATACATGTGATATTAAAGAGAGACAGAAATTTGGTATCCGTCTTTTCACACGTATATATATATATATACACACACATAACTGATATGTGGTATAATTGCATATATGCTATGATTAGCTGGGAACTGAAATTAAATAAAAGAAATATAAAGAAGAAAAGACTAAGATTAGCATGCGCTTCTAAGAGCATACCTTAATAGTGAATGAGTTTAGCATAGTTTCATCAGCAGTGCTAATGCTCACATGGAGGATTTCGAGTGCTAGATCTTCGAGGGTTGACATGATTTTCAGAGCTTGCCCGGGAATTCGAGGAGATACGGTTTTCAAGAGGACGTGAGGACCGGAAAACTTGACCTCCACATCGGCGATGGCAGACTTGGAATTGGCAACGAGCTCGTTGATGTTGTCATTGATGGAGGAAGCAGAAGATGTAGGAGATGGTTCGAGAGAGTTGGATATGGTGGGTGAGAGGTAACCAGCTGCAGGTTGTTGTAACCTGGGCCTGTAAGGGCTACCTGGTTGTGGAGTCCTTGGACTAATGGGCAAGTTTAGTCTAGGGCTCAATGGTGGTTTTCTAGGACTTAGCGGTAAAGGCCTTGGACTTGAAACTAGCCTAGGGCTTAGCACGTCGCTGTAAACTTTCCTTTGTTTCTTGGCCTCCAGAGATTGTAGAACTTGCTGCAACTCACTGATGTAGTCAACCACGCCTCCAATTATTGAAGCTTGGTCCCCCTAACTCATAGAGAAGGAATAATAAACATTACATACTGTAAATAAACTTAACATCTTATTGAAACGGCCCAAAATTCACGAGGTCCTGCACCCACACAGCTGCGCCATCAGCATAGGTTCACTTGGTTTTGATTTTGCTATTATGTCTACCATAATAGCATAAGCAAAACCTAGTGCACCTATAGATTATTGCACAGTCCTCATGAATTTTGGGATGTTAATATTATGCTTTGTTCAAGTTTTTTGGTTGATATAAGAAATATCCAACGAGACAATTAGAAGAAAGCCTAATGGGTATCGAAGAGAGCAAAGCATGCATAATATAGGTGCAAAAGCTAAGAAGTTTACATAGAGAAGAGTACGTGTTTCTCAGATAAGACTTACTCGTTTGACATAAAAGCAAGGCATAAGTGATCTCAAAACGGACAAGTTCTCGTTCATTTGCTTCCTTCTGTTTCTCTCCACGGTGATGTGAGATATTCTTTGCTGCCCATCTGCGCTGGGTTCCTCTGACGAAGTTGTTGTGGCTGTAAGCTTCTGTCTCTTGTTCTTGGGTTCAGTTTCAAGCTCAGTTTCAGAATATTCTTGGACAGCACTGGAAGATGATGATTTCTGAGACACCAATCTCGAGGTTTCCTCGCCCTCCTTTGAGCTAACAACAGCTTCTTCAATGGGAGGAAAATAAGTGAAGTCTTCTAGACTCTCCAAAATGGCAAAGAGATCATCTCCACCAAAGTCTTTGTCTTCAAAAAGATCAGATAAAGTATCAGTACTCATTCTGTGGGTTTCCTTTTGGTTTTCTTCTCCAGGAAAGCTGCAAATGAAGAAAAAGGTGGATTTTTGCGAGCGAGAAAGGGACTGGTTATTGAGTAAAAAAAAGGGGGGAGTGTAAGGTTGTCGAGATCAAGGAAACGGAGAGAGTAGAGTAAGGAGGCCAAAAGAAGTAAATTAATAATTAAGAAGAGGGGTAGCTGATGTGATGGAGACTAAACGATCACCATCAACAGGTTTTTATGTGTGTGGTGGTATGTTATTCAAATTACAAATTAGATGCTATGAGATCTCACGGGAATCAGGAACATGAACAGGAACGCAGTGCTGCATGCACAGAATCCCAAGAAACTTGCAGAACACCAAACAGTTTCAGAGAGTAGCTACTACAGCAGAGGAGTCAGGAATCAAAACAAGAAAGAAAGAAATGAGAGCCGTTAGAAAGAGAGAAACAAATGGATGGAGGGAGGAAAAGGGGAAAGGGAAGGATTTTATATATGGAGAGACTAATGTTAAAGAATAATGGAGGCTGTTGGTGGGTTAATGCAACTATAACTATTGCTTGAGTTAGTTATTTTGCCCTATACAATTACTGCAAGTGGAAGAATTAGGGTTTGCATCATTAATGAGTAATATTAACTTGTTATTTGTTTTGTGAGTAACATTGAGACTTTGAGAGGGGGAGGGGTCCTAGCTGGCTAGGGATCATTTTGAGGATTCAACAATGCTATGATCATAAATATCTCTGCTCCCCTTCATTAATACTTCACAGAAAAATAATTATTTGAACTTCAAATTCATTCAGATAAATTCAAACATAAATTTGTAATTATATTAAATACATCTAATACTCTTCACATGGCTTACCCATTTTTCAATAGATAACCATGCAACATTAGTTAAATTACGAAATTTAATTTTAAAAGAAAAAAACAGTGATATGCAGTAAATAGTTGAGTAATATTTAATTGCACTCGTTACATATTAGACTCTCATGGAAGGGAGAATTATGCGAGGTATTAAATTGGAAGGGCATATAAGTAGTTAAGAAGAATGAGGACCTTGATTTATAGGTTGGGGGGGGGGGGGTGTTGCAGAAATGACAGTGGAAGAATTTAATTTGATTAAAAGAGAAGCTATAGCAAGCAAGGGGTAACCTTCTTTATGGGGGGGAAAAGGAACAAATGGCGGCATCAAAGTGGTTTGTTTTTAAAGGAAAAACCGTTATTGCAGCAAAGCCCAAATTGGAGAATGTTCTGCAAGAAATCTCAGTATACAATTACCGGCCAGTGAAGGCACTGGCCTGGCTTGGGATATATGAGCATACAAATGATGGTGGCTGTCGTCTATGTGTTGTCTGCTTCTTTCCCTATATTCTTTTCATCTGAAAAGCCTGCACATTTGCCTTCACTTTGTGAAAAAGATAGTGCAAAGTGCAACCGCCCAGATCTCCCACCCCTTCGTTTTCTTTTCTTTTTTACTTTCCATCATAAACAATACTTATGTGATCTTCCCATCATAATCATTTCATTGAGATCAATGTTGGAGCTAAAAAAAAGAAAGTATATATCAGACATTAATGCTTGGAATCTTCTTAAAATTATGGTCTTGAAGAAACCCTAGCTTATTCTTTTAATTAATCCAAAGAGGGCAGCTTTCTAGATCACTAAATTGGTGAGATAATTCATTAAAGGTACATATTCGAACTTTGACATTAGCAATGCCTTGAAACAGCAAAAGTAATAGAGGAAGAATATTTGCCCTAAAAACAATGTAACAAAGAAAAATTTTAAAAATTTGTTATAAAAAAATACTAATTTTAATTAAAAGGCACAAGATATGTCTACACATGAGATCAAAATGATGTTCATTCAGTTTCTCAGTGTGATTGTATATCTTTATAAATAAGTTTTCATCACAGATATATCAAATTAATACACCATTTGGTTTTGTACCAAAAAGGAAAATGCAAAAACATGTACATTGATAATTCCCTCAATTTTGGTATAAGTCAACTTGATTGGGCAAACTCTGGACTTAATTTTACTCACAATTATCTCTTGCTCAAATATAACACATTTCAGTAAGTTGTTATAATTGTTAATTTTTAGCATTTAGCATTTTTTTTTTCAAATTTTAATTATCAGGGTTTTGTGGGCCAACTTTTATATATGGAATGAGTGATATTAAGGATAACATTGATAAAATGGATTTAGAGAAATATTAGCGAGCTTGGATGAACCTATTGTATTATTATCACGAAGCTAATAAACTTCATTATTGAAATAAATGACGTTAGCCATATACCTATGTTCAAGGTTTCTGCGTCCAATTCTTAATCTTTAGGTGATTTGATTAAAGTAGGGCACACAAAACCAGAAATAGGGAGCATTTGAGAAGGTACAAGAACTATAAAATATGGAAGATATTGTGAAGACGGCATTGGAATAAAGTTGTATGATTGGTTATATATATAAAGAATTAGGAAGATGATGAAGC
The DNA here is from genome assembly GCA_022379115.2 of Bauhinia variegata. Classification (NCBI taxonomy): domain Eukaryota; kingdom Viridiplantae; phylum Streptophyta; class Magnoliopsida; order Fabales; family Fabaceae; genus Bauhinia; species Bauhinia variegata. The sequence continues at coordinate 18,370,421 of CM039431.1, read as the reverse complement.
TTATTTTATTTGAACATAATAATGTTACAAATTAAACTAATGAATAGCTAAAGATGAGAAAGTGAACAAATACGAGTGTAAATAAATGGAATGGAGGGTAGAAATAAATGAGGCAGTGATGGCAGGACAAAGTTGCAGAAGGTAGCGATGACGACTGAGCCAACTTGCTTGCTCCTTTTAGAGTTTCATATTCTTATTATTATTATTGTGAATTGAAGGTAGGCTTTCAATGTGCAGGCACGGCATCTCCGTGTCTATGATTATATATATAAATATCCACATTGCAATTTTCTAATCAACTTGAAGCATTATATATATAATTATTAACTTATATATACACTCATTTTCTCTCTCTGTGGAGCAGTGAGAAAGGAGGGTGTGGGGGGTCACTGGCTGGTGGCTGGTACGAGAGAGTGATAAACAAATAGGGCAGCATGCAGTAATTGCTAGTTTCAGTCGTGACTCGTGGGAGTGCGTTTCATTTAAGGTAAAATTGATCAGTCTCCATTTTTCGGTTTTTCTCACATTTACTTTCCTCCAAATGCGTCCATTTTTTGGTATCATACATCAATTTTCACATTTACCACTTTCAACGGCCTACTCTCTCTCTCTCTTTCTCTCTCCCCAAATTCTAGATAATGCCAAGCCAACATATATATATATATATATGTGTTATATCAGACCATTCAAGACCTAGTAGTAAAATACAGAGGAATCATTTTACTTTTAGCAGTCACATGCAACAAAAACTTTTAAGTGGGTTTTTAGAAAGTTTCAAAAGATTTAAACTTGCTTCAGATTCTCATACCTGCATATGCAGTATAGGAAATAGGGCCATAAGTATGAGTTCCATAGTTGCATAGCAACAAAAACTCATGCTTAAAACAGCTTTTAAAATGGAATTTTACCTTGTACCATGGATCATTTGCTTATAAATATATATTCTTGTCCTTTATGTAGTTTGACTTTTAAATCGTTGCTATCTTGATTTTTTGTGTGAACAAAATATAATAAAATCCATATGGCTTAGCTCACAACAACTTTTGCTAAAACCAAAACTTCCTATGTGTACAAGACAACAGGTGTGCTACGTTAGATAAAACAGAAACACAGTCATTAAAAAATAATCAATAGCTCTGGGTAATATAAAGTGGTACTGTTACGGCATATATAGTTTACTGTAACTAATCGGACAAATGGGACAGACAAGAGCAACTTGGATGAACAGTTTCTTCAATGCAATTACATATCTAGCTAGTGAGGATGTATAAAATACTGAATTTGCTGGATTGAAGCTTGATAATCAAAATTAGCCAATTTGGAAACATAGCTTAACTAATGTGTCAGATAGCTAAGCAAGATACAAGAAACCAGAATACTGTTATAGCAAATACCATATTCCTCTACCTGGGGAGACAAATGGCATAGATTAAGGTGAATTAATAAGCTAAAAGTTGCAGCAGCATGTGAACTCATCATACATCTACATTAGGTTTCGATCGGATAAATTATAATAAAATCTAGATTAAAGCTATATATATATCTAGTAGAGTCATTTGGTAAGGTTAGTGGTTAGCTGGAGTACCGGAGGCTTTGAATGCCATGGCAGCTGTAGCTGGTAGCCAATACTGCAAAGACACTTATAGGCATTCTTATTTTGTTTACTAATTTTCTGCATGCTTATTGCTTAGGCATTCACAGGCTTGCACTTACACATATCTAGATGAGCTACTGGGAATCTTTGTCCATAACTAATTAAATTCAAGCCTACAAGTGTCTCGACTCTCGATCATTTATAGCTCCCCTACACAATATAAGTGGGAATGTGGGACAAAATTTAAAAACATAGTTGCAAGAAAAAATGAAAAGGGACTTTAATAAGATGGGTCCTCCTTAAGAAAACTTCATTCATTTCCCAATCTGAAAACACATTGAATAGGCACCCAAGAAACGTATGAATATGAACAAAACATTATTGCGCTCTCTCTCTCTCTCTGTCCCCCTATTTGTTCGTTGAGAGGGAAGATATGTTTTGGAAGTCCTTGGCAATTGTGCACATTTACTATGGGATGGATGTTGGAGGCAAATGTGAGTCCCACAAACTTGATTCTCTACAAGATTTCCATGCCCCATCTTAGATTTCATGTCATTAATTTCACTGTTGGGGGCCTAAATTCGATGCAGCTCTCCTTTCCATCTTTACTGATTTTTGTATATATCTCTGTCGGACACTGTTAATCATACATACTTATTAATTAACCTTTTCATAAAACAGACATGAATCCATGAACTCACAATGAGCAAGTCTTCGTCAAGTTCAAATCTCATGGAAGTGGAAATGAGTTTTATCAGAGAAATATATATGGACCATATATACCTGCTGGGAAGTGTTATTAGTGCATGTTTTGCTTTCTGTTTGATACTTCAAAACAGATTAGTGAGTTTGCAAGCAGAATCTAGCATACTGGAGATTACTGAATCACAGGAACCATCAGCTTGCAAATATCATATACATGTATATGAATTTTATTTTAGGAGCAGACAGCAGTAAAAAAAAGAAGAAGTAAGAACCTTGAATTTTGGACACGCTAGTTTATGGCTCATCACAGGTATCCCAACTACCAATAGGTCCAGTAACAGTTAAGAAAAAAACGCTTGTTACAGTTCTGACACAAAAAAGGGTAGAAAAATGCTAGTTACAATAACTGACGAAGATGCCAATCCCATTTCTTCTATATATGTTGTCTTTTAGTCGCTAAAATCCAATGGATGTTTCAGGCGTTTCTTGGAACAGAAAAAGTGCCTGCCATATTCATGTGACCACTGCAATCCAATTCACCAGAAGATTTGTCATAATAGTTTTGCGTGGTGAATTAAGAAAATGGGGCATAGTGGGGTGGCCCGTCTTTTGTAAAATGTCTGTAGCATGCTTTGAAATACAACGGCTGCCATAAATGTGAGCTACTTAGGCCTACAAAAAGACATAGCGTCCAGCATATATAACAGTTCTGAATGGCGATGGTGCATGCTAGCGACCAAACAAACATAAAATTTAAACCAGCAGAGTCCTTCCTTTTAGTGATAGTGACCCAGTGAGAGGGAGCAATCATATCAGACATGGCATGCTTTACCGTTTTGCTTTGCTTTGGTTTGGTTTTTATTGCCCATCACTTGAACACAAGAATGTTTCAAACATATGGGGACTTTCACTATCCTTCTCCTTTCTTTCACTGTTTCTTGGATCATTCATATTTGGTTCTTCTAAGTTCTAATTGAATCTATGTAAATTTCCACTTACTTGTATATACTTAGGCAAATAAATCAATGTCCCATAGAATTTGACATTCTAGGGCAAGTCTCAAATTGTTACGTCAAATCTCAATGGCTACACTGTTCAAACACATGCAATTGAGGAATGGTGCATTGCCTCTAGTTTTGTCGTCCTAAAACTTGCTCGGAATGGATCGCAAAAATGTTGCTTGACATTTGCGAATTGAGAGAGAGATAAAGAATTAAACATGCCCCTCAAGAGATAAACAATTTGGAGAGGTGTGGGACCTCGCAACTATTCTTACTTTCCATAAGAGTAACCGACATATTGATCATGGTAGGGTTCAAGTTTTGCCTTGTCTCTCTAAATATTGATAATTAACATAATTTTTCGTTGTATGATTGAGTTGCTTGAGAGTAATTTTTTTTTTTAAGTCTAGTTTTGAATTGATTTCAATAAATTAAATAGAAGTTTCAATTCTTAAGCCTAATAGTCTATCATTCAGCATTGTTAATATCATCGATTCATTTTCAACGAATCCTATACGTTATAAGGGGAAAAAAAGTATGAATTAATGTTCCTTCACTTGTTTTTTTTTTTTTTTACTTCAACATTTTTTTGTTAGACTATTTTTACTACCATCTTGCCAAACTATCACTGTGACATTATTTTTTAGCGAAAATTACTTAGATTAGCCTGACTTTTATTAAGACATCGATTAATCTTGTGATATTATTTTTAGAAAGAGTGAACTTCACATAATTTTTTTTTTATGATAATATTATATATATATATATATATATATATATATATATATATATATATATATATATATATATATATATATATATATATATATATATATATATATATATATATATATATATATATATATATGTGATGATAAAGACTAAATTATTTTAATTACTATAAAATTTTAAATCATGCTATTCTCTTTTTAATTTTTATTAATTTTAGCTTCTTTTTTTTCAATTATTTCGAATCTAATTCTTCGATGGTAAGTGTATTTTTCTTTATTGTGATCGACATATTTTTTTTTTTTTTTTTTAAAAAAGAAGAAGGTAGCCATCGAAATGTTAATTGAACTACCTTGGTTATAACCGTACCGGCTATTTTGCAAGAAAAATAAGGAATGGCATTAAGATTTTGCTGTGGCTCTTACAATTGTCCGTCAAAACTTAAGAAGCATGATTGAACCATTCGCATTCAATTCAAAGTTGTATCACTAACAAGAACGTACTAATTTAGGCCTATGATATGATGAAAAATCTACTAAGGCTGGTTGCCATGCCACCTTGGACAAAGATTTATCTGAGGAGAATTCATCTTATAAAGACATTCTTTCACTGTCAAACTCAAAAGCTGTCCAGAGAAGCTAAAACCGATGGAACAATATGAGAGATCCAGTGATGACAATAGTGCCTGTCTCGTGACCTTTCCTTCTGAGAATCTGATCTATGGTCTTCAAAGAAGCTTCAGTAGCCAATATAGTTCTACCGGCATCCCAATTTCTTGCAGAGCATACTGGTTGATCCTTTATCAAGACTTGGCATTCTGGCATTTCATTATGAACAATACAAATGCCAAGTTCCTCAGCAGCTTGTATCCAAGAATCCCTCAACAAAGAAGCTGAAGTCGTCCGAGTGACACGTCCAGCAATGGCAGCTTTTGGTAAAACAGCAGCCTCAACTCGTGCTCCTGAATAAATGTAGCACCAGAATCAAACCAAGTCCTTTGCAGACTGCTTTCATAAGCTATAGCTGTATTGTGCACTCGAGACATTACCTGAGAGAATTTCTCTAGTAAAGCTTACATGATCTTTATCACTTGCCATTGCAACAACAAAAGCCAATGGAGCCTTTGGAGACGTCAACCTTATTGTGTTCATCAGTGCTCTGGCAGATTCTTTGGAATGGGCTACATCAAAGTCCATAAAACTATTAGAATTTATGTTCTTAATTATTGGCAGTACCAAGCTAGAATAGTTATACTTCCACCCGTAATACTCTGACATTCTTAAATACATCATTATTTTCTTGAAGTCACAAGAACCAACCTCCATCCAGCAATATTGTTGATCCAGCTAGTCCTAATAACTCAGATTCTCTGTATGTAAGGAATTGACTCCTTCCAAGGAGGCATGTATCTTCTAAACCAGTTGATGTGCCCAAATTGAGACACCCTTTGAGTAATTAACGGAAACAAATAAAAGATAAAAGAGAAGAAGGCCAAATTAACTCAATTGATAAGCCAATAGCACCACAATTAAGTTAAAGTTGTTCGATTTCGCACACTCAAGAAGAAGAAGAATGAGAGTGATAAGAAATCTAGGATTTTCTTACCACTAACTTTAGTTAGATAAGAGACAATAGAAACACAACATGTGTTGGATAATATATTTTCATTCATGTTTTTTCCTTATTTGAACTTAAGCCCTATTTATAGTTAGAGCTTTTTACATCATATTAGAAACTCAGACTATGAATTAAACTCCAATACTAGTCTTGGAACACTAAATGTTTCTATTATGCCTTTGGAAATAAGAGATTTCACAAGTTACAAAATATTCAACATTAACAACTTTGAAAACTTAAAAGACAACACAAACTACAACTATTTATATTTATTAGCTATGGAAAGACAAAAACACACCTTAGTAACTAGGAAAACATTGAAAAACACAACACTAATTAAGCCTCCAAATTAATGTACGAAATTTAATGAAAATTAGAAAAAAATCTGCTGCTCTTTTACTCTTCTCAAGTTCCCAAATCTGGCCCATCTAATTGAATCAATCTTTGCGCATGAGTATAGATACCCAAGTTAGCCCAACTTGAGCATTTTTGACCTTTGCTCGAGTCATTGGCCCATAAATTGGTTCTACCTTTTTTTGGACAGCTTCCTTTATCACATCACCGGTTCTGATATATTCATCTAAAATTCTCCATCCTAACCATCCAAGAGAAAAGAAAAAGGTGAAAAGGAAGTCATAGAAAAGCAAATCATAAACAACCAAAGACCTTGATATAATGTATCATGGGTTGAAAGTTTATATCTTTTAACAAAAATCCTGATGCAATATAATACTTATAAGGTACTTCAAGATCGTCAAATGAATTTGATTCTATTCAATATAGCTCATCCAAATATTAGTCAAAACATGGCCAGGATGGAGGCTTTTGTCTTTTAATAGATATTGTAAGTTTATGCAAACCACATATCTAACCTCATGTAACTTTGATCTGCTGTAGGTATATGTTCAATTAATAACCAAGAAAAGAAAACAACAAAACAAGATATTTTAATCTTTTTTACGTTGAGACCAAGCAGAACAGATAGTATGTTCACCTAAATTTCGAAGACAGAGTGCTACCCAGGTGGTAGTTGATTCATTTTGAAGTTGGTGGTATCAAATCATGTGCAACTTCACATTAAGTAATTCACAGGGCTATAATAAAGAATTTAAAAAATCGACAAAGACATATTATAATAGGATATCAACTTCTTTGATTTCAGAGGAGAAACACAAACAATGTCGCAATGAAATGAGTTGCTCAACATTTTCAACCCAAGAAACAATGCGATATAAACACAAGATAACAAGACATACAAAACCGCATTGCATACAAATAGGGCCAGAAAATTTTGGACTTGACACAATGGGAGACATATATTGCTTTAAGAGTGTGCTTAAGTCAGTGCAGCAGGTATAAAGAATGTTCGAATAAATTTATACAGAAAAGTAAACACATGTTTGCATCCAAAGCATGCAATCTACAGATAGTCAAAAATAGAGGTTTGCCACCACCAAGTATGTCCCTAGATTTTCTTATTTAAATAAACACTAAAAACTACTTGAAACAAGCTCATACCAGCTTTAAGTCTTTCTGAACTTGTATTGCTATATCACAAGATTGGCGAGGTCTACCATTGAGTATGCTGACACTCTTATGGTAAATCCATTCCCAGCATCATATGCTGATACTACAGGCGAACCCATGGATGTTGCTTTGTCACAAATAATGCACTCAACATGAGGGAGAAACGGCCCACCCAGTACTAACTGAAATACACTAGTTTAGTCTAGAATATTAGAGTAATAGAATTTGAAACTCAGAAAGTATCTTATTGTTTTTGTCTTTTCTTTTCTCATCTGAATGAAAGTTCAAAATGTAAACCAAGAAAATGAATCGGATTTTATAAAAGAATGATTTTCCTTGTCCAACAACAACACCACGATGTGCACTTAACAAGTTAGACTTTATCTGACGAGACAACTTTGTATGAGAAGCTATAATTTTACTTCATGTAGACAATTATTAAAGTGAATAAAGGATTTGACATGAAACCATCATTTCGTGGTCTATTTTGACCCCAAAGATGCCAAGGCTATATCAACAAAACATATGAAGATTGAGGTTTTAAAGATTGAGGTTATATGCTTTCTGTTTATACCAGTATAATGAACTCTTTTTAATCATTATTTGGAGCATGGAACAGTTAAATGAAGACCAAAATATGGAACCAGGATTAGGAAGAAGATTCATCAATAAAAAATGCTCAAATACTAGGAAAAAAGAATACCCTTTAAAAATAGAGAGACAGAACAAAGGGAAACAAAAGAGCACAATAAATGATCTTGACAAGTAATGGCATGAGAATTTGATATTAGAAATGCAGCTAATATTGGATTAATAGGGTCTAGCTGCCAAGCTAGGTATTCCTCGCTCAATTTATTTTGAAAATTGTAACATGTAATATAGAATTGGATTCCAGTTCAATCAACTTCAATCAATCATATGAATAGCCAAATTAGATGCATAGAGAAAACCAACTCACTTATTTTATAATTCCTGACTTTGCCATTGCTATTGTTTCTAAAGAACCTCCAAGAGCAGCCACATGTTCCTCGCTTACTGTGATTATGACAGACGCAACAAGTCCAAAGCTGGTGATAATATTTGTTGCATCTCGTGCACCACCCAAACCATCCTGTCAATAGAAAATCTAAAAACAAATTAGTATTACACTTCCATTTTAAAATTTTCTTTAGTCTAATAAAGAAAAATCCAATGGTAACTCAATAAATAGAAAATTCAACCTCAAAATAGAAGAATAAGCTAATGGGAATAAGAATCAACCTCAATAATAGCAATATTAATGTTCTCTTCAGCAAATAGGATGAACGTCATAGTTGTGAAAACTCGAAGCAACTCCATTAGTAAGTACTTACCAAGAAGAAGTAGGAGATATATCATACGAATTATGGATTAAATAACCCAATGAAAGAACAGGGACGATAAATAACCACAATCAAATCACTGACTAGGCCTTTAATAAAATGCAATGGAAGTGCCATCAACTTGCCACGAAGTTTTTCTTTTCTTGTATCAACACTCACCAACGACAACAAAAGCAACGAAACAAGATTTCAAACCAAAAATTAAAAAGAACAAGATGATCATAAAAATTGAACCTGCTAGGTGCAAAGGAGGCTGTCAAAGAGTGGAAGAGTGATTAAACTTTCAGATCCTTTCCCTTTTGTCCCAGCAATCCACTTGAGCAGAAAAATTGTACTCTACTCAGTTCCAAAAAGCAACATTTGTGGCTGCTGGGATTTGAGCCCAGGTCTCCACGGCCACAACGTGGAATTCTTACCACTAAACTACAGCCACTTTGGTATTATAAAACCAAAACAGGATAATTAGTATTCTATGAAATTCTCACCTTCGAATCAGTCATATTAACTCTTTTTAATCCTCTTATTACCTTTTAAAAGTAATTTTTATTTTGGTTTCATAGTACAACTGTGGCTATAGTTTATTGGTAAGAATTCCACGTTGTGGCCACAAAAAGGTGGTTGTAATTTTTTGTTTTGGTATTCGAGCTTCAAAAGAAAAAGAACGACGACCGTGAAGGCCTTGACTTGAGAGGCTTAGCTTAAGGAACTGGAGGTATGCAGTCTGCATGTACTAACTTAATTCAATTTAAAATAATATTTTTTTGAGCATCTTTTTATATTTATTTGTTTATTTATCATGGCATGCGAAGCAAATTCGATAAAATTAACATTATCTTCCTCAATTTAGATATATACAATCTGTTCCATCCTCAGTACGGATAAAAAATAAAACATATAATTAACAAGTAAGCAATAAGAATAGTTAATGAAAAATAGCATCAAAGAAAGAAAGGAAAAGCTCTTTCATATTGATGTATGGTTCTCCTAAGAGTGCGGCTGCACCTTTCTTTCTAACGTCTCGAGATGGCTGGCTCTTATTATGAAAGCATGCATTATAAAAGGAATTCCATAGTTCTTGTAAACTCACTACCCGAACATCTCTCCCTCAAGTTTTGTATAATATTTCTCTCTCCTTTCTGTCTCTCTTTAAGGTTCAACTTTCAAAAGAGAGAAAGGAGGAGAGAGAGATAACAGACCTAGACAGGAACAAACAAAGATATTAACAAAGGAAACAGAAAACAGAAACAAACATGGGTGTTTCCATGGCTTCATTCAGGGTGGTTGTGTTCCTTTGCCTCATCTACACAGCCATTGTGTCATTGGCTCATGCACATTCTGATGCTCCGGCTCCGGCTCCTACAAGCGATGGTAATTTCTCTTGTTTTTCTTTTTTATGTTTTTCAAATTTTATTTTTAAGGATATTATACTTCCCTCATGAGCTGATACTTACATAGGCAACAACATAATTCATAAGACTGTCATTAATTGTTGGTGTTGCTTGTGTTTTGATGTTTGCAAATTGCAGGAACCTCAATTGATCAAGGCGTAGCATATGTTCTGATGCTGCTGGCGTTGGTGTTGACTTACATCATTCATTAAGCTGCCAATGGATTCCTCTGTCACTTCTAAATTTTTGAAGAAGTGATGCATTCATGTTGGAACACAGAGGGGAAAAAGAACAAATTTGCATTGGATAATATCTTTTTGTGTAATTTTTAATTCTCCAATGATAGTCTCGCACTGATTTATTGGCTTATCTGTTTATTTTTTAATTTCCAACACTTTTTGATAATGAGAACGCATAAAAGCAACCGAAACAAAGTTTAAAATGGAAAAGAAATATTAATAAATACACTTTTAGCGTATTATTTAAGTCTTTCAAAAAGGAAAGTATCATTTTACTTTTTGAAATTTCAGGAAAAAATAAAAATGATTCATTTTAAGGACTAAAGTGATGATAACAAAATAATTAATTTGATTAACATATTGAACTTTTACAAACTCACGTAAATATTAAAAAAAAAAAAAATCACCCAAGTAATTTTTTTTGGGTATCTTTTAAAGAGGTGTGTTTCTGAGTAGGATTTCATTGAGTTGGGAAATTTTACCAAGATGGGGCTAACGAGAAGATAGACACTGGCCAGAAGATAGAATTAATCAATGCTCTAATGGAATTAGAGTATGTTATATTTGTCAAAATAATTAATTCAATTTTACTTCAATCCATATATGTATGTATAGATATAGATATATAAATATAAGATATATTATGAAGGTATGGAGTGCCAAGGAGTGTGTATTTTGGTGGTGAGTAGTGTATTTTATGTCACCACTCGTTTCATTAACTGATAGAGTTTTAAAAAATTAGACAAGAGAACCAATATAGCATTTTTTTTTTTTTACATTTTATTAATTTTTTTTAAAAAAAAAGGTTTAATCTAACTTGACGTTATCTGATGACTCCAATTTTATCTGGTTCAATTTAATTTGAAATTATGTTTTATTTTATACATTCCGAATCAATCACGTCTTTGGTTTTCGACCGGCTAATCTAATCTATGTCTTAACCATTGATAACGAGTATCAAACTCCTTTATGAAAATTGTTCCATGTCACTATCATACATCTATCATCTAGTGACATGGGATTCCAATTCAATAAACTAATTTAATTTTATAAAGTATTTTGTATATTGAAATGTGATAAGGACTTAAGGTTTCGTTAGCATAGAATTACATCAGCAGAGTGTTTTGAGCAAAATTATACAAAATAGACTGTTGCATATAGCCCACAAAAAGAAGGCTAGGGCATTTGCATGCAACTTTATACAAGTCTGGTCTAGGCATATTGCAGATATTAATGGAATGAGACGTATAGTAATTTTCTGGAAACGTGAGAGTGAGATTAGACTGAAAAGGGAAAAACAACTGGTGAATGGTGAGTTTCATAGGGTTACCCTTTTCTGTACAAGATTATACGCAACAAGGCATATTGTCATTTCCATCCACTTATATATTCATAAAAACTATAAAATATACTTGTGTTGGGAAAATACGTCTTTCTGCATTTTCCTTTTCTTGATCCAATTATAGAAATGGTTTTGTTATTAATAACACTAGTTATCGTATCAGTTTACTCATTCATCCACCCACTTTGTTAAGAGACTACAATGGCGACCTCCATGGCTCCAGCAGCTACGGTTCCATCAAAATTTCCTGCATCCAACATTTCAAGCATCAAAACTTTTGCTGAATCAAACGGCGACGCACCCATCCCTTCCACCTTCTACTCAATCACAGAGCCTCCTGATGATGTTGCACGCGACCTCGCAGCTTCTATCCCTGTTATTGACTTGTCTCTTCTCAACTCGGATGACCCTCAACTCCACTTCAAGGCCGTTCAACAACTCGGCAAAGCCTGTCAGGAATGGGGCTTCTTTATGGTAAAGTTTTTATCTTTTGTTCTTCCCTTGTATTTGGTTTCTTTTTTGCTTTCTGGGTTATGCGAATTCTGGCTCCTACAGATTACGAACCATGGAATTTCCGAGAATCTGATGGAGGACGTGATGAACAAATCAAACGAATATCACAATTTGCCATTAGAGGAGAGGAAAGAGTTCGCCAACAAGGGCTACTTGGAGCCCATAGTGCATGGCACTAGCTTCTTCCCTCAAGCAGAAACAGCCAATTACTGGAGAGATTATCTCAGGGTCATCACACATCCCCAATTCAATTTCCCCCACAAGCCACAGGGTTACAAGTGAGTTCAAATTCAACCACTCTCTGTTTTCCAGTTCTCTTTCGTTTCTTTCCTCCATTCACAACTTTTTGTTTCTGCAGAGAGCTTGCCTTTGAGTATAGCCGCAAAATCAGAGGCGTGGCAAGGATTTTACTTCAAGCAATATCAGAGAGCTTAGGATTAGAAGCCGATGCAATTATTGAGTCGACAGACTTTGATTCTGGTTTACAGATCTTTTTTGTGAACCTGTACCCACCGTGCCCGCAGCCAGACCTTTCTTTGGGGATTCCTCCTCATTCGGATCATGGCCTTTTGACACTTCTCACTCAAAATGGAGTTGGAGGCCTTCAAGTCAAACACCATGGAAAATGGGTCGAAGTCGATCCTCTTCCCAAGTGCATTCTTGTGAACACCGGGGATCAGCTCGAGGTCATTCTCTTTCTCTTCAAATTTTACCAAAGTCTCTTTCTCTTGGAAATTTGTTTCACCCTCTGTTTCCTCTGTTTTAGGTTGTCAGCAACGGCAGGTACAAGAGTGTCTTACACCGAGCAGTGCTTAACAACAGAGACACCAGGATCAGTGTTGTGTTGGTGAATGGACCTGCGCTTGACAAGGATATTAGCCCTGCACAGGGGCTGTTGGAGAAAGAAAAGCCATTATTCGAAAGCAGGACATACAATGACTACGTCCAAGATATGCGGAAAAGTAAATTTGCTGATAAAAGTGCTTTGAGTGAGATTCGCCTTTAAGACCAAAGCTGAAACCTTTTAATCCTTTGGAGACCAACCAATGGAACTGCCTAATTTCATATATATATTTATGGAGCCTAAATTCGGATATTTAAGCTCCATTAACGAACTTATAGATAAAAGAAAAGAAATTCTCTAAAGGTGTATTGGTTGTGGAGTGTATCTTATAATAACTCCGTTAAGAGTGTTCCTCGTTATTGAATAAAAATATTAAGGATTGTCACGTCCTGTCCCTTTAAGTTGAGCTTAATCTGTTGGATTTCATTGAAAATAAGTGATGATTAAATTATTTTAAATAAAATCTGTCAGTTTTCTCTCTGAGGAAAATCTATTAATTTTTTTCCTCATTTTCTAAGTATAGGGATTCCTGTGCTCAATTTCAGATCTTTTGACTGTTTTTTTTTTTTTTTTTTCTAAATTGCCTATCGCAAAAGCTTGCCAAGTAAAGACGTTATCTGAAAGTCCAGCTTTCTGATTTCAAGTAGGAAAAGATGCCATTGTTGGTGCTTACTGTTTTCCCATATAAAATAATTAATATTATAATCATTAAATTTTTAAGAAAATAATAATTTATATGATCTGCATACCGATGGAAGATTCTTTTGAATATAATAATACAGCTTTTGTACTTCACTTTGAAAAATCCTTGGTTAATTGCCCCTTATATATTATAATATTTCTAAAAGGAGGATGAATGAGTTTGATTGGATAATCGTTGGGAGAAGAATGGAGGAACATAGTATTCAGACGAGAGGCTTAGAACAATGGGGTGAGTACCCAGAACTTGCCTCCAGCGATGTCGGTACTAAAGCTTCTATCTTTGTCATGCAACAACAGAAAACAGCCTCCCAGATTAAGTGACGGAAAACTTTTCCCTTCTCACTCTTCAGTTTGTCTCCCGATCATTTTTTTTTTTTTTTTAATTTTTTAAAGTATAAACGCTGCCAAAATTAGTAAAATTGCGTTTAATCTCTTGACATCTTTAATTCCTACTTACAAATTTATTGATTCGATGAACTTGCGATGGGGTCAAGAAATTTGAGTATCTCCTAGAGGAATATCCTTTTGTTTTATCATTGAAAAGTGAATACGTTCAAACATAGCAATCCAAAATTTATTGTTAATGTCCCCTAAAAACATAGGATTATTAGTCGTCCTTGTCTTGCATTTTCCCTTCCTATAAAAGGATCAAATTGATGAGCAGCAAAGACACATAAGAAGCAGCGCAGGCAACTGGGCCCTTCACAATGTCCTTAGCAGTGTTGGATGCGCTTGACTCAGCGCGCACGCAATGGTACCACTTCACAGCCATTGTGATTGCCGGTATGGGCTTCTTCACCGATGCCTATGATCTCTTTTGCATCTCAACCATTTCCAAACTCTTAGGTCGCCTATATTACTTCGACCCCAGTAAAGACAAACCCGGAAAGCTCCCCACCAATGTGAACAACTTTGTTATAGGAGTGGCCCTTGTGGGAACCCTCTCAGGCCAATTAGTCTTTGGTTGGCTCGGAGACAAGCTTGGTCGCAAGAAAGTCTATGGCTTCACTCTCATTCTCATGGTCTTCTGTGCCATTTGCTCAGGCTTATCTTTTGGTTCAACTGCAACATCCGTGATAACAACCCTCTGCTTCTTCAGGTTCTGGCTTGGCTTTGGTATTGGCGGTGATTACCCTCTCTCAGCCACCATCATGTGCGAGTACGCCAACAAGAGAACTCGTGGCGCTTTCATTGCCGCTGTGTTTGCTATGCAAGGCGTGGGAATTGTGTTTGCTGGACTGGTCTCCATGTTAATGTCAAAAATTTTCTTAAGTCACACCGGAAACACTCCAACTTATAGTGAGGACAGAGTGTTGTCTACACAACCTGAGGCTGACTTCATGTGGAGGATAGTGCTTATGCTTGGGGCTTTACCTGCCGCATTGACATACTACTGGCGAATGAAGATGCCGGAGACAGGACGTTACACGGCTCTCATCGAAGGGAATGCTAAGCAAGCTGCTTCAGACATGGCCAGAGTTCTTGACATTGAGATACAAGCAGAGCAAGAGAAATTGTCACAGTTCAAATCTGAAAATGAATACACAATCTGGTCAAATGAGTTCTTTGAGCGGCACGGCAAGCATTTGATTGGTACCATGAGCACGTGGTTCTTGTTGGACATTGCCTTTTACAGCCAGAACCTAACCCAGAAGGATATATTCCCAGCAATAGGACTCTTACCCAAGGACAAAGATATGAATGCTCTCACAGAAGTGTTTGAAACATCAAAGGCCATGTTCATAATTGCATTGTTTGGAACATTCCCAGGTTACTGGTTCACAGTCTTCTTCATCGAGAAGATTGGTCGCTTCAAGATCCAACTCATTGGCTTCTTCATGATGTCTTTCTTTATGTTCGTCATCGGCGTTAAATATGATTACCTCAAAAATGAAAACAAGGGCCTTTTCGTTTTGCTGTATGGGTTGACATTCTTCTTCGCCAACTTTGGGCCCAACAGCACAACCTTTGTGCTGCCGGCAGAGCTGTTCCCTACTCGGGTCAGGTCCACGTGTCATGCGCTGAGCGCAGCGGCAGGGAAAGCGGGTGCAATGGTGGGTGCATTTGGGATACAGAGTTACACACTGGATCAAGAAGAGGGAAAAATCAGGACAGCTATGAAGATTCTGGCAGTGACGAACCTGTTGGGATTTTTCTGCTCATTCTTGGTGACCGAAACAAAAGGGCGATCCCTGGAGGAAATTTCCGGCGAGGACCGCAGAGGCAACGAATTCACACCATCAACTACCATCACGCTTCCCAGAAGTGGAATTCACACAGAAAAAATGTGAAGTGATGGGAATGTTACAATGCAGGTGGCTGATTAGATTAGAGTAAAACAATAAAATAATGTAGCCTTGAACCATTGGTTTTTGGCGCTTATGGCAATGGAATAGCCTTCAACTAGTAAGTTAGCAAGTTATATATTAATTATGTGTGTTGTGATGTTAAAAAAAAAAAACTTTAGCTGGCTAGAATTGGATGAGGCGTTAGCTCTGTTTTGTAATTATATATGAAATGGTTGAAAGGTCAATTTTGTTTTCATACAACTCGTTTCGGTGGCATTGATTTATTACATGCATTTATCTGTTACGCTGTGCAATTATTGAGAGATATGTATGTACACTGTCACCGGTAGCACTGTTAATGGCATTCGCTGTTACTCTGTGCCCTTCATCTTTGATGGTTTAATGGGACTTATTGCTCTCTTAGTATAATTGTTGCAACAATCACGGATAAAAAAAAATGAAGAACACTAATCAACACACAAATTTATGTGGTTCGATCAATGTGATCTACGTCTATGGAGACATGGATGTTTTATTTTTAATGATGAAAAATAACAGCCATCCCATACACTCACACCCCTAATTATAATTTAATAGGCATATTTATACATGACTCATATTACAAATCTGGTCAAACCATCCAAACCAAATACATAATCGGGTTTAACCTAAAAATATACTGCTACAATATAACAGGTCTATACCGCGGGAGGCTTTGCCCCCTGCAACCCCCACGAGGTCAATGGTGGGCCTCCGGTCTTGAGCCTATCGGCCCCTCTGTCACCATCACAGACCTCAAAAAATATCCCCTTCAAGTCGGGTCATCAATACAGGTCGTAACAAAAAATTTCAAGCCACTGTTCTATTTTTCTTGAATCCAAAACACATACTTGGCGCGGTTTAATGAATTCTATTGTTAGTTAGCATTTCATTAACGATTGCCGCACTTGCAGTGCATAACACAACACTATACGTGTCGCCGTTTGGCTTGTTTCTTCTGATAAGAAATACGACATGACGTTCCACACTTGTGGTTCTTTAATTACGAACCAATCATTTGGTGTAACCTGAATAATGCATCCAATTAATTCGCAATCACTAAAACTTTTCTCTGCTTTCGTTTCCCTCTCACTCTGTTGCTTTATGAAATGAAATGGGAGATGGAGATCGAGGAAACCGAGGCGATTCTCGAGAAAATCTGGGACCTCCACGACAAGCTCAGCGATGCAATCCACTCCATTTCCCGAACCCACTTCCTTAACTCCATCAAAACCCTTAAGAATTCCGACAAGAACAAGACCTCTCGCGATGTCGGGGACGACGATAACCGAGCCGGTTTTGTCTTTGTAAAGGACTGTAGGCTCGACTATGATGACTCCGCGGTGCAGGAGGCCAAGAGTCTCGATGCCATTCGAACGGCACTTGAGAACCTCGAAGACCAGCTCGAGTTCTTCCATGTGAGTCTTTTTTTTTTTCTTTTAATTTTCTTATAATTCTGTTTTTCGTTTGAGAAACTTAAAACAAAAGAGAAGTCCAATTAAACGCGGTGAAGATATTGGAGAACTAGTTGTTGTATGCTCCCTTAACTTGTCTCGCAGGATTAGTTTAAACGTTAACAAGTTCTTATACAGATATTAAGGGACTTCCAGATTCATTTTAAGTCTCACACCTGATGCACAAATTCTCACTAGAAATTTCCAAGAATAAGTGGAGATGTTAGCATCTGTGTTGGTGTAGAACCACTCGCTGAAAAACAACACCTTAGATGACGAGTATATTGTGCTATGATATTTGAAAATTTATAGCTTATGGTTTAAATTGGGTGCCTGATTTTGTATATATGACTGTCACGTAAGTATTATTCTGGTATGGTTTTGAGTTGGACATGATGTCAGATGACCCGAAGGGATGATCATTGACCATTTAACCTGGTGAAAATAGAGGAATGAAGCCATGGTTCATGTAATGGTGTAATCTTTTTGATAATTATATCCTGCATTTTCAATGTGACTTTGGTATTAAATATTTCTCCTTGTTAATAGAAAATTACCTTTCAAGAGTTCAGTAATGATTTTATTTTCTTAGAAGTAGAAACCATTTTTCAAAATGAACTGAATGGCACTTTACCATTATAGTCTAAACCATGAAATATCACGAGGCAATTCCTTATACCTATTGAACATGGTGCTACCTTTGCTCCCATTCATGACCATGTTGCTACCTTCAGCTGGTTTTTTCTGAATCCCTGATGTTCTTTCTGATCATATTCGTTATTAATCTTTATTTGGGCTTCAATCTACCAATCTGCTGATTTTTAACTTTTTAAACGAATAGACCTTTTTCTTTATCTTTTCACCGGTGCCCTTGAACCTTATCTCATTCTTTATAAAAGAAAATCTTTAAATGAAGGTAGTTCAAGGATGGGCCAATCAAGCCCTCTGCTGAATGGGGAAAGAGTTAGCTGTAGGCATCCACGGTTCTGTACATGCACTTTAAGCCTGCAAGAATTGGAAAACCATATGAAAGTATAATGGTTTCAAGATAATTTCCCTGGAAAACAAATAGAGCATAATGAGCCTTTGAAAAGATGATAGAAACCAGATGGTTGGTTATTTTCATTATGTTTGAACGCTCACCAGTAAAATGGTGGTTGCTTTCAGTCTCAGTAAATGGTGGATAATTTTGAAGTCGCCTAGCTGGAATTTGGCCTGGTTTAGTAAGTCAAATATTAGCTAGTTCTATAAGATAATCTGACATTAGCTGAATGATACGGTAACTTAATATGATTGAATTATTATGATGTGATAGTTAGAAAATCACAAAAGCCAGCACATTGGAGATAAATTTTGGGCTTCATGCGTTTGATGTCTTATTTTGTTGTCAAGGACACTGGAGGGCTAAGTCCTAAATCCAGATCCAGTGGTTTTTGTTAGTAATAATATAACCATATGAGAGGCTGTATAGTGTGAAATTAATAAATCAATTGGATGCATTCTGCCATGCTTTGTCATTTATTCAATGTATAAGGTATTGGTTCTTTAGAATTCAAAAAGTGAATTCCCAGCAATTGAAAGCTTCCGATGGGCTGGCTGATTCTGAAAAGAGAAAACTAAGAAATTCATTAATGTTAGATAGAGTAAATTTATAGAGGCTGAGGCATATATGCAAGGCGAATTTCATTTTTCAAAAAAAAAAAAAAAAAATCTCTGTTCCATGTAGAGGCAAGTTTTTATGCTATTTGATGTGCAACAGGAATAAGGACTGTGGTTGCTTTTATCAGCAGAAATTTAATGGACAGATGGACCACATTTATAAGCAACAATAAGTTATGTCTATCCTCTAGTTTCTTCTGTAATCTAAGAACTTTTTTTTATTGTATTAATTTGATTAATTTGACAAAAGGAGCATCCTCTCATCATGTCTTGCATGGTTTTTGAAATTGATTCTTTTCGAAATCTAAATTTTTGTTCCATATATTTCGTAGACCATTCAGACGCAGCAGCGAGTTGAGAGGGATGCTGCAATTGCACAATTAGAACAGAGCCGAATTGTTCTTTCTAGGAGGTTGGCAGAACACCATGGTAAAAAGTACAAAGTGATTGAAGAAGCTCTGGCTTTTGTTGGAGATGTACATAACACAGGCCGCTTTGTTTCACCTGAAAATCTCTATGGCCAACCATGCAATCCATCTGGTGGGAATTTTATGACTGACAATGGGAAGAGGTCTAATATCCTAGTCAATGTTCTCCTTTCAAGTTTCAATTTTGTGAAGAAATCCCTTGGATTGGATAGTATGGGTGGCGTAGTAGGCAATGTTGCTATGGTTGCGGTTAGTGTGATTGCCTTGTTGCATTTTCATCAGTTAAATCATCAAGAGCGTCAGCATGGGCAAGAAAATGGTGTCTGCAGGAACAGAACTGTGAGAAAAACAGCTCAACTAGAGGGCTCTTCATCCAATTCGCGGTCTAATAATTTGGATGTATTTTACGCAAGGGGCTAGTTTAAGATTTTCAGTGTGTTGTCACACTTAGTAGAATGTGAATGGGCTATGTTAGTACTCTTCTTTCTCTGTGGAGCTGTCTTTTATAGCAACGGAAAGTCTGCAGAGCGACATAATGCTTAAACTGATGAGGTGTTGCATATAGTTAGGTTTCTCTTTATTGGATTCGAAGTCAAGGTGTAGATTCTTGTGAGTTTTTGTCTGCTTTGTGGTGTCTGGAAGTTGATTCATATATATTCCATCTTCCAGCTACATAACTAGAATGATTTGTTGAGAATTCCAGCTTTCTTCTGTTTTTTTTTTTTTTTGGCTAAGTGAGAGTACAGTAGTATTATGCCGAACCTCAACCTAAATGTTTTCTCTGCTTTCCTCTCGTGCCTTTGAGCTAGGTGTTGCTATTGCCTTACTTTAGAAATGGATCTCCATTTTTGCGGTGCTCATGTCTGTATGCTATGAGATCGTAGAACCTTTTTTAAGACCATGGAGATGATAGAATGCTACGCCATTTTTTTCTTTTAACACCCCTAACCCTTTTAGTTGGGGATCTGAAAAGGAAAAATAGGGTGTCAAAAGAAATCTCCATGGTAAAAACTAGCATACCATGTGGATCCCGTAATCTTCTGCAGGGGATTAATTTTTGCACCCTCTGACTGAGCAAAAAAATTAAAAACTGAGGATGCAAAAGACAATCCCCTTTCTGCAACTGGAATGTAGTTGGGCCAGGACAATGCAATCGGAAAATGGCCTAATCTGATCCATTTATGAAAATGGCCCAGCTCAAAATTTCAATTTCTTTTACTCTTTCTTTCAAGTTTCAACCCAAGAGAGGAGCACAATGGCATCGAATGCACGAGTTGAGAACTGAATTCAAGCTTTACCTTTCTGTTTTGCATCCTTATTCTTCCTAACTTATAACCGTGAAATGGATGAAAGTTTATAGTTTAACAGTTCAAATAAAAGCTGTAAATCATACTGGTGAGCCAGGGGCCTCATCTCAACTCTACGACAAGAATTTTACAAAAACGAAGAAACCTGAGCCAAGAGATTAGATTTTGGTAACGAAGCCCCAGCTAATATTGACCTGGAATTCATTACTCGTGATTATCCAGCAAACTTGGACCACAACTTACGCATGGTATGGATTTGAACACAGCTAATAGAGTCAATACGTAGGCGATTGGAACAAATGTCAAATTACACTAACACGACGAAAGGATTGTCGGGAAGTTTTCGTTTTAGCTTTTTTGACTCTGCTTTTTGAAGACACGTTTGAATGCATAATCCAGGGTCATCATTAATCAGCTATTTGTCAAAACACTTCATCTGGACTTTCCCATTGGATGCATGACGAAAACAGTCCAATTAAACAACGTACATTAAATTTAAATACACGATCCATATTCATAGACAAGAACAAAACATCCTCCTACTTTGTGCCTCAACTTGTGTCTATTGTTCTTCCCTTTTGGTTTGCAGTTTAGCTTTTACATGTCACCAATGCTTTTAAGTCACATATGAAAGATTTTGTATTTCGGTGGAGAATGTGATGTATTTCCAAAAAGGTTACAATTAATGACAAATTCACAAGCTTAAGAAAAGTGCAAATACAATGGCAACTTCAGACAGAGTTAACAGAAAATTATTATATAAACACAAGAGTGTTAGCAGTCGTCACGGTTTTATGAAAAAGAAAGCTAACACCAAATATCTTCTCTATATACGAGAAATATCTTGTCTTTCACATTCCCCCCTACCCACTCCACTCTTTTCCTTATTTATTTTGTCATTAATTAGACATATATTGTCTTATTTTCAGTGTTAATTTTAAGATTTTAAATATAAAAAATGTCATAAGACTTAATCCACTACTACTAAACTAAAACATTAGTGGTTCTCCATTTTCTTTTTTGCTGAACTACTTTCCTTGTAAAAACACTGTTTCCCATATAAGTGGAATTCTAAGGCAATTTTGGAGACATGGGTTCAGGCAGGTTTAGTTATGGGACAGCAAATAAATAACTTATAGTGGGAAAAAGGAATTCCACTATCAAATCCAAAAGAACTTGTTCACATTTTTCCTACTATATAATATTAATATTGGATATAAAAGAAAACAAGAATAATCAGTGTTTACTTTAAATTATGGTCGATGACATGGCATGCGCAAAATAGCACAACCTAAGCCAATCGACCGCTTACCCGCCATCCCATGTCGGTAGGTGTCTTGGCCTTCTCGACTTTCCACTCCCTCTCGTACCATTTCCCCGGCACTCCTATGAACATAATATAATCCTATTGTGTCACATGCCACGTGTTGGCTGACAAGCACGATACACGCCTTCATGATGCCCACATAGACAAAATAGAATTGGTTGCAGAGAAATGCCATACAAATTTCACGTGATCTCCTCTTCCCCCCCCCAAAAAAAAAAAACAAAAAAAAAAAATCTGCTTTCATTATAGATTATGGTCAATTTATTATTCAGAAAAAAAATCTTTTCTTAATTTCTTGATAGCATGTGACAAGGTGTAGGAGTTGATTTTGTGGGTCCGCATAATTACATTGGATTCGGACCATGGATTGGACGGTATCCGTAGAGCAGGACACGTGGGTAAACAATCTCCGCCATTTTGGACTCGGCCTTGACCTCCTTCAAATTATGAAGGCAGAAGTCAAAGTTTCTACGGCTGTGATTTGACGAGGTACAGGTTATGACGGCCCAATAGTAAGATCTCAACCAAAATTTTCTGTCCAACGAGGTTAAAACGTGCATGCCAGGATGAGTTTGTCACTCTATAATTTAGAGATGGAAACACTAGTCCCAACTCACACGCGTACACACCTTCTCATCTGCTAAATTCAAATGTTATCTCTCTAACACTAACGGCCAACATTGTCCACGCGTTCGCTAGAAAGAAACAACAGAAAATTCAAAGTCACAGCACCCTGCAACTGCATCTTTCTCTTTAGCATGCCTCTACTCTATTTAGAACTGTGTCTTTTTGTTGTGGCAAGTTTTTCTATCCGCCAACAAAAATGGTTTTGGCTTTTTCTTAAAATGCAGAGTTACTCCAATTTGGCTGCCTCAACCCTAAACCCTCTGCTTGGTTTGCTAGAAAAAATCACACTGGCTAGCAAGATACACGTTTATTTACTTTCCTTTTGTCGGAGACCAAGTTTCAAAAGAATCATGGTGTCATAGCCACAGGAACCAAGATCGTTGTGCTATGAAAATGGGGGATGGGCTAGCTACGTGCATATCACTTTGACTTGCCAGTGATTTTTCTGCTCAGATACGGAACACAATGGCAATAGACGAGAAGGAGAACTGCTACTATATATGATGCCACGGACAATTGGCAAAGTCAGAATAATTAAAAATTTACCCTAAATGGGGGACCTTATTTCTTTCCAAAAGTGGCGAACGAAAGGCCATAAAATTGCCCCCAACTCGTAATAGGACGGACAATAGAACAATAGAGCAAATCTACTATACTGGTACAAAATCTGGCGGACACAGTAAATCCAAGTAACTTGTAAAATTTATAAATTTGTATCTCACGTGAAAGCTAGCTAGGCTCGTATCATTAAAATACATAGCCGCCATCAGTTAACATTTTGAAGCTCTTGCAATGATAGAGGCATGATTTGGACACCCATGCCTAGCTATATGCGCGGAGAGCTCCTTGTGTTGTGTTACACCACCACGACTTTCTTTCTTTCTTTCTATCAACACTCTATTGTGTATCTGCCCTTCCCTGCCCCTGTAACACTGCAGACTGTAAAAACCTTAACTAGTTTCTGCACACTCTTAATTTCCATTAATGTAATAGTCACATCTCTGTCCCCCAAAAGTACTGTACATGTGCTATACCTACTCATGGCACACCTGTATCCCTAGCTATCTTCTTGACTGTTCCAGGTTGAGTTTTCGTAGTTCGTAGATAATTAATTATCTTACATATATCACCGTAGAAAAGAGATTATTAATTAGCTAGGTGAGATTTGAACCGGTCAACGGAAGACAAGACAGGGGTCATATGTTTTACGGTTGGCCGCATCACTTATAAAAACGTACAAAAGTTGAAGATACCGTAATGACGCAATAAATACAAGAATTACTAGAAATACCGCGAGAGTAGGTAAGAAACTAAGATGGGTAATGAAAAGTTATGTACCCAATTATCTAACTCAAGTTATTGATGCCCAAGAATTTAACTGGTTTGTCAATTCTAAAATGAGCCGCGCAACCATGTGCCAGCTAATTGTACGAATTGAATCGAGCTGTTGTCATTTTCTGTTTTGACCATATTAGAAACACGATGCTGTGTTTTTCTCTCTTGTCAACTTAATTTGAATTCTGGATTCAGGAGTCCAATTGGACAGTGACCAACGTGCATATCTTTAATTAGATTTCATAGATTAAAAATACGAAGGATCATGAAGAAAGGAAATTAAATTTGAAATGCACGGGGAAGATGGAGAAAGCAATCGATGCGTGTTCATGTGGGTGGCGTGGCATGGCATGTTAATTGGTGCAAAGCATGAATGAAGAAACCCCACCAGAGTTGAAATATGGGAAGCAGCAACAGTGGAGATCCCAGATTTTCACACGCCTCGTTCACACTTATTCTCTTTCTCAATCCAAAATCCAAATTAACCATTCAAGTCATCTTGTTACATTTAGAGCAAAAATTGATTTTGTCTTTCTCCAATGGCAGAAAGAACCGAGTCTGTCACTCTGCCCGGCCAACGTCCAAAAATAAGACTTTGCTAATTATGTCCACACGCTCCTCCATGCCTTTAAGTAGAGAAATTCTTGAATGACATTAAAACTCCTCGTGCATTCCCTTTTTCTTAATCAAAAAGAACAAGATGATTAAGTTAGAAACGCAATTATGGTAATGGATTTTCAGAATATATCTTGTTGACGAGAGCTCAAGTTTGTGTACGTAGAGAGAGAGACTAATTATAGCAAATAAATGACACATAAAAATCTTGGTCGAGACATAATGATTGAGTAGGGGAGTTTATATCTACTTTTCAATGGACTTACATTCCATGACTCATCAACTCTTCTGTTGTATTTAATTGGAGTAACAGTGAAGCAATTTAGAGATCACAAGATTTGATGGTCATGGGACCTGTGTGCCTCGTGCCCGTGCCGACGCACACCCCCACCCCCACTCTTTAGGATCCCATGGAAAGAGACACATCCATAAAATTATTTTCTACATTCTCAACTCAAAACCATTTAACATCGTATAAATTATATCTTTTAAATTAAATTATTAAGTCTAAAGTTATTTATCGTATTAATTACTAGTATATTTTAATATCACGTTATTCCTTTTTTCGAACTACTTGATAATTATTCGAAAGAAATAGTAATTTCTCCCGAAGGAAAATACATAGAATTATGTTAGGCACAATGGTGGTTTTCGGAATAATATGATTTTACCCTTTCACATACATATGCAAGCATTTAATAATCTACATTTTACTACTACTATCTGTCTGTCCCCTATCTATATCAGCACGTGCAAAAAACAAAGGTGTAGAAATGGGTAAAATTAATACGGTAAAGTGGGTACTCATAAATCTGCATGCCCTGTTAATTAATGAGATAAATAACGAGTGCCATTTATTTTTGAAAATAGTAAGTTCATTGGTGCCGCGTCCGAAGTGAATCTGCTACGCAAGTACTGGTAATTACCAATTTTACTGGTAAAAAATCAGTTAGTATTTCGTTAAAAATCAATCTTTTTTAAAATTATAAAAATAATACCTTTGTTAAATTAATTTAATATATCTATTTAATGGAGGGAAATAAATGAAAAGACAAATGGAAAAACAAGAGTAGAGAAGTTTTTACGAAGAATAGCGTGGGCAGCTGTAGTTTAATCTAAGCTCTTGTTTTTGGATAGTTCAAACTTAGATTTTTGAGTATATTTCTAGTAGCTTATAATTGTTGCTGGCGAGAATGCACAGCCCTTCCCCATTAATAGAGAGATTGCAGAGCTTTTCTTCTTTAATGGCCTCCTAATTTTAGACACTCAAACGGTGAGTTTTAATTTTAGGTGTTCTATTATGTTTTTTTTTTTTAATTACAATAGAGACTAAATGGATTGGCCACCATGGCAGTCATAATTTTTTGTTACTCAGTTGTAATTTAAGATAAGAAAAGAATTGATTTAGTATATTTTTTAAACAAAATTATCTTAACTTTAAACATAAAAAATGAAAATAACATTTTACTCCACAAATAATCTCTTACTCTTTATTGTAAAGCGAATCAAACTCGTAACCGTTGAGTAATTTAGAAAGTGTGCCATAATACATTTATGATAGTTAAATTTAAAACTGAAGAGGGGTAGCTGTTGTGTTGAGTCTTGTTGAATGTAACTGCCTAAATTAAAAAAAAGTTACTTGAATTGATGAAGCCGTGGACTAATGAAGGTAGGTTGAGTTGGTGTTATTAAGTGTAAAAATGAACGTAAGAAATCTATATATATTAATAAAAATAAAGGCATTAGAATTTAGAGCCTAATAAAGTGTATTCAGTGAAAAAGTGGTAACCCCACGATTTAATTAGACACTTGGCCTTTATGTACATTCCACGGCCATGGGCACCACCACGAGTTTAGACACTGCTTTGCCTTTGCGGCTTCCCCGCGTGCGTTAAGTAGTAACGTTCTCAACGCAATAATTTTAAATTAAAATTAACTTGCCGAGTCACGAATTCACACGAGCCGCACCGCGGTGTGGAATGGGATGGACCCATAACGGGAAACCACTCACCGGCCACCACCGCAATTAGCGCGGTTCTCGTAAAACGATTTATTCACATTTATGTCCACGGAAAATTACCAAGGAAGGAACTTCATACGTTTGCATTAACATTTTGACAATATATTACATCACCTTCTCAGCAACCCCAATTATTAGGCAGCAAATTATACATAAAAATCTGAACAAAACTTCACTCTCCTCTCCCCGTTGCCTTATTTGAACGGAGTTTTCTAAAACAAATAAAAAATATTTAAAAGCTAAATATTTAAGGTAATAATTTAATTTTTTTTTTTTTAAAAAAGAGGTAGCCGGGTTTTTAGTATCCTTGCCACCGGAAAAAAAAAAAGAAGAAATAATCTGCCGAGACCTTGGCAGGAGAACGACGGCGAAGCTGCCTCAGAGAACGACGAGAGGATCAGATGCTAACAAAATGTCTTGGAAGAAGTCGTCCACTTGGCACGAGGTCGATGGAGAGTAGGATACCTCAAAATCTATGTGTGTGTCGGATAAAATTTCACTGAAATCTTGGTCCGGTAAAATGGGCGTCGTTTCACTGAACAATAGGGGAGGATCTTGTTCAAAGATTTCCGAGAAATCTGGTGCGGTGAAATTGAACGCATCATCATCCCACTCTGGCAACGGTGAAGGCACATCCAGTGAGAAATAGTTGCCGTTTTCGTGGAACAGCGTCGTTTCCCCTTGACACTCCCACTCTCCGTTGCCCATAGCATCTTCCGACACTTTCGCTTTGCACTCTGGTTCTTCCACTTCCGCTGACACTGCCTTTTGTACTTCCATTTCCTCATTGGAATTGCTTCGGAATTGGAGAACTGAGGTAGGAGATGGTAGAGGAAGATGCTCTTCGCCCGAATCGTACCCTGACCCAGAAGCTTCTGACTTAACCGCTTCGGTCATTTCTGGCTTCACTTCCAGCTCAGCTTCCGCTGCAGCACCCACTTCGACTTCATTCTCCTCCCGAGGCGGTGGAGTAACAAAGTTCGTTAAAGCATCGGGGCCTCGTAGCTTAATGGCAGCATTATCATAAACCATAGCAGCTTCCTCTGCTGTGTCGTAGGTGCCCAACCACAGCCGTACACGACGTGTAGGATCACGAATCTCGGCCGCCCATTTTCCCCAAGGCCTTTGTCGTACGCCTCGGAACTTTCGGCCTTTTGAGGTTGAAGAAACTTTGGATGGCCGTCGGCAAGACTGGACCTCTCCGGCGGGTCTCTTCCGGGCATTGGAAACGGCAGTTGTTTTAGAGCTAGTTTCAATGTCAATTTGGTTGACATAACGCTTCACTCTCCGGCGACCAAAAAAGTCTCCCTCTTCATCGCTGGAAGAATCCGTGGCATCAGGATCAGTTACGGATACCCGTACCACTCTGGGCTCTATCGGATTCTGCAACTGCGAATCCTTCTTAGCTGCCACCGGCGTTGTGACTTTCTTTGTCACACTGCGATGAACAGTGTACTTGCATAGGATACTCTGTTCCATAATTTCCATCCCAACTATCACAACAAACAGAGTCTATTACCCAAATAAATACACCTAACCCAACCTTTGGAATAAGAAGAACTGTGAAGAACAAGATTGAGACTTTAAAATAGGCACTCCAAAGGTATTTGCTTCAGATATCTGCCAAAAAGACATCAAAAGGTGGGAATTGAAAGGGAAAAAGCAATAACGAAATTACTAATTAAATCAAGAATATTAGAGAAATGGGCGCAACAGATAGGAATAAAGAGAAAAAGGGGCTTTTAACATGGGCGAGAAAGAAATCACTGGACTCGTGAAATTTTTTTCTCGTAAGCAATAAGGCTTAAAAGGAAAGTTCCGGTTCAGACTTTCCAAGAAACTTCGGTGCGAATGGCGCCCACAAGAGGACGTCTTCCGATTCCACTGCAAGTAAAAGATGCAGATTCCTGGGTTTTCAATGAGTGACAGAGTGAGTGGTTATGGATGAGTTTTGCAAACAGAGAGCCAAGCAGGAGTTGTGTGCTGTGGTTGAATGGGTAATACGAGCTAACAACAATAGTCTTCCAACTGAGGAGACCGAAGCACCGAAATCACTCTTTTATAGGATCAAACAGCCGTAATGGGAAAGCTCGCAATATCAGACTTCATATTTTTATAACTTAATGCCATCAGTTTTTTTTTTTTTCAAAAAGTTGCAAGATTTTTCCGGGGTAATTAGCTAGTGACCATTATACGAGCGACCCGCCGCATCCTCACGATTTTGACACGTAGTGAAGTTCGGCCGCACGTTGGAGATCTGGACCAATGAGATAACATCAAACGGTGCCGAGTAATGATATGTCCCCAATCTCGAACACTGTGATGCCAGTCACGTGACGCCCAAGATACCCGGCCACCTTAAGATTAGTCGGTCAAATTGTTTTGACCAATCAAAAGGAACTTACTTTCTAATTTTCCTCTTCCCTTAAGCCCCAAATTTTCCAAGAATGATAGAGCTATCCAGTTAAAATGTGAAAGGGTAATTCAGTCATATGAATAACTGGCAATAAAGGAAGTCTGGAAACACTTCATTTTGTGCTGGCCAGTGACCGTGGTGGGTCAATAATTTTTTTCGTATCACCAGTTAAAGTTTTTTTTTAAAAATAATTTAATCTTTTAATTTTGATATTTACTTTTTTACAGCTAGAATTAACGTGGCGGGCAACCTAGAATTCGCCGCCATTTACAATTCGATTCTGTACGTCTCTGTGTTTTTCTGTCACTGTTCCTGCCATCGAAATACGCCATATCTACTACGCGCGCTACTGACTCGTGCTAACACTTTTTTTTTTTTTTGCAAAACAGTAACACATTCTGTGATTGTATAATTTTCTAATTCTTAAGGGATCATTATATAATTATATATTGCATACCCATGATTATGAGTGGGCGAAAATGGGTAACAGTAAAAGTTTGTTCCTTTTCTTTCTACCGCGAAAGTCATGGCGAGTAGAATTTGTAGGAGGGATTCGTTAGAGTTGACTATCATATAAAGGCAAAGAGAGTTGGTTGAGTCAGTCCGTAGCAGTAAAAAGTTTAGGAGAAATCGTTATTGACATCCTCCGCCCTAGATTCGTGTAACGAAAAACTTAAATTTTTTTAAAACGCGAAAATCATCGATCGCCAATTTGCGCTCTAATTTTGGACTAAGTCAGTAAACACGTCCAACAATTATTCATAACTCATTCTAACTTCAATTTTCAGTTTTCACATACTGCTCCACGAATAATAATTATATCGAATAAGCAAAGCCAGAAAATGAACTTCTAACTCATTCCAATTTTTGTCTCTTATTTTGTGCTTAGCTTTTGTATTGTTTTGTCTAATTGGTAGAGGCCAAGTTGTGTATGGCTGCGTTCACTTGCATTTTGGTTGTGGGAAAGCTCCAAAAGCTAAGGAACTCAGCTAATCGCATAACTCTAATTCCATATACCTTGGTCATGTTCACAAACATAATTAACTAGGTAGAAAATACAAAAGCCACCTTTATCCCAAGATATTTTTGGGCATTAATTGAATTGGGTTTGACCTTAAATTTGTCAAAATTGATATTAAAAATTTTAAACAAATTGGGATTTCATATCAAGCTCGTGGGCCAAGTCCGGCCACCCAAACAGTATATAAAACAAGGAAGCCGACCCGTTTGGTTTTATCTCGAGATCTATGACCCACGTCGTCGTGTTTTAACGAATGATTGGTTGTTAGGCTTTCTAAATCAGAATTAAGCAACTGAAAAAGAATTTTGCGTCTGCAAAACTGGGAATGCTGCTATTGCCGTTTTGGATTCGGGAGGGTTTTGGTTTATGCAGCAGCCGTTTGTGGGCAGATGCGTTCGGGTTGGAGGTATTATTAGAAACAGTTTTATGGAGAAATCCTTAATTAATTATAAAGAAAAAAAGACGTAATATGTGTTGGCTGGCTGGCTGGCTAGGCAGAGAAGTCATATTCATTGATATATATAAATTTAAGTAACCCTGATGTACACAGTGCAAGCCTGCAACTGCAAGGGAAAACTAAAAATTACAATGGAGTGGCTAGTCAATGTTGGAGCTGAGGGTGGTCTCTTCTCTCACACGATCGCCATTTGTATTATACAATTTAATCTGTGTTTGTTATGGGAACACATATATGGAGAGAGTGGGTTTGGTAATTGGTGTTTTTTGTGGTGAGAATAAGTTCGTTTCGTTTCATGTGAGTCTCGCTTGCCCAAAATAGGTGAAAAGTTAAGTGCTTTCCTAGCTTATCATCTTTGCTTTTTTTACTCCATTTATAGTTTACTAAATATCATATCATATAGTAAATAATAATGAAGAGATTATTTTTATGATTAAAAATATATATGCTCTGCTGAATTAGGACTCTTTTTAATCCCCAATCATAAAGGTTTGTGCTGTCTTTAACTCATTATGGGAACAACTACTCTCGCGAGCAAGAAAACAAACGTATTACATATAGTGCAAGTGTACAAAATAGTATTAGACAAATGATTTGTCATACCCTTTTAACCTTTAAAATAATATCGTTTCAATTTGGATGCATCATCTCTTTTTTAATCGTTGGCCATACATTTGATTCAAATTGGTTCGGACAAATGATTTACAACAACAAAAGCTGTGTAGTATTAGACACGTTGAGTTGGTGCATGTGATTGTAAAAATGAACATATGATATTACAGTTAGTCTGGTTCTAGCTCTTGTAATTTTGACCAATTGCTTCGGTAAGAAATTACACGTCGAATTGAATTAATAGTGATAAAGTTGAATTCAATTTGCAGTGGGTTTTGTTGTTTTTAAGGCAAGCCCTTTTTCTTTTCACATAAAACTAGGCTTAAAGTTGAAGGGTACTATGTGTGTGCTTTTTGTTTTCGAAGATCCCATGGTTTTAAATCTGTGAATGGGTGGAGAAATTCGACAAAGGGCAGAAGACAGACATATAGAGAAAAACACTGGCATTGCGAAGATAAGGTTGTTGGGGTTTGGGGACTGGCGTTTTTCCATTGAGCCAAGTGAAGCTTTTAAGACAAAGACAAAGACAGACATATATGATATAGCTAGTCAAGAACACCGAATTCGACAATTCAAATCACTGTCGTTCTTCTCTTAATTTCCTCCTTCTCTTCTCGTGTTGTCTCTATTTTTAATTACATATTCCCTTTTTGGTTAACACCAATAAGGGAAATATAGAGTAGCCAGCTATAAATGTACAAGTCAATGGATGCGGCCAAGTCCAAGATCCTCCTTGCTGGATTCTTTAATTTAGTAAATTAGTCATTAATCAATAGTAAATAATTAGTAAGTTATAAAACCTCTGCTACCGTTCTCAGATGCCCTTGATTTGAGCGTAAACCGGCTCATCAGACTCCTTGTGTCCACTCCCCAACTTGCATATACATTGCATGCGATCCATTCCAGCTTGCCAAACCCTATTTCTTTCTTCTTTAATCTTTTGTTTTCACATGCAAAAATAATTTGGGTTGCTTATACTAAACTATATCTGAAATGGTTGAATATATATATTAAGTATTTCACACTTGTAAATTTGAAGCTCATTAAAATCAGTAGAACGCAAGTGATAGATTTAAGTTTTGCATGATATTGTTTTTTGTTTTTTAATCTAGGCATGTTGTGTTTGTGTGGAACTAAAAATACATTATGTGTTGCGTTAATAATCCCTATGTTTCTGTAATAAATCCCAAAACATAAACTAATTAAATGAAACGAGATCTATTCTAAAAAGAAGGGTCATGCTATGCATTTGATTTGGCATAGAACTTTGAAGCTTTATAACCAATATGTGTGGGTCCTTAGTATGCATGAGATCAAAACAACGTTAGCTCGGATTTTCATAGGACCAAAAATTTAAACAAGGTATTGCAAGTGCAAGCTAGATTAAAATACTAACACAACACATTCAAATTCAATTCAACCTCAAACCGTAACCTTCTCTTCGAAGCAAGAGATGTTGGTTTTCTTCTCTCTCTTAATTACTCTCTCTGTGTTTTATATAATCTATTCTGAACGCAACTCAAAAGGAAATTACTATATTATCCTTTCCAGATTTTCAGTGAAAATGATTATTACAAATACACAAAATGGTCTCCCCCAGTAATTGAACGTTGGTACCATCATTCTGGTAGCTAGGATATTTCTTTACTTATCATGTCAGCAACCTAACTTCTTGCGTGTGATTCTTCCTGTTTCTCAAGTAGTAAAGAGATTAATCCAACTAGCTTTTTCTTTTCAAAAGAGAATTAAGAGGGAAAAAAAAAAAAAAACTTTGGTTTTGTATCTATGAGGAATTTTTCTCTTATGAGATTGCAATGAATATATTTCCCAAAAGGGAAACTGAAGAAAAAATGAAAAGGTAAAAGAGTCACATTACGCAGTTCTTTTTTTTGTTCTATCAACTTCCTTTATTTCTATTTAAACTGAGTACAACCTTTGCAACCGTGAGATAAATCTATTTTATTTGCTAAAAGTGTTCAGACGTTATTCTTTTTTCTCCTAGTGAAATATTGCTATTTTACTTTGTGCTAATCGAAAGTATGTGTTATTTTTAGGATAAAGAATAAGATTTTCCAAGTTATGCTCTTTTATTTTTTTCTTATTCCCATTCAAAGTAACATATCAGTTAAGACATCTTGTACTTTATGTTTGATCAATGATTGAGCATGTACTTGGGGAAAAGAAAAAAGACGGAATCTCCTCTTCCCAAACCTTCCTTCTTCCCTTTTTTTTTTTTATTCCTTGTTATCCCCATCAACCTAATTAATCCCTCTCTCAAAATATTTATTAATATTTCCCCCTCCTACAAGCTCCTAGTATTACACACATTTAGTAAGCTAAGGGAAAAGAAATTAGAGAGAAAAGTTTAAACATTTCTCTTCTTATTACTCTTAAATAAATACCAATTTTTTTTTCTGCTCATTTCCAAAGATATATCTAGTTTGGTTGCCATAGGGTTAGTGTGGATATGATTCGAGTCCTGATGAATAGATTTTATGGGAAGATTGAGTCAAATTGAAGGAGGCAGATCACGTGCCCCCGTTTGAGTTTCTTAAAACAATGATATCTTATCGGCATCGCTCTAAATTTACTAATGGACGTGCGTGAAAGTGTAGCTAGCTGCACTTAGTCCCACGATTTCCCAATCCTGCACAAGTTCATCGTATAGTAATATTGTTTGCATAACTATCTTATGTTCACTAAAGACTAGTCATTTAATTACGAGTCAGTATTACTATATAACATATCACCATCAATAACTAGATATCATAGTTGAGTTTTTTGGGTTGCTCCGAATAACAAGAGGCAAAGTACAGGAGGATTTGGTAGTAAGCTGCCAAAATCTTGTTCTCTAAAATGGGGATGGAGCTGAGGAATTCAGGAACAAATTAAGGCTATCGAAAGGGGATTTGGTAAATGAAAGCCAAAAATAATGTCCTGTAAAAGTTGATGAAACGAATTGCCACTTTATTCTGGTGGTATTGCAAGACATGTGCTTTTCTTTTTCTTGTTTGCATGTGTTTTGTTTTAGTACTAGTGGAGTGCATGAGATCATTGCTCATTAATCCTCAATAATATCTTATCAACCATCGACAGCTCCAGCTCAAAACCTGCATTCAGAATATGACATGTAAAATTCCACTGCTATTATATTTAGTGAGAGCAGTCAGTCATTAGGTTTCGATCCATATTCAATTCTGCACTCTGCACTCTCTCGTCTTCACAAAGAGACGAAGCCAGAACCGCAACGGAATTAATTGAGAGTAGGTGCCAATTAATGAACCGGATTTTATGGGGTCATGTTCTTAAACCCACTCGTGCCCACGACCCATCGCCAAGGTTTTTTTTTTTTTTTTAATTTAGATATTTTATTTTTAAAATTAAAATCTCCGAAAATAGACTGTCATGATTCATACGTGTAAACTAAACGTGGGCACTTATGGTTGTGAATAAAAATAAATAAATTGAGTCAGCCCATAAAACACAACAAAAATCTTAAACATACACGTATGATATGGTGCAGCATGACATGGATGGTGTGGAGTTGCCAAGGTGCCGATAAAATTGACCGACAAAAAAATATTAGTAGACGGCTACAGAAAACAACATATTAATAGTAGCAGTTTTGACCCCAAAAATAGAAGCTATGAGTAATTTTCCAACATGATAGAGAGGTGGCTACTTAATTAGGGTAATCACTAGCTAGACAGCGTACGAGAGTAGGAGATGCCTTTACCATTTTTGGCTGCAGCCACTCTCATTTCTCAGTCACCACTTAGCGACCCAATGCAATTTTCCTTTTAGGTTGTTTTCCACAAATCTGGAAATTATGGATGGCAACGGGGATAGATAAGGATTTTTCTTAAGCTTTTATTTTTTTTTTCTAAAATTTAATCTAAAAGGTATACTATACACAGGAGTTTGACCAAAAAAAAATATAAGTGGATCAGTATAAAGTTTAATCGATCTTCATTTTGTATATTCCATCAAAAAATATATCGCCATTACAAGTATAAAAATCATAATTCCAATGCTCGTGCTCATGAAACAAATGGTCGCTGCTCTATCTTACATTTTGGGTCATTATGGGCTTCTCTCGTATGTGCAATGTGGATGCTATTGCTAGATTGAAGGCTTAATAGTCAAATGGAAAACCCAAATGACAAAAAAAAATGTTGGGTTAACATGTTTGTGTTAAAGTGTAAAAAGGCTGGGCCTGGGTGCTTGCTAGGTCTCCCGTGACCCAAAACAAATAAAAGGACAAAGTTCGCCTACTGTTTGTTTCTTCTCTTGTTATTCTCGTCTTAGCTTTTTTTGAGAAGCCAAGAACTTTCATCATTTATATTTATTTATTTATTTATTTTCGAGGGAATGCCAATGGGAGTTCCACACATATCAACTTCACATGCTACTTAGTCCTTCTGCCGTTCAAAGAAGATTCATCTTTGCTATATATGCACAATTTTGCCCATTAAGAATAAAGGGAACCAGGAAAAAAATATATTGCTAAACAAATACTTTGGCCACGTCATGCAAACATGGAATGACATGTCATCAAAGTTGCCTAGTCATCTAGCAGTAGTGTTGCCATGTTATATAAAAAAAGTTGAACTGTGTAAATTTTACTGTCCACGTCTACATTTTACATTTGCCTGCTCAATTGATTTTTTTGGATAAATAGAAGAAATTAAAACCATAATAATGTAAATAAAAAATGTATAAAATTTATGAACAAAATTTAACTACTCGCTTAAAACCTGATATAGTTGGGAACAGACGAGGTAGAATTTGATGAAGGATTTAATTGAACCGCATTTCACTGTTCTAAAAGTAATAACATTTGCGATACAAACAACGGAAGGAATGTTTTACCCTCCCACTCATCTTTAATCGGAGGGAACTTAATTCGTTAAATGTAAGACAACAACTATTGATACATAGGCCGTTGGCCTGAACACTGAAAAATAAAAAGGGCTCTCCCACACACATACCATAGCTCACTTAACCCATGGCATATTTCTGGGTCCAGCTTCTTGCAGTTGACTCATACTTGTTCTTGTCTGTCTTGTACATGTGGGCAATTTCGGGGACCAAAGGATCATCGGGATTTGGGTCCGTCAACAGAGAGCAAATTGAAAGCAACACCTAAAGATAAACAAGACAAATAAACTCAGCATCAATAGCTTGAAATGAATAGACGAAATCTCACATCCAAGTTCTAAGCTGGATTGTTATATATACTTTGAGAATGAAAGCTTTTCTAATTATCTGAAGCAGTGAAGGACGAACCTTGGAAATGGTTAGAGCAGGGCTCCACTGCTCCTTCAATATGTCAAGGCAAATGCTTCCATTGCTATTTATATTTGGGTGGAATACCTTTGTCCTGAATGCAACCTGTATGATCCATCACCATACATAATGGACAACATTAGCATTAACACATAAGAAACCAATACTGTCGTGTCAATTAAAATTTCTCATTTAAGTATGCAACTAGAATCCTAAAGGGCGTTTTTTCCTCCTCCTTCAAATTTAATACTGTTAAGAAGAAATGTAAACTTCCGCACCAAACATCAATAAATATTCAATATTCATAAATCTTCCTTTAGAAGCGAAGAAATTCAAACTAAATAAGCAAAAGATATTATGGAAAGCATTATACAAGGCTAAACTAGTGCAAAGTTAGAGAAGTGAAGAAACAAGAGAAACATAGCCCCTAGAAAGCTATTAAAAGCATACCTTGGGTGGCTTAAAAGGGTAATCTGGAGGAAAATGAATAGTAACTAGGAAAACACCTCCAGCATAAGGACTGTCAGGAGGACCCATAATTGTTGCTTGCCAATGAAACATATCTTCAGCAACAGGACCTGCAATGTGTGTAATAAATGACAAGGGATGAGAAAGATGCAAGTTATATCTATATGGAACACGACCAGATTATAAGAAAATTCCAAACATTGAATAAGGTAGCAGAACATCTAATCCTGCCTATCACTAGATGGTCGGCTTTCCAGAACCAAGCAGATAGAATTCCAAACATCCAACTAAGTAAAAAAAAACAAAAATCCAGAAATGCATGGCTTTCTCGTCTCTTTCAATCACTCTCTGAATCTAAATTTCTATCCAACTACGAGACTACATCCGAGGATCACTTAAATGACGAGAAAAGCGGAATTATATCCAATTACCTTATCAATCACCCCACACACACACCCCTCTACAACTCTACCA
Organism: Bauhinia variegata; assembly: GCA_022379115.2. NCBI lineage: Eukaryota > Viridiplantae > Streptophyta > Magnoliopsida > Fabales > Fabaceae > Bauhinia > Bauhinia variegata. The sequence goes on along the minus strand of CM039431.1, from coordinate 18,333,023 downwards.
AATACTCTGGACCTATTATTTCCACATCAGCCAAAAACAATTATAAGGAGTTTCAACCAAATATTGAAAGAAAGAAAAAAAAAAAATTTTGAACTAAAAAAGCAGGATCATATAACTTATGAATGATAAAAATAAAGCCTTTACAGAATCAGATCGGGGAGAAATAAGGAAAAAAAAAACGGAGGTACAGAAAGAGAACGCAATACCGGCACTGCAAGATGTAGGAGGATCCTTCTGCAAATCCTTGAGTTCCTTCAAGATCCGCTTGGATGCCATCGTGAAACCTCACAGAAAGCTGACATCACCTCAGATCAAAACCAAAACAAAAATACCCGGACATACAGATATGTATACACTTGGCAACATAGGAAAAAGTAGAGAGAAAAGGGCAACAGATCATACCAAAGAGAAGGCACAAGAGATCCTCCTTAGCCTCTGGGGTGGACTGGATTTGCGAGGAAGAAGAAGACAGAGAAACGCAAACGGGAAAGGTTGAAATGGGCGGAGAATGGAAGACTCCAACTCTGGAATGGAAGGACTCCTTGATTGGGTTATGGTTTTAAAAGTTAAAACTGATTTATACTTATATTCTATGTATTTTTTGGTTTTCTTTTTCTATTTCTTTTTCGTTTCCGTCTTTGTGATCGTGAATGCGTCTACTCTTCCCTTATGCCTGTGGCTGTGGGTCCATAATTGGCGTTTTCTGTACGGTATCCAATCCTTTTTTCCTCTATTGCCGAAAGTGGCCGCCGAAAAGGAACGGTGGTAATTTTCGGTCTTGTTTGCGGAAGGGGATGATTCTCTCCCCTTAACGATGTCGTTTCATCTCTTTCAAGTTCTTTTTTTCCCACAGCCGCCAAAATGGATTGAAACTCGAAACTGTTTGTCTTGGATGATTGAACTGGGCTTGCCCCGGACCCGGACCCTGACCCTGGTGTAATCATGCAATTATTTTATTTTCTTTTGTTTGTTTTGTTGTATTAACCTTTCCAAAAAGGAAAAGAGGGAAATAAAAAAAAAATATAATTTACCCAAGCTATTTTCTCAACGACGTCGTTTTAGCACCTCACTCAGCTTCCACATCCGAGTGCAAGCAGCTGGTGCGGTTGGCTGACGTATGATCCAGCTGGGCGATGGGGTCCACCTCCACCAGCACATGGTCCCAACTCATCGCCGCGCTTCGGGTCATCTCAACTCAACTCGCTTCCCTCCGACTGCGATTTTCATCAGCGCTCCGTAGTCCATAACTCAGTCTTCGTCTGCGTTACCCGCTTGGACCAAAAAACCACAAAGCGATGGATCGGTTCAGGACACAGAGGCGGGTCCAGATTGACGATTCCAGATCTATGCCTACCAAGTACGACGACGTTGAGGACGAAGATCCCTCCCTAGTCCAAAACGGGAACGATGATGGGGTGGATGAACAAGAGGGAAGGTTGCCTTTGAGACCAACGCACGGCAATATTTCCGATGATCAGGTGCTATTCATGGGTATCAAAGTCCGAAGGAAGGCTTCACTTCACAGAGATTATAAAGGGGACTACATCGACGTACCTTCACATCCATTTTTAATGAAGATTTTGCAGAAACAAGGTTAGGCACCAACCAAAAAGAACTGGCAATTTTTGTTTCGTATACCATTAGTTTCAAACTCATTTGCAACTTGCATTGTTGATTGTTAAAGCCCCGGTAGATCTGAAGACTGACTGAGGTGGATTGTTCAATTACCATGCCCGGAGTTTTCTGTATGAAAGAACATTTTGCTTTATTGATCGTGGTGTGACTAATGACATTAAACTTGTATTGGGAGCATGAAGAAAATTTAGATTTGAAGTTAATTCATTAGTTATCCGATATCTTGCTGGAAATTGAAGTGAATGCTAGTAACAGAAAATATATAAAAGGTAGCATTTGGAATATATTCAAAAGAAATGAAAAATTGTTTTGATCTGTGATTACGAGTGCATAGTTTAGGAAGCCTAGAAGAGCAATGAAGTAATGGTACAGGATATATCTAAAGCAGTTTGAATACTTAGCTGGTGCACAAATTCATGGAGTCCCTAATTCTGTCATTTCTTCTTTACAGGGGACAAGAAAGTTCTATTTGCTGATAGAGTTTTGAAGTTCACTGGTTCAGGGAAGATGAAGCAGCGTATTCTGTTAATTACTGATTTTGCCATTTACATTGTTGACCCGGAGACCGATACACTTAAACGAAGGATAGCCCTTGCTGTTGTGGAGAAGATGTGTCTGAGTGAATTGAGTGATAATTTTTTTGCAATAGTAATTCCAACAGAGTATGATTTACTCATGGCTAGTACTCGAAAGTCTGAGATTGTCACTGTGCTAGTTGAAGCTACCAAGAGTTCATCTGAGGATGAACTTGAGGTGGATTTCTCCAATAGGTAAATGAAATTCCTGCCGTCTATTGTCAAACTCTATTAATTTGCCTCTTTATTATATTTTTCTTTGTACTGTCTTCGTTTTTGCTTGGATGAACTCAGAGCATGCTATAGATGTGAATGTCTACTTTTAAGATAAAAATGTTTGAGAATGCTGGGCAAAACGATGATGCCTTTATAGTCCAGATTATTACAATGCTGCAATGAAGGGCTCGTATCTCAGTCCAATGATCTACGTGAATTCTGTGTCTACCTTCATGTGGAGTCATTCAGTTTGTCATTCATAAAATTGCAAAGAGCTCAATTGATTTTTCCAACCCTGAAAAGTTCGTGGTTTTTATACGTGGAAAGTAATGGTCATAGTTATGCTCATATGGGTATATTACACATACTGAGTAATATTTATTGTTGCAAGAACATGCTGGCACACACTGTTGACCTATGTAAGATTCCTATGTTTGCCATCATGTTTCAATTTCCAATTGGGAATATGTGGGAGTTCTGTTTGACTGAAAATGGGAATGGTAAACACTGTATGATTCAAAAGATGTTTCTTGACTTCTATATCCTCCAGAGTTTCGTTTCTGAACTTACGCGATTCCTAATCCCATGCATGTATATTTCCCCAAATATTTGTGTCCAAAAGTGTATCATGCTCTTATTTTTGCTGTTCTAAACCTCATAAGCTAGATCATCATCGTCCATGAAATGGCATCTAGTATCCAAGATACACCTGTATGCTAGATGACTTTAGCAGTACTGCTATGGGGTATTTTATTTGGTTGCGGCTGGTAGTTTTCTAGCCCCTTAACTCCAATAATCATTAAATAGCTAGAACTGTAATAACCAAAGTTGTCTTCTCGTCAAAATTATGACGTTCTCCCTAGTTTTTATGGTTTATTGCGAGATTGATCGTGTGTTATTTCCAACATCTTATATATCAAAGTGATTTAATTTCTTTTGAGCATTCGTTTTGCTGTTGAGTTAGCACGAAATTAACGTGAGTTTCTGAAAGTCATGTTTTGCAATTCCCCTTGTAGCTTTGAGTACCATGCGGCATCTAACTTGGTGAAGGAAATCCAATTTGAGGAAGTTGAAGGTATGCAGTAAAATTTTTCTGTTTCTTCCTTAATCTTGAAAGAGGAGAGAGGTTGGGGGATTATGGCTGTTACAATGATGTCATAATATTTTGTCTCTAATTTCTGAAGTTTCTCGTATTACTGTATTGATAATTCCAGGCGGCGTCAAAACAAGAATTTTGAGGAAGTGAATTGCTGCAGTTCATATTTTAGCGGTGATGTCTGTAAACTCAGTAGGAGATTCGTACAGTTAATGATTCTTGAGTGATTGCACGGCAAACGTTCTGGCCAGCGATGCTTCTTGTTCAAAGTCAGATGTGATTTTTTTTTTTGGGAAGAAAAAGAAGAGATATACATGATGTAATTTTAATTTTCAACGTGAAACCAGTTCTTCAGGATGTATGAAATATGATCATATCAATTGTCTACAACTAATATTTGTGATTTTTCTTTCACGTAGCTTCTTCCCTATTACGTGGGTTTTGTTCTAAACCCTTCGTAGATCCCTACAAACCCAGCCCTCTCTCCTAATTGAATAATATAAAACCAGTGGTGGGTGACCTAACTTCGATATCAGCTGAATTTGGCAGCTTAACTACTCAATTAAATTTGTCTCTAAGAGCAAAGAGACAACTAACAAGAATCAAAACCATTTCTCCTATCAATAATAAGAAGTTGAAATTGAAGGAAGCGGGAAAAATTATATTTTAACAAACTAATTGACACAAATAAAAGAATGTCACTGTGGAACAGAAGAAGAGGCCATCTCAGCTGCAATAATAGTTGGGGTAGAAACTCCTGATCTTGATTCAGTGGATGATCGATTTCCAGTATTTACCCGACGTATCTCCTCTAGCATTGTCACTACATGAGGCATTTTTGGCCTTTGCTCTGGAATCCTGACCACACATGCCAATCCTAATTGTAACATCTCAACCATTTCTTCCTCTATATTTGGATACCTCAGTAACTCCACGTCAAAGACTTCTGCGGTCCACTCTTCTCTGACCACAGAGTTCACCCATCTAACCAAGTGGACAACCTCCTCACCTCCCACAGTATGTATGGGGGATTTTCCAGTTAGAAGCTCGAGCAGCAGCACCCCAAAGCTGTAAACATCAGATGCATGTGCTGCTTTCCTGCAGTCTGTTAATTCAGGCGCTCGGTATCCTGAACTTCTCAGTGCTGGTGAGGGTATTGGACTCATCAACGTTGCCAAACCGATATCAGATACACAACCAAATCCATTGGGGTTGAGGAAAATGTTTGAAGCTTTTACGTTTCCATGGACAAGTTTTCCTCCATGTTGAGTGTGAATATGGGCAATGCCTCTTGCTGCACCAATTGCAATTCTTAGCCGGGTATCCCAGTCCAAATGGGTCCTACCTTCTGCTCTTTTACCTGCATAATTCAGATGCACAAACATGTTAACTTTTTTGAAGCTCTTTGAATTTTTATTACCACATAATTTGATTCAATCTTCTACGGAATTATGAGAAACTAGAATGGATATCAACTAAAACTTTGATTCTGCTGAGGTATCTATTGACCCCGGCCACCCTAGATGCTATATAGGACCTTAGCATGCTTAAAATTCATTGCTGACAAATTGCCACAAAAATTGAAGATATTTTAATTACTAGTTGTTTTTCAGATAGAAGACGAGGTTCAACATACCATGTAAAATTGCAGAAACGCTACCCTGTTCAAAATAATCATATACCATAAGTTTCTCCTCTTTGGAATAGTAATAAGCCCTTAGTGCAGCCACATTTTCATGCCTTATTCTCCCCACCACCTCCATCAGCTGTTCAAACTCGCGTTTTCCAACAGTGACTTCCTTCAACCTTTTCACCACAACTGTGGTTGCATCCTCTAGAGCTGCCTTATATGTTGTGCCAAAGGTTCCCTTTCCAAGTACCTCAGCAGATGCTCTCAACAAATCCTCTAGGTCAAATGCAAGACTGCAACCCTCAAAGAACACAATCTTGTTTTTATCTTGACCACTTTCAGAAACTGTTTTCTTCAGTGCGACTTCTTTTTTCTGTGACTTTACTGGTAGCCCCCCATCTTCCCCTCCTTTGTCATAGCAGCACAGAATAATGAAAGCTGCAATAACCACAAATCCCACTACACATGCCCCAATGATGATACCCAGTAATGCGGGTTCACTAAGTTTTGATGTTCTCTTTGGTGGGCGAACTGGAAAAGCTGGGGGAAGTGCACTTGCAGAGGTAACATTGTTGCCAGAAAAGGCTTCACTTGGAAATCTCTGAAGGGATTTAGGCATAATCCACTAAGCTTATTGTTGGCTAGATTTAGCTCTTGCAGGCTCGGAATATTGAGATCAGGAATTTCACCCGAAAGCGAGTTGTTAGCTAGGACTAAAGATGCCAGATGAGTCAAATGTGAGATTGAAGAAGGGATGCTCCCATTAAAGGAATTGTTGGATAAATTTACTGTGATTAGATTTTTCCAAACTGAAAAATCTGACGGTAATGGGCCAGAAAACTTATTAAATTGAAGAAAAAGGTTGGTTAAATTTTTGAGCTCAGAGAAACCCGAAGGAAAAGAACCTGTGATACCATTTGACCTAAGACTCAGAGTCTGAATTTCTGTGAGGCGACTTAGAGTGTGGATTGGGATTGGACCGGTCAATCCAGCACCGGGCAACCGGAGGGCTATGACTCTGGATTGGTCATTGTTGCAGGTCACTCCTCTCCAGCTTGTGCACACAGAGGAACTCTCGTTCCAGTTCAGAGAGTGAGCGTGGCCTATGTTGTGAAGGAAATCAAGCAAAGCTTGTTTATCTTCAACTGGCTCAGCAGCAACGGAGAACAACATTGTTTCAGTCGCCATAGCTGCCAAGAAAATGCACAAGAGCTCTAGTTTCCAACCCATTTTTCGGCTTCAATCAAAAAGGGAAACTTGGATGTAAAACAATGACTCTCTTGAAAGATGTTGCTCACTTCTACATGAAATTAAACTGGAGAGAAAACAGAGAATTAGAAAACATTATCAAATAATATAATATCCAAAGCAGAACCAAGGACAACTGGGTACATGTGACGCTTGTTACTGCATACAGTGGAGTTATTTTCTCAGATTGCGACACAAAATTGTATTATATTTGTCTCCAGAGTCAAAATAAACAGCTTATGCTTGACACAAAAAATCAACTTTCCTTTTAGCCTTCACTAACTTTTCTATTCACCTAACCTGTTTAGTTTACCAAGATATTGCAGGAAAATGATGCAAACCAAATTTTGTGTCTTCTATTCAGTAGTCAATAATCTGGTGAATGACAGTGTGGCAACAGAAAAGTAGATCACTTTGTATAAATCAAAAACCAAAATAGAAGAGTTGTTTTCCTTGTATAAAAGAAGAAATCTACAAAAGTAGTACAGCTATTTGGTTTGTTCTTTCCTTTATTTTGCAACAACCCAGCTGAGCATAAAGCAGAATACTTGATACTTTGACAGAGAGAAATATTTTTTTTTTTTTAAAAAAAGGAATACTTGCTATTGGATTCCAATTCACAGCAAAACTAGTTGAAGACGCAACACAGAGGTACCCAGTAATGTCCTCCTCAAGCATAGCATGAATATTCAAGAGCAAGCTAACCAATGAATTACGTAGGTCCGGGACCATCTCTGACACACTTTTATCAGGTTTCAGATTCAGAAGCAGTTAGAGGGGCGCAAATCCCTACTAGGGTCGCTGCAATGATGGGTATTGTTAGTGATGGAAGATGAGCTTGTATATGCTTCAAGAATCAGCAGCATCACATGCAAAGGAAGCAGGAGAGACCCATTTAGTAATCATTGAGAAGCAAAAGGTTAGAGACTATTTCGTGCCCAGGAAGAGGAAAGGGCACGTGCAGGAGCCCATTGAAGTAATGAGACAAAAATGTAAAAGAAGTTTCACAAACTTAATATAGAATACAATACCTAACCTGCTGATTGGAACTGATGTGGAATTGGAAATCTTTCTTTTTCTATTGCAGATTTGTGCTGAGAAAGTGACAATGTGAGTGGGGAAAGAACGGAGAGGCAAAAAAACAGAGCAGCGGTGAGCTTTGTCTTGAGCTTCGTTCACACATAAGGCCACACATGTGACACATTATAAATACCATATCATTCAATCCTAGCCCACCATTAATTCTAGTCAAAATATTACTTATTGACCATTAGAGTTTGAATTATTGGTTAGTTGACATTTATCTGAATTGAATTCTCACAACTTACCTTGGACTAATCAAACAAATACAAGTTAAAAAATGAGGAGGTTGAAGCATACACGCTTTGGCTATTTACCAAGTGAATTGGTTTACCATACATACAACTAAAATTGAGTTAGGGAAAGATTAGATAGATGTTAGACATTTGCGTTGACCTTTAACTTGTGATTTTGACAACATGATGTTGATTCACCGAAAGCAAGGGATAAATTTTGTTGTTAGGCAGCAGCACCTTGGCCTCTGAGAACCAATCATTTATTCAATTTTGTAGTCACAAGACAATAAGACACCGCTTTGGACAAACTACCAGTGCCATCAGCCATCGCCACTGGCCGCCATTGATCTTAATCTTAGGCTTCACGAGTCCCATAAAAAATTTTAAAAATAAAAGTCAAAACTCACTTGGTAATGTCACTTGTACAATTTTTACTTGCTCGAGAGTTTTAAACCCAGAGCTTCCTTGCTTGCCTAACTAACTGAATATAAAAAGATTGAAGGTTAGGCAGACGAAATTTTAATGATGATAATAGTAACATGCCAAAAGATACCTCCTATTCTGTGGCCTTCAAAATCCAAAACCAAAGTGTTTGTGTCCCAAAAGCAACATATTATGATGAGCATTTAAGGGCTCATGAAATTAAGAGCAAAACGAAACACACCGGAAGTGACTTGTATCTTTATTTGTTGTTATATTTATTTTAAGAAGTATCTCTTAACACATCAGAGTGGCGCAGCGGAAGCGTGGTGGGCCCATAACCCACAGGTCCCTGGATCGAAACCAGGCTCTGATAAAGAGTAGCTTCTAAGGCCAAACTATTTTATTTTTTAAAAAAAAAATCAAAAATACAAAATAATGACTATTTATAATGCAAAAATATATCACGATGATAACAAATTAAAGATATTGGTGATTATAGGTGATCAAAATGTCAAATACACACAACAAATTTCAGCTTTTTTTTTTTGTTGCAAATTAAATGGTAATTATATGTGATATTCTATGTATGAATCGTATGATATATGATTTTTGGCTGTTTGAATTTAATTAGTGTACTGATGGCATTTGCCTTGCAAAGTGGCCCTTTTGAGTGGCATAATTCAGAAAGGTGCGCGAGATATCGTTAAAAGAAACCCAAACCCAACAGCAATATTTAAATCAAAAACAAAAACGAGAAAATAAAAGAGAAGATCAAAGTTTCTGAATCGGACGAAAGATAAAAGCGCACTCCATAAACCCTAGTTCCAATATATCGCGATAAATCAAAATTGCCAAATCTGCGATCTCCGTTTATCTCTCCGTCGAGAAGACCAATCTCTCTACTCTCTAGTAAGCTCCAAATTTCTCGCCGTTTCCTTCTTTCTTTGATCGTCTCAGCTCTTGCTTTTATGTATTTTTCGTCTGTGCATGCTCAAGCTTCCCTTTCCTTAGAGTCAAATTTGGGTTTGGTTAAGCATCATCTATCTGTTTTATTTGAAACTCTTTGTTGAGCGTTGAAGCGAATAAAACTCGACTAGAAATTAGGTTCCACGGGAAGAATAACACCCATTTAATTTGCTATGGAATTTGCATGTAGAAAATGCAAGGGGAAGGGGAAGATTTGGCTATGTGATTGTGGCCGGGGTGAAATTCAGACAAAATTAGACCTATTTTGGGAGTGGCAAGTTTTCTTATTCATGTATATTATAAGAAATTTTGGGCTGCAATGGAAACTCGAATATACATGGAAGTTTTTCTTAATGATATAATTGAGTATCGATGAAATTCTTAGACGATTTTGAGTGGATTATCCTAAACAGAAAACATTAATCCCAAAGTTGCAATTTGGAGTGATGGGTCAAAATTCGTATTTTGCTGCTCTGTTCGTGTGTGGACTATGCATGAAGTAGGAGCTTATCCCCCAAAATGCATCGCGCTTGAGTAGTATTATAGTCAATGTTGTGTCTCTGATTGCCCCACTCTCTCCAGTTTATCATGATTCATGCTTGAGATGTATCCTGATAAGAATCTTATCACTGTTTCTCCTTTGCTCTTAGCCATTAGTACTGCAGAAGAGTTACAGCATTCAAATCTAAAGTAAATTAGAGCTTGTTGCCCGATATATGTGTCTTTTCAAATATAATGGATGCATATGATTTATTGACCATATTTTGTTGATTGGTAGTGGTTCGAGAAAAAGATATCTGCTGGGAATATGCAGAAAAATTAGATGGAAACAAGGTAAAATGCAAATTTTGCCAAAGAATTTTAAATGGTGGTATCAGTAGATTGAAGCACCATTTATCTCGACTTCCAAGTAAAGGTGTGAATCCTTGTAGCAAGGTCAGAGACGAAGTCACAGACAGAGTAAGGGCTATAATAGCGTCAAAGGAAGAGGTGAAGGAAACCTCTACTGTGAAAAAGCAAAAACTAACTGAAGTCAAGTCTCTTGGTATTGCCTCCACACCTAAAGCTCTTATATCTATGGATGCAATATCACCTATTATGAAGGTTTTTCCTACTGTCTCTCCTATGGCGTCCCCCTCTATGAACAACCAAGAGAATGCAGAGAAAAGCATTGCTCTTTTCTTTTTCGAGAATAAGCTAGACTTCAGTGTTGCACGATCTTCATCCTATCAGCTTATGATTGATGCCATAGCTAAGTGTGGTCCTGGATTTACTGGTCCATCAGCAGAAACGCTTAAGACAACTTGGCTGGAACGGATCAAATCAGAAGTGGGATTGCAATCAAAAGATGTTGAGAAAGAGTGGACAACCACAGGTTGTACCGTCATTGCAGACACATGGACTGACAATAAATCAAGAGCCTTGATTAATTTCTTAGTCTCATCACCGTCCAGGACCTTTTTTCACAAATCTGTGGATGCATCTGCATATTTCAAGAATACAAAATGCCTTGCTGATCTTTTTGATTCTGTTATTCAAGAGTTTGGCCCAGAAAATGTCGTGCAAATTATCATGGATAGCAGTTTTAACTACACTGGTATTGCCAGTCATATCGTTCAGAACTATGGAACCATATTTGTATCTCCATGTGCCTCGCAATGTTTAAACCTAATATTGGAGGAATTCTCGAGGGTAGATTGGGTTAGTAGATGTATTCTACAAGCTCAAACCATATCAAAGTTCATATACAATAATGCCTCATTGCTTGATCTCATGAAGAAGTTCACAGGCGGCCAGGATCTCATCAGGACTGGCATTACAAAGTCAGTATCTAACTTCCTCTCGTTACAGTCTATGTTGAAGCAAAGGACAAGATTGAAGCATATGTTCCACAGCCCTGAATATGCCTCAAACTCCTCTTATCCAAATAAGCCGCAAAGTCTCTCTTGTATTGCAATTGCTGAAGACGCTGATTTCTGGAGGACAGTGGAAGAGTGCGTGGCCATATCTGAGCCTTTTCTCAAAGTGTTGAGGGAAGTATCCGAAGGGAAACCAACTGTAGGTTTCATATATGAACTAATGACCAGGGCTAAGGAATCAATCAGGACGTACTATATAATGGACGAGAACAAATGCAAGACATTTTTAGATATAGTGGATAAGAAGTGGCGTGACCAACTGCATTCACCTCTACATGCAGCTGCAGCCTTTTTAAACCCCAGTATTCAATATAATCCTGAAATAAAATTTCTTTCCTCCATAAAAGAAGACTTCTATAAGGTTCTGGAGAAATTACTTCCAGTACCTGATATGAGGCGCGACATCACCAATCAAATCTACACTTTTACGAAGGCTCATGGGATGTTTGGTTGTAGCCTAGCAAAGGAGGCAAGAACTACAGTTTCACCATGTAAGTATGATTGTTCCCCTAAAACTATAATGTGTCATAGACCTTATTTTAAAATGAAAGTTATTGTATAAGCTGCATAGTTCAGCCTAAGAGTAAACGCATGGATATTAGGAATAGACTGCATCTTTCATTTGAATAAAAAACCATGTATTGCGGGTCACAGCGTAAATTCGTTTAGTTTGATAGAAATTTGATTATTCCCATAATCTGGTAGCAATTCGGGCTGGCTGTTCCCTTCTGTCACCTCGTCAAACTAGTTCTTCTTTTTGACATGTTTGCTTTATATCTGTAGTGAATGCTCAATGCTGATTTTTGGTTTTCACATAAGAGACATGGCTCATTACAGTTTTCATTTCATGCACATTCAATAGCACATATATCAAAGTAAATAGGATGATTTTCTGTTTGGTTTATATGATTAATGGGTTCGCAAATCTACTAATACCAAACTATATTGTAGGGTTTAATAATCTGCAAATTCATTGCTTATGTTTTGCAGGGCTTTGGTGGGAACAGTATGGAGATTCTGCACCTGGGTTGCAACGAGTTGCAATTAGGATATTAAGTCAAGTTTGTAGCACCTTCTCATTTCAGAGGCACTGGAGTACATTTCAGCAAATTCACTCTGAGAAACGGAACAAAATTGATAGAGAGACATTGAATGACCTTGTTTATATAAATTACAATCTCAAGTTGGCTAAACAAATGAAAGCAAAGCCATTAGAAGTTGATCCACTTCAAGTTGATGATATTGATATGACTTCTGAATGGGTGGAGGAGAGTGAAAATACTAGTCCCACTCAGTGGCTGGATCGTTTTGGTACTGCCTTGGATGGGAGTGATCTGAATACAAGACAGTTTAGTGCTGCTATGTTTGGTGCAAATGACCCAATATTTGGATTGTAGTTGTGTCCTTTCCATATTTTATTTTCCTGTATAATACAAATGTATCTTCTTTGTAGGCATCTACTGTTCCTTGATAGCTGCAGATGTCTTAGTATTCTAGACAAGGAACTACTGGTTAAGCATTTATAGTTAGAATCAGTTGTTGATTGCTGCAGATGTGGCTGCTTAACGAAAACATTCTCAGTCTATGAAACAAAAGGTGACAGTTCATGCACGATTTGCACCGTCTTTATTCGTTTTGAGTGGATTACACATTCTCACTTTCAAAACTAACAATAACATAGGTTATCAGCAGATATAAATTTAAAGGTTCGTTATACAAATTATTTTGCTGCAATTTTTTAGAGAGAGTATGGTAATATTTTCTTCTTTTTTCATTAAATACTAGCTCTTTGTTTCTCAATTTTCTTTTCTTAGACCATCTCTAGTGGTCATCAATTATAGGGAGCACAAATCTGGAGAACGTAAGTTTATCCGTTCCATAACTAGAAGATTGCTTGCTAGCAAAAAAAAGAAAGATATGACAATAAACAAAATCACAGGAGCATAGCTTCAAATGAGTCCCAATCTGCCCATAAAGCAGGTGAAAAGTTAGTAAAAATTTAGAGTCAAATTCCTCTATCATGCTCACAAGCAAACGGAACAAACAGAACATCAAATAGAAATTGAAGAGAAAAGTAGTTCAATAAAAATCCTATGTAGAACAGAAACAAAAAACACAAAAAAAAATTCAGAGAAAATCCAGATCTATCAATATCTAAACAAAAATTATACATGCAGTAAAAAAAAAAATCAAACAAAAATTCAAGAACATTCAAACTAGAAATCAAAGAAAAAAAGAGAAGCTACAGCAGCAAACGGCAAGGAAGGAAACTTGAAACCAGTAAATCTCGTGGTTGCGGCGTGAAGAAAAGAAGAAAAGTTACAACAGCAAGCTTCGCGGCGTGAGGAAAAGAGGAGAACCAAGAGTGGCAAAGTTCACGGTGAAGAAAAGCAAGCATGGTGATCTTGCCTTGTGGTCATTGAGGAGAAAGGTTGGGCAAGAAGAACGGCAAAGAAAAGCAAGGCAAAACACACAATTCTGAAGAGGAAGGCGTGAATGGGCCTTTCTAGAATCTAGGTTAAGTAATATATCCAACGGTTAGATTTAATAATAATATTAAAAGTCAATTAATTGTGAAAGGAAATTCAACCATTAATTGTGAAATTTAAAAAAAAAAAAAAAAAAAGCCAATTACAATCACATGCCGTGAGGAATTATAATAATATTATAAAATAATAAAATATTATAAAATAAGTCGTTTCTTCATATTTCCCATTTGTTATTCATTATAAGTATGTAACCGTTGGTAAAGAGCCGTTTGGCTTCCAACGGTCAACAATTGCAAATATATATATATATATATATATATATATATAATTTTGACAAGGTTAAATCACAACCAATTCATCAAGCTTCTATTTTCTTCACCTCTTTTGTTCACTTATGTCTTCATTTTATCTCAACATGGATCCCACCCCCTTTAATTTAAATTATCATCCAAATTACATGCAAAATTCTTCACCTTCTATTAATCAAAATTCTCCATCTCCTAACTTTTCAAATTCTCAAAATCCTCTATACTTTTCAAATTACATGCAAAATCCTCCATATCAATATCCAATATACCCACCACAAAGTAACCATTCGTACCAATATCCATATCAAAATTCTCCATATTATTATCCAATTTATCCACCGCCAAGTAACCATCCCATCTATCATGGGACTTCAATGGCCACTAGTTCCATTGACAAAGAACTTGAAACACCAGTTGGGTTTATGTTTGAATCTCAAGTACCATCGTTCTCCACCCAAGTTGAAGAAGAAAAAGGATCCGACAATCAAAAAAAAAATCCAAAGTTAGATTCAACTGGCGGAAGATAAACTTCTCATTCAATCATGACTCAACATTTCAAAGGATCCATTTGTGGGAGTTGATCAAAAAGTATAAAGTTTTTGGTTAAGGATCAGTGACAATTATAACAAGCATCATGGTGATTTACGAGAAAGGGATTCAATCCCACTAAAATCTCGATGGCATAGAATAAATCATGTCATTTTAAAAAAAATTTGGATGTTACAAATTAGTTGTTCAACAGAAGTAAAGTGAGAGCTCCGAGAATGACATCATAGCTTACGCCAAAATGATATGGGCTGAAGACAACAAAAACGGTAAGTAATTTAAGTTTGAGCATGCATGGTTGTTATTGAAAGATGAACCTAAATGGATAGAAGAATCATCTGAATGTTTTTCAAAAAGAACAAAGACTTCTGCTTCTAGGGCATACTCATCTTCTTTCAATCCATCAGATGAGATAAATTGTGATTATGATCCATCATCTTCTACACTAGTCAGCCCAATTGGCCATAAAACGACAAAAAGGAAAGCAAAAATAAAAGGGGATGAAAACTGCCCCTAACAATGTCAACTATGGTCTAATACAAGAAACATTGATCCAAAGAGTATAAGCAGTGAATGTCATTGTGGCTCTTAAAAAGGAAGAAAACGATAAAGAAAATGAAAGGATTTTAATAGATAAGGAAAAGGTTCGTTTAGAGCAAGCAAAGTTGAAGATAGATGAGAAGCGAGAGAAGCAAAGACTACGTTTAGAGAAGGAGAAATCGAAGGCAAAAGAGTTGAAGATCTTGATGACAGACACATCCCAGATGCCGGAGAGGCAACACCAAGATCATGAGTTTATATGTAACATGATTAGGGAAAAATATGGGATTGTTTAGGGTTTCTTGTAACCTTGTGATTTAGATGCTAATTAACTTGCATTTGATTATACTTTTGTTGTAACTTAATATTGTAATTGTTATAAAAACTATCTTTATTTGTCTTTTATTGTAAAATATGTAAATAACAATTATCAGTCAAACTAGCCGTTATTGGTCAAACTAGTCGTTAATAGTCAAACTAGCCGTTTTTAGTCAAATTAGCCATTATCGGTTAAACTAGCCGTTTTAGTCAAACTAGTTGTTATCAGTCAAACTAGCCATTTTTAGTCAAACTAGCCGTTATACTACATATATAAGTACTCTACCTAATTTCAAGAAACCTCACACCATTCCCTTCTACAAATTTAAGATCCTTTTGAATTGCAAAAGCATCTCTACCTTTTTTCTTCAAATGGATCCTACCAATCCAAACTTTCTGAAAATGCTCGAGTGGGAAATCATAGAAGATGAATTGAATGATAACACTGAAGAACAACTTATGCAGTTTTTCATTAAAAGGTAGCAACGAGCCGATAGCTCTACCCAACGGAGACGTACAAGAACTAGTATAGAAAGAAATCGTGAAGAAGGACACAATCGATTGTTCCACAACTACTTCTCTGAAAATCCAATATACATAGATGCCCAATTTTCGGCGAAGATTTCGAATGCATAAGCATGTGTTTCTCCGTATTGTGGAATCGCTTGAAGCTCATAATGAGTATTTCCAAATGAAGCCAGATGCAACAGGTAGAATGAGCCTTTCACCACTTCAAAAATGCATTGCTATTGTTCGTATACTGGAATATAGATCTCCTGCTGACAGTGTAGATGATTATGTGGGAATTGGCGAATGTACTGCATTGGAATGCTTAGACAAATTTGTTCGGGGTGTGAATGCAGTATTTAGAGCTCAATATCTAAGAAGGCCAAACAGTGATGACATTAGACGCCTACTTCAAATGGGAAAGCGTCTTGGTTTTCCAGGTATGTTAGGTAGTATTTATTGTATGCATAGGGAGTGGAAAAATTGTCCAGTAGCATGGAAAGGACAATTTTGTCGGGGTGATCATGCTAAACCGACAATCATGCTTGAAGCAGTAGCATCACAAGACTTGTGGATTTGGCATGTATTTTTTGGAGTTGTGGGTTCTAATAATGATATCAATGTGTTAAATCAATCCAATGTGTTTAATGAGGTTTTGCAAGGTGTTGCTCCTAAGTTGCAATATACAATCAACGGAACCCAATATAACATGGGATATTATTTAGCATATGGGATTTATCCAGAATGGGCTACATTTGTCAAAAGCATCTCGATGCCACAAGAAAATAAGAGAAAATTGTTTGCTCAACATCAAGAGGCAACAAGGAAGGATGTGGAGCGAGCATTTGGAGTGCTCCAATCTCGATGGGCAATTATACGTGGACCGGCACGTGCATGGCATATGGATACACTCAAACATATAATATATGCATGTATCATACTACATAACATGATTGTTGAATATGAACGACACACCTATGACTACCACTTCGATTATTCTTATGATCATTCAAACAATGATGAAGTGGCAACTGAAGTATCTCATAGACTTTTGCCTAATTTGTCTGTTGACTTTGAAAGATACCTAAGAAACAAAGCTAATATTCGTCAAAGGCAAACTCATCAACAACTTCAAGCAGATTTAGTAGAGTATATTTGGGGACATTTTAGGCATCAAATTAACCAAAGTTAGATATTATCTCGATTAAATATTATTATGTATGTTAGGTGATGTTTAATCTATTTTAATATATTTTTTTGCATCACGTATTATGTATGTCGAATATTAATTTTGCACATATTTAGTGTATTAAAAATAAAATAAAATAAATTTAAAAACGTCAAATTATAAAAATAAATATTAAAATAAAATAATAATATAAAATAAATTGTGAGACTTACTTATGCAATTAATATGAGTTACACCACTAAAAAAAATTATTTCTAAATTACATATAATATAATAAATAATGTGTATAGGACTGAAAAAATTATTAAAAAATTCCTTAACGCAACTCTCAAGTACTAGTGAAGTAAATTAAGAGAAGGTGCTGCCGACGTGGCATCACCGACTTACATCACACCGGCTTCTTCCTTCAAGGTAGTTGATGCCTCTTTGAAGACCTTGTTTCCTTTTGCAGTTTCGCTCGCAAGTCGCAACCTTTGCGGTTAAGTCATGGACTACGATTTCAGGACGAGGTCGGGCACATCCTACGATTCGCAATTTTCGATGTATCGTCCACCCGCGTCTTCATCACCGTCGCCGGCGAGCTACCCGATGTATGCGCCGTTATACCCTAAGATCGCCCAGCATGGTCACCCAGCTGTCCCTCCTGGTCGTCCATCACCTCATCCTCATACTTCTGCTCCTACCTCTTCTTGTAAGTCTCTTTACGTCCCTGCTTTCGTTTCCGAATCAACAAATCATCTAATTGTTATCGTCGATAATTAAAAAACTTGATTTTGTTCCGGTGGAATTGATTGTTTTTTATTTTGGAATTTGCAGCAGGAATAGGCATTAAGATTGCTATAAAACCAGAATACAGGATCACTCCGCCGGTAAGATTTGCTGGTATTAATTCCATATCGAAATACCTTTTTAATGGGCTTTCTTTTTTGTGATGTTTGACTGTTTGTCAGGGCCTTGTTTTTAGCACAAGTAGTTTTATTATCTCTATTTATAATTTGGACAAATTTTCTGAAATTTCACCTTTTCGTTTTTCTGGATTTTGTCATATGTGGATTTGCGTTGCATTTGTCCTTAAGGCTTTGTTTGCATAATGAGGAGAGCTTTTGATCATTTTCACTGCTTGAGTTATTGATGAACCTCTTATTGACTGTGTATAGCTGCTTTGTGAATTTACACCTGTCCAGCTTGTTGCAGTTTCTCCTGTTCTTGTTTTTGTGTTGCAAAACTTATCTCGATTCCAACCCTTTCGTATTTTTATTGCTTTCAAGCTTTTCTTTAATTTATTTAAGATAAAACTTACCAGGTTCCTTGGACCTGTTTCTATAGCTGAATATGATTTTGAATGGTTTCGCTATTTTCGTAGCCTCATTTAACATTACATGCTGGAGATATTCCACGGAGTAACTTCCAATTCGACTTTGATTTTGAGCGGAAAATTTTAGCTGAAGCAGAGAAGGAAACCCCCGATTGGAGTAAATTTGGCATGGAAAATCTTCCAACGAAGACTCCCGAATCAACATCATCAGTGGTATGTTATTTGTTTGGAGTAAGAAGTTTCAGTTGATATTATTATAGCCCATGTAAATTTTGTGCAGGTGTGACTGTGAAGACATCTTCAAAATTTATTTTACCTAATGCATGTGAAGGCTATAATAATGAATGTTTAGTTATTGCCCTCATGGTAAATTAGCTAGACAGTGTGAAATGGATATTATTTTATTGCAGGGTTCTGTTTCAAATCCCATCCTGAGCAAATATATTGCCTTGGGGCTCAATCGACAGGCTGTCCCCATTGCTGTTGCGAATTATGGAGATAATCCGACTAAGGTATATGCTTCAGCTCTGTACCTCTTTATGGATACTGTTCAAATAATAGCATTGCTGAAAATGTATGATTATTCCTTTGACTTGTATGTACTACACTACATATCTTCATCTGCACTGACTCTGGATGAAATGATGTCTTGAATTCTTAATTGTAGACACAGAATCCAAACTGTTCCACACTTGATACTATAATTTCTTTTCCAAAATATGTCTGTGGACTTAGTGGCCGTATGTGAGATTTTAAGTCAGTTCTTAAGTAATCAAGTTGACTGTATTTTCAAGGACTATAAAAAGGTATCAATCTGATAATTAAAACAGCTTTGTGTTTGTCCTGGTTGATCTGTTTGTCTTCTTCATCTGATCCCCTTCTATTTACTGGAGGTGGGGATATTAAATGTTGTTATATGAAATCTGATGGTTGTGTTTAAAGATGAAGATTGATAGATGTTGTGCTTTAAGCCGAGATGGATGAAGTTTCTGGTAAAGCGGAGTGAAATGGTTGATCATGTTCCAATACGGCCGTTGCACGCATCACTCTGGAGTTCTTATCCAGTTCTAATATAATAACTTCTAATCTCAACATTATCCATGATGAATTCATTTGTTGGATGCGGTGCATTTTATATTTAGCATCTCCCTTCATTGCCCTTCTGAATTTTCATAAGACTCATACTTTGCATTGCCACAGCATTAGGCCGAAGATGCATGACAATTTTTGGTTGTTAAACCGGTTTATGAACCTCATTCTTTATTCATTTTAAGGTTCGGGAATTTGTCAACAACTACACTCTTTTGCGTGAAATGGGGTTTTCATCAAGCAGCGTTGCGGAAGCCCTGATCATGTACGACAATGACACGGACAAAGCGCTAGCCCATTTCCTTAATGGCTCATCTTGAGAATTCTTTCTGATCATATTTGCTCACTTCGATATATTGCTGCTTTCTCAAAGTGATAATTTGTTTGTATATAATATAAGGTTGATGGTTTGAGTTTTTGAAAAAAATTATAATTTAGATGCATAAAGGTTAATTGGCCATAATGTAACTGAGCTATGTTGATTCTTTTATTCTTTCTTACTTGCAATAACGAAGACGATGGAAAATCTACAAGAACTGGTCCTTGTTCCCTCATTGTTCATCTTTGTGAGATTGCCAACGACGATTGTTAATTTAGATGAATAATAAAGAAATATTAATTTTTGAAAGCACTTGGACCAAGAGAGATACTCTTAAAGTGTCCAAAAATGAATCAAGGAACCGCATTAATCACTGTCAGTGTCTATTGAGCTTCCTACACTCCAATCTGCAAAAGCTAATGTAAACTCCATTTAATCCCATCCCATGTACTTCAAATTCGAAGATCACAGAAATGACAACTAACCATAATCTGTGTGCAGAACGCTGATAGTCTCCTTTGTCCTTTTCGCAATGATGTCACTTCGAATCAGATCCATTCAATTGCATATCAAGATCACGTGGGTTCATAATCTATAACCGCGTGGAGCATGCCTAAGCAAGCTCTGTCTGGTATTTGACCTTGCTCCTGGTCAACCGAACAGTTGAGAGATAATTATCAATTTAGTCAACGATTATTTATTGGCTATAGTTTAGTTTGAAGCATATATGCTCTGACCGAGAGAGTTTCGGAATGAATATTCATTGCAACTTCAATAAGTTGTTCAATAAATTATAATTTATTTATTCACTTTTTGTCTATTTCATTTGGTAAGATAGTGTTTTTTTTGCGAGGCTCTTAGACATGCAATTCACAACAGTATGTTCTTGACTTGAATTTATAAGGTCTTCGTGTGTTAGCTTTCATACAACGTTTCGGGGCGAAAGTAGGCTGTTTCCAAGTCATGCCAACCAAAGTCTAACTTTATTTACTTCTCTTTTTCTTGTTTTCATAAATAAAGGTAGAAATTTGGGGATGAAATTAGACTTTCTAAACTTAGGGCAAGTAATCATTGCTACAGGGATCTCATACCTCCAAAACTGTAATTCTATATTCTTAGACACTTAACCCTTATTTGTTTTGATTATTTCTTCATTCTAGCAGTACTAATTGTTCATATTATAGTGCCAATATTTCCTTTTTGATATGATATAATACCGCTATTTGATCTTTGTAACGTTCTTATCTTTCCTTACTAAACAAGGTTTTTTATTCTCTAGCCGCTCCCACATAGTATCTTACTGTCAATTCACTTGTAAAATATTCAGATAAAAACAATTCTTTGGTTGAGTCTTGTATTAACCTTTGACTTTGCGGCTCTAAATCTAAGACACCATAAAGATTAAGGTGGAGGGAGGCCTTGGTTTTCTCGTATTCGGCTATTGGAAGTGTCTATCATTGTTTTTGCAGCCTTGTCGGTAAAGACATTTGGTTTTTCATACTTGAAAAAGGAGAGTCAGTCTAAGATTTAATTAATGAATCTTGTCTAAGATTTAATTAATGAATCTTACTTGTTTTGGAACTCTTTTATGATAATCAATTGACTTTAATAAACTCATTAAATTGATTTTGTGTTCCAAAAAAAAGTTGTATAGGTGGACAGACCAATTGTAATCATATGTAGGATTGGGAAAGCTTAACTGCATAAAAAAGCATATAAACTTACAATTCATTATACATATGTATATACACTACACACAGTATTATCTCTAGTATTAATTAATTAATCATACATTCCAAGTAGATTTCCAGTATCATGCTCTTGTGCCACAAACTAATACTATAGTCTAAATTTCTTTAATTAATTCAAACATTTCTGCTTAGACAAACTATCATTGATGAAATAATCTAGAGTATCACACATATTGCTCTTTAAATATTGGTATACCAATACTAGGCCGGCTACACATATATGTGGTTGTAGGAAGCCAAGATTTTGATACAAAGAATAAATAGTGCTATATATATATATATATATATATATATATATATATATATATATATATATATATATATATTCACATTAATTAAAAAAGAGTGTACAATTGCTATTGCGTTATTACAAATTAAGTGATGTCAACGGTAATTGAGAATAAATGGCCCACTAATTAATCGAGGAAACAAAAGAAGGATAGATGCATTAAGAAGTTTCCAACTAGCTAGCCACCAAAAGAATAAGAAAATTAATCCCATTTTATTAGTCTTTTCCCTCTGAACCTACGCCATATAAAATATAAAAATAATAATAATGTAAAACCATACCCTAAAACAAGACCTCTCATTTCTCTCTAAACAATAACCTAATCTGATTAATTTAACAATTTATGAAAACAACAAGTTTAATTGATCAGTCAAAGAAATTGTTGAATAAGTCAATAGAAGGAGCATGAGGTGAAACAAAGTTTGAAGGGCTCGGCATGAAACTACCCTCCATAAAATTCCTGTTACCGTGAAGCACAGGGCTCAAATCATGAAAGAAGCTAACAAGGTTCGGATCTGGCGTTGCCGGCGAGAAGAAGCTTGACGGGATCGGAGACAGCGCAGAAGGTCCCGGCGACAAAATCCCTTGAAACATGCCTTGTCGCTCCAATCCCTGACCCATCTCTATCCCTTCCACATCGCCCATGTCCACACTTTGATGCTGCTGTTTATTCCCTTGAGGAGACCTAGCGTTCTCTATAGTGGCAAAACGAGCTGCCGGGGAAATTGCGCCGCCATTATTCCCATTGAAAGGATCATTTGTCGACGCCATATCCATATCCGACGAGGAAGAAGAAGAAGAAGAGCCGGTGAGGCGTTGAACAAGATTCATGAAGTCAGCCGGCGTGGTGTGGATTATCTTTGGAGAGACTGTGTAGATGATAACCGGTTGCCGCGGCGGAGGTTGCTGCGCCGGCGGTTGTGGGGCCAAAGGCGGTTTCTTGATCTTGTGAGAGTCTTTGTTTACTCTTAAAGGCGTCGGACGAGGACCTTGGAGCTCTCTTCTTGGTGATTTGCCCGTGGAAATGTCCGAGAAGTCCATGTTATTTCCGTTGCCCAAGAAGATTGAATTGTGCTGACAAGAAGACGAAGAAGGAGGAAATGATGAAAAAAGCATAATTATCGTATCCAATAAGAGCCCGAAACCAAGCTTATAAATAGAGCTGGGTCAACGACGAAGATGGATTAATTTAATACTAGATATATCATATATTTGTTGGTAAAATTTGGCTTCTTCTCTTTGTAATTTTTTATTTTATGGTTTTAACAGTGGGCCGGTTTCGTGATGTTATGGTTGTCTCCAGTTGGAAAGGGTCATGTGCCATGTCAGCGCGGCATATGACGTAGGATGTACAAGTAGGCTTTGGAATTAATGTGAAGATACTAGTGGATAAATGCGAGCGTTGAAAAGTACATACTAGCTAGAAACAGTACTAAAAGATAAGTTAACCTAGCAAGATGGAGAATGCATAACATGTTGCTGACTCCACACCAAAGCTTTGATACATAGAACTAGTTTTTCTTTTTGAAGAAATAAAAAGAATTCAAGACTAGTACATAAGAATAACTTAATTCATAATTTTATTCACTAGTCAATCCCAATAAAATTTAAACGCTGATAATTCAAATAATGGATTACAACCAAAAGATTCAGCACGTGGTAATTTATGGCTAGTTTTATCTCATATATATTTGAATTGGTGTCTTCAAATTCATTTACGTCAAAAGCAGATTGCTTTTTGAGCTGGAGTGTTAATTTTATCATGTGCCTTTTTTGCGTACTGGAGACACATGGCCTCTAAGGTTTACTGGTATTAATTAAATATCTTTTTTTCCTTTACTGCTGCTGCTATTATATATATATATATGTATATATATATATTCAAACTCAGGCAGAGGGAATTAATTGACTAGTTTAAAGAAGGGGTTACCATAGTCTAAATCATCTATCTAATCCAATATAAGGTCTGATCTTCTGCCATGTCATGTCTTTTTATTAACGTAGATTTTTTAACCGTACAATGTTAAATGTTAATCCTAATCAAAGTATGACTCGGAAGCCATAAGGTTAATTTGTAGTCCCTTTTGACGGCTCACCGGAAGCAGCTTGTAATCGACCCCAGCTAACTATCTTGCAATAAATACACCAAAACTACGTATATATTTCAATACAAAATAAAGACTTGTTCTTGCCCTTTGAAAACATTAATTGATCACTTTCCTAAATCACATTCGCAGACATCCAATAAGAATCGAGAAGAGAAGAGAGCCACCAACTCATACGCTATAAAGAGTAATCAGTATATTAATCAAATCAAATTGATTAATTTTGAAGAAGAAATGGTCTCTCTGAATTGCCCTTACGAACCTCGTCTAATTAGGTAGGTTCGACATTCTTACGAACCTCAGCAGTCTGCTCTGGGCTCATTGAAGTTGTCAACAATTGAACCAGACCAATATAGTAATTAACTGCAAAATAAACTTGAAAACATTTTGACTTTTGTTATTGTATTTAATTAGAACGTGAATATATATACTATACTTGAATAGAAATACTACACGTGTAACTCGAGATGATATCGGAAACGAGTTCCGTGCTAAAAATAGTAATTAGGAAGAATTAAAAAGGCAGGTCGTGATGATAATTAATTACTCAACTCATGGACTCAGAACAAATCTTCAACTTTTGCTGGGGATTCTTATAATATAAATTTGCACGAGACTGCCTCTACTCCGCGTAAATTGTATCCAGAAAACATCAAATTTTCAATATAATAGAAATTATTTTGCTATCAAGTTCACCTAAAATAAATAATCATTGAGATATCATTAAAAAAATTGTGATTTTGCTGCAAGTTGCAAGAGCGTGAAGAGTTCTAGTTGTAGGGCTAGAAGGGAATTGACCGAATCAGTGGACGCGGTCGGGGTCCAGGTGAAAAGTGGATAGTAAGAAAGGTCAGGGGGTGTGACTCGGCCATTGGCCAAGACCTGAAAGGACCACGACTGAGACAACTAGAACTAGATAGATACTTACTCTGACTTGGCACTCGGGTCCCATTCCCTCGGACCTAGTATTAGTAAACCACTGAGTCTATGACTACGTTCAAGAAATTGATGATTAATGACGATCACCGTATAGATGCCAATGTTGGGAAACCATATCAGAAAACAGGAGAATTAGAATTAGAACGGAATACTCTGAATAGAAAGGAAAATGATAGTCTTTGAGTCTGTTTAGTATGTAATAAAAAAAAAAAATTTCTTTTGTAATATTTGATTTGCACAAAAAATTAAAGGAATATAATATATTTTTATGTAAGCACAAATTTACCCTTCCTTTGAAACTTATATATGTATAAAAATATCTTTATTTCTCAATTTGATTACCATAAATTTCATGATTGATATTAAAAATAAAATAAAATTAAATTTTTATAATGTAATTTTATAATTTAATAACTTTTATAATTATAATTATAATTTTATAATATTTAAAATTAATTTTTCATTAATATACAAAATTATATAATGTAATTTTAATTTTATAATTTAAACTTTTTTGTAAATAAAAATTTCTTTCATTTCCTTTATCTGACTTTCCTTCGAATTTGAAAGGAAAGTTGTAGCTCCAAGTGATAGAAAGTTGTATCCTGAGAGAATGGACTTTTCTTTACCTTAAAGCTATTAAACAGTATAAAACGAGAGAAAATAAAATGCATTTATTTTCCTCCCTTTCCTTTCTTATGTACCAAACGGGCCCTAAGGGTCCTTTAGTACTCAGGAAAAGAAACGAGGGAAAGGAATGTATTTTATTTTTCATTGCTTTGTATTGTTTGATAGCTCCAAGGTAAAGCAAAGTTTATTATCTCAAGATATAATTTTCTATCATTTGGAGGGTTAAACTTTCTTTTCAAATTCGAAAGAATGTCAGAGAAAGGAAAAGAAAAAAAAAATTCATTTAAAAAAAGTCAAGTTAAAAAATTTGATTTTTTATATTATAAAATTAAAAATAAATTATAAAAATTATAAAATTATATTATAACATTTAAAATTAAAATTACATTAAAGTTTGTATATCAATCCAAGTATAAAATTAAAATTATATTATAAAAGTTTGTTTTTATTTTTTTTTTAATATTAACCATAAAATCTATACTAATCAAATTGAGAAATAGAGACATCTTTTTTATATATATAAGTTTTAAGAGAAGGATAAATTTGTATTTACACAAAAATATATTTTATTCTTTTAATTTTTTGTGTAAATTAAACATTAAAAAAAAAAATTTCTATTACTTAGCAGACTTAAAGATTACTATTTTTCTTTCTATTCATTTGATCTTTTATTTATTTTTATACTTTTTCCCTTCTATTACAGTGTACTAAATGGACTTTAATTCTACGAGGCCGAAAGCCATGCTCCTCAAACTCAAAGAATGATTTCTCTGTCCAAAAGTCCACTCTACCCTCGCTCTACAACATTCCCCCACATTTTGGGCCTCTCAGAATGTTGGGCCGGGCTATATTCAATTAACATATAAATACCCGACCAAGCTTGGACACGTATAGGTTACTTCTGAACATTCAGTGTTGGTGCTTGTTCTTGTTCCGCTGCAACCTCTGAATCTGGGGATTTTTTTACGTGCATGTGTATTTGAAAATATGACTAGCTAGCTTAAAGCAATCGAGCATATTGTAGTTCCAATTATTTTATTTTAAACTTGAAAGGAGGAAAATATGGCCACAACAAACATAGAAATGCTACTGAGGTAAAATATATAACATAAATGGAAACTTCCCCATCTGCACCACGGAGCACATGAGCAGCCGCGAAAAGAGCCATCGCAATGAGGGAGATGGGCTTAGAAGATGCCATTTTCACTATACAATAAGGGAAAGATGACTAGAGACTTGGATATAACTATGTGGTGAACAAGAGCTATGCTTCCAGTTCCGGACAATTAATCATTTATAATGGGAAATTGGAAATATCGTAAATCATTAAATGGATAATTTTATATAAAATTAATGATAAAAAAATGAAATAAGAAATAAAGTATATGCATATTTGGCGCCGGTCATCTCATCTTAATATCATGTAAAATTGAAGTTTATGTTATATTATTATTCCTTAAATATATCATTATAATTTGAATTTTCAATTTTCCATTTGTGTGTATTGCCGCAAAATCATGGTTGCATACGTAATTTCGTGGTCATCATGATCATTAATTACATCAAATTAATATGCGTTGATTTACTTACATTTTTTTTTTTTCATTGAAAAGCTTCCTGTTGTTCACTGTATAAAGTAACCGATCCATGGGGCAGGTTTTAATTAAAAGACAAGAAGCGCATGTGGCATTCATATATCATCAGGTTTTAATCTGTTGGTTGAAGCACATTGAAGATAGATAGATCTCAACAAAGAATTTTAATCGTGGGTTTGGAAAAGGAAGTCTCAGTCTCTCAGACGAAGCGAAATTAATTATGAGGCCATGGCTCATGAATTCTCTGTGTTTATATATGTACTTGATCCATTTTTTTAAGGAAGAATTTGAGACGTGGAAGGCACTGATCCTGTCAACAAAAACTAGGATGGGCTTCTTTCGTGAAAGCAACGTTAAACCCCCCATGTGCATGGTTCGAATGTTCTCTTTACTTATCTTTAATTCCAATCCCCCTGCATGCATGCCTGCCTATGCATCATTGCACCACATAGCTGCCCCCATATTCTCATGTCCCCTTTACTACTTCAATTACTAATTAATTCCTTTGATTTAATTTGATGCAACATTCCTCTACAAATCCAATCTTATAATATAAATAACGTTCTATATATACCACTATAATAATAATATATATTGATCCTGTGCAAGAATAAATATCCAAAGCCTTGTTTTAACCGGCATTCAATGGCAAAGTGTAAAACTGAGAGAATGGATCACAAAAGTCCTGTTTTGTACGTTGAAAATCTTCATAGAATTAATTGTCATCTGAGTTTTACTATGATATATTTTTTTTTTCCTGATATGGCAAGCATTGGTTCTTTAATGTTTAGTTACATATATATCATGAAAGATTTCTGTTTGTCATCCGTTTACAATCTAATGGTATGTTTGCTGAGGCCATTTTGAAAAATAAAATAAATATGCATACATGGTTGATGAAATTTAGGAGGTGGAGATATAAGTGTTCATATGATCTATTGGAGAGTTTCGAAGGTCAAGATGAAATTAAAATTGAAATGATGTATCTTCTGCAATTATGATTCTTTCGTACAAATGATATATGGATTTTATATATATGACATTTAACTCAAACCGAATGGTTAAATAGGTGAAAATTCAGGTAAAGATTCCATGCATACATCTTAACTTAAAAGATCATATTAAAATGCAAGTTTACAATTTTACGTGACTAATTTAGTTTAATCTTTCAACTCCAATATTACACACCAAATACCAACCTTGGATCCTTATGAAACTACTGCGAAGGCCTCTGATGAGTTAGCCATGCATGTTTGTTTATGAAAACTCTGTACGTATTATATTAACAGAAGAAATGGAAGTACGTGTGGATAGCCATAGAATATCTAGATGATACGTTGACCGTGATAAGTGCATGATTAATTAATAAAAAAAATGCACATAATTGCGACGAAATCTATGGTCAATTCTTGATTTAGCATGCGTCAAGGTTAAGGAATGCAAAGGATGTAATGACACGTATTTCCTCTAAGCACGTGCCCATGCCCGCAACCTTAGCCTTCCTATGTGATAAAGAATGTGCTTTGTGCGCGTAAACTCTCGCCTCCGCTGCACTGAAGTTGAGTACACTGTATTGGACTCGCACACATGACATACATCCTTGCCGACATTTCTCACTCTCTTTACCTACTAACTCAAATCACAATACTGCCACCTCCCCCAGTTGGATTTTGGCAATTAGCTTGCTCGAATCACATGGCAACACGGAATGGCTTTGACTTATCAACCTCAATAACCCTCAGGAGTCACCCAATGAAGAAATGCCACATGCAAAATTTGTACACGGCCGATCCGCCTATGAACCAGCACACCTTAACATGAAACTCTATCCACGCATATAAACATCGACCTCACAAACTCACACATCATCTCCTTCCTTGGTTTTAACGGCTCCCCAACCGACCACGTTCGTCTAAAGGCCTTCGATTCCAATCCCTTATAGATACACCCCAAATAACACACACATGTTCATGCTCCAACCCTCGCGCTCCCTTATATCTCCTTCACAATTTTCTCTCTTTCCGGCTTCGATTCCTCCAATCTAGATATATAGTTAGCTAACTAAATGTTGCCACCACATCATAGCAGCGGTCTCGACCAGATGCTGCAGTTCCCTGCAGCTCCAACGCCATTGCCGATGGATCGAAGGTGGAAGCCCAACATTGAGCTTGCTCCCAATTGCCCGCGTTGCGCTTCTTCCAACACTAAATTCTGTTATTACAACAATTATAGCTTATCACAGCCCAGATACTTCTGTAAAGGCTGTAGAAGGTACTGGACCAAAGGTGGCTCTCTACGCAATGTCCCCGTCGGCGGTGGTTGCCGCAAAATCCGCCGCGGGAAGGCGGTGAGGCGCCTACAAAGTCATAGTCGGAGCTACGCTGTGAACTTGGGTTCTGAGGATACAGAGTCATTAGCCGATAAACCCGACCGTGGGTGTTGTGATATTGACATGGCCGTCGTGTTCGCAAAGTTTTTGAATCAAAACCTCAACTCTGCTCATCAGGAGTTGGACAATGGTTCTTCCTCCACCAACTTATACAATTCTCTTACGCCGGAGAGCGTTGAAAGTGAGAACGATGTCGTATTTGTGGAGTCACAGAAGCATTTTGATCATCATCATCCCATGGCGGCCATCACAGAAGAATTATTTCCGCAACAAGATCAGAGTAGGATTCAGAATTATGTACGGGATGATCATTTGAGTGGGACCGAGATGCAGGGATTACTGGGTGTGGGTGGGGATGAGGTGGCCCAAGATATGTTCTGGTCCAATGATGCTACGACGTCGTCTTTGGTTAACTGGCAATCTCCGGCAATGCAAGTGCAGGAGTTGGACTATTCCAGCCTGCCCTTCCACAATGACGCCCTTCAATTACCACCTGCTTCTTCGATGAACCAAATTACTGATGGTTGGAGCTGGAGTTCCTTTGACTTTTCAACTTCGGAAGTCTTTTCAATACTTTAATTAATTATTATATCTACTTTGCAAGCTAGCTAGCAATAGTTAATACCATTTTTCTGAGAAATGATTGGGTGTACTTATGGCACTTTTGTTTTTTTTCACTTACAAGTTAATTATATATATATATATATATATATTCTTCTCAATCCCTCTAATTTGAAAGAATAATTAAATTATTTTTAGCTACACAATTTATACGAATGAACAAAATTTCAATGTTATGGAGGTAAATTGTATTTAATACTAATATAACAAAGTTGCCAAAATTTACATTACATATATATATATATATATATATATATATAATCAAACATGCATCTTCTGAAATTAAGAAGAAATTCACATATCACACGGCGTATTAATTGATTTAGCTTTGCTCTTTCGGTCTATAATCTACTAGTGACGTAGAATGGTAGTCGTGAATCTAAATCATATCTATCGAGGTGATATATATATATATATAGTGTAATTCAAGCAAGTCCACAAGTTCATAATTAGAAGAGATGAATTTTGCAGTTCCTTTTTTTTAGTTTATACGTACAATACAATACAATGACTTCCACGATGGACCCTATTTATTTTTGATATAATGAATGGGACTTGAGATTTTTGTTCACTCAAGCAACATGCAAATGTAGATGGAACTTGCCGGACCATATACGATGAGATCTTTTATATACTAGCATGTAATAGTGGCCCATTGGGAATGTGTATTAGTGGATGCCATGGATGTACGCAAAATTATTGCGGATTCGAGTAAAAAGGTTTATATATATATATGTCATGCATGATCAGTAACATCATAGCACATGCATGCATATATATATCATCGCCAAAATCTTTACACACTTAAATCTAGGGTAGGAACAATTAATTCACTCGCACTTCAAATTATTTATAACAATTTTAATCAAACATGCTGTGTGAGATCTCTTCAATTTATCATAGTTTATTTTAATATGGTAGTATACTCGCAGTCGTAATAAAATTAATTAAGGAATACTCTCCTCGTTCCGTCCGCTGGCCCATTGGGATAGCAGCCTTCGGGCTTTCCCTGCCCTTCAGAACATCATTTTTCCGTAACTAATTTTTTCCCGACAAGTCGGAATGCGTATCCACTCCCTCATGCTTACCGTTCGAGCCATAATAAGACTTGAGCAACACTACAAATAATTTTTTTTAACAAAAAAAAAAAAAAAGAAATTGATTATATCAAACAAGAATAACTAATTATTATTATTATTATGATGTAAATACTTGTAATTTTTAACAAATGCAGAGGTGTTAGATGTACCTTGAGCTAGTGCTGGATAGCGATCAAGAGCAGTGGCAACTATTTTTATCAGTTGCTGCAAATATTAATATAATTAAGCATGTCCAAAATCGATCGTCTAATTATATTATTAATTAATCAAACACTTGAGAAGACAAAATAAGAAGAATTTTACTTACCAGCATGCCTTCGCCAGGTTTTATTGGAAGTTCGTCTACACCCTTTATCGTGCTGCACTTGTATTTCATCCGTCCCCGTTTAGTCATATATATGTACATAACATTATTGTTACATGCTATGTATGCTAGCTACTTAATTTTAGGACAAACAAATCAATTAAGTACCTTATCAATAGTCTTCCTTCGTGTTCTTCAAATGTAAAGAATCTGCATCCGTTGGTGTATGGCAATCTTTTACCTTCCCACTCTGCAAGAAATATATTATATTATTTTATTGCAAACTATTTAAAACTTAATTTATGATTTTATATGATCAACAGAGTCCGCAAAATTTTGGGCCTAAGGAGTCCACAAATTTTGGGCCACATATAGAAAGGGAAAGTTACCGAGGTGCCAAAAGGTAGTAGTCACGAGATGATGCTCGCCGTCCGACACTTGGTCGATAGAAATGCGAATCTTTTGGCCCAGGGCGTCCTTGGCGAGCTTGTATAAACCGATGACATTCTGCATTAATAAATCAATTGATAAAATCTCCTTAGTAATTTCATTTTCTATGTTAAGAAAAAGGGGACAAACCTCTTTCCCTTCATAAGGATGGTAGAAGATCCAATCCTGATACAAACAGTGAGGCGACAGTAATTGCCCCAATTTTTCAATGTCGTTGTCGTTGAAGGCTTTGTAGAATTCATGGACAATCTTTACTGTAGGCACCAGCTCACCAGCACCAGGGTTCATGCACCACAATTTCCAGTTTTCTTCTTTCCAATGCCTTCTGATCTCTCTTATGGGCTGCCTTTGTGATCCTAATGCTAATGCACGAAACCTGAGCTTGGAGTTATCAGAGTTACCCACGAAATTCCTCTTGTCCCGTGTGTTGAAACACTTGTTGGAGCTCTGGCGAGCTCCTCCTACAAGAACTAGGGAGTTTTGGGTCAGAGATGCCATGGCCAAGTGACTAACAGCTTTCAAAATTATGAGCTAATTATCATTGTCTCTCATCTTGTTTACTTGTTATTTAGTCTTCGCATCTGTTTACCAAATTCCCTGATTTCTATTGAGGCAAGGAATACATAGCCTTGAAGAAAGCTAATCCTAAAGCTTCTATATCAAGGGAGTGTTCATAGAAATTCTCACTATGTTCCTAATTTTCTTAGCAAGTACGACATATTCTTTCTATCCACCCAGAGTATTTTGCAGCTATCAGGGACTAAACTTGTTGCAATAAATTAATATAAAAATAGTAAAATAACAATACTAATTTATACTTTTTTAACTAATAATGAAAAGTATAATGCGAAATAAGATAGAAAATTATTTTAATTATTTTCATATACATGATTATAAATTGAATTTATGTTAATATATTTAAAAGATTCAATTATCTATTAATTATATCAGATTTTATTAATAAATAACATATCCTAACCTCTAGTGTATATAAAGGCTTACATTTTCATTTTACTCCACTTGATTTGCCTCATTTTCACGTTATCACCGTGTGGTTAAAAAGATAGAAAGATTATGATATTTACTGGTTTACATATCTAAGCTAAAATAAGAGAGAGACTGATGTTTTTTATATCTGTAAGTGTAACAACATTAACAGTTGACAATAATAGCATAATAGAAATTGAGACACAAAACACATCCTCTTGAATTGAATATCATATTGCTATATACATAACACTCGTCCTCCATATGATATAGAAAAAAATTAAAAATGATGGGGGTCCATAGGTTGGGATTGGATATGAAATAGCTGGATTGAAGAAACTTGCACTATTAATACTGTGTACGACAAAGAAAGGGTCCCTCAATGGTCAATTATGATTTATAGTGTGTCACAAGAGTGTCCTAAATTTATTGCCAAGGGCAGGGATTCCAACTTGCTTACACTTATAAGTTGACGACGAAATCCTCAATCCAAATACTAATAGACAAAACGTCTCTGTATCAGTATCACCCCCATATGCGCATCTCATCTCATCTACTCTCAATTATAATATAAAATAAATTCTACGCTGAGATGAGTAGCTTCCTCTGGTTTTTCTTTGCCCTTGGGTCCCAACCACAAAAGCAGTGTCCATTTATTTTTCTCCACGTGTCCACTTAAGTTTCTAGAATACTAATTAGATTACATATGATCTTGTATGTCTGTACCTCTTTATCTGCGCACCACATAGGTCGACGACGCCGACGATCTATGTCCAAATGAATGAAAACTGCATATCAATAAACATAGACGACAGATGTTCTTCTGTGCGGTCGATTAAGTAAGATGTAATTGTCACAATTTGACCTGTGCTTCTCCTTCCTAACCAGTATGGTACTTATCATTATTTATCATATAACATGCTACCTTGTTTTGTCCCTTGTGTCATGCCCAGTAAAAGGAAGAGTGAGGGTAGTAAAATTTGCATAATATTATTAATGACTAAGTAGAATTTTACTAGTTGTGGTTGGGGAATCAGTTGCCCCCACCTTCCACAACTTATCCTAACCATGGCCCAGACGATCCAGAAAAAAGATACTCAACTTGCTTTCGTCTTCATATCACTCAACATCTACATTAGACCCCTCCCGTCGACATGTCATTTTCTGTCTTCTGAATTTTTCTCTCTGTCTCTTTTCTTCATTTTCAACTTCTCTTAGCTCAATCGACAAGACCACCAGAATACCAACTCTTTTTCGGCTTTTTCTTTCTTTCTTTTTTTTCCTCCACTTTTCTTATGTGCTATCATTTAACGTTACCAAAAATCTCAAACACTTACCTTTCAAACCAATTAAAAAGAGTTAAATGCTCCTCTTATTCTTTCCCACTATCCACGTACAAATCCTGCCATTTCTACTTTACCGCTGAGAATTCCATTTTTCACAGTCTTTTAGTGTATGCAGATATTATAAGAAAAATTTCTCATGCATAGGAAGAAAGGTATCTATGTTCCTATATCACTGTCCCTTTGGAAGGTCGCCGGCTGACTTTCATGATAAGAAATGACTTTATCAAAAGAAGATGATTTTGAGACTTCACCATGCATATATAACAGAAAAGCTTGAGGCTTTGTGGCGTCTAAAACTTTAATTTATTATTCATCTATTTACTATTATTTATAAATGTTATTTTATTAAGGTGTTGCTTGGTCCATTTCAATACTTTGATTGTTATGCCAAGTTAGATGAACCATCATTATGGTGGCTTGGGAAATACACTGCAACTTCTGTCATTTGCACCTAAAGGGGAAAGAAAAAGCTACGTGATAAAAATAATATTCTATCAGAATAATAACATAAAATCTTTTTCTTTCTCTTACATATTATGGCATGAATTTCAGTTCTCTCTGTACTTGTTGACTACATTTAGGGCAAACAGATTGGATCCAAGACCACATGAATGGGAGCATCAACTGGATGCAAGTAGCTGGTGGTTAGGTCTGTCTAGTAGTTTCTCCACCATAGGAATGTCTTGTGAAATTATGGTAATTTTCCCCCTTATATATATATATTATCCAACTAGATATCTTGCCACAAATGGCAGCATGCGCTAGTACCAATAAAACATCTAAAACAAGCTAACACAGTCATTTTCACAGTTGATATCCTCTTAACCTCACATACTACTGAATCTTATTCGAAAAATATCATCAAAATTATTTGATAAAGAACCCGATTATTATACCTTGCGTGTTTTTTCAACGTTTTATCACTGTAAAAGTTAATGAAAGATCGGGTTAATTAATAGTAGTTTACCAAGTAAAAAAGATGGCAAGCTTCTATTACCGCACTGCCTTTATCTATCTGTCTACTGTCTACGTTATACTACAAAACTGTCTGTTTCTCCTGTCTTTTCTGCGACTATACTTCAACTGTTCAACAGTAAACGAGAAATACTGTTTAAGAAAGGAGGATAATAAATGAACAGTCTACGTCTTTTTCAGTAAGTTATGAGAATTGCAATATCCAAGTTTCCATGATTTAGAGGAACATAATTAAAGAGTAACTTTGAGAGACTAGTGCTGCTGCTGAGTTTGTGATGAGATAGAACAGTGGTGGAACACCGGCCTCATCATGTCAAGCAATGCAATAACTCTTATTATCATGTTTCTTAATATCTCCTTGTTTCCTGCCATCTCTGCTTTGAACCAGGAAGGTCTTGCTCTACTTTCATGGGTTTCAGCCTTCAATTCCTCTGATTCTGCTACTTCCTTCTCTTCATGGGATCCAACCCACAAAAATCCTTGCAAATGGGATTTTATTAAATGTTCCAAAGATGGGTTTGTTTCAGAGATCAGAATAACTTCCATTGCTATTCGTGGCAGCTTCCCCACACAGCTGCTTTCTTTTGGCCATCTCACTACTCTTGTCATCTCAAATGCAAATCTCACTGGAGAGATTCCAGCTACAGTAGGAAACTTGTCATCTCTGGCTGCCCTGGACCTCAGCTTCAATACTTTATCAGGGACCATCCCAGCAGAAATAGGAAAGCTATCTAATCTGCAGTGGTTATCATTGAACTCAAACTCCTTGCATGGTGAAATTCCAGCCGAAATTGGAAACTGTTCAAAGCTTCGGCTGCTGGAACTGTATGACAACCAACTCTTTTCTAAACTTCCTGTAGAAATAGGTCAGTTGGAGAATCTTGAAACATTTCGAGCAGGAGGAAACCAGGGTATTCATGGCGAACTACCAATGCAGATATCAAACTGCAAATCTCTGGTTTTTCTGGGTCTTGCAGACACTGGGATTTCAGGGGAGATTCCACCAAGTATAGGAAAACTTCAGAATCTTCAGACGCTATCAATCTACACAGCCAATCTCACAGGTCATATCCCACCAGAGATTCATAACTGTTCATCCTTGGAGAATTTGTTTCTATATGAAAACCAGCTTTCTGGAATTATTCCTTATGAATTGGGTTTCATGGGTAGCCTCAAGAGGGTATTGCTATGGCAGAACAATTTAACTGGTGGCATTCCAGAGAGTCTGGGAAACTGTACAAGTCTGATGGTTATTGATTTTTCTTTGAATACTCTGGAGGGAGAGCTCCCTTTGAGTCTGAGAAATCTAGTGGCACTGGAGGAGTTTCTTGTTTCTGACAACAACATTTCTGGAGAAATTCCATCTTATATTGGCAATTTTTCCAGACTGAGGCAACTTGAGTTGGATAATAACAAATTCTCTGGTGAGATTCCATCTGTCGTTGGGCAACTGAGGGAACTCACCCTCTTCTTTGCTTGGCAGAATGAGCTCCATGGAAGCATACCGACAGAGTTATCCAACTGTGAGAAACTTCAAACAATTGATCTTTCACACAACTTCCTCACTGGGTCAATTCCAAATTCTCTCTTTCATCTAGAGAATTTAACACAATTGTTGTTGATATCAAATAGACTTTCAGGTCAAATTCCAAGAGATATTGGCAGTTGCAGCAGCTTGACCAGGTTACGCTTGGGATTGAACAAATTTATGGGTCAAATTCCATCAGAAATTGGTCTGCTAAGCAGTCTGAGCTTTCTTGAGTTGTCAGATAATCTACTCAGTGGAGAAATTCCCCAAGAGATTGGTAACTGCAACCAGCTAGAAATGCTAGACTTGCACAAAAATCAGATGCAAGGAGCGATTCCTTCCTCATTAGAATTCCTACTCAGGCTCAATATTTTAGATCTTTCTGGAAACAGAATAAGTGGCATAATTCCAGAAAATTTGGGAAAGCTTACATCTTTAAACAAGTTAATAATCAGTGGAAACCTTATCACAGGCTTGATTCCCAAGTCACTGGGCCGTTGTGGAAATTTACAGTTGCTGGATATTAGCAACAACAGAATCACTGGTTCCATTCCAGAGGAGATTGGTCAGTTGCAAGGATTGGATATCCTCTTGAACTTGAGTTGGAATTCTCTAAGTGGCCCTATTCCAGATAGCCTCTCAAATCTCTCAAAACTATCCATCTTGGACCTCTCCCACAACAAGCTAAGCGGCACCCTCAGAGTACTAGGTAGTCTTGACAATCTAGTATCTCTAAATGTCTCCTACAATAGCTTTTCTGGTTCGCTTCCCGATACAAAGTTCTTCCGTGATCTCCCTGCTGCTGCATTTGCTGGTAATCCAGAGCTCTGCATGGATAAGTGCCCCGTAAGTGAAAACCACCAAGGCATTAAGTCAATAAGAAATATCATTATCTACACTTTTCTTGGTGTTATTTTAACTTCTATGTTTGTGACTTTTGGAGTAATTTTAGTCCTCAGAATTCAAGGGGTCACAATGGGGAAGAATTTTGATGAAGAAAGTGAAATGGAATGGGCTTTCACTCCATTTCAAAAACTCAACTTCTCCATCAATGACATTGTCACCAAGTTATCAGTTTCAAACATCGTGGGAAAGGGTTGCTCTGGAGTTGTTTATCGTGTTGAGACTCCAATGCAACAGGTTATTGCAGTAAAGAAGTTATGGCCAATAAAGAATGATGAGCCTCCAGAGATAGATCTCTTCTCTGCAGAAGTTCAGACTCTGGGATCAATAAGACATAAGAATATAGTGAGGCTTTTAGGTTGCTGTAATAATGGAAAAACTAGATTACTCTTGTTTGATTACATCTGTAATGGGAGTTTGCATGGATTGCTCCATGAAAACAAATTATTCTTGGATTGGGATGCAAGGTATAAGATCATCTTGGGAGCAGCTCAGGGTTTGGAATATCTTCATCATGATTGCATCCCTCCGATCGTCCATCGTGACATTAAGGCTAACAACATCTTGGTAGGACCGCAATTTGAAGCGTTTCTTGCAGATTTTGGCCTTGCAAAACTTGTAAATCCTTCACAGTCTTCAACAGACACTGCTATGGTTGCAGGTTCTTATGGTTATATAGCTCCAGGTGAGTATAAATGCTTTCATTTTCAGTTAATCAGTTATGAAAGAAAGTCAGAATTTATTTTGGGTAATTTTCCCAGTCTTATTCTGACTTGGGAATGAAGAAAGGATTGTTTTTGTGTGAAACTGCAGAATACGGATACAGTTTAAGGATAACAGAGAAGAGTGATGTGTACAGCTACGGTGTGGTGCTCCTTGAGGTCTTAACAGGGATGGAGCCAACTGATCACAGGATTCCAGAGGGTTCACACATTGTGAGTTGGGTTAGCAGAGGAATCCGAGAGAAGAAGAGAGAATTTACATCAATTCTTGACCAGGAATTGCTGTTGCAATGTGGAACACGTACACCAGAGATGCTTCAAGTGCTAGGAGTGGCTCTCCTCTGTGTTAATCCATCCCCAGAAGAGAGACCTACAATGAAAGATGTCACAGCAATGCTGAAGGAGATCAGGCATGAGAATGACGATTTCGACAAACCAAGTTTTCTCCATAAAGGAGTCACCAATCCAAAAGCAGCAGTTCACTGTTCAAGTTTCTCCAGATCATCTGAACCTCTAATAGAATCATCATCATCTTCTTCTTCCTCATAGTCCACTAAATTATTTATTATTTTTTCAAGTTACAAATTAATTGTATAGACTAGTATCGTTTCTAATGCCAATTCCACACTACATTTCTACTGCAACTCCGAATTTGCACCATAATCAAGAAAGAACATGCATTAAGGTCATGGTCTCACAATGTAGGAACCTGGTTTTGACACCTAAATAGCAGTTAGCAGATGAATAGAACAAAATGAATGGTGGCATTGTTTGTTGCTTAGATTGAATGAGTCTTGGCAATTATTAAACAAGGGGCATAAGGAAACGGCATAGCTTTCAAGTTGCAAGCGAGTGCGAGAGCTGGGCCAGAGAAAAGCCACAAGAACTGACAGTGTGTTTTCGGAATAAGGCTTGTCAAGCGCAAGGACCACCAAGGACACAGTCCTTATCAAGTTTCCCCAACAATTATTTTTGGACAGATAGAGATAGCTCGCCTCCCATGTTCTTGAAAAGATATCTAGCTTTCGGCCATGTGACGAGAGACCATCCTAGGCCCCAGATAGTTTAAGAGATCTTATCCCCACTGCTTCATAAATCAAGCAACCATCAGTTATTATTGCATAGAATTTTCTCATACAAGAAACATGAACCTCAAGGGTTAAATAAGTGCTTCTTTTAGCCAAATAATAGCTGGTTAGTTTCATCCAGAATTAAAAGCCCCCTTTCTTGTAAATCACTTATCAAAATGGCTTACTTAAGCAACAGCAGAATTAGAAGAAGATGAGCAAAATGGAAAGATGAGTGCCAGAAAGAATGTAGGCAGCGTTGTCAAGACATTGTATAATTGGTCTGATTTTAATTGGGTCAGGCTTATATCATTTTTATTATTTTACATCAATTTTTTAAAATAAAAATACCCAATGGAGAAAAAATAACTGAAAAGGAGGGCTTGCCTTGGTGACATTGATAACTTGAGTTAATTAAGCCAGAAACTAGTCGAGTATTTTCAGGGCCGCTTGTTTGATCACACTAAAATTTAGGCTTTACATGAATTTTTATGGTTTTCTACCCTTCAGTCTTAAATAATAATTATACAAACTATAGGTAGAGAAACGAGATTCCAATTAAAGCATCAGACAAACATTGCGTGATGAGCAGAACTGAAAAGGAGAGCTTGCCATGGTGAAAATGACAATTTGAGCTAATTAGGCCAGAAACTAGCCGAGTACTTTCGGGGTCACTTGCTTGATCACACTAAAATGTAGGCTACGTTTAAAAAACGAAATAGAATCCTATAACTGCCTCAATAATTTCTTATGAACAGGATTGGATTTCCAGAAGATAGCAAAACAACATTCCCCATCATTTGCAACATGAGAAGCAAAAGAACGGGAAAACTAGAACCTGAAGGAATAAAATCTCAATATATGTGTATTTACATATTGATAGCATACAGCTTCAACTGATGTAACGCGTCTAATAAACAGAGTAAGAGGCACATCACACCACTTCCTCGCAAATGTCACTTTTAGAAAGTCAAGGTCATGAAATAGGAACGCTGGCAGGAAATGAAAGAACAAAAGAGAGTGAGGTTTCAAAATCAGAATGGTAATTGGTATGAAATTTTCAAACTCACTCGTTATGGTCTTGTGGAAGATAATTGCAGTTTGCAGATTACAACTTCTTCTCTGGGTGCCACTTTATGCTGCATCCAACACTTTTTACAAATAGAAAATTTCAGGTATGTTATCATGATGAAAACCAAAACTTAAAATATGCCTCAATAATTGAGGGATTCTAACCTTTTGAAGTGTGTGTTTTAGCTTTTTTACCAAAATAATGCAGTTTCCATATAGTTCTCCAATGCAGTTTTGAACATGTTAACAAATCTCTTTGAAAATTGTCATCAGTGTGATGATTTTCCTAACAAATCATATCTAGGCAGAAAGGTTGCTTCAGGATATATTCTGTGTCTTGAATAAATCTATCTCTTCTATTCAAGGATTTCCTTTCTGGTTTTCATTTTCACCGACAAGTCCAGAAATCGTCAAACAAAATAATCATTTCTCCTTCCTTTCAGACACATCATTCTAAGAGATGATATTTCAGGCTTGAATTTTTTGGCCCAAAGGCACAAACTTGTCCTAAATTACATTATTCAAGTTTGGAAAATGCATCGATTTTATAAAATATACACATGCAACACACACAAACATGAGATTCAGAAGATAAAGATTGAAAGGAGATAAGATGTGTACAAGATACCTGGATTTTTGGTCTGATGGTACTGGCTGGCCACTGAGAACACGATCTATTGCCAAGCTCAAGTCCCTTTGCAAAGAAAATGAACAGGTTACTACTATAAAGACATTAAAAAAACTTCACCTTGCGCTTCAAATAAATGTCAACTCAAGCTTAATGATAGAACAAACCAACCTCCCAGTGACAGGCACACTATTACTTGGCCGTGAATCATCAAACTGACCATGGTAAACCAGCTCAAATGGCCTTCGACCAGCCTGTCATCATTTCATCAATTGCTATCAGTGATATGACATCCATTGGCATTCCAGGTTGATTTTAACCAAAAAGTTAAACCACGCCCGCTAATTTTCAATACAATGAGCAGTGCTGGTTTTGATTACCTTTTTGAAAAGGTAAAATTCTGGTGTACATATTGCTCCAAAATCTCGTGCAACATCCTGAGACTGTAATTAAACATATTCCTCCACTATATATCAGGTTTTTATCAACTCGCAGAAGGAGATAATCATAAGGGTAATTGTAGGCACATACAATCAGATAGACATTTGCACATTTATTAAAGAAAATAAATAAAAAAGAGAGTTGATATTTACTGTAGCTTACCTCATCATACAGATATGGGAAAGGATAGTTTAACAGCTTAGCTTCTTCTGCCATAAATTCCGGTCCATCCTGTGAGGAACAATTCTATGTTGGACAAATCACACTATAGCTTCAAAGCAGCTTTATTCCCAGATATGAGATCATTAGAACCTGGGGGTGTGTGGCTACAGAGTTTGAAGATATAGCAACGACTGCAAGTCCTTTCTGTAGAATGATAAAAGAACATTCATATAATGGTTTACTTTTGCCAGTCTGCTCTGTTACCGAGTAAAGAAACAAATTAAAGATGATCTGGCCACCTTCATGTAGAAATTTGTAAGCTTCACAATATCCTTTTTCAGGTGTTTAACAAATGGGCAGTGGTTGCATATAAACATAACCTGCATGAAAAAAAATTATGACAATAAAAAAAAGGAGAAAGGAAAACCTGGTATCCATTGAGATCAGGATAGGGATCAACTTCTCATTGAATTAGTAACTTAAGAAATGCCACTATTACCAAAAAGCTCTTGCTTTATGTATCATAAGGTG
This sequence comes from Bauhinia variegata, assembly GCA_022379115.2. Lineage (NCBI taxonomy): Eukaryota > Viridiplantae > Streptophyta > Magnoliopsida > Fabales > Fabaceae > Bauhinia > Bauhinia variegata. The sequence continues at coordinate 18,290,845 of CM039431.1, read as the reverse complement.
CAAAAGTTCACGAAACTTAGTCATGCAGGAGCCCATGGAGTAATTTTCTAGAAATAATAGATGAGATTTGAGTTTATTTAAGGCAGTAATGTGAAACACCAAGCATGCAATCCTTTTAGAGATGGCTTTATCACAAGTGTCATTGCAAGAAGCATATAATATTAAAATTCTTGAGCATGCTGATTGCTAGAAGAGACTTCTCTCGTAGATTCACACGAAGAAGAATGCAGCTAACATGATGACTAAGTCAATTCCTAAAAGTTACTCACTTTTCCCAAACATGACTCATGTCATCTTGTACAAAACAGTCAGAGATATAATCTATCTAAGACAGTTCTTGAGAACAAAAAGCAGATAAGACTGCCAGTCGCCAGACGGCCTCTTATCAACAGCCTCGGTTCCGCTTTTCAGAGTTTTCAGTTTTCACGTGCTAGGCTAGCTGAACCAGTGGTGATGAAGCATCTCGGGCCGATTAGAACTTAACCATCAAATCAACAACCGCAAAAAGAATAAAAACTACTTTTATTCTAAACCAGTTGTTTGCCCATTCAAGCCAATTAATGACACTTTTTACGCACTAGTTGTAAAGGAATCACAGTTTAGGGCTACACAAAACAAGTTATTAATTAAAGCCACATTTTGATTTTAGAAATTCGTGACAGCGGCATCTAAATCAAGAAAGAAGCTAAATTATAATGACAATTTATTCTCCCCAACGCATTGCAATGAAGTGTAATTCAGAAGCTCGGAGAAATTTATAAATGATGGATTTCATGGAAATCCAGTATTAAGCTCCCAGTACAATCACCTAGCTTAACAACTAAAGTAAACTAGCATGAAAGTGATCCAGAGCCAAGGAGAAAGATTAACAAAATAATAAAAAAATAAACAAACAACAAATAAGTAGCACAACTGTTAGCACGATCGGTTAATCAGTTAAAGGTGTAAAATGAACTAGATACAATGCAGAAATATTCAACAATAGCAGCAGCAAATGGCACCTTACCAGCAGAGCTGGATATGCTTCAAAATCTTCCAATTTCCAAACTTTTCCAGTAAGAGGCTCTGGAAGCTAATTCAACGCATTCAAAAACAATGTCGATGTTAAAAAGGTGATTAGCTTTTCAAAAGACCGGCAAATTTTCAAAAAGCAAACAACCCAAAAAATAAAAGCTGCAAAAGGAACAAGTAAAGAAAATTTAAAAGAAAAAACCTGAAAATCAGGTGCTCTGAAGCCCAGGGAGACCCCTTTAGACTCCATCCTAGCAGCTCGAACCACAAGCCTTCTTTGGGGTAGAGTTTTCCTGAGTTGCAAAGAATGAAAACCCAGTTTGGAAAAAGAACGAGCTTGTAAAAATTCAGTTTTGGTTGCAGCTAATTGGCGTGGTAAATACACTAAACGCGAGCCTACAGAGGACACGCTTAGAGCCGCAGCCATTCCGGATTATTCTTCCTTTACTTGCACCGCTGAATTCTCCGTCCCGGTGAAGCTTGAAGCTATTCCTGGGTAACAAACACAACCGCATAACGATATTTTTTTTGGTTTTGTTTTGTTTTGTTTCGGGTTGTAGATCAACGAATAAACCACAGGCCCAACATAGAGGGCCCAACAATTTGACACGAATAATAGTCTTAAAATGAATATTGGGCTCCACAGAAGTAAGAGACCCAACTTTGATCTTGGATTTGATTTCTTCAATGTTTAGAGGCATATATAATTAATTAAATATATACAAGACGGACAACAATACATATTTTTTTTTAATTTAACAATAATTGAAGTATAACGTTGACCAAAAAGAATAATTTTTTGTTTGACACAACACATCAAATTTAAAGTATATATTGACCTCTTAATATTATCATCGGTTAATTTGCAGATGGTGGGCTTCCATTTTAATTCATTTGAAATCATACTTCTTTTGTATATATATTTTTATTTCTTATAATTATAGTCTTACAATAAGCACTATATATATATTTATTCAACGTTGATGCCATGAATGACACCAGGCGATAGACAGTTGAGAAGGAAGATAAGATACTTAATTCGTATAAGTCCCTCAACATGATATCATTGATATACATTTTTCTTAATTATTTTCTTTTTTCATTTTCCTGACAGTAATTTTTTTTAAAAAAATATTTTTCATTTAATATTTGAATAATGTCAAACACTAAAAACTCCATATAGTTTTTCAAAATAGGAAATATCGGTCTATTGTAATCCGAATAATACACTATCACTCATTAATTAATGTAAATTAAATAATCTTTTTAAACTGGACTAGTGATGAAATTTGTAAATATAAGTAACGTATTTTAAAAAAAATTATAACATTTTCCAAAACTAAATAGATGTATATTCATATTTTGTTTTAGAAATTTACAAACTTTAAATTGAAGAAGTTGGTCTAGCGAAGCAACAGGAGTCTCATATTTTAGATTTGAACACCTTTCTCTTATCTTAAGATATTTTGTACCAAGAAAAGGAAATTTACAAAGTTCGCTTATATCAACTTTAACGTGACAAAAATTCTTCAGAACATAGATTTATAATTTTTAAATCAGAATAAATAAATTAATTTGTAAGTCATCATATCTCAAGAAAAAATTAATAAATTTCAACAAATGACAATGGCAAATTAATTTAAGAGGCCCTCAAGTTGTTACACTAGTTTCAACAAAATACCTTTGCTTCATAATAGAAAAAGTCAACAAACTAAATTTTTGCCAGTCAACAAAATACCTCCATTGCTAGCGGTGGTTGCGAGGAGGAGTTTTCAGGTTACTGTAGATTGCTCATCAGATGATGATTGGGAATAATTCTGCAGACTTCAATTTCATAATTGCACGCTGATGTCATCCACTGGTGGGACCCATAGGATTAAATAAGCAATAATTTCATTTGATTAAGAATGTCTAGAGATAAACGGCCAGATTGTGGCGTATAGTTCAGGTGCGGGTCCTACATTTATTCAGATAATGTTGGGATTGGACGATAAATGATAACTGCAAGGTCAAATAAAAGGTCACCATCAATTGGCTTCATAGAATTCTGAGCAGAGAAGCTATGCTGCTGGATATGCAGAACAATATGATAGATGATGGGCCCCCGACACTCACTCCATTCCACGGAACGCCCACTTGATCTAAAATTAATATCCTTTCTCACTGTCTATGTCTGAGTCTAGTTTGAAACAATTAATTAATTAGAGTTGAAGAAGCTTATGAAGCCCTATATATATTGGAGAGAGAAGAAGAGGGAAAGCAGAGAGAGATGAAGAGGACAAGAGATATGGAGAAGATTTCTGAGATAAGCTCTGCCATCGAAGAGTTGTCCATGCTGGTTCTAGTTAAACCTGTAGAAAATCATGAAGCTGCCTTCATCCCCACCAAGCCTTTCCTATCTCTCTGTCAACTGCTTCTGCAAGTTCTCGGTCAGTTTAGTCATTGAATTTCTCTCTCTCTCTCTCTCTCTATATATATATATATATTGACATAACACCAAATGCATTGTCATTATATATGATTGACGCTTTTGCAGATAAGATAGGGCCATCTATGACTGTTATGAGACAAGACATCCATCAGAACATTAAGGTGAAAAGAACAATCGAGGCATAGGCATCGCACACTTCTCAATTTAGTTCACTAAAACTAGCTTGGAGTTTCTCTTCTCCTTTTGATTGACGTAAAATGTTAGTGCATAACTGCATATTGCCCTGCAGAGATTGGAAGTGGTACACGAATCAAATCCCTCCATGAATTCGAATTTGGTTGAGATATTGAAAGCAGAGGCAAGTGAAGGCATCGCAAAGAAGGGGCCTAGTTGCAGTAAAGCTCTTGTTTGGCTTACTAGGTGAGCCTTTCACTGGTGTCTATCTTATTGGGAAATAAAATACTCTGAAGTCGTTCGCTGAACCAATGAGAGCTTCACCGTGTCCCAATTTTTCTATTATTGCTCAAGAGATGCTGTTATAAATTCAATGAATCTGCACGTTCCGGTGCATTAAAAAATAACCGATAACCACCGCTTGAGTTGTCAATTTTACAGTTCTTCATGAATATATATAATATGGGTTAGTGGTCAGTCTATTCTGCTTCAACTTCGTTTATATTTGTGAATGGCTTTAATTTAGCTGTCTCTTCTTTTGACATATCAAAGTTGGGTAATTTCCACTCATGGGTTGCTCTGCAGATCCCTGCATTTCACCTTGGCATTGTTACAAACATTGACAAGAGATTTTGAGAAGAACATGGAGCAAGCAGTTGAAGAGTCTTATGGTATCACTTTGAAACCTTGGCACGGATGGATTTCGTCAGCTGCTTCTAAGGTAACAGCAACTTGTTCTTTTGAAGTTCAAAAACTGTGCTATAGTTGCTTTGCTCAAACATCTGCTGAACTAACTAAAAATGGTGCATTGCAGGTAGCTTTGAGACTAGTGCCTGATACTAAAACCTTTGTCGATCTTCTCAAGTCAAAAGACGAAAACAGTGACAGCTTGAAAGAGAAAATGCTGATGTTGGTTTCTTTGTTGGCCCCGTTTCTTGAGGATATCCATTCGATTCTAGTAAGCTGAATTTCATGCTTCCTAGCACAAAATGGCTCAGTACACATGCAATTTTCTGTTCTTCTATTTTATCTGTTAACCAAATAATATATGGTGATTTTGCAGAGACTGTATAACTTGGATAGCCTCAAGTCCACCTGAAGTCAAGATGAAACAATACATCAACAGTTTCTTGTTATATATTTCAGCAAACTTCTTTGCCCACTCTCTTGTGTAAATAGAGCTTGTATAGTAAAATTTTTGTTTCAACACAACTCCTTGGCATCCTGCAGCTAATTAACATGGATTTTCATACGTCAAATTTTCATTAACATGATGTTCCATTTGCTGATATGTCTCATATTCTATATATAATATAATATATACTTGTCCGAAATTATTGCAAGGAGGGAGTAATAGAAACCACCTAATGCTTCATTCGTAAGAAGTGCCTTCGATCTAAATTTGTCTTCGGCCGATGGGAAATTCTTAAGCAGATACTGTTTGTCAAAACGAATAATGAAGACAAATTCATTTAGCACACCCAATGTTTTTAATCACAAACCCCTATGGTACAGGTTAGGGTGTGTGGCTAGTAAACATGGGGCGTGTGAAAAGAATTTGCCAAATACTATCTTATTGGACTGATGGGGGCCGAGCCCAAGAAGTTCTGATAGTGTTTTATTGCCTAATTGCCTCCCGTCCCAGAGGGTTAGAATAGTCCTAAGAACAACAAAATTTCTTAATGTCGCCGGTTTCAGTTGAAAATTGAAATCCATCAACAGAGATGATCGGAAATTTCAGCTCACCTTTATGATTTCCAGCACCGTCTCCTCAAGGTGTTCTCTGCGAAGTGCTACGCAAAGGACTGCTAATTCTGAAAACTGAATCTTCCATTTTCTCGAAATCCTAAGATCCGTGAATTTTGTTATGTTCTTTTTCTAGATTGTACTCTATTAAGATTCTCTGAGCTTCCCAGTTGGCCGCATGCTATCTCTAATCGCCATTGGAGGCGTTCTCTGGTTCATTGTTAAGGTTAAACTATGATCCATTGACACCATTGAATTGCTGTACTCTTTGCCCCGGTGTGTTCAATTCCTTCCCCCTTTTTTTTAAAAAACCATAAACTAAGATGAATAATTATCCGTTCGGATTCGGGGGTCCTAAGCCACTACGTGCATATCCAAGTAATGTTGACTTGGAATACGGAACCAAATTAAGAGCATGAAAGTCCAAAAACTCTCATATTCTTCCCATCAAAATGATCAAATCGTTTGGAAACCGTCTTCGCTACTATTTCAGAGGGCACCCAGTTATAGCTTTCTTCGTTTCCTTGTCCTTTGGGGGTCACAGTTCTCATTGTTCTGTTTCTATACGATAGCCATCCCCGGACCATGAATAATTATGTTAAATATGATCAAGGTTACGAGGAATATCCTTTTCCGAAGCTTCAAAATCTTGTAATGGTTGCTGGTCATTCTATTTACACGAGCAGTAGCTGTGAGAAGGTTGACAAAGAGGATTCTTGGTACTTGGAGTCTTATCAGAAGAATCCTGGTCAAGCTGCTACCTTTTTGGCACATATAAAGGAGGGGATTGAAATTGCTGCTAGAGACGACTTGGCTTTGCTGTTCTTTACTGGTGGAGAGACTCGTAGGAATGCTGGTCCTCGTAGTGAGGCACAGAGTTATTGGGCTGTTGCTGATTCAAAAGGATGGTTTGGTGAGTTCCTTCATTTTATCAAAGTTTTTATGACCGTTTTGGCATCTTATTAAATAACCATTACGTTTTTGATATTAGTTGATTCTCATTGTAATAATATATACTTAAAACGTTAAATTTTTACTTGAATCATTGATTTTATGACGAATTGCACCTGGGCACTTCTTCATTGCCTATGAGAAACCGCATCATGCAATGTCCATCTTGAAAAATCGAAGCTTAGCTGGTATCCGCAAAAAAAAAAAAACTCCAGTTTCTTTCTTACGGTTATTTATGATACTGTGTGCAGTTTAGATTCCAGTTTTTTTGATATTGTAAATTATAAACAGGTTAGAATCTGAATTAGGCTTCAGTTGCAGTCGAACTTTTATGTTTGAATCTTTGGCTAATTCTATTGTTATAGCCAATGATGGCTCTGATATGGTGCAACTGAACGATGAAACTTGGCTCGTACCTGCTCTCCCTTTTAATACTTTTTTTTTTAATTGTTTGAAGAAGCACAACGAGTTTCAATCGCATACAGTTGCGCTTGTGACTGAAGCACCATATGTTGGTGAAAACAATTAAAATTCTAAGCTTGTCGAAATACATATGAATTTAGTCAGTGCTTTTGAATGTAGGAGAGGTTTGTGCTCCATATATAACTGTGCTCATTCTATTTTGTATATTGTTAAGCATAGAAGTGTACTTTTGGATGAAAATGTATTTCATTGAACAACAGACTTAATACTGCACTGTCTTCACATGTGGAAGCTCTCCTATCCCTTATCCCTTATATAGAAAGGATGAGATGCAGAATTTTGGACTTGCTTGGACACTGTTAGTTTGGTCCATAACACTAATCATTCCCAAGTTATTCATTTTGCTAAAGTAAATGTTGGATTCATTGTGTCAACTTTTATATTTTTTAATGTTTGCTAGATTGATTTCCTCTCGATTAGTTGTTCAAACTTCTCCTATAATCAATTTAGATTTACCTGATGAGTTTCACAGCATCAACCATCTCTATTATCTGAACATGTTAGTTGTTGCTATGGATGAAATAAGTGCTTTACCGTTGTTCATACACATGCTTCCTATTAAACTGTTTCAATAAAAACCCATTCACTAATCCTGTTGCTTGTGTAGGTAACGAAGAAAGTGTAAAATCAAGGGCACTGACTGAGGAGCATGCACGGGACAGCTTTGAAAATCTTCTATTTAGTATCTGCCGATTTCGAGAGCTTACAGGCTCATATCCAAAAATATATAACTGTATGTATCCCTAATTTATGTGAGACATTCTTTTCCTTTCTTTTTTAAGATGCATCAATCTGTAATTTTGTGTGTGGAATGAAAGTGAATCGAAAAGAAATAATCAAAATCATGGTCAAACTTTGATTTCATTGCATGGCAAGCACAAATAACCCCCAGGTTTTCGTAATGGTTGCTGAGAAATATACCATGTTAATTATATACTGCATCTGGGTTGTCTAGATATCAACATGTCCATGTCTTTTCTTAACAAGGGTTCTGAGGTTGATTCTGGTTTTGCTGAATTTGGGATCAGGTTGTAAGTTATGATTTCAAAGAGGAGAGGTTTGTACGTCTACATCGATCTGCAATTCGGTTACCAGAGTCAAGGTTCTTTCATGATGGCACTGCTGCTGCAGCAAATGCAAACGCAGCAACTCAAAAAGGCGAAGCATTGGCGCGCAGTCAGTTCCAACAAGATCCATGTGGCTGTCGAGGTTCACTTTACCACCAGAAACGAAAGCATGACCCTTTTCCTAGTCCACTACCTTGGGCATAGAATAGAAACAGGTACTTGGTACCGTACAGTACTAACAAAACAAAAGTAATAGATATGATGACTTGACATTTCATAGATTTCTTCATATAGATTAAGATTGAGTTTTATTTAGCACAACAGAGCAAAATTGCATCAAAACTTGACTTTTCATAGATTTCTTGTGTCGTATAAGTTATGACTACGCTGTTTCTTCATTAGGGTTGTAATGCCCAATTTCTCTGGCAAGGAATACCGTAGCAACTGTTTATAGCCTCCACTGAGTTTTTTTTTTTTTTTTTCTCTTCCAAAATTTTGAGTTCCAATAATGAAAATTAAGTTAACACATACAGAACCTTGAGACCATACCTTGCATGAAAAAACATCAGAAATAACACAAACTAAACATCGTAAGTGATGATCCCAAATTTCACAGATGGCCTCAAACAATGGATTTTGCTGTTTGGAAAGGAGAATTGGGCATAAATAGATAGCCGCTAAATCGTATTTAAATAATTGATGTTTACGATGAGTTTATATGGAAGAAGAGGGAACCATCAGAAACCAAAATTTCATCCCCATAAGCTACAAGAGCTACTATACGGTCCGCATCATGGTTAGGGTTACAAAACCCCCATCACTTGGTTCCATTTTCCAACTCGATTGAGTCTTCTCTTCTAGTGTTAGATACTTAATTCGCTAAACAGAAACAATCAAAATCAAAATAAATAAATAAATAAATAATAGAAGATGATTTTAGAACTAGGGCTCAGTCGTAATGGGTATGAGAAATTTATCAGCACAGATCATCAGAGTGGTGCATGACTTTCTCAAGAGCTCATCACAGCCCGAAAAACTTATAGATTATCCTATATGACCCGAAACAAGGGAGAGAACGAGATAGAACTAAATTATCTGACTTTGAATCCGTTTCCCAGATAACTAGAGAGTTGTGATGGGCAAATCGGAGGAGGAGAGGAGGAAGGAGAACAAGTGAACACGAGGAAAGAGTTTGCAGGACGATTATATATATGGGAGTATTATCGTCGGTTAAATTGGTGCGCCGAAAACATAGAAACCCTAATTCCCTTATGATGAGAGCCCAAATTCGGTTTTACATTTCACGAATTAGCCCAGGAGTCTATTGGGCTATGGCCCATGTAAGCTTTCGCCAATTCGTTATTTAGGTTCAAACTCAAATATCAGGTCGCCGTACCAATCGGGCAGTTAGTAGTTTACTCATTCTTGTTTGGAAGTTCGAACCAGTAGCCAAATTTTGATTTCTCTTTCCACCATAATTATATTAATTTTAAAACCAAAAGTTCAAAATACATTTTTCAATCCTCAAATCTTATTGAATCTGGTAAATTTTGGTTGAATATAAGTTCATTCGGGTTTATAATTTCATTATTAGAAATGGTAGAATTTTCTTAGGCTTATCTTCAAAAAGTAAATGAGCCACTAAATATAATCCATTGATGAAAATTTCGGGTGATTTAAAAAAAAAAAAGTAAAATAAATAATTCAAGCCTGTAACTTAAAACCCTCAAAAACTTAGTATGGTTCAGAGAAAAGCTAGGAAATTACAAGACTCTACCTTCGTATGCAAATCAAGTGAGAAGTCAGGAAATGAGAACAGAATGGTACTTATCAGCTACCAAAATCCCTTTCCTCATCCACATACCTTCTTCCGGTTATTCCCGCGCTGCCACATTTTATTCATAGTTCATTGAAATTGAGCACAATTTACAAACAGCGTAGGATATTCACCATCATTCTCAGACTAATCCCTATGTAAAATCACACTAGATCCTTGTGTCACTACCGATTCGTTAGTTAACGTAAGATGTTTATATTTGAATCAAATCCAGGCGACGTACCCTAAAAAACACGTCGATACCTACTTCAATTCTTTTTTTCTTTTTTTTTAATCTTGTGTGCATAACTATATATACGTTGCACTGTAAACACTATCCTCTAATCCTATAGGCTAACTGTTTGGATTGCAGAAGAGGTCTCTTTCCGCTGAGCAAACCACTATCGCTGGAACTCCCTTCCGCCATATTATCATGAACATCAGCAAATTCTGTCCTCCATGAACGCAATGGTATAACATAACTATCATCCCTGGTTCTTCTTCTTCGCTCCTTATGGCGCTTCACATTTTCTGATATCTGATGGATGGTTTTATTTATCTTTGCAAGACCTCTTTCAACCGGTTCTACCACGTGTGAAACTGTATACTTCATGTCGTCAGCAATCTGAAACATAAAGATGGCAGAAAAAGACAATCATTTTAACAACGTGATAGATAGCTGACAGAAGTGAAAGGTTTAAGTGTGTTAATATCTCACAATTTCACCACTTCCAACGACCAAATCACGAACACTATGGTGAATTTTCATACGCTTCCTTCTCTCATCATGTCGACCCGGTCGCATTCTAGTAAAGCGTTCTGAGTCTCGAACTTCTTCAGGGTCAGGAGGTGTCCCTAGCGATGCATAGTCAGTCAAGACAGCAACATTCCGAACACACCTCTCTCCCCTTTTGTAAGGCACTGCAGGGAAGACATAAAGGTGCACGACAGCAGCGATGCCCATCTGTGAACAAATTTTAAAATCAGAAGCCGATAAAAACACCCTCCCAAATCAAAATTAATAGAAAACTACTTTGAAGTAAATGACAATCAAAAACTTAAGCTTAAACAGAAGCCTCGAAAAATAAGCTAAAAACAGTGACTTGAAGATGCTGCTTTACTTGGATCGGCTGACACCCATAGCCTTGAGGTCCCTCTCAGTTCAAAAGCAAAAAACATAACTTTTTGGTCTCTAAAATAGTTTCCAGAAGATAGAGCAGAACCTAATATTTCACATTCCAGAATCCAGATCCCACTGAGATCATACCATATATGACTTTCGCCTTAGCCTTTCAAGAAAATCAACTGTTCCATCCATCCATGCATGTCCCAGATCCTAGGACAATGTGAATCAGCACATAGAGTGCATCTATCGGAACAGTGCAAGCTCCAATCTAGTTATCATACTACAATTCAGGCTTATGTGGAAGTGTTCTGCGAAATTCCCATAGCAGTAATTTGAAAAAAGTAATAAATTATGGGAAAATGAAGGAAAGAAGCTCGGTAATTAAAAAGAAAGAATTATTCAATTCATATATATACCTTAGAAAGTTATCTACAGTTTATGGTTCATTAAACTTGCATAAGCATTAGGAAGACTTGGGGGCCACTGATCTTATGCATTAACGATATTTTATACAGACAAGCAAGTTTCAACCTGTCTAGATTCACTGGAAACTGCGAGTTTAAAAATACCATTAATCCTACATATCCAGGTTTGTGATATGTTCCTGTGGCATTTAAGGCTCTCATGCAATGATTAAACGATAATGATTAAAATTTAAACATGTACAAAACATATATTCTCAATTAGATGATGAATATATTAGTACTCCTCAAAGTCATATTATGGAGGGCAGAGATGTCACCTCTATACATATGATATAGTCTTGGATACGTGTTTTCAGCTCCTGTGCTAATGACCCTTTAAATGCTCCTATTGAAAAAAGAAATGCAACAGCCACACCTTGCCACCATGTAAGGAAGACAATTGACTTAAAAGTTAGAAACTTTGCCAGTGGTTTGATTGGCTCCAGCTTATCTTTAGTAACAGAATAGAACTGTACAAGGCAATATAAGGCCCATGTCTGACTAAAATTGAGAACAACTGCCAAGTAGGGATACCTGCAATCAAATAAAATAATTAGGAAGACATGAAATTCAACTGGTATCCCCAATAAAATAATTAGTAATTGACACAGTAATTCAATTGGTATTACTAAGAAAACATGAAATTTCCCCCACCATTGACGGCAATTTTCATATATGAAAATTGAGAATTATGTTTATTCCCGGCATGATATAAAAGCAAATAGCAAGAGGACAAACCAATATATATCTCACCCATATTTCCATTCAAACTGTCCCTCTCCATAAACCCCAAAAGACTGGAGGATCATTGCCAGCAATGCACAGATCATCTTCAGTATCATCTGGAATGTAGATTTTAGTAAGCTACGAGAAATATGGGCAATGTTCTTTACTTTGGGGTGCTTTGGGAAAAGTGGGGGGTAAGTGGCAAATTTTCAGTTTAGTAAATATCAGACATACATACTGTACGATGCCAATTTTCACAGCATAGTAGAAATCAGGACCAAGATTCCAATCCTTCAAGAGGCAATTTAGGGGAAATGGATGCTCTACAACTCCATAAGCATATGCATCCTTCAGAAGAGGAGTGCTAGACTCCATTAAGCTCATACTTTCCATAAATTCAATGGTTTTGTCCTCACCTCCTGTAAGCATAAAAACTTTGTATCAAACAGCGTGATAATCAGAAAATAATTCAACTAATAAAAGGAAATTGCAGCAAATGTATCACATCCTTCTCTACTTATGATTTAAACAATTAGCCCCATCAATTATATAAAGACTGAAGGTCTAATATTTTGACTAAGACTTGAAAGGGGGAGTAGGAAGATAAATCTCCTAAAAATTTCACCAGCAGCGACGACTAAAGAAAAGAATGCAGGTATACATTATATAATCCCTTTTGACATACCCAAGCAAGCTATCAAGTATCTCTCAAAGCAATATAATGCAAAAGCCTCATAGCAGTCCCGGATAACTTCACAGTTGAATGCTGCACTGGAATCCAATAGTGACAAAAACTGCATCACAAAAAATCTGAACTTGACAATGTTCTATTGCTCTCAAGAAATAGAAAAATAATACTGAAAAAAAAAAAAAAAAAAGAAATCACAAGGATGGGTCTCTTCTATGTACAGCAACCAGACACAATGTTTGTCACAACTCACTACAAATAATCATTGCTGGAAACTAAATCTCTTTGGAAATTCATATTGTCAGATAATCTGGCGGCATTTTTTGGAGAGAGAGTATATAATGAAGCCGTGTGAAAGATCCTGTTGTTAAAAAGAGAAGAATGGGATGATTAAAATACTTTGAGACATGTTTGGTGTCTTACCGATTCTAACGCATAAACAGGAACCATCAAAATAAGACCAATCAAAAATTTCTGCTCCTGAATTGAACAATAAACACCGTTAGAAATAAACAGCAATATCAACCAAAAGGATAAGAAAATGCAGAGACGGGACATAGCCAAGTCAACGAAAATAAACACAGTTGGACGAAGAAGCAACCCAAAAGCAAAAGAATGTAAGAATGAACCTCTGGCTGATTGTAGGCGGCTAAATGCTCGAATATTAGATACATGGAGAGAACAAGAGCAACAAGCACAAATATGCTTGAACTTTTGATTGTCCAACTGAAGGTTCCTGTAATCTCAGCACCAAGGTTTTGGGACCACATAGTCGCTGATCTGCTAGTGGACTCAACGACTGTAAAAAGAAACATGGAAGAACACAAAACACCAGTCAAACCCATCAACTAGAACCTTCTTATTGAAGTTAACAAATGGCCGCCCTTGATCAACTTTATGCTGTACTATTTTATCCGGACTGTCTGGACAAGTCCTAAATGCGTCTATATAATTTGTTTTTCTTTCGTGACTGTATGAAACAAGCCGACCTTGTAAGTTATATTATTCTACAGAGGAAACCACAATCCTAAAATAACAGCAACTCCTAGCATGCACCACCCAGAACCAACATCTTCGGTATAGAAGAGCCATCAAGAAATAGGACAACAATCCTGCATTAACAATCAGATTCATTAATTAGCAAATAGTCAAGAGAGAGAGTCAAAATGTTGTCATTAAAACTATAGGAAACACACTAGCTCAAGATGTGTCTTTGCAACAGAAAAACCAAAATTTGAAGCATCATTTAATTTCTATGTATCAAGATATCAACAACAGACAAAACTCTAAACCAGAATATATAAAGCACCAGAACGTGTCAGGAAACAAATTTCCAGAGTGTCACATTGAAATTAGCCGCCAAAATTCCAAGTTGAAGTGCCATTTCGTATAGCGTAGATAAATTATCAGAGCTTCTAAATGTCATCTCAAACTAGTTCAAACCTTTAAGACCATTTCAATCATTTACTAACAATAGCACCATGCCACCATGAAATCCATGAAGCTTCAATCCAAATATAATGTATAAGATTCAACAAGCCAAGCAGGCGCCTATCAGACATCACCTTCTCTAGTTACTCTGGTAACTTTTTAGCTAGAGGCCAGCTTTTCAAAAGCATGAAAGAATAACATAAAAGATAACCAAACCTCCCCGTCAACAAGCTCTAAGCGGACGCCAAATGGTTTTAACGGCGCGTACAACATGCAAACCGTTGATTTTGAATAGAACCTCACTTGCATAAAGAAATCGAAACAGGCAAAACCATCCAGGACGATGAATCACAGAACACATTCACCATGGCATGTCGTAATTCCATTAAGACGCACTAAAAGGAAAAGGAAAGGAAAAAAACCCTAGCGTATATAAAGAGATATGACACACCTTAAGCCCAAACAAACTCAGTGCAACAACGATGTGAGAAAAATACAACAGCGTTTAGTCAATGAAGGAAAATCGAAAGAGAGCTGGAACCTGTACTAAACTTTTCCCGGGAAAATCGAGATTAGATATTTTCCGGGGAAATCGAAGACAGCAGAGAAGAAGGGGAAATCGTGTATGGGGAAAATCGAACAGAATTTGCTTAGGCGGTTGGGAAAAGTAATCACGAAATTTTATTTTTCTGATTTGGCAAATAAAAAAGGAAAATGCTCACACGACAATGGAGGATATGATAGGAACAAAATTGTATCTCCAACGTGAGCGAGTGTGCGAGGCAAAATGATACGCGGTCTGGGGTAGCCACGTCATATGTGTAAAGACGACCTGCTGTCCACCGGTCTATCTACCAAACGGTCAGTCAGAAGTCACTTCTGAGATCTCAGTTTGTAAACTACCATGATTTTAAAATTTTGGATTTTGGATAATAATAAATATATTTATTTAATTATTTAACTTAATTGAAAGTGGGATTTCGGGTCCTAAACTGAAGCCCAAGCTTTTTTTCTTGGGTGGGCCTGACTAACGGCCCAAACTAGTCAACCCAAAGTGTGATGCATTTCCTTCTAAGACAGTTGCGTGTATGGTCATCATCACTATGATATAGCATACGCACACAGATTCCGTACATATACCATGCTATTTGATTCTTATGTCACATTCTTTAAGACCCATAAAGGCTCGAGGACGTCCTCTTAATCGTGGGTTGGAGTTCCCTGCTCCTCTTCCCCAATACAATAAAAAAATACCTTCAATTTCTACGATAGTTAATGACTCAATGCATGTAATAACTTAAAATATATTATGTCATTTCTTCATTTAACATATTTATTTTTATGATATGGTTCAATTTTAACCATTAGATAACAATTAAATGATACACATTTTATTAACATGTTTTTTGATGGCAAAAAATCTATATTTCATGGTATTTTATGAATGGAACCCGATCATATGTTATGTAGTACATCGTCATCATTGTTGAAGCTTTAATATATATATGTGTGTTACGCGCTATAGCAACTTTAGTAGTGCTATGTAGAATGAGGCTATTTTGAGTCAACTATAAAGGTTTATCCAAGACGTGTGCAGAAAACTACTCATCCCTTTGAAAATGAAAAACCTCGAAGAGAAGAGAATGGGTAGCTTAACGGAGGAGCAGCTGCTTCAAATGGTAAGAGATTTCATTGAATCCGAATCTGAATCAGAACCAAAATCAGAATCATTATCAACTTCAAATGCTCTCTCTCAAGATCATAAACCCAGATGCCTCACTTTGCAGGTCTTTTTTCTAGCTAAAATCTTTATCATATTCTTCTTCTTAGTCATCGTTGAAGTCGTCAACCTCATGTTCATTTTTTTTTTTTTTCAACCTTCTTTCTGAGGATTCTGTTGGTCGAATAAATGTAGGAAATACTACGGGATGTGACGGATATTGAAGGTGATATTCTCCAGAAGACGTTGAAGTATGCAAAAAGTGTAGAGTCTACAGAGAGTACCAGCAATTTGAAGAGGCTGGTGGTGATGAAACTGAAAATGGATGGCTATGAAGCTTCTCTTTGCAAAACATCTTGGGTTTCCTCTGCTGATCGTCTCCAAGGTCTTCTCTCTGTTCGCTTTTCTTAAGAAAAAATTAACATGTCTGCAAACTAATTATTTGTTTCTTTTATGTATATGTATAGTTTTTCCCTATGGAAGTGAATATGAATATATTGATGTGATGACGAGGGAGATGAATGGTGGGAAAGCAACAAGAATCATCGTAGACGTAGATTTTAGGTCTCAATTTGAACTGGCAAAGGCAACGACAGGCTACAAGGAGCTCACTGACATGCTTCCTAGTGTTTTTGTTGGGAGTGAAGCTAAACTGAACAAGATAATCTCTATGCTTTGTTCAGCTGCTAAGGAATCGCTCAAAGAGAAAGGACATCACATTCCTCCGTGGAGAAAAGCCAGCTACATGCAATCCAAATGGCTTTCTGAACACTGCAAGAAAATCTCCATCCCCGCCAACTTAGAGTAATTATATACATCTCCAGTTAAATCAGCTTATCGGGTTTTCAAATTTTGGATCTTTTTGAGAGTGCTGCCTTCTGTTCTGTGGGTCGATTTTGTTGAAGCAGACCTTAGCTAACGAGTTTTGTGATTTTAAATGAAAACTATGGAGTTCTTTGTTTTCTTCATTTTTCTAAAAATAGTAATTAACCCTCTGGATTTCCATTTTAGATGACTAGAACTACAGATCTATGGCTTTTTTCTGCTGATTCTTTTCTAGGAAGCAACTCCTGTTCGTCTTTGTCTGGCTTAAAACAGTAACACTATCGTCAAAAGGAGGAGTACGAGCAAAGACTTAATAAGACTTGGAAAGAGCCAATGAAAGTGAGAGCCTTGGGTTCCAAGTCGGGACATTCAGGAAGGACCGGGAATACGGAAGTTTTAGGGACAGTGTTAAACTTTAATCCGCATTCCAATGCTTTAATATTATTAATCTGTCTATAAAAAAATTATTATTAATGTCATGTGTTAGTGGCAACTAGGCAGCAAAATCTATAATATAAAATATATGAAAAAAAAATAAAATTTGAGTCTGTTGGAAAGCTTCAGTTTTGATGAAAATTTAACATCGTCAACTTGGTTCAATGGTGTGTTATCAAAGGCTATATATATATATATATACTTAAATGTAGTTTTATATAATTTACCTTTTCTACGTTATTTGCAGAAGCATCATTTTCTCTTTTTTAACAAACAAATGAAAATGACTAATATCCCATCTCTCGGAAGACAAAATAGCATGATCATGGATTTTTTCCAATTACATCCTAGTCACGATGGAAGAAATAAAGAGGGCCCCTCCGTATGCATGGTGGATTTTTCAAAAGTCAAAAGTCCGATGTTGAAATTTGTGGTGCAACCTGACCCAAAATAATTGAGTAATATGGTCTTATTTGTTTGGTAGTATTTCAAAATCTTAAAATCTTAACATTTCTTTTTTTTTTTTTTTCTTTTTGGAAAAAAGGCATAAAAAAAAAACCGAAGTAATAGGTGTGTAAGTTTAATATTATTTCACAGGCGTACTCCAAATGTGAGTGTTGAACAACAAGTTTGAGTACCTCAACCTTGAAGCTATTTAAATAACTTGTTTAAATTTTTCTTAAATAAAATTTATTTATTTGATAAAACTGTAAAATTATGAACAGCTTTTGAAAACCATCGCTTGAAAGATAATATTTGTTTGTGTCTAATCCAAGTCCAATCTTTGATTTGAGTTGTCTTTGACTGTCTCCACCTGCTATTGTTATTATTGCCCAAAAAGGTTATGAATCCTGAACCCATATTTGGTATTAATTCTCCAAAAAATCTAGTGGAGATCCATTCTTGGGTTGGAGTATCAGAATTCATAAAGGCCATCGTCATTTGCTGACAACTTCAGGCCTATAATTAACTGGGACGTAAGATTATAATTCAGAAGTTCAAAAATTCATCACTTCATAGGACGGGATAATGATTCATGGCAAGGTGAGCCGGGCTGAACCAAAATGGCCAGCTGTTGCTCAGTATTGTTTTGATATTGTAGCAGAAAATCTCAGGAGAATTTAATTTCTGAACATAGTAGCAGAATTTTGGTCACCGCCAGTTGTGACCTTTTATTACGTCCTCCGAGTGAACAAATGGTGGCTATCCATTCTTTATTTAGCTCCCTCGCATTCGACACCTGAAATTATTGATCCCAGCAGAGGGATCCAAGATTCAATGTCCCCAACAACCCCATCTCTATTATGGTAAATAAACAAAAGGGCTTCTGAAAATCATCAGAAGCTCAAAGGAACATCACTGGCTGAATGAAGAATGGCGTTGGATGAGAAATTTGATAGACCAGACATTCTCAAACACACAATATCATCATGACATGCATTGCATAAAATATAAATCATAAGAGTTATTTAGGATCTAATTCAAAAATATGAAGCCGTAAATCTACAGGGGGAATACATTGGTTAGTGTACAAAAGAATTGGAACATTCATCACTCGGTTAGTGTCGATGAAGCCGATTGGCTTGATTAGCCGAAACAAAGACGACGAATGACACAAATCAAAAGGTTTCTTCTTTCTTTGTACCCTATATGTCTATTTTCCTCCAATCTATAGAGGGAGTGTTCTTGAAGGTCTCATTTTTCTTTATCTCAGATCCAGTTGACCTCCAAGGCTACGAGTAATCAGGTTCATGGTTTTCACTGTCTTCTGCAGCAACAGTCTGAATCTGATAGGCTCCTATACAAACTTCGTAAATACATATATATGGCAAGTACCAAACAGAAGCTCCCAGTGTTAAGCTACAGACTCATCTATATGTGGCCTTCAAGTCAAGATAAGAAATGTGGTAGGTTGAACTTCAAACAATACTGGTGCTAGACCGAGCTACCCTTTGAGCTTCTTCCAAATCCTTAAGAAACCTGTAAATCCATAAAAGACTTCTTACGCAACGGAATCTGGAATCATAACTAGTAAGCCAAGTTTGGTATGTCATATTCTTCGGTAGTTAACTAAAATATCCCAACTAATGCCAGCAGCCACCAATAGGATTCAAGTGATTAAATAGTCTTATATAAGGATTCAGATTTATAAGTCGTAGCTATACTCAAATGCCAATCTAGTGAAGCATGACTGAACAAGAAATCAACAGAAAATCTCATCTTGTCAGCAAATCCCACTCTTATCATTATACAAGTCCAAACTGTGACCACTTCCAAGTTTTGCAGTCACAACAACAAAACTATAAATTCGGCAACTAATATCAATGTTAACGTGCCAAACAACACAATTGGCATACAAAAAGCATATGGTGAATATCTCGACTAATTGGAACCAAAAGATACCTCTTAGTATTACTATTATTATTAAAAGAATAAGACTTGAATATACCTCTTAGAATTAAGAACTGCAGATCCACCAAGTATAAATCGAATTCCAGTATTGTTGGCATTTTGTAGAGCAACAGAACGTGACTCCTCATATGTCGTCCCACCAACAATGAAGATAATCACTTCCTGTTGCCTGCTTTTCATGGATGGATTATTACCAACGTAACTGAGATGATTCCACAATATTACGATAATCTTTTAAAACATAAATGCATACATACGAACAAATAGATTCATGCATCGGACAAATACTTATGATGCAAAATATCCCTCTAAATAAAAGCTATAGGATAAAAGACCCATTCAAATATTAATAGTTGCAAAAAATAAATAAATAAATAAAAGCTACAGACTAATTGTTTATATTTATTTATTAAATAATTTTTGTAACTATTTATTTATTTATTAAATTATTAGCAAACTAGAAAAAAATTTAACTAATTTTAATTTCAATCAATTGGTTAAAACAGTTTTTCATAATCATATCAGTACTATATCATTATTTTTGTTGACTCTCAGTCCATCATACATGTGGACCATTCCTATTACTGTTTTTGTAGAATTACATGATAATAAACTAAAAACAAAGATGTTCACAAAATATAGTCAAGAAGCATCTCAGTATTAATTTGTCATATAAATCATGCCACATGGCCTCCTTAATAACAGAACTATATCATAAAATGTATATAGCGACAGACCTTCCTTGTTGAAAGTGGTTCCCGACAAATGGGTAGTCCACATCTTTCAACCGACCCTTGACAATGCTTTCCATGGTTTGGAACAGAAGTGGTTGGTGCTGGGTGTAAACATTCTCCACACCCTACAGCAGAATTCATGATTGAACTATTTTAGTATCTAAAATTCGCATTGCCAACCACAAGTTATAATAATCACAATTGTTCCATGCAGACCTTCAATCCACGGGCCATGTTACGGGCAATATTCAATAGGTCTCGGTTTCCATAAAGATCACCAGTTCTCTTATCAACACCTGCTTGCTTCAAAAGAAACTGGACAAGCTGTTGTACCAAAAGACACGTAAATATCAGTGACTTTCTCATATAGCTGCATCAAGAAAGGAAAAAGAAAGGCACGACAAAGCGAGCAATCAAAAGAAATCTCACTGTCGTTGTTCACATGTCTAAGATTTAAAAGGTGGATGATAATATACCCCAAAGTATTAAGGACTCGTATGCACAATTTAGAGAGCAGAACAGAAGAACCAGGAAAGAAAAAGAATAAACCAAGACATTCAAGTATTCAGAGAGGCAACAGAATGATTATTTTACCCCAGGCTTATACTTAGCAGACCGGGAAGCCAATTTGTTGAAAAGCTGCATCAATTGAACAGGGCTATCCTTCTCGTATCGCAAGGCATACAACATAACCAAACGTAATCGGTCCACATCAGATATGATTTCATTGTTTAATAGATTTGTGACTGCCTGGAAATGAATACAGAAGTTATTGTAAAAATATTGTTCTCTGAAATATTGAGGTAGAGGACTTCCAATTGAAGATAGTGGTGCTAAGTACAGATGTCTTCTTTGAGATCTTTTGCTGATCATAGTTTACATGAAGCCTAATGTTCATAAACATACTGATTTTGGTATAAAAGCTGAAAGAAATTGCCAAGTTGCTTTTCTCTCTCTCTCTCTCTGTGTGTATGTGTGGAGGGGGGCACTGGGATCTGACATTATATTTTATGTAAATTGACAAACTCCCCGCTGCATTACTAAATCTAATACACATCATCAATTTATATAGTCTTCCAAAGCTCCAAGAAAGTACAACGTTTACTAGATAATTACTTTAACTAGGAAGTCAGACCAAGAAAGAATAAAGGATATTTCTTTAATAATTAAGACCATACAGTCTACAAGGTACCTCAAAAGCAGCGCCTTGCCCACCATTGCAAGCCAATTCCTGCTCTGTTTGTGAAACTAACATAAGTTTTCGCTCTTCAACTATTTTGCTCATTTCTGTTACCAAAGTCACATGTTTTGATACGTTCCCATGCATTTTTCTGTACTCAGGGTAGTTGTCAACAAATTTGGCCATGTCCTCTGCAAAGAGTCAAAGCATAAAAAATAGCCACCACATTTTTACACTTGTAATAGCTACATAAGTTTAAGTTAATCTGAAATGTTAAAGAATATAAAGGACAAACCTACTGTCTGGATGTTCTGGTTACTTTTTGCCACTTGCTGAAATTCATCAACCAACCGCTTGATGTTCATCCCTATATCTCCAAAATTTTCATACATGTTAGCTTTGAAAAAGGAATCCTGCTCTGATGAAAGCACAACCTCCTGTGACAAGGAATAGCACCAAAAGTTGCTTTTTGATCAGGACAAATTTTAGATCCAACACGCCAACACAGTGAATCAGTGTAAAGAAATGCACCCAACCTCCTGATCATTTGGCAATTTAGAAATAGATTTCAAATCCACTTTGTTGTCTTGTATTCCTATCAATTCATGAACCATTGCCTGTAAATATAATGTCACAAACAAGCATTACTTAAACGAATAAAAAACTAATCAGATAGATGTTTGTCAAATAAGTCCCATAGCTTAAACCACAGGATACCTGATAGGTCCACTGATTTAACAAAGGAGTTACTGGATCATCCCTCCTATCAATTACCAACAATAAAGGAGAAACTTCCATTCGCCTAAAATCAAAAAGCCCACTTTCCTGCTGGTACATCAGCTTCTGTTTCATCCCAATAATATAAAAATCAGTTTCCACAAAAAATGCTTGGGCAATCACCATGATACAATATGACAAGTTATGATAGATACATTACCAGCCAAAAACAGGACCGCATGCAAGTATGAATACACAAATGTACGCTGAAAAACTAAGTTCCTAATGTTAAAACGAAATCTTTTAATCTTGTCAAGATAAGTACATATGTTACTCAGTGAGCTAAACAGGATTGCTTTATAGTTACAATTGAAATGCCACTTACAGCTGCTTCCTGTGCTATTCGTTTAGCAATGTCAGATGTCCTTTGATATCTAATAACTGGTCTTCGTTTTAATGCCAAGAAAGTAGCTGCAATACCATCAACCGCCCGATCACAGAAGCGCTGCAAGGTTGAAGGATCTACCATAGCTGGGAGCATATAAATGTAATTTGAAGGCATATTCAAAGTGAAATGGTAAGGATCAATAGCAACAAAGTCTGCATAGAACTCCTGGATGATCAGGACAAAAATTATATCAGAATTAAAGCTTGCATATGAACCCAAGCATGTGATAAATTGCAGATGAAAGGCTGGGGGAAAAAATAATAGGGGTAAAAAAAGCTTCAGGGTTTGCATCCCGTCATGGTAAAGGGAAACAAGACTTTCCTTCCATGAAGGAGTTAAGTTCTTTAGAACTAAGAGATCCTCATGGTACTATTAACCAGTAATTTTCTTATCTATTTGCATTAATATTCTATTAGTCTTTAACAGGCATAGATCGTCATATAATTCAAGACATGGTTCAAAAATCAAATAATTGTGGAATTAAAAGCTTCGTATCAGACAAGAAAGTAAAGAGTAAAACAATTACCTGAACTTGCTGGACAGCTTCCTGTTCATCCGAATCAGCAAGTATATGAATCTGAGTGTCCTTCAATATGTTGGAGAAAACTGTAATTTCAGAATAGTTTCAAAAAGAGTCTTCAAATCGATGGGGGAATATTATTACTAAACTTGGCAAAATTATAATTAAATTCCAAGGGTTCCAATATAGCTTCTGTGATATTCCAAGGAAATTTAAAGAACCTACATAAATGATACTCTCCAAATCTAGGACTAGCGAGCTGGCGGCGCAAATGCTGGATGTTCTCTGATGTAGGTCGCAGGAAGTAAACAGCCTTGAGATGTGACATAGATTCTTTTGACTTGTAAATGGAATCTATCAACTCTACCAAAAACACTTCTTTCTGAAGAAGCTCTGACTGCGAATACCCGACACTCAAAATACTTACCTGCATCAATTTGAGAGTGATATGCATTCAAATTCATATCCGCATATTTCATCCTCAACAAGCTCAAGGAAACAAATTCTACAAACTGAGTGCCTTTGAGGTGAGGCATTGGAAATCACCAAGCTGAATGGCTCCATAAGCATTTCAATCTCATAAGCATAACATTGAACAAGGTCATTGCAAAAATAAATTTATTTATGCCATCATAGCATAATTATTTTGTAGCCCTCAAAAAAATGATAAAATATATATAATGCAAAATGCATGTTTGGATTGCCAAACTCAATTCTGGTCCGAAAGAGTTGATTTCTGGGAAAATGAATTCTTGCTTCATAACTCCAAAAACAGGGGTAGGGAGAAAATCTGCCTCCCCCAGGTTTTGAAAAAAATCAATAACATAATTATAATGAGGTATCTTTTTATATCTCATGAGATACCCAAGCCTACTGCGTTATTCATTCATGACGCACAAAAAATACGAAAAATAAAAACCATGAGACAATTACAATGCCAGCTTTGGTTGATAAACTGAAGAGAAAAATTGAAATCAATCTACAGGCGAGGTTTCAGAATCATCACTCTCCAGAAAATGCAAATGGGTGATTATAATTTCCCCAGTGACACTTAATCATGTTTAGCATTTCGATTTCTGGAAAAATATCAAAGAACCACTTGAATATATAAATAAAAAAACAAATTTATCGGTTTCCTTAAAGATTGCCAAGTAAAAGATATACCGTGTGAGAATCTAGGACGAGAACCTTCATGCCCGAGATGTCCTGCAATATACGGTTGATATAATCTCGCACAGCCGATACCAGCACCATTTTTATGTGTTTGACTTTGACTCGGATCAGCCGTTCAGCTCTTTGGTTTGATCTTTCTTTTTTCCTTTTTTTTCCTTCTGCGACGAAGACGAAGTTCAATTGCAGTTGGTGCGAAGTTAGGAGCAGGGGGGATTCAGATCTGCACCGAGGGGGAGAGAGAGAAGCGTTTATGTCAAACGCACCGTTTCATGCGTATATTGAATCTTTTTTACCGTCTCATAAGGAAATTTCTACGTATTTTTTTTAAATGTTGAAGACATTTTTATTAATTAGATTTGTAGATCTTTTACAAGAAACAAGTGAGTGGATTATCATTCAAGATTATTGTCTCAAAAGCAATTTCACCACAATCTAGCTTTATGTCTCTCGCTTTTATTTTATTAATCAAGGTTTCCCATAATTATCCAAATTATATTTGTCAAATTTATAAGTTTTTGCCCTATTAAAAAATATGCAAAATAATTTATTCATAAATTTTACAAAGACATATATTAGAAACTTTAATAGCACTAACATATTCGTTAAATTTCTTCTAAACTCAATTAAATAAGATAGTATTGCCATTTTTATAGGGAACAACATAATGTCCACTATTTCTAAAACATTACAATTATATAGACTACATCATCATTGCCTTTGTTCCTTGTCCTAGTGTCTTTGTATGGTTTTGCTTTAGTACAAAACTGAAGTGGGGGAAAATGCACCAAATAATTTTTATCTTGGAAAAGTAATTTTTAAATAAAATTTAAGTAAGTTAAGTCTAGAATATTTTTTAAAAACAAGGCAAATTTGACCTATAATTGAGGTTCTCATGTAGATGATGAGATTTGAATCTATTAACAATCTTTGTTTGCTGAAAAAGTAATATTTTATAAGTCATTGAATTTAAGGATTTTGGTGGTATGTAAGGAATTTAAAATTTGATTTTCTCATGTTAAAAAAAAAATACTAATATCAATAATATGAATATTCAAAATAATAATCAATTTTAATAATTAATAATAACTTACTAAACTGAAGAAGAAAGATGATCAAAGCTTCTAAGCTAACCACTTTTCTCAATTCTTAGAAGTTACAAACTTTTCTTTTTCTTTCCGTTATAAAAGCTTGAACTTCTGCGCAGTGACGCCTTAGCTGCTGCCAAAGCATTTCAGTGGCATCGTTGGTCACAGGTAACAGCATAGGTCTATCTCTATAAC
Source organism: Bauhinia variegata (assembly GCA_022379115.2). NCBI lineage: Eukaryota > Viridiplantae > Streptophyta > Magnoliopsida > Fabales > Fabaceae > Bauhinia > Bauhinia variegata. Next base: position 18,265,287 of record CM039431.1, on the reverse strand, counting down.
TGCTTCGAGTTGATTTTCAACACTTTTCTGCTGCCCCCAGAAAATGCTTTTGCTCCCCAGCACATTAGAATTTTCTAGCAAATTAGCACAGATCAGTGGTTTTTACTCATTCATACCCTTTGATCACTGGGTTTTGTCCTTTTTCAAATTTTTAGTTGCTAAACAAGTAAATTGCTTTCTTATTTCTTGGTGAACTGAGTTCTTTGCTTCGGTTATTGTCTCGCAGATCCGAATCAGATGATACCTCACTCATGCTTCAGCTGAATCTAAGATGAGAGGACCCTCCCCCAGCAACGTAGAGCCACGGCATCGATTGTCCGCTTCTACAAAGTCTGTCATTCTGTATCTTTCATCGCCCTTTCACTTCATTTGGTTTCTTCCATTTCTTATTCTTGCTTAATCTGGAAAATGGTCATTAATTGTGAAACCATTGAATGTAGACAAGTTAGGTGTTCCATTTCACTGTTTGATTTCTATAGAGTATAACTTCAGTTAGATTTATTGGTGGGAGTAAGTGCATCGAAGAGAGTCCTGAGAATGGATTTGAATTATGCATTTCAACGTAAGCATGCCGTTTTCTATTCTATAAACAGAATTCCGTGTAGCTTATTACTTACAGGGGAACAAGAGATTTTTATTTTTTTTTCTTTTCTCTGTCCATCCGTTCCTTTTGGATGGTTGTACTTGCTCTTCTGGTTGAAAATCTAATTAGACAAAGGCCAAAAAGAAATTAGTATCACTCTTGTCAAATTGTCAGCCGACTAAACTATATCAGTTAATGTTATGCGCCGAAGGTGTGAGCCAATTGCTCTGAGTTAGCTTATGGTGGATATTACAATTTTATACTAATTATATCAACTATTTGAAATGTTTCCAATACATTTTGGTTCTTCAGGTGTACTTACATTAGAATAGCAGGTCAGTGATTATCAATTGATTGTTGAACTAAGAAAGGTCTTGAAGATGAAGTTTAAGAGGAAACACGGACACCGTTCTATATTGCTTTGGAAATCTTTGTTTTCCCCCCATTTTTGTAGCCAAATGGTCTGTGATTGGTGATGAAGAGATTTTGCCTTTGCCGTGATTACATGCTTATACACTTATTTATATGTACTGTTGCTGATAAAGACTGAGGGTTGTCTTAATGTTTTATGTAATTGGTCCAATTTGAACTATTTGTTGCTCCTTAGGCAATCTTTCGCTCTTCTATATGTGCTAACGAACTACTTTTTCATCTTTTTGGTGCAGTGAAGATACTAACAAGAGAAGGTCTCAGAAAAGTAAAGATTTTAAAGATGTTGAGAAGGCATTGCATGTTTCAATTCAAGAGAGGAGTTGCAAACCTACCTGGAAGCTGGTTTTAGTTATAATTATTTTGGGAACCTTAGTTACAATTCTCCATCCTCCAGCTGTTTATAATACTGATAATTTTTCAAGCACTGTAGCATGGTATGTCTATTTGTCCTTCACTTTGATTTCACAATTCATTGCACTGTCATCTTCAGCAATTTCTGTTTCAGTATCAGTTTCTTTCCTAAGTTTGGCGTTTCTGGAATGGTGTAGTATACTTACCTCTTCCTTGCTATGTTTGGCGTCTCTAAGACTGCAAATTCACCTATCCCTTCAAAACATGAAGCATCAATTTAATCATTTTCTTTTTGTTTGTATTCTCAGAAGATAAACTTATGTCTTGTTCTCTCCTCCACTTGAATCACAATCATAATCAATGCCCTCGAATCATAAATGCGTTTTGTTAACATTAAAGAGAATATTACTGTTTCAGGCCAACTTTCGTGGACAAGTGGAAAAGAGAGTTTGATGGCACTGATCCACGTTATGTATCAGTCTTAAATATTGAGTGGGACCAAATATCAAAAGTTCTTGAAAGATTGACAGACAAGGACACATATCAGGGAGTTGGATTGTTAAACTTTAATGACAGTGAGATTGACCATTGGAAGGAGCTGACACCAGAAGCTGAGCATGTAGTCTTGCGCCTGAACTATGCTTCAAACAACATTACATGGGAAGTCCTGTACCCGGAATGGATTGACGAAGAAGAGAACTATGAGGTTCCTACTTGTCCTACACTTCCTAGGATTCAGGTACCTGGAAAACCACGGCTTGATCTTATCGCTGTCAAGCTACCCTGCAACAAGTCAAGGCACTGGTCAAGAGATGTGGCTCGTTTGCACTTGCAGCTTGAAGCTGCAAGACTTGCTGCCTTTTCCAAAAGTTATCATCCAGTCCGTGTTCTTTTGGTCACTGACTGCTTCCCTGCCCCAAATCTCTTTACTTGTAAGGAACTCATTCAACATAAAGGATATGCATGGCTTTACGAGCCCAACCTTAACACCCTGAGAGAAAAGCTGCAGCTGCCAGTGGGGTCATGTGAACTAGCAGTTCCTCTCAAGGCTAAAGGTCAGGTTTCAAATTAGTTTGTGCTGTCTCGAATTTGCATTTTCTTATAATTTCTTGAGAAACATTCAGTCAGATTGCTTGATGGAAGTGCACTACTCCATTTTCTACAAGTGTATGGAAAAAAGAAAGCCAGGAGCATGATGAATACATATTTGCAATTAGGGTCCTATTGTTATATTCTGACTTCTGAGACTAGTCCTGAAAGAATCACCGAAGTTACAAATCGAACTGTCTACAAAATTAGGAATTTGGTGTTGAATGTCAGAGAAAGTACGGATATTTTTACAAGGGACCCTGATTATCTAGTAATATAAATATCGTTCCTAAAATTTTGTAACAGGCTTCGAAATCCAATACTGAATCGGGATATATGTTATAGTCTCTTAGCTGCCAGGATGGCTTTTGAAAGTACATTATTCTGGTGATTTTAAAATGCTATGATGCTAACTTTATGCTTTAAACAGAACATTTTCACTTGGGAAGAGCACACCGAGAAGCGTATGCAACCATCTTACACTCTGCACACTTCTATGTTTGTGGAGCTATTGTCGTAGCTCAGAGTATCCGCATGGCTGGTTCGACGCGAGATCTTGTGATTCTTGTCGATGAAACAATTAGTGACTATCATAGAGGGGGCTTGGAGGCTGCTGGATGGAAGGTCCATACAATCCAAAGAATCAGAAATCCAAAAGCTGAGCCAGAGGCATACAACGAGTGGAACTACAGCAAATTCCGTCTCTGGCAGCTAACGGATTATGACAAAATCATTTTCATTGATGCTGACCTGCTTATTCTTAGAAATATTGATTTCCTTTTTGAGATGCCTGAGATTACAGCTATAGGTAACAATGCTACACTGTTCAACTCGGGTGTAATGCTAATTGAACCATCAAATTGCACATTTCAACTGCTAATGGATCACATCAATGAAATTGTCTCTTACAATGGCGGGGACCAGGGGTATCTGAATGACATCTTCACATGGTGGCATCGGATTCCAAAACATATGAATTTCTTGAAGCACTTCTGGGAAGGTGATGAGCCAGAGAAGAAAGAGATGAAAACGCGTCTCTTTGGAGCTGATCCTCCAGTTCTTTATGTCCTCCATTATCTGGGTACTAAACCATGGCTTTGCTTCCGAGACTACGACTGCAACTGGAATGTGGACATTCTGCAGGAGTTTGCTAGTGATGTAGCTCATGCAAGATGGTGGAAGGTACACGATGCCATGCCAGAAAACTTACAGAAATTCTGTTTGCTCAGGTCTAAGCAGAAGGCAGCATTAGAGTGGGACCGTAGACAAGCAGAGAAAGGAAACTACACTGATGGTCATTGGAAAATAAAGATAAAAGACAAGAGGTTAGAAACATGCTTTGAGGATTTCTGCTTCTGGGAGAGCATGTTATGGCACTGGGGCGAAACGAACTGGACAGATAATGCTACTGTTAATTCACCACCTGCCAGTACTACCATATCTCTTTCTTCTTTATGAGTTATGATATTTCTTCACACTTGAGTTTGTGTAGGTTATACATGTTTGGAGAATGTGTTCTCATGCCCTGTATTCCTTTTTGTAACTAGTCAATAACTTCATGGAATTCAGTGAATAGTCAATATAGTTTTTACCCTTCTTTTAACTGGGCTTCAAGCATTTTTGGCCTTCAAGACTTGGAAGCATAATTTTTGTTGAATGTCTGGGACTAAGACAAATTTTTGGTTGCAACTTTGCCGCGGAATTAACTGGCATTCTTTTGCGTTCTTGTGGGATTTGGATGTCAAAAGTTTTTAGTCTTGAGAATTATAAGTGAAGAAATGATCCATGAATCATGTAGTTGGTTAACTTTTTAGAGAACTTAAGTTCAAACAATGTAGAAGGCCTCCTGTAATTAATCATTCAGAATGAGTATTTTTTATTACAGTTAACGAGGCTTCTATAAGATATGAAGATGAATGTTGTAGAGGTAGGCCGATGAGAGAGGGAAAAGACTATTGGAGTGCTTGGCAATAAAACGACTGCGTTTTGGATAAACACTAATACACTATTATGGAATCCGTAGTTTTAGCTTCCCTCCGCCGAACCGACATCCTGTAAAACAGCAACAAACTGCGAAGTCTGGAAACCGAATGGATTTGATTAAAGCTTCGAACTTACGAGCCTCATCTCTGGTACCTTTTTCATCACTACTCACTGCGAGTAACTTCTACTCTCCCAGAAAATCTTCATTCTCTTTTTGTCCCTCTCCATCTCCATTTCATAATATTTCGAGAAATTCCTTAATTCTACATGCCAAGAAGAGGAAGTCTGAGTCGGAGCCAGTTCTCGAGCCAACAATTTTAGAACAAGTATTACAGGACAATGAAGAGGATGATGAACTGCTTGATGAATTTGAATATGGTAAGGGCTACAAGGAACCCCTTCTTCTTTGTTTCCGAGTTGAAAGTTCATATTTTCTGTTTTAACTTTTAATTGCTATTTTCTTCCCAAATATTCAAATCAGGAGATGATATTGATATTGATGAAGGTGATGACTATTATGAAGATGAGAATGAAATTGACGATTCTGAACTCTATGTAAGTGATGCTAAAAAGCTGCTATATATATATATATATAGAAATTTTCAATTTTGTTGAATTAAATGTTGTACCTTTTGAAGGTAGGTGATGGGGGCGGAGGAGGTGGAATTTCCCTTGCTGGAACGTGGTGGGATAAAAAAGCATTAGCCATTGCTGAAGAGGTTACTGAATCTTTTGATGGTGACTTGGGAATATATGCTTTTAAAACATTACTCAATTCTGCCATTCAAGTGCGCATTGAGAAGCTTTCCAACAAGTAAGACATTAATATCAGAAATTGATAGATGACATGCTATTTGTCAAATTTAGCTGGTTTCAATTTTCAAAGCATTCAACTCCAAGGAATACAAGAGATAGATACTCAAATGATATGACTACTGGAACAAAAGTTGGGGTGCTATATACAAACATGCCCCTTTCTAAATGATAATGTAGTATGGTTTGTGCCCATCTTTTATGTCATTTGCTCCTCTAGTCTTACTTTAGATTTATTTCCTACATTCCTTGTCATCTACTATGCTAAGATGGAATGTTAGGCTAAATTCAGATTATAGAACCGATTAGTCATGATGGGCATTTGTTGCAATTTATCTGTAGAACAAAAGGAAAAAAGAGAAACATAGAATGCAATTGAGCTTCTACCTTTCTGTAACTAGAGAGGCGTAGAGCATGTTATTAAGAAAAAGTAGTATGCCTGTTGGTCCCGAAGTAAGAACAATCCTGGAGAGATTTGTCACAGATTCTTAGTGCATTGGGTGGGTGTCTGACCGGTCACTTTGAGAAAACTATAAGGTAAATGAAAAATGTAACCTTATCGATTGATGTTATCTGGATAATTCTCAATGGATAAATTGATGTAGCTTTTAACTGCAAACAGACTAATCAAGGATTAAGAGTCTCATTAGTTTCCTTTCGCCTAAATTGTTGAAGATGCTGTAACAGTGAATGCGTGCTTATATTTGTGTTTTAAATTAATAGGTCTGGCTCGCCCAGTATGGAAGATATCGAAGCTTTTTCCACAGCCTATAGAGCACGATTGGATGAAGCAGAACTTGCCAAGCTTGTGCCTGATAATTTGAGTTTGGAGGTAAAATTTTAAGCATTTTTCTCGTTAACCTTTTGTTTCCCTTTGGAGTGAAAGATACGACTATTGAAATCTATGGATAGTATTTCCAAATTTAAGGTCACATGAACCATATGTTCTCTTCTCCTTCAGGTGTCTTCTCCTGGCGTTGAAAGGATAGTTCGGATTCCACAGGACCTAGAGCGATTCAAGGAACGTGCTATGTATGTGAAATATGTTAGTGATAGTGCTGCTAATGACAATGATCCATCTGCAGAAGCTGATGGTGTCTTCAGGCTTGTATCCTATGACATGGAAACAAAATGTTGCACCTGGGGTTTAGCAGACGTGAGAGTAAATAGAGAGAAGGCAGGGAAAGGAAGACCCTTGAGCAAAAAGCAAAGAGAATGGCGTTTAAATACCGACTTTGATTCTTTACGCTTAGTACGCTTGTATTCTGATGTGTAAATCTTTCATTTTCCCCAGTAGCTGATATTTTCATACTCCTCCATCTTTTGTTGTGTATCTGTATACGTATATAGGAGCGTATATATACCCTGAGCTGTTGTAGACAAATGTCCACACAATTGATCCACTTGGTTTAATTAGATTGATATAGTAACTTCATTCGTAAAATAAAAGTGCCATACGGAGAGTAACCAACAATCCTGGGAGGAGCAGAAAACAGTGTGAGCTTGGGGAGGGATTGATGATTTTTTTTTTAATTAAAAAAAAAAAAAACTTTGTATAGGATCTGCTGCTTTGTACTAAACTTTAAGCAATAAGTCATAGAAGTTATTAAATTTCACCAATTTATATTTGGGTAATCCAAACAATGGGAATGGATTCGGGCAAGTTGCATTTCATTTCTATAGTTGCCACTTGCCAAGATTCACGATTCACTCATTAATTGCATCACTTAAAACCAAAAGTTAAATCTTTATTAGCTAAAATTCACTGAATTGTTTTGTTCCCATGTAAAGTTCTTTCTTGTTTTTCCTTATTATCTTTAATCTTTTGGCTGCCCTTATAATGGCACCCACCGTGCGCGTTTTGACTGGAATGGCATATAGCAGTGGGATTAAAGTTCTGGAAGAGAAATGAAAGGCTCGCATTGTACCTAAAGCACTAGTTTGCTAGTTGCCTCTGCTAGGTGGTCCTAACTCAGACGCTCTATAGGATTGATTCTTATCTGTGAACTTATTCAAACCTTCATATCATTTTCTTTGATGGTCCAGTTGCTACCACTAGTATAAGTATGACTTTTCCATAGCCATAGGATTCCCCTTGCTTTGTTCAAACGTTCATATCATTTCTTTGATGCGTGCACATTATCTGTGAGCTCCATTATATCGTCAAGGCATTGAACCTTCTTTTAACATTTTGTGCTTTGTTCTTTTGTATTTTGATACCTTCGCTCCAAAAAAATAAACGAGAAAAGGAAAAAGAAAGAAAAAGGTATCCATAGGAGTCCCCTTGCTCTCTTTTACCCAACATATCATTACTATGATTTTGAATTCTCGTTGCACGTTTTTTGTAGTGATAAAAGGGAGGAAGCATACAATTTTGAATCTATATATTCCACGTTGAAATGATTGCCACGCTACCGAGGAAGCAACCATACAACGTTTCTTCCACTTATTTAAGAATTTATAATTTATATAAAATATAAAATCACATAAACTATTAATGTTATAATATAATTTTTATTAATGTTATACCTCATGTGAAGGAGAGATTCAAACTTGTATTAGGATAAACTTTTAACCCTTGTTGACTAAATCAACATTGGCTTTGAAATCCCTTTACCTACTACTATCTTGTAAAATTGGCTCTACTTAACCCACTCTCCCGTTGCCGTCAATTTGAGCCCCGCGCGTGTATAAAGTATGCCCTTTTAATCTACTTTTTTTTTTATTATTATTATTTATTACCAAAATATTTGTGGGCTCCAGTAAGTAAAGTAAGCTGCAGAAAAGTGAGAGCAGAAACGGTTTAAAAACCAAGTGTGCCCTTTCCTTTCTATCTCCACTGATTGGATGGTTTCACCCAAATCTAAACAAAACCCCGCCAAGCCATGCCATTGTAGAAGGCCGAATGGAATCATGCATCCTGATACCAACTGGCTTTTGACTTTTTTTTACTCCTAATTATTATCTTATCAATTTGGAACCTTGCAATGCAAGTGGATGTTTACCAAGACTATGCAGTCTCACTACTTCCAAAACATCTCTATCTTCTTGTTTTTCCATTTAATGAAAACAAAAATTTAGTATTTGCAGGCGCAACCTGCTGTCGACACTGCCAAGGCAAAACGAAAATCTCAGCTCCTTAGCCCAAACCGGCAGCATGATGCTGCTTTTTGGCGTCTCTCTCTCTTTCTCCCCCTTCCCCAGTTGCAGTCTCTATGTATATACATTTTTTGAGGCATATTCTATGTAATTCAGATCTTGGTTCATGAATGTACCTTTTTGTTAAAGTAACCCATTATTCACGTGCCTCCTTGCAACAGAATCTGTTTATTTAAGAGATATACAATGTCCTTATCATACTTATATATCTCCATTTTCAAAGAAAGTTTGTTTTTTTACAGGTAGGAGCGGGTTGGGTTCACTAGCTACTAGTGCTATATAATTACTATCTAAGCATCCTCAAAGGGTCCGTTTCTGGCTGTGAGGGTCTTAGAATTTCTGAGATGGGTAGGTGTTGGGTGGTTGGGGCTCTGGTTCTGTTGAGCTATGGTATTTTGTTGTTGGGTGCTGGAGTTGAAGGGTACCCAGTTGAGGACTTGGTTGTGGAATTGCCTGGTCAACCAGAGGTTGGGTTTAAGCAGTATGCTGGGTATGTTGATGTGGATGTCAAAAATGGCAGAAGTTTGTTCTACTACTTTGTGGAAGCAGACACAGACCCTGACAAGAACCCCCTTACCCTTTGGCTCAATGGAGGTTTGCTATCTCTACTCCTGTTCAATATACCAAAACTGTTTTTTATCCTTTCTCTGGAGAACCATTTTCTCTCTGACTCTACTTTTTGATCTTTATGTTATTTTTAAGAGTGCTATTGGTTAGTTTGTCTTAAGTTCTCTCTCTCTTTGCTCTTTAGATGAAGATAATGTTTGCCATGCATTTGCCTTGTTGTCTCTCTCGGATTTGAAATGACTTCGGTTTGTTGTCTGTTCAATTTCTGTAGTGCATCTGTTCCCAGCTGACAGGAATGAGCTTTTGTGGAAATTACAACACTTTTTGAAATATTATAACGGCTACATCAAATCAACCTATAGAGATTCTTACTTTTTGCAATTATTTAACCCTGTAGTTTCGAAACTTGAAACATAAAAGTAAATTTTCGTTAGATGGGAATTTTTTTGTTTCTTCTTTTGTATGTGATAGATTGACAAACCACTTTCTTTGTCTGGTGATGGCAAATGATCAGCAAAAATGAATGCTCAAGTGCAATAGAATTGTCTGAGTTCATATTTTCTGTAGTTACTCAAGACACTCTGAAGAATGAGGACTTGGCCCCTACGTCCTCCATTTTTGTTGTTGCCAAAAGTTTATTTCTTGTTTTAATGCAGCTCATGAGCCTGAACATGTTTGTTCTAGTCAAGTTTGTAGCATTCCAAGCTGTGAAAAATTTGTACTAAAATTTTTGAAACTTAGATCAAGTTTCCTTGTTTCAGGTCCTGGATGTTCCTCCATTGGTGGAGGTGCCTTCACTGAATTGGGTCCTTTTTATCCTAGAGGCGATGGCCGTGGTCTCCGAAAAAATTCTATGTCTTGGAATAGAGGTAAGACACTCGCCTTACAATTTTAACGTGAATCAACCCTTCATGTTGATGAATTTTACTGCATATTGATTCCTATTACTGTGTCTTACACAGCATCCAATCTCCTCTTTGTGGAATCTCCTGCTGGAGTTGGCTGGTCATACTCAAACACAAGTTCAGATTATAATACTGGAGATGCGTCCACTGGTAATAGGAGAATAATAACCAGTGTCCATTTCCTGTCATGTTCTAGCATTAGAATCATCGAAATAGTAATACTTTTGACTATGGCAGCTAGGGATATGTATTTGTTCTTGCTGAATTGGTACAATAAGTTTCCAACCTACAGATCAAGGGAGCTCTTTCTCACTGGAGAAAGCTATGCAGGTCCAACAAACTTATCTTATCTCAATCCTATGACAACAAATTTTCTATTCGGCTCTTACAACGATTACAATGTTATTATGCAGGGCATTACATACCACAGTTGGCTGATGTTCTGTTGGACCATAATGCTCGTTCAACTGGTTTCAAATTTAACATTAAAGGAGTTGCTGTAAGATCTGATTCTCTTAGTAAACTTTTGGTTTTGGTCATTAGTGTCTTCACGTGTAAGATTTCTGAGATTTGATTCATCTCACTTTTTTCCGGTTAGATTGGAAACCCGCTTTTGAAACTTGATCGTGATATTCCAGCAATATATGAATTCTTCTGGTCTCACGGAATGATCTCTGACGAAATTGGCCTTGCCATTATGAACGATTGCGATTTTGATGATTATACCTTTGAGAGCCCTCACAACGTATCCCGTTCATGCAACCATGCAATTTCTGAAGCAAATCGTGTTGTTGGCGATTACATAAACAGCTACGATGTGATTCTGGATGTTTGTTACCCATCTATAGTAGAACAAGAACTGAGATTGAAAAAGATGGTACTTTTCTTCCTCTGTCTATAAATTCTTTATGTTTATGTTAATCTCCTCTGCAATGCTTTTGAGCGATGATCATCTACTTCAACGCAGGCTACTAAAATAAGTGTAGGAGTAGATGTTTGTATGATATATGAGAGACGCTTTTATTTTAATCTCCCTCAAGTTCAGAAGGCTCTCCATGCAAACCGCACCAATCTACCCTATAGCTGGTCTATGTGCAGTTCGTAAGTAATAATACTAACACACTGTAAAATTCTCTTGTTCCGGTTCTTAATAACTTGGATTTTCTCCATTGCCTAGTTTTCTTAAATATAGCGAGACTGATGGTAACATCAACATTCTTCCAATTCTCAAGAGGATAGTCCAAAATCGTATCCCAGTTTGGGTTTTCAGGTAATTTCAATGCCCAAATCTCCAGGCAACATTCATTGCCCGTTTACCTTGTATTCTGACTGTCTAACGTTGATGGATGACAGTGGAGACCAAGATTCTGTTGTGCCACTACTGGGTTCCCGAACACTGATTCGTGAACTGGCTCATGACCTCAAGTTCCCAATTACAGTTCCATATGGAGCTTGGTTCCACAAAGGCCAGGTACCCATAACTTGAAAAATGAAAAACATAGTATCAAGCATTTGTATAATGTAATCTAGAAACCGATGTTAACTGATAGTGGTATAATTTGAATATAGGTTGGAGGTTGGGTGACCGAGTATGGAAATTTATTGACTTTTGCTACTGTAAGAGGTGCTGCTCACATGGTACCCTATGCACAGCCATCAAGGGCATTGCATTTGTTCACTTCATTTGTGCGTGGCCGCAGGTTGCCAAACACAACAAAACCTTCCATTGATGATTGATATTCATCTGATTCTTACATAAACTTGCAGCATTCCAAAGGTCATAGAGAAATTAAGACAAAACTAGAAAATAAACAGAAAATTATTAGAAATTGTATTCAAGGCAAAGGGATTTCAGAGAATGTTACAAGCTCATTATTGTACGAAATATTCTAATCCTTATCAAATTGTCGTTTTAATGGGAAAACTCTTGAATTTCATATCTATATTTGTATAGACAATTTCTGTGTCTCATAATCTTTTTAATTGAATTTTGATTCACGGTAAAATAATTTTATACAATTATTCAGTAAATTAAAAAGAAAAGATTGTTAAAATAACAGTTTTACAATGACATAAACTTTGAGTCTTTCGTAGATTAAAACTACTCCTTTTATGGGAATTTGAGAGAAGATGTTGGAAAGCGAAAAAGAATAAGAAAAATGAAGTATCACATCGGTGGGGATACTACCATCAGCTGCTCAAGTCATTAATCTTTCGGCCACCAGAACCAAAGATGAGGTTGGTGATCAACACCATCACCGGCTTGAAACTGTACGTGTGTAATTTTTCCACGCAGAAATACTTCATCCAATCTATTTATATGAATAATAAATCCTGAATTTGTTAAGATTTGATTTAAATTATGAAAAAAGAAAAAAAAAAAACATCCACGGGAGCGACTAGTCAGCTTTTCTCTGCTGCAATTCTCCATAAACCACAGCACCCCTTGTTTTAAAATCCCACCGTTTCTTCAAGACTTTCTGTAACTTTCTTTCACCTATATTTAAATCCTCTTAACTGACCATAACACCCTTCAATCCTAGTTCAATTTCTATGGCCCTTGTTTTTTTAGATTTTTTTCATATAAACAGTATATAACAAAAGAAACTGAAGAAGTAACACAAGAAGTATATTTTATAGAATCAAATATGAAATTGACAATCGACAAAGACACTCTTCGCTCTCAATACTGCACAAATCCGACGATCCATAACAAAAATTACTACATTAAATTTTATTGTTCTTTTCCACAATCGGACGGAAAACTCAGTCCCGAATAGAGACTATTGCATCACATACGAGAAGAAACTGGCTCTATTCTTCCATGCGAATGACGCACCTGATGGACTCCCCCTTCAACATGTACTCAAATGATTTGTTAATCTCTGATAATGGCACTGAGTGAGTCAGAAACTTCTCCAATTCCAGTTCCTGAAAACATCAACATAAACTCACGTTAAAGAGATAGAACCCAGCAAATCTGCAACACTATATATATCTATATAAGCTCACCTTTCTCATGTACATGTCTACAACTTTAGGAAGATCAGTTCTGGCTTTGTAGTTGCCATAGAAGGTACCCTTGAGAGTCCTCTCGTTCAAGAAATTCACGGGATGAGTTTTGAATGCATCATCCTTGCTAGGCACACCAACAAGAACAGCAACACCCCAACCCTGAGAAGGACAATTAAAATAACCAGATTAACATAATGTTCTTGTGCTAGCCTAGATTTTGAAATTGAGAATAGAATGGTTATGATTAAGTACGTACGTCATGCACGCATTCAAATGCTGAGATCATAGCTTGGATGCTGCCGGTGCATTCAACAGAACGATCAACTCCTCCATTGGTCATTTCAGCAATGACCTATTCACCAAAATGCACAACTCAATCCTCTTTCGTGACAACAAAATCGTATACATAAGATATCAGAATTTAAACTGTACATGTATATATTGTCGATAGACTAACCTCTTGAACAGGTTTATTATGATCCTTTGGATTCACAAACTCGTTCACTCCAAATTTTTTAGCTGCCAAGAAAAAGGAAGATATTAGAGGCTAGCATCCATAAACAAATAGCAACTTAACTACGTATGCAAGATCAGATCAGTTATGAGAAGAAGGGTGGATTTTACCTAGTTCAAATCTACTAGAATTCAAATCAACCCCAATGATTCTTGATGCACCAGCAACCCTTGCCCCTTCAGCAGCCTATACAAGCAAGAGCTGAGTTAATAACTTAGACCTTTATGATATGTTAAAGCACTCTAATCAAAATAAAAGGAAAAAATGGTAACACACAGAAAGGCCAACGGCTCCCAGTCCAAAGATTGCAACAGAAGAACCAGGCTTTGGTTTTGCAACGTTCACGGTGGCACCAAAACCTTGAAGGATGAATGAAATTGATTAGTGAAATGAAATAGAATGAATCCCCTAAAATATACGAGGATTTTCCAAACCTGTGCAAATTCCACAGCTGAGAACACAAATTTTGTCGAGTGGAGCAGCAGGGTCGACCTTTGCAACACAACCAGCGTGGACAACGGTGTATTGACTGAAAGTTGAGGTTCCCAAAAAGTGGTAAATGGGCTGTCCGTTTTTGGAGAATCTTGCCTTGCCATCATGAATCATTCCACCTCTGTCAGTGTTGATCCTAAGTAGGTCACACATGTTGCTCTCCTCTGTCTTACAATGTGGGCATTCCCCACATTCTCCAGTGAACACAGGCAGGGCATGATCTCCTTCTTTCAGATGTGTCACTCCCTCACCTACGCTCTCCACGATCCTGACAACATCACCATCGTCAATACAAATTATACAACCCAATAACTACTCATACTCGTTCATAAACTCTTCTTTCTTTTTAGGTAGGTTCCTCAATAGATATAGCTTCATTATGCATAAACAAATTGTTTTTATGAGGCTAATTAATTAAATTGAAAACAAACATACCCTGCAGCTTCATGACCAAATATGCGAGGAAACAATGGAGTTTGGCCCTGCAATGAAAAGGAATCAATAGGATCAGATAGAGTAAAGGTAGAGAGGATCCAATAATCATAGGAACACACAAATCCATAGAGAGATTATCGAGAGCTAAAAAGGGAGTTTCCAAGTTTTTCAATCTTCCAAACAGGATTTGAAACCTTAAAAGACAATGCATGTAATAATGATCTTAAATCGAGAAACTTCGGAAAAATAAATAAATAAAAGGTCAATTCAGATCCTGTAAATCTTTACAAAATCACCACTTTTTACATTGCAACAGGACATATTTCATACTGAGGAACAGGATATGAAGTTTGTTACCTTAGCTTCCCAGAAGTAAACATCAGTGTGGCAAAGAGCGGTGAAGAGGATCTTCAAACGCACTTCACCAGGACCTGGTGGCGCCACCTCTATTTCTTCAATTGCCAGTGGCTTGTTTGCCTCCCATGCCACCGCGGCTATATTTCAAAAGAAGCGACAAAGACAATCGATCACACAGGTTAAAAAAATTACCAAAAACATATAACCGAACAAGAATATAATCAAAGGTGGAACTTTTCTCTGGAAATACGTTGGAACCTGAAGATAATAAAGAGATGTGCATGTCCCTAAACGAACTCTGATATTTTGTGGATGATAAATAAAAAGAAGGATAAAAAAAATGCAATTTAAGATCTTAGACTTTTTTTTTAAAGTGTCTCGGAGACAGACGGACGGACAATGCATGCAATGATTTCTTCACTGAAAATAATAGGAGACAAAAGACAAAGATATGAAAGACAAAGGAGACAAACCATTTTATGACCAGGAAGAAAAGGGAAAAAAATTAAAGAACAAAAAGATATGAAAGCAGGGGATATGAGAACAAACACAATCTGGTAACGAAACAGAGCAAAACCCAGATCAGCAAACGACGAGGCAATTAGAATGAGACAAAGAGAAATGATCAGAAACAGTTGTAATGGCAGAGGCTCACCTTTGCACTTGATGACTTGACCAGCTGTGCTCGACATTGCTACTACAGACGGCGATGAATAAGACGATGGATGATTGTGATACTTGCTCAATGAAAATTTGATGTGAGAAGTGTGTGGGTCTCTGAGGCCTCTATATATAATGGAGAAAGACAGAAAGAGAAAAGGAAAACCACCTCAGGAAATTCCAATGTACCAGAATACCAGCTTCGTTTACAAAGCGGGGGGCACGAAAAGGAAATTTCAATTTTGAATTCTCTCACTGCCATGCAAAAAACCGCTGACTTTAGTGGTTTTTCTTCTTGCGGCGCCTTGGATTCATTGGGCACGGCCACGTACCGTTGACTGATATTTCTGTTTTTTTTTTTTTAAAAAATTAACTTTTTCTAACTGCCAATAGATTTTGATCGCGTTACACGGGAAGTGTGAAAGTTAAGTTTGATTGGTTCATAAGTAAGAATAATTTAAAGATTTTACAAGGTAATAAAATCTGAAAAAAAAAAAGTAGCCAAGTTTGTTCATTATTAGATCTGCTAATGAGAAATATAACTTTTTTCTCTAATTAAATTTTAATTTATTTAATGTACATGTTCAAAAAATAAACACGTAAAGGATCATAGCACATTACTAATTTTAATATATCATGCTATCTATAGTTAATAATGTCAAAATATTTTAAAAGAAAATGTTATAATATTTAAAATTTTTATAATATTTAACAATGGAAAAAAATAATTTAAAAATTTTATAATATTTCTTTGAATATTTTTTTAAAAAAAATCATTTCATATATTATATTATTATTTATTTATTATTTATATTAATATTTATTTAATAATTTGAAAAGAAATAAACAAAATTATTAAAATAAGTTTAAATGTGTCAAACAGTGAAGGTGACACTTTTCAAGTGTCAAACTCAAGTTAAAAAGAAGACAAGCATTTTAACAAAATTCATACAATATTTAATATTTTTTAAGTTTCAATCTCACCCTAAAAAAGAAAAATGCATATTTTAACAAAACCCATACAACTTCTTTTATATTAGATTAGATTAGATAAAAATAAAAAGTTATAGTTATCAACTAATATGTCAACATATAAGAGTAAAAAGCATATAACCATTCATTTTAGATGGGTGATTTCTTTTAATACGTCCATTTTTAATTTTTTTTCACGCACGAGGGATTTCAGAACTTTAAAAATGTAATCTTCGTTGCGGAATTTCAAATTCCGGAGTGGATAGGTGGTAGAAGAAATGACCCATTTTAAGAGGGAAAGTAAGACCGAAACTGTAAAGCTCCCTGAAGGCCCAGTCTACAGTCAGAACTGAGGTGTCTCTGTGTTGCCACTTGCCATACATATACAACTAGAGTCAGCGGCCCGACCCAGGACCGGTTATCACATTATGATGATGAGGACCTAAAAAAAACAGAGAATTCATAAAATAATATGATATGACCAAAATTATTGGGCTCAATTCATGTTGCACAAGGAATTAGGTCCAAGGCCCAATTTGACGCTCACATGATTTGCATGAATTATAAAAATACCCAATAACTAAGGTATTAGATAAAATTTTTTATTAATGAGATAAATTAGTTAGAAATCTTAAAACTTTTATAGTATTTTTATTTGTCTTTAGCCTATAAGATCCTTTTGTGTTAACTTAAGTGTTTGAATATCATTGTTGATGGACCGTTTTTTTTTTCTTTATATATTAATCACGATCTACTTAAGATCCAACCGTCCTTACTCAGACCAAAATTATCATTTGTTTTTGACCTACCAACATAATAAATTAAAAACAAATTATTCCCACCGTAAGAAAGAGAGTACGCATTCTCAATTAACACTGATATATTTCTCATCAATTTTTGCAAATATATATGAAAAAGAAGACTCGATTCATCGGTTCCTTTTCATGATACACTTGGTGAAATATTATGATAATAAGTTTGTATATGAAAGTATACTTATGAGGAAGGGGCAAAGCCGAAAGTGAAGGTTAATTAATCTGTACTCTGAATTCTTGACAAGAGGATAAAATTACCTTTTTCACCCCTAAAAGAAAGAAACAATCATGCAGGAAGGCTTCAGCCATAAGATATCCTATATGATTAGGCCTCGTATATTCCATATCATTAATTTCTACCTTCAATAATTAGGTTTAGAGCTAAAGTCGTCGACCTTGGGTTGAATTCCTTTTACTATTTTGTGTTTGTCATGCTGATCTAGAACACCTCCCCCAATCTTTTCCATTATATAAATAGCAAAATGAGAAGCCTCTTTTTCAAATTCTAAGGCAATAAACATTAATGGCCTTTGTTTCACATACAATCAATTGCTATATTCTCATTGGTTCACTTTTTTTCTCCTAAGTTCTACTCTTTTGTCTTGTGTCAATATTTGCTCCCACAAACTTTTCAAACCCCCAACAAGAAGAAAAGCAAGTTTCCTACCTTAATAATGGGTCATGATATTCCATTTTTTCCTTTCGGCTACCACTAATCTATGTAGTAGGACTTGTCTCCCATGACCATGAGAACTATAAAACCCTAGCTACTGTTTGTGTCAACTTGTTGCAGCCTCTGTGGTACGACCATAATCCCTTTCGGCTTTTGAAGAGTACAATATTTTCCTTACCTTAGTCAACCTTTTCCGCAGGTAGTAGTATATATCTACAACATTAATAAATGACAACCTTAATAATATTATATCTTTCCCTAAAATCCTCCTGATCTCCCCAAAAAAAATATTATGGAGGTTAGTGGTGACATGGATGCAGGTCGGTGCGAGACAGAATTATGGGAAACATAGAAGCTTTTCATCATACTTTGCTCTGATCGATCTCCCAGCTAGCCTCTTAGGGGAATCATAGTTCGGATGCTCCTTTTGCTTTATTCAAAATGGCATGCGTTTCTCTTAAAGGCCAAGAAGTACGTAATATAGGAGTGTTACAGGTAAAGAAACTAACATGCCAAAGATAACCCTGCAAAAGAGAGAATAGCAAAGAATCATGTAAAAAATGGCATTGCCACTTCAATATATGAAGGCATTGATATGCATGGTTGCCAGATAATCGAATTTCTTTGTTCAAATAAGATTAGTAATAATGAACTTGGTAATCTATTTGTCTGTGTTATGATGCTTCCAGAAAAGGCTTGTAATTTTCAGCATCAAGGGAGTGTTACTAATTAATGACTTGATATTGATTACTGATTTGATTGCAAGAAATTCATCAATAAAGGTAAATAATGGAATTTCAGTCATTATTAACTTACTAATTTGTATGACAGATTCGGTATCCTAGAATTGCACAATAAATAACAAGCAACTTATTAAGTGGGATAGAGTAGAAGTTACTAAGTAAGTAGTAGCTTCTAAGATGCGCAAATAAAATAAAAGTTTCTAATCATTTTAATTTTGTGAACATCCTTATTATTATTGCTGTTAATTATTACTAATTAATTAGGGTTTATCCAAAATTTACATACCCGGTACTCAAAATGTCAGGGTGCAGCCCATATTCTCTTGCGAATACAAATGGCACAATCCCTTGTGGAAGAGCCGCCTGAGAGGAAATTGAAACACTTTTAGCTCACCCTATACATATATATACAGAGAGAGAAACCCAACAGAAGATGATGTTTTTCTTTTCTTAATTTGGAAACGTTAGAGATACAAACTCTTATAGTGTGGGCTTATTTATCACGTGACACACGTGCGTGGATATAATTAAATTTATTACACACACAGACATGTATATATATGGCGATGCCAAGAAATATATTTACCTGTACAATGGCTGTACGTAGTTTTGGTCCTCTGAGTCCGATGGCAATGGAAGCGGCAGACATTACCAGAGGCCCACAAATGAAGCGAATAGCCATTCCCACGACGGCTCTTTTGGTGCCGCAGGCGATGATCCGAGGCTGTAGAGCCATGAACAGCCCTGCACAAATATATGATACATATAAATGCAGCCATATAAGATAACTCTTTATTTTCTTTCTCTCTCTCTCTAAATATATATATAAGCTTATTCAAATCCATCTATACTATTTCAGAGTTTCCCTTTTCCTCTCCAACATCCATGTGCTTTTCGACATGATAATTTATGCTATGCTGGCCTCACTACTCTTTGGTACAAAAACAATTCATGTGATTTACTAATTTTCTTCTTACTTATCATGTGATATTTATTACATTTGTCCAATACGATCTAAAGAACAACAATGATACTTATAAATCACTTGAGAGCACATCTTATTTTGTAAACTTTAATTGTGTTGATATCAAAGTTGTAAACACAAAAAATTAGAAAAAATAATAATAACTGATGAAAATGTCTGTTGCAGTATATATATATAGATGAAAAAACTATATATATACGTACCTAAACTAAACATAGCCATTCCAAGGCCAGCATCGGAGATTATTTGGACAGATGACTTGATCAAACTAGGCATACCCACGTTCCATCTGCGCGCAAATTAATTAATATTCCAAAACATTTTATTCTTTGAAATGAAACAATGCTCTTGGCTTAATTAATTAACTTACTTGAAAGAGACGAGAGACCAAAGAAGCCCTAGTACACTGGAATATGTGTTAGGGTTACGGGAAAGTTTCCTTGCAACCACGATGAGTATAAGCCTTGTCATGACAATTGCATGTGGCATTTTCTGCTCATCTTTGGACCCTGCACCTTCATCCGGCATTGGGACTTTTGTGTTGTCCCTGAAGCTAATTTCTTTCTCTGCCATAATAAAATAAATAATTTTCTAGGTGGAGCTATTGTTATAATAACCATAATAAATTAAATAATCACATAAAAGTCACATGTGATAATCATATATATCTTATAATTAAGAAACCACATATGCATAATTATCATAGACACATAATCAACAAAATAACCACGTAAAATAATAGAAGACTATAACAATGTGACTTATGGGTTAATCAAATTTCAATACCCAGAAACAAATTAGTTTTCTAAAGATAAATTTCAACCGAGATCCATTTTACAATTGTTTGTGGTAAATAATTAAATGAAGACAGGATTAGACAACATTATTGAGACATGAAATTTATTTTAGGTCTGTCCCCATGAGTCGGTGTTATCATTGTAGGGATTCTATTACCATTCCTCTCCAATTGGGAAATAACTAAAATCGCCTCCTCATCATTATACACGTGCTCTAATCCAAATGATGGCTACTATAATTAAGCTTCTGACAAAGCAAAGTGCATGAATCAACTTTTCACATAAAAGTAAAATAAGTCTATATTGCATTGACCCTAATATGTATTTTTCTTATTTTTTTCTTTTTCAAATAAAAGATGGGAGCCGTGTGAAGACACAAATAAAAACAAAAATAATGTTGAGGCCATCGGCGACAAAAGGAACACGCTAACCTGAAAAGGCCGTATATCTATTGGGTATTATTCTGATCTACAAGTGTCAACAGTGACAGTGGAAACAGGGTTTCTGTTCCATCCAGTACCACAAAACGACGACGTTCATTCACGTGACCAGAGGTTAATAAATCACAAAAAAACACGAAGACGTACCTGACTCAATAATTTCTTTGCGTACTTGTCTCTCCCCGCCTTGACATTTGCCCGGCGACTCCAGCACCACCCTCGCCCCCGAAAATGCCGGAGGTGACTGCCGGTACACCTTACCGCCTCCGGAAACTGGAGACCTCGCCCACACCGGCGTGCTCGTCGTCGTTGTCGTCTCCTGCTCATTAAAATTCGATGCTCGTGGGGTTGGTTGGAGCGAGTAAGCATCGGAAGACGCGTACCCAGATTGCCGTGGGCTCGCCGAAGGGTACCCCAGTGTCAGATCGCCGTGCCCGAATCCGACATCCACGCCACCTCCCGCCACCGCCGCAAGAGCATTGTGAAAGTCGTGTAAATGTGATGGCGTGTTCACGGAGAAGATGTCAGCGTTGGAGAGGTTGGAGGGTCTCGGGGTGATGCCTATTGAGGAAGACAAGGCAGAGTCAGGAGCAGAGGACGTAGACCGTCGGATTCGGACACGTATACGTCCATGGTTGTCGGTTTCGGATTCCGTGCGAAGCGGAGCTTGACGGCCGTCGAGGGAGATGACATCATCGTCAATCTCAAATTTGGTTATGGAGGCTGCTGTGGGCCCAGGGAATTGTGTTTCTATTAAATGCGTCGCAGCTCTATATTCAAACAAGAACAGCAGTAGCGTATACCTGAAACAAAGTAATATCTTTATCTTCACAGATACTTCAAAATATAATGTGCTTAATTCTACACATAACCCATTATCTAAAGCCACGTGAATTTCTCTTTTATGCCATGAATATTCATCTAATCACATGAGCTAAGCTAGCTAAACATGACAAGTAATCAAGATAGCTAGGAAAATATGCATATTTACCATATGATGCATTGAAGTACAACTAGTTGCACCATAAGGGACTGGGTGAAGTCGCCGTACATGGCTTGGAGCAAAGGGATGCCCATGACAAGTGTGTTGGGCAAAGTGGCAAGTGAGAAGAGAGTGATGAGCCATTCCAAGCTGCCACTTTTAAAGAAGATGGCCCAGACAGAGAGCAAGAGTAGGACCATGAACTTAGAGATAGTGTCGGCTATTATGAATTTGGTGTCCATTTGGTAGGGATTGTTCTGAGAAATGAAATGGAAAGACAGAACGGGAACTGCAAACACTGCCACGAAACGGTTGATGCCGGAGCACTGCTGTGGTGTAAAGATCTTGCACCATTTTACTGAACCATAGGCTACTAACATGGCGAAGTACAGAGGAACCATTGCACACATCACCTTGTAGAAATCATTTGCTGTTATCATCTTCTTTTCCTTCTCTCTTTCTGTCACTCTCAAAATAATCTCTCACACGGGTGTCAATGCTCGGCACTTCGGAGACTTGAGGGGGAAGCACTATGGATTATATAAGGGTTTAATGGACATTACTGCCCTCCGCCAGATTCATGATTTACTTAGTAGGTATTCTGCTTCGCGGTAATTACGGTTCGTTGAAATAATTATTGGCTGTGTCACACGTTTCCCATTTTTTATTTCTAAACGTGGCAATAATGGAGACCCACATCCTCCATCTTAATTAGTTTTTTTTTTCTTTTTTACCCTACAAACATAGACGACTAATAAATAGTTAGGCAGTTAAAATGTTGTTATCAAAATTATGTAAATGTATGATTCCTTTTATTAATTCTTACAATTTTGTTTTATTTTATTTAACTACTATATTTCAATATTGGCAATATTTTCTAAAACTAAATAACAAAGCTCGTGAATTTATTAAAATTATAGATAAAACATTAAAAAAAATAAGTATAACAATTTGAAAAATGTAAACCAATGTAATTACTAATTACAAACTTATAACGCCACTAATAGATATGTGATCCTGCTATCAAAATAAAAGTGAATCGTGATCCCTTGTCCCTTCGTCTATTTTATATCTATTTATATATCACTGTAAAATTGACTAACTTACATTTATAATTTTATATTTTTTTCCTATTTTAAAAAATATACGGAGAAAGGACTGAGACTTTATTCTTGTCCCATTGTGTCTGTCTTTTAATGGGATGGACAGCTAACGCTGATGTAACCCTTGTATCCTAATAATCTCTTTCTCCCGTCCTGATGGCGAGAACAATGATCGCTACATATGTGGCAAGTTCATCGTTTTTTTTCCAAATAGAAAGCAGCATTTTAAAGATAGACTAACTTGGGATGTTGAGTTGAGGAAAATATTTATGTTGTATTCAAGTTTCTACCTACGTACAAAGCTGGGATTGATTGATTGACTATGTGACTATGGCGAGAAATTTAGGGGTGATTTGAAGGTCCCTTTCTGCAGACCAGGAAGCAAGCATGAGCAGGAACTCGTTTCATCGTCAAAGAAATAAGAAATAACTAGAGGCACACGTCTATATCATATTGAACCATTCACATTTAACAAACAAAAAGTTTCAGCCGACAAAGATGAATTATTTTGTTAATAGGACTTAGATTTGAATTTCACTGCAAACCATCTCTTTGTTGAGGCCAATCTATCATATGTATGGTCAACGAACAAAAAGTGAGCTTTGGTAACTTATCTTTTATGCTACCGAGATACAACAAATTAAGATTCAGTGGGTTTCTGTAAAAGGAACAGTGCTTCCACTGTGGAGTGGAACCCAAGAGCGTGATGTTTGGGACTTGTTATAGTGTATGGATGTACGTAGCAAACACTTTCAGTTTGTGTTGTAGCACTTGACACTAGAAAAGCAAACAAAACAAACGCTGATATATGTTACATGCTCACTCCTAAGTAACCATGACAAATCTATCTTGTTAAAGTGATTTATAACAGTAAGAACAAACACATTAATTGATGGAATTACAGTAATTAATGAATTTATATATTATATTAATCTTCGTTCCATGAGCTGTGATCGTGTACGGGTAGAGTACAGATGAATACATAAAGGGACAGATAGAGAATTAAGCTTGAGTGCACGGAGACCAAGACGAATGACTTTTCAGTGAGGAACTGAATGCTGAATGCAACAAAGATGAGATGAGAAGACAGGGTAATGAGAAGTGGTTTAGAGAGGGGAAATGGTGTCTGTGAATATGAGGCACAATTTGTCCTAATATTGTGTGTCCCTGTGAATGCGATTATCGTGATAGCGAAAAGACGATAGCGTGTGAAGCTGTGGACCCCACGACCCAAACGCATGGCATGCACATCTGGCTGCCTTACGTCTCAGACATCCATCTCAGTCTCTCGTGTTTTCTACCTTGGTTATGTCTTCTGCACCCACCAATTTTCACTTCTTCTGTCTTTTACTTTTCAACTATATATGAATTACTTTAGACAACTTTCACATCCATGAATCATTCTTCACGTGTGGGCATAGTTTAGACAACTATATATGTCTTATCACTTAGGGTTTAATGACTTTAACTAGCTGCATATATATATATATATATATGTAAATCGACTTCAGAATGTGCAAAAATATATAAACAGCTCATGTCTCTGGAACACAGACTATACAGCGCGGGAGTTCTTACGTGGTCATGATTTTTAGTGGAACTGGATTGGTGCAATTCTTTCTTTTTTCTTTGTTGTTCTTGAAGAGAGTCGGTGACACAGGACAAGAATTCAGTAAATTAACTAATAGGGTAAGAGGATATGCTTTTAATTAACATCTAATTGATTTCTCTCTACAAGGAGCTAGCTAGCTACTCACGGTTGAGCTAGTTTTGCCAAAATATCCAAGTCTAAAATCTTGACATCCAGCGTGTCATCTACTTTTACAATGCCATCAGTACCATCTACACCAATTAACTTTCCTGTGGCACCACGCAATGAACCACCCATGATCTTTATTTTGTCAGATTTTCTTGGTACCACAGCCTCCATCTCACTTGGAAGGGCGGTTATCGTTTCACCGTTCCCACTTGACCCAAGGACCCTGCAAGAACCATCCTGGTGCCAAAAAAATATATATAGCGAAGTTAACAAAGAATGCCAACCCGAGCAAAAGTAACGACTACGAGAAAATTATTACTGAGAAAACGGAATTTGCATGTGCAAGTGTGACTGTTAAAAAAATAAAACATAAAACCAATGAACAGGTATCTAGTCTAGTATAACATACCGGAAGAACCTCTCTTACAATCCCCACAACAGGATCCTCCCCTGACCTGCGTACATTGACCAATATATCCGGCATAAACCACGGGCCTTCGCTGTCCCCACCTACAACAAAATTATACCACAAACTCATAAGCTAATTCTAAATCTTGGCAGAAATTAATTTCATATAAGCACCGTTCAACAGTGATAAAAAAGTAGGATTATTAAGAGACATGGAGAGATAGGTATGATAACAGGTGTAAAGATATCACAGCCCTAAAAAATACTTAAAGGAGGATTAATTCGGAGACACGAGGGGAGGGATTTTGCTACTCTCCCTTGTTTGTTTCATAAATTTGGAGGGAAGGGATTTTAATCCCTCATCATCCCTCCCGTCCCCTCCTTCACTTCCCTCCAAAAGGAGGGGGTTTCGGAGGGGAAGCCTCATTTAACAGCAAAATGACAAAATTATCCCTCTTTCATTTATCTTAAATTTAATTAACGTTACAATAGTGATTTCATTTCACACATTCCTAACAATCAATCTTTCCAAAATATATGATTTAATGTAACACGTAGATACACACCTATAACCGGGGACATCATGTCCAGACCACCTGTTCCTGGAGTCATAGGCTGCCCTCCTGGGGTTCCAGGGAGATACGATGCTGTGTTTGGAGTCATAGGCTGTCCACCAGGTGTCGATGGTAAATATGGGCTTGGAACATTTGCTGCAAGAAACCACCAAAAAAAAATTGGCATAAAAAATTAAATAATTAAATATAACATTGTAACTAAAGGGGCAAGAATTAGGAGGCACTACCATAGGCATTACTATCCCGTGGTGTACCAGCTTCACTATAATTGCCACCAGGAGTGCTAGCCCAACCAGTACCAGGTGTTGGAGCTTCATATGGCCGTGAAGGAGGACTTCCAGGCTGAAAGGATCAAAACCAGGAAAGGCAAAAGACAATACAAGCAGAATTAAAAATCATTTTGGTTCCTGATATGAAGAGCAAAGAACTATTACACAAATTAAAGCCTCTACGCACCTGATATTGTGGACTGGTCCCTGGACTGGTCCCCCAAGAGCCAGGATTTCCATCTTCCCAGTTATCCCTGGATTTGTTTTCGCCAGTTTCAAATATCAGCTATCTTTAAAGAGGCATATTGCACTCTACATTCACATACAATTTAAGAGCTGAACCAGTAACTAATCAAAAACTACTCTGTACTACCTTCCTAACATACGTACTCTCAGATTTTCTAATTAAGTAGTTAGTCAACATAAATTTCTTGTCCCACCTTTCTCTCCTCTTCTTCATTTATATATTTATTTATTTAGATAGAAGAAGAAATTCATCCAGAAAGAAACAAAATAAAAGATGGATGAGAAGAGGTTCTCTCACGAGAATGGAAAACATGAAAACACAAGCTAAATCAAAGAGCAAAATACATTTAGATCAAACGTGCAGGGAGATGTTAGGACAGACCTTGGAGGACTCATTGGTGTATAAGGATTCCATGCTCGGTCACGCATAGGTGTCCTCATTCCATCATGAATAGGTGTTGCTGCAAATGGCAAAAGATTTAACCAATAAATGAGCCATTACATCAACAAGCAAATAAGGGATCCAAATTTCAACCCAACAAATGAATAACTTCAAAAACAAACCTCCAGGATCCCTCATAGGAGTCATATATGGATGTATTGGTGTTCGAGATGGATGCATTGGGGTTTCACTTCCCATTCCATATCGAGGTGTGTCACTGATAGAAAACATTGTCAGACATTGAGTAATAGATCTTGTAATGAACACTACGGAATTGCAAATACTGTCTACAGGAACTCAAACTTACCGATATGGGGTGGAAACAGCCACATTATCAGATATATGATTGCGATCAACTTCAAACATGGCAACAAGTCAGTGCCCATGAAGATACAGACATACAAAAGCAAAGTAGCATTTGTACAAAACAAAAGAGATTTACCTGTCACAACCTTCATTTGTGACTCCAATTCAACCCGAACTGATGTTCCTTTAACTTCTATAACACGCCCTCGGTAGCCTTTATAGGGACCCTGTCGTACTTTAACTGTTGCACCAGCCAAACCATCATGCCCTCTTCCACCCCTATGCCTTCCTCCAACTGAACCACATACACGGGGATGAATATCGAAGAACTAACCAAAACAAATAGATAGGGGGAAAAATGCTATGTTCCAATGCGTTAACCAGGAGGAGAAAAAATTGAACATACAATCATTTGGTGATCCTCCTCGAGAAAACCTCCTGGGGGACTGTGGGATACGAGGTGGAGTTCTAAGGCTGGGGAATCTTGAATAGGCATCACCCTGTTAGAGTTAAGATAAGCAAAACTTTATTATATGCAGGATTAAACAAACATTTATCCAATAGGATAATAATTCAAATAGGAGCACAAATCAATTACATTTCTGTCACCATTAGAGCGTGAACCTCCCACTACCACACATGATTGGGCTTTAGCACATATGAAGCCTGCATGTTCAAGATGATGGCGATCATAGATAAACAAGACTCCTCTGTATATGTGCTCCACAGGACCTTGTTTACCCTAAAAAAGAAGTAGCAAACTCAATAATGTAAACTTCTAAGAAAAAATCCAGCCAAATATCAGAATCTTACTCTGCAGGGACCCTCAACAATCCTCACAACATCCTTCGCAGATACTGTATTCTTAAACCTATCCTGCACACTAATTTTCTTATCTAGTTTGCATTTGATTTCCCTTAGTTTAACAAGTGCAACTTCAGGTCTGTCAGGAACACCCTTAAGAACCTAGAACAAGGAAACACAAGTTAATGTAGGCAAAAAAATTCTAAAACATTTGGCCTGTTAAGTAAGACACTAACCTGAAATGCCTCACTTTCAACACGTATTATTACCCCAAAGCTCATATTACTGCAGTTCATTGCATTACAAATGAGAAAATTTCGGAGTAGAATAAAAATCAAAAGGGGAGGAAGCCATTTTGCACTATTCTTAAACATGAGAAAATGCTTACTCTAGCAACACAAGATCATGAAGTTCATAGTCCCCAATTCTTGTAACTCCAGTGGTTACTTCAGAACTCTCCACAACATCATCAGCAAATACACGGATCTAAAACAGAATATTTCCAATGTCATTTCTGCAATAATCATGTACAGAAATTTGTGAACAAGATTTCCATGATCAATCATAAAACTCACATGTTCCTTTGTTGTGTCAGATAATATGATAAGCACATGCTGCTCCACCTTCACAACCATACCAGTAGCACCTTCTTGTGCGCCAGAAACAACCTTAACATGGTTTCCGGGTTCAAAGTATTTGCAGAGTTCCTTTTCATTTACAGCAAGAGTTTTCTGCCAAAGAACACCCATCATGACACCAAGAAATCACCAATCATTAGCATGGAAAATTGTAAAGCATGCCAAGGAAAGAAACCAAGCAACTTATAATTCATACTTACAGGGAGACCTTTGATTTCTGGCCTTATATAAACATTCTCTTCATCCACTTTCTCTACCCATCCCTTCAAGTTCTTTAGATCTCCCTTGATGACGATGACAGCATCACCTTTCAAAAAATGACCTTTCTTTCTGTTTGCAAATAAAGTTGACAGACTTGCTAGGTCACCATCTTTATCCTCACCAGGGTTACGAAACTTATCAAGCTCATCAAAAGTCGGTTTGATATTCTGAGCACTGAGGGATTTTATTGATACGGTTTTGTACAAGAGACCATCTTTAAACATCATCCCTCCAATGGTCTCAAAGCGTTCCCCAGTCATGGGGTCGCGCTTATGCTCTACACGGATATGCAATTCCCTGAATGGAAAGCACACATCAACAATGAAGATAGGGGAAATTTTCCAACAGAACCAAAAAGGAAAAAGTTATAGAAAGAGAGTCAGTACTACCTAGCTTCATCAACATTCATAAACCTAGGAGGCGGAACAAATGCCTTC
The DNA here is from genome assembly GCA_022379115.2 of Bauhinia variegata. Lineage (NCBI taxonomy): Eukaryota > Viridiplantae > Streptophyta > Magnoliopsida > Fabales > Fabaceae > Bauhinia > Bauhinia variegata. The sequence goes on along the minus strand of CM039431.1, from coordinate 18,236,277 downwards.
TTTTTCACAACTTCTCTCCCTTCCTGCATCATTAAGTTGTTATGCACACTAATAAAGATCCATTCAATTTAAAGAAAGTCAAATGCTGGACCAATGAAAGCATGGGTTTAACAAGCAGGATAAGGATTTATTACCAATTTGTTTGCAAGGGCCTGTAAGTCTATCCTTGGAATTAATTTCACAGTGACCCTCTGCCGAACATTATCCACATCCACTACCTACAAAAGATAAATCTTGATGGTAATAAATAAATTACAAGAGAAGCTATAATGGATATTTAGTAATGTGAACCATACTTTGGCCAGATCCCCTTTATATGTTCCAATCTTCATTCTGACCCAAGTATCTCTAGAAAGATCAATAGCCTTGCTTTCAACTGACAGAACATCTGTCATTTCCTTGATGGGAACAAGAGTTATTTTTTGGGCATATATATTGCGCAGACCTTTACAAGCCTGAGACATGAACAAAAAATTAAAAATTTTACATTTATCCATAAAGATATATGCAAAAAAATTCTAATCAGGTCACATGACAATACCTCTCTCACATGGGCTTCTTTATCTGCTTCAATATATATATAGTTTTTGAGATGGTCCAGAGCAATAGCTGACCTGATTTGCATTTCAGCTCCTTTATCAATGCACTTTTGCATTAGACAAACAGCTACCTCTCGCTCACGACCAATCTAATGTACATGAACAAAAGTATGAATGAAATGCCTCATATTTCATGTTTAAAAAAGAAACCCATATATTAGAAAATTATTTCACAATGGAAAGGCTCATACCGCACATTTCACCATCCACAACTTTGGATCTCTCACTGATGGCAAAAGGGCTTGCTGTTCTACATCTGTAGCTTCTTCATCATAGTCTGCGATGCGCCTTCCATATCTTTCCTGAATGCTTCTTGCCATTGCTTCAAGATCTTCATGGTCCTCTTGTTCATGCGGCATTATACCTCTTGCACTACGCATTCTTCCACCAACATCTTCCTCTGGTAGCTCAGATTCAGGGTCAACAATGAAGTCTGCATGTTTCAGGTGGTTGGTTGTTAAATATTTTCCCACAGTTGAAAGACATATTTGATATAAAGTAGCTAAGCCATAACAAATTCAAAAATCACAGTGAATACCATCGTGGAAAATTCAATCCTTCCACAGTATTTAGTGAAACAAAATAATAAATGAATAAATAGACAAGCATCCTCATGACATCAGATATATACATGTCCAATAGCCTTGTCAAAGCACAGAGATAGAGGGGACTTGAAGATTAAATAAATACTATTTTACCTTACCTAGTCACTAGGAAGTGATTTTATTCATCAGCAAAATAAAATAGGATATTTACAAGAAAACACAAGTTATACATAGAATTACTCTCATTTTTAAACCTCTCATAGCTATGACCAATCCATACAATAGATAACATTATTGGAAACTGCCAGCTTTGGTAGAGATCCCTCAGGTCTTAGTTTAGGTCAACGACGTGAAATCAAACACACCCCCCCCCCCCCAACAAAAGACCAATAACCGTATCTGTGCTTTCTTACTTTTTAACTAGAGAACTGCACTTCTTTTCACAGGCTGTAGCTATTGAAATTCTAAACATACTAACTCAACTAAGACAAGTCCTTGTAATCCAAAAGGATTCAAATGCGCTGGCAAGTTAAAATCGAAGTTTTTTAAAATAAAAAAAAAATAAACTTCTAAGGTTTACATGACGTTCATCCAAAATATCAGAACGAAAGAATCCCCACTCCACACGAATACCTCCCCACCTGGGAAAAATTAATCAGAGTTGCTTCTCATACAGGTGGCATAAAAAACCAGCTAGGCTAGAGCACAACCATTTCCCTCATCTATTTGTCATGTTAATTTCAATCTTGTAGAGAAAGAAGATGGAATTTTATAGGAATACACAAATTCCCAGTCCCAACGAACCGAATTCGCCCATATATTACTTCTTTCCCTTTCTATAAGCCCCCAATACAGTTCTATCTTATTTGTCTTCTAATTTAATGCCCTGAGAAAATGAACCAATTGAACTAAATCAAGTAATACGAAAAGAAAACCTACCATCGTCGCCCCCTTCTTCTTCCTCTTCTTCATCGCTATCCACAATCGCCTCCTCATCGAAGAAGTTCCTTGCAGCCGACCTCTTGTTGGAGCGCCTTCGATCCCCTCTACCATCATATTCATCATCATCATCATCCTCCTCATCCTCGTCAACCTCTTCGGCATCGTCATCTATGAAAGAAGATCTTCTCCGCTTCCTGCTGGACCTTCCTCCATCTTCCTCCTCCTCCTCGTCCTGCTCCACTTCTTCGTCGTCCATAAGTTGTTCGTCTTCGTACTCCTCGTCATCGGGGTCCATTCCATGGCGCGGCATGATGAAATTACAAACCCTAAACTAGAGACGGTGTCTTGAATTTGTGTAAGTGTAGAGTGTGATGTGAAAGAGAGCGAGAAATTTCGAATGAGGTATAAATATGTTGGCTACACAACACAAAAGCCGTAAAAACTCAGTTCACAGAGAAAACGATGATAAGAATTCAAGAAAATCGGGGCTCAGTATGGCGGCTACTCACAATCACCGTTTTTTCCCTTTTATTTCTTCTAACACTCTTGCAAGGGGTAGGACCATCTACTTCTCTGTCTTGTTTTCAAAGAAAAATATACTGAAGATATTTACCTCACCTAAATACGTTCCTAATATTTATATCTTATCCTAACTTATAAATAAAAACTAATATTATTATGATAATTATAATAAATACCATAATTAAGAATATGTTCATATAAAAATAGTTATAATCGCAAAACGTAAATTTTATAATTTTGATAACATTTTTTTGGTACGATCTACGGTATCAAACTTGCACTTATGAATGGGCAATTACGTGATAGTTATATTTATTCTAAAATAATTATATATACATGAATATAATTTTAAAAATTAACAGTACTTTTTTTCTCATTTTCTGACATACCTATGTGCCTTTTTCCTTTTTAATTGGTTATATTATGTTTTATCTTTTGTTAAATTAATTAATCAGTCATATATATAACCTTACATTAGGAATTTTCTAGATTCATAGTTCAAATATAGTGATCAATTGTTCTGGAAATTTACTTGTTGAAAATCAAGGCACAAAATACAAATTCAAATGAAATGTTTGAAAGATCTTTTATATCATTAAGCCATTGATAATATAAAAAATGTTACTTTCCTAATTTGCTGAGGATAAATTTATTGATGTAGATTGATTAATCATCATTCAGCATTTTTCTAACCAAATATAATAATAACAATAATGCTTAAAGCCTTGAAAGGTCACATGACATTTCTTATTTCCAAGTGCGTCGAAACGGTGCGTATTATGCGTCTTCTACCCCAGAGGCGTGGGTCTTGAGCTAGTTCTTTTCCTGATTGGCCATCAGCACAACTTTACTACCAAGTAAAACCGTCACATCTACAGCTTCAGAGATCAGAAATGGCTAGCACGGGCAGTAAATTGAGACCACTGGGAGCTCATCATCAACCTAACTGCACTCGCACCCACCAGATTGGATGCTTATTCCTTGTCTTCACCACCTTCTTCCTCACCAGACTCTTCGACCACTCATTCACTCCATGCGACTTGCCCGTCGAACAGGTGCGCACATCGCAAGACCTAGTACAAGTTGGACCCCAGTCTTGGCCCGTGAGAGGGTATGGTTCCCAACTCTTCCTCAAAATATATGTGTACGATGTGGAAGAGATCGATGGCTTGAAGGCACTGTTATATGGAAGGGATGGTAAGATCACTGAAGATGCTTGTTTGAAAGGCCAGTGGGGCACTCAGGTAATTCCTTTTTCTATTAGCAACTTTAACAGATTCTCCTTCCCTATATTTGTTGTGCATTGTGATGGTTAATGTGAGACTTGGTGTTTTCAGTTGAAGGTTGTTTGGTCTATTTAAAACTACAGCTGAAGCGCTGGGGGGTATTTTAACTGGGAAATTCAGGACTTGAGCTCTGATGGTTAAGAAATTGAAGGCCTTAACAGTTTGATAACATGTGTGGCAAAGAAAACATGAACAATAGAGATAAGTCGGAGGTTCAAGGAGAGAACTAGATTAAAAAAAAAAAAACCCTTGGTTCACTTGCTTTATTTATACCAAAATCATTGTTTTATTGAATTGGCATTTGGTTGAATTTCATCAGTTTCTTTTTTATATCAATTGTAGGTCAAAATACACAAGTTACTTAAAAAATCAAGATATCGGACACGAAAGAAGGAGGAAGCAGATTTGTTCTTTGTCCCATCTTATGTCAAATGTGTGCGGATGATGGGTGGTCTTAACGATAAAGAAATTAACCAGACATATGTAAAAGTAATTCCTTATTTCCTCTTTGAAAGCTGCGTGTACTTTTGGGTTGAATACCAGCAAAATAATTAGTAATTGGTGGCATCAACGAGGAAAAGGCTAAGATATACTCTTCCATCTGAACTCAGGTCATAAGTCAAATGCCGTATTTCCGGCTATCTGGAGGCCGAAATCACATATTCGTTTTCCCCAGGTAAATAGAAGAAAATTCCCACTTTAATTGTTCATTCTGAAAAAAGATAGTAATTACGGTGGAAATTCGCCACAGTACATGTATCTACATTTGGTGTTTCAGTGACTGATATGACCTATTTTTCAAGGACTGTGCATGGATTTTAGCAGGGTTTCCTTGTTAACACATGCCAATTTCTGTCGTTTGCAGTGGTGCAGGAGCTCACTTGTTTAAATCTTGGGCAACATATATAAATCGTTCCATTATTCTTACGCCAGAGGTGCAGTTCATATTTCCCATGATAGTTTATGAACTTTCTTTCACACACATGCAGCATGAATCACTAAAATTTCCCTTTATGGATTGCACTGCATATTTTATATTACAAGTCCTGTCTTTGACAAATTAAGATGCTATTGTTTACAACGGAGAAGAAGCTGGGGAACAAAGTAACAAACATTAACGTGCGGGTGAAATAATGCGAATGCGTGCAGGAGAGTTTACTTGAACAAACTACGACATGATAGTTGATGTGATGCAGCAAAGGACCGTCGGTGTGAAATGATTTATTCGATATTTTTTGTATGCTTTGGCCCTTGGGTGAAAATACTAGGAAAAGGTTTACACTTATATGAACAAACGAGGCATTAAGTTAGTATATCCTTAATCTTAGTTTATTAAATGTGGTCTGATTCAGATTTTTTTTTTTCCTATATCAAGTGGGAGGGAAGAAAAAAGTTTCCATGATCTGACATGATCCCATTTCTGTGGAAAATTTGACTAGAAGAATTTCATCGAATTTTCAGTCAATGTCAAGAAGAATATGTTTATTCTGGCCTATCTGCACAAACAGAAATACCTATTTCCATTGGTTTACTATATTCCTACTACAAGCTTGTTGCAGAATCTAACATTGTTAAATTGCATCTTGGACACCTCATTTCTAAGATTGAAGCATGTGTCTTTTAAATTACTACTAGTAGAGGCTTCAATCTCTGGCTTGTAGCTATAACCATTGTATGGCAGCAACCTTTAGACTAAAGATTGCTGATGCCATGACCATATTTATGTGATCGAAATGTTAATTTGATTATGACAAAAGAAATGTAGAAGTAGAAACTAACGAGAGGTACTCTGGATTAAAAACTTGTTATTTGGGCATTGCATAGGGGGATCGGACAGATAAGAGAGATACAAGTGCCTTTAATACATGGAAAGATATCATCATTCCAGGTAATGTTGACGATGGCATGAGTAAAGCTGGAGCTCCCGTGGTTCAACCATTGCCTTTGTCAAAGAGGAAATACTTGGCAAACTATTTAGGGCGTGCACAAGGAAAATCTGACCGTCTTAAGCTGATAGCGGTTGCAACGCAATTTCCAAACAAGGTATGTCATCTTCTTTGACTTGATTCCAAGTGAAGTACCCCATATGCAGCATATCTGATGGTGTTGTCTCTGCTCTCATTTTCCATTTCGATTGATTTGAAATACAACGCTTATTTACATGTGGTAGTCTGTAGTTAACGTGAAGCTTGTGGTGACAGAGATGCTAACTAAGATTTGCGTAAATCTAGTTGCATTTCCCCTTTTTTTTAGGGTTACGGCATGAAAGTTCAAGTCCTAGCCTCTTATAAACTACCAATCTAAACCCCGCATGACTAGTCTATATCTAATGCCTTACATTGCTAATTTTTTTTTCTAGAATATATTTCATATTTGTTGTGTTTCACAGTGTGATTGAATTTCTTCAGATGGCATGTTTCTTTCTTAGTCGTTGTCTGGTCTTCCTAAGTAATTTCTCTCACGTAATTTTTTCTTTTCTTTTGCTAGGTCATTTCCTGCTATTATCGTTTATGTGCATTTACAATAATATCTTGTAAACGTCTCTCGTGTCTGTTTGTAGTGACCGCATTATTTATTCTATTTTTAAGATACGTGTTATTTGAAGCTAGGGTAAGTATCGTGCAGCATATATTAATGGTATAAACAGTTGGAATGTCCAGATTTGAAATTCAGTGGACCTGACAAGCTGGGAAGGAAAGAATATTTTGAACACTTGCGCAATGCAAAATTTTGCCTCGCTCCACGTGGGGAGTCATCTTGGACCCTTCGCTTTTACGAATCTTACTTTGTGGTCTGTCTCTCAATCTGTGTATATGTGTAGATCCATATAGATGTGCCTACATGAGAGAACTAACCCTCTTCTGCATAACAGGAATGTGTTCCAGTTATATTATCCGATCAAGCAGAACTACCTTTCCAGAATGTCATCGACTACAGTCAGATATCAATAAAGTGGCCTTCCAGTCGAATTGGTCCCCAGCTTTTGCAGTACCTGGAATCAATATCAGGTCAAAATTCTGTGTTATTAAGCTCCTAATTCACGTGACGTTGTCAGCTAGAGATCTTTGAGCTTGAAAACTTTTTTTCCCTTCTTTTTTATTTCCAGATGAAGATATAGAAGCAATAATAGCTCGTGGTCGACAAGTAAGGTGTTTATGGGTCTATGCTTCAGATTCTGCGCCTTGTTCTGCTATGCGCGGAATCATGTGGGAACTCCAGAGGAAAGTGAGGCAATTTCACCAGTCAGCAGAAACCTTCTGGTTGCACAATGGATCTTTTGTAAATAGAAACTTGGTTGAATTCTCTAAATGGGAACTTCCTGTTCCTTTGCCTTGATACGCTGGTAGATGGTTCTTTTTTGCTTTGCTTGTATAGTTTTATTTTGCGCCTAGGAATCGTTCATATCTTAATTCTTTAGATCTCTAGCTTTCTGTCATGTGTTGATTCTCGATTGTAAAATTTTCCCGTAAAAACCTCATCGGAATCACCATAGTAGAAGCCCAGCCCCAAATTTGTTATGGTTCACTACAATTATTCGAAAAACACTTTTATGATCAAATATCAATTCAGTGAATCAACAATGGGTCAATTGGCTGATCGAACCGTGTCAGCATATTCTTTCTGGATATCCCCTGTTGGGAGGCCTCCACCAATTGTAGTGTGCTAAAAAATGCACAATCTATCTTGTCCTTAACTTTTGAGATCACCCTATTCAGTATTACAAATCAAGTGGCATCGGTGAGTTGGAATATTGGAATATCTAGGCCATAATGGGGGCAACAACTACAGATCATTCCCCGGTCAGGTGCTCAAAGTTTACTTCACCATGATAAGCCCTTTGCACTTTTCTCGTGTGTAAATGTTTCCAACTAAGGGCACACAACGTTGATTAGTTGGCAACGGAACAAGCTTGATGCTCAGAGCCCGCTAAACATGACTGAACTACACCCAGGTGTCTTATGAGACCCTCCATTTGTGTTGACCATCCTCATCCTTTCAGCTTTCTCCCATGTTTCAGAAGCTGCATAGATGTTTGACATAAGCACATAACGAGAATTACCACCAGAAACACTGTCCAGATTTTGTGCTCTGAACTCCTGCATTACTTGCTCTGCCATTTTCATATCCGAATGAATACGACAAGCACCAAGCAATGCCCCCAAAATAGTGTCATTAGGTTTCATTGGCATTCTTTTTGTTAATTCGTAAGCCTCTTTTAATCTACCTGCCCGCCCCAAAAGGTCAACCATGCATCCATAATGTTTGATGCCTATTTCCAACCCGCATGTCTCCATTTTGGATATTACTTCCAAAGCTTCATTGACAAAACCCCCATGAGCACAAGCTGAGAGTAGAGTAAGAAAGGTTATACCATCAGGGCTTACGTTCGAATCCTCCATTCTGCGAAATAATTCAAGAACCTCGTGGCATTTTCTATTGATGGCAAAACCTGATAACATAGCATTCCAGCAGTAGATGTTCCTGTCATTGAACTCTTCAAAGATCAATCTTGCATTGATTAAGTCCCCGCATTGTGCATACATGTTAATTAATCCACTCAAAATAAATGGACTCATCCTTATCTTTTTACGTTTTGTCATATGGTGGATTTCTTTACCAGCATCCAGACGCCCCAGCTGAGAACAAGCAGATAGAATACTAACTACAGTAAACTCATCTGGCTCAAACCCCTCAGCTTCCATTTCATGAAATGCTTTAAGTGCTTCCTCACCAAATCCATTCTGGACGTACCCAGAAATCATGGAATTCCAAATCTCTAAATTCCTGAATGTGGTCCGATCAAACAAGGCCTTGGCCTCTCTGACATTGCCCTTCTTGCAGTACCCAGAAATCATGGATGACCACACAAAGAAATTCCGCTCTGGCATCTGCTCAAAGATCTCTCTGGCAGCTTCCACCTCCCCATGTCTAGCATACCCATCAACCATCACAGTCCATGTTACCACATTCATCAACTCAGTTGGAACCATATCAAACATTCGCCTAGCAGTGACTGTATCCCCATTCCTTGCAAACCCATCGATCATCTGAACCCAAGTTACTTCTGTTCGCCCAGGCATCTTATCAAACAGAAGAGAAGCAGATATTGTATCTCCATTTCTAAAGTACCCATTAATCATGGCATTCCAGGTAACAACGTTTCTCTCAGGCATAGTTTCAAACAGCTTGCGGGAATCAAGAACAACCCCGCACTTTGCATAAGCACTAATCAATGAGGTTCCAATCATCACATCACCGTCTGAACCGGCCTTAATGGCCTCCGCATGCAAAGCCTTCCCATATTCAAGGAAAGAAAGAGAAGCACAAGCCTTGAATAACAAAGGGACTATACTCAATTCATAGGATCCTGCAAGGCTAATTTGTTTGTACAAAACAAGTGCTTCTCTGAATGATCTTTGGTCAATGTAGTTCCTTATAAGGTAATACCCACTTGGAGGATTCAGGAAGCTCCTACTGGTGCAAAGCTGAGAGATTTGTTCGAGTTTTGCAGGGTGCGAGAAGCAGACAATTTGGTAATATTGAGGTTCAAGTGGTATCATTGATTGACGAAATGCAATAAACTGTTGTGGGTGTCGTTGCAACCTCAGTATCCTAGCTATCCTCATCGCACGGTTCCAGCAATTCGTTGCAGACACAACTGAGTTTTGGAGGGGACAACCGGACACAACACTAGGACAAGCACATGCATTTTCGGAGCCTGTATGTCATATCACTAGGCCTTTGCATCCATAACTCCGAACTCTGCAACACTACAAAAAAGCACTTCCTTTTGAAAACGTTGATTTATACCACTCTTCCGTCCTCCACCCTCCACAATCCTTGAAGAATTACTTTTTCCTGCAACTGCAACTGAAACCACCAACCTTGGAATTGAAGTGACGGGAGTACGAGGTTCAAGAGAGGCTTTTTTTTCTGGGCTTCATCATACGGGCTCCTCTTCGGCCTCAGATCGGGCTTAAGAATGTATGGTGGACCTTTATCTGCTCTATTTCAAAGAGGGCCCAAAACTCGATTTTTGATGAAGGCCCAGTCTCAACATTGCTGGCCGATTTATTAATTTTTCTAAAAAACCACTAAACTAAAATTGAGCTAGGCAGAAAAAGGTCCATGTTTTAATCGTGTTCCAATATTGGAGTCCTAACTTAATTTTATACCAGTTACGTATATATAATGATTACTTCATCTCTTTCGTTGTCTTCTCTTTTTCTTTTTTTAATAAGAATATAGAGTCTCCCGCCACCTCTTAGGGATGGTTTGGGGGGAGATAAAATTTGTTATTTTATTTTGATGTCTTTATTTTTTATTAAATTTAATGTAATTAGTAAAAAATTATAAAATTTATACAAAAAGTGATAATTAATTATAATAATTAAAATAAAGAACGGAAACATTTTATGAGAACAGAAGTTTACTTCCAATTTCACACAAGTGGCATTCCCGCAGACCCACAATTATGAATTACCATTTCCTAGAAAGAAATACCAGGAGATAAAAATAATAGAACGGCGCCGTATGCCCCAGGCGCATAAGCCTAAACCAGAGCTAGAGCCATGGGATCATGAAGTACATCGAAGACACTTGTTGGTTGCAGGATGAAATTGTAGTGTTAAATAACTCAAAGACCAATTGGAATGCTGTAAAAGAGGCTATGATATCATACTATGTGAAAAACTAATTCTAATTTTAAAAAATTAAGTAGTCAAGTAAGGACTGAGTAATAATTTTATATTCCAACGATTAAAATAGCTGGGCTGATCAATTATTGAAATGGATCAGTTTCTGATCCACCAGTAAAGAATCAGAGAACTTATCATACTACACAGTTCACAGAATCGAAAAACATATCGAATTGGTTTTTCATTTCTAACTAGGATCATAAAGCTGCAATCTTCCAAGAACAGGCTCCCCTACCTTTTATCTCTTCTAGATACCCTTAGTGCCCAATTCTTGTTGGCCTTTCTCCCTTTCAATGCTGTATCATTAGCTTCAGGACTTCTTTTGACATTTTCTAGTGAATGTTAATATCAGAAGAGCAGTAGTTAGCGTCATTGCCAAACAGTTAGGATAGCAACCCTGATTCTTGGAAAATGAACAATTGTGGGGACCACAGTTCCCCAATTCTCAGTTGAGGGGTTAGGTTTTTTTTGGTTGCTTGATATGATGCTCCAAGAGTGCTCTTGGTCAAATATTTATCTATTTTAAGTTGAGGAATAATGTTTAAGGTAAGGTAGTGAGATTGGTTTGAGTCATAGGCTACGTGAAAAATAGGTCACTCTGATTCAACTTGCTTCAACAGCCAGCTTATTCGGACAGTGAAAAAAACAGACCAAAGAGAGAAAGACAACATGGGACTGTGTATGATGTGATGTTTTTGCAAGTTACTTGTATTTGATGTTTATATATTGTCTATGCCCATGAAATAGTTAACACTGCAATCAGCATTACGAAACACTTTCTGCTTCCAGTTGGGATAAAAATGATAACTTGATCTGGAAAAAAGGGCATGGGGGTGCGCACGTAAAGTTACTTTGAAGGGATTTGAACCTACAAATTTGGGACACTTGCTTATGGAATCGGGAAGGCCCTATATGGAAGGAAACTTGAAACGGTGGAAAAGACCATTTTCTGGAAAGATAAAGACAGAGCCAAGTTGATGGAATGGATTAAATTTGATGGTCTTAGGTACTCTTATATGTAAAAATAAGACGTGTTAGAATGAAACGTGTTGACCTTTAAACCTCACTTTCGGTGGAGACATAGATATAGATAGAAAAGGCAATGAATGCATATTATTATTGTTGGTGAAGATTGGCAATCTTGTTTTATATATTCCTTTGAAATTTTGATTAATTAAACCAAAATTAGCCCGTGATTGAGGCGAATCATAATTTTCTATGTTTTTCTTTTAATGCTTCTTGACATGTGGCTCCATGGATTTTAATTATGATCGAGTGCTCAGTCTGAGGTTTACAAGCATTGATGTGAAACCACAATTCACAAGTGACAAGGAAAATGACGTATATTAGGGAACCAGTTCAATCACTCAGTGAGAGAATATATACATGAGTAAGACTAAAGCCAATTAGAATACTCATAAAGAAATTAATTAAAAAGGTAATCATAAGAAAGTGAAGTTAGCCAACACCTTATTCATCTAAGTAAATATGTTTAAACACTTGAACAAAGTCATGCACGAGGTGATTCGGATCGAAATGATTAGGAGATTCTGGGTACGTGTAAGTGGATGATAGAGTTAGATTATAAGATGATCCTCTTTGTTGGCAAAAGTTTGACAAGCTTTTCTAATTGCTTTATTTCCGATACCGAGCGAATCTTATGATAAAGTAGCTCTTTATTTATTCTTTTTTGGTGATTACACAATCTAGCAATCCTTTCACTAATTAGCTAGTGACCCACTCTTTCTTGCACTACTATAACGTCAAAGCCTAGACGAGCATAGATATATAAATGCACCAAACGAAGTCTAATATATATTAACCTAATAAGTCAAATTAAAAACATTATGTGCATGCTTTTGCCTTCTTATAATCCAGTCCAAGACCAAGGCTATATATAACCTAGGATCAAATAAGATTGACTACCTTAATCTCTAATGAGTCATATAGTATGCAAATTTCCTATTTATGTAGACAAGCATTTAAGAACATCCCTTTCCTAGCCTTGAAAATTGCATGTGATTAATACATCTATTATTTACTCTATTAGTCCAACATCTATATAAGAGTAAACCTAATCTAGAAGGCAATGAAGACAAGAAAAATTAAGACATGAGCCACCTTCTTAAATGAGTAATGACAGGGGAATTTGCTTACAGAATTTGGGTTTGAACTATACTAAGGTACGAGCAGAACAAGTTCGGTGAGTGGGAATAGTTCCCATAAAGTTCACACCTATCCTCTATGACGGGTTTGTATGTATCATTAATGCTTGTATAATACCTACATGTGGCCAAACCGTGCTAGCTGCAGTTACCCACAATACTATGCGGTGCACTTCCAGCTACAAGCACTTGGGCAAAGTTAAGATATTTTTATATCAAGTAGTACTCAATCATTCAATATATTTTGATATCTAGCTAGCATTTGCATGTCTTGAAAGTGAACCCTTCTAAGAATTCATAATGTTCTAGAGGATATATATTCAATAGTTTTGTATTATCAAGTTTTATGTATTAAAAGTAAGTTAAGATATATAGAATTTATAATTCAAAAAATAAATTGCCTTTGATTATAGATTTAATTTCTTATAAACCAAAAAGGAAATTAAATCGTGGAAATCAAATAGTAATATTGAACTGTATTGTTATTTTGCTGTAGGTACCAACTTTTGCAGGATCATGCTGAGAATTATTCGAATCATGCATACAGATTTGCATACAGCAAAATTGAAACATACCCGGGAATTACTTTTCGTTTTGATTTGAAAATAAACTTTTCCTTTTATGAGATATATGTAGTCATGTTGACATGAAAGTGCTTTTTGATCGATCAATAAGTTTAAATAGAACGATAGAGAATCATCTTATGCCATGTGGTGTATTTTCAAAAGTCACTTTAGCCATATGGTGTATTTTCATACAAGGACTTGTCAACCAATTTATCACTTTTGCTGTAGCAACACTGTACACCCTCATTTATTTCACAAGATATGATACCGACAATGCCGTACGTCTTTGTTTTGCTATACATGAATCAAAACTCGTTCTGTCACTGAACAAGTGGCCAGTTTCTAGTTTGCATGCAGCTTCGAAAGCTATTCATATCAACTGGGTTCACATCAAATACCTTGGCTGTTGGGTCTGATCCTAAGGTAGGCACAAAAGGGATACCTGTATATGCTGGGTATAGCATGTACCTAATGTCGGCTGCTAGTTCTGGTTCAATGAATGATTAAGATTTGTGATAAAATCCAAAAATTGAATGTTAACTGATGCTTAATTATAAAGGACGGAATCAACTATTAATTTAATTTGGGTAAATTAAAACGGGAAATGATTTTAAATTAAGATGTTTTTCATTAATTAATCAGTCTAATCGTGATTCTCGAGTGTTATCACCTAGTTAACTAACTGTGACTCATGTCTGTAGCATAACTTCGAGAAATTTACCTCCATATACTACAAAAAAAAAAAAATATTTATTAATATATATCATTTTTAAAAATATTTATTAATATATATTTTTTTTTTCAGATATCGCATTACTGTACTGCGATATTTGAATAAAAAATTAATTAAATTTTTTATTTTTTATTTTTTATAAATAAAATATTAAAAAAATTTATAAATTTTTTTAAACACATACATCATTCCAAAAATTATTATCAATACATATTATTTTTATAAATATTTACTAGTGTATATTACCTTTAATAAAATTACATTACTCTCTTACAAATTTATTTTATTTAATTTAAATTTATTTTATTTTATAATTTAATTAAAAGATAACACAAGGTTCATGAATTAGTGTTGAAATGTTTCTGTAAAATGATGATATGTTTCTTTTTCTTGGATGCCTCATTTGAAGGAAAGGAAAATATTTATTTTTTTGGACAGATAATTGGTTGTTTGGAGTATTTTTTTTATTTTTTTTCTCCCTTATCTACTGTATCTCTTTTTTTATATGTTTTTTTTTATAAAAAATTATAATACATTAAGTAAATTTTTTAAAATTAATTAACTCAAATATATATAAAAAAAAAAGGTATTTGATTTTGAAATATGATAATAATAAATTTATTTAGGCAAAACCACTTCATAATTGAAAATTTTATTGTACAAGATGTCGTATGTATTGATAATAATTTTTGAGATTGTGTATATATATTTAAAAAATTTTAATTTTTTTAATATTTTATTTATAAAAAATAAATAATAAATAATTTAATTAATTTTTTATTCAAATATCGCAGTACGGTAATGCGATATTCAAATATCACAGTACGATAATGTGATATCTAAAAAAGTGATATATATTAATAAATATTTTTAAAAATAATATATATTGATAAATATTTTTTTTTTGTACACAGTGGTAAATTTATCCGTAACTTCTGATGTATGGGTCTACTGATGTGCTATATGGAATAATTACACTCTACCAAGTGACTTGGCTGACGTGAATTTGATTGTCCATTAACTAGTTCCCTGTTTACCATTTTGTCATTTTCTCCCTTCTGATAATTAATATGCACCAATATATTTAGTGTTAATTAATTTGAAGGGGAAGAAGTATTTCGAATGAATTGTCTTGTCTATTTAAGAAAGCAATATAAATAAATATTATGAAAGTAAGGTTGATAGCAACAATTGGTCTCAAATTGGGACCCAAAATTGAAAGCCAATTTGTCTTGAAATAAAAGGAAGATGCTTTTGCCTTTGCCCTTTGCATGATTTTTTGTATGGTATCTAGCTATTATCTCCCTTTATGTCATATTGATGATAGAATGCACCAAATTTGCATGTATGTTAAATCAATGCGTCCAATCTGTCCGAATAATCAAATAATACTTCTTTTTTTCGAAAAAAAAAAAATCAGTACATGCTACTCAGAATAAATACTAAATATGTTGAATTAAAATACCTATTATTATATTCATTTTATTTGGATTAATTTTGCAATAATTAGTGTTCAAACACTCAACTGAATTCCTCACAATGATTAATGACCAAAGCTAGAATTAATTTCATGACCATGAGACCTTACTCTGGCAATTTGATTGCCTCAAGAGAGAAGACAGGAATTTTATATACCCCAGATGGAAATGGTATATAGCATACATACAAATCTACACTGCTATGGAGATACTGGAGAGTGATTTTCTGGTCCAATTTGAAGGAAAGCCAAAATCCATCAATATGAAGAATAAAGGGTCTTGCACATAAAATGGAAACTTCATTTAAAAGAGGACGTTAGCATATTTGGAGAAAGCTGCATTTAGTCTAGGGTCGAATTTATTAATCGATGCTATAATATTATATATATGAATTTGTGTTCAATTTTATTGATATGTTTTGAATCTCCAAACTTTCATCAATGGAAAAAACTAAATTAAGTTCTTGTAATAATACGATCATTAACGTAGCAAGATCATTGAATGGAAAATTAAAACCAGACTGACACAAATAATCTGCACTCATATATAATTAATTATGCTAAGAATTTCACCTTCTAGAAGCAAGCAGTACATATTACAATTGGTTTGAGATGAATAGAAGTTAAAGCAAAGTTAGGTAAAACTTTATCTTTTTTACTTTCCCTCAACTGCTAACTAGAGACAATAGGTACAATGTTGTTGCTCGTTGCCCTCGAGAATGTAACTGTGATTGCTATTGCTATTGATATTGATTCCATGTGAGTAGGTTTGACCATGTCCTACGAGCTATCCAAAAGCAAAACAGCATTCAGAGCTTAATTAGTAGTGGATCTGACTGAGCTTTAAGCTCTAGCTAGAGTCGGCACTTTGTCTTCTAAATATTTGGGGAAAAGGTTGAGGTGACACTTTCCAAACCCACATTTTCTTAATATATTGGAATTTTATGCTCTAGAAACAGAAATCAGAATATTTATCTATCATATGCAGATCAAAATCTTGGACCTTTTGATGTTGAAGAAGAATGTTATTTATTCCCTTCAATGTTTCCTTGTTAGTGATGCCATGTATATTCTTGTAATTCCTAAGCAAACTTTGTGAATTCGTTTTGTTTAGATATATTAATTTATTATATATCTCTACTCTACCTGTTTTATGAAAGCAAGCTATATATATTCTCCCCATCCATTGTAAAATTATAGATTAAAAAAAAAAAGTTTAAAGCTCAAGATAATATGTGTGTGTTTGGCACCTCTCCAAAGTTGCCCAAGTTTGCAAGTGCCTCGTTGAAATGCTATTATATTTTAGTGTGCACGCATTAAAAAAAAAAAAAAAAATTATGGTCAAGCAGAATATGATATGATGATGACACTTCAACAATTTCTGTCGAGAGAAATTAAGTATAATTTTGCTGAATTTGTTTGGTGATTTCAAATAGTTTATTTGAAGAGAACAAGTTTTGTTGCTTTGCCATATAGAATATATTATATTATATAAATTACTATATGTCAATATATAGATCCCATTGAAGAATCTGTTAATTAAACTTGAACATTTAATAATTAGAAATAACAAATGCAACTTAATAATTTACTCAAAGCATTGTGGTCATATATGGTCCATGATTACAGGCAGAAGGTGCACCGTCAAGAGGCATGGATGGTCCATACAAATATATAAAAAAAATTGTTACGAGGGGAACAGATAATGCATGTAATGTAAGGTTGCTATATCCATCAACCTTTTTCGTTTTACTATTCATTCAATATATCCATTGTTGAGAGGGAAAAACTTCACTAATACAGACAGGGGAAGAGATCGAATAGTGCTGTAAGAAGAAACTGTCTTGGATGGTCAATAATTACTTAGCTAGTTTATACATACATACATACACTTGAATATGTATATCAACCAACAACATACATACAAATGAATAAGATAAATACCATAAAAGATAAGATAAATATCCCTATAAAATTTAAGATAAATACCAACAAAAAATAATTTTAAAATAGAAAAGAAAATGTCAGTTATCAATTAATTTTTTTTTTAAAAAAAAAATATCCGGAGGTCCAACCGCTCAAGATTGTACTGGTGTATATATATATATATTAAAAAAACCGAGTTACTTTTATGGGTATTTAGATCCTGCTGGTGGCAGGCCATGTAAGAGCATGCCATTTCTGTTTTTACCTTCAGTCCCGTGAGCCTTACACTAGCATCCGCATTGATTTCGTTTTGGCGCAATTCGCAAATCTGAGACAGAGAAAGCAGGAAACGGTACGCAGATAAGATCGAGTAGTCGAATACTGTAATGGGTATTTTACAGCCAAAGTAGTAGTTACCCAGTGATCCTTCGTTTCCTATATAAACCCATTTGCTTCTACTCTGCATCCACGTACCCCTCTTACCTTTTGTAAAGAAACAAGCATCCTTTCATTCTCTCAAGGATATATATTTTCTTTATTCACTTTCAGGAATTAGCTATTCAAGCTCGGTCATGGATAATATTGCGCATTTTTTATTCGGGATATTGGGTGGGTAACCACTCCTTGTTTCTCTGTTTTCCGTCTTCTTCAATATATACTCTCTTCTTCTGGATTTATGGTTCCTCGGTTTCTCATTGTTGTTTTTGTTTTCTGCATGCAGGAAATGCCTCTGCTCTGTTTCTCTTCTTGGCTCCAGTGTATGCATCAGTAAACTCTCATTCTCTCTCCTCATACCCCCTGTCCGAATTTAGCTTCTTTTTTTTTCTGGTTTTTCAAAACTTTTCTCTTTCTGGGTCTTTTTCTCTACACTTTTTGAGCATGGTTTCAAGAACAAAATCCTTTCATTTTTGCTGCTATAATCGTCATTTTTCATCGAAATGGTAAAAGTCTAAGTGAAGTTTCTGAGAAATTGGGATTTTAAGGATCACATTCAAGAGGATCATAAAGAACAAAAGCACAGAGAAGTTCTCGGGCATTCCATACGTTATGACACTGCTCAACAACCTCCTTTCTGCTTGGTAAATTTCTTTCTAGCTTCTTCTAATGCTTCCTTCCATGATTGCTTAATTTCTTGTCCATTTCACAACTGAATATTGAGTCAAATCACGTGTAGTTTCTTTCACTTTTTTGGCTGAGACAGTATAGTCATTTCTTCAATCTTCGTTTGTTTGCTTCACCTTCATATAGACGGTTAGTATTATATTCGTACATGATACTTGGATTAAGAAAAGTCTTTCTTATAATATGTTGTATGTTGGTTAATCCATAGGAGAAAGTGTGCTCCATGGAACGGGGAATCACCTTTTTGTCAATTTCTAGAACTAGAATTCAAAAAGGTCATTGATTTTCCCACTTCAATTTCCAAATCTTGGCCAAGGAAACTACATTCTACTTCCAAGCTACCCTTTTATTAGAAAAAGAAAACAATATCTGTGTTCAATAATTCGATATACTTGTAAAGTTAAGATTTTTATGTGTATAGTCTCTCTGATCTGTACAATTTACAGGTACGGCTTGCCGTTTGTGTCCCCCCACAACATCTTGGTATCAACCATTAATGGGACTGGAGCTGTGATTGAAACCATATATGTTTTGATATTCATTATCTTCGCACCTAAGAGGGAGAAGGCTAAGATTCTCGGGTTATTCACTTTGATTCTCGCTGTGTTCTCTGTCGTTGTCTTCATCTCCCTCTTTGCCCTGCACGGCAAATCCAGGAAGCTCTTCTGTGGCTTCGCCGCCGCCATATTCTCCATCATCATGTACGGTTCACCCCTCTCCATCATGGTAAGCTATTGACAGTTTTACAGCAATTAAGGAACATGAACATAGTAATACAAAGTGCTAATTTTGAACTTGGTTTATTTTAATTAGCTGATATTCATCGTTTGAATTACTTGCAGAGATTGGTAATTAAGACAAAGAGTGTGGAGTTCATGCCTTTCTTCCTCTCGCTGTTTGTGTTTCTGTGTGGCACTTCGTGGTTCATCTTTGGACTACTTGGCCGTGACCCATTTGTTGCTGTAAGTAGTATCTTTAATTTAAAGTGAAAATTTTGAAATGGAATAACATCTGATTGCACTGTTGATGTTGAGCATCGGGGGTAGTGATAGAGGATCACGGGTGTTGTTGATCTGATCTGATCTGATCTGCAATTGCAGGTACCAAACGGCGTCGGGTCCGCTTTGGGGGCAATGCAGCTGATACTGTACTTCATATACTGTGACAAAAAAGGCAAAGGCAAATCAAAGGAGCCTACAACAGAGGAGGAATCTATGGAGATGGGCACCGCAAAGCCGCAACAAGGGAAGCAATCCAATTTTAATGGAGTTTAAGAGGGACACGTCTCAGGACGCGTGTTATCTCCACAAACAGGCCCTTAACCACCGTCTTCTTCGTCTGCTATTGCTCAATCTGCAACCAAAGCAAGCAATTGCAAGCTTATCTTTGCTTTGGAATCCTCCTCTTTCTTCGATAACTTGTTCTACTTTACTTCTTAATAAAATGATGTTCTGTTTTTCTTGTCGACTGTGAATTACGCTAAGTGTAATTTATCTGAAAAACTGTAATTTTCTAATTGAAGTTTTCAGAAATGACGTCAGCATTTTTCCATTATTTTGGATATTTTAGTAGGATGGATTTATTAGGAAAAAGGAAATTTGATTAATACCCAAAAAAGAAAATAGATTGATTTGACGTTGACATGGTCAAAAAGGCACAAAATAATTCATCAATTTACGTGAGCATCAAAACACTTTCAGTATGTCCGTGCCTCCCAATAATCGTGGTCCACTAGGATCTCTTTCAAACAGTTGTGGATTCGTCTGGTAGCCCAGAATTAATTTAATTATATAAATTTTTTCCTTCATCTGAAAAAAATAAATAAAAGAAGTGGCCAGGGTATAATCATACATAATTTTCAATATCTATATTTTCATTGAATATAAAATATAATTTATATTTTAAATAAAACTTTTAAATAATTAATTTGTACATTAGCTTTTTTGGTAGCATGGCTTGAAATCTGTGCCATTTCAGACTTCTGATAATTTCATTGGTGAGAGAGTACACCAGCCAAGATACAACTATTTCGAATCATGTAATTTTGATTGAGTTGATTGTATTTGTTTTAATTATTTTTTAATAATTTTATTATATCACATTAGTTTCATTATTTTATAAATTTAATCCTATAAAATTTTTCCTTCATCCGAAAAAAATAAATAAAAGAAGTGGCGAGGGTATAATCATACATAATTTTCAATATTTATATTTTCATTGAATATAAAATATAATTTATATTTTAAATGAAATTTTAAATAATTAATTTATACATTAGCTTTTTTTTTTCTTTTTTGGGTAGCGTGGCTTAAATCCAGGCCAGTTCAGACTTCTGTCAATTTCATTGGTGAGATAGTACACAAGCCAACATGCATGCATTATGGTATCTTTAACCATGCCATTCTTATTGTGTTGATTGTAATTATTTTAAATATTTAAAATAATTTTATGATATTACATATTTTTTATTATTTTATGTAATTTTTATAATTTTTTATTTTAATAATATAATTTTTTAAATTTTTTTAAAATAAACCTCACACTTTATTTTATATTATTATAAAAATTAACTGTAATTCAATAAAATAATTATAATCAATAATTTTAATCTACTTAATAAATTATGATTTTTTTAAAAATTACTCTTAATATTCATAAATTACATTTTAATAAATTGGGTGGAGGCAGAACTAGTGTTGAAGGCTTCTTCTTCTTCTCTGCTTTGAAGCTTCATTTTTGAGTTGCAAAAAGACACTGGCCCACTCAGAGTTGCAACGGAACCATTCATAGTAGACCAGCTTTAGCGTAATCGAGCAGACCCACACGTGGGTGTGTGTCTAGAAGAAGATTGGTGTGCCATAAGAAATGTACGAGGCCCAACTCAATCCCCTTTTAGTACTCGACCCGCCAATCCTAATGATAAAAGTAACTTACCTAAAGCCTTTTTATTTTATTTTTATCATAATCTAAAGTCAAACTATTAAATTAAATTTTCACTTAAGTGTTTAGTTTAAGATTTATTTTTATAACTTTTTATTTGGTGTTTTTGAAACAATTTTCTTAATTTTTATTTTTATTTTCGTTTGTTAGTTTAAAATTATTTTAATATTTATTTAATACTTAACAATAATGAGTGGCTAAAAATAAAATTAATCTTCTTAATTAATATTTTTATTTTTATTTTTTTAATTCTAAAAAATATTAATTAATAGCTTAAAATAATTAATCAATTAAAATTTAATAAAATAAAAAAATAAAACATCAAATAGATGAACAGATTTTGTCTCAAATTGGATATCAAAAATAGCCAATAAAAATAAATAATCAATAAATCACTGTGATGCGAGACATGGAATCTTCTTTTCAAGCAGGTTCGTCCAACTGGCAGCTAATAAGCTGATAGCATTTTTAGCTCTAAACGGCCGTTATGCCTTTTCTCTCAAACATAACGGTGCTTTTCCGTCATACCACGTGAACCAAATCCCGACGCATGCCACTCCCCATCATCATAAGTTCATAAGCATCATCTCCTCACATGCATAATGCGATGACTGCTATGATGTAGTCTATCCATGCATAACATATATCTCGCTATCTTGTATGACTTCCAAGGGTCTCAGTGCGATGACGCACTTACTCAGGTTTTGACTTATATTTTTGAGCTAAATTTGTATTTAATATATCTTAAATATTTAACATTATTTAAAATATTTTAAAATAATATTATTTAATATATATTTTTTAAGTTAATTTAAGCTGAGAATAGCGTACAAGCCAAATCCCACATACCTTGGCAAATATAAACTTCATTATAATTAATTAGTTGATTGGTTACGCATATATATCTTATGAGTTTGAATCAACTAGAATTTTCCGATCAAATATAAAAATTTCACTTATATGTTTAATATAGAATAAAACATAATGGTGAAATATTGCTTTCTGGATTAAAATTATATGTTTATTCTTTCGCATAGTAATGCTTGAGAATTTTTTTATATAATCATGTCATGGTAAAATTAATAGCAGAGTTTGAACAGAAATATCAAAAGGTTAATATATTGCAATTCTTTTTTGAGTATATATATATATATATATATATATATATATATATATATATATATATATATATATATTCATTGAAAACTTAATTATATTTGTATGATAAAAAAATAGACAAGAATAGCACCCAACGGAGATTTTTTATTAATTGATAATTCAAAAAAATGAGCTAATTACTGGATTAAAAGTTTATTTATATTCAACCACGTATGAAATTATTCTAGCACAACAAGAAATATAATATTTTGAGCTATGAAAACGTAATTGTATTAAAAATTAATTTAAAGATTTTTTTTTTTATTTTCGTGATTTTATTTAACCTAAAGTTAAATTAATTCTCATTAAATATATGGTGTTAGATATTACATGATTTTTTTAAAAAATAATTAAATTATTTTTAAAATTACAGTTTGACAGGTTGTGCTTTGGGGGAGTACCAAGAGAAAAGAAAAGGCTGTCTGAGAACAAGTCTTGATACCTTAGATAGTACTGACCGTGGGTTTGTCCAAAGATGTTTGTGGGGATACCATTTGTTGTTGGTATACACATCAATGATACATTCGAAGTTCATGGTTTTCTCTGCTACTTCCATAAAATTTCTATTTATAGAAGGAAATGAAAATGAAGTTTGATTTTACATGTACAGTGAGCAATTGCTCTACTCATTACTAATTGAGTAATGTCATTTTTACTTGAATCAAATATGCGTTTGCCGGGAGTCGAACCCGGGTCTATTGCTTGGAAGGCAATTATCCTAACCGTTGGACTACAAACGCTTGATATCAAATGTTCACTGATAAATCTAATTGACCATGTTTAATGATCTTCTATTTCACTATACTTCTTCCTTAACTAGGAATTTAATGAGATACTAATTCATGCAGAAGTGGAATAATCTCATTTAGATGTAAATCTGTATTAAATACATTCCCCCATAAGAATCTGGTATTTGGTGTGTATGGCATACCAATATTAAATTAAATGATGAATAAGAATTTATCTCATTAGTATGACCACCTTGTGTTGATAAACTTCATATGAATGTACTATATAACAAGCACATTATCTTACTCTATAATTTCCATATTTTACTAGATATAATACATTTATCTCACTCTATATCTAATAACATATGAAAATTATATATTAATTGTTGGGAGGGGATAGTCCAGATTGAATTGATGTAGTTCTCAACTAAAAGTAATAAAAATTCTACAAGGAAGAGGGCAAAAGTGAGGTCGGAGAGAAAGGCTATAATGTTCAAGTCAGTAATTGTTTGTAGAAGAGTAAGAAAATGAGATTAAGAATGCGTACCTTCTTTATCAATGGTGAGAGTTATTTATATTAGTAATTAGGATGTCATTTGTGTAATTATAAGACAATAATTAACTTATTTGGTTAATAACATTAACGGTCAATGTTATAGGCTTGTTACTTTTGTATAGTGTGATATATATATATATATATATATATATTCATGTAGTTCGGTATCATATATTTTCATTATAATATATTATTATTATTTTGATCTGCATAATATAAGATGCATTATTTTAAAGTTAGTGCCAGAAGCAAATGAATTGAATCAAATATTATTATTTAAAAGCTCATCAAAGTAAGATGTCTTATGGGAAAATTATAAGGACAAGACTGTTTGAATGCTTTGGACATCCAAACATAATTTCTGTTTTTTTTTTTTTAAAAAGTTACATGAGAAAAACTGTTCCCTAAACGTTTAAATATTATTTAAATCCTTATTTGCGATTCAAAAACTAACAAGCAATCATGCAATTTATTAAGCCAAAATTTATTTAATTATTAATCAATATTATAAACGTCCAAAAATTCAAAACTCTGCTTGAATGCATGATCTGTAGGGCTCTTGCTGATCTGCCCAGCCCCTCTTTTAACTAAACTAAAGTTTATCATCAATTTTCTTTCTTCAACTGTGTCTGGTTTTGACTTTCTTGGGCATTTTGGTCAGTATGTACAAAAGACGGCTAAGGTTTGTGCTTGTGGGTGCTCATCATTGGAAATCATTCCCCAGTACCATGCAGTTACGGCGGTAACTGAGTCTCGAAGAATCAGTCACCTTCACCTTGGTAATGGCATTTTGGACATTTCAGTCACGCGATATTTAAATCATAGTAGCCGTAGATTGACCTAATGTGCGGTCAAGATGCGCTACCGCTCCATATCGGCCCGTTTGATAGCTGAGGCTTTTGATTTGATTGACATGCTCCGTCTTCCGTTACTTACCTCGAGATTTTTTTTTATTGCGTGCAAGTATCTCTTGAATGGAAAAAGATCTGATGTTTTAATTTAATATTTTATTAATTTTAATTTATCTTAAAATTATAAGAAAATTATTTTAATTATAGAAATAGACTAAATATGCAAATTGAAAAGCCAAAGGCTTAGCTTGTAGTAGACTTGTAGTGGATTGTGCTTGCTATATTTTGTAGTTCTTGCTTTCTATGTACGAAAATGAAGTACCAACACCGGGCAAGTTGTGGTCAATTTGTAAATAAAGCATGATACAAGGGTATGTCGGTAACCTAAAAACTAGATGGGCCGGGGGCGATGACATACTATATATTTATAACATACATGCTGATGTAGATTCAGATGCATGCCATGGATATGTGAGGCGAAGATGAGTAGGATTTGACTTCATTTCTGAGACAGAGAAAAGAAGAAAGAGGAAGTTAAGGAAAGAAAGAAAGAAGAAAATTCAATCGGATCGAATACAATTTTGACGTCCGCAAGGACTTTTCTTTCTCTCTCCTCCCTCACTCTTTTGTCTCTCTCTCTCTAAAATATTTCAGCAAGGAACAGGGTGTTTTACTGAGCTATACAACACCAGAGCATTCAGTAAGAAACCCTAGAGGAGCTGAACTGATATATTCATTCAATAAAAACTCGCGAAAAAATCCGACCCAGAATTTGATAGCTTTTCTTATGGTTGATTTTTTCATCAGTTCTCAGTGGCGGTCTAGATTATATGTCTTAGGAGTTTTTGGAAGGCGTTCACTGTTGAATTTCAACTTCTGGTGAGTCCTGAACTCTGCCACTTTGACCCTTTCAACTCTATTTTAGTTACTTTAAATTACCTTACTGTCATTTGCCTTTGGATCCTTGATTCGCTTCAGCTAGGTCTCGATCAAGGCCTTTCAGCTCTATCTTTTCTTCATCTCTTTCCTTCCTGCTTACTTCTTCTCTGACAGCCCTGTTGTATTTTCATATTAGATTCTTTCTTAGGCTTTTGAATTTTTGTTTTGGAACTATGAGTTTGAAATTGAGCTTACACTTGTCAGAGAGAAGCTAAATTTAGAACTGTTAACTCGCTTTGTATGTACTTTTGTGGGTTCGATGGTTTGTCTGTCGGGAGATGCATTTGTTGATTTGATTGAGTCTGATTTCTGGGGGTTTCTCCTAAGACTTTTGTTATCAGGGAGATGATATTATAACTTGGAATTTTTACTAGTTAGTGAAATTTATTTGGTTTACTGGCTGGCTTTTTTGTGGGATGGTTGATGAGTTGGATCTGAAAAGTCATGTATTTTACAGAGATTCATGCGAAAGCCGTTTGAAGGTTGCTCATTTAACGGAGGTAGCATACTTGTAATGTTCAGAATCAAAGATTGTTTATTGGTTTGGGTTTTCTGTAGTATATGGCTTGTATTTGGTAAAACTCTACACCACATGCTCTGGCATAATACTTACCCATTTCTGTTGGCGCACGGTAAAGACTTTAAAGCCTGTAGCCTTGGATTTTGGGTTGAAATACTATCTGGCTTGAGCTGTATGCTCAGTGTCTCACAAGCCGTTGTGTAATTGTAGTTTGCGAAACTCATGTTTTATATACTTAGTTTTCTCCTTAGGTGATTGTTTCAAGATCGTAACATTAAAAGATGGTACCTCCGGGGCCACCCACTCCAATTGGTGGTGCCCAGTCTGTCTCACCTTCCCTTTTGAGATCAAATTCTTCCATGTTGGGAACTCAAGGAGGTCCTATGCCTTCCCAGACTTCTTTCCCTTCGCGCACTCAGTTTAATAATATGAACATGCTTGGCAACATGCCTAATGTGTCTTCTGTACTGAATCAATCTTTTTCAAACGGGGTTCCAAATTCTGGGCTCTCTGGTCCTGGAAGCAGTCAGCGTGGAGGTGTTGATACTGGAGCTGAGACAGATCCACTTTCCAGTGTGGGTAACGGGATGAATTTCAATAATTCATCATCATCTTTTGTACAATCGAATATGGTGAACCCTGGTTCATCTGGTCAAGGTCAAGTTCAGCAATTTTCAAATCCTTCTGTTAACCAGTTGTTGCCAGATCAGCAGCATGCCCAACAACTGGAGCCTCAAAATTTCCAACATAGTCAGCAGTCAATTCAACAGTTCTCTGCTCCTCTCAACACCCAGCAACAGCAGCAGCAGCATTTTCAATCAATTCGGGGAGGGTTAGGTGGCATTGGACCAGTAAAGTTGGAGCCCCAGGTAAACAATGATCAACTTGGACAGCAGCAGCAGCAGTTGCAAACATTGAGGAATCTTGCTCCAGTGAAATTGGAGCCTCAGCAAATTCCAAACATGAGAAGTTTGGGACCAGTAAAAATAGAGCCCCAGCATCATTCTGATCAGTCATTATTTTTACATCAGCAACAGCAGCAACAACAACAGCAACAGCAACAACAGCAGCAATTGCTTCACATGTCAAGGCAATCTCCTCAGGCTGCTGCTCAGTTTAATCTCTTGCACCAACAACAACAACAACAAAGACTTTTGCAATTACAGCAACAGCAGCATCAACTTTTAAAGGCAATGCCTCAACAACGATCTCAACTACCACAGCAATTTCAACAGCAGAATTTGTCCTTAAGGCCTCCTGTGAAACCAGTGTATGAACCAGGAATGTGTGCTCGGCGGCTGACACATTATATGTATCAGCAACAGCATAGACCTGAAGTAAGAATTCCATCAGGTGTCTCTGCACTATGCATTACCTTCCTGTCTTATAAACATGGCTTTGCACTTCTTTTTATGTAGGATAACAACATTGAGTTCTGGAGGAAATTTGTTGCTGAGTATTTTGCTCCTAATGCCAAAAAGAAGTGGTGCGTATCTATGTATGGAAGTGGCAGACAAACAACTGGAGTTTTTCCACAGGTCTGCTGTTAGAGAAAGCTCCCTAAACTAATTCTAAGGCCCGGATAGCTTTATTTTAATTACTGTCCGAATTATTAATGAAGTCTATTGTATTATACTCGCTATTGCCTTGATTTGTTGCAAGAGACATCTATGAGATTCAGGGAGCATCTTTGCAAGGTGTCTATATGAAGCTTTGTTTTAAACTGATAGAGTATTCTTCAACCATTTTCAGGATGTTTGGCATTGCGAAATATGTAATCGCAAGCCTGGCCGTGGGTTTGGTATGTTTTCTTGGTCATCATTTCAGCATCTATTAGCTCAATTTATTTTTGGTTCTCCGCTGTTTTAATGTTGTTGCATTAATATGTGGGGGTTTAAAAATATGAGCATGATGCACTATTCTCTTTTCTGATTTGTTAAGTTATTATGTGCATTTTCAGAGGCAACCGTTGAGGTTCTTCCCAGGCTTTTCAAAATAAAGTTTGAAAGTGGTACTTTAGAAGAGCTACTTTATGTTGACATGCCTCGTGAATATCATAATTCAGCTGGTCAGATTGTTCTGGATTATGCAAAGGCGATACAGGAAAGTGTTTTTGAGCAATTGCGTGTAGTTCGTGATGGTCAACTTCGAATAGTTTTCTCTCCAGACCTGAAGGTTCTGAATAAAATTTATAATTTTCAGCATATAACCCAATGATCCTTGGACATCTTTTAATTGACATTCTTTTCTTTATTATTTGCAGATATGCTCTTGGGAATTCTGTGCTAGACGCCATGAAGAGCTTATCCCCAGACGATTGTTAATACCCCAGGTTACTGATTACAAATTGCTATACGCTATTTTGAGAAGTCTTTGTCATTTTAGTGAATAGGCTTCCTGTCAATTTAAATGGACCAAATAGTTGGCTGATTGATCAATAGATTCATTTGTACCCCTTGTAATTTTTTTTGGTAATAACAGATGTTATTTCTATTAAATGTGACTATTCTAAGTTTTGTGATTCTAACTTTGTAAATCGTCTTACAGACACCACACAATCTATGTGCCATTGGTTTTGTGGCTTGATTTTCTTTCACAGAAGGAATAACTTCTGCAGTGCTGATATTATTATTATCAAGATGCTTTTAGATTTTGATTGTTTATACAGTTAAGAGTGTTGTCTCCTCTGACAAAAGCATCATGCATTTTGCTTACTTATTCTATTTTCTTCGCTATTATCAGGTTAGTCAGCTTGGAGCCGCTGCTCAAAAATACCAGACTTTTGCTCAAAATGCTACGCCTAATTTATCTGTTCCTGAGTTACAAAATAATTGCAACATGTGAGTCCTTTTTTTTCCCGTTCTCTCGCGCTAATTCCTTTTTTTTTTGTGGATATTAATCATTATTTATTTATGCTAATTCCTGAACCAACTTTCTGTAGTTGAAAGGTTTCTTTCTGGCACTCCTGCCATGTAATGTCTTTGATTGGAAAAATTTAGGTCTAACAGTTATTGTCTTTCTCTATGTGGCTGAGTCATTTGTTGAAGATCTACAATTTTACATCATGTTTTTAAGTCATAATATATGAGAGATCTTTTTAGTAATTTATTATTTATTATTATTTTTACCTTGGGGAAAAGGGAGCTCTTTTATAGAAGTGTTGGCTTGAGACTAAGGCATTTTTGTTGTCAGGAATAAATAGATGGTGTCTTCTTTAAGTTTAGAATTCATTATATCTAGGTGGTGCGTGTTGCAATCTTTTTTTGGGGTAGAATTCAATCATTTTCTTTATTAATGTATCCATGGTGTAGTGTGCACTTGATGGTTCTTGTGATCCGTTTCTGGTCTAACAATAGATTTTTACTTTGTAATAAGTTTATGTTGCCTTCTTATAATTCCATATTCTTCTTTTGCAGGTTTGTTGCTTCTGCCCGGCAGCTGGCGAAAGCCTTAGAAGTTCCATTAGTTAATGATTTAGGATATACAAAGAGATATGTGCGGTGCCTACAGGTAATGCTCTGTTTTTAGAGGTAGATTTTGAGTACATAGAATGGAATGCTTTGTGTAATTTTTGTATGTAAACACACTGATGGATATGCATTTCGTATGTTTGGATTCAGTGCTTAGCTAATGTTTCTTGAACTCTACTGCCGAACGTAGGAAGTGTAATAGATATAGGTTAAGATTCTTTTCTACAAGACATGAGCTGGCACAAGCGAGGTCTTTTACCTATTTTTGCATATGTTTCATACTGGATCAATTCTTAACTTTACCTACATATTTTATTTATGGTATGATTAATTGATGCACATAAGATATCCATGTTAAATTTAGTTTGATCATTATAATAAATTCTGCAAATGTCTTTCTAATATTTGGAACAAGATAGCATCAAAAGATCACCTTCATCTATCATTTTTATACATTTTTCCCCCAAGTTCATGCTTGATCGAAGACATAATAGGGAGATGCAGCGCTTCTGTTGTAAGGATCCATGACATCATTGAGGTGGCCTTGGTCCTATGGTTTTCTCCATTCGTTGTTTTTATTTTAATGCGTGGATTTTGACCTTTCTGGCTATTTTATTCGGTCTACATATTTCTTGGTAAATAATGCTGAATGAACATGGTCTGCTCAGTTAACCTGAACAAACTCCCCACCCCCGTTTTCTTTCTATTGCAGATATCAGAGGTGGTAAATAGTATGAAGGACTTGATAGATTACAGTCGAGAAACAAGGACTGGACCTATGGGTAAGTAAAGTCACTCTATTGATTTATCATACGTTTGCAAATATGGGCATGGACATAATTATTCCCTTCTTCAAAGCTCCTCTCTATTTGTTAGTGGATATTTGTAAATATTCTGAAGTTATGCTTAGTTTTAGAGTAATTTTCAACAAGAATTGGCTCTGGTTGTTGACATAATTGATTATAGGGGATTAGTGAGACTGTTATGGTATTAACAATTCTGTGTTTCATGCCATGGATTAAGAGGATGTCTGGGTCTGCAGTCGGACCCATGTGAGATTCATGACATATTCTGATCACAAAACCAAACAAACTCCAATAATCACTTATTTTCATCTTGACAGTCAGAGTCAAGTTCTATGAACAAGTCCTATACAAGGGTTTGTCGTTGCCTTAAAATCATCGTATTAGGATTTGGGGTTTTAGGATGCTTTCTGTTGAAGGATATTTTGAAGTGTCAAAGAAATGTGTGTTTGGATGGTTTCTGGAGATGGAATATGTCTAGTTTGTATCTGCAAATATATATTTTTGTGTGTTATGTCACACAGTTATGTTCATAGAATTAGGAGAGGGAAATAAATAGGTGATTTCCTTGGGAATTGTTCCAAGGGCTTTTTTACTTTTCCCAGTCATCCAAAAAGAGAATTATTGCAGTAAGCTCTCAGACTAATGTCTGCTGAGTTACAGAAATTGCATTGCAGCCGCTAATGGTCTTGAGCTTTACAGACTAGTTTCAAGACTACACTTGCAATGTAATCCATAATGTGGCCATTATCTAAGCACCCTTGCACATATGTGAGTTGGTGTTCTGCTTAGACGAGAAATGAAAATGAGATAATTGAAGGTACAAATGAATTAGAGTTAATAATGCTCCTACCGAAAATGAGTTACTTGTTTGAGTTTTAGCTATTACAACTTGCAAAAGTTGTTTGGGCGGAAGAATACATATTTAGGTTTTTGACTCCTTTTTAATTATTTGCTATACGGGAGAAGAAAGATTATTAGAAAGGGAGGTTTACAGAAAAATATATTTGATCTCTCCTTTTGTGCATCTCCCTTAGTCTATTGTCGTGTTTTATGTCTATAATATGGGTTGGTGTTAAAGCACTTTAGCCTGTATCAGTGTCTTCAAAGTTGTTTCACTTTATTTCTTTAATGTTACGTGACTTAATTGGGTAAGGTTTGCTACAAAGATGGGGATTTGTTGTCTTGTCTGTTTGATTCTGATAAATGTTGTGAATGACCCTGATTAATTTCCTTATTCTTGCCTTCTTTCTCAGAAAGCTTGGCCAAATTCCCTCGTAGAACAAGTGGCTCATCTGGAGTTAATAGTCAAGCTCAGCAGTCTGAAGATCAAGTACAGCAGCAGCAACAGCAGATGGTGTCCCATAATTCAAATGGTGATCAAAACTCAGTGCAAGCTGCTGGTGTGCAAATTGCTGCTAGCAATGGTGTGGCTAATGTAAATAACTCTGTCAACTCAGCATCTGCATCAACCACCACAAGCACCATAGTTGGACTTCTCCAACAGAACTCTATGAATTCCAGACAGCAAAGTTCCATGAATAATGCCAGCAGTCCATATGGCGGTAGTTCCATTCAGATACCATCCCCAGGTTCTTCCAGTACGGTGCCACAGGCACAACCAAACCCATCTCCTTTTCAATCACCAACACCATCTTCATCTAACAACCCCCCACAAACATCTCAATCTGCCTTAACAGCTGCCAATCACATGAGTGCAACGAACTCACCAGCTAATATTTCCTTGCAACAACAACAGCAGCCATCTCTTTCTGGTGAAGCCGACCCTATTGATGCTCAGAGCTCAGTTCATAAAATCATACATGATATGATGATGTCCAACCAACTTAATGGCACAGGTGGAATGGTGGGTGTTGGTTCTCTTGGAAATGATGTGAAAAATGTAAATGGAATTATGCAAGCGAGTACAAATACAGGAGGACTCAACAGTGGCAACTGCTTGGTGGGCAATTTGAACAGTAATTCAGGTGTTGGAGTTGGTAATGGTGGATATGGCGCAATGGGTGGACTTGTTCAATCGGCAATGGTGAGTGGAATCAGAGCTGCACTGGGAAATAATTCAGTCATGAATGGTAGGGGAGGGATGGCATCTATGGCACGCGACCAAGCTATGAATCAACAGGATTTGTCGAACCAACTACTTAGTGGGCTAGGAGCAGTAAATGGGTTTAATAATCTTCAATTTGATTGGAAATCGTCCCCGTGAGAGCAGCCTTGGTAGATTTTATGGATATGCTCTGTTAAGGTTCTTAAGAGCTGCTTGTGCAGCACGAGCAAATATCGTACTCTTGACAGCTGTTTGTGCAGCATGGGCAACGATAGAATTGCTTTCGCCCCCTGATCATGATCATGGCAGAACGCAATCGGTTAGTTATAGGGCCTGGCTCCCCTTCTGTACTAACCTGTTATATTATATATAAGAAATGAAATTTGTTGGCTGGTTGTGTGGCTGATGGGGCTCATTTTCCTTGTGAATTCAAATGTAACTTTTAATTCTTCTTTTTTCATGGCTTTCACAAACTTATCCGTTATATAAGATATATACAAGAAGAAGGTTGATGAGGTTTTGGGCTAACAGAAGCAACTGGGTGTTGGAAGATTTACTAATTCATACTATAACAAGTAACGATTAAATTCCTTTGCTACAAGGAACAATCGGCATTTACATGTTAAAATGAATTCCTCTATTCCGAAGCATTTTCAAGTGTTAACAAACTGGACTTTCTTCTGAGCTTGTGATCGTTGACCAGAGTGGAACATGTCAATACTAGAGCAGATTAAGAAAAGCTAAATAATATCAAATGAGACGGTGGGTGGAACAGCAAAAGTGTTATTGCATTTGTACATGGTTTGGATGAAGAAAGGAAGAACAACAGTTACGTAAAGGGGGAGACTGAAGATTTTCCTCAAATATAAACTTTAGATACACAGTGAATTATATCAGCTTTTGCAGGATTGAGTAGAAATAGAATGGATACAAGTGAAAACTATTATCAAAGTATGTATGTATGTATTTTCATTTCTTCCATTCCAATCCACTTATTTATTTCTGACACTGTTTTAAGCATACCCTAAACTTGTTATCTCTCGACCGTTTTAAACTTAAACATCAATATATTTATCTACTGCTGCAGTCAAGGTGGACTTGGGAACTGCGCCGATAATACTTTCCTTTTTCTCTCCTTTCTTGAAGAAGAGAACGGTGGGTATGCTTCTGATTCCACATTGTGAGGCTATGCTTGGGCAGTCATCGGTGTTGACCTTGAAGCACACAATTTTTCCAGCATATTCCTTTGCTAATTCATCAATAATTGGTGCAATCATCCTGCACGGACCACACCATGGTGCCCAAAACTCCACCAGCACAGGGCTTTCACTTGCTACTACAAGGCTCTCCCAGCTTGAATCTGTCACCTCTCGAACTGCAAAATTTGAGGGTAATCACTTATAGCCAGACACTGAATCAGACCAGAGTCACTTTAAGGAAAAAAGCGAAAGCAGAAAGGAATCAAATCAAGCTAGAACCATCAAATTCAAATTTTAACTTGTGCGTGCCATTTAGAGTTCTTCAGATACAACAATAAGGTATAAATCTGGCAACAAAATCACACTGAAACTGGAAAAAGCATATATTATGCAGAGAGGTTTGGTGGGTTACCTTCACTTATTGCTTTACCAGCTTTGCAGATAATGCGGGATTTTCTGTAGTTACCATGGGTTGAATGAAGAGAATTTGGGGTCGATTCTATGGATGTTAACCTAGATTTCTTGAATCCTCTGTATGTTGGGAAATAAAGCTTTTCCTTTGAATTTGAAGAAAATGAATGAAGACATTGGGATTGGGGTATGGCTCTGCCTACTGTGGTTACTCGTAAGCAATTCTCCAGAAGTGCCATCTTAGCTCTCTGCGTAATTCTACTTGCAATTAAAAGCACTTATCGTGGATAGAGAGATTCTTATGTTTTTTCTTTCTTGGATAAGTGTTTCTATTTATTTATCCATTCGAGCATTTTAGGAGATATCCGCGTGAGTGGATATTATTACAAGATTGTGAGGTTCTAAGAAGGCTTCTGGATAACACATATGTACTATAACCTCAACATTTTCCCCAAACATCCCAAGATGCTAACAAGTCTGAACCACAAATTCTCTATTCCTATTTGGCTTTGGCAGCTTTAAGCTATAAATCTTTCTTTTTTCCTTTTCCCTTTTCTCGTCAAAAAGAATTCTAATTTTTCAGTAGAAATTCACTGAGAATTCAAAAAAGATACTTTAACCATGACTAATGTTGTTGGATAAAGTCACTGCAATGCACTAAGAAAACTCTATTGCGCTGTAATAAATCCGGATTAAATTCTATAGACGACGACCCATCTGATTAACAAGTATTTATGGGGACCCAGAAAAGTTGTCAATGCTGGGCAGGGCCGTAAGCTAGTTAAGGTCCACAAAACAAATGTATTATTGCTAGCTATTACGGAAAGAAAAGCTTCAATTGTTGGCTTTCCTAATAGATGGTCTAATATGAATTAATTACAGTCCCCACAATACAAGTATAGTTCATTATCAATCCCTTCTCTGTCTCCTAATCATTTTATTTCTTTTTAAAATAAATTGTACAATGTATACAATTTTATGAATAAATATACATTTTATTCTTTTTCACTTAAACTCTTGTTAACTTCGATCTAAGTGATAAAAAAGTTTTATATTCTGTCATATTAACTTTACTTAAAAATTTTAAGATATTAATATTTTCGAGCAAAGTTGCTATTATGTGATCTGCTAGTCATAGGTTCAAGTTATGAAAACAGTCTCTTGAAAAATACAAAGATAAAGTTGAATACAATAACTCAAAGTGAATCTAACTCTTTTAACTCTGTACATAACGAGAGCTTCGTTCACCAATTTATTCTTTTGTGAGTTTTCTACTTGGTTTCAGTGAGAATCTTTAATTAGATATTGAATTAAGAGTTTAAGGCCTACTTGGTACCATTACCTACAGAGTAGAGAGAGAATCGGACAAGTTGGATTAGGACCCAAATTTGATACGTTCAGGGTAATATGATAGCCTATAGTTACAAACGATGAATAGCTAGAGAACTCCAGAAGTCTTAACAATTTGCATGAGAGAGAAAAGACTGTCAACCTATTTCCAAAGCTGCTAGTGTTGTAGATTTAATATGTAGTCCCCTTTCATCCATTGCAGCCAAAAACGACCTTTTAGGTTGTCACTGGATGGCCCAACATTATGATCAGACTTAATATGTTTGTCTGTTGCACCAGATTCATGGTTTCATTTGAGGGATTAAATTCACCAAATGTCTCTCAAGAACTATCGTTTGTGTACACTTTACTGATTTGATCTATGGTCATTTCAAAACACTATACATACACAAGCTAAAGTTTCTCTTTTTACCCCAAAAAAGAAAAAGAACGAGAAAATCTCTTACATGTATAGCAAGGTCATTTATTTGGGCAATCCCTTTCTTCGCTAACTTTAAATTTTTTTAAAAAATTATAAGGTAGACCCGATAAAATTTAACAGAGGGTTTTTCACCATTGAGATATCATTTAATTAATGAACAAATTGAATTTATTGATTAAGAAGTTTATGTAATTTGACTCATAAGAAATATGTTGGTAACGAGTTTGAAGATTTTTTTTTTTTTAATAAATTAATTGAAATTTTTTTACTTTTATAGTATCTCCCTCTCTTTTGACATAAGATTAAGTTATGTTTGAAAGAAAAATAATAATTAGAAAAACCTTCTCTCAATAAGAGTAATTATAAAATTTACTGACTCTAAACCATAATTAGATTTAAGCTGCCTTTGTGACAAGATGCATTATTGGGTAGCTTTCATCAAGTAGATTTGCATTCCGTGTATGACATATCCATGCCACTTGGCGACATGCCAGAGCACAGTTTAGTCACATCTAGCCGACCAATTTTAGTAATATTTGGCTCCACCTTCCTCTCTCCCATTCCTCTACATCTACATCATCAATGCCAAAGCAAATGTATCTACATTTGGGGACCAATATGCATGTACATATCATTATATCTTCAAGAATAGGATATCTACTTTTGCATACTCATCTCCGTCATTGACAAAGAAAAAATGCCCTCTTGGTGGACAAGAAAATCTCAAACAGCTGCAAAGGAAGTTAACTCTAAAGAACATGAAGAAGACAAGGAGCTGTTAAGGAACAATGAAGCATCAAGAACTAGGATGAATAAGAAAAGGCAAAAGATAAAGAAGCCAAAAAGCTTTGACGAAAGTCATGTTCTATCCTCTCATAGTTTTCCTAAGACAAGTCTTTATCTTAAAGCTTCCTCATCAGTTTCACCCAAAGAAGCCTCTTTCTATGGGGGATTACGTACGAATACTCTAAGGGAGACTGCAGAGAAGGAAGCATATCCTCTTCCTCGGCCATCAAAGTCACTGGATTTGACATCAGTCAAGTTCAATCAGAAGGGAGTTGGGTTTGCTTCTGAAGTGCCATCTAGTTCGAGTTCCCCTTCATCTGGGTCTTCTACTTCGGCTGAAGATCATGGAGATTTTGGCTCCTTTAGGTAAGTAAACCTAGTGCATCTTCTCTTGTGGGGTTATCTTGGCTGGTTACATTTCCTTTTTAATGTGATTTTTTCACACATGATTGCAGAGTGTTTGAAGAAACTGAATGGGACTCTGGCTTCAAAGTTTCATTTCAGAGAGCAGAAGCCTCGAGAAGAAGGAAGTCTCTTCAGTATCCACAACTCAAGGAAACTAGGATTGAATCCCAAACCATAAACGATGAAAACTGGAGGAATTTATGCCATCCTCTGCCTCTTCCCCCTTGTTGTGTAGATGAACCATCACAGCATATGCAGTCGTCTAAATGGATAAAGGGAAGGCTTCTAGGAAGAGGGTCATTTGGCCAAGTCTATGCAGGATTTAATTGGTGTGTCTTAATTTATTTATTCATGCAGTTGCTTCTTAATAGGCCTTCATAATGAAAAGACAGTGACAAAGAAAATGGTCTCCTTCATGACTATATTTACAGTACAAATGGGCAACTCTGTGCAATAAAGGAAGTAAGAGCAATCACTGAGGACCAGAACTCTCAAGATTGCCTCAAACAGCTAAATCAGGTTTATACCAATAATACTTATGCAATCCAAGCATTGAATCCTTGCTCATCTGAAAATAAATGTTCATAGTTCTTGTCATAACCTTAACAAGATTTAGATGATATCTCTAAAGGCATTGGCATAGAAGGCTTACATAGATATGTAGTCTCTAGGGTTCCAGTTGGTTATATATATATATATATTATATTAGAATCTGCATAGAAGACTACAACACTGAATTTTGTGTTCATACTAATTTTTTATCCTGGAGAACAGGAGGTAGCAGTGCTAAGTCAACTTTCACATCCCAACATTGTCGAATACTATGGAAGCGAGCTGGTATATTCCGATTTAACCATATAAAATCCTTATTCCTTAATATATATATTTTAAATTGAATTGTTATGTTTCCCAGAAATAATGAAAAACTTTCGTATAAGAATATAAATATATAACCCTGCTGTGATTATGCAAAACTAAAGCTAGCGTCTCTCGACACACCAACTAGATTTGCACCTGCTTTTAGAAACAAAACTCAACTTCAACCTGAACTCAATTTCAGATAACTTTACTATGATTAGAAATTTCAAAGCATGTTCACAAAAACCAGCTAATTGGTGCAGGGGAAAGGTCAGCTCTCTGTCTATTTGGAGTACGTGTCTGGCGGGTCAATTCACAAACTGCTTCAGGAATATGGCCCTTTCAAGGAACCTCTTATGCGAAATTACACTGGACAGATTCTTCATGCGCTAGCATACTTACATGCGAGGAACACAGTGCACAGGTATGTATAGGTTTTATAGTATGTATATCATATTTTTCGGTTTTCTTGTATAGTTCTCAGGAAATAAGACTATTATATCCAATGTGACAGAGATATCAAGGGCACCAACATATTAGTAGATCCTAATGGTGAAATCAAGCTTGCTGATTTTGGCATGGCTAAACATGTTTGTTTCTTCCTAAAACGTTAGCAGTTTCCTTAAACTTTTGCACTTCATGTAAACATATCCCTTACTGAATTTTATGTTTGGAAAATCCAGATGACATCCTCTACGTCTATTGTTTCTTTCAATGGAAGCCCTCATTGGATGGCACCAGAGGTGCTCCTTCTGGACACCCCTTGTTTTGCTCCTTTCTCCATGGACAGATCTATATCTGATATCTCCTATGAAATTTTCCATTTAGGTTATTCTGAATACCAAATCTTTCGGTCTTGCTGCTGATATATGGAGCTTAGGGTGCACAGTTATTGAGATGGCAACATCTAAGCCGCCATGGAGCGAGTACGAAGGGGTATGGAATGGATTGTGATTATTGCTATTTTGCTTCCAGGTAGCTTGGTCTTCGACCCATCTAATATTCTGCTTGCACAGGTTGCTGCAATATTTAAAATTGCAGACAGCAAAGATTTTCCGAAAATTCCAGCTCATCTCTCAGCGAATGCACAGAATTTTTTGAAACTATGCTTGCAGAGAGACCCCTTAGCACGTCCAACAGCTGCACAACTGCTGCAGCACCCTTTTGTCCAAGATCATAGTTGATCGTGTAAATAAAGTCTTTTCCTGTACATAACAGATCTTGCTAGGTGAGATATCTATCCGTTATCACGTTTATGGTTGTCTTGTTAGCTTCATTTATCTGGGTTCAATTTCCTTGCATAATGTAAACAATTTTTAGTTAACTTGAATTGATATTACTTCTTAACAGATTAGTGCCGAACCTTGAATGACAAGGACAAACGCATGAAATAAGAGGCTGTTTTGTGTTGCAGAGCCTGGGACTGGCATGGTGGCTAAATTCTTTTGGATGTGTTCGTAGATCGGCAAATCCATCTTAATCTAACAATGTTAGAATGGCTGACATTTTACCTCTCCTCTCGTTAAACCTTAATAAAGTACAGAACCAAATTTACAAGAATTCTGAACTTGATATTCATTGCACATTGTGAGCCTGGACATAATGAAAACATTAATTTCATATACAGAATACTTCTTGTAATTTATACTTTACGTAAGGATTCCTATAACAGTATTTGATACAAAGCAAAGACCGCGACTTCCAAATCCAAATTAAAATTAGCCTAAACATAACCAAGGCTTCATAGACTGGAATGAAAAAGAACACTCTCCCATACACTGATTCTCGACTCAATGAATAATCCTTCAAATCAGACTAAGGTAACTTATTATTCTTTTCAAGCACATAATCATCAGCTTCTTTGAACAATGGTGCAGACAGGTCCTCATGATCATCGTATTGCTCAACAAAGGTATCCCCACCCACATATATAAAGAGTTTGCCAGAACTTCAAATCTTCCATGCATTATATAGACCGGGTTCCAATTCAAAAATCTGCAAACCGACCACAAATGATACCATCCTAATCACAATAATATGTTATAGATAAAAAACATAAATACTATCATATACACACACCAGTAGATTTTGAAATTTAACAACAGGGGACCTGGCTGTCCACGCTAGACTGTCTGTCTTCGAATCAAAAATTTGCAAAACTAGCGAATAGACATGAACGAAGCGTTATAGCCCCATCTTTCTAACAAGATGTCAACTTGGGATTTTCCTAGTGGAAATGAGTTTAGGAAACTAGCACCCAGATGATAGATGAAGCATGCGGTGCCAAAACGCCAATGGCAAAAATAGAACAGTTTGGAGAATGAATCTGAACCTACACACCAGAACGCTAAGCGAGGACGGTATTAGGGTAGCAAGCAATCTCGAAGCGCATCCAACGCTTCTTCAGGCGCCCCACCGTCACGTTTGTTAGCCGCTTCTGCCCTGTGGGTTGTATCAGCGTCCTCTACGTCTCTCATCTCTCTCCAACTTCTTTCTACTCGCGCCATTTCAATAACCTTCCTATCTTGGGCCCATATTGGGCTCAATTTTTATAGGCCGTAGGCCATTTAGCATAAACGATGGGCCTTTATTCTAGCCCAACTTTTGATGGGACAAGTAATAGGGAGTAGCCCATTACATATGAATACCAGCATTTATGTGTAATGGGCCATCATTGTCGACGTATCTCATAGGCCTAGCCCATTATGTTTGAGCCCAAATTTCAATGGGCTTGGCCCATTGTTTCGCCGAATAATGTTTTTCGCCGGCGGTATGGAATCCCTAATGCCTGAGAAATTTAAATGCCACAATAAAGTCCCAGTATCATTCATATTGCTAGCTTCCTGTAATTGTAGGGGGAGCTCCCTGTTAACTAGCTTAACAGTTTTGTTGCTTGTCTTTC
Source organism: Bauhinia variegata (assembly GCA_022379115.2). Taxonomy (NCBI): domain Eukaryota; kingdom Viridiplantae; phylum Streptophyta; class Magnoliopsida; order Fabales; family Fabaceae; genus Bauhinia; species Bauhinia variegata. The sequence continues at coordinate 18,195,328 of CM039431.1, read as the reverse complement.
TTCGTCTATAAGATTATAAGTGAACACTTTCTGGTTGTTTCTCTTTAATAAGATTGAATATTGAAATTGAAGAATACTTAGTTGCCTCTGAAAGGGGCACTTGGTGAAAGAGACAGAAATGCAATCCTCGGAGGATAAAAGCGAAGATGTTTCTACCAGTAATAAGAAAGGCGGCAGTTTCTTTGATGTCTATGGACCCGAAGTAAAGTTTCTATCTTTCTGACTCTTTTTTTTTTTTTTTTTTTTTTCAAAAATAGGTGCATATAATTTGCTAGCTAAGTGGAATGCTTCTCTTTCTCTTTTCCCGATGCTATTGCGTTTTATTTTCTTGCTGGAAATTACGGTTTTATTTGGATTGAAATAACATGATAAACAGACCATGTCTTAGCTGAAGCTGTGAACTGCTTGTTGGAATTCATTTAAAGTAAAATGGTTCAGGAGTTCTGAAATCTTGTTATGCATTATTGTTCATTATTTGTTGTGGTTTATCTTGTTTGTATATTTGAGTTGTGCATATCTGATTTTGTATGAAAAACATCTCTTTTGTGTCTTTGGGAACTGTTTGCTTAATCTTAATGTAATGTTTGTTTGTTCATAGAGTATCGAGCAATAATTTTTTATCGATTCATTATCCTCAAGTGCATTTAGTTTGTCATTCTGTTGTCCATGCACGCAAGCACACATCCACACGCACTTAATGAAGTAAGCAAGCAACTCCCAAAACAAACATGAAAATAAGTAGGTCAATAGGTTTATGGAATGGCACTCTGTTGATGATGTTTGAGTTATTTCTTCATGTTGTTTTGTTTCTTCAGTAAATCTTGACATAACATGAGTTCTTGATCTATATGCATGTGCAGAGCAAGGCAGATGTTGTTTTAAAGACACCAGAAGCTAATTCAACTCTGAATCTTCATGTGGGTTTTTGTCACCAACTCACCTCTGTGGCATGAAATTTCTATTAACTTAACTCTGACTGCGGTTTTTGTTATGAGACAGGACGTTCAAGGGCTAGTAACTTGGGTGCTTGCTGAGGGATTTATGCCATCATGGGTTTTTATTAAGGTACATTGAATAATTTCTCATAATCTTTTCCTTCTTTTAATAAATATCTTGGAATGAGAATATTTGACCGATTAAATTTTATGTCTTATTAGTAATACTTTATATCTGGTATTTTTTGAATTTGCTTGGATGATTGGTTCAGCAACTGCAACCTTATTTTCACCCTCATTGTTTAAGTGAGGCCCTTGCGGTAGTCCCTTTCTTGGGAATTGTAGCTTATGAAATATGACTAAGAACTATTTATCAAATATTGGATATCTTAAAATGGTAGCTTGTGCATATCCGACATTTTTTGTTTTTTCTCTCCATGCAAAAGAGGTCTTTTTGAGATTTTTATTTTTGTACCTGTGCAAGGATGTATTCTCCTGCCTTGCAGTTTAGTGGGTTCATCCGGTAACTGTGAGAACTTAAATGCGTTTCTTTTCCTATATGATTTAGGGCATGCCTTCTTCATTGCCATACAATTTAGTTCCTACTCAGCCAATCACTTTATCTAACATATTGGGCTCATTTTTATTTTATTTTTTTGCAGAAATATTATTTATTTACTTTTTCCTTTTTATAAGGATTACTCACGCAAAATTCATGATTTGCAGAATAAGCCTCTTATTCCAAAAGTGGTTATGGTTTATATGCCAGGCTTGGATGCAGCTTTGTACTTGTCACAGTCTAAAATGCTTCCCAGTTTCAAAAAGTTTTGCGGCAATCCAAGGGCAGTCTTGGCTCTTAGGTATGTAGAAAATGCATTTCTTTCTTAATATCATCAAAACGTTGTTCCTCTGTTTGCCTTAAATTTTTGTCTTTTATTTTTTGCTAGCTGTGTATCTGATGGAATGCAGACCGTAGATGCACTCCTGACGTGCAAGCTGAAAAGAAAGAGGGATGAAAGTATTTCAGACATAAAGAAATCTGCTCTGATATCTCAACAAGGTCTTAAGTCCTTAAACCTTTATTGAACTTTTCATTTGCAAGGCAAAACTAAGTCTTGTATGGAGTTACTAATATTTCTAGTTAAGTTTTGTGAGGAAGACAAAGTACCATAATTTTAAGAATAACTGAATGTGTATGATGTGCTATGGTTTGTTAAAGCCATTTGTTTTCCTTCTTTTTTCTTCTCTTAATGTGAGGTGCTTTTTAAGTTAAGGTTGCCGTTCTTATAGTTGAAGTAAATATTCTTCTAAATCAGATTCTGCAAGTGAAGATCATAATCAGAACTCTGATTGTGCGGATAGTCTATCATTTATGGAGGTTACAGAAGACATACCTTTTCCTGTTACATATTATACACTTACATCAAAGCAACTGGAGGAGAATGGATATTCTTTTAATCAGCCAGGTGATTTTCCCTCTACTGCCAATTGTATTTGTTTATCTTGTATAACCATATATGTTGCTTATTCATGAAATCACTTGACACTTGTTTTCATTTTGTTACTTTGTACAGGCTTCCTTTCTACTTCTCCCGCTCCTTCGGGATCTGCTCCGTATGATATCTTGGCACTTGATTGTGAGATGGTAAGTTAGTTAATAAATAATAACAAATTGGTCTAAAGATAATAATTTTTCTATTATTAGAAATTAAGTCGAGGATGATAACCTTATCTAAATTCAGACAAGATAATAACAATTCCCTCTTAAGATAGTTTCTGGTGCGTATAAGTAATCTTGATTATTTTGTGTATATTAGTGCATAACCAGTGAAGGATTCGAGCTTACAAGAGCTACCTTAGTGGATTTCAAAGGACAGGTAATTCCTGGCAATTTATTTACTTTTGCTAAAAGTACATGCATCTGTTGGTAGAGGAGCGACAATCAGGTTTTAAACATCTTTCAACTATTGTAATTATTATTTTCTTTTGTAAATTGTTTTCCATTTGGTTTGGTTATCTATCCCGTGGGATTATGAGTAATTTTTTATTAACAAGAATTTGGAAGATATTGTTTTATGGGGCACCTCTTCATAGTCTCATTTTGTGATTCCCTGTCTTCTCATTTTTTTTAAGAACCATATTTTTTCAGTCCTATCATAATATTTGTTATGAGTTGAAGCATATAAAATTTTGGCGTTCATAAAATTGCTTATGTTACATTGGGATCGTTTCTAATATGTGCAACTTCTGCATATGTCTTTTCCAGGTTGTGCTAGATAAATTGGTCAAACCATCAAATGCTATTGTTGATTACAACACCAGGTGCGTTGTCTTTTCAGGCTTTGAGCTATCACTTAGCCAGCTCTGCAAATTTTATTGGTCAATCTTTTGGTGTGAGTATGACAGTGTGAGTGTGCCTTTTTTTTTTCTTTTTTCCGTGCGGGGAGGGGGGTGATTTCTATAAAACTAAGGGGATTCGGTATTTTGCATTTCTATAATATATGTGGAAGTCCTGGGGAGTCCCTTTTTATAGTGGGTTGAAAGTACTTATGGAATAGATAGGGTAGATGAAGATCCAAATTATTTTGGTGTTTTTGGGTTAATGTCCGGAAAGATGGGGAAATTTTTTTGCTAATCTTTATAGGTTCACCATGTGCTATTTCTGATGAATATATATTGGTTTAGCATATGTTCTTCCCTTCTCCTTCCCTTTGATTTGATCAAAATTGTCTGCAAATGAATAATATTATCTCATATTCAGGTATAGTGGAATAACACCTGAGATGTTGGATGGGGTGACGACAAATCTAAGAGATATTCAGGTTGTTACTTGGGTCTTCATGATTCTTATGCTTAGTATAGTTTTAGTAGGAGCAAAGTGCTGCTACAAAGCTGTTTCATTTCTGTTGAGGCGATTTTTTAGCTAATCTATTTTCATTTGCTTCCTATATTCAGGAAGAGTTTCTAAATCTGGTTTACAAAGAGACTATCCTTGTTGGGCATTCTATGGAAAATGATTTGTTAGCACTTAAGGTCTCTCATGATCTGGTCATTGATACAGCAGTATTATATAAGCACCCCAAACGTTTGTCTCATAAAACTGCTTTACGGATTCTTGCGAAGAAATTTCTTTCTAAGGAGATACAGCAATCAGGGAACGGACATGACAGCGTTGAAGATGCGAGAGCTACCATGGAACTAGCACTATTAAAGATCAGACACGGCAAGCAGCTCCTTTTACATCTGGGGTTGATTAAGATTGTCATATTCTGCATGCTTTCCTTTTTTGTCTTTCACTTGGTTTGTCTTATGATGTTGTCAACTTGCTCTGACATGGTATTTCCCTTGCTTCGGAAGCAGGACCTGAATTTGGTTCCCCTCCGTCCTTCATCCGAAAGAAGTTCCTTACGGTTTTGAGCGAGTCTGGCAAAACTTCCTCTTTGGTTGATGATATTTCCATAGTAAAAAGATATGCCTCTGAGACCTCTAATGCAATTCCAGTGGCTTCCGATGATGAAGCAGTTGCAAAGACCAAGAAGGAGGTAAATTTTGTTGCGGGACAGTATTTGCTATTGTTCCTTTTGTTGCTTCACTGCGTGTCATGTTTGAATGTTTCTTCTATTGCTTTCAGGTGAAAAATGAAAAGGTACACTTTGTCTGGACACAGTTTTCAGAATTAAATTTATACTTCAAGAAACAAGCTGAAGATTTAGAGAAATTGAATAGAAGACTTGCGGAGATGATGTCATTGCTTACATGTGAGAATAGTACTACGAAAGGTAAAGGCATAAAGTTGGGTGTGACTGCCGAATTGAAGGAAATTCTAGCTCGCATGGATTCTAGAATACAGAATCTATATACATCATTACCTACCAATGCCATGCTGATAATCTGCACTGGTCATGGAGACACGGCAATTGTGCACAGGTAGATATTAATCTCATTTTTCATATTCAAGCTATGCTGGTCACTGTATTTGATCAGGGGATCATCATAACCTTTAATTAAACAAAGCCAGAGTTATGCGTTAATGATTGATATGATTTTTTTTTTTTGATGAAAATTGATTGTTTTTCACTTGTTCTTTTGCATGTAGACTAAGGAAAATGCTTGCCGAGGGGAGTGAAACTGACATATGTCGTGAGAATATTGTGAAAATCTTGGAAGAGGTTCAGGCTCGAGCTGAAGTAGCCTTGTTTTTTGTAGGTGTAAAGGATTGAGTACAATGTACATGCTCAATTAATATTCTTGATAACTCGTGGATGATCTTCCACATTTCGATATGTTGTGAATATAAATTTTAATGAGATGAAGCCATATCCTCCCGACCAGGGTAACGCTGTTCCCAGAGGACAGAATTTCATGCCATGAACTAGATATAATTGTATCAGTAAAGCGAAGAGGCCCATATTCCGTCCACGATTCTTACTCTCTCTGTCTCTTAAAGAATAAATAATTATTCATGTATAAAAGATTATCATTAATTTGAAGTTTGAATCACCATAGTTTCCGGAAAAAAAATTGGTTGATTTGAACATTGTAATACTTGCGTATCAAGTTTACCAAATCATTCTCCCATTCAGACAGGGAAAATGATAAGTTCACATCTTCTGACTGTCAAACATCGCGTCCTCACAAGAGTCAGAACTCGCTACTTCAGGTTTCTCTTGTATTTTCTGTAGACTCCGCACTCAAGTCTGCAACCAAATTGAACTAAACAAAATGAATGGCAACCTTTGGTGACAGATATCTATCTAGCATCCATATCTGTCAAGTGGACATTATGGTAAAAAGAAATGATGTCATCGAAGTCATTTTTGCAGGGTCATTTTGTGTAGTTAGATATCTCCCAATCTTCCAGCCAAATTAAGAGCGCACTTGAATTACATCAAGGTTGCTTATTAGCTCAGATTGTAGTCAGTATACAATATGGACCATGCCTAAATCTAAACATACAAGTAAACAAACAAACACCAGATTACCAATATCACGTTGACTCGCGTAATAAAAGAATCATCTTGATCACCTCCATGCCGAAGCAACAATCAAGTTTTTGTCTTCCCACCCAAAATGCAGGGCACCCATTTCCTCCTTTATCTTGTATCTGTCACAATACTGCTTTATCAGTTTCCGAATTGCATCAGTCACATCTGCGCTCATTGGGGATGAAGTAAAGCCAGCCATTGTCATTCTTGCTCTCCACTTTCCAGCAACTTCATACCGTTCTATCCTATCTTCACCTTCACATGCAACAATATTAACAATGTCCCTTGCTAAGCATTGCTTTTCAACATTCATCCTGTCCTGACTATCCCTAGGGAGAGTGGTGTCAAGAGAATCATACACAGCAGAGTAGTAATTGTAGGCTTCAACGAATCTTGGGAAAAAGGGGGTAGTGTTGGTGTTCACATCCTGCTCCACAACTGTTACAAGTTTTGGATTCAGGCTCTTAACCATTCGAAGAAGTTGGTCTCGTTCGTTTACTGTTGAAACACTCTCATCTGGCATATGATGAAGCTGGAATGCGAAGTTCACCACAAGTGCTTCCCCACGACGACAGTTGAGCATTGATGGAGTGACAATGGATGGTCTTGATGCCACTGCACGAAACTCAAATGGCAATCCAAGTGCTTCTGCCAGCTTTTCAAGTCTCTGTCCTATGTTCTTTAGGCCTCCAACAGGTCGCTGGATAGACTCGGGATCATCAACCCCAGTCAATCTCACATGGGGTGGCTTAACTGGTCTTGAAGCAAGTGCTTGTATTAGAGTTATGTATTGGCTTCCTTGATTGATGTCAAAATCTATTATATGAACCTTCTTTTCATCTTTAACTGTCTCTGTGATCGCACCATTTGCAGCAATAAATCCAAATTTAAAACACGGGCACACCTCAAACAGTATCTGCATGGCTGCTAGACGGTCTGAAGAGGGAGGTTCTTTGCACTTCAAAGCTTTATAGATACCTTTTCCAGAATTAGCAATTCGCGCTGCAAGTCCTTCCACCATATAGGCTGCAATTCTTTGGGTAGGATCTCCTTGGATAGAGACCTTCTGCCTGAGTTCATTTATCATAGAAGATGCTGCCTCCACGTTTCCTTCTGAGAGTGTGCTAGCACATTCCAAAAGTAATTGCTTGGGGGTCTGGGGAGAGATTTGAGATAATTCTTTGTTGCTACTGATGCTACTAATATTGGAATCTGAGGATGAAGACTCCTTGGGTGAGTCATGATGCAGCATATTCTGAATGGGACCAGCCCACTCAGCATCAATTTCCATGCCTTGAGCACTCTCAAAAATGTCTTCTTCCTCCTCCTCCTCCTCATCATCATTGTCACCAAGCAGTGCTCTCTCTAATTCCTGTAGCTTTAGTCTCATTTGACCATCAAAGTCAAGTGAATCTGGGCTCTGACTTTCCAGGGAATCTGAGCCAAAATTGGACACATCACGATGCCTCATGGACATGAAAGAAGTATCAAATGGGTTATGGGCAACCATGGGAGCACCTGAACTAGATCTCAGCTGGTAAGAAGAGGCACCATTTGGGTTAAATGAATTTACTGAGGTGCCAGAACTAGATGGTTCAATCAGTTCTTCTGCTGGTGAATCAAGGAAGTACTTCTCATAACTCTCACTGCTGTAAGAATCTGCCATGTACATGGTTCTGTGCTTATCAGGAACAAAAATTTGGGAAGACAAGCCTGCCCCAACATCCGTTCCTTTGAGTGAGTAGAGCTTGGCATTTCTATATGATGATGCAGTCAGCTCTGCTGATAAAGACATGGTTTGCCTTTTGTTCCGTCAGCTCACATAGAATTTCAGTCTGTATCCAAAACTATCACATATATTAGCTAGGAAAATGCTATTAAATTCTGAAGTTTACTAAAACTACCAAGCTTATTCCAGGCTTTCTCACCTTAAGAAATAGTAAATCAGGACCAGTCACTTGTCGATGGAATCTTGTTAAACCTTCTTGGGGGCCTGCATCCAAATGGGAGTAATAAAGGGAGAAAAGAAAATTTAGAAGACCAGTCAGAACAATTTATCCACATAAAGATGACAAAACATGGAGAAAACCCCATGAATCAGCCGGTTCATCACCATGTTTTAACTCAAGCTTTTCATCTAGAAAGGTGAACTAGTCCCTATTCAGAGGTGTTCTTTTAACTTAGACAGAACCTGATGCTACTTGATCCATAGAGGACATTATTCCTTTAGCAACTAAACATTTATGGACATGTGTACTTCCCCTCCCGTTTCCAAAACATTCGAACAAAGGAGGAAGTATCTGACAATGAGAAACTATTTGCTTTTCTTATATGATGTATCGACTCAAGGCAGAAAGCACCTGAGATGAATCCCTCTATGAATTGAAGAAAGTTAAGACATCATACTCATGCAATATTGGGGACCCTCTCAAAATCGCATGGATAGGACTGGGATCTATCGCTCCTTTCGTCTTTAGCTAGGAGAACCTATGGGATAACTCCAGAGGAAGGAGTATTATTTTACGACAACGATTCTAACCCAAAGAAGATAAAGTATTAAGGATTAGTAGCAGAAAAATCAAACAAAGTCACAGGAATGACAATCAATCACAAGGATTGCAACATATGGTACCCCTTTCAGAAAGAATTATCCCAAGTCATCTGTGATAGAATTTAAAGCAGAAGAAGATCCAAATGAATCTAGTTAGCTCATCTGACTTGTAGAATCAGAAACTTAAGAACAATTCACTTTCAGTCTAAGCATACCTGATCCAGTAAGAAACCAAGGGGAGGCACTGGAGGATGCCAGATGCACAAGCAAATAAACATGAACCTAAAAGGAAGAAGAAAGCTTTGGCTTTAGACCAAATTGACGAGAGACTATACCCAGCTCTCTCTCTCTTTATGACTCCTATTTTAAATTAAAACCAATTGACAAGTCAGGTAGGTCGAAAAGCAACAAATCAGATTACACTCCAAAATTAACGAAGCAGCAGGAACGAGAGCCAACTTTGAGAATTGAAATATGAAGGAATTCAGCAACCCACCCAACTATATAATATGAACAGATAAATATTCCAAGACCCTTTAGTTAAAAGGTAATAATGACAAATAAAAACCAACTTCTGGAATCCCCAGAAGAGATAAGAAAACTCACCGAAGACTTCAACCCAGAACTAGGAAACTTCTTAGAGATCACCGCAATAGTGTATTTTATTTCTCTGTGCTTCTATCTTCTTTTCTTTTGCAAATAGTGTCTCCACATGTTTGTCTGCATTTTGCATGTTTATACCAACCTTCTCTGACTAAGCTTTGATTCTGTGACGGCAAGATATTGCGCGTATTGGTACACCACAACAGAACCACCCTGCAGCCATAGTCCTCTCCTTCCTATGATTCAATCCTGACCACAGATTTGGAGGGGTTATGAGCCACCCCTGACGTCGGCTTCGTGGTGATGCTACTATGCTAGTAAATTATTCGGACGAAACTAGATTTTGTGAATTATTTAATTGTATATAAGTTGAGAACAACTATATAGATAATATATTTAATTTATATACTGACAACAATAATATAACTTTTTAAGAAACGTGCAAATAATTATTTTATTCATGTGATTATGAATGAAATAATTAGTTTAGCAAGCAATTTCTTTTTTTTTTTTTTTGTTTTTTATAGAAGTAAACAAGCAAAATTAAAACATAGTAGGAAATTCTGTTTATAAGGGGACAACTTAATAATTGATCATTGAACATTTTATTTTAAGCAACTAGTGACGTAGGATTTACGTTGTCTCTGTTCCACTTCCATGCGTGGAACTGGAATAGTGGTTATTTTATTTTATTTTATTTATCCAAAAACAATCGTTTTTTCTAAGAAAATAATAATTGAACTTTTTTGACAAAGTCAAAGTTTTGCTGGTCTTCTCCTTTTTAGTTCAGACCTTACTTGCTCCATCATTATTGGTTGACAATGCCAATGGTGGGCACTTCTAATTCTTCATCAGACGCGTTAGATCCGCAGAATGTAAATGCATCTAGTTGAAAAGACAACGAAGCCCTCTGTCTAGTAAGTTGACTATTGACAAAGGAACATCTCAACACAAGCGAAAGTAACATGTCCTTAAAAACCAATTTACCTAGTTAGTTCATAATAATAATAATAATGTTTATTCATTTGTATATCTCTATTCCTTAATAAAACTGAGGCGACCACAGAGAATTGTGAGACATAGAATTTGAGCAAAACAGGGGACGAGAATATGCGTCGCTATTCTATCAAGACAAGATTAGGGTTTTACTTTTACCTAACCTATGTAGAAATTGAATCAGCATTCGATGCGTCCTTCCTCCGTCAAAGTCGTCTTGTGATAAGGAAAGGACAGGCCCAACCCTTGTATTGTAGCTTTCCACCTACTTTTTGTTTTGGGCTAACGCTTTGGTGTTGTAACAATGTGTGGACTAGTATTAAGTATTCTTGTAATTTTTCATTGAGGCCCATGGGCCAATGAATAGCAAACATTTTGAAGGCCCAAGCTCTGAATTTTAAGAAAGGAGTTGAGAAGAATGTCAGGTAATGGGCTTTGCGGGGGCCCAACCTCACGAGTGTCGTGTATTTAATTAGATTTTTATCACGATCACATTAATTGAGCATATAGTCTAGATGCTTAATGATTAGTAATCTACGTCTCTAAATTGGCCCCAAGAATTGGTAGGTGACATGTCATAATACATCTACATAATAACTGTCCCTAGCAATTGACAACAAAAAAAAAAAAAAGCATTAACTATGCCTCATATACAGGGACTCGGTTCTCCTGCAGTTATTGCACGACTTTGCAATCGTGTAGTCGGTTGCAGGTCGTTCGATCTCTGCAAGCTGCACAGTTAATATAGATTGAACGACCTGCAGTCGACTGCGCGCGTGCAGTCACTGTAGGATATCCAAATCACATATATAGGCCATAGCTAGTTCCTCGAAGCAATTAAGACATGAATAATTTTCTAATCATAATGTAACATCCAAGTTCAACTGAATGGCGGCATGTGTCTATAATAGTACAAATGTTTACTGACTTTGATTTGAACATCCCATCACCTCCTAAAGCTGCCTGCCACAAAGATGTTAATATCGATCATTCATTTTGAAACTGATTAAAGTGCTAAACTTTGATTTTTGGCTTACATAAATATCCTTATCCACATTTTCGTTCTAAAGATAAACCAAAGGATGCTTTAGAATCATTTTAATTTTCCTCAAAAATTAAAGTCAAATAAACTTTAATTTGATTTAAAGGGAGAAAGTTGTTTTAAGGCTTCTCACAACACTCATCTGTTTGTATATATAAATTTCTAAACGTGAGTTGAAGTTTCATATTAAGAAAATTCAAGATATGTAAAAAATATATAAATGGAGAAAATTACTTATTTACTTAATAGTTTTAATTTTTGGATTAAATTAGATAATGTAAATTTACAAGTACGTGTCACAGATAGTGGATCAGCAGGTGTTGTGATTGGTTATAGAATTGTAGGGCGGTAGAACCTTCATTGGTTTTTATTTTGTTTATGGGTTGTCTATTTTTAATCAAAACATATAATCATGGGTCTATAACTCAATTGGTCTATTTATGTGTGACTTTAGGAATGTTATTAGAGCAAACAATGGCACATAATTAATTTAGACAATTGCGGGTGAAGTGTCATTATCTCAGGGCACTAACAAAATTTTAAAGATATTACAACGCAAAATGGGGGGATGTCGCTGTTGGTTGAAACTTTGAGACAAGAAATAAAGCCATTGCATTACCAACGAACCGTACTTAACTGGCCCTATATGATAGATAGCCAGGTGATTGAGTTTAAGTTTATATGCCCCCAACAAGAAGAAAGAAAGAAAGTAATTCAATTCTAATACACAAATAATAATGTCCTTGTGGGATACTTCACTGTTACCGGATTATACGTCAAAGTATTCTATGAATCTGTCAGTTTTCGTCTTCATTCAAGTTTTGATGTAAGGCTGCTGGAAATTGAGATGCACCACGTGCTAAATATAAAATTTATTATGTATTTTTTCAATAACTTAAATTTTTAAAATAAATTAATTTTTAATATGATATCATAGCTTTTATAATTTCATAGTTAAGAGTTTGAATTTTTTACTAAAATATATTCTTAATAAATTATAATTAAATATAATTTTAACATAAAGTGTGAGTAAGTCTATACTATAAGTTTCTTTTAATAATGTAAGTATTTAAAATAAATTAATTCTTGATACATCGAATGAAGCTGATTCATAGTCAAGAACCTTGAAGTTTATCTTTATTTTTAGCCACATATATGACCTGTCACATATCGGGGGGTTTAATTTGTACGTACTAAAGAAAGTGGAAGAAAGAAAAAGTGGGTGTTGACGGAAGTGAACACATTTTCTTTTACTCTCCCATCTGTTTGTGAAAAGTCCAAAGTGAGTGCTGCTCAACTTTGGAATACCCATTTTGCGAGAATTAAATGAAGCCAGGTCATTTGTAACAGAAGGCATTTACTGAGAATGACAAAAATGGATAACACGAGGGAAGCTAGCTAGGGTTTTGACAAAAATAGGCTCAGGTATGATACAGTGTGGTATTTATGTGTTGTGTTGTAGTAAAGGGTTGGATGGAAATAGTCAAAGTAGTTTGTTGTGGATTTTCAGGGCCCTGTTGATGTCAAATTACGCTGTGGGTTATGATGATGAAAGTGGTGGGTTGCTTATATGGGTTACGTGGGAATAAGGTGAGAGAAAAAGGTATATTATGGTTTTCATATAAAGACAGTTTGAAGGAAATGGATCGATGTTTGCCTGTGCAAGTAACTGAATATACTTACATTTACTGTTTGAAAGCTATTCCAAACCCTACTATTTATGCTTCTTACTCACACTCATACAGGCAACGATCGTCTTAACGGCCATATTCTCATTTGCCGTTTGAACATTTAGCTTCAAATTAAACTACACGTAAAACGACATTTCGTGACAGAGATGACAACATGTTACATGTTGAGGTTACTTGAGAAACAACCTCTCGCTGAAAAATGACCTATGGCATGTAATTACCAATTTCTCTCTTATTGATTGATAGCAAGTACTACCTTACTTCATTAAAAGAAGGAAAAGTATTCGTTGCTTCGTGATTTCTTCTAACTGTGTCCTGTAACTAATAGCTAGACATCAGTACCTAATAATACAAAGCTTGTGGTGTAAATTGAAGTCAAGCCCTAGTTTATGTTGCTTAATCATTCTCTTACAGTGATCATCACAAGCAACAAAAAATCGCTGCAATGGCAATTAATTTGCTTTTTGATGGGTATTTAATAATTAATTAAGATTGCATTTCATCCATCAGAGTTGAGCTTCAAGGGTTTCGTTGAAGTCATTATCAAATTTGAGACACCACCTCAACTTAATTGACACTTTCTTATTAGTTGAAAGTTTACTTAGATAGGTAATAATATCCTTACACCATTAACTTGGACAGATCATCTTATTATTTTTCATCTGTGCTAATGTAGTTATTTGATCTTGGTGGGAGGCTAATAAATATTCAATTTTACTGGTATTTATTTAATTACCAATATTGCACCAAGTGCAATTAATATTTGATATTGGTCATTGTTCGGTTGTGTCATTCAAGAATGCTATTGGGTGTGATTCTGATAGGTCAAAGTAGAAAACTTGAAGATATGATGTTCATGGCAATTGGCATATATAAATCAAACTATTAAAAATAGTTAATTAAGATGTATTAACTGACCCTGATCCTGAGTTAATTTTTATCTATGTCTGGACTTTTTCTTACCTGACTTAAGCATGTGTAGTTACGATCAGCAGTGTTTTGATTCTTAAAGACCATAATACTATTCCAACGAAGGGAGAATAAGACCAGTATTATTTCTTTAACATTCTAGAAAATGACTATTTGTAAGTATTATTTCATCAACATTAATCATATCATATATATTCCTATAGAAGAATCCCATATATCCATGATTTTACATAACTATTTCCTCTTTAAGACATTTAAGAAAAAATACCAAACAGACCAAAGGCACATATATATATATATATATTAAGTGATTTTGATATAGTTAAATAAATAAAATTTTCTTAATGATATATAGTTATTTTGCTTATATATGTCCTTATATTTCATTTATGTTTGAATATGATAACTACGTATATGAACAGTATAATCACGTAACTTAAACCTCATAAGTCATAACTAATATAGCCCCAATTAAAAAGTACTTTGGTAGTCTCCAGTTTTCTATAGCATGATGACACTAATTGGAAGAATTTTCCTTTATTACAATTGTCAAGTTATAACACCTCACAGTAATAAACTCTAAGAAACTAGAAACTAGTATATAATTGCAATTACGGTTTGCAACCGCAATTTAAAAACATTTGAAATATGTGTCGGGAAGTGACAGAAAAACCAAAACTTGGGACAAAATGGTCGAAGGGGTAACAAAAATCAAACTTAATATGAATTAATATCAGATTAAAGGTTCTATATGTTGTAATCAATCAAAACTTATCCAATGAACCAGCTCCACATTCCCAGCAGAATTAGAAAAATAGGAGACAATTCCGTTTAATGTAATTGACCTGTAGGATTGGTAGATCCACCAATTACCAGTAGATCATAACTTATTTTAATTTAATATGAATATATATGTATACCCTTTTGGTGATTTGCAGTTCAATCAATTAATGTTGATGTTAGAATACAAACCACGTATACTTAGATGAGGAGGATTAGAGTTGGATTTCGTGGGGTATGAAATCTCAATCGGTTAAGAAAACATATTATTATAATATAAGTTACTTGTTTATATGTTTCAGTGTTGTTATTTGACTTGTCATCTCCATGGAATTTAAGAATGGAAAAAATTGCAGACGGTTTAGAAGTACTTTTCTTGATGCTATACTTACACGGCATTTGAATTAATCCTTAAGATTAAACCGATCCTGACAAGTCTTCAAAAGCAAATCTGCATCGACCACAAGTAATTATTTAGGATCAATGTCTGACTCTTACCAGTTCCATACGTGGAATCTTATTATATTTAATTACTTTTTTACCTTATTTACAATTAAACTTGTGCATTTTCCTAGCATCTGAATACTTTTTCTGCCACCAATTTTACATGCAAGCGGCTTAATTCTTAGTTTACAGGATTTACCTTTTTCTTAACTAAAAAAACTTATCATGCAGAAACAAAAATTGAATAAGACTGATATATATGGTTGATCTCACCATGCATTACTCATTATAACTACACATTTTTTAGCAACAAATAGGAAAAAGCATTATTTCCATTTTTGACTACATGACAGATCTAGGTTAGAGAAGATCAGAACGCACGCATCAAACTGGTGTTAATATGAATATATATTAATCAATTCCCAGTTAATTATATACATGGATTTTTGAAGGTTGTTTAACTATCCAACAAAAGGAAAAAGTAGCTAAAGTCAGTTTTATTATGTGGACCTGAAAGCTAGGCAGAGAGGTTCATTAATTTTTATTGTCAATACTCAATAAAATAGAGCATACTGTGTATATACACCATTTTTAAATAATTATTTTTTAAGGTTTTTCCATATGAATTAAGAAATGTAATAAAAAAGTTAATAAATGATATAATTTGATTAAATTATCCTTATTTATTTTTTTAAGAAAAAGAGAATAGTGAATGGGTGAAAGAGAAAAATATACGAGGTATTAATTAAATGTTGAAAATAAAAATGAAAAAAGAGAGAGTTAATGTTACATTGAAATGATAGATAGACAATTAGAATAAAATAAATATTTTTTTTAAAAAAACAATTATTTTAAAACAAAGAAAGTATTTCATAGCAGTTTATGCTTATTGCTCATTAATTTTTGACCTAGAAATTAATGAATTTCCTCTGACCAATAAGTACCCGAATGATATGGGTACATGTGGAGGCTTTTAAATCTCACCAAATTTAACATTACCATGTTTCTAATTCAGGGTTTTGCTGACTTTGAGTTTACCAACTTTCCTTTGCATTAATTATTTGCTTGCTTGAAAATTTCATCTCCCACGAGTTTCTTCGAGTTAGAAGATATCGCAATGAGCCACAAACAGCAAAATTCAATTAATGTCAAATTGATTGCGTTGATACGGACCTCTCTTCTTTCCTTTGATATACATATATATACACATAAATAGAATCACTCCTGATATTGTTCATGAATTATAGATGAATCATATATTATCCCCATTGTATATTAAGCTCCGTGGCTAAAAATTGGTTACAAACATATCTGTGTGATTCTTGCAATTACTAAAAAGATCACTATATTAGAGTGATAATTCGAAAATCCATAATTTTGGAAATAAAGTTTTAAAAAATTCATAATTTTAAGACGTACCTCTCAAATTGCATGAGATGCAAATGGCATAAAATTACTTATAATTGAGAATTCTATTTGTATTTCATTTAGTAATAAAATATAAACCGGAATGAATTTATTTATTTTTATATAATATTCAAACTGGCAATTTTCCAACAACCCTAGCTATCGCTGTTCTTAAGAGATCATGACAGCTTCATTTTACTAAAAGGTCACAATTAGTGTCGTGTGCCCTTAAGTTCAAGGAATTGGATATGTCGTAGTATTAAATAAATGATGACGAGGGAAATAAACGAGTCTTGGAAATTGGTATATGAAGGAGAAATGTCCTTTTACTAAAAACTATACGGTAACCAAACAAGTGGAATTTGATATAACGTGGTACCATGGTTTAAAATAGAATAGACATAGTTGGGAGGAATTTGAAAATGAATATATAAATTATTAATAAAGAGGAATTTGATAAAGAATGATGTTCATGGGCCAATGACATAACAAGAGGTCTTTTTTAGCTAACTACAGCTTATATACCATGTACATAGGGCTTAATCTGTCGTGCAAAACCAACAAAAGTGACTTCCCATCCACAACCCTAAACCAACTAACCCCTTCTCCTTCCCCACTTTTCTTATATATCTTCTTTCGGACTTCTCTCTCCTGTGCTTGATGCTCAAGAATTCTCTCAGCAAATTGGAAGCCTCCAGCACAATAATAACTAGCTCAGCTAAAGCTGCCATGGAGGATTCGGCCACTGGTTCAGCTGAAGATACCAGGACTTGTCCCCGTGGTCACTGGCGGCCTGCCGAGGATGAAAAACTCCGGCAACTCGTTGAGCAATATGGTGCCCAGAACTGGAATTCAATTGCTGAGAAGCTTCAAGGAAGATCAGGTAATTAAAAAGCATGGTACAAATTAATTGGGTTATCTTTATCTTTCTCTCTGGAAAATATCTTAATTAATGGTTGGTAGGAGATCTAATTCAAGGGTTTTGATTGAAAACTCTATTGCACTTGTTAACTTGAGCATTTTTTTAAAATCTAATTTGGTTGATAACATTTTTAAGCATTTCTTTCGATAATCCCACGAGTAATTCGCATATTGATTTTTCAAAAAAAAATGATTTCTTAATTTTTCTGCACCAACTAACCTGAGCATAGATAACACTCTTTCTTTTCTTGAAAAGGGAAAAGTTGCAGATTAAGGTGGTTTAATCAGCTTGATCCTAGAATTAACAGAAGGCCATTCACAGAAGAGGAAGAAGAGAGGTTACTGGCAGCTCACCGAATTCATGGAAACAAGTGGGCACTGATAGCCAGGCTTTTCCCAGGTCGAACCGATAACGCTGTAAAGAATCACTGGCATGTTATAATGGCAAGAAAGCAAAGAGAAAAATCTAAGTTATGTGGCAAGAGAAGCTTCCAAGAAGTTTACAATGATTCTAACTTTCCCTCCTCAAATGAGAAAAGACCAAAATGTCAGGATGCAGCTTTTAGCTCAAGAATTGGGTTAGAGAATGTCAGATTCTTTGACTTCCGGATCCTCGATAACAAAGATAGGATAACTACAGGAGATTCTCCCTCCAGTTCTTGGAATTTTGCAGCCATGCCAACCTCGTACAGTTCTAGTTCTTACTCTAATATGTACCTCTCTGAATGCTCAAAGGTTTCAGATAAATTTCTCTACAGAATTTACCCAAATTCTTCATCCTCCTCCGCCAGCTTTCGCGGTGCCACCGGTGGTACATTCGCTCTTCCACACTACAGAAGGGTTGTTCCGAGTCCTTTTGGTTTCCTTGGCACTGCCGAAGATGGAAGAATAAAGAAGGACTTGATGAGTTTGCAGCATGACAACTCATCCACATTCACAAAGTTGAGACCTTCTATGGAGCAAGAGCAATCAAATGAGCCTAATATTGAACACAAAGAGGTTCCTTTCATTGATTTTCTTGGAGTGGGCGTCTCTTCGTCATAATAATCAGTGAAGTATTTATTTAACATCATATATATAATACATATATATAGCTAGATTAGCGAGCTAGCTTTGATCTAGTTTAGCATTGTTAGTTTAGCTATAATCATATATATATAATATACTAGGCATGTGGCTTATAAATTTTGAGCCTTTTAATTCAGATGCAAGACTGCTTATTATACTCTTTAGGTTGTAATTAGAGTGATCAAGAATCGAAGGTGTTTTGTCCTTATGGATCATGCAAGTCCCATTTATTTAGCTAAGGTATAAAATTTGAGCGTGCATCAAAGTTTATCAACTTTGAGGAACATTCAATGTGTGTGTCCTGGAAACTCTAAGGTGATGATAATTATTTGCATCATTTAACTGAAATTTTCAGTTTCTCTATAATGGCAATCTTCTAAGTGAATTAATATTGGCATAGAACAGGTCGTACGATGCATCAATCTTTTCAGGCATATAATAGCTATTACTAAATGGAGGTATCTGCTGATCAGTACAATTGTACCTTATTAATAAATATGCAATATATGCAATGCTTGCATCTTTCTTTGCTCAAGAATTCACGAGGACGATGGCATGATGCCATAGTCCAAGTTGTGGAATTTGCTGAAGAATAGAATCTTCAAATCAACCTCCTGTGATATACTAACTGGTTGTGTAGAATAAAAAGGCATAAACTACTTAAAGCTCAAAGCTTTTAGATGTTTGTTTATTTTTTTTATTTTTTGGAAGGTCGCATATAGTTGATTTTATCTATTTTTGAACATAAAAAATTTAGAACGCCAAATATTTTTCCATTTTTTTTTTTTTTTGTTTTTTTTTGTGTGGTTATAACACAGGCAATAGTTTATTTTTTATGCAGCGTTGCAATAATGAAAGCTTGTATGTAAGCTAGATGGATTTCAGAATAACCATTCTGATGAATAAAAGGTCTCCTTTAGGATCATTTGCTAACATTGTCATTCCTATTATATATTAGGGTTTCCACGAACCAAACAATAATCAGTGAGTTCGAGTACTTAGTTTAGAGTGAGTTACTGAACAATAATTCGCGATAAAAAAAAGTTGACTGGGTAAATTTATTTTTTTTCACGGTGATTATGGAGTTTGCATTCGAAATATATAAAATTGTTTTCTCCTCCTTTGCTAAAATATTTTCATGGTTTAACACAGCTTTTGGTGGGTACGTAGTCATATTGTGAATATAGCATGGAGTTGGGAGTTGCAACTACTCAGGTTCTTCAGCGTAGAAATACTTTACGTACATCATTAAATTTATGTGCTAGACAGAGATGTAAAATGGCGCTGGAATTAAACAAGCTGTCGTTTTGGACAGAAGATGACGAAATGCAGGGAGACGAAGTGGACTGGCCTGGGGAGTAGTGTGTAGGAATATGTATTGTATACAGACACAGGCGAGTTTCCGGTGGGCATGTGTAAGAAAACTATAATAATTAATGTTGCTTCTAATTATTATTATATATTAGAGAAATATATATATATATATATATATATATATATATATGAATCAAGATTATTGGATCCAACCTAGGTTGCATAACGGATTACACTCGAGACTCAAAGCTAAACTTTATATTCATAGGGTCCGTCTGAAGAATGAAGATACTCTATGGTTAAGGCACTATAAATAAACACTCTAATATTGAAGTAAATTAATTAAAAACTCTAAAATTTCTACTGTGCTCTTATTTGTCTTTAGAGTTTAGTGTTAATTTGAGCATTAGAGTACTATATCCAATTGACCTTTTTCTTTTTTTGTAGATTAATTATAACTTACTTAAGATTCAACTGACCCTACTCAGGATTAAAATTATCATTCTCTTGTTGACCTATAAACTTATTATATATATATTTACAGCTTGAATTAATATATTCACCGTCCAAATCAAACATATCACTTTCTAATGCTCTTTCACACAAACTTCCTTAAACTTTTCCTTCTGGATTCATCTATAATATGCTAATTAATCTTTTTTCTTGAAAAAGCGGCATCGTGAATGGCCTCACATATATAGTTGCAGCCACGGTATTTGACAAATTAAGGAGTTGGGGTAGGGTAAGAGTGAGAGAGTGGGTATAGACAGATACTTTGCTTGTATGAAACAGCTCCATCCGGCAAGTTGGAAAAGTAAGCAAGTTTCTCAAACATCACAATACTTCTTACCTCGTTGCTGCAATCTCAAACGATTTCTTGTAAATATATCTAGAATGAATGCCTCTTCTCTTGTCTTCACCCGTCAATAATTAATCTATATATTTTGGGTTACAATAATTAATCGCGTTGAAAACGATATTACTCGTGCTTCTTGATTTCATTCTACTAAAATATTTTCACTTTGCATCCTTGTCGCGTGTGCTTATCCAGTCCTCTTAATTAAACCTTAATTTTCTTTCGCTGGATATTTCGTTACTAATTACGTAAGCGGATTCATTTTTCATAACAGTCTGCTTCTAGAACACATTAATATATTAATTTGATTTTTCCCATATTTTCAAAAGAAAAAAATCATCGCGATAATGATAATGAGTATAGTTTGGAGAAAATGAAAATAAGGATTATTTTATGGCACTAATTGAGAATTGTTTTTCCCTATTATAATGGTGCTTAAATTATGTATATGCTAATTAATCAACTTCGGGAGTGTCAATTTTTTTTCATCAAATATGTTATCTTCTCTTATTCTTTCTGATTAATTATTTCTTTATAATAGTTTGGTAACTTTGGTTTTCTCTCTGAATTTTATCAAACGGCCGGTGGTTAACGATGCTATCCACTGGCTTTAGCAGTTTTGACGCTTTCTCCTTTATAGTACATCAATCTGTCAAGCTATTATTCTTGCCTTTTGACAAAGTTAAGAGAACTGAAATAGCTAGCAACATTATGATTACAATTTTTTATTTCCAATTTTTATATTTTTAATCAAAAAGAAATTTTTATGATTAATTATGCAGTTTTATTTTTTTTTTTAAAAAAAGATAAACGCAAGCATAAATTTAGAATATAAGGCGATGGAAAATGCTCCTTTCTTAAAATTTAGACATGCTTACAAGGGCTCCAAGCGTAATCCCATCACTACAGGTTCAACCTAGAAAATATCTCTTGCCGAACACTAACACTCCCAAGACTGAACTGATACAGTTAAACCACATTTTCTGACAGCGCTATGAGCTAATACAATATGATAACTAATTAATTACGTAAATATATATATATATATATATATATATATATAAAACAATTATATATATGTTCAAAGCTAGTGGGAGTGAGCTGGCAGCGTTTGAGATCTATTATGCAGAGCTGGTTTTCCAATTTCAGAGTCTTGTTTGAATCTGTATAGTACTTGTTGCCAACTCAGTTGTGTCTTGTGTTGCCCAAAACTGGATTTTTAGGTTGTTGTTTCTTATGTATGGCTCAATTCGACTAAGTTAAACTCGCAATTTTCCATTAAAGCGATCGTTAAGAATACAAATTGTATCTGTTGTTACTCCCCCTCCTCATAGAGGTCAACTATTAAAGAACCCAATATAGAAAAAATTCTAAAACCAAAAAAAAAATAAAAATAAAATCTCGGCCCAACTTGTGAATATATAAATACTAAACAGCTAATCTCATTGGGCTAAATGAAAAAACGTGGAGGAAAAACAATTGCAATTGGGTTTTGGTTCTGACTTGGATCCTTCTATTTTTATAGTCGATTCCAAAAAAAGGAACCTTTCTCTCTCTCACTCATTATTATTTTTTTTTTCATTTAACTAGCAGAAATTAAATTGAATCAAATTAAATAAAAATGATAAACTTAAGTACATATTTTTCACCAAAATATAATACATGTTACGAATCAAATAAAATAAAAATTTATATTGAAATTAACAAAGGATATAGGTTTTTCCAGCCTGGGCTCTTTCCGATTGGGTGGATAATTAGGAAAGGCCAATTGGGAAAATTTTTGGTGTTGACTATGCTCCTTGAATCCAAAACTGGCAGATTCTTCTCGACATGAACGACCCCACGAATATGCTCCTTGGATACATAGGTTTATTTCAAAAATCAAGAGAAGTTTGGGGTAAAAAAGTCCAATCACATCAAAATTTTCCATCAACCACAGCACATTATAAATCCACTCTACTCTTCTCTTAACCTTAGCTCTATCTCTGCTGCCAAAATTTCATCAAAGAAAAAGAAGCCAATGGACAGAGAACCAGAGGAGCTGCTGTTTCTTGGGGTCATCGGTGTCTACCAAGAAGCATGCAATATCATTTTCTCATGGAAAAAAATCTTCGCCCAGATTACCCTATCTCTAATCCTCCCTCTCTCCTTCATTTTCTTGTTCCAAATACAAGTCTCCGAAGTCCTCTTTGGAAAAATCGTATCCGACACAAACGAAATCAGCAGAACCCAGGAGGGCACACCCCAGTTCGATAAGCTCTCGGATTTATTGTCCTCCGAATGGGCCAGTTTTTGTCTCTTTGAGCTTGCTTACTTCACTTTCTTGCTCATCTTCTCCCTCCTCTCCACCTCTGCCGTAGTTTTCACCGTCGCTTCCATCTACACTGCCAGAGATGTCACCTTCAAGAAGGTCATGAGCGTTGTCCCCAAGGTTTGGAAGAGGCTAATGGTCACTTTCTTGTGCACCTTCGTTGCTTTTTTCACTTACAATGTTCTGGCAATGCTAGTTGGAACCATATGGGCACTCACCATCAGGGTAAAAGACGGCGGTGTTGCCATTTTGGTGGTCATATTATTCGTATATTTCATTGGGCTATTGTACCTCACTGTAATTTGGCAATTGGCTAGCGTTGTGTCTGTGTTGGAAGACTCTTATGGAATTTTGGCCATGATGAAGAGCAAGGAATTGATGAAGGGGAAGATGGGGTTGGCCATATTCATATTTTTGACGCTCAACCTTTCGTTTTTCCTAGTGAAGTTTTTGTTTAAGACGCTGGTTGTGCATGGAGGGAAGCTGGGTTATGTGGACAGAACAGCGTATGGGATTGTATGCTTCTTGCTCATCTCTAAGTTATTCCTATTCAGCCTTGTCATCCAAACTGTTCTCTATTTTGTTTGCAAGTCCTACCACCATGAGAATATCGACAAGTCTGCGCTATCGGATCACCTGGAAGTCTTTCTTGGCGAGTATGCTCCATTGAAGACCAAAGATGTTCAGGTAGAGCAATGTCATGTATGATCCTTGTGTAACATGAAATTAAACGAGGTATATATATGTATAACTGGGCATGCATAATAATATATGTAACAAGGTTCCATGGACTATATATATATATATATATACATCCATGTCAATTTTTTTTTTTTTTTTCTTCTCTGTTTTGGAATGAGAGAGGCAATTGATTTCCATGGTTTATGAGTAAATATGATGTTCATGCACGTTAATTCTCATTGAGACCAGAGAAATAAAAGTGATAAAAAAAAATCTATATTTAAAATAACAAAACCTGCACATACAAGTTACAACAAGTCAATTGGCTTGTGTTTTGGCATTTCACTGGAGAAGAATCGATATCTAATCTCCATGATATATAATACTACCACATAAGTTCTGTTGACCAAACAAGAGAAAGAAAGGTAGATATCGTGACGTACCATTAATAATTTAATATTAAATTTTAAATTCAGATGGGATAATTTTTGTAGAAGAAAAATATAACGTTGTATGTTATGCATCCAATAAATTTTGAAATAAACTAGAGTTTTTAACTTGTGTTTTAAAAAATATAGCAAGAGATTTATATTGGTTTCAAAATTCAAATTTTGAAAGCAAATAAATACTAAAAAAATGAAAACTTAAAAGTTGTCAACAAAAATAGAAACCATGTACGAAAATCAGGGAAATGCATCATATCACAGCTCTTTCTTTTTAGTTAAAACACATTGATTGATATTAATATTGATAAAAATTTAAAAAGGCCCAAAATATTTATCCTGGCCCAAGCCCAATGAAGTCAGGCCGAGGAAGCTCAATGGACTATCACAAACACCTAAACTGACAGCAAGTCAATACTATCTCTCTTTTCTTTTTCTTTTTTTTTTTCCATTAAACTTGAGGAAATAATGTCGGTGGGAAAATAAAAATAATAGAAACCTGAAAGAGCCACCGCAGCAAGCATGCGACTGACTTTTGACTTTTTAGAACTTGCTTTGTCTCTCTGCAAACTTCTCTGATTCTCCTCACTTTTCTCGACTCTTCTTCTTCCGTTTCATCCCTAAGAGTAAAATTGAAGTATCAGATCCAAACCCATATTTGTAACAGGAAATTCTGCTAATCCCAAGTATTCCAATTTCGGATTTGTGATTATAGACGCTTTAATGGAAGCTTCATCTTCCTCATCGAGTCAGGCTGAATTTGAGTACTTGTTCAAGCTGCTCCTGATTGGGGATTCAGGAGTTGGGAAAAGCACACTACTCTTGAGCTTTACATCAGATACTTTCGAGGATCTTTCTCCCACAATCGGTGAGTTTGAATTCATGAAACCGACTCCGTCGGTTCTTTTCTTCTTTGATTTTCCTGTTATTGTACTGTGCTGAAAACCAGAGCTTTAGTTGCATGTTGCTTTTCAACTTTCTTTCTCAGTCCTTTTGTTTCTATCATTTATTTTTAATTGATACATGCTTTTGTATTTTGTTTTTTCACTTTTATCCTTCTAGGTAGTGGTATCTTCCGCCAATAATTTTGCAGAAGATGTTGTCTCTTCTGGTGGGTATTCAGCAGTTGAGAGAAATTGAATACTTAAGGAATCACGGTAGTAATAAAAGCAGTATCTTATACCCAGTATCAAATTGGTGACAGTAATATAGACGTAGTTTATGTCTTGTGGTCTTTGATTTGAATGTGATGTGATTAATGTCCTTCACCAACAATTATGAGAGGATGCTGGTATTTTTCCTAGTTAGCGATCATTGTTTCTGCGTGTAAAACATTTTCCTTTAATTAACATCTAATTTGAAAGGATTTCTCAGTTCTAGGAACATGTCATTGTGTGAGCTTATCAGTGTTCATTCGTGCTCACTTCTACCGTGTTTGGTAGAAACCAGCGCCATCATTTTTGGCAATACAAAAACCAATTGTGACAAGATATGGCTAATGAAATAAGTCCTTATAAAATTTACGATATACTGAATCTAATAGTATGCGCCTTCATGATTCAAACCTAAAATAGGAGTTGACAGTGTCGATTAATTGCTTTCTTGCCATCTTAGAGTCGTGTTAACCTTTTAGTTTGATTTGAGAAGTCATCAAAAAGATGCTGTAACATCTGTTGTTTCTGATTCTGTTACGGCAGTTTTTCATACAATTATATATCGGGAAAAATAATGTCTGTTTTTTAGTACCATCTATTAATTCTTATATACACAATGCAGGTGTAGATTTCAAGGTTAAGTATGTTACAGTTGGTGGGAAAAAGTTGAAACTTGCAATCTGGGACACAGGTATTGTTTACATGTGAAGATGAAAAGTCATGTGGAGCAAAGTGTTACATTTTCAGTACTTTTGGGGTTTCCTCATTCTACTTTGCTTTTCTTGACCTCTTTTTGGTATTTTATCTTTATTCAGCTGGGCAGGAAAGGTTTAGAACACTCACTAGTTCATATTATAGAGGAGCTCAAGGAATAATCATGGGTATGCTACTTGACTCTCTCTACTTTTTTGCTATATTTCTTGGAAACTACCCCATGAAATGTGATATCCACTGTCTTATTGTCGAAAAATTGCAAATTGGTGATTGATCTAGTATATTGCTGGTTCATTTTGGTTAAAATGAAATCACCTATTACGTAAGACCAGACTTTGAGGGGTTGTTGTAGTAGCACAACTGGAGGGAAGAAAACTAAAACGTCGAAGGTAGTAGCAGTTCTTTCCCCTTTCTGTTGCTTAACAAAATGAGGGTTGGGCTATATATCCTATAAATGAATTATGCGAAGTTAGCAAAAGTTGCTTTGCAGTCTTCCGTGATGATTGCAGTGGGCAAATTCGTACTGTACACTTAATTCTTTTAATAGCTTCTACGCATTCTCAGACCATTACTTTGGGCAATGGGATATTTAGAGGCGTTTTAATGGTGGCAATTCCATCTATTTTTCAGTTTTATACTGTAAACTTCAGTTCACTAATGAGACCAAAATATGATACAGTATATGATGTAACTAGGCGAGACACCTTTGCAAATCTATCTGATATATGGGCTAAAGAAATTGACCTATACTCAACAAATCAAGACTGCATCAAGATGCTTGTAGGCAACAAAGTTGATAAGGTATGTCATCAAGGAATTTGCATTTATATATTAATAATCCATCTTACCAAGTTGCAAGGGCTAGTTTTCGTGCATTAATAATTTTCAATCTGATTTTGTTTAGTCTAATGCTTATCTTTGTGAGCTACGAAGGTTTCATGCACATTCTGATCATCTAAATTTCAGGAAAGTGAAAGGGTAGTCAGCAAAAAGGAAGGGGTAGATTTTGCGCGTGAATATGGTTGTCTTTTTACTGAATGCAGTGCAAAAACCCGTGTAAATGTCGAGCAGTGTTTCGAGGAGCTCGTTATGAAGGTATACCACACTTACCCCCACGTATTCACTCGCTTTCTTTCTATGAAATGTTCCCTAAATGAACTTACTATGAATTGGTAACTCAGTTATCAAACCCTTCTTTTGGTATCTTCTAAAAAGTTATAGAAGTATATTTAGCATTGCAAATTAAGAAACATAAGTGGAATGGCTGATTGTAATATTGGTTCCATTGCTGATCTGCAGATTTTGGAAACTCCTAGCCTCTTGGCTGCGGCCTCATCTGGTGTGAAAAAGAACATCTTCAAGCAGAAACCCCCACAATCCGATGCATCTAGCAGTGGCTGTTGCTCATGATGATTGTAATTTTTAATTAACATTGACATTTCACGTCCCACTTTTCGTCCTCACCCATAAGCTTGTGTAATGTATCACAGAAGATTTTAAGCGGGTTTAAAGTTTATATGAATGCAGTTAAATTAATGATACTACTGATATTCTATGCAGTTCAATTTGTTAAAATGCTATTCTTTTTTAAAGTACCAAAATAAGAACGTAGATTTGCTGATAAATAACAACTCTCATGTAATGTCGCATCATTGTCATTAAAGATGGTTACAGTGTATACCAGCCATGATGGATACCAAGCCGACCACACGTAAGTAATTAAGTTGATGACGTCTAAATATTAGAAAAAATGATCAAATGGAGAGACGGAAACCGAGTCCAAACCAAGCGAATAGGATCAGCTGTCACTATATTGTAAAATATGTATTCTCTAATACTCATATAACGAAATTTAGATTTTTGAAACTGTCTTGATTATCTTAAATATTAATTTTTAAGTTGTGTTATTCTTCAAAATATTTAGGTTAGTTACAAATACCTTGCTAACATTTAACGGTGGGGTTCTATGGTGTAGTGGTTAGCACTCTGGACTTTGAATCCAGCGACCTGGGTTCGACTCCCGGTAGGACCTTTTGTGTGGCTTTTGGTTCTCAATGTTTGATCTTTTATTTATTTTTAAACTATTCTTGGTAAATAGAAAAGGTGAGCATTTTGTTTTTTTCCTGATCTGACATTAAGAAAAACAAGAACTCCTTCGTAAAACCGCTGCTATAAAAAGCCCACTTAACCCCGAAGTAGGCTTACAACAAGGCCCCACATGGACCCACCAACAACAAAAAAGCCCATAAGAGGCCCATGACAACTCCGAAATCTTGAAAAGCAATTCGAACACCGTGTCATAAGCGCCACCACGGCGGTAGTTAAAATACTGTTTCCTCCCGCGAAAAAGCGGTTTTCACGAATTAGTGAGAACTGGAAAGTCAAATGAGGCTCGTGGGGCTCAACAGTGCCCCCTCTTTCTTCTATCTTTCACACTCCCACTTTCTTCATAATCATAATCTCTCTGTGCATTCCTCCTATCTTCTCGCTCTGAAACTGCTTGGATTCTTTGATCCAAGCTTCATCGACAATGGTAAAGGAAACAGAGTATTATGACATTCTTGGGGTTAGTCCCTCTACTTCCGAGGAAGAAATCCGCAAGGCATATTATCAAAAGGTCCGGATCCGATCTTATCCAGTTGATAGGCTTGATCGCTTTATTTATTTATGTTGATAGCTAATTTAGCAACTATATCCGAAATTTTGCCTACAGTTGCTATTCAGTTTTGTTGTTCATCTTTTAATTTCTAGTGAATTATTGCATAAGTTGCACTTCTTCTGTTTGATTTTGGTACCAAATGAGCTAAGGAAATTAGTGATTCAAGTTCCTCTTCATGAGATGTAGATTCTCAGCTTTTATTTTCTCCTAGCACGTTCCATTTATGAAATAACACCTATACATGCTATTCCTGCTGCAGGCAATGAAAGTTCATCCCGATAAAAATCCAAATGATCCCCAATCTGCTGAAAAATTTCAGGCAAGTGGACTGTATCAATTTCCACTTTGTCTTCTTTCTTCTGTGACAATTTCAACCCTCTTATGCCTTTTGCCACTCGCCTCTGATAAAATATTATATTGGAAGGAGTGAAAACGGTTATTTACTATGAATCGGTTTGAAAATTTTCTTATTCTTCATTTATTCACTCTGAGATGCTAGAACCGAAATAAGGCTTAGCTCCCTTCTCTAACCTAAGGTATTTCCAAAATTTATTTGGTGGAGGAAATTGGCTATAACATATCCTATCAACTATTATTCATTCTACGAGCAATCTTAGGACGAGTACTATGGGACCAGGGACACTTCCATTTGTGTTGTTTGTTTCTTATAATAGATATACCTTTTTCTGATATTGGGAGGTATTGGGTGAAGCATATCAGGTTTTGAGTGATCCAGTGCAACGGAATGCTTACAATCAAAATGGAAAGCATTCTGTCTCTAGGTAGAGATTCTGCTGTGATGAAGGTTAATCTAGTGTAGCCTTATAAGATTTTGCTAATAATTGGGGTAATACTATTTATAGAAGTCACTATATATAGATTGAAAACTTTGGTCCTTCTTAATCTAGTTGATTTAAGATAGAGAAATACTGAGTAATGCTGAAGTTTTCGCTGTACAACAAATTGGACATAGAAAACTCTAATCTTTAGCAAGTACCTTGGAATTTGGAAATACTTTATCTCGATGGAAATGTAAATGCTAAATTGTACTGCCAACTAATAGTGTCATCAAGAGTCTTTGCTGCATTGCTAGCTGTTGCGGTGTAAAACCTTGATAGACATCTTCATAATTGGCAAAACAAAATTTACATATACATTTGTTGCAAACTTATTTCAAGGTCGCCTCCAGTTGAGTTAACAATAATTGTCATAATACAACAATAGCACCCAATATTGTAACCTAAGGCTGCAAAGTACCGTAAAGGTCCAAAAATCTCTGAATTTAAAGGAATAAATCCCTCAAAATAAATGAGAAAAATCACAAAAAACAATAAAAATCAGGAAGATAATCAATATATAGAAACTGTTATATCATCCTAAATCACTGTCTTGCATGTTTCTCGAAAGATTAATGGGTTGTTTTACAGAGAAACTATGCTTGACCCTACGGCGATCTTTGCCCTGCTTTTTAGGAGCTAATTATTTGAGGACTACATAGGGCACCTAGCTGTGGCATCAATGGCTTCTTCTGAATTAGCTGGAGAAAGTGATGATCCGAATAAATTATATGATAAATTGAAGGCAAGTATGCTTTTAAGTTCAGTATAATTAATATATTTACTTCCAATCTGTTTTTCAGTTATTGCGAAAAGAAAAACACATAGTTAATGGAGATACTTTAATATTTAAATAAACATTCAATTTTCTTTCTTAGTTTCTGGTACACAGCACTTGAGTACCATAATTCCAGTTTATCTTTGTAGAAAATCCATTCGGGTAATTGTTTGCGAGATCATTAATTGACCATTCTTTGCTTAGACAAATATCAGTAGAATAATTTTTTTTTTCTCTCAAACAACAAAAGTTACATTCCTTAGCTGACGCTCGTTGCATACCACTTTATGCAATTGTCTTGAGGCTTTCAGCCTTATCAGACAAAACCAAAATTTTTCACTAGCACAACGTGTTTGACATGCTTCAATCTAATGTAGGCTGTCCAAAAAGAAAGGGAAGAAAAATTAGCAAGATATTTGAGAGATTTTCTTGGTCAATATATCCGTGGTGACAGAAAGGGATTCCTCCAGCATGCAGAATCTGAATCCAGAAGACTTGCTAAAGCAGGTTCATTAGACTTCAAATTGCCTATCATCGCAATCGTTTCCTTTCAACTAAAGACAGGCCAAATAGAAATTCAAAGCTTGAATCAACCGTCTCTGCTGATTGAAGTTTTAAACGAGTTGATTCCCACATTTTGCAATCAAAACTCCAATGATATCTCGTCACGCAGATCATGAACAACATCATGTTTGTGCAGTAACAACAAAATAGTTTCCACTGTCTTTGAGTGCAGATTTTGGAGTTGATATGTTACATACCATCGGCTATATGTATTCAAGACCAGCAGCACAAGAACTAGGAAAGAAGGCCATTTATCTTGGTGTGCCATTTCTTGCTGAATGGGTTCGAAATAAAGGACATTTCTGGAAATCACAACTCACAGCCGCTAAAGGTATGCTGACAAGCAGTTCGTCTTTGATGCACCAAGCTCTTCAATTAGCTAGCTCTCCCCTTCAATATCAGTTGCTTCTTCCTGGATCTTATTCCTTACTTGATATCTGATTTTACTGAGAACATAATATTTTTAGGAGCTTTTGAGTTACTGCAGCTTCAAGAAGACATCCGCAAGCAATTTAAAATGGATGGTAGTGACCCTGAAAATGACGTCGAATCTCATATTCGCTTTAATAAAAACACACTGATGAATTCTTTGTGGAAGTTCAACGTCGTCGACATAGAAGTACATGTGTGTCAAATCGTGAGTTCATCCCTTTTAATGACATAAAATATACCATATTCATACATGCTCTTTTATCTGATATTGACTGATGATCAGGAATCAGATTATAATGACATATTATTTATCCAGATGACTTGACAGTTGATACTATGGGTTTGAACTGATAAATTTTATCTTCACACTTTGAAATAAGGAATTTGTAGCTAAAGCAGTTACTAAGATGAGTAGTTATTATAGAGAAGATTTCTATTGTAAGAGCTGAATTCCTTATCACCTTCTAGGAGATCGAAGAAGAGAAAGGAAGGAAAATTCTTATCTTGATTTTTGACTTTCTGCAGGTTCTACGGGAGAACAATATCAAGAAAGAAGATCTTAAAGCTCGTACCAACGCACTCAAAATTCTTGGGAAGATATTTCAGGTTACAAGCAAGGATCAGGTTAGAATGATGATAAATAATATGTTCTTTAAAATAACAATGTGAATATATTTCCTTAGGAAAAGAATTCGAAAGGTGGTGCAACATCGAAGAAGAAAATAGCTGCTGATTCAGATGATGAAGGAAGCAGTTCTGATTCTTCTGACGATGATTCACCAAGAGCACTTTCATACCGGACTCCCTTCTTTACTCAGGCATGTTACTAGTTACAGTTAATATATCATCACGTGCATGCGGACTAGATTTGCTTTAAGTATATATACAGTGAAACTCTGAATATACACACATACATCTGCCTTGTGCAAGGTATAGGTCGGCTCTTCAAATGTCTATGTAATCCCGCATTTGATGTGGAAGATGATGAGATAGTTTACAGAAGCAAATGATACTACGTAAATATGATGGCGAGAGATCATGAATTATAGAAGTCAGCCATTGTCAATATTTTGCTCGTGTGGGATGATAGAAATATAAATGGATTGTCTCTGTATCCCGTTTGAATGCATAATATAAGAAATTGGTGCAAGCCAATACTCGACTTCGTATACGTGTGTTAGCCATATAAAGGACATTTCCGGGCGATGTGGGATAGCCTGGGAAAGGGTCTAATTTGTCTAATACCACGATTTTCTGTCACCACCCTACATTTGGCATGACATTTGAACTTTACTGTAATTTTTCTTTGATGCAACGGAGACAAAGACTGAACTAGCGCCCAACGCAACAGACGCTATTCCTTATTGTTAGATGCCAATATTATTTATTCATTTTGCGCTTAACTACTCAACCATCTTAATGAATAAAAGACTGGTACAATCTAATAGAATATTATCACAAGCATAAATTGGTCAGTGCCGAATTCTAGAAGGATGCAGAACCCAAGAATTTTCTGGAAACAACCTAGCAAAATCGAAATAGTCAAGACAAATGCATACCCACATTCTGTCTCTTATAGAAGAATTAAGATTAAAATGAGGTTGCGTTAGCTCATAAATACTATATGATATAATATAACGTAAACAAGCATAACCCGACATGGAAGAGTGAATTGTCTAGAGGGCATCATGTGTCATGCAAAGGATAAGGAAAATAGAAAGTGGAGACATAGTGGGGCTGATTTAGGGGTCCTGCTACTGCATAACTGGTCTAAAAGATTCGCCTGGTCAATTCTATCACATCCAGCGTAGCCATTATTTTCTCTTTCTATCTAACCAATCATTTCTGATTCCTCAACACCGTGCATCACTATCAACTGAAGGCACAATTCACAAATATTCCTATGGTTGCCAATAGAAACATATCTTTGAGCGGATATCATCAATTCATCATGTCTAGGGACCACCACTTCCTAAGATTCCAAAAACGACCAGGATGTCTAATATCAAAAGAATCATTTGAGAACATAAAAATTGCTACTTAGAAGATAGCCAACCTTCCTGTTTACTCCTTAGAACATATATTTTTCATTTATCTTAAAAAAAAAGAATTAATCTTCGAATTTTCCAGTAGATGTAAGTAAACGGAAAATCATATGATACTCATCCTTTCAAAAAAATACCATAGAAACTTAAGAAATCCATGTCTCTTCCATAAATTCACAGCCAAATTGGAACAATCCATGATCCAGTTCTTTCATCCAAGGTATAATCCGGAAATAGAAAACTCCAAAGACGTACATTCAAGCTATTCTACATAAACAGCATGTTTCAACAACAAAGAGTTTAAGATAAACATATCTACAAAAGGGGATGTTTCATGTTCTTCACATCTCCGAGCCCTAGAAGGACACTTCCTCGAAGTGACTGCATCAGACCCCTCTCTGCTCAATGAGCTGGATGAGGAAGAGTGCTAAAGGGACGGTGTGCATGGAAAGCACAGACACAATGCACAGTCGTCAAATTCAAACAGCCACTCATGATGAGTGAGTGCCTTCCCGAGCAGGTATGAAGTGCTGGGAATGAATCACAGACTGCCTGAACAGCAGAAGGGGTCAGTGCTGTACATTGGCTGATGTTGAGAGTTCTTAGTCCATCTTCATCGTTTCCACCTTTCACAGATCCCCACATCCTATGATTCACTTTGCTGTGTGCCAAAGAATACATTGCCCTGTCCGTGATGTTTTGGCAGTAGTATAGCCCAAGGGACCGCAGATGAGGACATCTGTTAGCCATAGCAATTACACTATCATCTGCAATAACAGCGTAAAACATCAAAATTGCCACCTTAAAAAATGGTTAATAAACCATAAAGGAGCCATTATCCCTAAACTTCATGAAAGAGATGATCTGTAATCTTGCTATGATGCAGCTCGGCAATGAGTTTGCATTAGAACATTTTGGGAACCACGGCGGTCAAGGCATTGATCACACATTAAATAGTTTGCAATTGCAAAGTACCATGCGAGGGAGAAGGAAACATCCAACATGATGAACCCGATGACTAATTTTGATCCCGTTAATACATATTAGCGCACAGATAATGCCCAGAGAATAAGCTCAGCTCGTTAAGGAACCAGATGGAGATGAAAATTGTATACAATTACTTCTTTACCCAGCCATGCAGAATCAATCAAATATAATGCGATAAACATTTACATTGAATAAAAGGGGGAAGAAAAACTTTGCATAAGATACCTGTTATGCGGACACAGCCACACAAGTCAAGTGTTCTAAGATCTGGGCAGCCAGCTGCTAAATTCATCACTCCAATATCACCTACATTATCACACCATCCAAGACTCAGAGACTGCAAGTGATTGCAGAAACGTCCAATAGCCTGCATTTTAATTTATCATTAGAATGGAAAATGGATAACCATTTTAATTCTCAAGTGAATAAGCCAATCAAGTTGCACCACAGTTATACCTGCAATGCAGTATCAGATGCAGCTTTAACACATCCACAAAGATTTAAAGCCTTCAATTTTCTACAGCAACTGGCTAAGTAAGCCAGAGCATGGTCACTAAATGCTGAACAGCCACTGATGTTAAGTTTTGTAAGATCAGGACAACCATGGGCCAGGGCGTATAGTGACCGATCAGTAAGCTTGAAGCTTTTGCTGAGATCAAGGATCTGCAGGTCGGGACAGTAATTTGCAATAGTCTCAACAGCAATGTCCTCTAGTTGAGGCTTGTCTTGACGAAGTATTAGAGTTTGCAACTTTGTGAATTTAGGAGCAAGTGCTAGGACCAACTCATTCATATTCTTGCTACACCTGAAGAGAGCCAGAGATAACACTTGTTATTATCGATTACCACATAAGCCATTTCATGAACTCCACCATAAACAAGCACAAAACACAGTCTTTCCAACATAACATCCGAAGCTGCACTACAAAAATAGTTCCATCAAGCAGAACCCCCAAAAGAAAAAAGAGGAATTTTAGCCAAAATCTCTAATTTGGCAATTGTCAACTTTGTAGAATAATAGAGAGAAATTTGTTCAGATTGTGAATTTGTAGACTAATAAGCAAATTATTTCTATAGGAAACGTAATTCCACTGAGAGATTTCTGGTCAGTTTCTACATAACACATAAGTAGCGCCTTCATAAAGAAAGTTGGAAACCTAAAGCAACCAGATCCTCTGCAGTGACCTAGCAGGTCTTGTTAGTGGACTATACAAAATAGCAGCATCAGGATCGTAGTATATGAACTTTAGAAAGAAGATAAATTAACATCATAATAGACAAAAAAAAAAAAAAACCAGAAAGAATTCCCTTTGTTCACATTTCCGCCAAGAATAGACTTAGACAAAGGTATAAAAGGAAAAGGAAGATATACCATGAGAGGGATAAACGGGTCAGACCAAAGCAAATAGCATCTCTCCACCCACGACAGACTCCAGAAGCAGAGATCACCGTCTGATCATCCACTAGCGACAGAATTTGCATTAAAAGCTCCACCGGGATGTCCTTCCACTCAATGATAACCATTTTCACTCCTTTGTTGTTATTGCCACTACCACCGCAGCCAGCAACCATCATAAGCTTCTCAAAGCACAAGTTCAAGTCCCCAGCCCGCAAGTTCTCCTACTTACCATTCAATTTCAGCTCAGCCAAGCACCGCCTTCACCAAAGCAACAATTTCCTCGTTTCTACAACAAAGGGCGCATACGAGAGAGATTAGAAAGACCAAATGGATAACGCATAACAAATACCACGAATAGGATGTCGGTAACAGCGTCTAATAAAACAATAACAACAACAAACCACGAAAATCCATGTGTCAAAGGCACAGGGTGACTGGCACAAGGAGCAAAAGATAAAATATTATATACACATATTATACATAATTCTGCAGATCACATGAATATCCACCACAAATTTCCAATTACGTAATTGCGTCTGTGCAAAAAAGTATGAAACTTGGCGCAAGCAGTTCAGCACAAGCAGAAAGATTAAAAATAGCACACAGAAAAAATAAATAAATAAATGATAATTCACAATCTAATGCCCCTTGTCTCAGAAAGAAACCCGTTTTATCAGATGTGAAACAGATGAAAAATGAATAAAAGACCTCAAATTCGAAACAGAGCACAAGAAATGAAAATTCAAACAGCTTATAATCAAAAGCATGATACCATAAAGGATTGACACACTCGGGAAATGAAATAAAAAAGAAACTCTTCTCAACTGAAAATCAACTCTGAGACGCTTACAAGTAATAAATTAAAAATAATATATAAGCAAGTAGTGAGAGTACAGAGAAATACCAGAGCAACGATCATTACCACAACAAAGACAGGAAAGAAAAAGAATTTCTATTCTCTGCTAATAACCAGAATGGTCTGTTTTTCTGCCAGAGTGAATTCTGTATCATATGGGAAGCGAGGAGAGAAGGCCTAATAAGGAGGTGAGGGAGAATCAACAGGAGAGAAGCAAAAGCGAGAAAGTAACGGTGAGGAGGAAAGGGCAAGTGACGCGTACACCGCCACGTGTTATCGATTGACGGGAAATATTACGTAGGCTCAAGTAAGGTGGGGTCAGCGCCAAAGGGACGAGAACAGAAAACGCGATATATAGACAGAGGGTTTGGTACTTGAAAAAGAAAAATAAAAAATCGAGAAAAAAGGGAATAAAGCTGAGAGCATCGTTAGTTGTCCAGATGGGGGATGCGTTGTAGACGTTTCCCTCTGTTTAAAACGGAAACCGCACCTAATGCTGCAAGTCCACTTATTAGTTTACAATTTCTTTTTTATACTGTAATTATTTGTAAAAGTAAAAATATAAATATAAAAACAAAAATATTAAAAAACAAGTAGTGGGTTTTGCCGTTATCAGCCCAGGAATGTAGGTTTGTGATCTGATCCCAGGTTGAACAATTATGGAATTCAACTGTACTGTGGCCTAAGAAAATTCTTAAATACAATCAATCAACTTTTAGGAGGGATTGTACGTTTAAACCAAATTTAGGCACAAACCGGGCCCAGCTGTCTATTTTAATTTAGCTAATCACATTTTCAACCTTTTTTCTTTTTTGTAAGGAGATGTGATTATAGTGCTCATTCATATCTGTTTAGTATCTAAATCAAATATATCTCTCTCTGCATGGGGTTAGTAATCCAATAGTCATTTTGAAGAAATATAACTATCCTTCTTTTCGGCTTGCCAAGTGGATAGTGGGTACATTGGTCCCCAGTCCCCACACCCCACCACAACATTAAATATGAAGTAAGGACTCGGGTAGGTTTCATAAAGACTCATTCATGCATGGACTAGACTAGACTAGATCGTGCAAACAAAAGCAGTAGTTCATCTTTAGCTGAAAGGTTTGATATACATAATTTCTAGTCTAGTTAGGAAGAAGAAACCTAGAACCGAAACATTGCATTACATGCATTTTAACTTTTTACCAATAAAAGGAATCGGGATTTACTTGTGCGTGTAGGCATCAAACAATTGACCATTTCCATGAGTTGCGTCTCAAACCAGTCATGGCAGCTAACTGCCAGAAAAACCACGTGGAAACTTGTCGCCTCTTATTTAGGATGAATGAATAGATAATAAATTTAAATTAATACACGCAATACTTTTCGTTGCTTCCGCAACTTTGTTTTCTACTAGTCTTTCCATTCCAAGCTAGCTATGTTCTTTTCCCATGGCCAAAGCATTAGCTCAGGTTACGGGTTGAGCATCGTTGAATGTGATTTCACATGGGAAAAAGGTTCAATGATGCAAGGTTGAATTGAAAATAGAGAGATCAGGAACAATGCGGGAATAGAAAATAGAATAAATGGTGGATGGGCAAGGTATGGAGGAGGCTTACAGTTACAAGTTAATTAGAAATTACAAGCATTGGTCTTGCTTAACACAAAGTGCCAAAGATATCTCAGAGTCACAGATAAAGAGATTTATTCTTCTATACAATTTGATGCGTCTTGTACAAGCTAGCACCCAATAACGTGAAATAATGATAGTGGTCACCTCAAGATGAAGTCAAGAACCTTTCCAAAAAATTACCAAAGAAGAAGCTTGTCTTGGTCCATCCTCGAGTCTCTGGTGCTTTGGCATTGCTCGGTACCTTCTTCACATTGACCATCATTGTCTGTCCAATTTCTTTGCCAAGTGTTTCAATGATCTTCTTGTCCACTGGATTTCCAGAAGCATCTCTTACATAGAACACGTTCCGTGCTTGCTCACCGATGGTAGATATCTCTGCTCTTCTAACTGTCAAACCATTCTCTTGTAGAATCCTTGTTACTTCAGATAACAAGCCCACTGTGTCCTTTGTGCACAACTCAAGGCTTACACCCTGTGTCCATAATTCAGATAATTAATGGTAAGAACTCAGATGATTATTTTCAAATATTTGGAGGAAAAAAAATGTCAAATAAGATTTCTAACCAGATATCCAGACCGCATTATTATGATGGATGATCAACAAAAGAAACTCATTTTGCTAATGGTAAACAAAGTTTTATTTCTTGTACATTTTTTTTTTTTCTTAAGATTGTAAGGGCGTTGATGATATTACATGGAGCATATAGATTCATAAGCTCTATTGAAGGCAAAAGACCATCACTGTCACTGATATTATGTGATGGTCAGATGCAATCTGAGTGGACCTTAGCCCCATGTATCTGCCGTATCGTTGCAATAGTACAAGTAGATAGCTGCAGATGCAAAATGCATTAATTCTGTTAAACTCAGAAACTTTCTGCTGTAGAAATCACACACTTCATATATGTAACAAGTCAGGAAACTTCGGCACCCAAAGGAATGTATATAGAAGAGCCAAAGAAACAACCGAGATAATAAGTCTATGATCCAGGGATTTACTGTAAGGGGCCAAAATATAAAAGACAAGTCACTGCCTAAAAGCAGTTAAAACTTAAGATTACTGATGTTGGATGAAATATAAAATATTAATAAAGACTTTCTGCACCTTTACCTAACAGCATAAGCTTTAAGGTTAAATTGGTCATTGACATGTGCATTGTTTTTGTGTGAAGAAGTGTTAGATATAATATAAAACCATTCATAAATCTTCACCTAATAGTCTAAGCTTTTAGGTTAAGTTGATTCTTTACAATTGAAAAACCAAGTTATTGATAGAACATGTAGATTTACATAACCAAGAATCAGAACTTCACGTTGACTTCTTTCTTATAGAAATCAATTTTAAACCTTACATTACCTCGCTTACTCTTCTTTGAATAGCAGCTTCAATACATTTAATGACTCTTTCTTTCTCTCCTTCAGTATCAAGCGTGCATCCATCCATATGCCGAATAAAGTACTCCTACAAGAATATCACACTCAGTTAAGTAGTCACTTCAATCAGATCTTACAGAACATCTATAAGAAAAAAGAGTAACATAATTTCTTCCTTAGGCACGTTGAAGTCAAGCATTTCCTACAAATAAAAAGTCTGAAATCTTTTTCCTATCTCTAAATGTGCCAAAATACTACTTGGAATGAGCAAATATAACCAACCAAAATGTGACCATTCTGCCAATGAGTAATTAGTAAACATAGATTACTGCGCATAAAGATAATGTAGTATACCTGAGATGCATAAGGGCCATCTGATGAGATAGCGGCATGGAATACAATATACTGCATGTCAGTGAGAGTGCAAACAATGTCAAACATGAGTTTTGCCCTATCTTTGCACCTGACAGTAACCACTGAGTACCCTTTTTCCTCACAACGATCTATTGTGATTTTTGGCTTAAAAGAAGGGGGATAATCAATGTCTGATGTTACTCCAGCACATTCATAATCCCGATCAGCAAACAACATTTGGTGAAGCCGCCTGTCAATATGGGTGAAACCCATGGAGAAACTGGTGCGAGTCACTTTCTCATCATCCTCACACCCACGTAGGATATTATTGAGTTGCTCCTCCATAAGAGATAATCTTTTGGGGTCCTCCACAGCTCGGTTTGTGGCATCCTCATTGACATAAAGAACACATGCTATTCGCCTATTATGAGTCCAAACTTCAGCGACAACCACGTTAGAGTGGAGGCTAGCAAGGACAGCTGATATCTCAGACAAGAGACCTGGGCGGTCTCTGCCAATGAGCTCAATGGCTGTATAATCCCCAACAGTGTGCACGCCAACCCGTTTGTCTGGCCAACTCTGTGTCCTTTCCTTGCTCTCGCCCTTGGGTCCCAAAGTCTATTGTAAGAAAACCTGTTAAGAAGTAGTTCTCGGTATTGATATGCGTGGTATAATTATCTCAGCATTAGTTCAAGGGATACCTTTCTGCCTAACAGGAGGAACCATTTCACCAATGCACTAACACTCTGGTTTTTCACTTGATGACTATAATCTTAGAGGGGAATATATAATTAAGGAAAGGATAGGGTGTCTTTTTCCACAACACATATAATGCAGTGCTTACAGAAAACCTAGATTTATAAGTAATATCGCCATTTGATTTGCTAATAAGTATGAAAAATGCATGTGTTAGCTCAGTTTCTCTCTCAAGTTTGAAAGTTGATTTACGGATCAAATGGAACATAGACACAGGTCATATCTAACTCCAATTTTAGCACGAAGCCAAACATATGGTTTTTTCAACTTTTTACTGCTTTTGGCAGAAGCAGAAAGGAATTCACTATCATAAATGATTCCTTCTTGGACAAAGATGAAGCA
This sequence comes from Bauhinia variegata, assembly GCA_022379115.2. Taxonomy (NCBI): domain Eukaryota; kingdom Viridiplantae; phylum Streptophyta; class Magnoliopsida; order Fabales; family Fabaceae; genus Bauhinia; species Bauhinia variegata. Next base: position 18,154,506 of record CM039431.1, on the reverse strand, counting down.
TATTCTTCAAACAAAACTTCTTTGAAACATATATTTTAAAATGATTGTGCCATTCAGATGCTTGAAATCAACAATTTGAATTTTTATGTGGCGATTAGATTTCAGATTAACATAAGAAAATAGCATATAAATGGATAGGACAAAGAGGTGTACCTTCTCTATGAAGTCAATATATTTACTGTCTGTTATCTTCTTTCCTTGCTGATCCGTGACATGAAATACTGTTTATTCCATAAGTTAAACATGTTAACTACGATTCATGCGGGGAGTTCAGGTACATACAAGCATATGCTTGTGTCTAGACTAGTGAGCGATGTTGTGTGTGGTTGTGTCCTCTGTCTCAATGTGTCCGTGTGTGCTTAATTAGGAGTTGTGCATATAAGATTACGAACTTAGCCATAACTCATGTCGAAGTAATCTTCATAATAGCATTTACGCTTTTCGCTGTCCATTTACTTTTCCAATAAGCAATGAATCTTACATAATCGTGGCTCATAGATGAAAAACACACACGTAAAGACATTCATGGACACACTCGTGTAGTCAAGACTCAAGAGTATAGTCACACTATTGAAGAGCTACCTTGATAACACCCAAAGTCATGGACATTTACCAGCTATAGTTAGGCTCATAACATGCATGACATATATATGCAGTCAACGCAGTCCTAATGAAGATATTATTACAGTTACAAACATACCGTCCATAAACCATCCACCATCAGAAGATATGTAAGCTTTGGTGATTATGAGGTCCAGGTCTGTTAGAGTTTGTACAACTTCCAGCAGAATTCCAGGTTTGTTAACACTATCAACCTGCATTTTTTTGGGGGAAGAAAGAAAAAATTCATTAATAGAATAGAGGATGGTACTATCTGCATATTGCACATGATTAGTTCCTTTAAGAACTATGAAATAGATTCCCACAATAAGTGGGATTTTGCTTTATGTGTGTCTGCATCAATTTTATAACAGATAAATACATTTTCTAGCATTCATTAGATGAGGTTTTAGCAGGAGTTTTGTCCTTGTCAAGTTAATAAGCTTTCATTTCAGATTTGTACTTTCTTCTCTACATAAATCGAATTTGGCAGTAGGTTTGACTTTAGGTGGTTGGATTCACTTAGGACTAATAAAATCTCACCCACAAGATTGAAGTTTAATTTCATGTAACTTAAGAAACATACAAGCTAGGTTTCCGGGCTTGCTCATATGACCAAATCACACTTCACAAGGAAGCGATGTGTACATCACAATTTATCCTTTTGAGAAATTATACCTTTATCAGAGTACAATCATGGCAACTATCATTGTCCACAGAGACCCTGCGAAGTGCAAACAGACTTTACCATCAACAAGTCACTTCTTTTCAAGTATTAGAAGTTGCCGCTATAAACCCCAATTCCACAAGCTGTTCTACCTCTAACTCCACTAGGGATTGAATTGATTAGTGACCCTTCTAGTTAACAAGAACTACTATCTTCAACAGATTACTTCTTAAAAGCTTGTTTCTTAAAAGGCTAAAGCATCTAAGTGACACCTACAAAAATTATTTGTTATCAAGGTACCAACACGAAGGATTGTCTTATGAGGACCCGGGTTTTATATAGACTTTTTTCCCTAGGAAGGCTATTTCTTTTTTTTTTTTATTTGCAGTTCACATAACAAAAAGTAAAAAGATTTATTTCAGCGAAGATAAGAGTGAACCTTGGAGGGTTGATTCTGTTGATAAGGTTCTCATAGTCAGGATCAAAATATGGCCAGCAAACAGTAGCCATTTAAAATTCAACTTCTTCACTGAACAAGATGCCCAGCTTCTCCTACATCAAAAGAGGAAAGTTCTTGTTCTTGTCTGTTTAGAAGGAAAAAACGGTTACTTTCTGATCCTGTTCAGAGGATTCTATGTGTAATGTAGTAAGCTACAAATAGTACTGAGAAAGAAAAAAAAAAAAACATAAAAGCAACGGAACTATATTTACTTTTTAGGTCTGGAAAGCAAAGTGAAGGGAACAATAATTTGGGGACATCAATTTCATAGTCAAAAATGTTTCATATAACAATATCAAATGCATGCACACATGGCAAGCACCAAAGATTTTGATGCAAAATTGAAAAACTGGTGCATATTTCTGCACATCATACAACATAGAAGTAAATAACCTAGTGAATCATACAGTTGCAGATATCCCATCATTAAATGCAATCTAACGTCAGACTCGTAGTTACCGGAGAGACACACCCAGAGAGAAAGGAAGAGAATAAATTCTGCCTAGAGAATCACGGAAACTTTCTTAGTAGCGAATCATTATCTTTGTGAAAGGAGACATTTCGGTGTAAAAATTAAAATTGGAGACTATTATCATAGTTCATAGGCCAAAGTATAAAACAGAAAATCATCTCTTTTTTTTTTGTCTTTTTTTTTTGTTCTTTTGGATTAGAAAAGCTTTTCTTTTTCACTTTTCAAATAAACAAAGCATCCCTCAGTCTACTTTTCGTTTGGCTCGGAAAGTTAGATCATCTGGGTTCGTGCTGATTTCATTTTTCTGAGTGAAGAAACGAAAGAAATTTCAACTTCAACTGATTTTGAAGAATGAGATATAAGAAAGATGTTTGTTTCAAGCAATATTGAAATTCTGCATGGTTCGATAGTTTTGGACTGTGTGGTCTCGTGGCCGGAAGAATGAGAATGAAAACTTCCCACGCAATTGTACCTCGTTAAAAAACAGCAAGAGTTGGTGGACAACACAATAGAATCTCAGAAAACCCACCAAACCTAACTTGAATATGACAAAGATTTCTATCCTTAACCAAGAATACTCTCTCTTTTTTTCCCCCCTATCTTTCTTGTGGAATTAACCATCAAACAGGATGATAGATCCTTTCCCCGCAATGCCATCATCCAAAATTATCTACAACGATCTGAAACATCTGGTCAAGTCACCACCACTCATCCTTGTTACTTAACTATCGCCCTTTTTAGCTCACTTGCAAATTGCAATTGTTAAACAAAATCTCTTTCTTAAACCCATAATTAGAAAGCAAAATATTTTATATCATTAATTCTTTTTTTGGAATGTCAAGATGTCAATGTTTTAGTGACGTTGATTTCATAACTTTGACAGCATAATAATGGTGATGAGGGACCAATAGTATAGTGGTTGAAAAGATTCCAAAATATGAAATAAATTTTTTGGAATAAACACATTTCTGTAAAAACGGGACTTGTACAGCTTCCTATAACTTACACTGATTCGGTGTTACAGAATCTAATTTATATTGGTCACTAGCCAGCTATTTTGACGTGCTTTCCACCGAAACAAACAGAGTCAACTGAACATATAAGAATAGCAAAGCTAATACGGAACTACATGCGAGTACCCCTAGCATTAGAGGGAATTTACCATAAAAGACAAGTTGCAAAACGGATAAGACTGAGCAAATAACTAGGGAAATCTGCAGCATTCTCTGCCACCGGTTTGATATTTATAGAGAGAAACGACAAGAAATGTTCTCTTATTTCTGCGCCGAAAGGGAACTTTCTTCGAACAGAACCAGAACTAAAATGCACGAGATTGAGATGAAACTTATTCATAAGTCGCTTCAGCAAGCGGCAAGAGAAAGGAGAAGGAATTCACGCAATCCACGATATTTCTCGACGTGATAATGCGCAGTGCTTAAATGGAAATTGTAAGACACGCATCCAGGAAGAAAGAGAGTTCGTTGATTTTGAAGAGAAGGCAAAAAGAGATAGCTTTCAGTTTTACGAATGAACAAATATTGATTCTAGAGCTTATTCCTAAGCCAGAGAAAAGCATTTACCTTATATGAAAAGCTCCTTCGAGATTCCAACACAGAGTAGAGAGCAAGCTCAATTTTCTCACATACTGGAAACACAGGACTGAGAGAGCCTGCAGAGAAAGAGATAGTTATGTATGTATATGTGTGTATATATATTGAGAGAGAGAGAAGATGGAAACAAATATGAGAGCAAAACAGAGCACTTCAGGGGTAATCTCTGTGTCTCTGCTTTCGACGTTGGAATACCACTCACTCCTCACTCTGCACTCTCGCTCTCTCTGTGGTTAAATTAAAAAAAATAAAATTAAAATGACATGTATACACGAAACAAATGGAAAACATGTCCGGGGGGATGACGTGGCCAGCCAGATCCGGGGTGCGGAAAGGCAACTATTAAGGCCTCTTCTTTTTACACGTATCTTATTTTTTTAATTTCACTTCATATCATGTTAAAAGAATTGGCCACTAATTAATATGGGAATTTTATATTATATTATTTTATTATAATCATCTCTAACTAAAATAATGGGATTTTAGTTAACTCCGAAAATGAAGATGATGCGGTGACCAAACAATTCTACCCTGTACATCCACTGGCTTGAGCTATTCCTGCAAAGGCGCGCGCGCGCGCGAGATTACTAACGCTGTGTTGGACAGCATAGGATTTGCCAGTAGGCTAAGTCATACGACGCGGCTGGGGCGTCGTCTGTTATGTTATGTTGTGTTCTTCATTTCATACCGCATACGTACGGTCGTGGACTCTAGTCCAACACCGACCGAAATGACGATAATGCTCGAGGTCATTCGGGAATTATCTGTCACGAGACGTGTGCTCAGATTTCAACAAAAAAGGACATGTCCTTTCTGTCCGGTCATTATCCACCGTTTATTTGTTGGGTTAAAAGTTTGTCTAAAATTACTCAATTTACCCAAAAAAAAAAAAAATTACTCTAGACATTTTTACTTTATAATAACTTTTTAATTATTGAATTCAATTTATTCACTAATATAACTATACCTTATTAGTACGTATAAGTATGATTATTAGTGTAGAAGATGTTGGAGCATCAAACGTATCATTCATTGGATGTTGCTAGTGTTTATATTCTCTTTTGTCATCGTCTTTGGATTTGGCACTTGTGGCGTCAATTCCATATAGTATAACATTTGTTGGGAATAATTACAATTATCTAAAATTTAATTAAAAATTTCAATTAAACAAATAGAAAAAAAAGAAAAAAATAACACGCACCTATTTTGTAAAACGCATCTGATAGCCCACCAAATTCTAACTTAATTTGTTAAATTTAAGGATTTCATGAATCTTTACAGTAGTATACGAAAATCTACTTCAAAATAATCGGTTATTAGAACTACGCAATTGTATTATTTATCTGATAAAACTTGGCGTACCTTTGCAACTTCATTTAAGAAAAAGGACGTGACTGTACCCAATTAAATTAAACTTTCTAGAGTGGCATCTCCCACTAGTTGGCACGATCATCATACTGGAATCCAAGTACCTATCATTGATCAAATATATGCCCAAATCGTTCTTGCTCCCAGCACACAACCTGCCCTTAAATCCAATCCCACATGGTTTTTCTCATAATTTATATCATTCGAGAATCAAAACTACACTTAAATCTGACCATGCAAAGTGTCCTTTGAAGTGAGGGGTCCAAATGGGTATCTAGCAAGCATGATTCAAACTACTCTTTCTCTTTCTGCTGCAATGAGAATATAGGTCCTGCCTAAGTGGTAATAGGACAAGTTAAGAGATGGAGCATTATAAAGGCAAACTCACAAGAGGTTGCCATTCTTTGCTATATAACCTTTGTAATATCTAGAAGCAGTGTCTATCTCCCAAGTCCAAAAACGGGAGAAACCTCAAAAAAACAAAAGACGAAACAAAAGCAATGTCACAAGCTGATGAAGTATCATCCCTGACTTCATTTATTATAATTAGGTACGGATTCATCTCCAGAGGAGTGGAAGTGGTTCTTTTCTCCTTCAAGCAGGCGCACAACCTGAAGTAATACAAGCTCTTAATCAGGTTTTGCAGTGGAGGCAATAAAATAAAATAGCAGTCCTTCTACGACCATATAATGCAAAAGGACTGCTTGGTTATTGCATAAAACATGTTTGGCAAATCTAGTCAACAACTTGATACGACAACAGCATATTTTATGACTAAACTTCAAATAAATAAATAAATAAAAGCCGAGGTAATAAGCTCCAGTTACCTCCCCAATTGTTGGCCGCCTCATAGGGTCTCTTTGCACACAGTAGGACGCCGCTTTGGCCATGAGGTATAGTTCATACGTGTCATATGACTCCCCGAGACGAGGGTCGACTAGTTCGTGCAAAGTCAACTTCTCAATCAATGGCTCAGCCTAAAATTTTCCCCATATAATATTTTCAGGGTTAGTCAGAACTCAGGTTGTGATTGTATCAAAAATTTAACAATGAAAAAAAGACTATATTTAAAGACAAATTGTCGAAGGCATACCCATTCTCGGAGAGATGGTTGGTTATCTGGATCCTTGGAATCAACCAACTTGCGTCCTGATATCAGCTGTAACAGAACAACGCCATAAGCGAACACATCTGCCCCCACAGAAACAATACCTTCTTCGGCATACTCAGGAGCAAGGTATCTACATGGTCAAAAATCAAGTTTATATTAGCTGTTTTATATCTTTAAACCAAGAAAGCATATAATTCAGTCTACTGGTAAGTGAAGTTTAAACAAGTCCTGACCCGAATGTGCCCAAAATCCTCGTGTGCAAGGTTTCATCATCACCGGTCTTCCATTTGGCAAGGCCAAAGTCGCCTAGCTGCATTCCAAAAAAAAAAAACACTTCGTCGACTGACAGATCGCTAAAAGATCCACAATAAATGACAGTAAGTAGTTTAGGAATGCAATATCATCAGAGATAAGGAACGGTGGAGTCACTGTTTTAAATATATAAAATGTTTTTAGCTAATAATCACTCGATTTTATTTATTACAAAGAAAAACTGGCAAAAGGTGAGTGGTTGTTACAATAGGCAAAAACATGAGGCCGAGGAAAGTTGCATGAAATTTTGGTACATATACTTTTCACTAGAGAGATAGTTCTGTGAGCGCATGGTCCCGGGAGCATGGGATGACAGCCAGTTCCAGGGACTTGCTAGCATGGGCAGACGAAAAGATCACAAAATACGCAGTCGCAGAAAATAAACGACTCAGACACAGACAAAGACAGAGACACATAAAAAGTAATAGTAAACGAGTTGGGATTACCATGGGAACAAAATCATGGGTGAGAAGTATATTGCTTGGTCGCATGTCCCGATGAATAATAGGACCTCCACGGCATTCCTCGTGTAGAAAACGCAATCCCTTGGCAGTTCCAATGGCAATAGCATATCTTTGGTGCCAGTCAAGAACTGTCGCATTTTTATCTGAAAAAATGTTGCCCCGGATTCGTAAATCGAAACGTTTATGTAGAGAGAGATTCTTTCATAGAGACACGATAAACCTGTAGGTGTATACCATATAAATGCCAGTGAAGAGACTTATTGCAAATATATTCATATACGATAATATTTTTTGTTTCCTTGCAACAGTAACCCAACAGCATCACTATGTTCTTGTGTCGAGCAAAACTCAACACATAAACTTCAGAATGAAATTCAGTAAAACCCTGTCTACTTCCTTCTTTCCTGACCTTCGCTGCAATTTTCTGTCCATCTCTAAGCACACCCTTGTATACATATCCGTATCCACCTTCACCTAATAAGTTATCCTCTGAAAATTCATTTGTTGCAGTAAGTATGTCAGAATAGCTGAACCTCATTGAGTCATTGGCGTACAACTGAGTCCTTGTGCCACAACCATAGCAAAGAATTGGTGCATCTGAAGACTTTGATAGAAAGCCAAATTTATCTTGCTTTTTGACGATCTGAGAAGTCATGGAATTTTTATAGTCTCCTTTTACACTTATGCCTGGGAAGCACAATTAAAATTCTCATTAATTTCAATAGAAAATAGGGGGGGCTCCCCACATCCTATTGGACCTTTGGTAAACACCCCTTTTCAATTTTAAAATGCATCAGTTGAGTCCGTTTTCTCATGAGATTAATCAAGTTGCCTTGTGCAGCAAAGTTCATTTACTGCCTAAAGGAGAGTAAAAAAGGAAGGGAATTTGTCAATGAGTAGTGCATCCAATTGCGAGGGTTCAAACTAAGGAATCCCAGAGAATATAAAATTATTCAAATAAACTAAATAAAATAATTGTTATGTCACATGGGAAGAAAAAAGATTCTTGCACATGACATATTAAATCAACGTATCGTGTAAAACTTACTTAGACAGGCTTCCTAACCTGATTTTTCGTGCTTAGAAGAAGATCCAAAATATGATGATAGACTGTGATCCCGTGACCTATTAGCATATGAGCTATCAGAGGAACTCGCGGATGCAGGATAGCTTTTGCAAGATATAATAGAATGCTCAACGTCTTCAATACCATGACACTCTGATAGTGGAATAAACTTTGACAAGGAATAGATAAGCTTGTATTCCGTTGAATCTACTTCTTGTGTATGATGAGATCTCCAGATATCCACAGACAAGTCATCTTTTACCAATGCGACCTTACATGGTATATTGCTAAGATAGAACCTCAGATCTCGTCGAAGGTGCCTGTTAAAGTTGCCCAGTTGCAATTTAAACTAATCATGCGGAAACACAAGGCATGCATCTTTTTGGATAATTGAACAAGCGTGACAAAAGAATTAGATTGGGTTATATCAATGAGTAGTAAGTTTGCCTCCTGTATCTATATCGAAGGAAAAGATAGGGATCCCAAAAGGAAGAAAAGAAACCATAGAAATACGCACATATTATGGGCAAAGAGCAGAATAAAATGGACATGCAGATGTCGTCAACAGGAGAACAAAGACAAAATAAAATGTTCTCGCGTTTGACAAGTAGATTTGCACTAGATGTTCGTGTGCTTTACACGATTTACCCACAAAGCTTCTTTGTATGAAATTCCCATAATGAAGAAAGCATAAATTTTGTTACAGAATAATGAGTGTGTGTTACATATGCCTATCATTTCCCTATTAAAAAACATACAGCAAAATGTAGCTGTGTCCTCAAATGGTCATTTTACATGTGCAGAGAAAGTAATACCTATCTAGTATAACCCAAGCAGCGTTGTAGTTTGTAACCTCTTGTATGATAACCTGCCTGATTGGAAATCCCGCAGTGACTTTGACTTCAATGTTAATCTGTACAATCAATATATACAAGATGAACCATAAATAGATGTGTAATTGAAAGCATTGATCCGAAGAGTGATGTTATTTAGTCAGACGAGAAAGTATGAACGAGAGATGCGGGGCAGAAAAAGGGTAAAAGCTACTGTCTCTCCATCGCATTCAGAATGCCATATCTTATTATTTCTCTTATAATATTATCATGAGTAAGATGATGGAAGAAATTAACGGATATCCATTCACATATGAAAACCCACTGAGCTTCCCTCTAAGAGTTGTTGGTTGTGAATGGATTTTAATTGCCAAACATAATATAAGTGGCAGTATTTTGGTAAACGCGAGAGCGAGGCATTTAAAGTAATGATGGTAGAGCTGCGATACATCCTCATTCTCAAGAACATATATCATATATGTGTGTCTGTGTATGCAGTAAACAGAAATGTAAGCCATGATTGCAGTTGGTCGTAAAAACGCTATGGCTAAATTATTAACTTCATTATCTTCTTAGTTAAACATATAGTATCTTTGTTAAAGAGCATTGCATGATATTTGAGAAAAGTTTGTGGAACTTAATGTTACCCCTGCATTTTCATAATCTTCATGACTTGGCAGAAACGCGTTTACGTATGCTTTAACTTTCTTGTTAACCGCCTCCTCCATTGCACGAAAATTGGTGCCAGAGAAAGACTCCGGGCATGCTAATGTCTGGTACCCCACTGTCAATCCAGAGGAAGGAAGAAATAGAAGAGTCATAAGATCAGTACAATGAGCAGACAGCATATTCCAGGGGACGGGGATCTATGTCAATTTCACACTCAAGTAGATCAGTTTTGAATAAGTAAAACAAGTTTTGCACTGATTTGGCACTAAGGCGATGCCTGTTTGATAACAAGATGTGAGAAAATTTCATCTAAGAATGCAAACGCCAGTACCATGCGTGATATTGGTTGATATAATATAAGTAACTATACTATAACTTGTCAAGTAATATAAACTCGGCGAAATAAATAGTTTTTGCTCAGCACCTCTCTGAGACTGAGACACGACACAACCCCGTCTTTCCGGAAATTGTAAGGCCCCAGCAATGAGAAAAAAAAGTTGACGATAGTCTCATACAAAATTCCATAAATACTTACTGGGGTGAGGCACCCTATGCAAGACACCGAGCACAAGCAACTTGTCACTTGCATTGAGAATGCCATTCATACTTCGAATGCGTTCGACAGTAAGCTTGGCATCATGCTCAGTGCGATCTTTGGTGGCATCACACGCAATGACAACATAAGATTGTGGATTAGGGCTTTCCATTATCACAATTCAGTAAAACCCAGTACTGGGGTCCCAAATATACATCCCCTTCTGATGCGAAACGGGAGTGAAGTTTAAAGCATATTATTTTGATAAAGAATGGATCTCTATATAAAAATACACAAAATGACGTCGAAGACCGAGACTGGTTGTCCAATGATTCCCAAGAAGAAGCTTCTCCCACGATCCAATACTCTATCGGCAGAACATATCTTCTATTGGATAGGAAAGTAGAATTGGACGATGCAAAGAAATATATGCTCAGGATATTCTAAGATTCCTGTGATAAAAAAAGAAAAAGCAAATTGGCGGGAAAACCTGCCGTCTTCAACAGTGGTAATGGAGAAGAGTACGAGGAACTAGAAGACAGATTTTTTGTTGAGAGACGCGAATAGTTCCTCTTAAGATCCCAGATTCTCTTTCTTCACTGTCCCGTTCCAGGAACACTTATCTGCTCTCCTCTGCAACCTCATCATCGTTGCTGAATGCACAAAGTCAAATGCGTGTACATGGCGCTAAAGGGAGAAGGCGAATAAAATATGAATGAACTATACCGCAGTTTTATTTTTAAAGAAAATAAAAATAAATAAAGCTTACATTTCACGAAAGTGAAGGGGAGCTTATCTCTTTCTTGAATTCTTTTATACATAATTTAACGTCATAAACCTCTGAATTTGATCATTTGTTATGCAGTGACACTTGTTTATATGCTGTAATTAACATTAACAGAAGCAACAATCCTCCAAAAGATGAAGGTAAACCAACTCAACAAATTGCTCAGTACTTAAATTCAAGACTTAGAAGTTTGAGGATTATATTGTCAAGCATGCCCTTGAAAGCAAATTAAGTTAAGATAAATCATAGGGAGTCAAAACATTATTAGAACTGTCATGAGTTGTTTTAAAAAGACATCAGGGGATGATTGTATTTCAGTAGATATAAAGCTATGTGTCAGTTACAGTAGTGTTTTTTTTTAATGCCATTAGAACACAACATAGCAAGCCTAGGAACATGGGAAACATATTGATGTATGAACACAATACCATATACATACAGCATTTACAATGGGCTCATTTTATATTGGATGACAAGCTTGGCATGACTAGAATGGAAGAATCCTATTTCCGAAGACAAGAGTTGTATAGTTAGTAGAATTCCCTAACTTCAGCTGTTCTCTAGAGAGGAACATCAGAAGGGTACTCTTGGGGATGCTTCTTTATAGTTTCTCTAAGTTGTCTCTCTTGCTCTACAAGATTTGATGGCAATTGGTCATAGACATCATTGAAAAAGTCCTCAAGTGGAGGCTTTTGTTTTTTCTCTGCCGCCTGAATAGCTTGCAGTAACTGCAGAAAAGGAATATGTCATCAAGTCAAACAATGTCAAACAATTTGGTCTGCAAATGAAGATGAATATTCCTGTTTGTAAAGTTAGACTAACCTGCTTCTTTACACTGCTTCGAAGCTCTGATTCGTTGTTTTCATCCCACCAATCATTCCTTTCTACCCATCTTTTGAATCTATTTACTGGGTTTCGTGCCATTTTCCAATATTCAATCTCATCAACTGGTCGGTATTTGGTTGAGTCATCTGATGTGGAGTGGTGTCCCACTCTATATGTCAGTGCCTAAAAGTTCAAGTTGTAATAAGATCGTTGAGTTACTGAAATAGTAAAGGTCAAAAAACAACGAATACAGTAGCATGAAGGAAAATCAGATCAACCACACCTCAATTAAAATTGGTCTCTTTTCACTTATAGCCATTTCACGAGCAGTACGAACTGCACTATAAACAGCGAGAGCATCATTCCCATCTATCCTTATGCTTCTGATACCATAAGCTTGACCTTTAACCACCAAACCATCGCCTATAAAGCAAGATAACAAGAAATGAACCTGAGCTTCATGAGCCTAACATTTTAAACAGACCAAACAGACATTAAAATGATTGATTTGGTAAAAACAAATAGAAAAGCTCAATGAGATGTCAAATGGGTGTGGACAATTGAGGAATTTAAGTTGAAAGTTTGGAAAGTCATGAAAGGAGTACTTCGAAATTGTTCTTGTATGGGAGTACTAATGGCCCATCCATTGTTGCGACAGATAAAAATCACAGGGGCCTCCATCACTGCTGCAAAATTTAGTGCAGCATGGAAGTCTCCCTGCAAAATGGGAAGAGGTCAGAGCGAAGCAATAAGCAAGTGACCTTCTACTCTAGTGCTTAAATCCAGATTATTGATCTCTAACCTCACTGCTGCCTCCATCCCCGAAATAAGTGACTACGCATGCATCCTTGTTATCCATTTTAAGAGAATAGGCTGCGCCCACTGCTTGAGAAAGTTGTGTTCTGAATTGTTTGCAAAACAAGATTAATTCTTTCTGAGTTCATAATACTATATGGTTTCTTTGCATTACTGCAATTACAATGATTTAACATTCTCCAATGAATGATGTATCTTACGCAATGGGTGAGGAAACGGTGAAGTAATTGTGCTTGTTAGACCCATAGTGTATAGGCATCTGCCTGCCTTTTCCATAATCAGCAATATTTCCAAACACTTGGTTGGCAAACTCTTGCAGCGTAAAACCACGCCATAGTAGAACACCGGCCTCCCGGTACTGCCAACACGAGAGATTCTCAATAGCATAAGTGGGAACGCATGGAATAAGAAAACTGCAGTAGGGATATGAAGACTAGAGTAAGTTGATGGGAAAACCTGAGGCAATATAATGTCATCAGCAGCAAGTGCAGCTGCAGATGCAACGTTAATTGCTTCTTCTCCCATTGAAGTGAGATAGAAGGAGATTCTTCCTTGCCTTTGCACTTCATAGAGTACAGTGTCCATAACTTGGAGAGTGACCATATCAGAATACATCTTTCTAGCCATTTCCTTGCTAATCTGTCAAAGGTTATTGAACAATCAGTGTTCTGCCAAACAAGCCTTCCATTGGTTTTCACGAAATGTCATAACGCAAAATTTAGTTGCCGAGATACCTGTAAATAGTCACTATATGGCATAGGCTCTCCATTGTCATCAAGAACTCTATAGCAGGGTACTCTCTTATTAGCAGACTCAGCGATGAATCTCATTTCCGAAGTAAATGCAACTCTGCCTCCAGGAAAATCAATCGCCTGAAAATCAAGAGAACCAAAGATAATATCTTTTTAGGTCCAATATAGCACAATTCTCCAACGAAAGTGCAGTAAGATATACAAAATCAGTGTCTTTGATGTCAGACAATTAGACAGCAGTAACACATTGCAAAGTTGAAAAGAATTTCTTTTTTTATTTTGAAGTGAGATTAGGTTAGAAACTTTTGTGGGCTTTGCAAGAGATCTATTGAACTTGGCCCAAAGAGAGATTAGAACGAATCTGTACATATGGTCTTGCCACGTCTCATATCCAGAGGATAGGAATCACATGATTACGTACAGTTTATGAATTGAAAATATTGGACTAGTCTCCCTTTTTTTCATGTGAATCCCACTAAAGAGAGGTGGTTGTCACTTAGACAACAGCGTATTGGTTAAGGAAATCACACAAATCTGATGTAACTGACAAATTTTCTGAACCAATTCCAAAGGAACATGTCTTGCAGAGTCAGAGGAGCAAGAGCTTCTGAATAGGACCAGAACAAAAAAAAGATGTAAAACAACACCGAATTTTCAAGAGATGAGCAGATTAAAGCAAATTATTTGAAGAAAAACAATAACTTGCATTACCTCTGGCAAAGACATGCAAGAGTCGTTGGTACTAGGTAGTTGATTACCTGATCATCCTTATCCTCGCTAATATATTGTTGTTTAAATTGTGTATGAGCTTTGGTGGATTCATAACGCGAAAAGAAGAAACGGGTAGCTGAGTTGTTGCAGCTACCCAGTAATGCTGGTGGCACTGTAAGTGAAGAAGAATCAGCAGATCGCAAAGAGCAAGAGCTCTGTTTCAGAACTCCCAAGAGGGCCAGCTTTTTGGCAACTAGTTGGTGGGCTCTAGACCTTGCCAATAACCATACTGCCATTGCAAGACCTGCAAACCCAGTTCCCACAAATAGGTACAGAGCACAAAAGGGTGAATCAGAAAAAAGTTCTGATTAAAATGAAGAAGGTAGAGATTCTGGGAACTAATAAATGGCATATGAGGAGGACTTATAGTCTAACACGTCCTTATCCACTCAGCTTTTCTTGTTTATCCTGTATATACGAGTTGAGAGGACATGGAGATGGAGCTTGAGAACAACATTTTAAACATGTCATGTCACCTCGTGGGACCTACTGTTCCGATGCAGCATCTACATACATTAGACGTGTTCATTCATGTTGTTGGCTTCTGCTACCATTATCATCAAGCTTTGTTTGAATCGGAAGCATCCAAATAAGACCAACAAAAATTAAGAAAGAAATTAAGAGGAATTAGGAGCTTGGGTGATTCATATAATTAAGGACAGCCCGTTATCTTAGGGACTTAGCGTGATGAATTAGAAGTCTTATATATAGATATATATTTCTTATAAACATGCATGTGTTTTTATGTGTATATGACTGTATATGGATGAGGCTTAACACCAAGAGCACGATTTGAGCAAGCAACCTTTTTTCTTGGTGAACTTGACATGACAGCCACCATTCTTAAAAGTAATGTGCCAAACTTTCCTGTAGTGTGTGCCCATAACCAGATGAGAGCATAAATGCAAAATCACGCGCTGGTTTTTGGTTGCATTATCTGCTCTTATCACGTTGCTTTGGTTGTATCTCCTTTACTTTAGGTTTGGATAAATGCCTCCTGATATTAAAGCCATCCCTTATCCGTGTTGGAAATTATTGCTGACAGCGCAGATCATTTATAAGAAAAGAATAATAATTATTATTTCTGTAGTTGAGGAAGGAATTCCTTCAAGTTTTCAACTTTTCCAGCCTTGGCTCCACTTGTCCATATAAACATGTTCTTTTGAAATATATGTATTATATACACATATTATATATATAAATTAGCTAATAAAATCCCAATCCTAATCACTAATTAAGTGAGACAAGAAATTGGTCATAATCAAAACTGCACAAGAGTAAAGGTGAATTGGATGATAAGGGTCACTATCACCAGTTGTCCACGAACAGTTTTGATCCGTTGATATCAACGTCAAATTCATTTTCCACAGTGAATTATCATTGTCCCAAAGTTTGATGAGCTATTGATACCCGTCGTACACGTAAACCCATTTTTGGGGAAGGAGGACCCCTAATATATACATCAACTTCTTAATCACTAGTCACTAGTTGTTATTGCACTTGTCGTTGCGTTGGGTCTCAAACATTCCAACCCCAAATATAAAGGAGTTTTAGCCAAGGAAATTTGGCTGTATGTTAACACGTCTTCATGACATAGGTTGGGTTTCTTTTTCAGTACCGTACAACGATAAGGACGTGGGTAGCAAGTATTGGATTAGTGCAGTAAAAATGGCATTTGCATAATAATCTTCTTAAACTGAGAATTACCACGTAACTATTCTCATGCCTCACTAATCTTTCACCTCAGAAAATTTTACTTTTGCAACGACTAAAATCCAAGAATTAATTTGAAATTAGTAAGAACATCTTAGTATACAAATTATACGACAGAACGTTTTTGCCCAGACACAAGCAATTATTGACCTATGACTATTTCATGCCAAGGAATTTTGATCTTCAGTGATTTCCACATCACTAGTATTCTCATTTTCTTTCTTAACCAAGACACCGACAAACCACTTCTTTCTTTTTTGTTTCTATCTTCTAAATGTATTTTCAGAGATAACCTTCAGTCTCCATTTCCCAGATCAGTAACTTCAATACCTGGTAAACATCTTTGCCACCATGATGGTGTAATTGATCTGACTTAAACGCGTACACAAAGTTTTTGATCCCAATCCAACTGCATCCTATGATCTGCTTGGCACCTTTATGCCCTATAACCTTCCTTACTCGAACCATACTCTCCCATCTACCTCTCATCTGATATGCACGAAACAAAACCAAGTAAGGTAAAGGTGATTGAGGTTCTATTTCCATCATTTCCTTCGCAACTCTCTCAGTGACTCCTAACTCTCCATGAATTGCACATGCCGAAAGAATCGATCTCCAAATAACAGCACTAGTTTTATAAGGCATTGTTTCCACGATGTCAATAGCCTCTTTGATCATACCAGCTCTACTCAATAACTCCACAATGAAAGCATAATGTTCTTCCTCAGGTTTAACTCCAAATTCCTTCTCCATTGAAGAAAAGATTTCCGTTCCCTCATCAATCAAACTCCCATGGTTGCATGCTAGTAGAACTGCAGAAAATGTTATTCGATCTGGTGTAGTACCTTCCCTGATTAATTCCTTAAAAAGGTCCAAGGTCATAAACACTCTGCCATTGTGAGCCAGTCCCATCATTATGGTGTTCCATGATATCAAATCTCTGCTTTTTATTTCATTGTAGATGTTAAGGGCATCACCAATAAATCCAAATTTTGCATACATTTCAACAAGTGAATTGGCAACAATGGCATCTGACTCAAAACCTAATTTAGGAACCAAAGAATGGACTTGAGTACCCATTTCTACCGAAAACAAAATGGAAACACAACTCAGAATACAGCTAACCGTGTATTCAGTTGGCCTGAGATTTTTCCTCATGGTCAGTATAAAAAGTTGCAGCGCATCTTCTAGTAGACCATGTCTAGCATAGCTTGAAATCATGGAATTGCATAGAGTTAAATCCCATTGATATTGTTCTCTGAAGAGCTGGACAGAATCCTCCAATCTGTTGCATTTTGCAAAGAGATCAATAGCAGCACTTGAAACAATGCTATTATAAACGATTCCCACCTTGAAACAGAAAGCAAAAATTTCCTTACCCTTTTCCAAATCTTGCAAATTAGAACAGACACTGATCAATGTTGAACATGTAAACTGGTCAGGTAATAACTCTGTAGCTCTCATATGATAGAACTGCTCTAGTGCCAACTCTTGTTGTCCTGCTCTATGGCAGGCCCAGATCAAAGAATTCCAAGATATAATATCCAACTCTTTCATAGTTAAAATCACACCGAAAGCACAATCAACAAGACCAAACTTCCCATACATATTAATTAATGAATTCCCAAGTACTACATTTGATAAATCCATACCACTTCTAATCATCCTACCATGAATTTGTTTACCATGACTGGGACTGGACACAAATGACATTAGAATGGAGAAAGTGAACCCACTTGGTCTCACGCCAGCATTTTGCATCTCAAGAAAAAGACCCAAGGCATGATCAGCAAGCCCATATGAAGCATAGCCCGAAATCATCGAGTTCCAACTAACAACATCTCTAGCAGGCATTCCATCAAACAAATGGCGTGCGTTCTCAAGGTGACCACTTTTCAGTAACCCTTTCAAGCACAAGTTGCAGGATGTAGAATTCTTGAGACTAATATCATCAAACACTTTCAAAGCGTCACCAACGAAACCAAACTCCGAGTAGAAATTGAGACAGCGATTTCCTAAATAAGTGTAGGTATTAAAACCCAATTTTATCAACTGGGCGTGAACAGTTTTGGTGAGTTCAAGAGATTTTGCAGACAAACAGTAGTCCAGGACAATAGAGTAATAGGAGAGCGTACTATGAAGAACTTGTCTTTGCTTTAAAAATGGGTACATACAAATGGGATGCCGCGTCCACAGCGAAAGGAAAGAACTTGTATACTGAAATCAGACATAATATTACACGATGAGTGGACTCTTTCACGAATCTATTGCTTCATCTCTTCAGCTAATAAATTTGAAATTCTTCCATGATACATGATAGTACGTAGCTTTTGTCGATGAAGTCGCAAACGTTCTACTCGAGGTGAATAAAGGGAAGATACTCGATCTTCTCCCGTTCCCGCGCCAAACGAAAAGGAGAAATTCATGAACTTGGATTCCCGGCATCTACTATTTATATATATTTAACCCTCATATTAAGAGTAGCAGAAAATTTCACAAAGGTCTATAGACAAACTAAGAGATATCAAAGCATAAACATGCTGCGTTAATATTAGGGTTAAATTGTAATTTCAGTCTCTTTTAGTTTTAAAATTGAAGTAATTTTGTCCCTTTTCTAATATCTATTACCTCTTTTATTTTTAAATTTAATTATGTAATTATAACTCTAAATTTAAACACAAAAAACATAAATCTTGAATTTTTATAACATATCTGTGCCACTAACTTATTATTTTTTATTTATATCAATTAATTTGTTACAATATAAAGCAAACTACGGAATTTTTCTTTTCTTCTCATAGATATATACACGAGGTATTTTGACTAGCATTAGTTACCATTTATCAGTATCCTCACACCACCAGTTTCTAATTCCATTTTGAGACATTGCAGACGGTAACTACAGTAAACAAGAAATCTCGGCCCAAACGTCCCTTATTTCTGGACGTGACATTTATATCGCCTGGAAATATGAATTTATGTGCAAGTGCTTGCTTCTTCCAATTTTTGCAATGCAACGTCCAAAACTCAAGTTTTCCATGTGCTTTGAGAAAAACGGTGCGCTCCTTCTGGAGAATTCACACTGATGTTATAGCACAAGAAGCACCCAACTCCTGGGCAGAAATTGTGAGTTGTTCGCTATCTTCAAATTGATCAGTCCATGCGACTAATGGCTCAGGAGACTTTGAGGAAAAAATGATAATAATGGTGGTACCCAGAAGTTCGATTTGTTTTCAACTGACTCTGAATTCTATCAGAATTTCTCATTCAACAATCTGCCCAACTGCAACCGGGATTCTTCTGAACATTTTTATCCCTCATCAACTTTCTTACTTGTTCTGATCCTTCCCAATCCTCGGATGTTGCAAGTATGTTAGATAATTGTACATAGGCACTAGGATTTCCGGGATCAAGCTCAAGAATTCGCTCAGCAATCTTCTTGCCGAGAGTCCTATTTCCATGGGCTATGCAGCCTCTCAATACTGATGACCACATGCTTCCATCAGCCTCAAAGGGCATCTCTTCAATAAGATTAACTGCTTCCTCAAAGCAACAAGCACGGGCAAAAAGATCGACCAAGCAAGAGTAATGTTCAATACCTGGATCTATGTTATAGTTATGTTTCATAGCATGAAACCAGTTTCTTCCCTCTTCGACCAGACCACTATGATCACAAGCTGAAAGAACCCCAGTGAAAGTAATACCAGAAGGCCTCACACCAGCATGTCTCATTTCACTGAAAAGGCTCAGTGCTTCAATTCCATATCCATTTGTCGCATATCCCATCAACATTGTATTCCAAGAGACTTCATCAGTTTTTATCGTTCTATCAAAAACTTTACGCCCTATCTCAACAAAACCGCATTTACAGTAAAAATCAATAAGGGAGGTAGAGAAGATTTGATTGGATTCAAGCCCGATGGTAATAGCATTTCCAAATACCTGCTCGCCAAGTTCAAGGAATGATGTACTGGCACAAGCACTGATCGCACTGGCGAGGCTAAACTCATCCATTTTTAAGTCCAGCTCATTCATCTGACAAAAAATAACCAATGCTTCACTTGGACAAGCATTCTTAGTAAGGCCCACCAGCATTGAGTTCCATGATATTAAGGTTTTACTTGGCATTGTCTTAAATATCCATTTTGCATCTTCAATTCTTCCACAATTGAAATATACAGTGATCATAGTATTAAGCAAAATCGTATCATAAGCTTTGAGCTCACTAAACAATTTGCAAGCATCATAAGGGCTTTCACACTTGGAGTACGCGTCAAGCAGAGCACTAGCAACAACCATGTCATCAGTTACCCCAACTTTACAAGCATGGCCATGCATTTGCTTAATGAGTTCAATAATCAGTAAGCTACTGCCAGCACTCAAAATATTAGCGACTGTAGAGGCATCTTCCTGAATCCCCTTTCTGCGCATTTTGTTGAAAACAGCAAGTGCTTCTAGTTCCTCACCATTAGATATGTATCCTGAAATAATTGAATTCCACAACACGCGGCATGGATTAACTTTGCTTTCAAAAACTCTTCTTGCTTCACTCATTCTACCAGCATTTGCAAAACCTGATATTAGAGCTGATAGAGAGAAGTCATCTGGTTCGTTCATAATATTCACAACCCTATCTGCACTATCCAAATCACCACATTTTCCATATAAATTAATCAGCGAACTACATAGGACAGAGTCAAATTCCAAACCATCAATCAAAATGCGTGCATGAATTTGTTTCCCGCAACTTAGAACTGACAAATCAGTACACGCCCCAAGAACAGTCGCCAATATGAATGTATCCCGGTGCATTACTTCTAGTGGGTCTGAATTCAAATTCTTAAAAAGCGTTAGTGCTTTACTAGGCTTCCCATTTCGAACATAACCATGAATCATCGAATTCCACACCAACTCATTTCTTTTAGGCATAGCATTGAACAAGGAATGAGCTATCTCTAGCTGGCCAGCCTTTGCAAATCCAGAAACCACCGCATTCCACGAGTAATCATTCTTCTGAGGCATAATATCAAACAACTCAAGCGATTTGTCCTTGTAACCTGACTTCATATACCCTTCAATCATGGTGCTCCAGGAGAAACAGTTTCTATTAGGCATTTCGTCAAACAATTTACAAGCGTCTTTCATGCTACCACACCTGGAGTACATTTGCAAAAGACGGTTTCCGATTGAAAGTGTGGAATTTAGAATACCCTTTTTGAAGAATGCCAGATGGAGTTGTCTCCCCATATGAATGGAGCAATTGGTGTTGCCAGAGTGAAGCATGCGAGCCAGGGCATGCAAATCAATCTCCATTTATAAGTATTCATTCAACGGTCGCTTTACTAGAATAAATTTACGGTGTCATGGGAGAAAGAAAACAGACAAGCTTACGGGGAATAGTTTGCAGCTTCGCTTCCATCATGACCTAGTTACCCCTTCCATGGTAACCTTCACTGTACACCTGCAACGACCTTAATCACACTCATGGTCATGGATGCCGCCTGGAGAAAAATAGAGAAGAAACAGAAGAAAACGCCACTTTTCATTTGACTGTGTTACACTTTCTTTTCACTTTTTTTTTTTTAATATAATGATACTTTTCTATGATGTTACCGCTCAATTCGGATTACGACAAAATGTAAAATAAACTCTGTAAAAATAATTAAAATTGCATTTTTTGTTTAATTTAAATTTAATTTATACTGTCTTATGTGAATATTTAATACAGTTGTGTTATTCTCAACAGAGAATAATTGTTTTTTTTTAAAAATTCTGTGCATCAAGAAGGACACAATGGAACAATATCTACTCGATGTAATTGTAAGAGTTGTTTCATAACTAAAAATCTAATCGATGAAATTTTAAAAAAGCATCAAGTTCATTTGTCAATCACCAACCTAACATTCTAACAACGGAGAACTCGTGTAACTCAAGGGATGTAGATTTATTTAGAGTTTAGCTCCTTTGGACCATTAAAGAATATTGCATTTATTGGAATTTTCAATATTTTCCTGTATCTTAACAACTCCAAATATTAAAATAGAAAAAAAAAAAAAACTGAGAGAAAGAGCACTAGCTAAATACTCCCAATTATAAGGTTCATTTCCTTCCTCAGGATTTCTCAGTTAAGCTAGCAGTTTGAAAATCCGCCATTCCGCAACATATGAATGTTTTGCTTTTTCTGGTAAATCATTCTATATCACATGCAGCTTGAAAGCAATTCCAACTCCAGCAGCTGTCACAACTCAAACTATGAAGTGGCCTCTTGACGCAATCCAGGCACCGAATGAGGATCAGATTCAAGGTTTTCAAAGATAGTATGTATATATATGCTTTACTGTTGTATGATATGCACTTTTGGCATATATATGCTTGAAATTTGAAAGACACCAGACTTTTTGCTCGAATGCCCAAATAAAGACGTCACTCCTTCTATCATGAATGCTGGAAATTGAAATAGAATCAATGTTTGAAATCATTAATTTGTTGCATGATCCATTCTCCCAATCTTGTGTACTTATGTTTCTTACAAGCTTCAAGCGCCCTGGTCAACATCGGAATAGTGGGTTCTATTGGCATTGTCTTGATAAAATTCTCAAGTTCATCCATGCATCCATGCCGACTGTAGAGTTCAATCATGCACTCATAGTGCTCCAGCCGTGGCAGGACAGAGTACTCGGCGCTCATTGACTCAAAGTATCTGGCACCAACTTCGATAAGGCCTTCTTCTACACAAGCAAGCAAAACACCCTGGAGAGTCACATGATCTGGTTTGATGGCTTCCTCTTTCATTATCCCAAACAGTTCCAGCGCTTCTTTACCCCTACGATTGTGACAACATCCCATAATCATGGTATTCCAAAGAATCACATCTCTGAAAGCTGCCCCTTTGAGAACCTCAAAAGCATAATCAAGACAACGACATCTAGAGTACATGTAAATCAAAGCAGTTCTGATCACAGTATCTATCTCGTGTCCATTTGCAATCATAAATCCATGAATTTGTTTGCCATGGTCAAGTGCAAAGGCATTTGCACAGGCTGCCAAAAGTGTTCCAAAGGTATATTTAGTGGGTATTGTCTCCCACTGCATCTCCGAAAATGTTGTCATTGTTTGCTCACTTAAATGATGATGAGAATAACTAGACAATAGAGCATTCCAAGAAACCATGTCACGCCAATTGCTCATTTGGTTGAACCAAACTCTGGCACTATTCAAGTTCCCGCATTTACCGTACATGTCAAGAAGGGCATTGCCAACCATAAGGTTGGAGTGGTAACCATGTCGATAAACATAGCCATGAACCTGCTTCCCCATTTCATGATCTGAAAGTCCAGCAGAGACATTTAAGATCAGAGAAAGACTGACATGATCGACATCTTCAGTTGCATCAAGCATCTGGTGTACAAAATCAAATGCCTCTAACCATTCAAAGTAACGGGTATATCCCGCCAACATTGCATTCCATGAGATCACATTTCGTTCAGGCATCTCATCGAAAAGCTTTCTTGCCTCCCGAGTTTTCCCACTCACCGCATATCCTGACACAATTGAAGTCCAAGAGAACAGGTCTTTCGAACCAAGCTGATCAAAAACCCTGTAAGCGTCATCTAGTTTACCACACTTGACAAGCATGTTAATAAGAGAGGTTGAAATAATATTATCCTCGAGGAAACCTAATTTAGTAACCACTCCATGTATTTGCAACCCCTCCTTGAGTGCAGATATACTAGAACACGCAACCAGAGCATTAGAGAATGTAAAATTCAATGGCTTGATTGCAGAGGAGAACATCCGCGAAAACATGAAAAGGGCCTTCTTTCCATCACCAATATCAAGATACCGCCTTACAATCACATTCCAAGTGATGGCATTTGGATACCTGATCTCATCAAACATTTTGCAGGCATCACTCATAACACGGCATTTAGCATAGACATCAACGAGGGAGCTCCCCAATATTACATTGCCACAAAAACCAAATTTGGTGACAAGCCCGTGGATTTGCCCAGAGAGATGAAGCTCAAGTGCTGCAGCACAAGAACCAAGAACGCTGGCAAATGTGATCTCATTTGCACGAACACCCGACCTATGCATACACAGAAATAATGCCAATGCCTCCCCTGGAAAATCCCCGCGGGTATAGGCTGAGATAATTGCATTCCAGGAGCCCCCATCTCTTTGAGGCATTTCCTCGAACAACTCCCTGGCATCATTTAGATAACCGCATTTACCATACGTTTCAATAGCACGGTTGAGAAGAAAGATTGGAGGAGCAGGAGAGAAGGTAACCAAATGGGACTCGACCTTGCGGGCCTCGACAATGGCGCGACGCGAGGAACAAATCTGGAAGAGACGTGCATAGAGAGAGTAGGGGAAAGGTTGAGGAAAAGCAAAGAGGACGGAAATAGCCTTTTGAAGGCGACCCGCTTTGAGGTTAGCATTAATTGTATTGATTACGGCCTCGACGCTGGTAGCTTCAGCTTGGGGATTGCGATTTCGGCT
The DNA here is from genome assembly GCA_022379115.2 of Bauhinia variegata. Lineage (NCBI taxonomy): Eukaryota > Viridiplantae > Streptophyta > Magnoliopsida > Fabales > Fabaceae > Bauhinia > Bauhinia variegata. The sequence continues at coordinate 18,130,131 of CM039431.1, read as the reverse complement.
GCGAACAAGTTTGTTGAGTACAGAGGCGGCACTAGTTACTCCCATAGAATGGGAGAGACCTCATTATCAGCCGCCCTGCCCGCAACTCGTGGAGAATATATACTATCTATTTTTCTCAGCCTGCTCTCGCCGTATATAAAAAAATAGTGAGTCTACGAACTTGAATTATGTCAAGCATGTCGTCTGAAAATTGCCCGTGCAGTTCTTACTCTCAATTTTATCTAGAAGGTTTTTTTTAAAAAAAAAGAAAAACTCCAACTAGTTTGACATTCATGAATTTTTAATCTTTATTTAAATGATATTTATTTATTTTTTGCTCTCAAACGTGAGATGGTGATGATTATAAAGTTTATGTTTTTGGTTTAATTGAAGGAAACAAAATAGTAGTATTTTGGAAGGTTCAATTCCAAATTTTATCATTAAGAATATAACTTATTGATATTAAAAAATCTATAAAATAATAATATAAACTCTCATGAATTTTTGCTCTAGAGAATCGTCCGCGCCATACATTTGGTCCATCTTCTAATCCGGCTTTTAATATGACAACTTCAATATTCCTAGGAGGAAGGAAGAGACAATAAAAAGTAGAAACGTGGGACCGAATTAATTATTCCTTCTAGAAAAATGGAAAACGTAAGAGAAATTGTTCACGTTGACACAAAGGAATTGAAGAGAAATACGTTTTATGCTTTTACGCAAGAGTCGAGATTAAAACATAGACGTAACGATATTTAACAAGTCATTACTAACAAGAGAGGTGATTGTAAAGTGGTAACAAACTTCACCCAACCTCCTTCAAAATAATGGTATTAAGTTAGAGTGATATTGGTTAAAAAAAATTATTGATTACCTTTCTTCTAAACAAGTCTTTTGAAAGCTTTGTATGATTAATCACTTTGGTCAAAAGAAAAGAGTCTGAAAAAGTAATGGATAGAATCTCACTAATAACAGTTGGCGTAATCGAAGGCTGACATGACATGTAGGGTCCGTTTGATTTGCTAAAAAACAAGGGACTGGACAGTACAAAATTTTTTGTTCCTTATTTGATTTGTAAAAAATCACAGTACTGGACAAAAACTTGTCCATGGTACTGGACAAATCCTTAAATTTTTGTCCCTCACCAAACCATGGGACAAGAATTTGTCCAGAGTACTGGACAAAAATTTTAACATTGTTATCTCTCAAACCATCTTATAATTCTCTATATCTTGGCTCATCAAATCAATAGTGGTAAGTTCTAACAACGGTTATCAATCGGCGAGATATTCACAACGGTAGGTGACTGGCAAGGTACCGACAATGATCAACAACCGACGACGCTTTTTTAAATTTTATATTTTTATAAATTACTTTAATTGTTATAAATATTAAAATTATATTATATATTTTTTAAAAAATAATAATATAAAGTATTACTATAAATTAGACAAAAATGATATAAAATTTTTTGTCCAGTACGTTAAACAACAAACAATGGACAATACAAAAGATTGTTCTGTACCTCAACTCTTTGTGCTGTGCTGTTTTTCTTGTGCTGTCCAATACTGGTATCAAACGCACCCATAGCCTTTTTTCTGGACACGAAACGATTGCAACGAAATCACAACGCTACAGGGGTGAGTGTTAACTAATACTAAATATGAGGTGGGGATGGAGTAATTATTGAAACAAGAGAAGCCATTAGAGACAAAAGTGGGGCATTACCATCTAAATTCAAATTATGTCCTAGTTTCGACTTGGGCTTGTATTTATTATGTTTGGCTATTTTAAGATAATTATAAAGATAACAGCACTTGAACCATTAATCATCATCATCATCGTATATAAAAAAAACAATAGACAAGGATCCCTCGAGCACCTGAGTGGACGAACATACATAATATCAGCAAACCGAATTGGGTTCGATTGATTTTAACAAATATGGTGAGTGTGGGGCACTCAATATCAATATTTGCTATTATTATTGCCTTGCCACAATGACACATAATCATATAATGATTACTATGTTAAATTCGTAGTAGTGAAGTGAAGTGAAGGCAAGCATCATTATTTGGCAAGGCATTATAAACAATCTACATCTTTACCCCTCACAAGCCTTTTTTATTGATACTCATAGCAAATCTCACAGTTTTCTGAGTTGTGAAAATATAGTTGGTATGCATTCGCCGTTAAGGAAGAGGAAGAGCCGTGATTCCTTTATTATAAGGTAAAAAAGAGAAAAGACAAAGATAGAGAGTCAAATTTGTGGAAAAGTAAAAGAACGAGACCATTGTAAAATGGCCTCGAAATGTGTTGTGGAATTACTATAACTTTATGGAATTATTAACGTGAACCAATTGTTGCTGCGTCCACATGCATAGGCACTGCACGCTTGGAGGATAATTTAAGCTTTTACTATCCATTATCAAATCAAATATTCAACAAAGTTAAGAAAGGGAGGGGAGGGCGACGTGCTGGCATCTGTCGTCCGCAGGAATAAAAGGAGAAGAAAAAGAAGAGACGAAGCTCCTTTAAGATAAATTTACAGCCATATATCAAAAAAAATAAAATAAAAATATATATATTATTTTTAAAAAAATTTATTAATATATAATACTTTTAAAAATATTTATTAATATATTATTTTACTCAAATATCGTATTATTATAATGTGATATTCGAATATAGTAGTACGACAATGTAATATTCAAATATTGCATTACTGTGTTGTGATATTTTAAATTAATTAAAAAATTAATTAAATTATTTATTTTTATTTTTTATAAATATAAAAAAAAATTATAATTTTTTTTAAATATATACACAATATCCTAAAAATTATTATTAATACATACTACTTCTATAAATTATCATTAATTTTTAAAAAATAATATATGTTGAAAATAAAAAAATTAATGATAATTTATAAAAGTGATATGAATTAGTAATAATTTTTGAGATGTTATATATGTGGTTAAAAAATTAATAATTTTTTTTATATTTTTACTTATAAAAAATAAAAAATAATTTAAACTTTATAAAAGAAAACTGAAGAGGAAGAAGATTTCTTAGGCGTTTTTTTTTTTTATTTGAAAAAAATAAGTATATGTTTTTTTATTTTAAATTTTAATTAAAAAATTATAAAATTTATTTATAATAGTTATATCATAATTTTTTTTATTTATAAAAAAAATAAATTTATAATCAATTAATATATAATTTTTTTATATTTTATTTATTTTTATTTACGTAATTATAAATCTAAAAATATAATATGAGAGAGTGAGTTAATATTTTATTTTATTATTTATTTAAAAATTTAAATAATAATAATAATGTATAAAAGTGATATATATTAATAATAATTTTTAAAATGTTATATATATATTTAAAAATATTATAATTTTTTAATTTATAAAAAATAAAAATAAATATTTTAATTAATTTTTTAATTAATTTTAAATATGATAAATATCGTATTATGAAAATATTATATATAAATATTTTCGAAATGTATATATATAAATATTTTAAAAAATAATATATATTTATATATATATATTTATATATATATATATATATTTTTTTTTTTTTTTTATAGTATATGGGTGTAAATTCCTCCTTTCAAGAGAAAACTGAGGAGAGGAGAGATTACATGGTTTTGGGTCTAGGTCTAGGTCCACCCTCGCTCTTTCGCCCATCTAGAATTTCTTGACTTTTATGGTTTAGCAAACCTAATATTGTCTATAGCAATCAATTCCCTCGTTAAATTCTAGTATCTTCGCCTCAACGGGAAAGATATTACCCCTGCAACCACCTCTGCTTCCAAACTCAAATAGCACAACAATCTCTCTTTCTGTTCCTCTTTTCTTCCCAATTTTCTCTGGGAAAAGAACAAAAAACCATGCTTGATCCAAGAACGCACCAACCTTCGAATTCCTTTCAATTGTCTAATGGAGTTGGAGAAAGAAATCAAGGTAGTGAGAGTTTCTGGGCTCCAAAACCTGCTCAAAACTACAGGGGAGTGCAATTCAGAACTGAAAGAAAGGACACGGATGATTCTGGTATTTGTTCGCCGCCCTTGTGGAGGACGAGCCCGCCCAGAAGCCCCCAACATCGCAAAAACTATTATCGAAGTCTGTCCCGGAGTCAAGAACCAAAGCCATCGAGAGTGGCCAAAGGGAGCTTATGGAGATAGTTCGCAACATGCCCGAGTCAAGTTACGAGCTTTCTCTCAAGGATCTCGTGGAGCAGCACAGGGTTGACGTGCGAGCACAAAATTCAATGGACGAGAAGAATTTGAACCAGAAAAATTCGTATAGGAGGGAAAGTAGTGGTAGAAAGAATGATAGCAAGGCACAGGGGAGAAGAAGTGGAAGCATTGATAGTGGGGGCTTTTATTTAAAGATGGTGTTCCCTATCTCTTTGGGGTCTAAGAAGAAGAAGAAAAATGAGACCTTGACGAGTAATAGTGCAAAGGTCTCTCCGAGACCGTCGGTTTCTGATGGATCTGCGAAGGGTGTTGTTGATAAGGAGTGGTTGAACAAGAGCCTTTCGGCTTCAGTCGAGACTGATGGTGGTGCTTCAAGCAGCAATACGGGAAGCTTGAAAAGTTCTGGTAGTAGCAGTAGCAGCTGCAGCAGCATAAGTAACAGCAGGTATGTTAAAACTTTATATCCTCCTAAAAACAGAAATACAAAGGTTTACACGTTTTAGTATACGAGGAATGTTTTAGCGATACAAGGTTCTTCCTAAATGTTCCTTTTTTAATCTAATAAACAAGTTTTAGTTCACACAGCAAGTAATTGCAGAGAGGATTCTGAAATCCTGCACATTGTTCATAAATTCTATGCAAGTTTCTAAATTATCTTCAGATTTGTCACAATAAATGGAAGTTGTTCACAATTGAACATGAAATGATGAAATAGAGGGATGTTGTTGGCATAAACGTTATTAGCATCTGTAACTTTTGAATCTAACCCGAACTATGTAGATTCCCATTTAGAGGACGTTCAATTGCTTATCCTTAGAACAATTCTTTCTCTGAAATGTCTGTAAGAGGATTTGGGTTGAAGACTCTGCTCACCGACAAAGTGGGAATAGTAAAAGTTAAAGCCTGCAAAATTTTCGGGCAGATTGGTTTTGCTTTAACGTCTTATACCTCGGTCAAATCCGTACTATTTCACAGTGAAAGGGGCTGACGGGTGACTTAAAGTCAAATCAAAAGCGACTTTGGATTTGGTGGGTTGTGTTTCATGCTTTGTAGCCCATATTTACAGACAAAATTGATGTAAAAAGAAAAAGGAGGCACTGACCGGATACAGTTTTGTCTGTTTACCAATCTGATTAAACCCGGAATTACTGTAAAGCTACCAAGTTTTGTCTAGGTTCAAACAATTAACTAACACATTATGAATTAAAAACAAATTTGTCTGATTTAATACAGAAAACTATTATGTTGATTAAGCAGCTTCAGTAAATATTATAACATGCTTATCGTTATCATATACTAAGAATGAATCTCCGATGTAATGCAGGCACGAGAAGATAGGTGGAGGTTGCTTAGCTTTCATTCGCAAACCCAGATTCCTAACGCAGAAATAAGAGGGGTACTTGCAGGAGATACGTATACATGTAATTATAGTTTTACTGATACGACGAGGCAGACTGAATCACAAGTGAAGAGCGTGTGCGTATTTTAATTACTGCAGAATTTTTATCACGTTTGTATCCTTCTTTTCTTGTATAAATTTTCTGCAATATATCAACGAGTATGAAGCTACATGCAGTAACTTCATTCGTTGTGATGAGCTGAATTACAGTGTGTTGATTTCATAATTATTACTACTTTCTGGTTCTAGAGATTATAACATCATGACTCTCCACAAATAAATATATCATTAAACAGAGATTTTTTAATGATTGTGGTTGAAGGAACGGGGCAACAACCTTAATCTCCAAACCCAAGTGAGATTTCCACGAATGACATTCGTGACGAGGAACAAGGGGGTTGGGTAGTCCTTCTGCGTAGATATTTCGGACCATTTTTAAAGAACTTTTTGGTTACCATAAAAGGTCAGAGTATTCTATTTGGGTTAGCTTTGCTTGATCATCAGGTACACATGGTGTTATCTGTATCCTAGGAGTAGAAGTTCCACTTCCATTCAGAGAATAATTCTAGCTCGCCAGCCTGCCAGCCAAAATGCTTTCCTCATTGCCATCCTAAAGAGAAAGGACCATCGATCCATCTTCTAGAAGGCCCAACTGTAGAAGCCCGGCGAAACAACCAGATGGTAAATAAATAGATATAAACTGAAGGAAATAAACTATTCGACGTCATGTCTTCCTTGTCTTTTTATCTTTGGGCCATGGTGTTTTACCGTATCGGAAAATAAAAGAGGGGAAATGCTAATTCTACATCTATTGGTATGCATTTTATTTACCCTCTTTGTTTTATAGTTATTGGTCACCGTAAATAGAAAAGTAAATTAAAAGAGATGCAAAAAGATTTAGAAATAAAAATAAGAGACATTTAAACCAATTTTGAACAGATTTGGAAATAATCATCCCGTTGCTACGCAAAGGAAAGAACCGTGAGTTGGAAATTAAGAGAAGTATATCATCATTAACATCGTTAGACTGCACATGATTATAAGGTCAATGATTATTCATTATTTATTAGTGCACAGAGAAATCAAACCCAGAATAACATTATATCTTAGAAATGCATGCAGTGCTGAAGCATGTTCGATCCATGTGAATATTCTAGTTCTAATTATTAAGGTGAAACTAAATTAAAGCTTAATTTGATCCAGCGAGGACTGCACATCAATCTGGTCACCGCCGTTAGCTTCCAAGTAGTCTTTATAGGTCATCCCACGGTATGCCTGTGGATGATCTTCATCCACAAACTCTGGCGCCGGGCTTATGTATTTGTCCAGCGATGGTCCATGAAGTGTGGCCACTGAAATCCTCTGCACCTTGTTGTTCTCAACAAGCACTCGATGAATATGACTCTTATATTTCCCATTGGACAAGATCTGCAATTTAATCAATTAATTAGAAATCCAGTAATAATATTAATATTTACTTGTTATGAAGAATTAAAACGAAAGTACCCACCTCAAGATGATCGCCTATCTGGATGAGAATGGCGTTGTGAGGGATATATGCATTAATCCACTTTCCCTTGTGGGAAAGTATTTGCAGACCACCATTAACGTCTTGCACCAGTGTGACTATGAAGCCAGGGTCAGTGTGATCAGGCACTCCAACACGGCCTTTGCTCATGTGATTAGGTGGATAAAGGTTCAAGGCCGATACATCAAACCCTGACTTTAAGTTGAATGCTTTCTCTATGAAGTCTTCTTTTAGCTCTAGGGTTTTAGACATTGCTCTTGCTAGTCCAATCACTATCTTCCTCATTTCTGTGTAGTATCCATCCAAAACCTCACTGCCACCCCCAAAACCAAAGCATATATTGTTAAGAATTTAGTGGAAAATTAAAAAAGGAAATAAATTGGATTAAGTTATACACACACAAACCTGAATCTTGGCGGGTTGGGAGGGAAATGATACTGGGGATGTGCAATCACTTTGATATATTCCCTGTTTTCCCCAGAAGAGGTGTTGCGATCCCATCTGATTCTGTCCTTGGGACCCTTTTTGGTATAAACCCTCCTTTCGTCCATCGTCGATGGGTCAAAGAAATCGTAAGTTCCCTCGAAAAGATTATCAAACACCTTATCTGGGATGCCATGGTTCACCAGCTGCATGCACAAAGTAATTAACGTTTGATAAATCATATTATTAGGTTGATATTGCTTGTAAACATGTGGTGTGATGCACGTGTGAAAAGCCATGGTCTTATATAGAATATACATACGTAGAAGAAGCCATATTCTTGGCACACTTGGCTGAGGTATTCTAGGGCCAAGGATTGTTGCTGAGGGTCATCAGAGAAGAGCAGAGAGTAATCAACGGTGGGTATTTCATCATCAGAGTACTGATCAGCATGATGATCACCAAGGAAAGTGGAGTCACTAATGCAGTGAACTGGGGTGGTGAATTCGCAAGGGTTACGGGAGGAAACTATTTCAACCATATCACAAATTATTTAGATAGAGAAGAAACTGGGCTTCAAATTTAGCAGATATTAGTACGATGATGATATCTACGTACGTTAAGAGGAAGAGCTAGCTCTGCGTTCTCAAAGAGGGTCTGTCCACCACCTATATATAAGCGTGAGTGTGAACAGCTCAATTTACTAGTTGCATTATTTTATATATATAGCTAATTAACCATGTTTGTTATAGGCCTATATATGTTGTAGTTAAGGAAAATGGCAAATTGCCTAGTCTTACCTAATCCAATTGATATATATAAAGAAAAACGATGCTTAATTTATTAAAAATTATTATTACTTCTGAGCCATTAATTAATTTGTTATGCATGCTAATGTTTAAAATAGCTAGAGTTATAATACGTATGCTCGATCCATGGATCGATGTACTCAAGAAGGACAAAGTAAGGGTAGGTGTTATTTTCTTCCACGAATTTAATGGGTTAATTAAAGATTATGATCTAATTGTTTTTCCTACTGCAGGTTGCTGCGCAATTTCATACGTTGCAATTAATGTACTAGTTTTTATCAAATTGTAGAACAAGTCACCTATTATATTATATACTTATTAATAGACGACTGACCACAAATTAACTGTAGCTAGCTTTGTCTAACCAAGGGGATTATCGTAAATAGATCTCCTTCTAATTTATTGTAATTAATATTATCATTGATTAAAACTTATCCTCTTTATTTTGCTTAATTTGCTTACTAGGATCTTTCCAGTGGTAATTAAATTTCAGATGCCCGATATGCGTGTTTTGAAAAAAAAAAAAAAACTGATTGGAAAAATATTTTATTTTTTAATAAAATATTACAATACTATGATTTTAGATATTTTTAATAGTAAAAAAGAAGAGAAGAAATATACAAAGATTTTAATTTGTAATCTTGAGGAAATTCGAACATAATACCAAATAATTTTGTTGAGAAGTCGGTAACTAATTCAACCAAGATCTTATTGGCTATTTGTATTGAGAATTAGTATAATATTTCACTATTTTATATAAGTATATATTAAACAAGGTGAACTTTTTTTTCTCCTGTATGCTAAACATTGAAAAGTAAAGATATGACATGAAATGCTAGAAGATATAGTTTTGAGATGGTTTATTAAAAATTGTACTTTATATTTTGTATCTCCATTCTCTTATAGTAAATCAGTTCCTCTCAACTTCTCTTATGTAGATACAGATAAATTGTGCGTGTTAGATTCCTTATGTTAATTTATACTCTTTTATATATTTGTTGCTTACTTTGTCGTAACATATCCAAACGCTGACAATGACACTTAAAATAAAATAAATGAGACTTTTAAATTTTAATATTAATTATTTCGTGGAAATTAATGTACATATATACGCATAACATGATAAGATATATGTGTGTTATGTACGTATATGTTCCCATCACGGCTCTATTTAGAACATCATATTCATTTTCTAAACTCTGATATTGTTAACGTGCTTCTTCTTAATCAGCTTTTAGGGTTAATTAGGATCGATTATGACTTAGCAGCATGATTTTTTACATAAATAACCTGACAGAACAGTCTCTTACGAAAGTTGGATTAGTTTCACTAACTTCTACGAAAAGTAACCAAACTCATGTATATCCCTTCTTGACCAAGCCATCATGCGACTCATTTCATGGAAGATCGCCATTGATCATGTGCCAAATAGCACATTAATTATAGCAACGCGTGTATGTATATATATATATATATATATATATATATATATATATTTCAGAGATGCAGTGTTTTAAGAACTTTTGGTTAGTTGCCATAATAAAACTTAATTTAGGGGGAAAGTATGGCTAAAATTAATATTGTTTGAATTGTGTGGTTATTTTATATATAAAATATATATATAATCATTTTTGAATAAAAATGATTGTGCGTGTTAGATAAAACAATATTTTGTATGGCTATATAATCATTTTGTATAAAAAATAGTGACTATTATTTTTAGTATACGATTATTAATTTAGATAAAACAAAATAACTACATAATAATGAATAGCTAGGTAAAAAAAAAAGTCAGATTTCTAGCTAGGTCTACGTAGAAATAAGACTTGTTTAAATTATTTGATGTTTGTTAAGTTAGTTAATTATGAGATTATGCTATATATGCCAAAACTTTGTTGGGTGGCACCCTCCCTATGTTAATTAATTAATACACCAACGTCGTATTCAAAGAATTATTTCGGTTAATGTTAGGTTAATGTCTCATCCAATCAGAGAAACATATATAACATGTTAAATGAGACAAAAAGGAAAACCAAAAATATATTTTTATTCTTTTGATTCCAAACCTTAGATTCGCTCCTATAATTAAGATTGGTGCTACTTGCGAGTTTCCTTGGGTAAATTATTAAGCATCATTCTTATAAAAATATATGCATGCATCTGCACAACACTAATATATAATTGACCAATGCATGCAAGTTGAATGTTATGAACAAAGACAAGCATCTTTTAGATGCATCTGCATTCTCATCTTGTACCATATAATATATATTCCAACTCAAGCTTATGTAATCTCTGAAACTGAAAAGCAGTGCGAGGGTAGAAAAGGAAGACATGGACAGAAAATTTGTTGATTTCCAGAGATTTATGATGGAAAAGTTGAACTATTTAGGAGACACGTATAATTGTTGATGTTGATGATCTGTCCTCTGGAATTTTGCATCTAAGGAGACACGTATATATTTAGGTTAAACTAATTTTATTTTACGAACGTTAGTCTATGTTAAGCTACTGACTGTTTTTTGAACCCTTTTAATATATATGGTCAGATCATTTATGGCCTTGCTCAACTAATTTCCTTTCTAAATTTATAACTAGAAGAAAGAGAATGAAGTTTAAGTTCTTCACCGTAGATAAGCATATTATTTTTAACATCATTAATTAGATTCCACATGATTAAGGACAATGATTATTCCTTAATTATTAGTATTACACTTCCAGCGCACACAGAAATCAAACCCAGATAACATAACATTATATCCTAGAATTGCATGCAGTACTGAAGCATGATCCATGTCACTATATATATATATATAAGCTGCTAATTAATTTAAAGTTTAATTTGATCTAGGGAGGATTGCACATCAATCTCGTCCGCGCCGTTAGCTTCCAAGGAGTCTTTATAGGTCCTCCCACGGTATGCCTGTGGATGATCTTCATCCACAAACTCTGGCGCTGGGCTTATGAATTTGTCCAGCGATGGTCCATGAAGTGTGACCACGGATACCCTTTGCATCTTGTTCTTCTCAGCAATCACTCGGTGAATATGGCTCTTATATTTTCCATTGGTCAAGATCTGCAATTTAATTAATTAAGGTTAAAGTAAATGTTAATTAGAAGAAATTCACTGATAATTACTTGTGAAGAAAAAAAAGATTAATTAAAAGTACGTAAGTAATTCAAGATGATCACCGATCTGGATGAGAACGGCGTGGTGAGGGATATATGCATTGATCCACTTTCCCTTGTGGGATAGTATTTGGAGACCACCATTGACATCTTGCACCAGTGTGATTATGAATCCAGGGTCAGTGTGATTAGGCAATCCAACACGACCTTTGCTCATGTGATTGGCAAATTGCGTACGTGTGTCTTAATTATTTACTCCACTAGATATAAAGAAAAAGGTCGATGCTTTTATTATTATTTATTTATTTATCATTTACTTCTGACCCATTTGTTAATTATTAATGCACTCGATGGATCGATGAAATGCAATAAGAAAGACAAAGTAAGAGTAGGTCGTCATAGGTGTGTTCTTTTCTCTTCCATGAATTTAATGGAGAATTAATTGTTTTTCCTCTGCAGGCTGCTGCAATTGCATGAGTCGACATGTAGTATTAGTTTTTAGCAAATTGTAGATCGATTTAGTCGCCCATTATTAATAGATGACTGACCCCTATTAACTATAAATAGCTAACTAGCATTGTCTAACCAAGGGAATTATTGTAAATAGATCCCTCAAATTACATCACCAATTAGGAACCTACATGCCCCAAATCAGATTTATAATTTACTGTTGTTCGGGGGTAAGTCTTAGATGGATTGATTGGTGGAAGAGTTGTGTTTCTGGGTCGGATGAATCTTTAGGTCCAACTCAGCTCGAAGATTATCTACAAACCAAAAAAAAGTAGGTTGGGTGTAATGTTTCTAATGCACTAAGTCAATATTATAGTTAAAAATTCTCGAATATTATGATTATGGTAAATTATATACCTCGTTAATGACAACATCTATTTATAATATTTTGATGACAAAATTTTTTTATAATTTTATTCTGACATTATAGTTGTTTAATTAATATATCCACCAAATCGAAGAAGTATTTTGATTCATGTCTCATCCAAAAAAGGGAAATGTGGCATGTTAAAAATATATTTTCATTATAAGCGTTAGATTTGCTCCAATAATTTAGATGGTGCTACTTGCATGCGAGTTTCCTTGTAGAGTATAAATTAATTAGCCACTTCATCATCCTACCTACGTCTAGAGAAAGAAAGGGAAAGATTAGCCCAACCATGACAAAACCGTATTCTCTTGGGTTGGGCTGGGCTTTAAAAGGAAACATGTCCACACTTGCCAGCCTCAGCTGCCCTTTTACGTCTTCGCTTTCACATTTGTTCGTCCTTTTTTCAATCACTACAACCACAATATAATATTGAGAAAATCTCTCTTTTATCCATTACATTTATTTATTGTAATAAATTAATTTTATATATTTTAATTTTATTAATTTAATTATTAAATTTTAAAATAATAATAAATTAATCATTTTATTTATCATTATAATAAATTATTAAATATATAATAATATACTATATTTATTAATTTTAAAATTAATATTTTTTTGAAATATTAATAATTAAATTAACATTAATAAACACTTAATAGTATATGTGATAAAAAAAATGTTTCACATTAACGTTTTTTATTAATAATCTATAATAGAGATAAATAAAAAAATTAATTTATCACGATTTTAAAGTATATTGATAATAATAAATACTTAATAATACACATAAATAAAAATATTTTACATCAATATATTTTGTTAATGATTTATTATGAAAATAGATAAAAAACCTCATTTGTCATAATTTTAATACTTTAAAATTTAAAATTTAAGAAATAAATTAATAAAATTAAAATGTAAAAAAATTAATTTATCATAATAATAAGTGTTAGACACCATTTTTAAACTCAAATCAAATCAAATCCTATGGCAATGAAAGCTCAAATTAGTAGTAATCAACAAGTTACATGTCTATTTTCAATAACATAAGCAAAAACGATCAAGTAACCAAATTATTATCATTGTAAAAAAACAAAATTTTCAAGAGATGCCAGGCTTCCACTTACATGTGAAAAATATTCAAGGGTTAATTTATTAGTAACCGTATTATTATTTTAATTTTTAATTTTAACTACTTGGGTGGTGCATCAGTCAAATTCACACACCACACGAGGAGGTCCTTTGACTTTTCCACATAAGTTCTGTCTCAAAATACCGTGAAATTGTGAACGCAACGGTTCAAAGGGGTGTAAAAAAAAAAAAAAAACTCGGCTCGGCTTGGCTTGGATGATTTCACTTTTCAAATACCGTGAAAGACAAACCCGTCAACGGTCAACGACCATTTTATTCAGTAATTCAACCATTTCGTTTGGTCTGTCATTATTTGTTCAGCATCGCCCTGCTACGCTAGCGAACATCAACCCTTCTAAAAAAATAAACAGATAATGAAATCATTGAAATGTGCCTTTTTTTTTTTTGATCTGAAATGCTTTTTATTGGGAGTCCAATCTGGGAAAAAGAACCTGACGCGAAGAAAGGACGCCATCAAACTGGGGGGAAAGGGCAAAAAAGAAAAACAAAAAACAGAAACCCCTCTCTAGAACCAAAGGCGAGAGAATAGGGTCCCCAAACTGTGCCCGTGCTTCCATTGTATAACACAAATCGTTTCTAATTCGAGTTCTTCTATTCTATTTCTATTCTTCGATTCTTATTCTTGACAGGGAGCTTCTGTCTTATCTTTATCGTTTTCAAGAAAACCCTGTTGTTTTGGCTTATCGTGGTAAATAATTTTATCTAGAATCGCAATTTGCATAATCTGATGATAGGATTTGGATTCTGTAATGTAATCATGATGATTGTCGGGTTCAAACATGGATGTATTTTTGTTTGCCTGTTAGTTTGATTTCGCTGCTTCTGCTTCTTTATGATCTGATTGGTTGTCTTTTTGTGTGGTGCGCAATTTGGGGGGCGATGTTGACAAAAAAGGGATCGAGATTGTTTTACCCATTTCAATTTTAAGCTAATTTATGTTTGCTTGTAACATTGTCTCTATTCTCTCGGGTTTGACAATTGTGGGTTTTGTTTATGGTCGATGGTTGATTGGTTTTCTGTATTGTCTATTGTGAGATTGAACATTTTTTTTTTTTCTAGGCATGACATCTCATCGTGTAGTACTATTGGCCATTTCCTGATCCTGTATCCTTTTCTTTTTCATCTCGAGTGTTGAAATTTTGAATTGTCAATTGGTAAGCCACTGATAAACTAAATAGGATTATGTCCGAGGCAATCTTATTGCATTGTGGTGTTAATTTAGATATAGTTTTTGTGGGCTTATCTTAAATTGTTTTGGCCTTGAATTTGTAGGTATTTAAAATATAGACTTGACTGGAGCCTGAGACATGGCTAACAATGCAGCAGCCTGTGCTGAGAGGGCGACTAGTGACATGCTGATTGGTCCAGACTGGGCAATTAATATCGAGTTATGTGATATCATTAATATGGACCAAAGGTATCATTCTACTGCTGTACTTGTTTTAGATACTCTGAACAATCAAACTTTCAATGTACCATATTTGATAACTGTACATGTACTATAATGGTTAGCAAGCATCTGTATGTCATTTACTCTGGATTTCTACATTCTGAAGGATTATTATGATAATCTATCACGCTATTATTGTTTTGCTATACTTAAGAACATTCTTGTTGAATTTCCTGATTGACTTATAAATGAAATATAATTCCTTGTCCCTGTTTGCACTTTCCTTCCCCGTGTAGAGAGTGCCACATGTTTAGGCATAGCATTATGATTCTTACGGAGGGAAAACTAAGTCTTGTAAAGGCCCCTATAAATGTCTTGTTTCTTGAGAGTTTAAAACAGACCTGAGTAACTTGGAGCCTTGTAATAAGAACTTCATGACTTTTGCTGAAAAGAGCTCTTATTTGAAGCCTGCTTTCTCTTAACATATTACTTTGTCAAGTGTGTTGTTATTTGGAAACAGAATAATAAAGGTTTCTTATGTTAATACTCCATTTTTTTTATTTATTTTTATTTTTTTTGTGAACTGCCACTGGTAGAAATTGGCATCACACATCTCAAGCTGAAAAATTTAGGATTGGTTTTGATCTTGCATTTTGTTTTGGTTCTCTTGGTGTGATAATTCCAATCCTTATCTTGATTTTGTTCCAATGGATTCCGTAGATTATGCTGTTCCTAATCTTTTCTGTTGAACTAAATTTAAATTTGCAGGCAGGCCAAGGATGCCTTGAAGATACTTAAGAAGCGTTTGGGCAGTAAAAACCCCAAAATACAACTTCTGGCTCTTTTTGTCAGTATTTCTATTCTTTACTTTATACTTTTAGAAAATAACTGAACTTTTCATGCTTGTTTTGATATAAATAATAATAAAAAAAATGTGCCATCAAAATTGATAGCTTGGTATTCTGGTCCCATAATATTAGGGGTAAATTTCACCAAAAATTTTTAGTAACATATTTGTGCATGGGATATCTAAAATATTTATTCTCTGACATGGGTGTTTGTTGTTCGAATATTTGATGTAGGCACTGGAGACCCTCAGTAAAAATTGTGGTGAAAATGTTTTTCAGCAGATCATTGAGCGAGAAATATTACCTGATATGGTTAAGATAGTTAAGAAGAAGGTATCTGCTGACTTTTGATATTTGTATCTTCTGTAGTTCACATTTTCCCCTTTTTCAACATCTTTTATTCTGTAAGTACAAGATTTAGTTATCCAGTATTGTATTCTTCTAATGTAATTATCCAGCCGGACTTAAATGTGAGGGAAAAGATACTGATTCTAATTGATATGTGGCAAGAAGCATTTGGAGGTCCGAGTGGAAAGTATCCCCAGTACTATGCAGCATATAATGAACTAAAGGTAATCTCTCTGTTGCATCTCGAGATTACTTTTTGAGTGTGTATCCATGTTTTGTGGGCAATAATAAATTGTTATGCTGAAATTAGTTGTGCTTTATTGTGAATGATAATTTTTACTACTGACAGAAAGCTTCATTAAAATATCTACTTGGATGGTTACTTTACCTTCACTTGTTCCATGCAAATAAAAAATATTATTGGAAACTATTTATCATAAAGTTGCTGTTAATTCTATTTGACCGAGAATTAATGCATTGATATCTTCATTAACTTCAGTTTCTGTATTATTATTTTAATAAATGACAGTCCTATGGAGTTGATTTTCCGCCACGTGAGGAGAATAGTGTTCCGTTCTTCACCCCACCTCAAACCCAACCAATTGAACATGCTGCAACATACGATGATGCTGCTGCTGCTATTCCTACTTCTCTCCAGTCGGATGCTTCTGTCCTTAGGTACTCTTTGAACTACGTTACATTCTTGATGTTTTAATTTTTTTGGTTTGTTATCGAAGAGATGCATTTTAGTTGTAATGATATTTTCCCCCTTTGGTGTGTAACTGGTGAAAAGAATATCTTGGTGGATTGTGCCATTTCCCTGTCTAACCAAATAATTTTGTAACCCAGTTTACCAGAGATTCGAAATGCTCAAAGTTTAGCAGATGTCCTGATGGAAATGCTTGGTGCCTTGGATCCTAAAAATCCTGAGGTGATAACAGTTTTCCTTTCTTGCCCCTTTTTATCAAAATGAAAGAAAGTAATTTGTCATGAGAGTTGATAATGGTTAACTCGTAAGAATTTCAGAGAGTTTGCTTCTTCGTATGGTGATTGCTGAGCATGGGGAAGATTTTATATTTAGTTGAATAAAGAATAACAAAGTTAGAAATGTTTTGGAACAGAGTCAAGCACTGGAGGGTGTGGGATTATAATAGCATTCCTTGCAAATGAAGAACTAACATATATACATACATATTATATCTGTGTTGTATGGCACAGAACAGTCATGGCAAGTTGTCAATTCATTTGGAATCGTTCCTAACATCTGGGCAAAATATAACAGGGTGTGAAGGAAGACGTGATTGTTGACCTTGTTGACCAGTGCCATTCTTACCAAAAGCGTGTCATGGTGCTGGTGAACAATACTGCGTAAGAATTTAATTTAATTAGAATAATCAATACTTTTTTGTTTGTATGTGGAATTTGAGAAGATTAACTGTAATTATTGCTTCACTTGCAGGGATGAGGAGCTTTTATGTCAGGGGTTGGCACTGAATGACAGCCTGCAGCGAGTACTTCGTCGACATGACGATATTGTAAAAGGGACCCCTAATCCAGTTGCTAGAGAAAGGGAAACTTCTGTTCTGCCACTAGTGAATGTAAACCATGAGGATGATGAATCAGAAGATGATTTTGCACAGTTGGCTCACAGGTGGATCCTTATTCCCATTGATATTTGCTAGTTACTTTTTCTCACCTTGCTTGGTGAAGTTGCAATTATATGGGGCAGAAGTGGGCCAGCCATCATAACCTAACCTAATTTCATTTGGCACTGTAGTTGACATATAGCCCCTTTGCTTCCTCTTTCTAACATCTGTTTCCTTTGGTAATCAATGTGTAAATTCCATGATTGAAGGTCATCAAGAGATAATCATGCACGCAATCGGAAACCAGCCAATGACAAGGCAGAACCACTGAGAGTAAACCCACTTCTTCCTCCTCCACCAGCTCCCAGGAAGCCTGTCTTCTCTGACACCGGGATGGTTGATTATCTCAGTGGTGATGCGTACAAAGCAGAGGGGCCCCCTGAAAACTCGAAAGAAACTTCATTTACAGTTCCACATCATTCCAGTCCAAATCCTACCTCATCAACTCCAACGTGGTCTTCCTCACCTCCTCCTCGTGGCGTGGATACATCGCCTGGTTTCAACAGAGAACCTATTTATGACGAACCATCTCCCATGAGCAAGTCTTCGGAAAGCCTGCCTCCAGCTCCCTGGGACACACAAGCTCCTGGTATCCTCCCGCCCCCACCTTCAAGACGTAACCAAAGACAACAGTTTTTTGAGCAACAAGGTACATCAGATCCAAGTAGTGGATCTTCCGCTTATGATAGCCTGGTGGGACAAACCCAGAATCTGTCCCTTGATTCGTCTACCCCAACCAAACAAAAGAAGCCAGAGGATGCTCTTTTCAAAGATCTAGTTGATTTTGCAAAATCTAAGACCTCTTCATCTTCCAAACCTAATCGGTCGTTTTGAGAATATGTGTTTGTATTCCTTATGATGATATGGCCTATGAACGTTGTTCATGCGGTTTTGTTTTGGTTCAGATCGCTGAGAATGTCATGTGGAGTTTGTAGGGAACCTTGGGCATGTTTTGTTCGTGCATGTACCTAGTTTTTAATCAACACATTGCTGCATATATCAATGTATATTGTTCATCTTGAAAATTCTATGGTTCATGTAATCATGTTTTCAATAATATTGGATTCTTGAAAGCTTCGGCATTTCACCCCTTGCCCTATTTAAAAGATTATAGAGAAAGCATCCGTAAGGAGTCTAACTTTTTCTCGAGGTGCTACCGGAGTTAGTATTCACATTTGTAGCCATGCTCGTGCAACTCTCTCACGTTGACCTCTTCACGCCTACATGTAATCGTAATCATTCTCCACCTACGATGTCATCAACTGACCGGACAAATTAACAATATATATATTTGTTTATATTCAGGATCCTTTTTATTTGAGATAAGAGCTTTTGAAGGCTTTGAACTCATCACATTTAGCCAATAATATCTATCTTGAAGTTTAACTTGCAGTCACTGAATCAACACTTTTGTAATATCTTGTAAATATATATTCCATGCTGAATGAGAAAGTGAGAAGAAAGAAGCCACCCACGCAGACAAACAACGGAATAATTAATGGGTAAATTATTGGCATATACATTATTACATGCCCATGCCGATTATGACGCGCAGTGCCGAATTGTCACGGGCTAAGAGGTTTAGCTAGTCAGACCGTGCGGCACTTGCCTGCAAGCAAATCAGCCAACCATTAGTTCAAACATCCGAAAGTATATTATTGGGATTCACATTCGAAGGCACAACAATTCTATTAACAACCAAGGTGGCAAGGCACCATCAAGCAATCACAAGACAAGCACATCATAGACAACCAACATAGAAAGCAAGTAAGCAACACGAGTCGGGACAAATAAAAGAAGAGGGGCTATTTCTTTATTGATATCTCATGCATACAAGTAGTTGGCTTGGTGTAGGGGAAGTATATAGCAACACCAAGCCGTCCCCTATGCTGGCACCAAGACCCACCCAAGGTCACCTGGCGCCCCCCCCCTAAAGAGCTTAATTTACAGATTCCCTTCTGGCAGGACAAGACATCATTTTTCCGAGCCAACATAAGGCCTCTTTTTGGAGAACCGAATGTCGGAATTCGACAAATGACCTGTCAAAACGAAGATAAAAATCCAAAGAACGCGGCCATGTGCTTTTCTTCGGCACTGGACAAGCGAGTCTCTGGGAAAATACAAAAATACCCCCAATTTTACAGAAAATGGCAAAAATTATCTAGTGATGCGCTAAGTCCAAAATTTGGTGTGGAGCTCCTCTGCACCCTCCTCTATTTTACTGCAAAGTCTTGAAGGAAACGGAGAAGTGTAGAGGCACAAAGTGAGTGTCGCAAGTGAGACTGTGACACGAATTCAGCCCATGTTGGATCCATTTCAAGATTCATATACAAGGAGGAAGATGGCCAACATAATTTACATGAGCAGGTAGCCCAAAACGACGCCGTCGCAGGCCTGCTTTATCATATGAACAATGAGCACTTTTTTCTTATGGTTTAGAAGTCAAGAAAAGGAGAAAAAAAAAAAAAAAAAGTGTTGGGGGTGGGGGGGGGGGGGGAGGGGGCGCGGGGAGGGAGGAGAGAGAATACTGAGGAAATGGTCTTAGATTGCAGAGAATGGCGAGTCCATTATATTCAATTGAAGACAAGTGTTAATCGTACAAGAATTAAATGACCCCGTAATGATCCTTATCTTAGTGCAAGTCTGCATTTTGGTTTTCATCATTCTAGCCCAAACAAATCAGGTCTTAGCTGATGAAGAAAAAAAAGTCACATTACGGCTGCACTTGAAACTTCAGAGAAGGAAAGTAAAAAGAGCCTGGAATATGGACTTTGGGCTTCGCCACTTTTCAGGGGAACGATCTCTGCTTATCAACCCTTGGAAATGATCCGCTTTCCTTCCCTGAATAGCAGAACAAAACACTGTCAGCAAAGTAGTTAACTCTAACAATGAAATTTCTTCTTGAGAATGTTCTTAAGAAATGGTATTGCAAGTGTAATTTTTTCTTTTGTTGTTCATTTGAAAAAAGTAGGGAATTCACTCATCAAAATCACTGGCCATTTCTGCACTTTTTAATTTTACCTCCATAGCTTCCTTGAGAGGTCCCCAACATTCCATTCTGTTGTATTTTTTTGAACTAGAATGAAAATATACACGAACTATAGAATCCAGCAGCTCTGGGTGCTCACTGAAAAGTACAGCATCTCCATATTGAATTGCTTTAAGTACCTGGATTGCTCAAGGCAAGGACACAACCATGTGTCATCAATTTATACATAATACCACTCTAACATTTCAAAAACACAGCAAACATAAAAGGATATATACATGAAATTGAGATATGAAACTCTCTAAATAGTTTACACCATATCAGATAGACAACACAAGCATGTATAGTAGTAATAAGATACTTTGAGGGGATGATAAGGATTAAAGGCGAAGATACCAAAGGCATTTCCTTGGAGAATATGTGATATCTAAATTCAGCAGCTAGATCCAGGAAGAGATTGGGGCCACTGACAAAGCAATGAACATGCAGGCACATTTCATCTTTCACTTTCTTCCATTCTGCAACAACATCATCCTTTTTGTACCACCCTCTCAACTGCCACCAAAAAAAAAAAAAGTATGCTAAAAAATAAGCATCAAAAAAGAATTCCATAGCTATTAGCTAAGCATGCATACCTGATCAAGGTTGATCACATTGGATACTGTTAAAGTCAGATTAGCTGTAAAGTCACAATGGGATAGAATGTATGTTCTTGGAATAATACTTGCATACTTATTCATCTGATCTTCCATCGGCACAACTTTCAGTTTTGAAGCTTCAAATCTTGCTGGAGGACCCAAGAGCCTAACAGCCTAACATTAACATTCAATAAGTGCCTTATCCAAGGAATAACAATTTAATAATCTTAGACTAAACAAAACATGTACTTCTTTGCAGGAAAGAGATGAAGGTATTCGGTGCTTCATTCACACTAGATAAGCTATTCAATCCGAACAAGGCTTGTATTGCAGACTGACAGAATTAAGGTTGTTAATTTTCTACATTCAAATCTTAACTAATATCCCCCAATATTCTTGGGATATGCAATTGAAGGAAAACCATCCGGCGGTACATGTATATCTCATGCCATATAGTGAGCCAATAAAGTTTCATGTTAGTTTGCAGATCCAAGTATAATCAAGGGACTGAAAACAAAAGAAAGTTCCTATTTTTGGCATATGATATAAAGGCGAACTACATTGTGTAAAGATAAACTTCCCCTTAGACACCAAAAGCATTAAATTCATGAGCAGAAAGGCATACACAAGTAGCCATATTAAGCAAGAAAATATCGACACATGACAGCAGCCAGTAAACACAAAATGCTGCCAAATAACTCAGAATGCAGGATAATGGCAGCACGCATAAAAATTAAAGAGAGAATAATTAGCACAAGGGAGAGAATGGCACCTCAGAAACAAGGGTATTATAGGATGCAGTAGCATTGGATATGGAGGATAAGAGAAGAGGTCTGCATCTAGCGGATGTCTTTGAGAAGGGGTTGCTGAAGAACAAATCCCGCGTTGGAGAAAATGAAAAGGCTTTGTAAGCACAATGACTGGCCATGGAAGATGCATAACACACTCTTCCTCTTCATCATCCTTCACAGGCCACCATTGTCTTCTTTCTGCTCTTTTGTTAGAAACAGGTATAGAGAGAAAGAGGGGAGGAAGTAATGTGGGAAAATTCCTAACCTTGGCTTCGATCATGTGGACTGCGATTCGACCCCACAGTCTAAAATCTTTGTCAATGCGTTTCTTCCACACGATTTTTTCTTCACTTGAATTTTAGAAATTTCACCTTGTTTTTTTATTTTTTAAAAATAAATTGGTGAATGGAAATTGGCCATCAAGTTGGATGGACTTTGTGCCACGCCATCAACCGGCTCGAATTTTCGATAACTTGCGGATAATGTGACGACGTGGCTTTAGTTGGATCAAGAGTCCGGAATGTAGCGGATCCGGGTATGCTGGAGCTGTACTATGATTCTTTGGAGCTTGGCCATTTCAGAACTTGATAACCTTTTCAGGATATTTTGTTACTGGTTTTTCTGCTTTTGCATTTTGATCTAGAGATTTGAAGCTTGAGATGGATTTGATTGGTTTTGACATATTTAAATCATGAGTTATTTTGAATTCTGTTCAAGGCCCATCTTTTCGTTGGATGAATCAAGTGCAAAATCTACAATTTTGCTTTGTTGGCACGAAGAGAGAAAATTACAAGAAAGACAATTTTTTATTTTCTTAAAAAATAACTTGTAAGAAAAAATACCATTAGCATAATAAAATTTATTAAATAGTAAATTTCTTTTTTTGAAAGGTGGATGCTTTAACAGTCACTGTGTAGGTAGGAGTGGCGACGAACCAAACTTTCCAGCTATTGGGACGCGCATTACTCAGACCGTGACCATTTACGGGATCAATCACAGCTGTAGTTTTCAAGCAGTAATTCCACGTGGATCTCTGAAACTATTAAAAATGCTTTAATTGCCATTTAACACCTCCAAAGAGCAACATAATTACGCAATCTGTCACAACCATTGTTTTAAAACTCGAATTGGACTGACCGGTTCATTCGGTTGACCGGGAACCGGTTAAAAGACTGATCCAATCAGATTTCCTTTTGAGTCGATGAAAATCCAAGAGAAATTGTCTATCACTAAGACACCCATTTTACTTAGACAATATATAATAAATAATCAAATTTCTATCTTTTAATTCTCACTCAATTACTTCTAGTTACATTATTTGTAAACAAATGTCAAAGAAACACCCAAAATAATAAAAAAAAAAGTAAGTGCATTGATGTACCTACAACATATAATCTTGACTTAATTTATAAAAATATTAATATCAATAATTAAATCACTTTAAATATATACTAAAAAATATATAAAACTTGATAATACGTTTTAATTATTCTAAAAAAAAATCTAAAATTAACATAATATTTTTTAACTGTTTTAAGTTTTTTGAATTATCACTTATGAGCCATGAATTTCTCATATATTCAACTAAATTTATATATTATGTATATTTTTAAAACTATTTTTTATATATTTTATTGTATATGCTTAATTGAAATCATATTATATATATTTAGTAATATATTTTTAAATTTTCTTTGATAAAACTAAAGAATCGATGAATTAGTAACTTCCAATTTTACATATTCAATATTCAATTCAATAGATAGTGAAAACCAGCATTCTCTGAGCGAATTGCCCTATCTCAGAACGGTACAGCTATCGAAGTATTAAAGTATATTCAATAAATATTGAAAACAGAATGTTTGAGGAACTTCTACTAACAGTTCACCCATTCCCAACTAAGATCTTGAGAGAATGACCGAGGAAAGTTAGCAAAGCTTGTAAATTCTTCATAGGATCTCAGCTGGACGATAAGGTACAGTTTTAAGCTTTCACATATTATGCTCTTTTGTGTTCATGTATCTTCCTTCAATCTACAATATATACCAAAATGCTCAAGCAGGCTTTTCATGACTTCTCTGTTTTCTCATCCATCATACTTGGATTTCCTTGCTTCGCGAAGCTTATCACTGTTCTCCTGATCTGGGTTTTTGGAATTTCATTTTCCTATCTTGCCTTTCCCTTTCAAGTATCGTGTGTATGTATTCAGCTTCGCAGTTAATTTCAATCGATTTTTACCCAGAATTTTGCATTTTTGCGTGCTATAGTTGCTAAATTCTGCTTTTTTTCCAAGTTAAATTGCCAGCTCTTTGTGAAACATTTTCTTTCAAGATGAATGCCAAAAAATTAGTTACTTTCTACAAATTCCTGATAGTGGATTTGCTTTTTATTTGAAACTGCATCTGACTTCCCCTGTCTAAAGCTTATTTTACTTGTTAGTAGTATTTGCCAGTCTTTCTCTTTCTCTCTGGTATCATATTCGTTAGCTTCCTTCTGTTTGAATCTTTGAATTGCTTCTTCCACATCATACTGTCACCCTCTCCCCAACCCCTCCTTTTTTCCCTTCCTTTTTGGAGGAGAGAGTTGGAATTCAAATCTATTTGATCTTGTCCTCTTCTGATCTTCTCCCTTCCTACAAACCCCCCAAATTTAGAAATTTAGAAGAACCTACGTAGTTTTTTTTTTTTTTTTTGTGGGAAAATAAGGCTACTTCAAGGTTACTATAGATTACTATATTTGGGTCATATGGATTACTTCAAGGTTATCATTTTTGAAAGCTAGGTTTCGCGATAAATTTTTGTAAATTAATAAAAGAAAAAGGAGAAAGCATTATCGTGTAACTGAGTTGCAGTATTTTTTTTTTTCCCATTGTTATGGATTTGCTGACATTTTTCTTCCCTCAACAGGTGCATGCATTTTGGACTAGCTTTAGTTAAATATAGAGCATGGCTCAGGGAAAGTATCCTCGTGTTGATGGGAGGAAGTCATCAAATTACTGTTCTAATGTCTCTGTACTTGTGTTTATTGCATTTTGTTTAGTTGGTTTATGGATTGTAATGTCATACATTGCTCCAATTCAGAGTCCAGACTTGCAGGCAACTGAGGCCATTAATGAGGTGAAAAATATAGCAAGCACAAATGGGTCCAGGCAATATGAAGAAAGTTCAGGCGATATACTGGATGGCTCGTTTAAGGGAGATGGCAAGACTAAATCCAAGAGTGAAAGCCATCCAGAAAACCAGGATGATCGAAATGCAATTAAGAAAGAGTTTAATAATATAACTCAAGAAAACAAGAGAGAAATCATTATAAGGGCAAGCTCTGATGAGAAGAATGATTCAGAAAAGGGTTCTGGGAACACAATTGACGACAATTTTGAAGAGAGGCTTGTGAATCCTAGCTACAAGGAGAAAGGTACAGACATAAATTCAGAATCTGTAGAGACAGGAACACTCCGTGGTCATCAAACTAATGATGGTGATCTCAGAGAATCCGAAGAAGCTTTAGATGAAAAGAAATCCAATATAAGCTTAGGCGACAACTTAGAGACAGAAAATAATATAGGTGACGCAAAACAGCAAGATGAGTTAACTAATCAGACTGCGGAGGGGAAAATCAAGAAAAGTCTAGATCCTAAGACAGAGAAGACTGCTGGAGAGATTAACATGGAAATCCATGAAAATAGTCAAGCTTCAAAAGAAGATTTTACTAGTACCCTGTCACAAACTCCGAATGATGCTAGCACTGGAAATGGAACTTGGTCAACTCAAGTTGTAGAGTCACGATTTGAGAAGGAATCACAACAGTCTTCAATTAATGATGGAATAAGTAAATATGATTGGAAACTTTGTAATACAACTGCAGGACCAGAATACATTCCTTGCCTTGACAATTGGAAAGCAATTAGAAAGCTTCCAAGTATAAAGCACTATCAACATCGAGAGAGGCACTGTCCTGATGAACCTCCCATCTGTCTTGTTCCTCTGCCTGAGGGCTACAGAATCCCAATTAAGTGGCCCAAAAGCAGGGAAAAGGTATGTGACAAATATACTGGACGAATAATCACAAGTTGTTACTTAGTGCTGAAGTTCATTATTTTGGTGTGCAATGCAGATATGGTTCAATAATGCTCCCCACACAATGCTTGCTGAAGTTAAGGGGCATCAAAACTGGGTCAAAGTTACTGGTGAATACTTGACTTTTCCTGGAGGTGGAACTCAGTTTAAGAATGGTGCTCTTCATTACATTGACTTCATCCAGAAAGTAAGCCCTTTTTTATGTTTCAATCTACTGCCTTTCTATTGTTGATGTGTTGTTTGTGCAACCGATGGATTTTTTATTTTTTCTTTCTGACTAAAACCCATTTGCCAGGTTCCTCAGTTATAGGATAATTAAAATCTAGTATTTACGTTATATGCTGTAAATATAACTTGCTATTTTCTGGAACATGCGAGATTCGTAATCTAGTGTACATAGAACTACATATTTCCTGCCAGCTGCATAGAAGCTAACGTATCCAATGGACAATCATTAACTTGTTTATTTTTTACTTTTATCTCATCTAAAGCATGGATCTTATCTTTCAGATTCATAAATTATGCTCTTTTACCTTTTTATTTTCTTGGTAAAGACATTGTTGGGAGCTTGCACCCTGATATCTACCTGTTGATATCCTCAGGAATATCTGAATCTTTGAAAAAAGGGCCTTGATTATGAGAGAAAGCTTTGTCTAAGTATGTCTATACATCACTGTTTCCTGATGTTGTGATTGTTTTAGTAGTTGCTAAAATTTGAGATGTGCTACATTATCAGTTTAAGACATCTCTGTCTTGTATATAATCCATTTAACGCATGGTAAAACTGTCGTAGATTTGAACTGATCTACTATCCCTTGTCATGCAACTAATCCATGTTAGCAGAAAGCATCCTAGTCCACTATGCGTTTCTTTTTCTGCTCAACCATCGCATCACTTCCAAACATTTGTTAAGAATGATTATGCTCTCATTTGACTGTTGGCTTTCTTTTAATGGGTGTTTGTGTGATAATGCAGTCTCTTCCAAACATTGCATGGGGGAAAAGAAGTCGTGTGATATTGGATGTTGGGTGTGGGGTAGCCAGCTTCGGAGATTTCTTGTTTGAAAAGGATGTCCTAACAATGTCATTTGCTCCTAAAGATGTCCATGAGGCCCAAGTACAATTTGCGCTCGAGCGAGGAATTCCTGCCATAGTAAATGTCATGGGCAGCAAAAGATTGCCCTTCCCTAGTCGTGTCTTTGATCTAGTCCACTGTGCACGCTGCAGAGTCCCTTGGCACATAGAGGGTCATATCAACAACTGATGAAATTTTGTTTTCCTCCACATTTTCCATTCTACTTGACTCTTCTAATAATGTCCTATTTGTTATAAAATGCAGGTGGTAGGCTTCTCTTGGAGCTTAACCGTGTCTTGCGACCAGGAGGTTATTTTGTCTGGTCTGCTACTCCAGTGTATCGAAAGGATACAGAAGATGTTGAAATTTGGAAAGGCAAAATTCATTCTATACAAACTCATGTTATTTTAAATTATAAACTTTTGGGTTGATTTTGTGGAAACTGTTTTGTTGCAGCTATGACTGAACTAACAAAGTCAATGTGCTGGGATCTAGTGGTGATTGGAAAAGATAAACTGAATGATGTTGCAGCAGCAATATATAGAAAACCAACTACCAATGAATGCTATAACGGAAGACCCAAAAATGAACCTTCCATGTGCAATGAGTCTGACGATGCAAATGCAGCCTGGTATTCCCCATCTTTTCTGCAATAGACGTAAATGACCTTCTACATTTTATTTTTTTTTGAAATTCCTAAAATATGCTAGGAATTTTTTTTAGAATGAATAAAATTATAAAATTTTAGCGTTTTCATTTATTTATTTTTTATTTTTAATGTATATTCAACATCATTTTATCCAATGACTCAAACCAGAAAAGCTTTGTTAAGTTGGTCAAGTTAGTGGATGTTTAGTTTTCATAAAAATGTTTTAACATGAATAATTTACTTTTAGAAGTATTGCAATAGTACTATGTAGTATCAGTGTGTAAAAGTCGACCCCACCCAATAATAGACGCAAAAGTTTACACTTATATTCATAAGAAGTGCAAAGAAAGTACTTATATATATATATATAAAAGAAATGGAATTAAAAAATCTCCATTTTTATTGCTTATATTAAGGAAATAAAGTGTTAGTCTTTGTTTTTTGGGACTTTTTCTCTTTGGTGTTTAAAATTGCCTTGGATGCTAGTTTGTGGAAGCGTGACAATTGTGCTTTAATTAATTTTTGGAACACCTCTTTGATGAAGTTGCTCCACTAATCTTCAGGAATGTATCCCTACAGGCTTGTATGCACAAAGTGCCTACAGGTGCATCAGAGCGTGGGTCGCTTTGGCCTGAGGAATGGCCAGAGAGGTTGGAGAAACCACCTTACTGTTTAAACTCTCAGGTTGGTGTTTATGGAAGAGCAGCTCCACAGGATTTTACTGCTGACTACAAGCATTGGAGAAATGTCCTTTACCACTCGTATCTGAATGGAATGGGCATCAACTGGTCTTCAGTAAGAAACGTCATGGACATGAGAGCTGTTTATGGAGGGTAAGCCGTGCTTTTGGTTTCTTGTATTCGGTCTAGTAAAAAACATGACTTTTGGAGGCCTTGGAAAGGTCTAGTGTACTAAACAATTCATAGCAAAATGAATCACTCCGTTTCTTATGATTTTTATATTTTCCCACATTTTCAGGTTTGCAGCAGCACTCAGAAGTGTGAGGGTGTGGGTTATGAATGTAGTTCCAATTGACTCTCGGGACACACTGCCAATAATCTATGAGCGTGGTTTATTTGGAATTTATCACGATTGGTGTGAATCATTCAATACTTACCCCAGATCTTATGATCTTCTCCATGCTGATTATCTGTTCTCAAAGCTTAAGCAAAGGTATGCCAAAAGATATTGAAAATTGTCAATAGAAAAAAACTCTGCTTATGCCTCTGATTGACCTTATATTTATCTGGATTCAGGTGCAATATTGTAGCAGTGATTGCAGAAGTTGATAGGATCCTAAGACCAGAGGGAAATCTGATTGTTAGGGACAATGTTGAAACGATAGGGGAGATAGAGAGTATAGCTAAATCTCTACAATGGAATATTCAGTTCACATTTTCACAAGGCAACGAGGGATTGCTCTGTGTTCAAAAGACATTCTGGCGTCCAACAAAGATAGAAACCATTATGTCAACCATTGAGAAATGAGTATGATACTTCAGTGTCTGAATTTCGAAGGCTGTCATACTCCTCATTATAGCGAAATAGGTATCTTATGTTCTTTTGACAATATTATCGAAGAATGTCAGTTTTACCTCTATGTTTATTTATTCCTTTTCTTTTTTTTTCATTTTTTGTACAATATATGTAATTATTTATTCTTCTAGCACCCCCTATGAACTTTGGTGCTACCAAACTACTAATTATGATATAATATAGGAGCATGATTAGTAGTTATCGAAGATCAAAGTCCCAACAGACAGCACGAGCATAAAAGATTTAGATAATACTATTTCTCACCTTTTAATATCAAAGTGTGTTCTGGTAAAACATTAAAAACTGAGCTGAGTAGTTAGATTGTCCAGGAAGATTTGGAAATATCCAGCCCTTGAGTACTGATTAATCCGAATCCATGCACATGCTATTATTATGCTTGACCTGCCTTTGAAACTACGTACTACACTGCTTTCATTTTTCATTCCTATAATTTTAAAATAGAAAATAAACTACTGTGTATAAACTGGATTGGTAGAAACCATTGGATAGTTGCTGGATTTGAGTTTAGTAGTATACCTGATTCTGTGATCAAACTTGTAGAGAAGATCATCAAGTATTGTCTAGAAAAACTGAAGAATGCTCTTTAATGAGTGTAAAGCTACTGTGGTGGTACTTTAAAGATGGATGTAGGTCTTTTCTGTGAACGTACGGCGTGGGACTGGGACATTGTCGGACGAGGATATTAGCCGCTCAACTTGTTTGACTGAATTTACTGGTTCTTCTCTTTATCTGCTTATTTAACATGTAAAACTTTCAATGAAAGGAAGTGCTGTAATAATACTGATTACATTTCTGTCACTAGAACAGTCAAAATATGGATTCTGTACTTTTTTGGTAAGTGTTGATGTTTTTAAAGCATTTCAGAAAGTGGAAACAAGCCAACACAGCTATGAAGCTAGGCAGTAGCCACTAACTCATGACATGAACTACCCCAAGATAGGACCAATATCTGTGTGGCGTTTGCACGCATTCCTTTCAATTGATTGTGCACTTCTAATTAATCAAAAGGGTTGCCTTAACACTGATCTTTTATTATAAAAAAGAGATCATCAACATTTCACTGACACCATGGATGCCAGTATCTTTCTCTGCTTAATACATTCCATTGTCCGGAAAACAGCATCCATAAAGTGTCAAGATGCTTTTCTTTTTGGGGACCCGTTCAAATGAAACACCCTACTTTTCCTTTAGTTAAACCAGTTTAGCTTTTGAGCTATATGAATATAATGGAGGAGCTGCACTATCCTCGTGTTTGCATGATTGAAATTTAAGAACAAAAATGATAGGGTTGGGTTTGTCGTGATTAAGCTAAGATTGAAGGGCTTTTCTGATTAATATTTACTTGTGGATTTTAACACTGACTTGAATAAATCCATGTGCCTAAATGAACTTAGGAAACAAAACCTCGTGTCTGGTATAGTGTTACTGATTGTTTAAGAGACTGGAAGAGCTTTTGGACAAAAAAATGAAAAATTTGGAGAGTTAGATAGCAGTATTGATCATCCATGACATGGAGGTTTGGTGAATAGATATTGGGAAATTGTTTTGCACAAGCCACATACTAGTGAGTGTGTTTCCCACAGCGAGATAGTTAATTATTTTACTTGGAACAAAGACTGACAACAAAGATATCTTAGCAGAGACAGAGGGAATTAAATACAAGCATCCAACTAAAAAGGAGTCCATAGTGAATATTTAAATTCCTCACACATGCACACTCAGATTCTAATTGTGCATTAGATAACGAGAGCACCAACATGGGTTGCTTAACGGTTTAGAATTATCAAATACCTCATTGTCTGCCATTCACCCGAAACAAGCAAGTTGGCAGGCTCCATATATTACTGAACATGTCTCCTGCCAGAAGCCTTCAAAAGCTGCTTCCTTTTAAATCCAAAGGAGGACTGTGCAGTACACTCATTTCTGAGTAGCAGTCATCATGTTAGGTTCTTGGAGGCAAAAGTGCTTGCTCTTCACTCTCCTTGCTTTTGTTGCTCTATCAGAAGGATCAAGATTGCCCAAGGAATTTTGGGAACAGATGCTGCCTAAGAAGCTCCCTTCTCCTTCCTCTTCTCCATCCAGAGGCACCAATCATATGCCTTCCACATCCTCCACAACAGTGAAAACTGATACTCTTCCAACGTCAGACGGAAAGCTCTAGCGTTGCTTCAAAATCTAGACTCACAGCTCTCTCTCTCTAACTGTACAAATTACGCGGTCACAAGCTCATAACACAGCGATGATTTGAAGAAAGGATCCAAATTTTGTTAGTTCATGTCATGAACAGAATCACACCCTTGTATATTAATTATTAATTCCTTCATCTCGGTCTCTTGTAAAGATAGATGAGTAACTAGTCATTATTGGACAGGACAAGTTTATCAATAATGATAAAATATGTTAGCATAATTAGATATTGATGGCTGGAGTAAGTATTAACTTGTAATAATTCTTGACAAACATTTCAACTTCGCCGCATTTTCATTTAGCATCTCCTTCTCAGTTACATCTTCCTCAATAAAGGCGTATGGCATAAGCATAATTCCTATCCTTGCACTTTCCTTTTCCATTCATTTTTGTTTCTTTAATTTCAGACAGTGCGTCAAGTTTATGGTGATTAATTTGTTTCAGAAAATGATGAACGCGTAGAATCTAAACGCTGCAGTGGAAAATGCCTCAACCTTTCTGGGAATTTCACTTGTGAAGATGGATGGAAAGAAAAATGGAATTCGCATACACATAGTAGCATTCGGTAATTCTAGTGCTCTTCCCAGCTTGACAGTAATCTGATTACTAGATTTTTCATTTAAAGTTGGAATCAGACATGATAACCCTTCACAAACAATACACAGACTAAGAGTAAAACGAGAAGCCAAGGATCGGATCTCCACACCAATTGATTCTTCACTCCTCACCCTGTGCGACATCCCAAACAGAAGTAGAGGCCTCAGCGATCGGAGCAATTAAACCCTCCTCATTCTCATTCTCATCCTCTCCATCCGGTGGATTACTGTTTTTAATCCCATCTTTTGGTGCCAGTGGCTTTAATTCCTCTGCTACATCCTTCATGGATGGTCTTTCCTCTCCAATCAGTTTCACACAGCTGCTAGCCAGTGTGGCAACTTTCCAAAGCTCCTTTTCATTTGTCCCGTTCATTATTCGCCTGTCAATAACTCCCATCAGATGGTTTCTGTTCATTGCTGAAACAAAGTGCAAAACCAGAGTTTTCTCTTGTTGAACCCTACCGAACTCAACTGCTTTCACTCCGGTGAGTAGCTCAATAAGCACAACTCCAAAACTGTAAACATCACTTTTCTCGTTCAGCTCACCTGTGTGGATGTACTCCGGATCTACGTAACCCGGAGAAGCTTTTACAAGATCCTCCAGAGGAATCAACCTTAAGGCCCCGCAATCAGTCAACTTTGCTTTGCCATCTTCGTCTAAGAGTATATTACAAGACTTAATATTACCATGAACAATTGGAACAGAAGCAGAGTGCATACATGAAATAGCCTCAGCTGTGTCTGCAGCTATCTTTAACCGTTCCTCCCATGATAGAATTAAGGATCCTTGATTTTCTTTTTCATTTGCATTTGCATTTTCATTGTTTGCTGCATTAATAACGCCATAAAGGGTGCGAGTAGACTTGACAAATTCATAAATTAAAATGGGAACCTCTGTTTGTAGGCAAATTCCCAGGAGTTGGGCCACATTCTCATTGTTGATGTTGCAAAGCGCAACAGCTTCTCTAATAAAAAAGGCAGCTTTCCTGGGGCCTCCTCTTTGTCTGGTCTTCTTGACGGCGACTTCTCTGTTGTTATTCGGCAGTGTTCCCCGGTAAACTGTTCCCAAGAGTCCACGGCGAATGACTTTGGTAGCATCGAAGCATTGGGTGAACATCTCAATTTCATCTTGAGAATATACTGTGGGTGTTTGAGACTCTCCTCCTGTAAGTGATGAAAACTCTTCCCCTCCGTTTTGCACAAACAATTGGTCGAGTGTTTTCTGCTTAGGCATCCAACTGAAGGAATGGCTCAAAGCGGCCAGACCAACCAAGGCTGCAACGCTAGCTGCATCAGCATCAAGTCAGTTTAATTTGAGATGCATCTCAATATATTATTCAGAATAATTGCAGGTCCTGCTACACTACTCACTTCGAATTCCCTTTTTAAATTAAACTCTTATTTTATCAAATTAACTCTTTCAAGATTTTCTTGTTATTTTGTAAAAAGTATTAATTTAATAAAAGTTTTTAATATATAAAAATTTAATTTAAAACACGAGGGTTTTTTTTTTTAACAACATTGTCTCAGCAAAATAAAACTTTACTCTAAGTTTAAAAATAAATTGTCCCATAAAAATAAATAAATTCTGTCAACCGTGCTAACACTAATACCATTATTCATAGCATTTTCCACCCAGTTATTAGCTGTACAAATCCCAATAGCATTATTCAATTTTTTAAGAGAAAATATTTTTACAAAAAA
Source organism: Bauhinia variegata (assembly GCA_022379115.2). Classification (NCBI taxonomy): domain Eukaryota; kingdom Viridiplantae; phylum Streptophyta; class Magnoliopsida; order Fabales; family Fabaceae; genus Bauhinia; species Bauhinia variegata. Next base: position 18,096,120 of record CM039431.1, on the reverse strand, counting down.
ATAAATTTTTATAACTTTGCTTTTTAATAATTTAAAATTAAGTACATACATATTCTTTAAACAACTTCAAAAAAAAGTCAATATATATTAGCTATTTTTAAGATTTATTTTTTCATATAAAAAATATGTATTTTTAGTTTCATTACTTTTATTCTGTAACTTTTACTCTATGAAAAAAATTTAATAAAAAATTAAGCAAGTAAATTTCTGTAAAAATGTTTCTCTTTTCGTCGTTATCCTCTTCCAGATTTTAGAAAAAAAAAAAAAAAAAAACAAGATTTTTCTGAAAAGATTACTCTCTCCGTTTCTTCTTATGGGTAACATTCCTCAGTTTTTATTTTTTATTTTTTATTTATTGATTAAGATTATTGTGCAATATAATGAATATGGTAAAAAAAAAAGAATACGTTATTATTTATTTTATTTATTCTCCTCATCGTTATTTCTTTGCACACAAATTAAATATTAATTTTGTGTTATTTTAAAACTTTTAAAGGATAGATAAATAGAAAAAAAAAAAAAAAAAAACTTCAAAGCTTCAAATAAAAAGAAAATGAGAGTATCAATGATATTGATAACAATTTAAGACCAATTAATATTCTTACCAATGGGTAGTGCAGGATTACGGCCTCCGACTTCTGCAAAAGAAGAGTTAATCATTAGCAAATATGTGAAGCTTGATAATCAGAGAAAGTAGGATTCAAAGTTTGGAACATACTTCGGCAGCTTTCATCCTCGTCGTCGTCGAGGTAAGGGTTGCCATCGTACCCATCTTTGCATTTGCAGATGTAGCCAACACCATTTTCCGAGGGCTCACACTCACTGTTCTTACTCTTGCACGCATAGCTGTCCATGTTTTTCTTGGCTTCAGCACATGTTTTCCTCTCTACAGCCCAGCTGAGAATCATAGGAAACTCTGTTCTGTTTCGCAGGTTTTTGAGATCTTGAGATGAGAAGTCGTATTTGCCATCCTCCACAACGAAAGCATAGCTGCAAGGATTAAAGTCGATGACTTCTTGGGAGTAATTATGAAAACTTGACATGGTAAGATTGAACCCCTTGACGTCTTTAGGGAAGGTGGTCTGGCAGCAGCCAATACCGGAGCAGGAGCCGTTCCTGACATCCCTGAAGTTAGTGCAGACCAACTCGCATCCGGTGGTAAACCTCTGGCCGCTACTCAAAGATTCACCGACTTTAACGGTGGTGTCGCAGCCGACCACGGTGAACTTGTTCTTGGTACTGGACACAGCGAACGGCGAATACAAGGTGGAGTCTTCGAGTGTTTGTCCGTGAGTAGAGGTGTAGGTGGTAGAAGAAGCGCTAAAGCAAACTTTGTCAACGGGAGCTGTGATGCGCAGTTCACCTTGGAGGCTGATGAATTGAATTTCGATGTTCTTGGTGGGGGAAATATTTGCAATGGCATTTCCAGAGGTTTCGTTGCAGGTTAGAAGAAAAGAGTCATTTCTGGCGCATTCTCTAGTTGTACCGAAAGGATACTGGAAATGAACATTGCCACAAGTCTTATTACAAGAAGAGTATTTGCCTTTGCCTTCAATTTCTCTTGTTGTGAGTAGGCAAGCCAGCAGCAGCAGCAGCAGCCGCGAGACTGCTACTTGTGCTTGTGCTGCATTCCATCTGAAGCTCATGACTCGTCTGCTATTTGTTAACTTGATTTCTTTCTAAGGCAAGGGAATTTTGCAGTTTAGTGTGCAATTGGACTATGGAAACCTTTAGGCTTGAACCCCTTATATATATATAGAAATATGGATAGATATACTTCTCCGGGCTATTTCATGTCTCCCATGTGTTCCTCTTTTCTGCCTGCTCGGTCCAGATTCCTTTGTCTTTTCCTTTGGGCCCGCCAATGCAATTATTGTGTATTATTCTATCCTGATCACACTCGGAAGCGCACTTACTCACTGGGCCTCGCACGTATTTCTTCGTCTACTGTTATCAGATTGAACTATAATAAAATAAATTATTTCATCAATTATTGATAAGAGCTGAGTTTAGTCAAACAACTAATTCCTCGCAATTTCGCAAACCAAACTTTGAATTGAGTCTTCACATTTATTGCCCTGCAACGTTTTCTTACGAGAAACTTAAATTAATTGACATTCATTTTTCAGAACCAATGACATAATTGTCTTTGCATTAGGAAATAAAAAAAAAAAATCTCGCAGATGTAAATTGTCGTGGTATCCTTTGACATGTTTGTATCAATTCTAAGCGAAAACGAGATAGATATGTTGGAATATTTTTGTGCCATAATGGAACAAATGAAGAAATATTTCCTGCATTAAATTCCATGGCCAAAAAAAGACAACTCTGGCTACATTTTGTTCTACTTTACGTTCTATCGTTACTTTATTGTTAAGTGCTTTCTTTTTGGGTTGAAATTTGCAAGACACGACAAAGACTACACTGCAGCTCTCAGTCATTATTTTATTATTATTCGCGTTAGGTACAATTTTTTTTTTTATTATTTCGCTACCACGTGTCTCCCTGACGCATTGCTGCTCACGGCTTGCTTGCGTGTCCCCGAAGAGGGGGGCCCCCATTGCCAGTCAGCAGATTACATACAGTGTTGAGTTACAATTTTTTGGTTTCACAGGATTTTTTTTTTTAATAATTTGAGATTAATCTTTTATGCATTAAAAATAATCAAAAAATATACTTCTTTTAACAAATTTTTTTATATGGCTAGAGATTAAATCTTTATTAACATACTTAGATGATTTAATTATTTATCATTTATATTAAACTTTGTTGGTTCTATTGAATTACAATTTGGTACTATTATAAGTTTATTGTAAAAGAAGTTAACAATATTAACTCGTAAGAAACATATAATTGTAAAAATAATTATAATCATTTTATTTTTAAAATATATTTTATGACAGAAATTTAGTTAAGTGAATTCATGAAATTAATGAAAACAATACAATTATTACAATATCACATGGTTTGAGAAAAAAGAAAGCGAAGTATCATAAAAAATTGAAATTCCATTTATTATGAAATATCCTAGTTTGCAAAATCTATATTAAATTGCATTTGATAATATGGGGCCTACACACGTGAAAAGAATAGTTTTAAAGAACAGTGCGATAAGGCCTTTAACGAATGACATAAAGAAAGATAAAACAATTAATTGACGAAGACGAGCCTGCATGGATGGGCGCAAGCAGCCGGGAGACTTGACTTGACTTGACTAGCTGTTTTCATTGGCAAAAGAAAAATAAAACAGACTTCAGTAACATGCGAATTTAATTTTCAACTTTAAGGTTTATGAATTATAGAAGATAAATTTTAATATTTATGAATTTTAGAATTTTTAAAATATTTTTTTTAATTTTAAATATTTATGTAAAATTTTTTAAAAGGTCAGAAATTAAAATTTTATATTTTTATGAGATTTTTAATAAAATTTATATTAAGAAAGAATCTAAAAACATATTTCTTATAATTTTATTTTTTAAAAAAATTATATTAAGTATAAAAATAAAAAATTTTAAGTTAAGATTTTGAAGATTTAAAATGGAACTCTTTTCAACAAATACTTCTAATTGTTGTCGTTAGAAAATTTCTTGCGAACGGTAGACAAAGATTCCACCTGCATGATACAAAAATAAATAATTAAACAAATAAAAGAAGATTCCACGTGTTTTCTGTCATTCCGTTAATTTATGAGTAAATACAAAATTTGTGGGCTATAATATATTAAAAAGTTTTAATTTTAATTCTTGATGAAATTTATATTAAGAATTTTAAAAATATATTTTTTATGATTTTATTTTTAAAAAAATTATATCAAACATAAAAAATTTAAATTAAGATTTGTAAAATAAAAAAGAAAGACCTTTCTACATTCTTGCGAATTGTGGACAAAGATTCCACCTGCATGATCCCAAAAAAAATAATTAAATAAATAAAAAAAGATTCCACGTGTTTTCTGTCATTCCATTAATTTAGGGGATAAATACAAAGTTTGTTGGCTATTTATCTAAACTAGAAAAAACTAGGTGGGTTTACCTAAATTACACATGTAAAGTAATCATTACACATGGATTATTCACTTTAATATTCGCATGTCCTCCCACCACGAAGAAAGTGTTGTTTTTTTTTTTATTTTTTATTATTATTATGTTATATTTTATTATTATACTATATTATATTTTTTAATTTTTGATGAGTGAGGTTGGAGCACGTGAAGGGTGATATAAGGAAGTGCTATAGTATAGGCTTGCGAGGGCTATGAGATAAGTTTGTGGTGGGACTGAATAATTTTGTATTTTTTTAAAAAAATATCTAGACCTCATCTTCTTGAATTTACTTTTACCTTTTTTTTTTTTTTTTTTATCTCGAGTTTTTGGTCTCCATTTTTTCTACTATACAAACTTTATTTTCTTGAGTTCGCTTTTGTCTTTCTTCTTTCCCTCGACTTTTTGGTCTCCATTTGTCCCTAATGTTTTTTTCTTCTTCTTTAAAAAATATTTATGCTTATTACAAGTATACTAGGTTAAAGTAGCATAACCAAAAACTCAAGTAAGTTAGCCGAAATGGATTGTTTATCTGAGACATGAAAATTACTTGTTAAGATGACAAGCATGTGAAAGGTTTTCAAGTTTGAAAAAATGTAATCTCTGGACATGATTTTCATGGGCGAGGATGTGAGTTATTTATTTATTTTGTTTCTTTTGCTTGATAAAAAATGATTATCACTTTGGGTTTATTATCTAATTCTAAAGTAAATTGGTTGTGATTTAGGGTTTGAAGATACTAGTGTCCATACATCATTCTATGGTGAACAAATTTAAGCACTTATTGAAATAAGGGAAAACTTATATGATGACTAATTTTGAGGTATTGGAGGATGACACATAGCTTAAGGTTTCAAAGTTGCTTTACAAGTTGAAGTTTGTGAGGACAACAACAATTAGGGACCATTATGCTATTGAGAAACGTTGACCAAACACAAAGCCTATGCAATGACCATCAATAAGTCTCAAGGACAATCCATTTCACGTGTGGGCATTGGGAAATTTACACACATATACCACAAAAAAATTATTACTAATATATATCACTTTTAAAAATATGTATTAATATATACTACTTTTTCAGATATCGCATTACAACAATGTGATATGTGAATAATATCACATCACTGTAATGCGATATTTAACTAAAAAGCTTACAACTCAAAAATATCATAGTAGGGTAATAAGATATTCACGAATATCGCATTATCGTACTGCGATATTAGAAGAAAAAAAAGTGAATCAGATTATTCGGTTTTGTTTTTTATTTTTTACAAATACAACATAAAAAAGAACCTTTATATAATTTTTTAGACACATATTCAACATCCTAAAAATTATTACTAATACATACCACTTCTATAAATATTTATCAATATATACTATTTTTAATAAAATTACATCACTCTCTTACAAATTTACTTTGTTTAATTTAAATTTATTATACTTTGTAATTTAATTAAATAAGTAATTAATTAAAAATATATATATAACTAAATATTAATATAATTTTATTAATAAATAAAATTTAAAAATGAATTATTTAATTTTTGTTTTCTTTTTTTTTTCTTCACTTTTGTAAAAATTTTTATTTTTTATTATATATTTTACACATTTATTTTATTAAATTACATGCTTTAATTTTTTAATAAATTAAATTATTAAAAACAAATTAAATGAGCAATTAATTAAAATGAAAATACATAATTAAAATATAATGTAATTTCATTAGTAAATACATGATTAGTGATAATTTTTGATATGTTGTATGTGTCTAAAAAATTTTATAATTTTTTTTTATGTTTTATTTGTAAAAAGAAATAAAAACAAATAATCTGATTAATTTTTTAATTAATATTGCAATACGGTAATGTGATATTACTAACAATATTCGTGAATATCGCATTACTGTATTACGATATTTGTGAGTTGTCAGCTTTTTGGTCGGATATCGCATCACGGTGATACAATATTATTCAGATATCACATTACCGTAATGCGATATCTAAAAAAGTGATATATATTGATACATATTTTTTAAAATGGTATATATGATAATAATTTTTTTTATGGTATATGTGTATAAATTTCCTGTGGGCATTTACCTACCTACCAATTTTCAGTCATGGGCAACTCTATGTTGCTTTATCAAGGGTTCAAAGACGAGATGGCCTGAAGCTTCTCATCTATGACAAATAAGGCCGCTCAATAAACAAAACCAACGTAATTTACAAAGAAATATTTTAAAACATTGTGTAAGAACATACCAAAGTTTACAATGAATTGACTGGTAAAAAGTTGATGTAGCTATACTATTTATATTGGTTGGTCTGTCATCATGATCATAGAAATACTACCCATAACTCATATCATAAAAGATTTTCCATTTTGGAAAGGAAAAAAATGAAGTGTAAAATAACAATTCTTATGTGCTATTTCTATCTACATTAATAATATTTATACTAATATTGTTAGATCTATTATTTATGTTTATACTGTTACAAATTATTCAAAAATTCTATTACAATGTTTTAGATATATGACAAGCATCATGGTCTGAAAAATGCTAAAAGGAAGGTGAGGCATTGTTGGAAGTTTTCTCAAGCTAGGTTTTGTTTTTCCCACATCTTGAATGCCAATACATATATTAATGATATGTTAATGTTATATTAGAGAATTTAATGGTTGTGTTGTTCTTACCATGTAGTGGTGTTTTTAATAATCTTTATTTGTAATTTGGTAAGTAAAAAAAAAATTAACTTTGTCAATCTTGGTGCTAATTGATATGGCGTTATCACTACTTTGGTATACTGATTTGCACACCCCGTACAAAGCACGGGTCTACATTCTAGTAATATATTAAAAAGTTTAACTGTAATTCTTAATGAAATCAAATTAATTCACAAAGTGCTACAATTCTTCTTGGTTGGCTTTGAATATTGTCACTAAATTTATAAATACTTCACATATATATACTCGTTTTTGTTATGTATTTTGCTTATTGGTTGATGCTTTCACAAACACATGAAATAGTCAGTAAACATTGACATTTAGTTTTATTTGGCTTGTGTTATGTGATATAATAATTTTGAAAGTAACAAGTTGAGAAAGGTGCCACTTTTCGTTGAATGATTGACTAGGCATAAAACAATGTAGTGCAGTACACTACTGTACACATTGACATTTAGTTTAACTAAAAAAATTCTTAAAATATTTATTGACATATAATTTTTTTTATATCTTGTATTTTGTAATGAATTATAAGAGTAAATATATAAACAAAATAAGAGAAATAAAAAAATGTAAAAATAAATATAGACATAACACCAGTGATTTAATTATTGTATATTAGATGGAATGGTAGATGAATTTAGACTATTTATATGGAGGGCATACTCTTGTTGTTTTCAGTGTAGAAGATGAGATTATAAAGTTTCTGATGTCAACAATATAAACAAGATTGACACCTCTGGCTTTTTCTTGTATTTTAATTTTACTAATTTTCATCTTTTACATCAAAAAATGTTATCCGTTACTCATCTTCCAGAATATTCCAATGTGATCGAAATCTGGTTTATGCTAGACATCGTAGTAGGAACAGCATCTGCATTGGTCAGGTGCTCAGTCTCATCCGATGATACATTGGATCCTTCCCATGCTTCTTAAAAAGTCTAGCTCCATTGCCACTTCTTTCATGGTGGGTCCTCCCTCTCCCTTTACTCTTAAGCACAGCTCCACCAGATTAGCAACCTCCATTATCTGCTCGGCATTTGCCTCGTCTACTCTGTGTTTATCTATTATTTCAAGCAAGCAACCCTCTTGGATTGAAGAAACAAGATACATTGATAGCTTTCTTTGACTTTCTGGCCTTTTAAACCAAAGTTATAAATATCACTTTTTTCTGTTAATTGGCTTGTTTGGACATATCTCTCTTGATCAAGAGGAACAAACCTTGAGGCTCCAAAGTCGGAAACTGTTGCGGTAAAATCATCATCTAGCAGTATATTGGTGGGCTTCACATGTCTGTGTATTATTGGTATAGAGGTGGCAGAGTGCAAGTATGCCAAGGCCCCTGTAGTTTCTGCTGCTATTCTCAAACGCATTGTCCATGAAAGCTTACATGATTGACTTTGACCATGAATGTAGTTAGAGAGATTTCCAATGGTGATATATTCATAAATAAGCAGGGAATTTCTTTCCTGCCTCTAAACAACAACCCAAGAGTGTGACAGCGTTTCTATGGTTGATTTAAAAAAGTACATTAACTTTATTGATGAATTGCTCAATTTGACTTCAATCACAAATGTTAGACTTCTTAATCGCAACTACTGTGTTATTTGGTTATACTCTTTTGTAAACTGTTCCATGGCCCCCTTGGCCTACAACTCTCCTTCCATCGAAGTTGTTGGTTGCTTTCTTTAGCTTTTCAATTGTAAATATTTTGGCTGTTTCAGCTGACCCTCTATGCTTGGCAATTCTTTGTTGCAACAATATCCCTCCATTCTGTTGAAAAAACTTGTTCTGTGGAAATTCTCTGAATCTGTTTACAGGAAGTTGTAAGTTCCTTGTTCAGCAAGAAATGCATAACCACGTGGATTGAAGTTGTGCACAAAGGTGTGGTTCTTTGAACCTAGAGTGACCCAATACGAACCCTTTAGCCGCCCTGCTGGTATAGAAGCCTGGCAGCAGCCAGTGCCAGAGAGAAACACATCCTGTTGTGTAGTTTTGGCCCTCATAATCCCACTCCAATTGTGTCACACCCAATTGCGGGTAGATGAGTCAGAAAAGTGTGGCAAATCGAACCAGGGATACTTGTGGCTGACAAGAAAGCCTGTCTCGTTGTAACAGTCATATGCTACTGATGTTGCAATGCGCATTTTACCATCCTGCAGTGATATGTCCACCACACTGACGTTACTTTTTCCCAGTAATGGGATGCTGCTAGTGGAATTATCTTGGCAAGTGATGAGAAAAGATTCATCTAAGTAACACCCTTGTCTTGTGCCAAATGGGTAAGGGATGCTTAGCGAACCACACTTTCCTGGGCAACCTGCCTTGAGTTGACATGATACTACTTCTGCTGCTAATAAAATGACCAACAATAGCAGTATAACTTGCTGCTTTCTTTGTGCAGCCATGCTTTGCCTATCTTATTCCTCACCTTCATCAAAATATATATATATATATATATATATATGTACTAACGCGGAAAAAAAGAAATAGAGAATGCTCTTAGAAAATTAAAACTGTCATTATAATTCACATTGTCCTACAATTCTTCGTGGTTGACTTTAAATATTATTGCTATATTTATAAATATTTCACACCTTGATGTATATATATACTCCTTTTTTTGCTGTGTATTTTGGTTGTTGATTGATGCTTTCACAAACAAGTGAAAATAGTCTAGTAAACATTGGCATTTAATTAGTTTTATTAGAATTCGATCATTTTCTCAACACTGTATGTGATGTAATAATTTTTAAGGTAACAAGTTGAGAAAGGTGCCACTTTTTGTTGAATGACTCAAAGGTCATTGACTGGGCATAACAGTGACAGTTAGTTTAATTATTGGATTATATTCTCAATTTAATATGTGACACATAAATGCTTACCTTGCGAACTGTTAATTCTGAGCTATGACCTGCGGGTTGTATGCCTTGACTCCAAGGCTCAAATTAATTCTAATTTATTGATGATTCAAAAATTAAGAGTTTTTTTAATAATAAACGTTTACCTTCTAATTAATAAGGCAGTTTTCTTTTATATGTTTTTTTAATGATTTTTTTGGTAATTCTGTCCTAATTCTTATTTAGTCCAAGCCCAATTGAAAATTGGACTTGCTTGATCCTGGTCGGTATCAGCATGCATGCATGTACCATTGTCAATCAAAGCCTCTAGTGGCGTTTAGTGATTAAATCCTGCGTATTACGCACATATCAAATCCTGTAGAGAGCTTGATGAAGGCATAAAGCTAATGAAGATATTTATCCTTCAATTAATTTTAGGAGCTGGAGCCTGGCATGAAGGGCACGGACCTAGACGAAGGCAACATGCTAGCTCCATATATAGTAATGCTAATCTGTAATTTTCAGAAAATAAACTTCATAATAAAGCATTCCATCAAACTAAAACGTTTGTGCTATTAATTAAATTAATTATAATATATAAAATAACATATGTATTTCAGCGTTCTAAAAATTTGAAAATAATAAATGATACAGTATTATACATAGAAGTTAAGATAATGACACGTTGGTCCATTCCGCGAAGGTCTAATAGACCATTTGTTGCAAAGAATCCAAAGAGAAGAAAAATGAGAAAGAATAGGAATAGGAAAAGGAATAAGAGGAATTTTAATTACTCAACTTTGTTTGGTATGATATAGAAAGAAATATAAATTACTTGGAATAATTTTGTTTAGTATAAATAAAATTTGAATGGAATGGGAGAGTAAATAAATATAATTACTCCCAACTTAATATACTATTCCCCTTAGTTCTACATATGAGACATATTTAATTAAATTAAACAAATCAATAAAGTTAATTGAGCTTTTTTATTTTTTGTAAAAATACTTTAATATTTTAATTTTATTCTCATTTAGTATTATTTTTATTAATTAACAATTAAAAATAATTAAAATATTTATTAAATAATCAATAATTAAAAATAATAATAAATGCTTCATAAAATTTATAAAATAATTTATACTAAAAACCACGAAAAGCTTATAAAAAACTGGTTTATAGTAAGTAACTAAGGATTACATGATAACTTCGTATTCATGAGTGGCAAGTAAAGACGTCACACCATTAAGACAAACACTCTATCTCCAAGAAAAGTCAAATACTGGGAATGCCATATGCAGAATAGGAGGAGTCTTTCTATTTCATTCCTTGTTAATATAGTAATATAAAACTATTTATGGATATGCTTAGTATAATTGTTGTTGAGTTGTTTGTATTTATTTTAATTATTTTTTAATGAATTTATAATATTATATTATTTTTTATTATTTTATATAATTATTACAATTTTTTATTTTAATTATATAATTTTAAAAAAAAATTCAAATAGACTCTATACTTATGAAGATTAATTGTAATTTAATAAAAAATTCTGACTCACTTAATAAGTTATAAAACCCTTTTTAAGGTTGCTTTCAATGTTGACATAAATATTTATAGGTTGCAACTCATTCTCTTAATCACATAAGCTAATAAATTGAATTGGTTTTTGATATGATATTAGAACTTTTGTATCTTAATGGTCAGGAATTAAATCTCTTCCCCATCACTTTCTCTATTAAATTCAAATTTCAACATATAGGAAGGGTGTATATGTGTTTTGTTTATACTTCAAGCTTATCAAAATTTTCATGTACAAAAATGTGTTAAAATATAGTATACCGTTTATACTCATGATATGGAATCAAAACCCTAGGGCTCTATCCATCCCTCTTCAATCAACTAACCAATTTTCTTGGCATTTTCCTTGACGCCAAACACTTCGTTTACTTCTTTTTGAAAGCGAAACTCTCTTCAGTTTCTGTTCTGGTGCTTCCCAGATTCCTGACGGTACTTTCGGAGTCATTCCTTGTCCTCTGTGGTCAAGATTTTGACTCCTTTTTACTGCACATCTTCTGTTCGATCATTTTCTTGGTCTAGTCATGGCAAGAAATTCCAATTCAAATAACGCAAGTGGTTCTAATAATACAAGCAGTGACTTCAAGCTCTTTATATAGAAGCAGAGCAGAGTTCAAGGTTAAAACAAAAAGCCTTAACCATCAAATTACATTTTTAACTAATTATAACTACATTTGTAATCACACTTCTAACCTCTAAAGCTAGTGCGGACTATATTTAGGATTTTGTGCGCGGATGTGTTAAAATATAATATAATTTATTAATAGACATTCTTTTAATAACTTAAAGGAAGGGAGTTGAGGTAATGTTGCAGCACTGGAAGCTGCAAATGTTGGTGGATTTGTCTTACCTATTCGTTTTGGTAGGAGATCAGAATCGGAGCTTTGGGCCTCCCACAGAAACAGGATTTCTTTGTTCTAGATTTTTTCATATTTTGAGTTGTAAAACATCTATGCATGCATACATGCGTGAAGCATCTGAGCTGTTGGATTTCTCAATTGCATATAGATTGCTAAAAATCCCACTTGACCTTCTCAATTAGCATAATTTTTTTAATATATATATATATATATATATATATTTTACTAGAGTAACTCCCACTAACTAATTCATCTGTTGAAACGTTAGAATATTTTTATTTATTCTAAATTTCTGATAAGCTGCTATAATTACATGGATGCCAGAGACTGTATCACAGAGTCACTTGCTGATAGATAGATGCATGCACACAAAGGAGCTTACAGAAGAACATTAGAATCTATATTTGTTGGTTGAGTTAAAACGGGTGCAGTTTGGAACCACTTGGTGAAATTTTGCAGGGTAGCTTCGTCGGCTCTGTAGTACTTTTGTGTGAAATCAAGCAAATCCGACCATTTGAAATCTGGGTACTTTCTTGTCCCTTCCCTCACCACCAAGTCCTCCGGGGGTCTCACCACCTTGTCCTCTTTTGGGCACAGAAAGAAAGTCATCGACCTTCTCTCCTTGCAACTGTTAACCAATGCCCTATGCAGGCAACTCTTGTATCTTCCATTTGTTAGTGCCTACACGAACCAACATAAAAATTTCAAACGTTACAATAATTCCTTATCTAATTATGCTCACTTTCACATACGTTCATATTTCAAAGATATGGTCGAGGGCCTACCGTAAAGGTCTGGACAATGTTAATTACAAAGGCATCAGGACGAGGTCGAACTGTCTGCCACTTTTGGCTTGAAAACACTTCAAGACCACCGACATGATCTTGGTGAAGTATAGTTAAGGATGTTGGGTCACAATGTGGTCCCGTCCCAAGGGTAACGCTTGGCTGTTGGCAAGACGGGTAATAGTTGCATCTCATAATGCAACTACCATCTTGGAAAAAGTCCCCGTAAAACAACCTGTCCACGCCTAAGCTGATCCCCAACAGCTCCATCAGTTTCAGCCCTAACTCCTTCATAGCTCTGCAGTATTTCTGAAAAACCATTCTGGGTCCAAAGGGAAACAAAGTGGTATGTCGTTTACATGCACAGAGAAAAAATAAAAACAATAAAACAAAAAAATATATATGTATTCACTCAAAGTGTTACCCAGTTTGTTCGAAATCTTTCCCCAGGTTTGAGATAAAGTAGTGAGTGACAACAGGCTCCTCGGCATTGTCATGATAGGGGAAAGAGAGAGCCTCCTTCCAAGGTAGATTTGAGGAGAAGCGATGAGCATGGGCACCGGAATAGCCCCACATGGATTCGCTTGTTTTCCGAACCCTTGATTTCTCGTGAACTGGAAGCTTAAAGAAAGCGTCCATTTGATGATATGCTTCAGCAATGAGTTGTGAATCAACGCCATGGTTGATCACTAGGAAGAAACCGTGGACTACGCAGGCTTCTCTTACGAGCTTGGCAGCATGTTCAGTGGCGTCATCGTCTCCTCTGAGGAACCCTTCGAGGTCAACAACTGGCGCTTGGAGCTCTTCCAGGGCTTCAACTAGGTACTCTTTAGGCCAACTGAAAATCTTGGGCACGCACTGTTGCTTCTGAAGCAATGATGGGTCGAAGAAGAAACTTGCCTCCAATTTTAGTGCTGAGGCACCGGTAGGATCCATCTTAGGGAATAATGCACACAAGATTAATTTGACTCAGATCACAGCACCTTGTGGATGGATGCCATACTAACAGTGACAACCCCTATTTATAGAGTCCATGGTCTATGGAGTATAAAATAATAAAGACCAAATCAGTACACTGTCCCATTGTTTATAGGAAAATGTTAACCTCAGCCCTATGTCTCTCCTTTAGGAGTAATGTTTAAATATTAAGGTTTTATCATTGTCCGGAAAACAGCATAAATAAAGTGTCAAGATGCTTTTCTTTTTGGGGACCCGTACAAATGAAACACCCAACTTTTCCTTTAGTTAAACCAGTTTAGCTTTTGAGCTATATGAATATAATGGAAGAGCTGCACTATCCTCGTGTTTGCATGATTGAAATTTAAGAATAAAAATGATAGGGCTGGGTTTGTCCTGATTAAGCTAAGTTTGAAGGGCTTTTCTGATTAATATTTACTTGTGGATTTTAACAATGACTTGAATCAAACCATGTGCCTAAATGAACTTAGGAAACAAAACCTCGTGTCTGGTACAGTGTTACTGATTGTTTAAGAGACAGGAAGAGCTTTTGGCAAGAAAATGAAAAATTTGGAGTCAGATAGCAGTATTGATCATCCATGACATGGAGGTTTGGTGAATAGATATTGGGAAATTGTTTTGCACAAGCCACATACTAGTGAGTGCGTTTCCCACAGCGAGATAGTTAATTATTTTACTTGGAACAAAGACTGACAACAAAGATATCTTAGCAGAGACAGAGGGAATTAAATACAAGCATCCAACTAAAAAGGAGTCCATAGTGAATATTTAAATTCCTCACACATGCACACTCAGATTCTAATTGTGCATTAGATAATGAGAGCACCAACATGGGTTGCTTAACGGTTTAGAATTATCAAATACCTCATTGTCTGCCATTCACCCGAAACAAGCAAGTTGGCAGGCTCCATATATTACTGAACATGTCTCCTGCCAGAAGCCTTCAAAAGCTGCTCCCTTTTAAATCCAAAGGAGGACTGTGCAGTACACTCATTTCTGAGTAGCAGTCATCATGTTAGGTTCTTGGAGGCAAAAGTGCTTGCTCTTCACTCTCCTTGCTTTTGTTGCTCTATCAGAAGGATCAAGATTGCCCAAGGAATTTTGGGAACAGATGCTGCCTAAGAAGCTCCCTTCTCCTTCCTCTTCTCCATCCAGAGGCACCAATCATATGCCTTCCACATCCTCCACAACAGTGAAAACTGATACTCTTCCAACGTCAGACGGAAAGCTCTAGCGTTGCTTCAAAATCTAGACTCACAGCTCTCTCTCTCTAACTGTACAAATTACGCGGTCACAAGCTTATAACACAGCGATGATTTGAAGAAAGGATCCAAATTTTGCTAGTTCATGTCATGAACAGAATCACACCCTTGTATATTAATTATTAATTCCTTCATCTCGGTCTCTTGTAAAGATAGATGAGTAACTAGTCATTATTGGACAGGACAAGTTTATCAATAATGATAAAATATGTTAGCATAATCAGATATTGATGGCTGGAGTAAGTATTAACTTGTAATAATTCTTGACAAACATGTCAACTTCGCCGCATTTTCATTTAGCATCTCCTTCTCAGTTACATCTTCCTCAATAAAGGCGTATGGCATAAGCATAATTCCTATCCTTGCACTTTCCTTTTCCATTCATTTTTGTTTCTTTAATTTCAGACAGTGCGTCAAGTTTATGGTGATTAATTTGTTTCAGAAAATGATGAACGCGTAGAATCTAAACGCTGCAGTGGAAAATGCCTCAACCTTTCTGGGAATTTCACTTGTGAAGATGGATGGAAAGAAAAATGGAATTCGCATACACATAGTAGCATTCGCTAATTCTAGTGCTCTTCCCAGCTTGACAGTAATCTGATTACTAGATTTTTCATTTAAAGTTGGAATCAGACATGATAACCCTTCACAAACAATACACAGACTAAGAGTAAAACGAGAAGCCAAGGATCGGATCTCCACACCAAATGATTCTTCACTCCTCACCCTGTGCGACATCGCAAACAGAAGTAGAGGCCTCAGCGATCAGAGCAATTAAACCCTCCTCATTCTCATTCTCATCCTCTCCATCCGGTGGATTACTGTTTTTAATCCCATCTTTTGGTGCCAGTGGCTTTAATTCCTCTGCTACATCCTTCATGGATGGTCTTTCCTCTCCAATCAGTTTCACACAGCTGCTAGCCAGTGTGGCAACTTTCCAAAGCTCCTTTTCATTTGTCCCGTTCATTATTCGCCTGTCAATAACTCCCATCAGATGGTTTCTGTTCATTGCTGAAACAAAGTGCAAAACCAGAGTTTTCTCTTGTTGAACCCTACCGAACTCAACTGCTTTCACTCCGGTGAGTAGCTCAATAAGCACAACTCCAAAACTGTAAACATCACTTTTCTCGTTCAGCTCACCTGTGTGGATGTACTCCGGATCTACGTAACCCGGAGAAGCTTTTACAAGATCCTCCAGAGGAATCAACCTTAAGGCCCCGCAATCAGTCAACTTTGCTTTGCCATCTTCGTCTAAGAGTATATTACAAGACTTAATATTACCATGAACAATTGGAACAGAAGCAGAGTGCATACATGAAATAGCCTCAGCTGTGTCTGCAGCTATCTTTAACCGTTCCTCCCATGATAGAATTAAGGATCCTTGATTTTCTTTTTCATTTGCATTTGCATTTTCATTGTTTGCTGCATTAATAACGCCATAAAGGGTGCGAGTAGACTTGACAAATTCATAAATTAAAATGGGAACCTCTGTTTGTAGGCAAATTCCCAGGAGTTGGGCCACATTCTCATTGTTGATGTTGCAAAGCGCAACAGCTTCTCTAATAAAAAAGGCAGCTTTCCTGGGGCCTCCTCTTTGTCTGGTCTTCTTGACGGCGACTTCTCTGTTGTTATTCGGCAGTGTTCCCCGGTAAACTGTTCCCAAGAGTCCACGGCGAATGACTTTGGTAGCATCGAAGCATTGGGTGAACATCTCAATTTCATCTTGAGAATATACTGTGGGTGTTTGAGACTCTCCTCCTGTAAGTGATGAAAACTCTTCCCCTCCGTTTTGCACAAACAATTGGTCGAGTGTTTTCTGCTTAGGCATCCAACTGAAGGAATGGCTCAAAGCGGCCAGACCAACCAAGGCTGCAACGCTAGCTGCATCAGCATCAAGTCAGTTTAATTTGAGATGCATCTCAATATATTATTCAGAATAATTGCAGGTCCTGCTACACTACTCACTTCGAATTCCCTTTTTAAATTAAACTCTTATTTTATCAAATTAACTCTTTCAAGATTTTCTTGTTATTTTGTAAAAAGTATTAATTTAATAAAAGTTTTTAATATATAAAAATTTAATTTAAAACACGAGGGTTTTTTTTTTTAACAACATTGTCTCAGCAAAATAAAACTTTACTCTAAGTTTAAAAATAAATTGTCCCATAAAAATAAATAAATTCTGTCAACCGTGCTAACACTAATACCATTATTCATAGCATTTTCCACCCAGTTATTAGCTGTACAAATCCCAATAGCATTATTCAATTTTTTAAGAGAAAATATTTTTACAAAAAAATAAATTTTTATAACTTTGCTTTTTAATAATTTAAAATTAAGTACATACATATTCTTTAAACAACTTCAAAAAAAAGTCAATATATATTAGCTATTTTTAAGATTTATTTTTTCATATAAAAAATATGTATTTTAAGTTTTTATTCTGTAACTTTTACTCTATGAAAAAAAATTAATAAAAAATTAGGCAAGTAAATTTCTGTAAAAATATTTTTCTTTTCGTCGTTATCCTCTTCTAGATTTTAGGAAAAAAAAGAGAAGATTTTTCTGAAAAGATTACTCTCTCCGTTTCTTCTTATGGGTAACATTCCTCAGTTTTTATTATTATTTTTTATTTATTGATTAAGATTATTGTGCAATATAATGAATATGGTAAAAAAAAAATTAATATGTTATTATTTATTTTATTTATTCTCCTCGTCGTTATTTCTTTGCACACAAATTAAATATTAATTGGTGTTATTTTAAAACTTTTAAAGGATATATAAATAGAAAAAAAAAAAAAAAAAAAAAAACCTTCAAAGCTTCAAATAAAAAGAAAATGAGAGTATCAATGATATTGATAACAATTTAAGACCAATTAATATTCTTACCAATGGGTAGTGCAGGATTACGGCCTCCGACTTCTGCAAAAGAAGAGTTAATCATTAGCAAATATGTGAAGCTTGATAATCAGAGAAAGTAGGATTCAAAGTTTGGAACATACTTCGGCAGCTTTCATCCTCGTCGTCGTCGAGGTAAGGGTTGCCATCGTACCCATCTTTGCATTTGCAGATGTAGCCAACACCATTTTCCGAGGTCTCACACTCACTGTTCTTACTCTTGCACGCATAGCTGTCCATGTATTTCTTGGCTTCAGCACATGTTTTCCTCTCTACAGCCCAGCTGAGAATCATAGGAAACTCTGTTCTGTTTCGCAGGTCTATGAGATCTTGAGATGAGAAGTCGTATTTGCCATCCTCCACAACGAAAGCATAGCTGCAACGATTAAAGTTGATGACTTCTTTGGAGTAATTATGAAAACTTGACATGGTAAGATTGAACCCCTTGACGTCTTTAGGGAAGGTGGTCTGGCAGCAGCCAATACCGGAGCAGGAGCCGTTCCTGACATCGCTGAAGTTAGTGCAGACCAACTCGCATCCGGTGGTAAACCTCTGGCCGCTACTCAAAGATTCACCGACTTTAACGCTGGTGTCGCAGCCGACCACGGTGAACTTGTTCTTGGTACTGGACACAGCGAACGGCGAATACAAGGTGGAGTTTAAGAGTGTTTCTCCGTGAGCATTAAAGCAAAGTTTGACAGCGGGAGCTGTGATGCGCAGTTCACCTCGGAGGCTGATGGATTGAATTTGGATGTTTTTGGTGGTGGAAATATTTGCAAATGCATATCCAGAGGTTTTGTTGCAGGTAAGACGAAAAGATTCATTTCTGGAGCAATTTGGAGTTGTACCGAAAGGATACTGGAAATGAACTTTGCCACAAGTCTTATCACAAGAAGAGTATTTGTTTTTGCCTTCAATTTCTCTTGTAGTGAGTAGGCAAGCCAGCAGCAGCAGCAGCAGCCGCGAGACTGCTACTTGTGCTTCTGCTGCATTCCATTTGAAGCCCATGACTCGTCTGCTATTTGTTTTGTTAACTTGATTTCTTTCTAAGGCAAGGGAATTTTGCAGTTGAGTGTGCAATTGGACTATGGAAACCTTTCGGCTTGCACCCCTTATATATATAGAAATATGGATAGATATACTTCTCCGGGCTATTTCATTTCATTTCTACCACGTTTCCTCTTTTCTGCCTGCTCTGTCCAGATTCCTTTGGGCCCTCCAATGCAATTATTGTGTATTATCCTATCCTGATCACACTCGGAAGCGCACTTACTGGGCCTCGTATTTCTTCGTCTCTTGTTATTAGATTGAACTATAATAAAATGATTTCATCAATTATTGATAAGAGTTGAGTTTAGTCGAACAACTAATTCCTCGCAACTTCGCAAACAAACTTTGAATTGAGTCTTCACATTTATTGCCCTGCAACGTTTTCTTACGAGAAACTTAAATTAATTGACATTCAATTTTGAGAACCAATGACATAATTGTCTTTGCATTAAGAAAAAAAAAAAATCTTGCAGATGTAAATTGTCGTGGTATCCTTTGACATGTTTGTATCAATCCTAAGCAAAAACCAGATAGATATGTTGGAATATTTTTGTGCCATAATGTAACAAATGAAGAAATATTTCCTGCATTAAATTCCATGGCCAAAAAAAGACAACTCTGGCTACATTTTGTTCTACTTTACTTTCTATCGTTACTTTATTGTTAAGTGATTTCTTTTTGGGCTGAAATTTGCAAGACACGACAAAGACTACACTGCAGCTCTCATTCATTATTTTATTATTATTTGCGTTAGGTACAATTTTTTTTTTATTATTTCGCCACCACGTGTCCCCCTGACGCATTGCTGCTCACGGCTTGCTTGCGTGTCCCCGAAGTGGGGGGCCCCCATTGCCAGCCAGTAGATTACATACAGTGTTGAGTTACAACTTTTTGGTTTCACAGGATTTTTTTTTTAATAATTTGAGATTAATCTTTTATGCATTAAAAATAATAAAAAAGATATATTTCTTTTAACAAAATTTTTATATAGTTAGAGATTAAATCTTTATTAACATACTTAGATGATTTAATTATTTATCATTTATATTAAATTTTTTTGGTTCTATTGAATTACAATTTGGTACCATTATAAATTTATTGTAAAAGAAATTAACAATATTAACTCGTAAAAAAACATATAATTGTAAAAATAATTATAATCATTTTATTTTTAAAACTCTTTAAAATATATTTTATGACATATTTATCTAAAAAGATATAAATCACATTATTTGTATAAAATTTGAAAACTGTAGTAAAGATGAATAAGTTAGAAATCTAGTTAAGTGAATTCATGAAATTAATGAAAACAATACAATTATTACAATATCACATGGTTTGAGAAAAAAGAAAGCGAAGTATCATAAAAAAAATTGAAAGTCCATTTATTATGAAATATCCTAGTTTGCAAAATCTATATTAAATTGCATTTGATAATATGGGGCCTACACAAGTGAAAAGAATAGTTTTAAAGAACAGTGCGATAAGGCCTTTAACCAATGACATAAAAACGATAAAACAATTAATTGACGAAGACGAGCCTGCATGGATGGGCCCAAGCAGCAGGGAGAATTGACTTGACTAGCTGTTTTCGTTAGGAAAAGAAAAATAAAACAAAACTTCAGTAACGTTGTTTGATGGACGAATTTAATTTTCAACTTTAAGATTTATGAATTATAAAAGATAAATTTTAACATTTATGAATTTTAGAATTTTTAAAAAATATTTTTGTTAATTTTAAATATTTATGTAAAATTTTTTAAAAGGTCAAAAAAATTAAAATTTTATATTTTTTATGAGATTTTTTAATAAAATTTATATTAAAATAGAATCCGAAAACATATTTCTTATAATTTTATTTTTAAAAAAAATTATATTAAGTATAAAAATAAAAAAATTTTAAGTTAAGATTTTGAAGATTTAAAATGGAACTCTTTTCAACAAATACTTCTAATTGTTGTTGTTAGAAAATTTCTTGCGAACTGTGGACAAAGATTCCACCTGCATGATCCAAAAATAAATAATTAAACAAACAAAAGATGATTTCACGTGTTTCTGTCATTCCGTTAATTTACGAGTAAATACAAAGTTTGTGGGCTATAATATATTAAAAAGTTTAATTTTAATTTTTGATAAAATTTATATCAAACATAAAAAATTTAAATTAAGATTTTTAAAATAAAAAAAGAAAAACCTTTCTACTTTCTTGCGAATTGTGGACAAAGATTCCACCTCCATGATCCAAAAAAAATAATTAAATAAATAAAAGAAGATTCCACGTGTTTTCTGTCATTCCGTTAATTTATGAGATAAATACAAAGTTTGTGGGCTATTTATCTAAACTAGAAAAAACTAGATGATTCATCTAAATTACACATATAAAGTAATCACTTAGCTATTAGATACATAAATTATTCATTCTAAGATATGCATGTATCCTCTCACCACCATTAAGAAGAAAGTATTGTTTTTATTATTATTTTATTATTATTATTACTATTATTATTATTATGTTATATTTTATTATTATATTATATTATATTTTTTAATTTCTGATGGGTGAGGTTAGAGCATGTGAAGGGTAGCATAGAGAAGCGCTATGATATAGGCTTACAAGGGCTATGAGATAAGTTTGTAGTGGGACTGAATAATCTTACATTTTCTTTAAAATATCTAGACATCATTTTCTTGAGTTCACTTTTACCTTTCTCCTTTACCTCAACAATTTTTGGTCTCCATTTCTTCTACTATACAAACTTCATTTTGTTAAGTTCGTTTTTGCCTTTCTTCTTTCCCTCAAGTTTTTGGTCTTTGTGTTTTTTTTCTTCTTTAAAAAATATTTATGCCTATTGCAAGTACACTAGGTTGAAGTAGCATAGCTAAAAACCCAAGTAAGTTAGCTGAAGTCGACTATTTATCCAAAACATAGAAATTACCTGTTAAGGTGACAAGCATGTAAGAGGTTTTTAAGTTTAGAAAAATGCAATCTCTGGACATGGTTTTCATGGACGAGGATGTGAGTTATTTATTTATTTTGTTTCTTTTGCGTGATAAAAAATGGTTATCACTTTGGATTTATTATATAATTCTAAAGTAAATTAGTTGTGATTTAGGGTTTGAAGATACTAGCGTTTATACATAATTTTATGATGAACAAATTTAAGCACTTATTGAAAGAAGAGAAAACTTATATGATGACTAATTTTGAGGTATTGGAGGATGACACATAGCCAAAGGTTTCAAAGTTACTCTACAAGTTGAAGTTTACGAGAACAACAACAATTAGGGACCATTATGCTATTGAGAAACATTGACCAAACACAAGGTCTGTGCAATGACCATCAATAAGTCTCAAGGACAATCCATTGCACATGTGGGCATTGGGAAATTTACACACATATACCAAAAAAAATAATTATTACCAATATATACCACTTTTAAAAATATATACTAATATATATAACTTTTTCATATATCTCATTATAGTAAAGCGATATTTAAATAATATCACATCACCGTAATGCGATATCTGATAAAAAAGTTAACAACTCACAAATATCATAGTAGGGTAATGCAATATTCACGAATATCGTATTATCGTATTGCGATATTAATGTTACATTACTGTACTACAGTATTAGAAAAAAAAGTGAATCAGATTATTCAGTTTTTTTTTTTTACAAATAAAACATAAAAAAGAATCTTTATATAGTTTTTTAGACACATATTCAACATCCCAAAAATTATTACCAATACATACCACTTCTATAAATATTTATTAATATATACTATTTTTAATAAAATTACATCGCTCTCTTACAAATTTACTTTGTTTAATTTAAATTTATTATACTTTGTAATTTAATTAAATAAGTAATTAATTAAAATAAAATAAAATACATAACTAAATATTAATATAATTTTATTAATAAATAAAATTTTAAAAATGAATTATTTAATTTTTGTTTTCTTTTTTATTTTTTCTTCACATTCATAAAATTTTTTTATTATTATATATTTTAATTTTTTAATAAATTAAATTATTAAAAACAAATTAAATGAGTAATTAATTAAAATGAAAATACATAATTAAAATATAATGTAATTTTATTAGTAAATACATGATTAGTGATAATTTTTTAGATGTTGTATGTGTGTTTAAAAAATTCTATAATTTTTTATGTTTTATTTGTAAAGAGAAATAAAAACAAATAATCTGATTAATTTTTTAATTAATATTGCAGTACAGTAATGCGATATTCACGAATATTGTAATACGATAATGCGATATTAATATCACATTACCGTACTACGATATTCATCAATATCGCATTATAGTACTGTAATATTTGTGAGTTGTCAACTTTTTAGTCAAATATCACATCACAGTGATGCGATATCATTCAGATATCACATTACTGTGATGTGATATCTAAAAAAGTAGTATATATTAGTACATATTTTTAAAAATGATATATATGATAATAATTTTTTTTATGGTATATGTGTGTAAATTTCCCATGGGCATTTACCTACCTAAACCAATTTTCAGTCATGGGCAACTCTATATTGCTTTATCAAGTGTACAAAGACCAGATGGCCTGAAGCTTCTCATCACTAACAAATAAGGCCGTTCAATAAACAAAACTACCAATCTAGTTTACAAAGAAATATTTCAAAACATTGTGTAGGAGCATACCAAAGCTTACAATGAATTGACAGGTAAAAAGTTGATGTAGCTATACTGTTTATATTGGTTGGTCTGTCATCATGATCATACAAATACTACCCATAACTCATATTATAAAATATTTTCCATTTTGGAAAGGAAAAAATGAAGTGTAAAATAACAATTCTTATGTGCTATTTCTGTCCAAATTAATAATACTTATACTAATATTGTTAGATCTACTATTCATTTTATATTGTTACAAATTATTCAAAAATTCTATTACAATGTTTCAGATATACAACAAAGCATCATAGTTTGAAAAATGCTAAAAGGAATGTGAGGCATTGCTAAAGGTTTTCTCAAGCTAGGTTTTGTTCTTCCCATATCTTGAATGCCAATACATATATTAATGATATGTTAACGTTATATTAGAGAATTTAATGATTATGTTGTTCTTACCATGTGGTGGTGTTTTTAACAATCTTTATTTATACTTTGGTACATAAAAAGAATAATTAACTTTGTCAATCTTGGTGTTAATTGATACGGAGTTATCACTACTTTGGTGTACTGATTTGCACACCCCGTGCAAAGCACGAGTCTACATTCTAGTAATATATTAAAAAGTTTAACTTTAATTCTTAATGAAATCAAATTAATTCACAAAGTGCTACAATTCTTCTTGGTTGGCATTGAATATTATCGCTAAATTTATAAATACTTCACATATATATACTCGTTTTTTGTTATGTATTTTGATTATTGGTTGATGCTTTCACAAACACATGAAATAGTCAGTAAACATTGACATTTAGTTTTATTTGGCTTGTGTTATGTGATATAATAATTTTGAAAGTAACAAGTTGAGAAAGGTGCCACTTTTCGTTGAATGATTGACTAGCATAAAACAATGTAGTGCAGTACACTACTGTACACATTGACATTTAGTTTAGCTGAAAAAAATCTTAAAATATTTATTGACATATAATTTTTTTTATATCTTGTATTTTGTAATGAATTATAAGAGTAAATATATAAACAAAATAAGAGAAATAAAAAAAAATGTAAAAATAAATATAGACATAACACCAGTGATTTAATTATTGTATATTAGATGGAATGGTAGATGAATTTAGACTATATATATGGAGGGCATACTCTTGTTGTTTTCAGTGTAGAAGATGAGATTATAAAGTTTCTGATGTCAACAATATAAACAAGATTGACACCTCTGGCTTTTTCTTGTATTATAATTTTACTACTTTTCATCTTTTACATCAAAAAATGTTATCCGTTACTCATCTTCGAGAATATTCCAATGTGATCGAAATCTGGTTTATGCTAGACATCGTAGTAGGAACAGCATCTGCATTGGGCAGGTGCTCAGTCTCATCCGATGATACATTGGATCCTTCCCATGCTTCTTAAAGGTCTAGCTCCATTGCCACTTCTTTCATGGTAGGTCCTCCCTCTCCCTTTACTCTTAAGCACAGCTCCACCAGATTAGCAACCTCCATTATCTGTGTTGTGATGGTCAACTTAGGATCGGGATTCCTGGGGTTATACGGAAATGTATGGCTATGTGGTGAAGCGTAACTGGTCAGAGCTCATCAGTTGGCTGAGGATCTTCTTAGGGTTTTCTTGCGGTTCTGACCCCCTTTTCTTGGAAGTTAATCCTTCTATAGACTGTTATTGGACACGGGTGTTGGGCCTGTTATTGGGCCCGCTATTGTGGTCCAGATGATACAAGAGAGGAGGAGAGGGGTCCACATCAATCTGCTCGGCATTTGCCTCGTCTACTGTGTGCTTATCTATTATTTCAAGCAAGCAACCCTCTTGGATTGAAGAAACAAAATACATTGATAGGTTTTTTTGACTTTCTGGCCTTTTAAACCAAAGTTATAAATATCACTTTTTTCTGTTAATTGACTTGTTTGGACATATCTCCTGTACTAAGTGGTTAATTGATCTTGATCAAGAGGAACAAACCATGAGGGTCCAAAGTCGGAAACTGTTGCAGTAAAATTATCATCTAGTAGTATATTGGTGGGCTTCACATGTCTGTGTATTATTGGTATAGAGGTGGTAGAGTGCAAGTATGCCAAAGCCCCTGTAGTTTCTGCTGCTATTCTCAAACGCATTGTCCATGAAAGCTTACATGATTGACTTTGACCATGAATGTAGCTAGAGAGATTTCCATTGGTGATATATTCATAAACAAGAAAGGGAATTTCTTTCCTATCTCTAAACAACAACTCAAGAGCGTGACAATATTTCTATGGTAGATTTAAGAAAACACGTCAACTTTGTTGATGAATTGCTCAATTTGACTTCAATCACAATTGTTAGACTTTTTAATCCCAACTACTGTGTTATTTGGTAATACTCTTTTGTAAACTGTTCCATGGCCCCCTTGGCCTACTAACTCTCCTTCCATCGAAGTTGTTGGTTGCTTTCTTTAGCTCTTCAATTGTAAATATTTTGGCTGTTTCAGCTGACCCTCTATGCTTGGCAATTCTTTGTTGTAACAATAACCCTCCATTCTGTTGAAAAAACTTTTACCTCAGTTTCATTAGCTTTCTTTTCTTCAAACCCCAATATAGATACAAGCTTGCCATAAGCATTGCCAAGAGACCAACAGCCACACCTGTACAATAAAAAAAATGTTCACATGCATTAGTTTAGTTTACTTAGGAGTAATAGATGAATTATTGACAAGTGCCATGGGGTTGACTTTAATTTTATTAGTTTGTATATACATCAAGTGGCATATTAGTTATGTTTTTTAGTTTTGATATTTTTGTGCTCTTTAACTATGAAATTAATTTTTATTTTAAAAAATAAATAATATTTTTTTAAAAATAAATACATTGTTAAATTTTGAAATTAAAACTTTTTAACTTAAAATATTTTAAGATTCATTGTGCTTCTCTTAATAAGTAATATTTTGTTAGTTAATAACATTTTATCATAGCCAAAATTAAATCCTGAAGTCAAATTTAACATTTTAAATTCTGTTTGACCAGAGTGATTACCAACAACCAGATTTGGAAAAACGGAAAAAAAAAATAAAAATTGGCATGATCTTTTAGAAGTAATTGTAAAAGCTATATGATCAAACTGATGGAAGTGAAGGGTAAGTAACCTAGGTTCCAGACAGTGTACTCACTCAATATGATTAGGAGGAAGATATTTATCCCGTAATTAGTGTTGGCTTTGGGAAGGCAACCTGTTTCACTGTTCTTCATCCCATCTCCTTCATAACCTTCCAGACATAAACATTTGAAGCCCCCAACTAAGTTGAAGCATGTTCAGTTGCATGGTTTATATTCCACGCATTCATCCTAAAATAAATGCCACGCCGCCATTAAGTCATGACAACATGTAGAACAGCATGCAGGGAGCTAAGCATTGGAGTGGTCACTGGTTTTGAAGATTGCAGCCCTGCTTTATGCAGTAGATCAGTAACATACTTGGCTTGTGACATATGCAACCCATGAGAATGCCATGTAACTTGGATGCCTAAGAAGTAATTAAGGCTACCGAGATCTTTAAGTGAGAATTGACAATGTAATGCATTAGTAAGATCTTGAAGCAGCTGCCCAGAAGAGCCGGTGAGAATAATATCATCAACATACACAAGAAGATAAATCAACTGGTTCTCCTTTGAAAGAATGAAGAGAGAGTTATCTGATTTGGAGCATAGAAAACCCCATGAGAGTAAAGTGTTTTTGAGTTTTGTAAACCATGCTCTTGGAGCTTGTTTTAGTCCATAAAGAGCTTTGTTGAGTTTGCAAACATAATGAGGACAGCTTGAGTTTTCAAATCCCTGAGGTTGCTTCATAAACACATCTTCCTCCAAGTCTCTATTCAAAAAAGCATTGTTAACATCCAGTTGTTTAATTGGCCAATGATGAGCAAGTGCCACTGTGAGAAATGTTCTGATGGTTGCTGGTTTAACCACTGGACTGAATGTATCAAAATAGTCCAAGCCATATGTCTGAGTGAAACCTTGTGCGACTAATCTGGCCTTATAGCGGTCTATCTCCCCATTGGGTTTGTATCTTATCTTGAAGATCCATCTGCATCCCACTACATTGGTTTCTGTTGGACAAGGAACAAGAGTCAAGGTATTGTTTGCAATTAAGGCATTGTATTCAGTTTCCATTGTTTTCACTCACTGGTCAGATTGACTTGCTTGCTTGTAGGTGGAAGGCTCAGTGGTAAGAAAATCAGTTGTGGCAGCATATACCTTTGGCTTATATATACCATTTTGACTCCGAGTAACCACTCTTCTTGGTGGAGAAACTGATCTTTGAGGAATAGCAGCAATAGTATTTGAGTGTGATATTTCAGGAGAGTTGACAGATGGAGAATGAGGCACTGCAGATGTTGTATCATTGATTATTTGACCAGTACTAGTAGGAGATATGGCTGTGACAGGAACATGTGAGAAGGGTGTATGTACTGGTATGGAGAAAGATGGTTGAGTATGTTGACGTAATGAAGGGAGATTCAGAAATGGAAATTCAGTCTCAAAGAACACCACATGCCTTGAAATGTAAATCCTGCTGCTTTTCATATCCAGACATAGATATCCTTTATGTAGAGTACTAAAACCCAAAAGACAGCAAGTAGTGGATCTTGATTCTAACTTATGGGATCTATATGGACGTAGGTAAGGAAAACATAGACAGCCAAACACTCTTACACTGGAATAATCAGGTTTTTGACAAAACAACAGTGTATAAGGGACTTGAAAATGTATTGCTGAATTTGGCAACCTGTTGATAAGAAAGACTGCTGTTTGAACAACATATGTCCAGTATTTAGAGGGTATACCAGAAGTGTGCAGAAGAGCCAGGGCCATCTCTATAATGTGGCGGTTTTTTCTTTCAACTCTACCATTCTGTTGTGGTGTATAGGGACAAGAGAATTGATGTGTTATCCCTTGCTGTTGTAACCAAGAGGTCATGACTGTGAATTCTATGCCATTATCAGACTGTAATCTTTTTATCTTTCTTTCGAATTGCCTTTCTACCATAGATTGAAACTACTTGAATGCTGTAAATGCATTATTCTTTGCCCTGAGTAAATAAATCCACATATATCTACTGTAATCATCAATTAGTAACAAATAGTAACAACAACCATTAACAGATTTGCAAGAAGGTGAACCCCACAAGTTAGCATGAATCAATTCAAGTGATTTTATTGCTCTAGAGTATGATTTTACAAATGGTAATTGATGACTCTTGGTTGTTTGATAGCAACTACAAATTGGTCTATCTTTGACTCTAAAGGAAGGTAAAGAACAAAGAGACATCACTTTATTTATGGCTTCAATTGAACAATGACCTAACCTATTATGCCAAGTCTGCAAACTAGATAAAGGAGTAGAGGTATTTGCAGAAAAAACTTGAAAACTGGACATGGATGAATGAACTTTTACAGACTTGGACTGAGGACATTGTAACGTCTCAGAAGATACAGCATATGGTGTTGACTTGTAGATTTGGCTTGACGCAAGAGTATACATTCCTCTTTCAAGTTTTCCCTCAAGTAGAGGCTCTTTGGTTTTTTGATCCTTAATCACATAGAAAAAGGGATGAAATTCAAGGTAAACATTGTTATCAAGACATAACTTGTGAATAGTAATCAAATTAGAATTGATAGTTGGAACATGTAAGGTGTGTTTAAGCATTAAGGGATGTGTATGAGTGTGAATTGATGTCATGCCAACATTGTGTATGTTCAAATTCTTACCATTTACAACTGTTAATCTGTTATTTCCAATAAAGGGATTATGAAACTGAAGATTGTCCAGATCTCCTGTAACATGATGTGTAGCCCCAATATCCAGAAACCATGGGGTAGAATCTTGACCATTTTCAGTGCCATTAGTAACAATAAATGCTTGAGGATCTTGGGCCAGTTTAGGGATGTTCTTTGACTGATAATCCCCATCAAATCTGTACCAGCAATCCGTGGCAATATGCCCTGGTTTTTGACATATCTGACAGTGAGGTTTTTGACCCCTGCCTCTGCCATTACCACTACGACCTCTATTGCCATATCTTCCTCCTCGAAAGTTAAATCTTCCTCTATATCCCCCATTGCCTTGAGTAGTTGAGAAAAAATTGTGTTTGCCTTTTTGAGGTTTATTGTTCATTGCAGCAATATTGGCTTGTATAACCATTTGATATTCAAAAGATTTCTGCCTTTCTAAGCTCCTTTCAAATGTCATTAGGTGACTTTGCAATACTTCAAAAGATATCTTTTCTAGACTCACTGAGGCCACTAATGCATTATACTCAGGTCCCAATCCTGCAAGAACTGCAAGAATCTGATCTTCATTGTTGATTCTTTCTCCAACTGCCCTGAGATTATCACAGATTTCTTTCACTTTAATCATGTACTCCCACATGCTTTGATTGCCTTTTCTCATTGTCTGTAATTGTAGCTTTAACTCCATTACTCTGGCTCTTGAAGAACACGCAAAACTTTCAGATAAAGAACTCCAAATTTCAGCTGCTGACTCGCAGCTCATGATCTATGTCATCAATGGTTCAATGAGAGATGCATAGATCCAACTCATTACTGCTTCTGCCATACTGTGTGTGCTGGATTCAAAGAAATTTCTCCATCATCTGCAACAAAAAATTTATCAGGACACTTCCTTGTTCCATCAAGAAGAGCTTCTAACCCATTTGCAATCGCTATGTTGAGAATCTGGTTTCTCCAGATTAAAAAATTGTTCTGATCAAGTTTGACAGTCAGTGTTTGCCCAAATGTTGGAATATTTGTGATTTCCCTTAATGGTGGTGTGTATTCTTGATCTTCTATGGCTCTGGTACCATGTAGAATAGCATGCAGAAAGCAGTCAGAAGAAGAAAGAAAGAAAGAAGAAGAAGAAGAAGAAGAAGGAGGAGATGAAGGAGAATGAACTGAGAAGAAATTGTATATTCATGTCATGGAGTTACACGTCCTCTGTCTATATGTAGACTTGAGAGAACAAGCTTATAATATATTGCTTAGCTGGCTAACTTCCTAACTGATACATGCTAACTACCACTTAGTTACTAACTGCTGTTCTTTTGATATTCTAACTGATCTTCTTCAGTTGGTAACTGCCTAACACAACAAAACCAACTAAACATATCACAAAACATACTAAGTCTTAGGATAAATACTTAAATAAGGAAAGGAGAAAACTTGAAAACAACGAATATCTTGACAACCATCTACGAGGTACGGATTGCCCCTAAAACCAGAGGAGCACTTGCAGCGGTACCCCGCTCCATCGTTTGACTTGACACATTCACTGTGCTTTGCCACGCAGGCGTAGGTTGCAAGTCAGTTTGGGCTTGTTGGCAAGTCTTATTTGCCACTGCCCAATCAAGCACAGCAGCAAAGGTTGTTCTGTGGAAATTCTCTAAATCTGTTGACAGGAAGTTGTAAGTTCCTTGTTCAGCAAGAAATGCATAACCACGTGGATTGAAGTTGTGCACAAAGGTGTGGTTCTTTGAACCTAGAGTGACCCAATACGAACCCTTTAGCCGCCCTGCTGGGATAGAAGCCTGGCAGCAGCCAGCGCCAGAGAGAAACACATCCTGTTGTGTAGTTTTGGCCCTCATAATCCCACCCCGATTGTGTCACACCCAATTGCGGGTAGATGAGACAGAAAAGTGTGGCAAATCGAACCAGGGATATTTGTGGCTGACAAGAAAGCCTGTCTCGTTGTAACAGTCAGAGGCTACTGATGTTGCAATGCGCATTTCACCATCCTGCAGTGATATGTCCACCACACTGACGTTACTTTTTCCCAGGAATGGGATGCTGCTAGTGGAATTCTCTTGGCAAGTGATGAGAAAAGATTCATCTAAGTAACACCCTTGTCTTGTGCCAAATGGGTAAGGGATGCTTAGGGAACCACACTTTCCTGGGCAACCTGCCTTGAGTTGACATGATACTACTTCTGCTGCTAATAAAATGACCAACAATAGCAGTATAGTTTGCTGCTTTCTTTGTGCAGCCATGCTTTGCCTATCTCATTCCTCTCCTTCATCAAAAAATATATATCTGTACTAACGCGGAAAACAAGAAACAGAGAATGCTATTAGAAAATTACAACTATCATTATAATTCACATTGTCCTATAATTCTTCATGGTTGATTTTGAATATTATCCTATATTTATAAATATTTCACACCTTGATGTATATCTGTACTCCTTTTTTTGCTGTGTATTTTGGTTGTTGATTGATGCTTTCATAAACACGTGAAATAGTCTAGTAAACATTGGCATTTAATTAGTTTTATTAGGATTCGATCATTTTCTCAACACTGTATGTGATATAATAATTTTTAAGGTAACAAGTTGAGAAAGGTGCCACTTTTTGTTGAATGACTCAAAGGTCATTGACTGGGCATAACAGTGAAAGTTTTGTTTAATTATTGGATTATATTCTCAATTTAGTATGTGACACATAAATGCTTACCTTGCGAACTGTTAATTCTGAGACATGACCTGGGGGTTGTATGCCTCGACTCCAATGCTTAAATTAATTTTAATTTATTAATAATTCAAAAATTAAAAGAGTTTTTTAATAATAAATATTCACCTTCTAATTGATAAGGCAGTTTTCTTTTATATGTTTTTTAATAATTTTTTCGTAATTCTATTTTAATTCTTATTTAGTCCAAGCCCAATTGAAAATTGGACTTGCTCGATTCTCGTGGGTATCAGCATGCATGCATGTACCATTGTCAATCAAAGCCTCCAGTGGCGTTTAGCGTACATATCAAATCCTGTAGAGAGCTTGATGAAGGCATAAAGCTAATGAAGATATTTATCCTTCAATTAATTTTAGGGGCTGGAGCCTGGCATGAAGGGCACGGACCTAGACGAAGGCAACATGCTATCTCCATATATAGTAATGCTAATCTGTAATTTTCAGAAAATAAACTTCATAATAAAGCATTCCATCAAACTAAAATGTTTGTGCTATTAATTAAATTAATTATAATATATAAAATAACATATGTATTTCAGCGTTCTCAAAATTTGAAAATAATAAATGATACAGTATTATACATAGAAGTTAAGATAATGACATGTTGGTCCATTCCGCGAAGGTCTAATAGACCATTTGTTACAAAGAATCCGAAGAGAAGAAAAATGAGAAAGAAATATGAATTACTTAGAATAATTTTGTTTAGTATAAATAAAATTTGAATGGAATGGGAGAGTAAATAAATATAATTACTCCCAACTTAATATATTACTCCCTTTAGTTCTATATATGAGATATATTTAATTAAATTACATAAATCAATACAGTTAATTGAACTTTTTTAATTTTTTTAAAAATACTTTAATATTTAATTTTATTCTCATTTAGTATTATTTTTATTAATTAAAAATTAAAAATAATTAAAATATTTATTAAAGAGTCAATAATTAAAAAAAAATAAATGTTTCATAAAAATTATAAAATAATTTATAATAAAAACCACGAAAAGCTTATAAAAATTGGTCTATAGTAAGTAACTAAGGATTACATGATAACTTCGTATTCATGAGTGGCAAGTAAAGACGTCACACCATTAAGACACACACTCTATCTCCAAGAAAAGTCAAATATTGGGAATGCCATATGCAGAATAGGAGGAGTCTTTTCATTCCTTGTTAATATAGTAATATAAAATTATTCGTGGATCTGGCTTAGTATAATTTTTTTTTGAGTTGTTTATATTTATTTTAATTATTTTTAATAAATTTTATAATATTATATTATTTTTTATTAATTTCATAATTTTTTATTTTCATGACACAATTTAAAAAAAATTTCAAATGGACTCTATACTTTATCTCAAATTATTAAGAAGATTAATTGTAATTTAATAAAATAATTGTAATAAATTTTTTTGACTAATCTAATAAATTATAAAACCCTTTTTAAGGTTATTCTCAATGTTGACATAGATATTTATAAGTTGCAACTCATTTTCTTAATCACATAAACTAATAAATTAAATTAATTTTTGATATAATATTAGAACTTTTATAACTTTATGCTCAGGAATTAAATCTGTTCACCATCACTTTCTCTATTAAATTCAAATTTCAGCATATAGGAATGGTGTATATGTGTTTTGTTTATTCTTCAAGCTCAAAAATATTTTCATGTACAAAAATGTGTTAAAATATAATATAAAAACCACGGTTTATACTCATGATATGGAATCAAAACCCTAGGGCTCGATCCATCCCTCTTCAATCAACTAATCAATTTTCTTGGCATTTTCCTTGTCGCCAAACACTTCGTTTACTTTTTGAAAGCGAAACTCTCTTCAGTTTCTGTTCTGGTGCTTCCCAGATTCCTGCTGGTACTTTCGGAGTCATTGCTTGTCCTCTGTCGTCAAGATTTTGACTCCTTTTTACTGCACATCTTCTGTTCGATCATTTTCTTGGTCTAGTCATGGCAAGAAATTCCAATTCAAATAACGCAAGTGGTTCTAATAATACAAGCAGTGACTTCAAGCTCTTTATATAGAAGCAGAGCAGAGTTCAAGGTTAAAACAAAAAGCCTTAACCATCAAATTACATTTTTAACTAATTATAACTACATTTGTAATCACACTTCTAACCTCTAAAGCTAGTGCGGACTATATTTAGGATTTTGTGCGCGGACGTGTTAAAATATAATATAATTTATTAATAGACATTCTTTTAATAACTTAAAGGAAGGGAGTTGAGGTTGTGTTGCAGCACTGGAAGCTGCAAATGTTGGTGGATTTGTCTACCCTATTCGTTTTGGTAGGAGTTCAGAATCGGAGCTTTGGGCCTCCCACAGAAACAGCATTTCTTTGTTCTAGATTTTTTCATATTTTGAGTTGTAAAACATCTATGCATTCATACATGCGTGAAGCATCTGAGCTGTTGGATTTCTCAATTGCATATAGATGCTAAAAATCCCACTTGACCTTATCAATTAGCATTAATCTTTTTTAGTAACTCCCACTAACTAATGCATGTGGTGAAACGTTCGAATATTTTTATTTATTCTAAATTTCTGATAAGCTGCGATAATTACATGGATGCAAGAGACTGTATCACACAGTCACTTGCTGATAGATAGATGCATGCATACAAAGGAGCTTACTGAAGATCATCAGAATCTGTTGGTTGAGTTAAAACGGGTGCAGTTTGGAACCACTTGGTGAAATTTTGCAGGGTAGCTTCGTCGGCTCTGTAGTACTTTTGTGTGAAATCAAGCAAATCCGACCATGTGAAATCTGGGTACTTTCTTGTCCCTTCCCTCACCACCAAATCCTCGGGGGGTCTCACCACCTTGTCCTCTTTTGGGCACAGAAAGAAAGTCATCGACCTTCTCTCCTTGCAACTGTTAACCATTGCCCTATGCAGGCAACTCTTGTATCTTCCATTTGTTAGTGCCTACACAAACCAACATATAAATTTCAAACGTTACCATAATTCCTCATCTAATTATGCTCACTTTCACATAAGTTCATATTTAAAAGATATGGTCGAGGGCCTACCGTAAAGGTCTGGCCAATGTTAATTACAAAGGCATCAGGACGAGGTCGAACTTTCTGCCACTTTTGGCTTGAAAACACTTCAAGACCACCCACATGATCTTGGTGAAGTATAGTTAAGGATGTTGGGTCACAATGTGGTCCCGTCCCAAGGGTAACGCTTGGCTGTTGGCAAGACGGGTAATAGTTGCATCTCATAATGCAACTACCATCTTGGAAAAAGTCCCTGTAAAACAACCTGTCCACGCCTAAGCTGATCCCCAACAGCTCCATCAGTTTCAGCCCCAAATCCTTCATAGCTCTGCAGTATTTCTGAAAAACCATTCTGGGTCCAAAGGGAAACAAAGTGGTATGTCGTTTACATGCACAGAGAAAAAAATAAAAACAATAAAACAAAAATATATACATATATATTCACTCAAAGTGTTACCCAGTTTGTTCGAAATCTTTCCCCAGGTTTGAGTTAAAGTAGTGAGTGACAACAGGCTCCTCGGCATTGTCATGATAGGGGAAAGAGAGAGCCTCCTTCCAAGGTAGATTTGAGGAGAAGCGATGAGCATGGGCACCGGAATAGCCCCACATGGATTCGCTTGTTTTGCGAACCCTTGATTTCTCGTGAACTGGAAGCTTAAAGAAAGAGTCCATTTGATGATATGCTTCATCAATGAGTTGTGAATCAACGCCATGGTTGATCACTAGGAAGAAACCGTGGACTACGCAGGCTTCTCTTACGAGCTTCGCAGCATGTTCAGTGGCGTCATCGTCTCCTCTGAGGAACCCTTTGAGGTCAACAACTGGTGCTTGGAGCTCTTCCAGGGCTTCAACTAGGTACTCTTTTGGCCAACTGAAAATCGTGGGCACGCACTGTTGCTTCTGAAGCAACGATGGGTCGAAGTTTGCCTCCAATTTTAGTGCTGAGGCACCGATAGGATCCATCGTAGGGAATAATGCACACAAGATTAATTTGACTCAGATCACAGCACCTTGTGGATGGATGCCATACTAACAGTGACAACCCCTATTTATAGAGTCCATGGTCTATGGAGTGTGAAATAATAAAGACCAAATCAGTACGCTGTCCCATTGTTTATAGGAAAATGTTAACCTCAGCCCTATGTCTCTCATTTAGGAGTAATGTTTAAATATTAAGGTTCATCATTTTAAATTTAGTGTTTTAATCATAATTTTAGAAATTGAACAGAATATTAATCCAAAAAGATCACTGGTTCAATAGTTCAACTGAAGTTACTAGTTGAATTGGAGAAATTTTAAAAATATCTTATGAAAATAAAAATAAAATCATATATAATATAAAATAAAAATTTTATTTATTCATATAAATTATATAATAAATAATAAAAATTAAGATTAAATTCAAGTATTTATATGGTTGAATAAAGTTTTATGAGATGATCTCATATTTAAAAGGATTATCTTTGTCATTAAAATTTAAGTTGCAACTTATGGCTAATTTAAATTTATTTTATATTTTCATAAAAAAATATTTAATCATTAAAAATAAATAATATCTTAGTAAAAAAGAATTGAGACTATTTTCAATAAAATCATTTTTTTTTGTAATATTCAAAGTTTGTAATTGTTAACTAAAAATTATTACAAATAAATGCATTATACTTATAAATTATGAAACATGACATAAGTTTATTACAATCCTTTTTAGGTATGACTTTTCACCTTTTTTTTCATATATTTTTTTTAAATTTTTAATCTATTGGATGGTAGTATAAAGAGTCGAAGCAAATATAGTAATAACTTGGGTAAATCGTAAATCGTAAAATGTGTCCTGCATGTTTAAAAACCAAGCAAATCTAAAATTTGTGCACAAGACTTCTCTTTTGAGAAGTCCCACATTGCTTGAGTTAGAATATGAATAGTTAAAAGAAGTCTATAAAATCAACTTTTGCCTCATTTCCGCAAGTAATTCTCTGGGCTTTCAATAGTATAAAGATTTAAAGTATGTTGATAAATTTTAAAAATGCTTGAAAATGTTTTTGTTTGGTTTTGTCAAAATTGTTCGGGTCACAGTTTTATCTGGGTCAATTGGAGTTCTTAATCAGGAATGGCTTTGGGGTCTAATTCCCAGTTTAATCAGTTTTTATAACACTAAGTTTAATTTTTAGAATTTTTTTTTGTTGAAAATAAACAAAAAAACCTAACTGAGATTGAATTAGGTGTGGAAGCTATAATGTTGAGGTACTTGACAAATAATTTTTAAAGTTTGGAATTTAATTAATATGATAGAGAATATTTATAACTATTACAATTAATGGGGAGACAGAATATATGTAAATATGACATTTAATATTGGAAGAATTACATTGTTAACTCTTGCAATTGTATGTACAGCGATCGAGCATTTAATGCGTTGCATTCAAAATATGTGATAGAGAGAATTAATTTGCACTGCCCAATATGTGATAGAGAGGTGTTTTATGAACATCTCTTCTTCTCCACTTATTTTTTTTATTTTTAATTTTATCTTTGTAATATAATTAAAAACAAAAAAGTACATATAAAAGGTGTACATCTCTTCTTAGAATGACCTATTTTCCTGGGTGATATGCAGTCCCAACGCATGCTGCATGAATTGTCATATTACCCATGCAGACAATATTACCATTACCAATGCAAACTAAATACATTAACTTGAGGAGCAAGTCACACCATGTACACACTCTATCTCTCCCCAAAAGAAAAGTCAATAGAAGGAGTCTTTCTATTTTATCCTTGTTAGAATATACTAACATAAAACATATTATAACACCACCGTTTATACTCATAATATGGTCACAGCTCTAGGGCTCGACCCATCCCTCTTCAATCAACTAACCAATTTTCTTGGCATTTTCCATGACACCAAACACTTCGATTACTTCTTTTTCAAAGCGACAGTTTCTTCAGTTTCTGTTCTGGTGCTTCCTTGATTCCTGCTGGTATTCTTGGAGTCATTGCTCGTTCTCCGTCATCAAGATTTTGACTCCTTTTTACTGCACACCTTCTGTTCGATCATTTTCTTGATCAGTCATGCCAAGAAATTCCAATTCAAATAACGCATTGGTTCTAATAATACAAGCACTGACCTCGAGCTCTTTATATAGAAGCAGAGCAGAGTACAAGGTTAAAACAAAAAGCCTTAACCATCCAATTACATGTTTAACTAATTATAACTACATTTATAACCACACTTCTCTTTTTTTGTGGTTTGGAGGGATTTAGGGCATTTTTTATTCGGTTTAAAAATAGAAATTTATGATATATATACATAATTAATTTCGTTTGTCAATTTAAAAAATTTTAAATTATTTTAAACTAAATTAAAAGTTTGAGTATAATTAAAACTGATTCAAATTATCCTTAATCAGTTATGATGGATTTAGATGCCGTCTGCGTTGGTTTAGTTGATTTGGTGCTTTTTTGGATCGGTTTGCCAACCCTCTAATAAAAAAAAAAAGAAAATTCTTATTCTAGTTTTTTTCATATATTTGAAGTTGATAGTATTGGCACTAATGCTTGAAGAAACATATTCTTATCTGATCTGTTTCATCCTTTTTGTTTGCTTTGTTGACATTTTGTACTTTCAGAAAACCATCTTTTTGACAATTGCCAATGTTGTCATGTCAACGAAAGCAAAGATCTTTACTCGTCAAAACTGTAAGATTGGGACAGGTTGATTCTAAGAAGTTGATGCATTGACTGCTATTTACAGCAAGTAGCAAGAAAACATGGTTTTAGATAGTTCATTCCTATATACTGTCTTCTTTTCAGAAGAGCCAATCAAAAGTGCCTTCCTCTAAGCTATATAAGTTTTCCTGTAAAGACCTAATAATGTGTGCCTATGTATTGAGTATTTGATGGTCGTTCGAAAGATGAAACAGTCAATGGATCAACATCCTGAATTGATGCCGAGTCCACAGCTCATTTTGAACATGGGCATCACGGGCTAAATCTTAACTGGGCTGACCCGAAAGTGTCCCAGATTCATGTACTATGTTATCTTCGGCTTTACTTCTTAAATAAGTTAATAGAAAGACTCAATAAATAAAATAAAAAGTATTATTATTTCAACAAGAGAGAAAGTAGCAGAAATGGACGGGGGATTTTACTACAGTCAAAGAGAATCACAGTGGTCTATCAGTGTATTCTCAACCGTCAGATTCATCAAAGCAGAGAAATTGTAAATCCTCTTGCCTCATAGTGACGGCGGTGGGCTTCTGTTCTAGCCTCGTTTGCTTCGCCGACACATTCATCTGGGTTCCAATCCCCTACTCTCGGAGACGACAAAATTATTAAAACAACACACACTCTGTACATTGCGCTTGATCTCGTCTATAGATCCTTCTGGTTCTGGATCAGGGACCCAACCCGGATCTATGAAAATAGCCGCGACATATCTGAAAACGTGCGTAACGTAACGTTACAGTGATGTTGGAGAAAGAAAAAGACGAAATGGGTATCTGGCAAAGTCACTGCAGCCATCACCATCTGCATAACAGCAATTTCCATACTTGGATGAATCGAGTCCACTGATTGCAGAGACCTCCGACAGCAGCAAATCCATCCATAACACATAGGGAAACAGACAGAAGCTTTACCAATTCTGATTTCTTATTCTTGCAGTCATAATCCTGAGAATGTAAGTAGAGACAGATCTAGCTTATGGATGTAGATGGTTATAACGTAAGGCAATGGCAGTGAAGTGAATTCAGGAGTTATTGGAATGTGGGAACATGTCTTTCAATATCTTTTTCTTGATAGCTCCTCTCTTTGGAGGATCCATGGGTTTTTGGGCCTTGATGTTTTTGCTGATGTTGATGTTGATGTTGATGTTGATGTTGGTGTTGGACGGTCCAGGTTGCCCTTGCGATTCAGCATCCTTCCCATCACTCGTGCGATTGCTACTGTCACTCATGTTAATTGAAAATGCAGGCACAGTGAAAACAAGGAGGAGGAGGAGGAGGACGACGAGGCAGGCAAGCTAAGTTATCTTTCTTATCTTATTTTAATAAAAATAAAGCAAGAGCCGTGCCTTTGCCAGGTCTCTATCCGACTGTGATTGTCGGGTGGGCACGCACCCACCAACATTATTAATTAAACGTGGCCCAATTTAGGGATTTGGATGACTTGTAGTTTTCTTCTGCAGTTATTTTTGGCAGTCCTTTATTTAACGGTTGTGATTAGTTCTTAGTTACTTCTTTCATTGCAGCCATCGAATTTGTTTAATGAGTATAACCATTAGATGGTTAAAGACTAATCACAACCGTTGAATGAACAGCTGTAGAGGGTGACGACAGAGGATAACTGCAGGTCATCCGGATCCAAATAATAGCCGTCAGATTGAGGTGGATGAATTATGACGACGACGCAGATGACGCATCTAAGCAACGTCATATTTTTGGTACCATAATTCGCAAAACTGGTCCATTCCGAGTAGGCTTGGCTTCTTTATTAGATTGAAATATTAGTGTAGCATTCACTCGTTTAATAAATATTTTATATTATAATTATTGAATCTCTTTTTATTTAATAGGTCATTCATTTTTTTTTAATAAATAACTAATAACAAATACTCAACAAAAAAGTCGACCCTCTCGCTTAGGCCACATCAATCCAAAGCTACACAATGACAGATAACCTACAGCATGCATGCGTGGTCCAAGTTTTGTATTTTCTTTTCAAATAACCTCCTTAAGTATAGAAAATGGTAGATGTACACTGCACTGCACATCTTTTTATTTTATAATTATTTTGTAAAAATAAAATTGTAAATAAAATTTTTTTTAAAAAAAAATAATTGAGATGCTAAAAAAATATAAAAATAGAAATACACTCATGGTTAAACTTATAACACTGCTCTTTAACTATTAGAAAATACTGTAATATTAGTTGTGCACGTTAATTATTACCAAAGAGGGAGTGCAGAGGTTTGAAAGTGAAATTAGTATGTGATAAGAAAAAAGAAAATAGCACTAACACACCCATTTTATTTTAATTATTTTGTAAAAATAGAAATATCCTTGAATAAAAAAAATGGTAATTTTAAAAGTGAATCCTTTGCTGGTTGGTATACATATCAAATACAAGTGTAGGAAGTAGAGTCTTAATTATTATATCTACCAAGCACGCTGTTAATGTGACAGTTTGGGCTTCATCTTAATTTGTTCCGCGGCCTCCTTACCATATGGAAGAAAATCTAAATAGACGACGATGATGTTTGAAGCAGTTTTCTACAGAAGAGAAGGTAATTAATTGAGAAAATGATTTAAATTAGAAGGAGTTAATGAAACAAAATTAAGAGAGTGGAATTAATGAGCAATAAATAGAATACGTACGAACATGGGGATGAAGATTTGGAAGACTTAAGAAGCAGAAGCAGTAGGAGGTGGAACTTGGTTGCCACGGCAGAAACGAAGAAAGCGATTCCACATCATTGTGATGACAGACTTTCTCTTGGCAGGAAAGACGGTTCCAATTCTGGGCTTCACCCAGGGTTGTATTTTCTCGTCTTCTTTTTCTTTTCTGACCGAACGTTCACTCACGTCACAACCCAAACACAGACTTCTCATAATTTCCTCTCTTTGTTAATCCGATGTGCTTCTCCGACAGGGAGAACATGTACTAAATAAGCTACGTATCTCTTTATTAAAAAACACAGAAAATAAAAAGGATACACATTATTAACTATACGAATTTGGCATAATATTATTCTTTATAAGGTGCTCAAGAATTCGATTCTTTTCCACCAATAAAGTGCAATTAAGATTAATTTTCTCGTAAACTTAAATTTATTAATAAATAATTTATAAACATTTTTGAATCATAAAGTTAATAAATAATATTGTTTACCAAACTCACGTTTCCGATTTTGTTGCGAGAAAGAAGTATGAAAAGGCACTAAATGAAGTGTTGGTCCACCAACATCCCCGATCAAACAGTGCCAAATGAAGTGTTGAAGAGCAGATCAGATGGATTAAGTGTTAAGAACTTTCCTGTTTTGCTTTCCCTTTCCATCTTTAGAGAAGAGAAGAAGAAAATTGAAGTTGATGTGATATGTACGACTTTTTGCGGTTTACGTCCATATAATTAATTTTTCTCGACTAAGGAAACTTATTACTCCTGTCAGGTATTTAATGACCTGCAAATGGCTTATACAGAGGCAAACTGGACCTTACATTTTATTTTTATGGGCCAATCGCATTAATTGACATTCTTCTATACAAGATTCCGCCTGACTTGGCTGGCCATAATCATGAATTGCAAGTTAATAAATGTAAAAGAAATGGTTACGGACACATAACAACAATATGTATTTGTATAAGAAAATTAATTAGGGGAAATATATTAAGTAACCAAATAGCCGTGACTAGACTAGAGAGAGATGGATGGATGTTGAAATACAAGGCATGCAAATAAAATCCAAGACCGTAACGTAACATAACCCAATCTCCCTCTTTATACATTCTATTCTATTAGGGTCTGAAAGTGAAATAAACGCGTTTATGGATAGAGTTAAAACAATCATCTTTGCAATTTCAAATAAACGCGTCACAATTTAATTATTCAATGGGAAGGAACAAGTAACTCAACTCATCCATTCTTGTACCTTTGTTGCTGCTCAGTAAGATAAGAAGGGATGTGAAAGGTTTGGTCTTTAGAATTAATACCCATAGAATCTTTTTGATTTAATTAATATGACATTAACGTATCAGCAAATAGAAGCAACTCTTTAATTTAGTCCACTACTAATACATCCAAATATCTAAAACGGCTACACTATCTCATCTCTTATTTTATGAATTATATGCTCTCTTTCATCCATTCTTGCACATTTATTGGCTTCCAATTTAGATTGGACTTTGGGATTTAGTGCAATAATGAATTAGGTTACATAATAATAATAATATATTTATTCCGTGTCAAAATGCATGTCACGTGGATATTATAAATAATTTCCTGCTTTTTCTTTAAAACACTGTATCATACTCTTTCTCTTGTTTTATTATTATTGACTTGATTAAGTTGATGCTATCAGCACCAAACAGATGGCATCATTCAACTAAATCACCAGATCACATCGTTGGCATTTATCTGTGGAAATATCTAAACTATTTCTTGCTTTACGTTTCCATTGGCCACTATTACATAATGATGATAGAAAGAAAATTATTGTTATGGTTGGAACCTTGCTAAAATCATCATTTGTCCTATTATATACCAATTAATGAAAGCTAATTTAGACATTTTATTTTACCTTGTTTTTTCTCATAGTGAAATTTAGTCAAAAGTAGAGTTGATTTAAGGATGATCAGCCTTGTGGCAAGTGATTTTTCAACTTTTTCATTTTTATTCAAATTTTTAAATTTACGCGTTAATGTTTCCGTCTCGTCTTGTCTTCTCTCCTTTTATTCATGACAATTTTAAAAAAATTAATTACGTTACACCAAAATGTAAATTATAGCCAAAAACAAAGTCTGAAACACAAGCTGCTATTTTTGTTCTCCTCTCTCGGCTTGCCTTTTTATTTCTTTTTCCACGGCTTCTCCGAATCTCCAAAGAAGGTTCAACACTTGCCCATTTATTTATTTTTTGTTGTTTCTAATTATTTTATCGTTATGGGACCCAACAACATAAATAAATAAAACAAAAATTTAGTTAAAGAACTGAGAATGTCAAGAAATTAGCAGCGGTTAGGTTAGTGCCGAAGCAAATTGGCTCATACTCTGCTTCTCTGTCGTGACTCCACAACCACAAGACCATCAAAGCCATACAATTCTAACGAAACTGACACAGGTCTGGTCAACCAACGCCTCAGCATCTGAAATCCAAACACCGGCG
The DNA here is from genome assembly GCA_022379115.2 of Bauhinia variegata. Lineage (NCBI taxonomy): Eukaryota > Viridiplantae > Streptophyta > Magnoliopsida > Fabales > Fabaceae > Bauhinia > Bauhinia variegata. The sequence continues at coordinate 18,052,007 of CM039431.1, read as the reverse complement.
AACCCAAATTGGAGTTTGTTAACTCATAAATAATAATTTGTTTTTTATTGCATTTCCTTTCTCAAGTTGCTGGTTTGGCGGAACAAAAAACTCTGTTGGTGTTTGTACGCCCGAGTTTGACACTAGGCATTAGCAATTCGGGCAACTGGTTAAAAAAAACTGACTCAGACTCAAATCACTTGTGTCTGTGCAATCAGAAATTTGAACGAAAACTGGAAACAGAGCATTTCGAAATTGAGCTATGTAACTTAAGTCTAATCAATTACCAACTTTTCTTCCTACGTCTTATCAAATACAATACCATTACATTTTTATACTAATATGGCTTTGGTGAGTTGGGGGAAATTCTTGTGATCTCGCCGGTACACCGTATTTTGAGCATTTGAATCTTGTTGGCGCCGGCGCCGTCGACCCCATCATCTGCCCTTTTTAGTGGTTTGCGAAACAAATTTTTCATAAAATGGAGCGCGGACTCAAAAATCATTCTCTTCACCGATTTCCTCGGAGGAGGAACAAGAGATGGATTGAGGTTGCGCTGGTGTTTGAGCCTGCTCTCTGACTTGGCGGTGGGCGTGTCAGCTGCATCCATCCTCATCGCCTTCTGCTGCTCTGTCTGCTTATGCACCATCGTCAACTTCTCTGTGTTTGTTTTAGCAGGACCAGAGTGTTGTCTCCAAAATAACTTTCAGACAATATATATTACTCCAGATATTTTCATTCATTCACTTATTGAAGTGGGACAACCGAACGAATACGTTTTAAGAACTTTCCCTTTTACATTTTCAAGTGTCATATTATTGGGGGTCCTAACAAAATTGAAGCGGATACAATGAATATGGAATGCATTTCAAAGTCAGCAATTTGGGATAACTCAATGAACAATTGTCAGAATCTAATTTAACTTATTATTACCTTTATGGAACAATTTTTTCTTTTTCTCCTCACCAATTCCTTCAATTTCCCGAATATTATAAAAATCATGACATTGTTGTTTTTTTTATCCTTAAATTTTTTATCAATAAATTAGTTTTTATTTAGAATGAAAATAAAAAATAATTTGCAAATATTTTTAATAAAAAAATTTCAAATTTTTGAACTACCAATCAAGGGAGGAGATAAGATTTGGGAAACACGAGACTAAAAAAACTAAGATGTGTGAAGGTTAAATGTAAATTGCACGTAATATTTAAAGGGTAATATGTATAATAATTTTATAATATTAAGAAAAAATTAAGGAATCATAGTATCCCTAGTGTCCCTCTCCCTTTGCTCCGCTTCTAACCTTGAATGTTATTATTGAGTTAATTGCTGGTATCATACACAACATATTGTTTCCTCAAATCTAACTTTTTTTTTTTTTTTTTCTAGGAGATCTAAGAAAAAAAATCTAACTCTTTTTATGCTCCTTAATAATAAGAAACAAAACAAAAGCATACTTAAATATCTGCATATGAGGCACATAGGCAAATTGGACATTAAATTTTATGGCCACAGGAGAATCACATTAATTGACATTCATCTACAGAAGATTCAACTTTTTTTTTTTGAGTTGGCCATAATCTTAAAATCATAGAATAGGAAGTTCATAATTGAGAAAGCAAAGTAACCAAATAGCCGTGGCTAAATTGTTAAAATACAGGGCATGGAAATATTTTTTCATGGAAAATAAAATCCTAGACTGAACGTAACCCAATTCCCGTGTAGATTCTAGGTTGAAAGTGAAAGTCAAATAAACGCGTTTTTTACGGAAAGGGTGAGAAGAACACTTATTTCTCAGAGTATCATTTCCTGTAGAAACAACCAAGATAGCAACGAAAAATAAGAGAACCCAATTGCCATTTGGGTGACCGCACGTGATGAGGGACGTGTCTTGATGTTGACATTTGAATGATTTATTAATCACAAAAATAATAAATAAAATATATACATAATAATAATTAATGAATAATATAAATATAAAAATAATAATTATATTAATGATAAGAAAATAAATAAATTTAAATCCCCGAATAAATTACTGGGTGTTCTGTAAAACCTCAATCAATCAAGATAAGGATGGATGTGAAATTCAGAGTTTAAAGTTTGCACCCATAGTCTTTCGTTTGATTCAATATTACTTACATCTGGGAAAAGAGAAGGTACTCTTTTTGGTCCACTGCACTGCATCCTATGACCTACTTTGTTTATAGTCACCTTTTAACTAAATATGTTTTGATGATTTAAAAAACACAAAGTATATGGTTTTAGAATGTATACTTTAAGTTAAATTGATATGATTATGAAATAAATCTGATTAGTTTTGTTGTGAGAATTAACTGTCCTTGGGTAAGATGTTTTTGGGTCTGATATAAGAGGGTTGAGATGCAGGCCAAAAACCCTATTGGTTTGGTCTATAACAGATTTGAATCAATAATGTTCTTAAATGAGAATTGAAATTGATCATGATCCAATCATTTTCTAAACAAACAATAGACAATTTCCTCTCTAAAAAAAACTCCTTTAAGATGTGAGGGAATATCTTTATTAAATAGTCACTAGCTAATTGTTAAGTCTTTGTTGAAAAGTAATGCAAAATAAAGACCACAATTTAGTATTAGTTCAACGAGAAATCAATAAAGGGACATGATGGATGGAGAAATATAAAATAATGACACTGAGATTTTAATCTTTTCGCGTAAGAAGTAGCCACTGAGTTTATGTTTTTGAATAAATTTCATACAGCTAATTATGAAATGATTGATTGTGATGACGACGAATCTTTGAACATTGGATATGGTTTGAATGAATAATTAAAAGCGAGTTTAATCAGAGGATTATGAAGACCAGTGCAGTGCAGAGAAGGAGACCATTCCATTCGCTGCCAGATATGGTAGATCTTCTCTTCTGTACGGTAATGACAACCCGGTTGACTTGGACCGATGATTTGTTTTTGCACAAAGTAAGAGGGTGGGGTGATTTCTTTTCACACCCCACCCTTCAGGAGTGTGAAGAAAAGAAATCACTTGAGTTGTATCGTATAAAGAGATTGACGGCACTGCCCAACCCACCCTCGGGTGATTTCTTTTGACACCCGAGGTTGCAGTTTCACATTAGCAAAGGGCCTGTGGGCCTGGGCTTTATTATTGGAGATGCTCGGGGTGCTGTAAGGCCTGCAACTCCTGTGTCTAAGCTCTTTATTCTTTTAATGTTCTTCGTTTCGTCTGTACCAAGTGAAATACTGAATCATAGCAAAGAGCTAACTCTTGAAGAACTAATTTGTTACTAAATACACCAGATATGCTTTCGGGTTTCTGCTAACGTTCTTCGATCATCAATAAATTATTACTAGTTTAGTGCTTCAAGTATGCCATCTTAGAGTATGCCTTACAATTTACATTATGATTTTTGGGATAACGTTGAGAAAATCCTTTCAATCCATCATGGTTAGATCATTTACTCCTCTACATGCCATTTTGTTATTGTTCTGTGGTTCGTATGATAACATAAATTTCTTGGTGAACTGTGTTTCTAGGTCCAATAAAAGTAATGGTAGTCTAGACTCAGTTTGTTTACATTTTATAAAGCTTAACATGGTTATAATTTCACATCTAGCTAGAGCTAGAGGAATGCTAGTTCATTTTCTAATCTGTTAGTTCAATCCAAAACTTGATAGTGCCATTGAAAGCTTTGACAGAGCCTTAGTTATAAAGGTTAGTCTCTGCTGTTTGCGCTGCTTAAAAAGTTCAAATGATATTTATGGTGTCGTACTGATGGAGCGCGCTTGCAGATCCTCTGTGGTATCGATGGACATTCAATCAAATCAAATGCATCAGTTTCTGATTGAATTAGTCTATATAATATAATTGCAGTTATCTGCCAACTCAAAGATAGCACTCTGATGCTGTTTGGTAAGTGAGAAATAAGAAAGAAAATAACGGAGAAAGAAGAGAGAGGCGACAGAAAGAAGACAGTTCAGTTCTCCTCTATTAATCAGAAAATTATCAAAGAATAATTACAATCAAGTGGCTTGCCACTATTTATAAACACATCAGAAAATATTATTAACAACCTAACTACACTTCCGGTCACTGGCCTGAGTTTGACCACTACTTTCCTTTAGACCAACTACTCTTTGTTGCTTGGTGGTGGGTTTGCTTATATTATTTTATATTCTTTTAAAAAATAATTTTATTTAAAAATATAAAATAATAACAATTATTTTTTAATATATATATATATATTTTATAAATATAAACTATTAACCTTATAAAAATTTATAAATTATTAAATTTAATTTATTTATCAATTAAGATACATTATTATCGTTTAACAAGAGACTCACTCTCATTCCCCTGACATTTACACTGCTCTCGGTCATCCTCGTTTTAGTATTGACTATAACAGTGTCCCAATTGACAAGCCAGATAATGTGAGAAATTTACACAAATATATCACAAAAAAATATATTTACTAACATATATTATTTGTTTAGATATTAAATTATAGTAATATAAAAATAATATCATATTATTGTAATATGATATTTAATTAAAAAATTAATAATATTTGAATATTATATTACGATAATATAATATTCATAAATATAAAATTAATTAAATTTATTTATTTTTATTTTTTATAAATAAAAATATAAAAAAATTTATAAAAATTTTTAAATACATATATAATATTTTAAAAATTATTACTAATAGATATCACTTCTATAAATTATCATCAATTTTTTTTTTTTTATTTTCAACATGTATTATTTTTTAAATTAAAGTAAAATAAAATATATTAAAACGCACATATATATATATTGATTTAAAAAATAAAAAAAATATATGTTAAAAAAATAAAGATAAAAATTTAATTTTTTAGTATTTTTTGTTACTTTAATTTAAAATAATTAAAAAAAGATACATGTTTAAAATAAAAAATTTGATGATAATTATTTTATAAGTGATATGTATTAGTGATAATTTTTGAAATGTTGTAAGTGTGATTAAAAAATTTTATAATTTTTTTTTATATTTTTATTTGTAAAAAAATAAAATTAAATAATTTAATTACTTTTTCAGTTAATATTACAGTATGTAATATTCGAATATCACAATATATAATGTAATATTTGAATATTATATTACGATAATAAAATATTTATAAAATATTAATTTTTTAATTAAATATTAAAATAATATAATATTATTTAAATATTGTATTATTAAAATATTATATTAAAAAATAATATATATTAATAAATATTTTTAAAAATTATATATATTAATAAATATTTTTTTCTGATATGTGTGTAAATTTCTCAGATAATGCTGCCGCCACCATCAATCGATTTCACAGAGAGGCCATTGAAACATTGGTTTTTGACTATTCTGACACAATAGAATTTTTTTATTTTAATTTCATTTTCTGGTGTCAGATATTATGTCACAATTGATTTTTTTATTTTATTTTAAATATCTTTATTTCTGGTCTTTCCTGACTGCTTTTTCTTATTCGTGGCGCATTAGTTTACGGTGGAAGGACGGAACCGTCAGATTAAAAAAGGATGCAACGCGACAACGCGGTGAGGTTGCCATCGTTTTCCAATTGATTCGGGATTTGACCGATGAGCATGCTTTGGTTGGAAACTCTGCACTGCTTGAGTTAGCCGGTTTATAATGCTTCTTTTTTTAAATAAAAATAGAAGGATGAGATAAATAGTAAATCTTTCATACTTTGGTGGAGGCGGAATTAATTCAAGCTCTTGTGAGCACACAAGAAAACATCATAATGTAATCCGCTTAAATTGAATATATATGGAAACTTGAAAGTGTGGAATAATTGATAAATTTAATATTTAAATAAAAAATACGAAATCAAAAAAAACTCCCTAATCAGTCGTAAAAGGCGGCAATTGCTACGTTAAAGGAACAGTTGATTCAAGCGGTCAATGTCAAGAGATTAGAAAATGAACAAAGAGTAAACAATGTCAACCACGTGTTGGAGGACAAGCACGGCCGAACATTTATCAATCTTATCATTTACATTTTAGGTTTATATATTTCATTGTCATCAAAATGTTATCACTATAATCATATTGATGATTCCACTAATCAAAGAACATTATTTGTGCACATTCTTATGTACACTTTTTATTTGTGCATACCTTAATTAACAATATTGCACGTGCATGATAAATTATTTCAAGTTTCTATGAATTTCTCTTCGCACACTTTTGTTTTATCTAACTTTTCACGTATGAAAATGAAAAATGTTATGTATATATATTCATTAATTTTTATTTCTTTACACCTTATAAATTATTTGTAAGAATAAAAATGTAGTACGTAAAAATCAGTATGAAAATAGATAGTGAATTAGAAGAGTCAAACAGTCAGCCTTAAATTTTGGCTAGTCAGATTGGTTTCGTGTGCATAGACGGAAAATAGTAGGATGCGCATATGCATTTGAAACAACACTTTTCTCTTTGGAATCACTCCTGTTATAACCTTTCTTTAACTTTACCATATACATTTTTTTTAACCATAATAATTTTTGACCGGCACTAAGTTTATTATTGAATAAATGTGGAAATTAACAAGTGTGCAATGGACAAGTGATTAGCGAAAATTTTAGTTTTAGATATATAAATAAATAAATCATTAGTTTATATGCATGATTGAAGATAAGAACTTGGAATTAATTAACTAGGTACGTATCAAAATCATCCGTTTGAATTGGAATCGTGATGTTTGTCAATGATGGCATTTGTATAGTTAGTCCAAGATGGCTGTGATGCTAAGAATAATATATGAAGCCAAAATAATTATTAATTAATAAATTGCTCCTGGTTGTGGACTAATCGTTCAAGGCGGCGAATATTAGCCTACCCGGTTTCAGCGCAAGAGGAGAAGACGCCAATGAATAGAATAGAAGAAAATAAACAATTAAAGAGTACACAACTAGTCTTAACCACGTGGTGGCGTGCTACCACTGCCCGATCTTCTCTATAAATGCCCAGTTCAGATGAATCATACTCACTCAAAACATTTTTCTCTCAGATATTTCTTGCTTCTTCATTTTCTGTGTGTAGCGCGCAAGCACTTAAGAAAAAGAAAAGATGGAGGCTTATTTGGAAGAAATGAGACAGGAACAGAGAGCTCGTGGCCCAGCCACAATACTTGCCATTGGCACTGCAAATCCCCCAGACTGTATTTACCAATCTGAGTTCGCTGATTACTACTTCCGTGTCACAAATAGCGATCACTTGACTAACCTCAAAGCCAAGTTAAAGCGTATATGTAAGTTATCTTATTAATTAATTTTATATGTATATATATATATATATACACACACAAATACACATACATGCAATATGATATTATATGAACTTAAATTTATTACAATTAATTATGTGATTTAACATGAACTTTAGATGTTTTTTTTTTTTTTTCATTCAATAATTTATTTTATGTCACATTATTTAATATAGTGAATATGAGTGTAATATCATATATGATTTATGGTGTTAGTAATACATCTATAGATAAAAAGATTAATGAAGAATCTCCATGTGATGATGAACATGCAGGCGAGAAGTCGATGATCAGAAAACGTCACATATTCTTGACTGAAGAAATGCTGAAGGAAAATCCCAACATGAGCACTCAAGCTGATCCATCTCTAAATATACGTCAGGATATACTGATAGAGGAAGTGCCAAAGCTTGGGGAGAAAGCTGCATCAAAAGCTATCAAGGAATGGGGCCGCCCCAAATCAGATATCACTCATCTCATATTCTGCTCCATTTCAGGTGTAGACGCGCCTGGTGCTGACTACAAACTCGTCAATCTCTTAGGTCTCAACCCCTCTGTTAAACGCTTTATGTTGTATCATCAAGGTTGCTTCGCCGGTGGCACCGTGCTCCGTCTTGCAAAAGATCTCGCAGAGAACAATGCTGGTGCTCGTGTTCTCGTTGTTTGCTCTGAGATGACCCTCGTTTTATTCCGTGGACCCAGTGAAACCCAGATGGACAACATGGTAGGCCAAGCAATCTTTGCTGATGGCGCTTCAGCGGCTATAATTGGTGCCAGTCCTCTTCCAATCGAGCGACCATTGTTCCATATGGTGTCTGCGTCGCAATCGATCCTACCTAACTCAGAAGGTGCAATTACAGGACACTTGCGTGAAGAGGGACTCACTTTCACCTTGAAAGGAAACGTGCCCCAAGTAATTTCAGACAACATAGAGAAAAGTCTTGAAGAAACCTTTAACCCACTTGGGATCAGTGACTGGAACTCAATTTTTTGGGTAACACATCCTGGAGGCCCGGCAATCTTGAACCAGATTGAAACAACACTTGGGTTAAAGGAAGAGAAACTAAGAACAAGTAAACATGTGTTGAGCGAGTATGGGAACATGTCGAGTGCATGTGTGTTGTTTGTGTTGGATGAGATGAGAAGAAGGTCTATGGAGGAAGGAAAGGCTACCACAGGGGAAGGGCTTACGTGGGGTGTGCTCTATGGATTTGGACCAGGTATGACCATGGAAACCATTGTCCTGCATAGTGTTCCCATTCAGCACAACTAGAGTCAATTGAACTATTTCTTGCTTTTTTAAGGTAGATTGGGGCAGAAAAATAATTAAGCAGTTAATGTATGAAATCATGCATGTTTACTTTTTAAGTACCGACTGTATTGATTATGAATAAGCTCCTTCTATTCACATCAATTCATGTTTTGTGCAAAATATAGGGGATTGAAATCCTTGTATTTATTAATTAGATTGTATTAACTTCATCCTAATTTCTGCTTCGTCACCGTCTCAATGTATTTTTGTACTAGTATAAAGGAGATATTATACTCTCTTTCTTAATCATATTGTTGTTTTCATATATTCAATATTCAATAAAATAATAAAGCCTTCGTCAACATGGGATGAATTAAGAGTTTTCCATATCTTGAAGAATTTAGAAATTATTTTGAGATGGAAAAAGCCAAAAATAAAATGATTTTGAGAATGATTTTTACAGAGGTGTTTCATTTGAATTTTATTTTAAATATTATCCTGACTTTATTTCATCATAATCATGTCTCAAATTGTTTAATTTTAATCCCATCTCAATACATATTCAAAAGAAATTAAATAAATAAACTAAAACAATATCATTTTACATAAATAGTTTTAGGACATAAAATAATATTTAAGGCAAAAACCAAAAAGCATTTTATAGAATGAGAAGGCTCCTATCCCCCTGCCCTCCTAATGATATCAATTGTCAAATGTATGCTACTCCGCAGTCAATTTGGAACTGACTTTATCTCAGTAAGGCACTAAAACTCTACACATAATTATAAATTTGATGTATGTTTATTTTATCGATGGAGTCAGAAAATTATTGCGTTGCATGGTGAGACCGAAGAAAATTACAAGCCTATAAGATTCTTTAAGCAGAAAAGTTGGAGTTAGGTTGCCATATACGTCCATAGATCCAACATAAAATTCCTATTCCAATGTATCTGGCTTCTTTCAAAGTGTCGTCATATACATTTACGTGTCAAGATTCTTTTGTTGACTTGAAAATGTGAAATAATTAATGATATTCTGTAAATTCCATAGCAGCGGGAATAATATTCTATTCTATTCTAGTATATTAGTCAATACTGGTCAGTGGAAAGAGCAGACAAGTTGCTTACTTGACTAAGTAGAGATTTAACAAAAATTTAGGAAACTTGAAATAGATCTAATTTTCGTCTTTTAACAAGTAATTAAGCATTTCAACTTAACATACATCTTTTTTTTTTTTTTTAACCAAAGATAAGCTGATATTGAGTTGTGTCACAGGAGAGATGGCATGGGGCCTAACCCAACCCAAACCAAGTGAGTGACTGTGGGCTGATTAGCCCATAGTAGAATGTATACTAAAAAAATAGAGGAGTGGACAATAAAATAAGAGAGAACAAATCATCCTTGCTCGTCTCCTTTTCATACTCCTCTATTATTTAAGAAGCTATATCCCAAAGATTCTCAGCCTTGATCATGACACAAGTATAATGAATATGAGCATGTTGGATGATATAGGTAGGGATGGGAATTTACTCCATTCCAGCAGAGATTGGAGAGCCATTTCTCTTCGTACAGAGATGAGATGAGATGGGATGGGGAATGATCTTTCTCTGCAAGGGTTTTGAGGAAAACTGCATAGATCTAATTTAGGGAATTATAAAAATGCCAATGTTCTTAAATAAAGATATTTTGATAATTGTATGTATATTTTATTTTAAAGAAGTCGAAAATAAAATATTATTAGCATTTAAATGACATGTCCCACGGAGGACAAACTTTTCAACAAAACAACAAAAACAAATAATTGAAATTCCCCCAACCCCAATATATTATTAATTAGCAAGTTCCATTCTAAGCAAATAACATGCAATGAGTGTACAGTCCAACAACAATGCTTCCCCAATTACTCATCCGAGGAACTACGCATACATTACAAATCTTATATATTGATTAGGTGTAAACATAAAATCGAGCTTTACACCATCACATTACATAACTACTCAGTTACATATTCATGTGTTAGCAGCATATATATGGAAAGAATTAACATGCAATAATATATGGACAATTAATTCGGTTGATTAAATTTTAGGTTTATAAATAAAAATCATTAATTTATTATTGGTGTAACTTAGATAAGTACGCACTTTGGTAGGTAAGAAGGTAGGTTGCAACATCATCCCTGTGAATGTGATTGTGATGTTTAGTACTGGCTTGCATGCATATATATGTGAACAAGCCTAATGAATTGATCTTGATTAATTAAGAGTAAATTACAATTACAACTACAACTACTCTATCAAGCACGTGTGGGCGAGCTACCTCGATCGGCCTTGCATGGATTTCTCTATAAATAGTGAGGTGGTGAAATGCAACCTCTTACTCATTAGCACATTAATTTTCTCTCAAATATTTATTGCTTCTTTGATTTAGCACAAGAGAGAAAGAAAAGATGGCATATTTGGAAGAGATGCGGGAGGCACAAAGAGCTCGTGGCCCAGCCACCATACTTGCCATTGGCACTGCAACTCCCACAAACTGTATTTATCAATCTGATTTCACTGATTACTACTTTCGTGTCACCAACAGCAACCACATGCCCCATCTCAAAGCTAAGTTGAAGCGCATATGTAAGCTCGGACTCATATTAACATTGTCGGTAACATATATATCTTGTTAGAAAAATATTGATCAAGTTTCTCCAAACATGCAGGTGAGAAGTCTATGATAAAGAAACGTTACATCCACCTGACTGAAGAAATGCTGAAGGAAAATCCCAACATAAGCACTTATGAGGAACCATCTCTAGATGCTCGTCAGGATATTCTGGTAGTGGAGGTGCCAAAGCTCGGCGAGAAAGCTGCATCAAAGGCCATCAAGGAATGGGGTGGTCGCAAATCAGATATCACCCATCTCGTATTCTGCTCCACTTCTGGTGTAGACATGCCCGGCGCTGACTACCAACTAATCAAACTCTTAGGTCTCGACCCCTCCGTGAAACGCTTCATGTTGTATCATCAAGGCTGCTTCGCTGGCGGCACCGTACTCCGTCTGGCCAAGGATCTCGCCGAGAACAATGCCGGTGCACGTGTTCTGGTTGTTTGTTCTGAGATCACAGTCGTGACATTCCGTGGGCCCTGCGAGACACACTTGGACTCCTTGGTGGGCCAGGCACTCTTTGGTGATGGTGCTTCTGCGGTGATCGTCGGCGCCAATCCTTTTTCAACGGAGAGACCATTGTTCCATATGGTGTCTGCATCGGAGACAGTCTTACCGAACTCTGAAGGTTCAATCGAGGGACACTTACGTGAAGTGGGACTCACTTTTCACTTGAAGGATAACGTGCCCCAATTAATCTCAAGCAACATAGAGAGAAGTCTGGAAGAAGCCTTCGATCCAATTGGGGTCAGTGATTGGAACTCGTTGTTCTGGATATCTCATCCTGGTGGCCCAGCAATCTTGAACCAAATTGAAGCAACGCTTGGGTTGAAGGAAGAAAAACTAAGAGCTACTAAGCATGTGCTAAGTGAGTACGGGAACATGTCGAGTGCATGTGTGTTGTTTATTTTGGATGAGATGAGAAGAAGGTCAATGGAGGAAAGAAAAGCCACCACAGGAGAAGGGCTTACATGGGGTGTGCTCTATGGCTTTGGACCAGGCTTGACCATGGAAACTATCGTTCTACACAGCGCCCCCATAAAATATAGCTAGGATCAGCAGATACGTAGAGTGGGGCAGAATATATGAAATCATGCTTGCATAGTCTTTAGTTTATTTATTATGAATAAGCTCCCACTAATTAATTACATTAATTAATGTTTTATGTACGTAAAAAATATATATATATATAGAGAGAGAGAGATTTTATGTAAATATATAAACCTTCACAGCTTGTTTCAACTTTGTCTCTCTGCTTTCTCTCACCATCTTTATGTTTAATGTAATGTATTGGAGATATTATATTCTCTTTATCTCAACAATATTAACGTTCTTATTACCATATACTTTCTTATTCACTAAATATTGCATGTACATATATGTCGTGTCCAATTATTCATATCATCCATATATAAAATATATTGACAACTCCTGTATAATATTAGAGTTTATTCACTTATTGGCTTAAACTTTTAAATTAAATATTAGTATCAAATTCACAAAATATATCATCTTACAAGTCTGACTTCTTGTGCAGTGATTAATTAAAATAAAATCTTGAATAATTTACAAGAAATCTAACTGCAATTTTGTAACAAAAAAAATATCTAGCAAGTAACTATAAGTTTATGATTAATGAAGTCATCCTATGTGAATGCTATACCAAACACTACGTTTGCTTTCCGTGAAGTAGTAAAACATAATTTATGCATGTAATTATACGTCTACACATGGCCAATTCGATTAAGAGTAGGTGAAATATGTATCACAAAAGAAATCTTTTAATTTGAAGCATTGATCTAGGGGATAATATAATCAATTTAATATTAATTTTTAAAATTGAAATAATGTAAAATCTAAGATTCTGCACCATTCATCTCTAGGCGATAATATATATATCACCAAGTGATACTGCTGAACGTTAAAATAAATTTAATGAAAACGATATGATTAATCATCCATTCCATTTAAAAAAAGAAAAGGAATAATGTTTGTTTCACCACTCAATTGCTTACCATGAATTCTTATATTTGTGTCCATAGTTAAATTTGGGCATCCAAGAAAACAAAAACGTTAAAATTGTTTAATTAAAACTGCAATGTTAGATCAAAGCGAGACTAGTCACTTATTAGAAAATAAAAAATAAAAAATAAAATAACCATGATAGTTAACTATAATAATACTCGTGGAATTATCGCTACAGATGACTTTATATCAACATGAGAAACCACGTATTATCAACTGGTCAATGTTATACTAGTCCACGTTAATTCGGATTTGATATATAACCCAATAAAGCACTATAATCCTACACAATTAATGTCATACATATCAAATTTATTGAGGTTAGAAATATAAGACTGATATTTATTCTAATGCCAACATAACGTAGCATATAACAATTGGTACGTAGTTGGTAGATTCTTCCATTTTTAAGCAAAGAGGCAGAATATTGTGTACTTGCTTATTAGTTACGTCGTACTTTGTCACTGGTAATTTGGTAGATTAACATCGCATAATTAACTCTCTCTTTTTTGACTGAGTTTGAATACGTCTACGAAATTGCATGGCGAGACCAATGAAAATTGCAAGCTTACGACATTCTTTGACTTGGAAGGTAGCTAGCTTGCCATATACATCCATCTAAGTTAGATAAACAAAAATTCGTTTTAAGTTTATTAATTTAATTCTTTACATTTAAAATCTTAATTAATTTTGTTTCTCACAGTTTAAATTTATTAATTTACTCATTCATTCTATAAATTTTTTTTATTAATTTCATTCTTTAAATTTATTAATATTTTTAAAATATAAAAAATTAAATTAAAAAGTTTAACAGATTAAAATGATCAAATTAATAAATTTAAAATATAAAAAATTAAATTAATAAAAATTTTAAGTATAAAACACTAAAATAAATATTTTATCTTATAGGTGTTATCACATAATTACAGGTTACATATTTTTGGTGACTCGAGAATGTTAAATAGTGAAATAGATTTTGGAAACTTGACACTTGGAAATTTAACTACAAGGGGAAAAACATTCTATTAGTTACAAGCTAGTTAAGGGTTAAGAGTACGTAGACACGTTGCTTACTTATAGGTAGCTTGACATATATATATATATATATATATATATATATATATTAGCCCCGTGTTTGACAAAGCAAACAATCGAGCATACATTGATTTTTTTTTTTTTTAAAAAAGAAAATCTCCAAAATCTTTTGTTTATTTTTTTTCACTAATCTCTTTCATCAATTGTACTGCAGTTATACTGTAGTGGATTTGTTTTAATTTTGTACAGTACCAATTTAAACTAGATCTTCAAGTGGCGAAAACAAGAAATTAACTTGGATCATCATATCATATAAAGGTATAAATATTTTCATTAAGAAAAACAAAACTACAAATTGGTGTGGGATTAGCCAAAAATAAGTGTAGCAAGAAAATAATGATTAATACACTGTTTTTTTATTGACGTCGAATCCTGGTCGTGTGACTTGTGTCTCAAGTTACTTTGACACATTGAATTGTTGTATCGATAGTGTAAATTAATTGGCTTACTACTAATCTTATCATAATATTATAATCATCGTCATTGACGAAATTTTTTTAATCCGTGCTGTGGCATCATTATGGAGATTCCGTTTTTAAGCATGATAAAAAGTTTTACCTAAACAAACGATGAAGCCAAAGAGAGAGAAAAAGAAAAAATATTTTATGTTAAGATTCATACGCTGTTTGAGGATTCTCAGATTCACTTTGGATCAGGCTAATGAAAAAAAAATCATTCCTTTTTGATTATCAACTTAATAGGCATTGATTACACGGATACATAAAATAAAAAATAAAAAAAATCACGGACGCCTAATATACTACCCAATCTAGGGTACTCTACAGAGAAGAAGCCAAAGAGCCATTTAAACTTCAAATCAACTATGTAGAGTATGAACCTGCGTAGTCTTCCGTAGTACACTCGTCACGGTTTCTGGTGACGCTAGCTGCTCTTTGAGAGCCTCTAAAATCCTGTCTTTCCGCGTTATGTATCCAAAAAGTCAGCAAAATCTACCATTGTTTTACAACCTACCACAATACCAGTCATACAAAATAATGCAGCAAATGAGAAATCATTGGGTATTAGAAGTTATGAAGTATGAGGCTAAAGCCATTACTAAGAATAACTAGGAGGCTCACAATTTGTCCTCAAGAAAATGTCGTGTTCATTGTGATCCAATGTGGATTGCTGCCAAGTTCTCTTCATTATTCAGAGTACTGGCCGCAGTTAAAAGCATCTCCATTCCTCCACCTTTGTCTAATTCCCGTCCATGTTTATTGTTCCATTTCTTTCCAAGATTTCCACATGGCCGTATGTTGCCTTGACCTGTTTTGCTCTGTTCGTTACTCTCGTATGCCTTTTTTGCCCGGCGAATAGCCTGTATCCCAGCATCACATTTTCTACAATACCATTTCCCTTTTGGAATAGAAGTTCGTGGAGGTTTCATGCAATAGATGTGGTAAGCATGATCACAGCCATCACAGAGAACAATCTTATCATCATCCCGGTCAGTGAGACAAACTCGGCATAAACAAGAAGGGCAGTACCACCGTGGACCATATGAATTTAACTGCATAGTTGTCAAACACCTTACATGGTAGTATTTGAGGCAGTAGGGGTGGCCACAGATTTTCATATTTTGCCCATCCACATCAGTCCCACAGACTTTGCAGACAGATAAATCTTTCCCAACTGTGGATCCTTGAAGCCCATCATACGCACAATTTGAATTATCTTCCAATTCCCGAAGCACCTCATTTGTAAGGAAGGTTTCGTGGCCAACTATGTTTTTCAGAGTCTTTGGGGCATTCAACCTTTCACACACAGCGCAATTCTGATGTGGAGATCCAATTCCACTAGCAGTGCAATCAGCACAGTACCAATTTCTGTGGGGTATCTCTTTCACGGCAGGCTCAATACAGGAGATGTGATACATCTGCTCACAAGAATCACAAACTAAACAGTTTGTCCCATCTGCCTTGCCTCCACAACGACTGCAAGTGCAAAGTTTATATATACTACGCTCTTCTGTCTGCTCCGGTTTCATGTGAGAGTCACATTCCCAGTTGCAGAACTGTTTGACATGATAAGTTCAAAGTAACTCTCAAAACCAGTTTAATAAGTCTCTTAATTTAAACCTTAACCATATCAACTATACTCCATTTAGTAATGATAATCCCAACAAGGATATAAAAGCAGAGCTTTCCTGGTATAAATCTAAGAATTCAAAGGTAAGTTGGCAGATCCTATTGAAGAAACATAATACAGACCAGACTTTTAGAAATCAAACGATATCAAGCCAAAGAAGCCCTTTGGGAGTTTGGTGAAAACTTTTCCTGATGGTACCTTCAACCAAAGCATTGCCTCAATTATGATTTAGAAAGAAAATGCATCTAGTTTCTATTATAAAAGTTGATTTTGAATTCTGCCAGCTTATGAATTGCCAAACAAATTCAAAACCTCTTACCTCTAGCTTTTCATCTTCACGTGTGCTGTGTGTAGAAACTCCTGCCTGAAGGAAAGGAAGAAGTTTGGTTTACAAAATGACAATGAAAATCATACAGTAGTACCATTCAGTGAAAGGATAACAAACTCCACAAGCAAATAACATGCAATGGAAGCTTCAAGTGCTTTGGCAAGGAAGTCTAAAGGGTTTCCTTTACCTGCTCACAATAAGAAGTTTTTGACAAGTTTGAAAGGCTCTTGGCTAGAGAAACAATTTCACTTCCAGTATCATGAAGTTTTTTCCATACCTAAGAATATCAATAACTTTCAGTCACATAAAGTAAGAAACAGAAATGAAATTCTATGGTCATCTGCTCAAGCTAGAAAATATTATGGAACATGCTAAGATTAGCCTTACAAGATACATAAATGTTCTAATAACATATATCTATAAACCAGATATTCAGTCTGCAAACTTTTCATTCTAAATGAGGAAAACCACAGATGCAGAACATGGAGGAACTATTTAGTTTAACGGGATACCAAAAATTACCTGTTGAATGTCTGACAAGAAAAGTGTGGGTGATTGTTCGTAAACTTTCCCTTTCATCCTTGAGTTTATGACACTAAAGTCAAATACACCTTCAGGCTTCATCCCCGGGAAGCTTTCATTTAGCACCTTACATAACAAATTGAATTTTTCTGAGGCAAACACATAACATAGCACATGTTGACATATGTCAGTCACACCATGGCCATCGGATTCAGTAAAACATCTATCAGGCATATCATCTTTATTCTCATTAGCTTCAGTCTGTAATCTGTGAGATAATTGTGAAGAGCATTCTTGCCTGTCTTTGTCAATTTTATGAGTTTCCTGCAAACAAAATGAGATGGAACATAAACGAAAGAAATGAGTATTAAGTATTTCTGATACTTCACAGAAGCAGCATATGTGCAATTCTAGCTGTAGCACTAACCTTAACTGCAGTGGCACAACTAGTTTTAGGTTGATATGAAAGTGCTTTTCTTATGCATGCCTCAATGCCACCCATATCATCACCTAATGACTGATAAAGATGCCTTAGTATGACATTTCCCCAGTGTCCATGTGAATATTCATTTGAGCCAATGACAGGAAGACAAAATTGCCCGTAAGAAGTACTGCCTACATTGACATTACATGGTTCCTTCACAGCCTGCAATAAGAACATATAAAAAATAACTTTGTATAGAGATCCAAGAAACAATCATTACTGTGATTCCACAGAATCTTCTATGTTTAGCCAAGTTCAGAAATATACACCAAGATAATAATACAACCCATATAATAAAACAGAAACAAAATATTACATTGGCCAATCACTGTAAAGATACCAAATTATAAACGTCAGTTCTGATCCATTTTCCATCCAAAATTCCTTAAATTTATAATTATTATAAATTATAAATGTCAATAACCTTCAGTGACCAAAATGTTAATCATTGTGAGGATACTGAAACTTCTTTCATGCAGAAACATCATAATCTTAATGAATTCAAAAGATCAGAGAATGATTAGTAACTTTGTAAAGTGTCAAGAAATTAAGAAAACACTGCCACACATTAGCAATTAGCAAGTTGATATTTCTTCTTTTGAAGATCATTAATTAAGCTTATCAAGAACACTCTATGATAGATTTTGAAGCCTGTGTAAGTAACTGGACAAAAAATCTTAGGTTACTAGAAGCGTCTCTGAAGCAACTAAAGGACCCTAAACACAGGCCAAATAAACAAGAAAAAGTATCGAGTGACAATCAATACATTTTTCCTCTTCAAGATTAAAGCAACTATACAAACATGCCCCTTATGATTGCAAAGACGTCAATAATGAACTTTCAGTTGCCTGCCTTACAAATTAACTAATAACTTCCCTATGTTTTATGTAGACCTCCCCAAAACATGTCAACACAAACTTAAATATCTAGTAGATCAGAACTCAAACAACTCTACAAAATATAAAAAGAAAAAACATATTCCATGGGAAAGCCATTATCTGAATTGACAAGTTACACACTGATATTCGCCTTCACAAGTGTACATAATTGATTAAAAAAGAAAATGAAGGGAAACCTGTTCCGCTAGATGACTTGCAGCTTCCACATATGCCCTGCAATCTTCTTGAACATTGCTTTCTGGAATCAACATTACTTGCTTACGCCTCTTGTAAGTTCGAATTCCACAAGAACTCCCTTCACCAACATCATTCACATCTGAAATTGCCACCCCATTATTTACAGCGTCACTTTGCACCCCTTCAGTAACATCATCCTCCCTTGCAACTGCCACCCTATTATTTACAGCTTCACTTTTCAACTGAATCCCTTCAGCAACAGCATTTTCATCTGCAATTTGCGCTCCATTAATCGTAGATTCAATTTTCAAGCACTGAACCCCTTCAGGACATTCTGTATTATCTGCAGTGCTGGCTCCATCTTCAGTTTCCATCCTTCCAGCACAAAAAGAACCCCTAGTTTCTAGGATTTAAAAAGGAAATTAGGGTTTCGCAGTGAACTCAATCTTCCGAGATCCAAGATATATTGGAATTTATTGCTTGCTAACTTGACAAAGTAAGAAGAATGAACATCAAAATGAGCATACTTAAGGCACTGCAAGTTGAAAAACTCCCTTTAGTCGCCCGCGAGAACCCAAAAAACCAATAAAATGACAGAAAATGCAAATTCAAAGTAACAACTGAATGTTGCTCGAAATTGCTCGAAAACAAGGACTCAAATAAACCAATAACACTACTTGACCATGATACTTTGCAGGCACACAAATTTGACATAACATATAGGATAGTAAACGTCCCAGTAAGTTTTATTTTTTCCAATCCACAGTTTCTCAGAAGCAAGCATAAAGTTAAGATGGCAAAATTCACAGTAAAATAGCAACAGAAGACAGTTAGTTAAAAGGGAAAAAGGCTTACCGAGGGCGCGGTTGAAGCACTTTGAACCAAAATCCCCAGAAATCTGAGTCGCGAGCGAGGGTGGGGGACTTGGTTCTTGAGACCGTCTGATCCCAGCTTTTAAAATTTTGAAACAGAAGCCGGTCATTTTGTTTTCTTCTTTTACACCGTCATCCATATTTCCCTATTTTGTCTTTTTCTGAAATTGGGATACATTTATTTATTAAAATTTTGAAACAGAAACCGAACCCTCGTCTCATTTTGTTTTCCTATATTTCCACAAATTTATTATCTCCTTTAATTATTAATATTTTCGCACTCCTAACCATATGGTTCCAGTCCATGCTGCCGATCGGACTTGTACCTTAACTGGCAGATTCCGATGTTTCAGGATATTGAAAAGTTGGAAGCAAAGAGAATACCGCAAAATTTGATTTTGTCAGTTATTGCAAAATCCTTTCTTCAAGCTTCAAACACTCCAATTAGATATCACATGTTTCAAATATATTAGCTTGGACTCAAGCTTATCGAGCTATCTTAACTTGGATTCTCACCCATATTTAGTCTTTGTTTCCTCATAATTCCTTCAAAAAAGTGGTAAATCTATGATGGAATAAGTAAAAATATTAATTCTCTTTATAATAGATAAAAATTTAAATAAGTCAGCTGTTAAGAGTTTATTAGAATTATAGTTATTTTTTTCTTTATTAAAGAGAATTAAAGTCGTTCTTAAAACATACTTATAGATATATTTTATAAATTATTTATTAATTAATTCTTCACATCTATAATAAAATTTCAACCCACATTTTTGTATAATATATATATTTTTTTCACTTAAAAAAAGTATGGAGTGAGTGCTGATTGTGTTAGTGGTTTAAACTAAATTTAGCTTTGTGCAAAATTATAATTTCCAATGTATTTATAGAAAATTTCCTTTAGATTATATGTATAGAATCTTGATCTACACATTTAGCCCTTGTAATTTAGAAGCACAAAATCGTATGTACTATGTCTATTACAATATTATAGTCTTTGTTTTTTCTTATATCAAAAATAATATTACAATTTGGTTAAAAGAAAAATTATCTTAAAATTAACAAAATATGATTTAATTGTGATAAACAGTAATTTGCCAGATAATAAAATTATGATAGTGATAGTTGGCGAATGGCGAGAATTGGTTCGGACTCAAAAAGCTGCTCCTCCTAGTAGTCCTAGAAGAACACGCGGTGTTTCGTGCTTTTACGACACCAACAATAATGCCCCCCCGCCGCTGCACAATAGCGAGGCACAGTTCCGATTACGATTCCGATAGTTACAGTCACTACGATCACGACAACACAACAATGCGGTGCATCTCATGCTTGGAGGATTACGACCCAGACGACGCCGGCACCTGCAAGGTGTGCTACGAGGAAGCCAATGAAACGGAGGAGGAGCTCAAGAGAGAGATCGATGACTTGAAGGCCAAAGTTGCTTTCCTCAAGCTCTCATCTCCAGTTGATCACCATCACCGCTTTTATGGTCCCACCTCCAGTGATGTCGTTTTAGTTGCCTCTGATGACGGTCCTGGTGGGCCCGCCGTTCCTGTTCCGGCTCATAAGGCTGTTTTGGTGAGCACTTATTCTTCCATCAAATTAAACTGTTGAACTTCATTTTCTTCCGCACTATTTTTTCAGATGTTTGATTTAGCAATGCTGGCAAATTGGGGTTGGGGCAATTTTGTGTTTTTGACGGTCAATTGTTTGGGCGTGTTCATCACATTCTGTTCTACTTGTCGTTCATATGGAAGTAATCTGAGGTTTTGATTTTGATTCGAGGTATTTTAATAATTTCACTTGGGGATTGTATGAATATTTGATCTATAAATCCCTGTAGTATGCTAGCTAGACTACACCCTGACAAATACAGGCGTGCCCTGCTATGTTGTGTTGATTGCTACAGCCTGTGGTTATCTTAGTCACAAAAAACTTTTGACCAGGTCTATTGTTCCTAAAAGGCTTACTGTAAGAAAACTGTTGAACAATTTATGTCAAGCATCACTATATGCTAATAGTTGCTTGACTAGTATTCTTTTTAATTGACAATCAATCTTTGTCGAAGCATTAATCATTGAAATGGCTGGTTGCCTAAATAAAGGTTCTTAATCCCAAAAGCTGGGCTCTTTCTTTCATCTTTCACGCTTTTAATTTTCTGAGACATTATTGATTGTGGAACCTGATCTGAGTAGGCATCCTGGCTTTTGGATATTTGCTACATGGGTTTATTTAATTTGTTTCATCCGCTATCAGTGAATCAGGAAATGGAGTTTATTTAGCTCTGAATATGAGGCCTGTATGGATGGAAACCAAAAAATTGAAGCGGCCGAAACGTTAGTGATATTTGCCTAGTGGAACACCTTTTTCTTCTATTTATACTGAATCTGGTGACATGTATGAATATTTCAGGTTAGTCGCTCCCCAGTTTTCAAAGCAATGCTTGAGAACGACATGGAGGAAAGCCGGAGCGGAACTATCAAGATTAGTGATGTGTCATATGATGTTCTTCGTGCCTTTGTCAGCTATTTGTACACTGCAGAAGCATGCCTTGATGATCAAATGGCTTGCGACCTGTTAGTTTTAGCCGAAAAATATGAAGTGAAGCATCTTAAGGCTCACTGCGAGAAGTTTTTGATGGCTAAATTGAACTGGGACAAATCAGTGGTGAATTATGCCTTTGCATACCGACACAATGCCAACCATTTGCTAGAAGCAGCCTTGGCATTGATCACTGATAACATGGACAAGCTTACTAAAAACGAGGATTATACGGAGCTTGTGGAGAATAATCCTCGCCTTGTGGTGGAGATCTACGAAGCTTACCTCAAAAAACAGGTCAATACCGCAGCCTCAAAGGGTTCTTCCATTAAGCTGTAGTGTGGCAAACTAACGTAGCCAGTTTTTCCGAAATGGAAAGTAAGGTTATTTGCTATATTTCTTGAACAATTACCATTCTGTAGTCGTATTTTAAATGTAAATGGCTTACATACTAACACGAATTTAACATACATCGACCCATCCCCGTGCCCACTTTAGTAATCTTGGAACATATTTAGGGAGACCAATTACTCTTTCATATATCAAAGAGAAAATCTAACTATATTCTATTAAACAGTCGTCTATGAATTTAATTCGTTTTCTCTTTTCTATATTTCCCCCACCCTTGTCGATTGTGGATTTGAGTATCGTTTTGCTTAAAAGAAACATGAGAAAATTAATTATAAATGTTTAAATGAGTAGTAGAAAAAAAAGAGTCAACTATCAGGTGAGACAAACAGATGTTGAAATTACGGGCTCTCAACTTCATTTCAGTCATCTGAACAAATCCTGTAATATTGCGGAGATTTATTATAGGCTTCTGACCAACAAAAGGGAAGAAGAAGATTACAGGGTTAAAAAATTGTAAGGTAGTTTAAGAGTTATCCTTTAAGATTGTTGTAGAGCACAGACTATTTTGATGTGTGGGACATCAAGAGTAGTGCCAATCTTGCTGGTGCTTGAGCATTTAGTTAGTTCAGATCATCTTAGTTACTGATCCAATTCACTTCAGCAAGTCAGATTTAGAAGCGCTTCTCGCACAATAATTAATATCTTCCAGCTTGCATAAGGACCCTTGCCTACATCATGCTGGGCAGGCACCCATCCCATGGCAGTTGCAATTTCTTCAAGATCACTGATAACATTTACGAAATCCCGGGTGGTGCATATAGCACCAACTTATTAAGATAAGCATTTAGTTCCCTATGCCTCTGAGAAACAGAAGGATAAATAAGCGTGAATATTTTCAACAGAAAAAAGAAGTGCTGTATGTAGCAGATCATATGTTCTTGGGTATGTGTCAAATGGCTCGCACCTGCCGAGGTAAATAATTCCGTGCATCAGGATAAAATCCACAATTTTGGTGATAGATAACAAAACACAGACATGATGTTTATTTTCTTTCTTAGAAGACAGGAAAGAAAATAAGAAAGATGTGAACCTTTTGAATTGATTATTTTCAGAACTTCGACTTCTGTTCTCTAGATCAGATCATCGTACAGTGACAATGTCATCATCATGCTAAAAATCGTATGAAATCATCAAGCACATCAAGTTGGAATAAAAGTAACTTTTAACAAAAATAAGATATATCTCTCATACCAATGATGCATAATTCCTATTAGTCCGTGGTCATATAGAACAGGCAAGGTGTTGAATCCACTAACAGGAACAACATTCATAACCCAACAATTAAGCTGGAGATCATGCAATGCTGCTGCAAACCTGTAGTTATCAAATAAGAAATTACCTCATAACATGCAACCATAGATACGTGCAAGGTTAAGGTAATGATCTAACAAGAATCTAAGAACTGAAAAATTGCAAGAAAAATAGAAAAAGGAAGCAAGAGTTAATACAATTCCGTACCCCCCAAATCCTGCCCTCATGTCCATTAATTTCTGACTGTACTCTTTCCAATGGTAAGGTTGAATGTAACTATCTATTATTTCATTCCAATATTTTGATTCAGCGTTGAAGAGGTCCTTTCTGGATACATAGGCATCCAATTTAATGCTTTGGAGCCTGTCCGGTGGATGATGAAGGCGTGCAGGCCACTTAGTAACATTAGCTCCATATCCATTACTAGGTAACTTAGTGATGCATGCCTTCAAACCAACATACCTGCAAAATGTTTCATAGTTATAGCACATTTTGATTTTTTTTTTTTTTTTTAACTAAATAAACATTAGACACAATAGTTAGTTACTCAGGGATGTTACAAATAATATAAGGTGCTGACATGCTGGCATCCATCAGGGCATATATAACAAGGTTCTAATTGAAAAGCAAATCCATTGAGGTCAAAATAAGAATAAATTCATATCCAAAGCTTTCAGAAAAGATTTGGGACGACAATCAATCTTTAGCATCTTCCACTCCTTAGCCATTGTATTCCAGTGCAAGCATCATGAGGACAGCAGGCAACTGAAATATCACCTGACTAAAATGAAAATCAAACAACAAGAAGATGGATATACCAGACGCTATCCTGATGAACATTGGAATCACATAATGGAGGTTGCACACCAGGGCGACGACTAAGGTAGCAACTATTATTTTGAGGTTTTTGCCATACAGCAATATATCCCTCCTTCTTTACAAGTTCCCAACAAATTCGACTGGTCAGGTCCTTCATTTCTGTCAATCAATTTATCCAAAGACCATGATTGTCCAAAGCTAAATATCTGAAGATATCAAAACATTGGATCAACTGATACTATAGAATAATAATGGTGCGATATAGTACAATGAGGATAAGCAAAATGTAGGTAGATAGATTCTCGGGATGCTTAATCAAGCCACCAGAGTAAACAAAATTTATGTAATCAAATTTTTCCAGTTGGGTGGAGACGATGGCTAGATAGGCTAAACATGGCAGATACCTCAACTATTACAACTATTGGGATAACACAGAAATGGTAAGTTACCTTTCCATTGTTCTTGAAGGACCTTCTCGTGTTTGTAAACAGGCTGTGATGCCCAGACAAAGTACCCACCTGCCCTCAGCAGCCTATCGACCTCAAGAAGCAAAATTCCGTCTTCATGAAAGCCAAAAGAAAGGGATATCAGTCCAAAAGAACTAATTTCATAAAACGAAATTGTGATTATGATTATATCTCACAGTTTTTGATTCCCTTTTCATATAAAAGTATGAAATTGAAGAATTCAATAAAATTTTAAGAAAGGTTAAGATATGCCAGTCATTTCATATAGAACTTATCCGTTCTTTTCTCAAAAAGTTCATGATCAAGTACGGAGCAACTTCTTGTGCTATATAATTGACATAATTTCCTATTAGATGTTAGAAGTGGGGGACTACAAAAGAAGAAAGGAGTACCATCACGAGTCCAATTAATTCTACATCTTGAGCAATGGATCAGGTCAAAAGCCTGGCTTGGGAACAACAAACGGTGCGTAGCAAATAATGCTACCATTGCAGGCACACCACGCTCTAGAGCCAACTGAATCTGGTTTTCATGAACATCTTTTGGCGCTATTGAAAGAGTGATCACATGACGTTCCATCAAAAAGGCACCGAAACTCGCCACCCCACAGCCAATGTCTAAAGCCACTCGGGTGTCGTTACCAAATGCAATGTCAGGAACCATCTGCACATTCAATTTTAGAGATGTCGTCAGTATAGTAAAGATGGTAATAAATATCTAAACAAAAATGAATATGATACAACCGTTGCAATCTGGTCCAGGTATTTATCAGCACCATGGATGAACTGTGTTCCACCACCAGTAAAAATGAATTTATTCTTCTTTATTGATATCCAATTTTGGCCATCTTTATCTTCAACAAGACGTGTATGGGGTACATTGCTGAACCAGACCTGCCATTGCGTAAGTTAACTTGAACAACATTCTTCCCATTTTGAAGTAAGCGAAAAGAGTCCAATACAGTAAATGAAATAAGGGCACGTGCTAAAATAGATTAAGAAAGTTTATTTAAAATCAGCAAGTTGACCATAAAATCAGATTCTGTGTCTGGCCTCTGATTAAATCAGGACTCAAAATGCATAAAACACAAATATCAAGGATGAAGGTACAGAAATTTGATTCTAACGTCGAAGTCAACCACGCTAGCTATTCTATTGTACAAGGATTATCATCTACGATCAGTTTATCCGAATTACAGTGGTCTCTTCTGTCAATTCACTAACTTTTATTCATCTAGCTTCAGCTTGAAAGACTTCCAATTCAATTTCTATATCCAGAAAAAAATGGCCCATAGCCTCAATCTCATCTAAAAATTCCTGTATCTTGTTCTATACAATGACCACCTAGAAAAAAAGAGTGCATAATCAAACATCAAAACAACGTCAATTGATCATCATGCATGTAGGATAAATATGCACATCAGAAAACAAGAAGTGGAATAAATAAATGATAAACTCACGTGCAGTTACAACTCGAGAAGTACCTCATCTCTGCTCTTGGGCCAAGGTATTGGACTCCTGTACCCCTTGGGCATAGGCACCAAGCGATTTAGGCCCTTGCCTTCCTCTGGACAATGCCGCTCGTACTTTTCTCCTCTCTGGCTCGAATTCAACTTCTTACTCTCTTCCACATTATCCAAACAAGGTACATAATCAGTCTTGCTCGGGTCGCACACATTGTACCTCTCAACCTTAACTGTAACACCGTTGTTCCCATCTTTCACCTCATGTTTCTCACTCAAATTCCCCAAATCGTGAACCAAACTCCCCGACTTTAAAGTCCTCGGACATGACACCGTTATCGTCGACAACACCCATCCTCTCAACGGGGGGCAGGGGAGGTATCCGAAACACTTTCTTATGGGGCCGCTGGTGGCGCCGGCGAAATTTTCGGCGAGGACGCGGTGGAGGAAGATTTCAAGGCATTGGTAGCGGAGAAGAATGTGAGGTGAGAGTTAGCAAAAGAGTAACGGTTAAAGACGAAGTGGAGGGAGAAAGAGAAAAATACAAAGGCGGCAACTTTCAAGAAAGCAGACGTTTTCAGCAACTCAGTTGATGGGGTCAGGAATTTCATGGTCAGTGTGGTGTCAGAGCAGAGCAAAGTAGAGTTTTTGTGTTATTATCTGTAGAATAACGATGAAGGTTCTACACCTGCGGCTGTGAAGGGATCAGATGAGAGGAGGAGAAGGGGTGGCGGTGAATCTGTTGAGGTTGTCCGTACAATGCACGACGTAAGCCGTACAATGATCTCTCATGGATGGATTCGGTATTGAATTTGGAAATAATGACTCTATGATTGCGTGGGACCCTTTCAATTATACTTTAAATTTCGGTGCTGTACTGCCCACTGTCCTGACATCCACACCCACTCGGACTTAACATTGGGCTTCGGCCCAGCCCAAAATAAAACTCAATAACAAAAAGATTCAACTCTTTTTTTTTTTTTTTTGCTAAAATTTTAATATTTATAATAACATGAAAGTTAATATTTTTTTTTATTTACATTTTTAATTTATTAATTTAGTATATTTAAATTTAATTAATTTTCTCTCACATTTGAAACTTAATTAATTTTACCTTTACATTTTAAATTATATTAATTTAGTTCTTCACACTTTAAATTTTTTATCAATTTCGTCACTTAAATTTATTAATTTTTTAAAATGTGAAGAATTAAATTGATAAGTTTTATAAGTTTAAAGGACTAAATTAATTAAAATTTTAAATATGATGAATTAAATTAATTAAAATTTTAAATGTGAGAAATTAAATTAATAATTTAAAAGTATAAAAAATCTAATTAATAAGAATTTTAAGTGTCAAATATCAAAATAAGTATTTACTAATAAATATAATAATAGACCGTGACAAAGAAAATAAAGAAAGATTTGACGAGTGCGCCAAGTGGCCGAAAACGAAGACAAATACAATTGACAAATTAAGTCCGCTCCAACACATTGAATGTATAACTATATATTCTAATGGTCTCAATAGATGACCATGACTTTCCAAATTTGTTCACCTAAGAAAATGTTTGTCATCAAGAGTTTCCTCAGAAAACTATCCTTGCGATTGTCAGTGACTAAGCTTTGGTTACTACCACAAGATTCCATTTTTGGACTGTATAATAATTTGTTTAAACATATTAATTATCGATTTCATCATATCATTCATGCGCCCATGGATTTAAAAAAAAAAAATTATTCTTGGACAATGGAAGAGAACAACTTGTTGGTTCTCATATGTGGTTGTTATTTCTCTATGACTTTCTCATAATTGTGATGTTACCTTCCTCGTTCTGTAGTTGAATGCAACCTTAAATTATTGCTTTTTGTCACCGGAAGACGCTAGACTTTTCTAGATATCGTATTGCCCACTCAACGCTCATGCCTAGTGTTATCAAAGTAGCAATTAGTCATGCATAGAGAAAGTTTACGTTGGTATCAGACGAATAGTTGCGAGTCGTAATGGACCGAGCTTCAATAGTCGTATTTTAGAGTTATTATTGTTAAAATAATAAAATAATTACTATTCTTATCCCACACAAGCAAACTCAAAAAAACTCTTACATATGAATCAAAGCAGGAGCATTATATTACTATTTGTTTTCTTAAACAACCTGGAGATTTTTTTTTTTTTTTTTGGTTTGTAGATAGAGGGTGTATTAGGGAATTTTAACCTATATATTGGAAAAGGAAGCATATCTAAATTTAGACACAAAACCGAAGAGAAGAACTCGAAGCGCTCGAGGTGTGTCACTACATCAAATCTCATTTCTCCACATTGAGAATTGAAGGCTAGCTATAAAAAAAAAGATCATATATCTCTGCACACTTGGTTAATTTTCTAAACAGTATGTATGGCGTAGCCGTACGTAATGAAATTTTACAGTAGCCAATATTACTCTATATATATTATAGATAATGCGAAAGAGGGAAAGATTGATTGAGAACACGGTCTGATATATATAAATAGGTATGTACTGTGTATACAATAGGCTCTAAGCTGCCACCAGAGCTTTAGCTCCTGAGACAAATACTGCGAGTTCAAGTCATGGCAACAACTTGAGCAAATAAATGAATTTT
Organism: Bauhinia variegata; assembly: GCA_022379115.2. Classification (NCBI taxonomy): domain Eukaryota; kingdom Viridiplantae; phylum Streptophyta; class Magnoliopsida; order Fabales; family Fabaceae; genus Bauhinia; species Bauhinia variegata. The sequence continues at coordinate 18,022,742 of CM039431.1, read as the reverse complement.
TAAGAAGTGGTAAGCAACATCATATTCTTGAATTCTTCGAAATCAAGCCGTCCATCCAAATTGGTATCGTAGACACAGATCATGCTTCTGCAATCTTTGCCGTTGTTGTCGTCCCAATAACCCAGCTTCCTCAGAACAGACTCCAGCTCTTGGCTCGTGATGAATCCGTCGCCATCCAAGTCAAATACTCTGAAGGCCTTAAGAAGGTCAGTTTCCACATCTTCAACATCGTGATCGTCTTCGCCTCCTTCGCTCTCCCCACGGCTGTTCTCCTTTAATATGGAGTTGTAGAAGAACACAAACTCATCCAAGTCAAGACTCTCCTTTCCAACAATGGATTCGAGCTCCTCGAGGCCGAACCGGAAACCCATCTTTTCGAGCAGCCAATTTAGCTCCTCGAGGCTAACAGAGCCATCGCCATTGATGTCAAGCTTCTCGAAGATACGTTGCAAGTCAATGGGGGTCAGGGAAGACATGCTGCCAAAACAACACAAATAAAATGCTATACAACAGAATAAGCTTTCTTACTTTGTTCTCTTCTTCTGATGAGTTGAACTCCTTAGTTAGTCATCCATGCTTCAGCAACCAACATATATTTATAAGTACATTCCATTGATGAGCATGATGTGGGTGAGAATGCTTCGACGAACTTTGCAGGAAGCTTCAAAGATCTGAAGAATCGTACGTGATCGCGAATTCTCTAGATTTGCATATTAATTCTATGGTCCATATAAGAATATCTTTCAATCTGTAGAACCATAGGTTGTTTTGTCGGGTCATTTTCAGTATATATTTCATGGATTGTTTTGTACTTCGTAGCGTTGAAGTGATGTGTCTTTTGGTAAGAAAAACCTACAATACCCATGCAATGCATAGGGGCCCCACGGAACCGCCATTAGAAAATAAACAAACCACGAATCAGATACGCGTCGAGTTCGTGTGTCGTTTCTTCTCGTTTATCTTATTAGATGGGACACGCGTCAAGCTATGGTTGAAGAAGCGTGGACGGAAGATAAATATCTGCAACACCGTTAGGAAGTCTAATTCCTTTAGATTGTTTTTTTGGGCAACTTTGGGGTCAGTTATTTACTGTAGAAAGATGATCTTTCGCGTCTCCCATGGGGCAAGTCTCTTACTTGCGTATTTAGGCCTTCGTTATAATTCTAATTTATATATGCACTGGAAAACAATGGTATCAGATGGGTGGATATTCTCAAGAGTTTCACGTGTTTGAAAGAAACTTATGTTATTTTAGGTTGACTATAAGTTTTGGCTTTTGGGTCTTATGTTGAAACTTGAAAAATAAAAAAAGAAGTTAGACGAAACGCATTTGCATGTTTCATGCACAAGTTCCCCTATTGTAACGCTATGTTGAGTAAGTTTGGTTTAAGAGATTAGCTCTACAACAATTCAACCAAAGAGATAGATAGAGAGAGATGCTATGGGGGGAAAAGTCAGCCTAACCTTTTATTCAGATGTGGGGCGAAATTATGAGCCAAATTCATACAACTGCTAATTTGGAACCTTAATGGCTCAGCAATTTGGAACCCAGCTCACAAAGTTACAAAATTAAGAAAGAATAGGGAGTGATGCATAAGCGGGAAGACTTGTTGGACAGATGAAACTTCAAGGCTTCAAGCAAAACTTGCCAGGTTCAGAGTACTTCCCTTCCAGCTGCTCAATTTTGTTGAATTTAAAACCCCTTATTCTTAATACCTCAGGTTCCGAGTTATCCTTATAGTCTACACTCTCGAGGATCCAACCCTTGTTTTGAACTGAACCACCCACTTTTACCTGTTTAATGATAATAACTAATCCATGTCACTTAAAGGGTTCAATCAAACAAGAAGATAATCAGTTCATGTGCATATTTTGGAATATCCTAAACATAAAATGCAGCTACGTTGTCTGTCACGCCATACCTCTGCAGCATCAATAGCATCAATGACGAGGGCCCCATCTAAGGACAAATCCTCAAGAATAATATGTTGACCATTAATGGCCAATGTAGACCTCTGAGTTATGCAGGAGTTTCCACTGACTTTGCTCTTGATCTTAGCAAAGGTCAGGCCCCACTTTGGCTTCCATGTGACACGGGGCCAAACTTCCACCTCTTGCCCATTGAAAACCTGCAACACTGGATCTGCTACTTGGACACCAGCCTGGCAGATATAAAAAAAAGCAGAATCAAAATCTCAATTCTAGGCATCAAGGCAGTAATGCATTCTTGCCACAAAACCCTTTTACTCTTCCAGTTCAATTCATTTAGAAGATAATAAACGATATGCATATATCATGGCTTTCAAGGCTTATAATAATAAAAGCAGTATATTACCTTTCTAAGAATGAGGCTGTTTGCTTGGTAGATTGCCATTTCTCCAGAGGTAGCACTGTGGTATGGATTACCTTTCGGTACCTTTTAGTTAAGAAAAAAGCTCAGAAATAATCTTAGTTAAAACTTTCAGTTAAAGCTAGCTGTACCTTAGCAGCTTCCTCCGGGTTGTTCTTCACAGGTGCATAAGCAAGCCATGTGTCCATCACCTACATAATTACATATATACTGTCACCAAAACATCTCCTCATGATAGAAAGTGTCCCAGAGTCACATGAAAGACAAAACATACTGGCTAATAATTTAAGCATCATCTCCAAGGATGAAAAGTATACTGGCTAATAGTTTATGTACTTTTTTCCTTGACAAGATAGTTTACCGTAAATCCAACCCTTGCAGATGGGGGTAATGTCTTAGGGTAGTCTTGCATCATGCATTCAAGTCGAGTTGAGGATTTAAATGAAGTCTTGCTGGCGTCTTTATATCTGCAGTAAGGGAGCAAAGATTTTGAGATTAGACGTTCCGGATTATTAAAAAATGAATTGTTTATGAAGACTTTTAAACAGAATAATGCAATTAAACTGCAGATTTTTTAATATTAACATTGTTATCAGGGGAAAAATTCAAAGTAAGGAAATGTAAGAACTCTTAATGCATCAGCAAATTGGTCATAGAAAGCCGTGAAAGGAAATAAAGCAAGCAACTTTATACTATTTGGAAATGAGAATAAAGTATAACAAGTGTAAGAAAGAAGGATTACTTTGGGTTAACGAACTCCTTTATGGCACCTCCTGTTTTTGTGAGCTCTTCGATGTAAGGACCAAGTTCTAAAATCAACTGTTAAACAAAGTAAGCTATTGTTATTACACAACTGTGGCATAAGAATGAAGCACAGAAGCTAAAAAGGACATGCCTATAGTAATATTAACAACAAGCCATCGCTATGGCATACTGTTCATATCAGGAGGTCAAACTATCAGCCTCATATTTACAGTATACAGAACACTTCTAATGATTTATTTATTTATAGATTTTGAATATAAACCAATCACAGTAAATTATGAATACAGACTTCACAACATACCGTAATAATGGACATGAGAAGAGTACTATCAACTTAAACAAAACTGAAAAAAGGTACATATATAAAGGGTACAAAGGACAATGTTGAGTTATGCAAGAGGATTACTTGGTTTATGTTTCCTGGAAAGGGGGAGTATCCAGTCTCACAATTGACATCACCGTCAGGGTGTCCAGTTGCTCTAAGGAGAGGATCTAGCTGATTATATTCCACATTTATCACCATTGTCCTCCCTGAGATTAATTGTTTTTCAGATAACAATGAAATGCTAAAATATATACAATTCAAATGAACATTGGGAAACTCATTCAAATGAGACAATGAAGTCAAGATAAAGGTAGATTGTAAGCATTTGAAATACAATATTATATATATGAAAAAGAATTCGAATAGTTTAGCTGTAATAACCATTCTTCCTTTTACTATCTTTGTTTGAGGGGGAAAAAGAAGGGGGGGCGGCTAGAGCTAGGACCAATGTTTTCATAAGTCTATTAGGGAGGAAACAATTAGAAGTTACCATCAGAGTGAGTGAGTCTGGCAATTCCTCCAATAGCTTCTTTTGCTTTCCGAGGTACAGCAAGAGAATTAACATGGTACTCTTTCTTACCGCTAACACCTAATGCTGCTGGAATTGCCTGTATCCTCAAAATACTATCCAATGAATTTTTCAAATTTATCAATAAATAAGCCAGAAAGATGGAATTGAAAACAAATAAACTAACCTTGAAAAGAAGTCCGTTTGTATCTTGGAAAAAGATAACCCATCTCAAACCAGCACCACGCCTAAGAATTTAGATCACCTTATCAAATTTAAGAACAAAGCAGATAATGAAAAGACAATGACCTCTTTGCCCTTCGGCTATCAAGGGATTCTGGAAGGCAAGCACATCAATTTAGAAGCGTGGCAATCTTACACAACAGCTTTACAATGTAAAACACTTTGAATATGACTCAAGACACATGAAGTGACAAGACCCATCAAACTTTTACTACTAAACAGACTGGAGATATAGTAATAGATAACCTTTTCTTTATGAAAGCAAGAATTATTTTATAAGATTAGTCCCTGCTTGAGTCATACCAGACATTCAGAAGACCACTGGAGTAGAAAAGTGAATGCACATCACCATGGCCATGAGGTTTCGTCTACCAAAACAGAAATGGTTAATAGAAAGGACTTGATTAAAAATATAATATCAGAGGTCAATAGAATTCATGTAATTTATTGCCTATATTGCCAGATAAAATTTTCAAGTCATAGTAATACTGCACACAAAGATACCTGAATTCTGTATTTGTTTTGTGGATCTACGGCAAGCTTGGCATCATTATCGTCCAAACATGCTACTTTTTCCTGAAATATAAGCGATTTTACAATTAACAATGTTATTTGAAGCCAAACTGAACTGTCCATAAGACATCCAAAGCCATACCTGCTTTAAAAGTTTTACTTGTGAGGATTGCATGCCAAAATAAGAATTTGATTCCAAAAGCTCTATAGTACGCGAATGTGTGTCATCAGATGTCATAATAACAAAAGGAATCTCTGTCTTGCAATGGCCTAAAAATTGAAAAGTGGAACCATTAGTTGAAAGGATTATGCCACAGAATAAATAAAATTAACACCCACAAGATGGTGGGCCGCTGTTTGAAAGAGAGGTAGGGAACAGAGACAACAAGAAGGTAACCTTGTGAGAGTTCACAGCTGGCTTGTTGAAGAGCCAATATGGATTCAATGTAATGCTGCAAGAAACATGTTCCGGTGGTAGTTTCTGCAGGAAGAGCAACCTGAAAGAAGCAAAGACAAAAATTAGCAATCCCAAGTAAACAATGCGATCCTCGTATGTGCTGTAGTATACATTTGAACCCATAGATGTCCATAACATCAGAAAGTATGAAGTGAGGAAGTTTTGTTCCATATAAGTGTGAACCTGATACTAGTTGTTTGCAGTAAGAAAAATGTCCAGCAGGAAGGACCCAAGGTGCCAGTGTGACTCCAGAACTCCTGAACAGTACTACTAAATAGAGTTGACATACGTGTATCTATACAATTACCCAATTATAACATATACATTTCAGGTGGGAAGGAGGGGATAGTAAACAGAGACCCCATCATGGAAGGAGACTTGGTTTGTAACAGATTATCCTAAAAATAGGGTTAAAAGTTATTTAGATAAACAATCTCCTTTTATGTAGAAATTCAAAGAGATAATAAGCTCATGACGAGCTTCAAAAACTTCACCAACTGAAAATAAATGTTGACTGGATTTTGACAAAATAAAAACACCCTGTTTCATAGACTTATATACACACCCAAACCTTGGAATTACACATCTGGTACTTGTCTAGGCTGGTGATCCAGATATTGGTACAAACTAAAAAGTATTAAAATTAAGGAGCTAAATAATCATAATATAAAGAGAGAGCAATGATGCACCTTAATTCCGTTGTATCCTAGACGTTCACCAAGACCACCTGCAACAAGAACAAATGCAGCCCTTCGTGCTTCCTTTACTCCAGCCTCCTCAAAATTGATGAAGTTATCATCACCAAATGTCAAACTCTCACCAATTGGAACCTGCAAAATCATATTATCAAACAAGCTTTTAATGGTTAAACGGGGATAATCATTATCAAGTAAGAAAGAGAGAAGAGTTCAGCGGAAATTATGCAAAACGGCCGTCGAATATTTATAATAATAAAAAAAAAAAAAGAGAGAGAGAGAGAGAATTTGTCTTTTATCTGGGAAGAAAGAATCATAGAAACCTCCACTGCTCGTTCTAAATTTGATGTTAGGCGCTCAGCACAGATACAGCATAAGCAGATAAATTACCGTAATTACTGTGACATTGTTGATATACTTCTCGATTTCTGAGTAGTGGATATATTTTCACTTACAGAAGGTGTAAAACCATCAAACGGGTTCTTTCCAGCTTTTGAATCAGCCAAGAGTACTCTTGCGGTTTTGACATATGATGCCAACCCACCAGGGTAGCTTGAATTTAATCGAGCCACCTGTGGAAAAATCAGTTAGAAGAAAAGTATAGATTTCCAGCATTTCACATGGTAGTGAAACAGTACTACTATCAAAGAAACTAACCTCAAGCACAAATATTAAATTTGATGTCATAAAAGACAAAAAGGAAAAAATTAACCAATTGGATCCGTTTATTTGGATTATTGATGAAATCGCCATACCTCATTGCAAACCAATTAAAGCAACAATTTTCAGGCGGGAGCACAGGAATCCCACTACCAGTAAAATAATTGAAAAAGATCGCCCTGATTAAGGAATCTATATTAAATTACAAAATTTAAGTACCCTCTGGAAATTGAGAACCTTTACCTGCTCAAAAAACCCTTTCTTTTGATGGTCATCGACACCCGGCTCTGCCCAATGCTCAAAGAGATGACCTTGCCCCAAGTCCAACAACATCTTCCCAAGTTCAACCTGGCGCCCATCACACAAAACGAAGTTAAACCATCATAAATGGTAAAAAAATTAATGAAAATACAAAAAAATATATTCATGTACAGTTACCTGTTCTGGCGACAGAAGGTGGAGATTTTTCTGAAGGTTGGGGGTAGAAGATGCGAAATCGCCACTGATACCGAGCTGAGAAAGCTTGTCGGTGGTGGATTCGATTGTGGAAGCCATTGAATTGGAGAGAGATAGAGAGTAGTAGCAGCGGAGCTCGATTTAGATCGACAACAAGGAGAGACAGTCGGAAGAAGCTCTAGAACAGACACACAGGGGAAGGTACGGGTTACGATACGTTAGTTAATGGGGTCCACAGCCATGTTTCGTGGCAGCTATTCCCGCTTTTTCAGAAAAGAGAATACTATATACGAAAAAAAATTCTAAAAATTTAGGAAAATGACTTTCGCAGGATGTTAATCTGGTAAGGGAAATGACACGTGGATACTTTTTTATATTTTAATATATATCTCTTATAATGTATTTATAAATTTAAAATTATAAAAAAATAAAACTATTAAAAAAAAAAGAAGATAAGTTAATGGACCTGTAGTACATCTCATCTGGTAAATGGAAAGGCAGACAAGTCGAGGTGGATCCACGGTGGAATTCCACACCTTTCTTCTCGTAGACCCACACCCATTGGGTTTACAGGACGTTCCTTGATAATCTACCTGCGTCGTGTAATTTTTATCTCTCGGTATTAGATCTAAATGATTTAATCAGGATTCATCGTTATTAAATGTGAAGGGATTTCCTTATTTTTTTAATTTAAATTTTCATTTTCTTGTATTTTCAATTAAGAACAATTCAATTTTACATGGTTATGACAAAAAATGTATAATACTATGAAATCACATAACAAAATTATTCTAAAAAAAATATGGTAACACATTAGAAATTTGTTTTGTTATATGAACACATTATAACTTTTATAATTATGCATTTAGTTTTGCTTGTAATAATATAGATGATTTTTTATTTTTATGAGAGCTAGGATGGTTTTTAAGGTGTGAAAAGAGAATATATTTTTAGGTATTTTATGATAATAATATTTAACTATAAGCTATATGATTTCTCTTTTTGTTGTTAACTAGAATCTTTAATAAACTTAAAATAGTCTGAATTAATCTGAATAAGCATATGCGAATACGCAAGAGCATATTCCCAGCTAAGAAAGAAAGAATAAAAGAGCATCTTAGTAACAAAATTATTGAAGTTGAAAAGCATGTTTCTTTTTTTTAAAAAAAAAATTCATATATATCTTCAAGAATATACTGTATCAAACATTATCTTTGTGATAATCAAAATTTTGAAGTGATAGATTTGTTAACTAGAGTATAGACATTGAAACTTGAACCACTAATAAACTGTGGAGTTAGGGCATAAATGAAAGTATTTTATATTTAAAATTTTTATTAATTTAATTTTTTATATTTAAAATTTATTATTTAATTTTTTATATTTTAAATTTTTTTTAATTTTTTTATATTTTTAAATTTTTTAATAATTTTATCTTTAAAAAATTAAATTTATTAAAATTTAAAAATAAAAAATTAAATTAATATACTGTATGAAAAATAAAATAATAAAAATTTTAAATGTGAGAATTAAAATAAATATTTATTTTATAAATTATAAAATAATATTTTAAACATTATTAAATAACAATATATTATTGACTGGCCAACAGAACAGAACAGAAGATGTCCTTGGTTTCGCTGCGTTTCTCATCCAAGGCATTAATGGAGTTTCCTTCAGCAACCAGATAGGTATTTCAATCTATACTCTCTTTCTCTTCCAATTCCATACATACTTCAGCTTGTTAACTCTCCACTTTCTCGAGCTGGCCGGTGAATTGCCACCTTGTATAGTTCCCATCCTGAAAATTCTGGGGACAAACACACGTATTGGGCTGTACCCGTACCGGCCTACCTGATAGGGGTACCTGGCCAAATTTAAATGTAAACTTGCATTGTTTTGATCAATGGGGATTATTAATAATCTATATGGGTACCGTATAGATGATCCCGCGGATGAAGATTACCAACTTTTCCTGGATGAAGAGTTGGCATGCATGTCAAAAAAGGGTATTAAAAGGGAATGTGAAGGGAGCAATTCAGGGAAAGAAAAGACTGGAAGCCCAGCAGAATATGGGAACAATCTGAAGTCAGAGGGAGTTGTAACTGGAAAAGAAAGAAAGAGTATGCTTGTTGGGCAGAAGTTACACGTTTCCGATGGGTTAAATAGAGCTAATATAACCCCTACTTCACATGTTTCTTGTGTGGCCGGGCATAAGGTTAACATTGGACTGGACTGTGATCTTGCGGATAAAGATTATCAACAATACCTGGATTCTCATATGGTAGATGATGAAAATTTGGCACGCATGTGTGTTAAAAGGAAATGTGACAGTAACAATTCAGGCAGAGCAAAGACTCAAAGCCCAATAGAATCTGGGAAAAATCTGATGTCTGATGTAGCAGGGAAAGAGGAAAAGAGTATGCTTGTTGGGCAGAATTTACAAGTTTCCAATGGGGTAATTGGAGTTAATAAAACCCCAAGTTCACATGTTTCTTGTCTGGACAGGCATAGATCCAATATTGAACTGGAGTGTGATCTTGCGGATGAAGATTACCAGCAATACCTGGATTCTCATATGGTAGATGATGAAAATTTGGCACGCATTTCAGAAAAGGGTATTAAAAGGAAATGTGAGAGGAGCAATTCAGGGAGAGCAAAGACTCAAAGCCCAACAGAGTCTGGGAAAGATCTGAAATCTGAGGGAGATGTGGCAGCGAAAGAAGGAAAATTTTCATTTCTTGGGCAGAATTTACAAGTTTCCGATTGCATAATCCTACCATCAAACGATAGATCATGTTCAAACATTTCTAATGTGGCCATGTGCAAATGTCGCAATGAAGTGCAGTGCGATTCCGAGGATGAAGATTACCAAGAATACCTTAGTTCTGGGATAGATGGTGAAAATGTAGATGACTGTAGTTCCTCTGATTCAGAACTAGTTATTATGGATTCGGATCCATATCATGAAAACACACCGTTTATATCTTCAAAAACTTACGATTCATCTGTACGTGTCTTTTCCTGTACACTATTGTAGCCTTACTATTCATAATTATCTGGTCTGCACACACGTTCACCTAAATGAGCAGTATTCGATCATTTTCATCATAATGTTGTCTTTATACTATGTCTTGGTCTGTTTAGTGGTTTGCAGATGAAGGGAACTATGGAGACAATTGGCTAGTGTCTGCTAATCAAGATTCTCAGTTTAGAAAAGGACTTACGGATATTCTTGAAAGGCCTTATGACCAGGGGGAATATGAACGTTATTGGCAAGAAATAACTTGCCAAAAGCCAAAGGAGCGTCATAGAGAAACACGTAGCGGGAAGATTGAATCATGTCCTGTAACTGGTGCCAACAAATCATATCTTGAATTACACAAAGGCAAGCACAGTACTTTTGTCAAGTTTTTGTTAACAAATGGTCCTATTTCGTTTTCAATAATGGTAGCATTGAGTCAAAAATTTGATTGAGTTAACAATGATAGCATATAGGAATTAGTCCATGTAGCTACAAGAAGTTAATTGAATTACTTGAGTTCATGAATTATTTTACTGTGTATGACTGTAATGGGAACTTTCCTTCTTTATTTGTATTCAAGTAGGATCATTCCCCTCCCCTCAGCGCTAGAGTGGCTGGAACCCCGAATTCTATTGAGGCTTACTGCTCACATCATTATGATTATTACTGATTTTTCATTATTAGTTTAATTAGGATACGTTCACTAGTGAAAATGATTTCACTCATCATTTTAGCTAAGCCTTGGTCTTTGCAAGTTCTTAGGTTGTCGTAAATTTTCTGGACTTTAAGTGCTGCTATAGTTATATTCTGTATTATTGTTCAATTATTGATTTTTTCAAATAATTTTTGCAGATCTGAAAAAGGCAATTGATGGAGCCAAGGAACAGCATATGGTTTTGCTTTACTTGCGTGGATTTTTTTACTGGTTGGAGGTAAGTTAATAGCTTCATATGCATATAATTTTCTATTTAGATAATTAACCTGAAAAAAGAATGCATTCTTTTTGAAGCAGTGCTACAGCATTTAGTTTTCAACTTGACCTATTGGGAGTGAAGCAACTACTTTAGTTGGTTATATTTTACTTTAAAATGGAGAATTTTAGCTTCAAATACGGAGTTTAACTTAATTCTGTTTGGCTAAACACACTTTTGATCCCTGCATTTTGAACCCCTTATCATTAGAATCATTGATAAAGTTTTGGTTTCCATATGCTCCTTTAAAATACTTTGTTTTTCAGTTGAGTCCAATTTAAGAACTGTCAGAAACTTCAATATACACTTTTAGATCTATTTTGTTGACTGATTTGATGTATTCATTCATAATTTCACATCTGTGTGTTAATTATTCAGAAGTGGAAAAATATGCGCGCGAATGCTTTCATAAATCTACTGCTGACTAATATCAATTGCATATGCACATTGTCTGTCGATATCTTGCAGCATTTGACCCAGGAAGGATCGTTTCGACCTTGGTTGGATGCGTCCTGCTTGGAGATGTTGACAAAAATGTGAATATGGGATCTTGCTATATTTTAGCTTAGGAAGCAGAAGAACTTTTGAACAACAGAGGCAACCTATTTGGTATGAAGATACACTGTAAAGAATGTAGCAGCAACAAGGTTATCTTTTTGACAGTTGTAGTTATCCCAGTAGGAAATAGTAACATAGCCTGTAATTGCTGACGTTTCTATGGTCCTGATTAGAACTCTTTCAGAAAGGAATCCACATATTGCATCCTTTTGTGTTTCAAAATTTTTCATATTTGCGATCCATTGTCAACAGAGAAAGGGTCATATAGAGAGATTCTTTTAATATACAACAAAGAAGGACGAATAATAATTTTAAGTTAAAAGGGGCAGGGTTGGTAATACATGCGAAAGAGTTAAAAGTAAACCTTGTATTAATCTCTCAACATTCAAAACCATGTGCCATGGTGATTCAGCTTTTGCGTTAATCCTTACTCTTACTAATCAAAAATTAATCAATTTTTATTGACTTTAATAATTACGTTGTCATTCACTTTAGCACACTCTGGTTTACAGTATATGGCATAAAGGGCGCATACTAGTTCAAATATGAACCAATACTCGAGCTTGCTTGGCACTTTGATGAATATTACTATCATTATGATTATGATTATACCCAAAACTTCTTTCTCAAATTATATTATCACGTGACAATCTTGTTAAATGATATACTGCAAAAAAATAGATTAAAAAAAATTCAGACAAAGCTAGGGGATACTCATAATTCAACTGCCCTTGCGGAAGCAGGTCATTTTACATTCTCTATATTTTCTTGATGCTTGAGGTCTTCCTTTACAATTTATATAAACAAAAATAAACGGGGAGGGGAAGATGCCCTGTGCCACGATGACTAGAGTATTCACAATCAACGAGGCAAAAAAGCGAAAAGAAAAAAAAAAAAAATGGGCCCTGCATTACCTCATCTGCCTTGAGTACACTGCTATTTGACTAAACTATGGGCTGTAGGAGTGGAGATGATTGTGCTGTGAAATCCTCTTTCATTATACGAACCGGCTTAATCAGTTCATCAATATCATCCAAATGTAAATCCATGGGATCACTGTCACAAAATTTTCCTTGCTTGTATGCTTGACCAATACTTTCTGCAACTTCGTCATCGATAACATCCAGGCTGATATAGTCAGAAAGTTCCCTTCCTGATGAATCATTATTTTGTTGACATTGCCTTGGAGGAGCCACTGCCATCCCAGGTTCACAAACATTAATGGGCATCGAACCAAAATAGCGCCCTTTACTGTTCCGGTCTTCAGATCTCTTCCTTTTCTTTCCCTTGCTTGGTTTTTTGGGGTGGTGAAGCTTGCATTTGTGTCCCTGAGCACAGGTACCCGTTGCTTCAAAAGTAGGACAGACGTAGCTGTGCTTCTTCCGACACTGCAAGACAAGATATGATTACACTCTTCTTACTTCATGTAGCAGCATCAGAAGTAGCAAGAAAACTCAATTTGTATGTCAGGTTTGACCATATAGACACAATAACCACAATAGCTATAAAGAATCATCAAACGAAGTTACACAATCTGTTCTTCATAATATATGCATCATTTGAGATCAATATTCATAGGCACAAAAAAGGATTTGCTTGCAGTAAATAGAGAAACAAATTCAAGATTCAAGCTGTCCCGCAAATCAACTCAAAATTCAATATATAAGTCAAATACCTCATTGCCATTGGCACAGTAACCCCTAAGAAATTGTTCACATATAGAGGCCTTAGGATTCACGTTGACATGTCTATATGGGCAATTTCTGTTTGTGCATAAACCTGCCATGAAATTTGTCAGAATCATCCATTCATATCAATCACTTGCAGAAAGACACAACTTTCTATGATGTACCTTGCAAAAAATAAGAGCAATCTGGCATTCTCTCCGGAATAACCTGCACAAACAATAAATTAATTCAGACTCTTGATTCTTAACAGATGGGTAAACCTGGTAGACCACATTCAATTACTTGGATTTTATATATGACAAAACCTTATGAGTCAATTTGCAGTTGGGAGTGGAACATAAACCATTCAGAAACTTGGTGCAGACAGCGATCTTTGAGGGGTCATGAATATAAGGACACCTCCCTCCATCCTTGTTACATTTTCCAAATCTAGTGAAAAACTGGCAGTACTGCTTCTTTCGGGCCAACCGTTGTCTAGCAGTATGCAAACTCCATCTGACTTTTTCATTAGCCAATTTACGAGTTCGTTTCTTTGGGTCTCTAATGAGCTGATTACCATTTCCAATTCGGACATATCTGCCAATTTAGAATACATTTGAAACACACAAGTGTGTAAGAAGGATGAAACAGGAAAGAGCTCAAAATTTTATATAAATTATTCTTCTTCTTTTCACCTCCTTAAAGGATCACTAAAATTAGACAATCAACATAATATGATACAGATTGCAGTGACATAGAAGATATAAAGCTAGCAGATCACACACGGACATACTCATCATTTCCAATCACTAATCTCCTTGGTATGTAGGTTCTTTTGCCATCTGAACCCGGCCTAGTAGAAGTGGAGGAAAAGGATTCATCATCTACAAAAAGTGAATTAAGTAAAAAATTTATAAGCCCAACATAGTGATAAAATCAGACTATTAGCTAGAGAGAGCAGAACATTCCAGACAAAATAATGACAAGAAAAGGAAAAGTGAAAGAGAAATTTGAAAAGTACTGAAAAGAACCCTTTGAATAGTTCTCGCTGAGAAGATAAATAACAAGATATCTATATCATGAAGAACTATATTAAAAAGTTATAATTATTGAATTTGATCATGTCTTCACATTTTTCGGGAGCCATGCATTCTAACAAGTTCAGGACCCACAAAGTCAATAACATATGGGACTGGAATTAAATGACATCGTTCAGTCATTAAAGTTTTCACCAAACTGATGTACGAGAATACACAACAAGTTTGCAATCTACTCTGAACCACCATATCTCCAATACCATTTGCCAATGGTACAACTCTGAGGTACTTGAGAATGGTGTGCAATTTCACAAAAGTATGTATCCATTTAAACAGCCTAACTTAATAAAAATGTAAAAATGTGTAGAAGGTCATGCAATATCCAAGCAAAATAATTAGCATTAAAAAAGGTTAACCACCTGAAATCCTCTGAAGTGTACGCCTGGAAGGGTCCATTTTGTAGCGAACTGAACCAATACGAAATATACGTTCCCCTACACAATCAACCGCTACTTTCAAAGTCAAAATAATGCACGCAGGAAAATACCAATGCATAATTAAATCAGACAAGAATAACATCAAACAACAAAAACATAAATAGATATAAACAGCACAAAATTGAAGGCATCTGCAGCATGATGTAATGAGAGATGTTCGTGGAAAGAATGCTTCCTACTCTTTGCCCCAGAATTAATAGAAGCAGCATCTTTCTGCTCTCTCTTTTTCCTATCTACAGCAGCAACTGCAAGTGTGGCCTCCTGTAATAGTCATTTGAAATTAAGAATAGAAATAGGCACGCAGTAGCAAAGATCTATATTTTACTTGAAAAGAAACTAGAACTATGTACCAAAGTATTAAAAGCCAAACTAACCTCACTAGCTTTCTTTGTGCGCCTTTCAATGGACTTTGACCATTTCAAACTAGATCCAGCAACACCTAATACCTTGGATTTCCAAAGGGAAAATCCATTGGCTGACTTAGTGTAAACAGTATCCCTCTTTCTCAAAAGAAGCAATTTCTTGCTGAAAGACAGACAGTAACTGACTATTAATAAACAAATATATAATCAGTAATAGAAAACAGAATAAAAAAACACACTGAAAGCAGTACCAAATGCTTAAGTACCTGACTGCAGATGAGGAACTACTATTGGAGCTAATGGCAGGATTACGAATGAAGCTTCTCAAATATGTTGCTCTTTTCCATGGAAACAGGTGAGGTAAAACCTTCCGATGAAATGCTGATTCTTTGTCATCTTTCAATGAATTTGTGCCACACAGTGTCCATACCAACGATGCTCTCAAAGGTTTGCATGACCTTCCAGCAACTGCAAATGAAACCAGTTAAGTCTTTCTGTGAACACTACTAAAGCCAAGAGAACCTAATGAATGGAACTGCAACAGAAATTCCAGATTCCTCAACCGGTAGTAAATTTAAGAATGATGGCTGAGAATGACATGCAATATTGGCAGAATAAATCCACTATCAGTTGAGCATAGAGAGAGAAAGAACATGACCCAAGAAAAAGAAAGAAAGGACCAGCATGCAAAAGACTCAACTGACATAGAATTGCAAAGCCAATACTTAAAGAAGACGCAGTCTCTGAAAAGAGATCTATGATCATAAAAGGAAAAACATGAGAAAAATATGACAAATATTTGGAGGAACAAATACAGGACAGAGGAAGGCAACGACAGGCAGTGCTTGGCAAATAAATCACAGAATTCAATTGATTTACCTATTACAGACTAAAGCACAAAAAGAAGCATATGCATTTTGAGTTACACTGAAATTCATACATGCACAGGTTACGGAGAAGAATTAGGCAACAAAAATATGTTTTTCATACATACCCTTATGTGATCGCTTCTTACTAAACCGCCTGTTGCAAAGAACCTCACAAGTCCCTTGCCCATCAGACTTAACAGTTGGCAATGCAACTGTCTGGTTGGTTTGACCTTCAAATGCAGTCCTAACTAACTGGTTTTTGCTCCTCTTGTAGTAGCTATCAGAGAAGGCTGATTGGGCCTTGTCATCAGTAGAGACAGAAAGATCAGAAGAACTAGAAGTTGCCACCAATTGATTTGATTTGCGCTTTACATATACTATTTTATTTGTATTCAAAGGAGACACATTTCCATCATTTTCTTCAATCTGGATCTCCCCTTCATTAGATCGAACAGATTGATTTTCAGGAGTTCCAGAACACTTCGGCATATCCTCAGAAGAATTTCGCATATTACTGATTTCTGGGAATTTTCCAGAATACAATGTACTTTCAGAGCAACCATAGGAAAGAGGTTCTGTCAGTGGGGAGACTCTATTGTCCTCCAATGAAGCGGCAGCATGATTAGGTGATTTGGTGTCACTGGACAGTGTAGGTGTTCTCTGCCTCTCAAAAGGAGCATTGATCACTCCTTTTTTTAGGAGATTTGGTTGATCTGTGACATCCACTCTGCTTTCAGTTCTATCACTCTTTTGGGATTCATCCAAGACCAAAGAAGGCAACTGATTAATGGGGGAGACTTGCGGTAAAGCAGCAATTGGAGTAGGCTTCCTTAGAAGACTGTTACCTTTTCGAATGTAAGAAGTATTTTGCATGCTCCCTTTCTTTACAGAAATTGGCCTTTTGGGGGGTAGAGTGCCTGCTGAAGATTTGCTTCCAGGTTGAGAAGCAGGAGAATTACTCACTGTACGATGCCAAGTTCGTGGATTTGAAATATGGGTTGAAGATGTGGATGCCTTTGATGCAGAGAAAGTGCGAGATGAGTGACTCTGGAAAGTCCTAGAAGTGACAAAACCTGGCTGATTTTTGCCTCCATTTAATTCCAAAGAGGACAAATTGGGGCCCAGAGTTGGTACTTTGGAAGAAACTTGCAATGACTGTGGCATCTTTCCCATGATTGGGTTACTAGGTCCAGTTGCATGATCTGACTTCATATTCTTGACAATATGCTGTGTGGATGATGAAGTACAAGCAGGTAACTCAGAACCATGTTCAACCATAGACTCGCTATCCTTATTTTCTTCACTGCCCGAACTGTTTTCATCATGGATTGCTTGACAACCTGAAATCTTTGGGTCAGGTTCTTCAGATGCAGTTCCTGGAGAATTCATATCTGAATGTACATCAGGTATAGCTTCAACCAATTCATCATTGGAGTTACTGGTAGTAGCAACTCCATCACCCTCAGTAGGACTGGATGAATATTTTTTCTCAGGAAGTAGATCATCCTTCGTACCAAGATCATTACATCTCATATCAGCACTAGGATATCTTTGCACAAAGTCTCTAATGGGAGAAACAACTTTTTCTTCTCCAGCCTGTATATTCATCTTTTCTCCCTTCAAATTTTCAATATCCAGAATGTTATTTTGATTAATATTTGTAGGTAAATTTGGAGTAGCATTTACTTGCAGCTTAGCTTCTAACGTTGGGAAAGATAATTGAACATTTTGAATGACCAAATCCTCAAGAATTAACTTAGAGCCAATGCCTGGGTGCTGCAATTCCAAGCACTCAGAACTCGCAATTTCCCCATTGGTGTTCATGGAATCCAAAGATCCTCCAACCAAATTATCATCTGGCAATTCCGAGCTATCCTCTGGATAAAGCATTGAAGGAGAAGTGGAAAGAAGAGCCATGCTTGACCGTGCAACTCCTTCCTTATGATGTTCTTGGTTATCACATATACTAATGGGAACTTTTACACAGGATGTGGCCACCACAATCGCATCACTGAATTCAGCTTGACATGGAGAGAAATTGGGTTGACTAGCTCTGACTTTTTCCCTTTCAGACACATGTGAAACCCCATATTGATTGTCATTGCAATTATTTCCTATGACGACTTTATCCTCTGAAACCCTCTTTTTCTCATGCACAACAGTGACCCCCTCTATGCCAGATAAGCTAAAATTTAACCTTTGAACAGCAGAATTTGAAACTTCAGGAGTAATTTGATCCTTCAAAGCCAGACTCAATGTTGTTTCCACAACATTTGGAAGACTAACTGGATTTTTAGGCCCACTGGATATGTTCTCAAGTTTTGAACTTGAAAAATCTAAATGAGTCCTAACTTTTCTCTCGTTAATCTTATTAGTACCCAATTCACCAAATCCAACAGAAATTTTAGAATTTTGGAACATTTCTTTGGTAAAATTTTCTTGGGACATGTTGTCATGACTGGGAGACACCAGCTTTCCAGAATCATACATGATACCGCAATGGGAAAGAGTAATATTATCATCTGAATTAGTTAAGCCATTATCAGAACCCTGCTTGTGTATTCTGGCACTTTGTGGGCATCCTGGACCATTTTGATTCCTCCTTACCTCAAGATTAGGAGAACCAACTATACCAGGGGTGAGTACAGGAATAGCAGTCTCTGGATTTTCTTCTAAAATAGCACTTATCATAGACACCTTATTTTTGCAATATGGCTTATCAACAATGCCATCATTGCCACTGTCACAAACTGCAATGTTCTTTGGCAAATTGTCCATAAGATCATTAGAACTCAAGCCATCAACTTTATCATAGGCAAAATTACATGTATTTGGATCTGTGTTAATTACATTGTCAACTGAAGTCAACAATCTGCAGTTTACATCATCCCCTACATGATGACTATTCTCTGAATATCCTACATTTGAAGCTGATACAGACAGTTCATTCTGATAAGATAGCTTTTTAACATCATCCATCTCACTGATGTCAGAAAAAGCACTTCCATGTAGTGATTTAGTATCCTCGTCAGTATTTGGCAAGCTTTGCAACAAGCAATGGAAATTAACTGCATCTAGACAATCAGAATCGCTCTTTTTATCTTTAATACTAGAAGTACATGATGGAGAACTTGAAATTTTTACACTTCTTTCAATCCTGGCTACTTCCCCTTTTTGAGAATCTTCAACAGTGCTACATTCTTGTGACCCGGAATGTGGCCACACACTCTGCAGAAATAAATCTTCCTTTGTGTTTTCAGGCAACAGATTCCCTTCGCAAGACTGTAAAGATCCCAGCATGGTCAACTTGTCATTAGTGGTAATTTTCACCTTTGCACACGTTTCAATTTTGTCAGAACAGCAGCCAACAGTTCTATCTTCTTGCACAGTTCTATCATGTGAGTTTGCTGAAATTGAACTTGACAAATGTGAATTAGAATTTACAACAACTTTCTTTACCACTCTTTTTACAATTTTTTTCTTCTTAACAACCCTTGAAGATGCATTACCAGAACAAATATTGGTAATTTCATTTGAAACAGTGCCCCTAGGGATTGTACCACCTCTTTTTTTCCATGAGGATTATTGCCCTTGGGGGATTGTACCACCACAT
Organism: Bauhinia variegata; assembly: GCA_022379115.2. Taxonomy (NCBI): domain Eukaryota; kingdom Viridiplantae; phylum Streptophyta; class Magnoliopsida; order Fabales; family Fabaceae; genus Bauhinia; species Bauhinia variegata. Next base: position 18,003,171 of record CM039431.1, on the reverse strand, counting down.
TTATTCCATTAGAAATATGGGTTGCATCGGAACAAGGCTGAGTATGACTGGTAGAGACATTCCTTTGTAAGTTTAAGTCCTTGCCAGAGCTAGAGGTGTCACTCGCTTTACAAGGTGAGTTGTTTAAATTTACAGTACCATTAGATGATTTGGAGAATTGTAAATCAGAAGAATCACTGTCAGGTACCAAAACCTTTCTTTTCTTTTGTGTAGGAGTCAAATTAGTATCCGAAACTGGGGTCACATCTGCACCAGAAACAATTGCAGAACTCGAAGAAGATACAATAGCCTTGGCCACCAGAGAATTAGATTTGAATGAAATATCAAGCTCCACAGGGCTTCCTTCTCTCTCGTCTGGTTTTATATCATAACCTGAATATCCAAGTTGCTCTTTACCTCGGAAGGAATTAGTGTTAGAGTCATCAGCATAGCCAGTATAATGTAACTGCTCAATCTCACGGTTCCTATGATTTGGTTTAACCGTTTGAATTCTAAGAAGAGCACTCTTTTTCTGTATTTGTTTCTTTGGGGTGCGAACAAATTCATGAGCACTCTCCCTGTTCCCTCTGTTATTATACCTGCCCAATTCCGAAGCATAATATTCTCGTTTCCCAGACATAAAACGACCACTATCACCAGCACCAGCATCTACGTCATTTGTGTCCAATTGAAAAGATAAATCATGTAAACCTCTAGGAGCTTTCCTATCATTCACCCACCTCTTGCTTTCACCATGTCCGTCTCTTCTATTACCCCTAGATATTTCATTGCTATGTTCCAGACCATAAATGTGAATATATCCTCCAGATCTAGAATCAGTATCCCTCGATGATGTACACTGGTTAGACAAAATTCCAAAATCCGCTGAAGACGTATCGTGATTCGATGCAAAATCCCCACGGCGATGATAATTTTCATCACCTCTACCCCATAAAATCTCTTCCCTCGTATTAGCTTCATATCCATCAATGCGTTCAATTCTTAACCTCGAACTACCCTCTGAATCATACCTAGTCTTATCAATAGGCTTAAAAGGTGACATGGATTCATGATCGAACGGATGCTGTGGCAATTTCCGGTCAAAATCAAGGGGAGGGTAAGGCCTGGACGGTCGATTGTCTGCCAGAACCCTAGTAGGGTTCCAAACACAACGGTTTTCTTGGTTGCTAAATTCAGGTAATTTATGACGGGGACGATCATTATCAATGATAACCCGATTTGAAACCCTCTGAGGATGTGAGAAATCATTGTGGTGGTTTGCTGGTATCGGGCGATCTTCTTCAACACTGTGATGGGAGTAATTCGGGGTATTGAAAACGAATTGGGATTGATGAGGAGGATTGAAAGGGCGTGGTGGAGGAGGGGTATGGATGGTGCGATAGGAAATCGGCGTAGGAGGGGGTGGCGCCGGAAGTGCCGGCGCAGGGGGATGTGGAAAATGGTGAGGACGGGGATTTTGGAAATTGGGATCTTGAGGGAACTGTGGATGACGAGGATTGTGAGGGGGAAGAGGAACGTACCTTGTGTGCTGGTGAAGGAAATGAGAAGAGTGATCCATGAATGAAATCCGACAAAGGCAATCGGCGGTTGTGATCCTCTATAACGGCGTTGAAGATCCTCACTCCTTTGTTTGTATATACGCTGCAGACGCTTTCAACCTTGTGTTTGGGAAAGGTTTATACGCTTACGCTGATCTGTGATGTGAGGTGAATGCAGTGGTAACCAAAGATTTAAGTCCAGGACGGCTGCTGCACAGAGTCCATGAAACGCTGCCGTTGCAAACAAAGAAGACGACCGCCTTGGAACTCCATTGTCAATGCCACTTCAAATTTTATTTAAAAAAAAAAAAAAAACAAATAAGGGATATTCTACTTAAAAAATACGCGAATTATACGTATGCCATAATATTCATTTCAATACCTTGAATAAAAAATTATGCACCGAACTTCTTTTTTTTTTTTTTTCCTCGAAACATGAAACCTTTTTTACTCCATTCCATCATCCTAACGCATAAATATTATATTTTTTTTTTTTTGTCGTGACTAACAAGTGAAGCAATTTAAATTAATTATTATGGGTTACACCACTCCAATTTTACAGCCCATTTTTATTGGGTGGGTCTGAAGGCTCTGAACCATGTATTTCTTTTATCACCCCATTATTTCTATTCTCACCCCTTTTTAATTCTTTTCCATGCTAATTTATAAAAACACCCTTCAAATAATAATAAAGAAATCACCTCCTTCCAATTCCTCACTCCCGTTACCCTCTCTCTCTCTCTCTCTCTCTCTCTCTCTCTATCTTGCAATATCACCACTCCACGCTATCCATCTCCATTTCCCCCACAACTCATGGACAATCATCCTCATCACCCCATAGGCTACATTTTTAGTGCTAGATCTTACTTTATTTTGAAACTCAATTTAAACTATAGTTCCAGAGTAGAGGAAAATATGATTCAACAACTCGATTCATTGTCTTCTTTTCTAAGTTTTACAAGCTAAGCTTTTGGATTTAATATAATCCAAAAAGTATATCGTTATTGTATTATAAATAATATATGATTCATAATTATAAGTGAATACTTTAAATTATGAAATTGTGTTTTGATATTTTGAATTATATATAATTTATAAGTATTTATTATTTTAAATAATACATAGTCTGAAAGTCTATCATATATTATAACATCAGATTATATAAAATTTATGATATAAAAAATAAATATCGAATAGTATTTTGAACTATCAATTAAATATTATCAAAACACCAAATTATTTATAATCCATAATTAATTGAAAAAAAAAAAGAGTTGTGTTTAATTTGGAATAATACACAAACACCACATCCCTAATTTTGTACAACATCACCAAAAAAAGATTACAAAATCTTCTATCAAGCCACATATACCACCTAAGTTCCTTGGTAAATTACAAATCATAAGTTATAAATATCTCAAACTACAAAACACAGCCCATAAAAATTTACTAAATGCCACGAGAAAGAGACCAAAACCAACTCTAAATTTATGCTCACTTTGCAATGAGCAAGTAGAGAGTAAGAAATAAACCAAGGCATGGGGAATGTCTACTAGTTCTGATGGATTTTTTTGGGGATGGAATAGCCGATTATACAATGGGAAAGAGAGACGAAATGAGGGTGAGGGAGAAAGGTGGAGAGAGGAAAGGGGTGATGGAACTTTTAAGAGTATTTTCGTAATTTCAACGAGGGGTTAAAATAGAAATAGTGGGGGTGTTAAAAGAATTCACCCTCCGAACGAGTGGAATTATCCACAGCCTTGCTAGCATTTCTCTGGGCAATCAAGATGGCCGCAATGAATGCATGTGCTATACAGAGTAGAGAGATGTAACCAATGGCATTGGCAGTGCTGTACTGACACGAGAACAATGAAAAAGGACAACCATATGATATGATAAAGCTTTAGAATTTAGATGACATCATGAAAAGGATGGTGCACAATGGCTGTCGGTGGAGATGACAAACTTCACATCTGCATTCAAAATTACTATATTCCATGTAAATTATATTCTGTATGCATTAAGACCAAAATCTTATTCATTTATACAAAATACGTCGTCGTTTCGTAAAAGTTCAAACCTCTTCCAAAACCCATCAACAAGCTTGGTTTGGTTAATTTTTGGTATTCAACTACTGCATTAGTTGAGGATGACAAAGACTGCCAACAACTAACCTTGAAATGAATATTTGAACACATCACAGCAGTTAAACATCATAAATCAAACCAAATATCTGTGCATCACGTGTCAGACAACACAAATTTATTAATGTAAGTCAAAACATAGTGTTACGAGCATGAGAGACCAATTTACTCTTGGCACTCATAGTTTGGATGCCTTAGAGTAGTCAACACAATTTCAGATGTAGAATGAAAAAGGGAAACCTGCCCAACAAATTATAGGGCCTAATTTCCTGACTACCATGGGAAGGAGGAGGGCACACACAAACAACCTCTCGTCCTAAACCCATTCCGTAAACGTAGAAATAGTAAAGGAAGAGACAACATACGAAAACTTTTATCTACAAATGAATTAAGGGATAGACCTTCTTCTAGCAATTTGCCAGTAGTTTGCTCAGTCAAAGCTTGATGAACGGCTCCACCTGCCTCTCAGGTAGTCTTCTAACGACACATTCTGCTCAACACTGCACATGGAGAGTGAGTCATCCTCCACATCAAGCAGTGCAAGATTGAGATGTGACTGCAGATTAGAAGGTGGACAAGCTTCATCATCAGGCGTTTCTGGTGCCTCAGAAGTGTTAACTTCTAGCCTTGCCCACTTGATCACTTCGGCATCACCTTGAAAGAGCTTTGAAATCTGTGGTCCAAAAGAAGTGCGATTTTCAGCACATGAAGGAAATAATAAGAATACGTATGCAGTGTTCAAACAAGAAAATAAATTCAAGCAGTGTGCCATTACTTTTTTTAAAAAATAAAAATAAAAATTTGCCCATTAAGCAGTATGCATGCCATTAGAAATTTAGAATTCAGGCAACACGTGATGTACAATAAGTAAAACACACAAAGTCGGGTCGCTGTCCATCCTTTCCTTGCCTCTTTTTCTCATATAGAACAAACAACTTTTCCCTGCCTCTTTTGACTTTTATATGTAATACAAGACTCGATTTGCTATAGATCACTTACAAGGCTCATTTGAGGCCTAGCTCTTGGAGCACGTCTGGTACAAAGTGTGGCTGCCAAGACCATCCTTTCCATCTGGTCCTGATCATAGTTATTGCCCAAACTTGGATCTAACAATTGTGAAACCTTCCCCCTATTCAGAATAGGAATTGCCTGAAAAAGATGTGCTCATAATTATTCTTTCCGCCGATAAATATGATTAAGAAATAAATTTGACTAGTTACCAGAATATAGGATTACTGAGACATACCCACATGACGAGGCTCTCTTGACCTTTTGGATTATCACCGCCTATGGCCTTTCTTCCAGAAAGAAGCTCGAGAAGCACAACACCAAATGCATAGACATCAATCTTATCATTTACTTTCCCATACATGAAGTACTCAGGAGCCAAGTAACTGCATAAATGTGTAAGTTACATAGTTTAGGACAAATTGAACCTCTAAGCAGCAAGTAACATATCATAAAGTATTTTTTTTTAAAAAAAAAAAAGAAAAGCTTGCACACACATTTCTGGATAGAAAAGTGCTGTTTAAGTATGCAAGAGTTGAAGTACGAAGTACAGACCCAAAGGTTCCAACAACATCTGTGCAGGTTATATATGATGATGAGGATGACGCCCATTTAGCAAGTCCAAAATCAGAGAGCTGAAGAAAATCAAGAAGAATAGAATGAGGGTGGATAGTTGGAAATAATTAAAAAGAAAAAAAACATGAAATTCAATCAACCGAGAGGTAATTACCTGGGGTTCAAAGTCCTCAGATAATAATACATTTGATGATTTGACATCCCTATGGATAACATGCTGAGCACCCATGTTATGCAGATAATCAAGAGCCTCAGCAACACCCATTGCCACCTTATATCTCTCAGCCAAACCAAACAAATTGGGGTTTTTCTTATTACCTAATTTAACATCAACCAGAAAGAAGTAAATATAAAGTTACTAAGACCGTAAGGAAAAATATATTTGATTGAACTTTGGTACCGTGAAGATTCTCTTCAAGGCTTCCTCTTGATAAGAAATCATAGACCAAGAGAAGATTTCCATCCTCAAAGCAGAACCCCAGGAGAGAAATAATGTTTTTGTGATTGACGGTGGTGATAATTTCTATTTCCAAAACAAACTCTTTCAGAACATCATCAGATGGCTTTAAGATCTTAACCGCGATTTCCTTGCCGTCAGGAAGGTAGCCTCTGTAAACCTTACTACTTCCACCTTTCCCAATCAAATTTTCTGAAATCAAATAGATAACCATGTCAAAAATAAACCATAAACCACTCTAATTTAAAATAAACTCAGACTCAAACTGTTATTATGTAACACACCAGGCAAGAAATTTGACGTCGCTAATGCAAGTTCTTGGTACTTGAACAATCTGCACGTCGATGAGTATCTCTCGTGAAGACCCTCCAATTCTTTAGGTATGCTCCTTGAATTATGGTCAGGTGAAGAGGAAGCACTCCCTCTTTCAGCATCCACTGGAACAATAGCACCACTCTCGCTGTCTAAACCCAAAGATTGACCTTGACCTTGATCGCAGTTGCTTTGTTTGTGATCATGATATGAAAGATTTCTACTTGGCAACCGCATTGCCCACTGAACCACAGAGATCTTGCGCACCAATGATCTTTCGGCAGATTTTCTGTCTGATAAAATTGTCCTGTGCAGTAGCGGCCAACCTGGTTTAAGTTGAGGTAGTTCTCCGACAGATAAAGTCGTTGTACTTGGTGCTGCCTCAGCATTGTGTACAGCTACTATAGCCAGAGGGTTCTCATTATCATCATCACCAGAAGATTCTTCTGCAGATTGGTCGCAAGAAGTATTTGGCAATGAAGAGGTAGGAGCACAAACAGAGCAGCTCTTTTTCTGAAGGGTTTCTGTCGAATCTAGAAAAATCTTAGCTAAGCTGTGAGCTGAATTTTGGCAAGAATCCTTCCCATGCGACCCTGCATTGTCATCATTTAGTACTTTGGAACTCTTATTGAATGTCCGGTGAACTGAAGCAAGCAAGCCATTTCTGCGATGATGCTCATTTCCTGCAACAAATAGAAGAATGATGACTGAGAATTCTACTATATTCATAAGATTTCCAATACTAAAGTAAGAAAGTTCAAAACCTTGTAAGTCAGGAGCAGACGCTGGTGAGCCATCTCTCCTGAACATAACTTTCCCATTATTAATGGCAAGAACCCAGCAATCCTTGGGTAGCTTCTTAGCACAGTACTTAGCTACAGAGGTCGATGGCCGAATTTTATGGTGGCCCTGAGCAGTTCCTACTATAATATGACTAGCAGAATAAGCATTAACTTCTCGAACTAGAATTTTCCGAACTGATGAACCTCTGCAAATTTTGAGCTTGAGATCCACCTGCATCATTTCCATAAAAGTATTATATCTTTAGAGAATGAAGAGGCACAATTGCAGAAAAAGAAACTGGATTACATTTTTAGCTGCAGAAAAAGCATATGTATGAAAAGATGACACAACGAGACTGGGAGAAAATATGAGAAATGAACCTGTTTCAAATTGCAGAAACCTTCATAAACAGCAAGAACCGAGTCAAATGCTTTGACAAGCGAGAGAAGTGACGCTTTCCCATCTCGATTCACAATTTCTATGCAAACCCAATTTACCAAAACCAGTCAATTCCCGCTCTAATTCATAAAAGGCCTGGAGAAGAAAACCCATGGCCAATAACTAGAACCAAAAATCCTCATGCAAATTCACTTACCATCGTTCCCAAGAACATGAAGAGCGACCACATTATCACCAGGCTGTGCAACTTTGACCAAAGCCCACGTGAGCAACTCTTTGCTCGGCGAGTCTAACTTGATTCCTACGACCACCGTCCGGACACCAGATTTTCTCTCTTCGGTTACTCCGGCGGAACCAGCTTGCAACCTTTTCATCTTGGCAGGTCAGCTCCGGAGAGCTTATTCCAGGCTAGTGGGTCAAAATCAGAGGACGTTGTCCTTTTGTTGCCGCTGATGGGAGATCATAGTCGAGCACAAGCTCATATAGTTTAAACCTCGAGAGGCGCAAAAAGAAAGGTTTGGCCTTAACCGCCGTTCGGTTTGCTTTTCAAGCTGAGCAGAACACACCCGACAAAAAAGAGGAAGGAGAGGAATTATACGGTACAACCAGAACTACTACCGAACACTATGATTAACTTGACCTTACTCTGATAAAGTCATCTTAACCTTTTGATCATCCTTCTATGTGACTTTTTGAGCAAGATATTAACAAGTTCGGATGCGTAGATTTTGACCAGTGGGCCCCGCCTGCGAAAGCCATTAGACCCACATCTCTATCTTTCTGTAAAAAAGAATTATAAATTATAAATGAAACTGGTCATTACATTCTTTCATAGTTTCAAGTTTCATTATTACTATGCAGAAATTAATAGGTCATATTTAATTGTTCTGGTCAACGTTATAAAGATTAACTTGGAGATAAAATCAGCTCAAAAATAGCTATGAAAAACATGTCAAATATTTTTTTAACTTTAAAGAAAAACATGTTAAATTTTTAAGTGATCACAAAATTTGTATATTTGTAATTAGAAATAATACACCATATTGACATTGTTTAAATAATAATAATAATAATAAATCTTCCGAGATTTCAACTCGTGTAATGTTTGAACTTTGCAAGCACGAAAAGAGTGGTTATTTATGTCTTTTCCTTTTCTTTCCATTTTATTCGAATGGACAGTTTTTTTTTTCTTTCAAAGAAAAAATATCTCACATTTTAGAATACAAATTTAATTATTGTACAAGGTAATAAACGGTAAGAGAAATGGAATTTAGTGCAATAACAGACCGTTATATCTTAAGGTTTTATTTTCTCACCAATCCTAATCCTAGGCTAAAAGTCTGGGTAACCCGCATTTTTCAATATCAAAATCTTTGGATCCTTTGTCCATAAAAAAAAAAAAAAAAAAATTCATCTTAATAAACTTTAAAACTTTTACTTGACACAGTTTGAGACTCAACTGCTGCTTCTTGATCAACACCTCATCATTTTTAAGTCTATTATGACCAAAATATGAATACCATGTCCAAAAAAGTGACCCAATTATTATTTTTTATTTGTGAACCACGTGTCATTTTGGTTTTATTGGACGGATTTGATTTGGCTGGATTGGCAATTTAGCATCCGTGACCACGGATGTTCATTGAAAAGATGTCTTCATAGTAAAGTGAAATAGTGTTATTAATAATAAGCGTGACCATAAAATTAGACAGAGTGCTTTCAGAAAGGGAAACTAAACCGTATGGGCGGTGGTAATGAGTATGAGCGTTAGTGAAGTTTACCCGTGAGGCGCCTGATTAAACGAACCCCTTTAACACCGCCACGCTGGCCTGTACAGAGTTAATCACGTGAATCCTAATCAAATATCATCCACGTGGCATCAGTTTTTGTACTTATCTGTATCCCACTTACAGGTGTACGACAAGTTGATGGACACGTGTTCCGACAAATAAATGCTATCACTCTACCTTAAATTATTTCTATTGCTTATAAATTAGAAAATCAGCTTTTCTAAGTTTTCTTTCCATTTTTATTTTTTTCGGTTGAAAGAAATTTTAGATTAATTTAAGATTCAGTGGTTCGTTACAGACAAAATTTACAAATGTATTATCTAACGGTAAGATTTTCTTATAATTAGTAAGACTTGAACATACAATTTTTTAGAATATAGTTTTCACATTAGCAATTTTTAAGAGGTTTTGAGTTTGTGAAAAATCAAATTTAACTGAAATTGATGGATGAATTTGCACTCGGGACTTAAATAATTAACAAAATTAGTAATTACGAATTATTAGTGATTAGTGGGGAAGGACTGTAGTCCTGTTACTGTTAAGTGGTTTAATGCACGCGATGGGGTTTAGGTGCAGAAGTGGTCCCAAATCAGATCGCTTGGTGCATAATAGCGAGTCGGTTACTGTAATAATAATCAGGAACCTGTACCTAAAGCGACCAGTCTATTGGCCTTGTTAATCTGTGATATTTTTGTTGTTTGTGAATCCTGTACTATTTATTAGTGTACAAGTGAAGTAACCATAACAAGAGGCAGAAGAGAAGGGATCAGGGTGTGTTCAACGTTGAGTGTCGGTGGATGAGTTACGTACCAATTCTGGTAAGAAATATCCAAATTAATTAGGTTTCTTCTTCTTTTCTCTTTGTAAAAGAATCCAAGAAGCGAACCTGCAATGAATGCTAGAGAAACCCATTCCCTGACCTCTGTCCTCATCGCACTTTATGACGATGTCTCGCCCACCTCGAGCCCCCTTTAGGGTTTGTATATTTCAGAACTTTTGTCAAACACATTGTGACCTTGCAAATATCTTCTTCTTTACCCAAGCTCTGTACACGAAGTAAATATCTAGCTACTTCCTCTATAGGGGATTTCATCGACCAAACTTGTCCTCTAATATAGTATATGAACAATGAACAACAATAATAATTATGAAATAAATGAAACTTACTGATAAGGTGGCGTATGTTCTCTGATCAGACTTGTTTTCTTTTAATTGGCGCTTGGTGGGGATGGGGTATCTATCCAAAGCCTAGCTAACTTTAATGTTGCAGGATGTGGGGCATTGAATTGAAAGCCACACACTTCATGCCATAACAACACCAACAAAGAGTGATTCATTTTTATTATAAATTGAAAATACATTATATATGCGTACATTAAATATGGATCGAGGAAGGACAATGATAACGAACACTTGTTAAAGATGCATGGTATTCTCTTAAAATCATGTCCGTTGAACATGTAGGTACGGAATATATATATATCTTTGTGGACAACTAGTGCAATCTTTCTAGCTATATTATATTGGTATTGGGGGGCCTCACTTAGAAAATGCGATGACCCCACACGCATCACCGTCCAAGATACTAGTGTAGTGCTTGTCAATTGAGAGGAGATGAATGAAACATGTTTTAGTCAGAGATGGAAGGAGAAGCACATGGTAAGAAGAAGCCAAAGTCTTTTTGCTTATTTAGCCAGTACTTGGGTTTTGGCTTTCATTTTCACGTATTAAATTTAAGAGATACAGTAGATGGGATAATGGGACCAAATCTATTAGGGTAGATTGGTAGGGTTGACCGAACACAGGCCATGTGCGGTAACATGGGCAGGCATACCCCATAACACCCACTATGTACATTTCGATTTCTTCTAGTTTTCTACCTTCCATTTTTCCGCGAGCATACACCGTCTAGCTATGCTCTCATGATGGACACTACTATTTGGGAAAGTTGTTATTTTGCTTCAAAATATCCCTCTTTGTTTGCTACCATGCATATAAATTAGTTGATAGGAATTGATACCATTTTATCATATCTCTTAGATCTTTCCTTGGTTTTTGCCAATTGCCATGAGAGTTTGTGTTAAAACCCACGACCATTTCCCCAAGGAATTGATAATGACCATGCTTGCTGCCTTAGGGCGCGCAAACTCTGATCTAAAATTACAAGCAAGAGCGACAATCATTAGAGGACAAAATATTGCCTAACAAGAAATCTCTCCATTCATTTAACTAGAATTTTGATTAGACTAAGTATAGAAAATAGAGGGGCAAGTGGGTAACCAAAATATTATATACCCAGGCACAATATCCCATAGCCTAATTAGTGCCCTCAAACATGGCATAGAAATAGCTTCTTGTCACTTCAGCAGTAGCTTCTATTTTATAAGATTACCAAATTTTAGGTAACTTACGGACCAAATAAACTATTGAAATCATGGTATGCTGCGCAAGATAAGCTAAGGATGTCATGGTGATTAGTTATGGAGATTGTTAGCTGCAATGATGGGGCGGACAGGTTTAGAGTCATGTTCATCGTAGCAGCGTACGGCCGTTAAACCAAAACGACACGCCAACCAAAAGGGGAAAACAGCAGTGGCATAGCGGCAATGGCAAACCAAATTAACCACCTATCTTTCCCTCCCAATCTCAAATTTCTTTCTTTTTAATGTGATAGCGAAACACAACTAGTCAGTTGGTGGCCGATGAGGACAGTAAATCTAAGTTATTTACTCCAAAAATTCAAAATAAATTATCCAGTTAATTAACTTCAAAAAAAAAACAATTTTATAGTGTTATAAATTAATGGCATGTGAGGTCTTATGGATTTTCAGACAGCTTTCATGCTTCGCAACCACTTAAGCGCTGCTGCTCATTCTCTTATCTATTTTATAATGTAATTAAATTCATAGTGTTTATTAAAATTTAGTCCATAATTAATTTTAGGATATCTTCAACGTACAAAGAATAAATAAAACCTAAATTGATGAAACCACTTTCTTCCTTAATTCAAAATGTTTTCGTATCACTTTTTTTCTTTTTTTTTAAATATTTCCCTTTTGGGTCATTCTTTAGAAACTGTGATAAACTAAAGGCTCCTTAGAGCCTTTATAAATATTTGGGCCAAGGCCCATAGAGAAAGACCTCTATGATGTTAAGGCTATATGGGTCAAATTTGTTTTGGACTTAATGAGCCCGAATGGACATTCCTTTTGACACGTCCCAAAATTTCTTCTCCCACGTCCCTGCATTAATTAATTGAGTCATTTTTTAATGAAATTTTAAAGTATTTTTTTATATGACCAAACTTGTACTTATAATTTATAAACAAAGGTTTGTAAAACGTTATCATCATTATATGATATACTAAAGATTAAATTCTATATAACAATTTTTAATATTCAATTATGCCCGAAAAAAAAATAACAATTTTAACTAGATGATCATCTAACTAAAAGAAAATACCACAAGCTTAAAACTAATTAATTTTTTGCCTTGACATTTACTTGCTAAAACCAATCAATGAAATGGTCAGTTATGATAAACTGATGAATGTTTATACAACGACACGTGTCCGCCAGAGATGAGTGATTACGGATAGAACATTTTTATTTGGTAGTTGTCTTTCCAATCGCCACACGACGCGTTTTGGCATATTTTATGAGTTGGGACTTCCATTTTTTTATATGGAAACTTCCAAATCCTTGTTGTTCGGTTACCTTTTCTCTCTGGCATTTTCTCTCTCACCCTTTTCAGCTTTTCGTTATTCTGTCCAGCAAAAGGCTTCTTTTTGTGTTGCGCCCGGCCGAAAATCTCAGAATCCCTAACGCTAACTTTTATTCTTTTTCTATTTCAACGCTGTGTACAACGACTTTAAACTCATTCCGCTTCTGGGTATGTCTCTCTTTCGTTCTATCCCTAACTGGTCACGAGCATCCTTGGTTGTTCTTTGTTAATTTGCTTTACTTTATGGCCAATTTTATTGTGCTCTGACTTCAATTTTGTTGTAGACTTAGATAGCCATGTGATTCAAATTTCAGCTCCAACTTTTGCACTTCATCTGTTTGTTGGGTCGCCTGTGTTTATTAGACAATCGATCTTCCTGAGTATGTGCTGGCTGCTTTACGAGTTTTGGTTGTAATTGCCTATTTTTTTTCAGCGCAACAAGTTAATTGCTTTGTTTATGGAAGTTGAATCTTCCAAACCGTTTCTTCCTAATTGTTTTGCGTATAGAATGGTGTATATTAACTATTAAGTGCTGTAATGCATTATTAGTCTATCTTATTTTTTGCAATTTACTATTTGTACCTTCCCTTTGCCCTGTTTCTTAATAAGCACATATATCTTTATGGTTAATATCCATAGTTTCTTCGGGTGACAAGGATAGTAATAGAATAGAAAAAAAGACGGAAAAACAAGGATGTCAAGCAAATGTCGCTGACTAAGGATAGTGATAGCCGTTCATATCGCAGTCTGTGGCTTCATTTTCTGATAGTGGATATTTGTTATATTATAAGGTCTTACTTTGGGGCTTTACCATGAATTGGCTCTTGTTTGATTCAGACTAACAAAGCATCTAATGTTTTTAGAGAAGGGCCATTATCTTTTTGTTGATCTTGTAGACACAGTGTAACAAGTTCACACGACATATCATCGCTTACCGTTTCATCCACTGGCTTTTATGCAGTCTTTGTTTTGTAATTAGTAGTTTCCTGTACAAGAAATCTAGGAGTTATTCAAGATTCTCAAAAATGACATGGATGCATTTCTTCTGCAGACTTCATTATACTCTCTCTTGAGTGACATCTATATGATTTTTGGGGTTATTTCAACCACTCTCAAGTTTTAACAGTGCCCGCAGCATCCTAAGAGCTGGTAACAGGATGCAGCTGTATCATCATCCATTTGATTTGGACAGCCAGAAGGTGAGACTTGCACTGGAAGAGCAAGGCATTGATTACACATCATACCATGTCAATCCCGTAACTGGCAAGAACCTCGATTCCTCGTTCTTCAGGATTAATCCTGGTGGAAAACTCCCTGTTTTCCAAAATGGCTCTCACATCATTTTCAACACCATCGATATCATCCAGTATGTCCTATTCTCTACACCTTTGTATTTGCTTGCTCTTTTTCTTTTTAGCTCCTTTTTGGATTTTTTTTTTTAACTTGATGTTGCTGGCTGAGGATCTTTCTCCAACTATTCTTTGGTCTTAAAAGCAGCCAAAGTGTGTAAGAATTTTGCATTTTGAATATAGTTTGTAGTGGGTAGCTTTTCCATGAAGCTTAAGCCCTCTGTTCACCTGAATTGCGGAAATGATGTTGAATTTACGTTTGCTTTTCGGAGCATTTGTTACAAGCAAAAGTTTTACGGAACTGTTCGGATTTCAGGTACATAGAAAGAATTGCTGTAGTTTCCGCAGGGGCTGAGAATATTAGTTTCAGCAGCAGGGAAGTCGTTCAGTGGATGCAAAAGATACAAGAGTGGGATTCTAAGTTTTTCACACTTTCCCACATACCACAGAAATATCGTCTATATGTTTCTAAGTTTATTAGGCGGGTGGTGATTGCTCGAATGTCTGAGTCCCCTGATCTAGCAGCTGCCTATCATCAGAAGCTGAAAGAAGTCTACGAGACTGAAGCAAAGTTGAAAGACTCAGATGTTTTGAGAAGGAATGAAGATCACCTGGTTAGACTACTTGATGAAGTGGAGAGCCAACTGAATGAAACACCTTATTTAGCTGGTGAGGAGTTTACCATGGCAGATGTGATGCTCATTCCGGTGTTGACTCGTTTGGCGCTGTTGGACTTGGAAAATGAGTTCATAGCCAGCAGGCCAAACATTGCTGAATACTGGGTTTTGGTTCGCCAGAGACCTAGTTACAAGAAAGTGGTTGGTAGGCATTTTAGCGGTTGGAGAAAACACAAAACATTAATAAAAATATGGTGCTTAGTTCATATAAGAAGTTTGCTAAGGAGGTATTAGTGAAGTAAATAGGAGACTGAATAAGTGAATAGACTAAAGAGATTGTTTATGTTTGTAGATAAAGATGGTTCGTTTTAGATCTTTTCTTATTCCCTCTCTTTTGACCATTTTCTCGAGGAAGAGGGGAGGATCTCGTTCTGTTTTTTCGCATACGATGGTTTGTGTTGGAATTGTTCCAGGATCAGATGGCAGTGGAATGAAGGAGAACACAACAAAGTGGTGAGTCTCGAAAAGCTCTTAGGACTCGATACTGTAACAAATGTATCTATTATTATCTGTCAAAAGAAATGAGAAAAAAAAAGAGCCAATTTATGTACTTATTATAATTCTACCTAGTTCTGGGCTTAGTGTATTTGGATTAAAAAAAAAATATTCCTGTGATCGATGTTGGTTTGGCTGCTGTGAATGCTAATAACTATTATCTCAACCTTTCTCCGCTCTAGAGGTTGCACCCTCTGAGTAACATGTAGTTTTTGACTCGTGTGGTGCACATCCTACACCTATACTGCACATACTAGTTCTAGAGTTGTTCCCATGGCATCCCCAAGTATTCCTATGCCATGGTAGGGATTTAGAATTATTCCATTTATGTTGCCTAAAATACCTCTTTCCCAAATCATAAGAGGAACATCTCATTCGTTTGGAAACATGTTTATTATCCTCAAATGAGGAGTCTTCGTTCTCAAGGTTAGAAGCAGTTGTGCTGGGAACTATATCATCCCAGGAACAACCAGCTAGACCACCAGTGTTCTGTCCCCTGCCTTGGCCAGACTGATTAATTGTCTCAGCATTCGGAGAATTAGAAGGTTGCCGGTCTTTCTTATCCCGCGGATATGGAGGTAATGGAGGAAATGGGTTAAAAGGTATGCCTGGGGCAGTGACCCAGCTCTCTGCAATTTCTGCATGAGCTATTCCATGCTGCTGGACAGCACACATCGGCATTCCATATGACACAGGCAAGCGAGAATTAAATTTCTCCTTCAGATGCCCAATCACCGCATCAGGACTTACAGAATAACCGGCATTTGGCAAAGCACGATCGGTGGACTTTAATACAGCATTCTGGGATTGATGCGGACATGAAAACCCTGATGGAACATCCTCTGGTTTTGTCTCTGCTGGTTGATCCCATCGACTTTTACGCTTACGCTTTTTTGTCCCATTGATTTCACAAGTATCTTGAGACAATGCAGAACTACCCTCCTGGGCGCCGGCATCTACTGAAGTTGTCACAAGCATTGACTGCTGGACACAATCTATTGCTTCTGTAGGTCTTGCATCCTGCTCGCGCCCATGGTTCTGCGATATTGAAAATCTATTGGGGTTAAGATTCCTCTCAGACTCCACCCTGCTATCATCCGTGTTAATATAGCCAAGTTTTCTGTAAGGTCTTGGAATCCATCTGTCTCGGAAGCTTCGAGCAATTTGATGAACCTACGAGAGCAAACCAAAAAAACAAAATGCAAACAACCAAAGATTCAGCTTGTCTCCCAAGAAACATACTTCTCCGGGATCATAAAAAGCCCTAACAGCATATTTTGGTAGCAAACGGTAAATTCATGATCATTCTCTATCAAAATAAAAAGAGTACATGGACAATTTGGTGTAATAGATATACCTGTTTGTCCTCGTGCTCTGTCAGAGACAGCATCGACTCCCTAAAGCTGCAAATAAAATCAAATCTCCATATCTCAGAAAAAGTGTAGAAGCTTAGACGCCAAAAGAAAATAGGATTAAGTTTTATGGGAGAGAAAAATATTCTAGATTTGCAGATGGGAATAAGCCTGATGTCTCAAAGTCAGCACGGCATACACAATTTAAAGAGATTAGTCTTTCTAACCTCTCCATTCCAACGCAAGGTGGGCCGCCAAGAATATGCTGAGATGTCAATATCTTACTTGCTGCTAAGTACTCTAAGACCTATAAAATAAGGTTGGTTAAAATTGTCTTCTTTCGACTCTCACTTCCCTCGAAGAGAATTAGAATTTGCATCATTTATAAAGCTCCCAGCTAACAATTTATTGAAGAATTGGGGCAGTCAAATTTAAATAACCACCAGATTGAAACTTTCCTATTCTAACATCCAAATCAAATCAACGAAAGGCATAAGGAAATACATTAACCATGCAAGTCATAGCCACAAATAGAGAAGGATCATATTGCTTTTATCTTAGGCCAAACGGCTTAAATCAAATTGATTTCAAAAAATATATAAAATGCAGTGAATTCAACACAACATAAATGGGTTTCTGCTAGTCTTCAAGAAAGATATCAGCATGCCATGATAAAGATTTCTTTCAAATTTTAACTCTAAAATACAGCAGATTTCATTAAACTTACAGGCAGCAAATTATTTAGTTTGATCAATATCTAACGACTTCTATAAAATAACATGACTACAGTAGTTTGCAAATAACAAACAAAAAAATATGAATAATTTCCTAAGTACCTTAAGAAGCTTTCGGAGTACTGGAATTTTTTTGAAGTTCCGCTTGTACTGCTTCATTATGTTATGCAACATCTGTAAGCCTGAAAGACAAAAGCTATGGTTGACATAATTGCAGACAACACCAACAAATTTAGGCAATGCAGAGAAAAAAAAAAAAAAAAAAGAATTGCATTGATAAGCAGCAAGTATACATTACCATTTTTGTTAATTATATCATTCAGCACAGCTCGAGATTTTGTTTTCAGAAGAGCATCAAGGATCATGGAAAGATCTCGATTGCTGCAGCAAAAAGGTTAAGATTCCTTACAAGGTATTGGTATCAAGTCTATATAAGCATGGTAAAATATATAATGAAATAAGAAATTTGATTAAAAAAAATTAATGAATAAAAAGTAAAATGATTGGGGAGCAGAGGAAGATAAAGAAGAGGGGACCTTTGAATCGCTTCGCCACCAACCCTTTCACCCGATGCTGCAGTGAGAAGCAAAAGCTTCAAGTAGCCTTTTGGGGCATCCTGTTAAGAAACAAAAAATAATTACAATAAAGCCGTTCAGGTGGCAACCCCAATCGTGAAAGTATACCCCCAAAGCAAGAAATAAATGTGTTAGCTTCAAGACAATACCATGATTTGAGGTGGCACCAAATAAAAGGGCACCAAACAACAAGCAGGTTGGATCTCAAAACTATGTAAGCATAATGAAAATGAAACCAAGATAGAGCACAAAATAATATCATGTAAGAGACGCAGAAGAACCCTTGTGCATGGAAAAGACAAAGGAAAACACAATAATTAGATGAACAACATAAACTTACTAACATAACAGGCAGCAGTCGTTAAATTTTCTGGCTTCCTAACAAACCAATATATACTATTGATAGCCACACAGAAATACACATGCATGCACAGGGTTCCAAATAAATGAGCACCTAACTCAAAGTATAACCAATATAGAGCTACATACTTTTCTTTTGCTAATTCCTCCATCTCCATCCAGCAGCTCATTAAGTTTCTCTTGAACTGCAGGCATCAAAAAGATATACACATTACAAAAAGTTCCTTATGTTCCTTATATAATAGCCCAGTTACCAAAACAATTTCAGAAAGCTAACCTGCTTCAAAACGGCCATTTGAAGAACCTTCCATTACTTTTTTAAGTTTAACAGATGGAACTGGTAATCTGTTGGCATTCACCTCAGCTACCTTTGCCCTTTTAACAGAACCTTTTAGTCGGGAAGTCTTCTTAAACAGACATGGTTCTGAAATAGCAGAGCTGTCGTTCACAGAACTCTCTTTTTGTTGAGTACGATCCCACCCTATAGCAGTCATAGACTTGTCCAATCTATTCCTGTCTTTCAACTTGTGCCTAGCAGTCTGCCTATCAATGTTATCAAAGCAGTTGGTGCTAGGAATACCGTCTTCCAATTCACCATCTTCAGTAAGCATCACAGGTTCTGGAAATTCGTTGTCTGAATCACCTTGAACAATGACTTCAGAGTTAAGTGGATCACCCCCTATATAACCCCGACATTGAGGAGAACCACAATAACATTTTTTTGCAGCAGCACCAAAAACCCTTACATAGTTGTAATCAAAAGTCACCTCTTCATCCTGGGGAAGATGCAAGAAGAAACAAAAGGTCAGCTTGGCACAGAAAGATACTTATATATACTCATTACTCAAAATAAGCAACTATGCTCCATTTCCAAGCTCCATAAAGTATGGAATAGGACTTCAAATTTCTCCATCCTAAAAATATATATTCTACAACTCCCTCCTCTCCCTCAGACACATTACACTTCACTACTATCTCCTGAAAAGCAATAAAAATATAAAAAAGATTTCAATATCATCTTTTTCATCAACTTAAATGATCACAAATGGAATCTTGATCAGCTATAACGTTAAATGGACATGCAAAATGATTAATCTACGTGTGAACTAAAACATGTTTCTTTTATCTTGAAATAATATATCAATAAAGCATAATCCATAAACCAACTATGATAATGGAAAACAAGACCTAGGATCCAGGATACTCAAGAAATATAATTTTATGACATTGAAATAGGAACTTTTAAACATGCTGTGTTAAGTTGTTTGGAACCCAAGCCAGGAAGGACTACATAAGTTGAAATATGATACTGTGCAATGTGCAAAAGACTTGCTTATTCTACAACAAAAAGAGGGAATGCCATGCCCATCAAATCACCCACCCTTCTGGTCAGTCAATCATGTCTAGATCAAATGACCTGACATTACCACGTTGTGCAGTATCCTTACAGGAGACATGCTTACAAATTATCATTTCATATTATATAGACAAAAGGAATGCATGTTGAGAGCTGGACATGAAATTAATAAGTGCAGCCCAGAAGCACACCTGCTTAATGTCCCTCAGTGCAAAGAGTCCAATACACATTTCCCCATTCACAGTCCACTGTTCAAAAATGAGAAAAGAACAGAAGGTCAAGTAAACTGCAAGAAAATTAAGGGATATAATGACCAGCAACTAAGACATATAATAGACACTAAGGGATATATCCTAGGAAAGTTTACATCCATACCTTTTTTTCTAATAAAATCATAATAATGGATAATTCAAATAAACAGCAGTTCTCATCATTGGCAAAAGATGCTGTACATGTACACATTCATAGCGGAGAGAAAACTATGAATGTTTTGCTCCCAACAAAGACATTATAAAAAATAAGCACCTCATATAGCAGCACCTTACTTTAAAGTACTCCAGAAGATGTAGATAATAATAATAATAATATGTTCACCTTTTCAGTGAGGCAATTAGGATCACAACTATGATTTATGAAACGCCCCAAATTTCCTTTTGCACTTGCATCAATCACCTGAAAAGATAGAAATGTGAATGGGAAAGTAAAAATTATAGCAAATGCAAAATTAAACAAAAAAAAAATAAATAAATAAAAATTCATAATAGTAATCACAACAAACTCGATTAAAAAATGAACATTAGAAATAAAGAGATTAATCTCCTGTAAAAGTCACCGGATCCATGCGTTATTCAGGGTAGGTATGACTTTATTAAAATAACATTTTTTTTTTTTTGTAGACTGGACATTTTTAAAAGAATATGATAAAGGAATGATCATAATTTTATATAACTGTAATATAACATTTTGATGAAAAATTTAATGTGAGACAACTTTAACTAAACACAAGCACATAGATGTTTGAGGTCATATGAAGGTGCTCATTAGTCATCACCACTAAAAGAATCAAAGTTATTAATTTAAAGTAGGCTATATAGCTTATATTGATACCTCATGCTTATCCAATGCCATGAAGTAAAAATGCCTGTGACCCTTCAAAGCGTACTCTCTTTGTCGGTCCTCATAAGTAAAATTATCAAGAACCTGTTAGGACCATAAATTAGACATCCTTGTAAACAAAGGTTAATGATGTAAACATGCTGTTGACCCATATGCATATCTGCATCAAAGCCAAATTGCCACTTATATGAAAATAACAACAACAATAACATAAACCAATAAAAAAGGCGTCCAATCTGGCACAGAATACCCTCTGCCTTTCCTTACGTAGAAAATTTCATTGTTAGATATAAGTGATTCTTCAGACGTAGCATAAACGTAAGCTATCTGTATCACACTGCAAGGTTCTTTGATTTGGTATCTGAGCTTATAACAAACTTTCTCTCATCTCAAAAAAGAATGTGGTACATGTTAACTCAAACTAAATTGGCCCACTCATCACTAATTGCTATAATACACGAATTGATTCACATTTCACAACATGAAGATTACTCTTATATCTTCTGCAAGGGAGGGGGGCAGAGGTAGAGGAATTATAACTAACTTGACTGCATCCACGAATTAGGTTGAAGGCATTCTTTATTCCCCCTCAAATTTCAGCCAAAATGTAGCACAAAGACACAAAAACCTTCCAGATTTTGTTATTGGGCATTAAAAATAACATTTCATGAATCATTGTCAAAGAACATGTGATGCACACATATTTGCTCCTACATGGCTGTCAGCAAAACAGTAGCCCCTCCCCCTCCAAAAAAATAAAGGCATTCATCCAATGGATTTGAAGAAGAATGGAACGCTCTCTCATATTATTAGCAGATTCCTTATCCTCCTCATACGTACTTCTCCTCTTGTCAAATAAATTCTTCTTTTATCCAAAACTAATATGTGATCAGCACAAGATATGAAAAAAAAAAAGAAGAAAAGAAAAGGCAGGAGATATCATGCAAATTACCTCTCCAACATATTCAATAAGAAACTGCCCTTTAGATATATGCTCAAGTGCCTTCAGCCCATAACCTTTTTTCCCACATTTAAACCACTTCAGTCGGGCATAACTGCATTTCTGGAACTGAAATCAAACATTTCAACCACGGTCATGTTCTTTACACAAATGCAGATACTAGTATCTTTGTGTGGAAGAATAAATAGCTTATTACCTCTTGATTTGAACAGAGGTCCCCACACGGGCACGTTCCTTGAACACATTCAATGTTAAGTATACGGTTTAAACATTTCTTCCCACAACCCAACTGACCAACTGGAGGTGGTTTGCAATTACAAACCATTATCTAACATAAGTTCAAAAGTGCAATGAATGAGGCATATTCAACTAGAAAATTTATGAATTTAAGTATTCAACTAGCTAAATGAAAACCTAAGTGCTATGAAGTCATAATTAAAGAAGAAAAAAAAAAAAAAAGAAGAAGTAATATTATAGTAAAGGAGTATGAGCAAAAGGAGAAAGATGCTAATCAAACAGAACAATGCTCTTATTTATCACTAGTAAATTTGTTACAACCCCCCACCCCCACACCAAAAAAAAGGCTTCAAGAATTTTCAACAAAAAAGAAAGAGTAAATAAGTACTAGAACAAATCTGGACCTCATCAATAGTCTGATGTTTGCGGCTACGATGCAAAAACTCATTTGTAAAAATATGAGTGAAAGTAGACTCCTGGAAAACTGCAACATGTGAAGCAGAATACACATCAGACAACAAGGAAGACTAAAGGATGGAGAGGGGGGTTGAAATGACATCCCAAGAACAATAGCATTGATAAATCTTGAATTTTTATCTAGCAAATATTACATACCCATTGCATGTCGATTTTCCAATTCCCTATAATTTGTACAGTCTTCATGATTGTCTTCTCCACCAGATGCATCTGATAATCCCAACTCTGCATTTATCTCTGTATTTGACTTTTCCTGAGGAATAGAGCAATCAGCAAAGGCTTTATCCTCGCTTTCTTTACAGGTCCTTCAAATGAGAATTACATATGACAAGATACAAATCATTAAACTAAGTTTAGAAAAAACTATGGCAAGGTATTAGCCTACTGTACCTCATTTAAGTATGACTTAATGGATGGAAATAATTCTATTTATACACAAGGATAACCCTGACATATAAATCCGTCCCCATAATATAAAAATTGAGAGTTTAAGATAACATCACCTAGAAGTATTTCAAAAATCCCAACTAATAAGCAACAGTTAGTAACCAACGCAAGTTATTAATGTTGAAAAGCTAGGAAATCCCAAAAAATGTAAGATATAAAAATTACATACCAGGTGCAGTTTGTTTCTTCAATTTGATCTGCAAGTGCAGCAGGTATACGCCGCCACTTGTGACAGTCATCACAACACACCCATGCTTTATGCAGTGACAGCTGCTGCTCTCCCAGGCCAACACTAGGGACCATGTCCAAACTAGCTACACAGTCTTCACCAGCATTTATTTTTCCGGTATCATCTAACTTACAATTTCCATTAATGCCATTTTCTGAGAATTAAAAAAAGGATATTTATCACATTTAAATGCCAAAACAAAATAACCAAGACGTGTGATTAAACATTATGAGATATAAGAAATATTATATAGTCATAGTTGACACATTATCCTGTCAGAAAAGAAAAAATTCAAAAAGCAAAGCAATATATCTTTATATACACACAAACACATTATGGTGCAGTCCATGAATGATTTTCTTCAGAAAAAAAGCTACCTGTTTCTGGGTGATCTTTTGCCTCACACACGGCTTGATCAGATAGAACTTTTCCCTTAACTTCACTCTTATTAACAGGTTTCCGCTGCTTGTCCCTGGGTGTGTAAGCAGTTTCTTTCCTACTTGTTAAGTCAGAAGCTTTAGATTTGGCCTTGCTGACTTTACCAGATTTTAGACTTTTAGGAAGTTTACAACCTGGGGATTTTGCAGAGGATAGCACATTCTCAATACCCCGGGATTCTAAAAGCCCCCCATTAACAACTTGGCAGCAAGCTGTCTCAATTTCTACACTACTTTTGACTTTAAATGTCTCAGTGGAAGCTCCGTGTAAAAGATCTCCAGCAATGAGCAATGGTTCCATGGATAATTCCTTACTGCTAGATGAGTTGCTCAAAGCATTAACATCAATCGAGGAAGTAAATAGTTCCCCTGAGCAAGCTACAACACTGGAATTTTTTCTGCATCCATTGTTCTTTGAATGCTGAGCTCTGTTTGCCCCTGGTGAACTTTCTGATCCATCTTCAACAATATGAGAGAGTTTGTCATTCTTCTTCCCTGTCTTTCTCCTAGTAACATTCACAGGAGAAGTAAGCTCTTTATTAGAACCTAAAACAGTATCCAAATCTTCATTATGTCTTTCCCCAACCTGGACTTCTGGAATTGCATTGATAACTTCTGAAATAGGTGAAGTTCCTGGATCCATACCCTTATTATTAGCTGACTCTCTCAATTCTACAACCACTCCCTCTGGAGGAACAACACAAGGTTCCTTGACATCCCCATCAGACTTATCTGTTATTGCAGCTCTTTCTGAATGGTTATTAGCAATTTGTCCATTCCGAAGAAGAGCATCTTTGTCCATGTTGGGAGCAGAAGCCAAGCCATCAACAACCTCTGGAACCAAGACACTTGAACAACCCAAATCAACTTTCCCCAATTTGATCTTCAGACGAAGACGAGTACTCGAAGCATAAGGATTCTGTGTTAAACTCAATGAACTAGAGCTTATGTCATTGCCATTCACTTTGCCACTTTGATGGCTAACTCTAGCTTTCACCAATCCATGACACATAACTTCACTGACCTGAAACTCATTACCCTGTTCAAAAAACTGTTTAATGCTCCCCGGCAATCCCCAGATAGAAGAACGGGCTGGTTTGGAGATACAGCTTCTTTTCTTCCTAGCAGCCTCCAAGATAATCTTCATACCCCCACCAGGGTGTGGCACACAGGCCTTGTTGCATTTTCTTGAAGCCCTTTCAGTCTTTATCTTATGACCAGATTTACTTCTTTGATTGTTCCTTCGAGAAGGGAAAGACACAATATAAGGACATTTGACTTCTGGGATACTATCAACTTTGGCAACATCTTTTCCTTCATTACCTGTATGTCCGGAATTGTCCACAGCACTACCTGAATTGATGGAACAATTATCATCCTTGGCAAGGAGATCAAGCACACCCTTTGACAAGTTACTGCTGATTAAAACAACATTGGGTAGATCTGATTCTTGAGAAAATGGAAATGGTTTTTCAAAGCTACAGTCAGTGGTTGTCTCTGTGGTACTGTCCTTCAAATTTCCAGTGTTACCTTCAATTGGCAATATACTTTTTATCATTTCAACATTTATTTCTTTTACCACATCAATATTTTGTTCTACAACTGCAGCAACATCTTCCACACAATGATCCGCATCACTCTTATCAATTGTCTGCTCCAAGGTAACCTTATGAGGTGAACCGGCTACATGTGAACTCCCCAAGGATCTACAGTGACCTTGTGTGGCCAAGACACAAGTATCATTAATATTTTCCTCATCAACAAAATCTCTGACCCTTTCTTCAGAAAGACTATTGCAACCCATTCCATATTTCTGATCATGCAGCTGATAATTCAATCTCTTTATTTCTGTATATAACACATCAGAGGGCACTTCACTGCCTTGTGGAATAGATATATGCTTGCAAGCACCAGCTTTGATCCCACATAAAGCTTCACCTTTGTCCAACAAAGGATCTGCAATTCTCATAATTTCCACATCCTCACTTTTCTGGTCACAACCAACTGGCAAGTCAGTCGTAGGTTCTGATTCCCAGGACATCTCTGAATGCCTGAAATCAGATAAATGATTGCAAGTATCAGGAAGTGAGCCAGCATCATAGTTTTTGTCTTCAGAAATTGCTATAACATGTCCTTCAGAAGAGAATATATTTCTCTTCCCATCCTTCTGCTCCTGTTGAATGAAATGCATAGGAAAATCATCCCCCAGTGTGAACCCTGATGTCATTTCACCGTCACCTTCATGTTGAGGCTTTTCTTCTGAGCATAACCCTTCACTGTCAAGGTTAGAAACTTTAATTTGAGTACAACCCCTCAAACAAGCCGGGGCATCATCATTCAATGTCTTCTCAAATACTGTCATAACGGCATTATCACATTCACTCGCCAATGCATCTCTGTGTGTCTCTATAACCTCAATGTAGTTTGCAGAGCAAGCTTGGACAGGCATATTGAAGTGGTCAACATTTGAGTCCAATAAATTGCAAGTTAATTCTAAAGGGGTCTGCAACCCAGGAACAGACTGCAACGGAAGCTCTGAGCATAAATGCTGCTCAATAACAGACTTGTCTGAGGCATCGTCAACTATAGTAGGGTCCTCATACAAGCCCATCTTAATTCAAACAAATCATTCTAATCTAGAAGACTAACACCAACCAACCCGTTGCTCGTACCAAATTATATGATCAAATTGCACTTTAAAAATATCAATCACCAAACCAAGTAAAATGTATTAAAATAAAACCTTAACTCCATCATCAATTCACTGTTACGTTCAATAAATATGAAAGTTAACCAAAAAAAAATACCTGCAACGAAGCTCTCAGAAAAATTCAGGATGCCAGAAGTTAGCCCTAGAAGGCAGCATTTTCCTGCGCACCTCTGCAAGGAAGGGAAAAAAGAAAAACTAATATCGGAGTTTCACAAAGTAATGCAGAATGAATATATGCTGCTACATAAAAAAAAAGTTCAGAAAATGACGCGAAAAATCAAACAAAAAGCCTTCACAAACTACGAAAAGAAACAAAACTTGAAGAGCAAGTAGATTAGAGAGAAGTAGAAACCTGCCCAGGATACGAGATTACGATAAGGAAGTTGGTTTCCCTCAACAGTGATATCAGTTTTTTATCTCTCTTTTTTTCCCCTTTGCGCCAAAGAGAGAAGGTGGGTCTGCGTCGCGCGCAGAGAAGAGAATGGAGAGCGAGAGATGGGAGGAATAGTTGGTGTTGTCAGCAAAATGGTTCGAGAGAAGAGCATAAAAAGAGAGAAACGATGATGTCTCAGACCGGAGGAAGAGCCATCAATTTTATATATATGTTTCTTTTTTATGACCGTTTTACCCCACACGCCTCTCCACCAACACAAATAAAGGGTTCCTTTGTAGAGCACATGTCCAAAAGCGAGAGGCGTTTTCGCTCACGAAGCTTTCTTAGGTAGCGGAATCCCATTCGGTTTCTTTCATTATCTTTTTAAAATTCTTTATCCTTTTTTTAATAACAAAGCATCATTAGCAATTAGGATACTTTAATGCCAATCCACTAAGCAATTAGCAGATTAGCCCTCTAGTGACATTTGGCCCGATAATTTCCTAATTAATATCGGTTTGGGATTTTTTATATCGATAAATCATAACTGTTTGGAAAATTGCTAGTACCAAAAAAATCTTTTTTTTTTTTCTTTTAAATATACAAATATATAAAGAACAGCAAAAGCTATGATGATGTCATTGGAGAAGGCATATATTTTTGTGATTCAGGAATTTGGTGACCACATGTTGGGGCCATATATTTGTACATTAAATGTATTTATTTAAACCATAAAGCATTACGTGGCATTTTTTCTATACAAGCATGATATTATTATAAAATATAGTTATTGGAACACCCATGTCAACTCCGTATTCCAAATAACTCGCCTTTTTCAGTTTTCAGCGAGATATATCATTTATTTGTCTTCCAAATTTATTATTTATTATTACTATTATCATTATTATCAGTAACTTGCCATCACAAAAATAAATAAATATTAAACTCTTCACCAAACAATATCATTGGTCCTAGAAAAATGTAACCTATGATCTACAAAATAGTACTGCTTGTAGCATAGGATACAGAGAATTCTTTTACTCTCTCGTCATACTATTTTTAATTAGATATAAGATATCCTAATCTTTCCTATTTCTTCTTTCTTTTTATCACAATCTTATTATCTAATGATTTTCTTCTTCTTTTTTCATACATATATATATGCTCCGATTGAAGGTAATAGCTAATCGAGCACTAAACATAGATAAGTATACTTTTCTTAATAAAAACTTAAACTTAAGTTTATCACATTACAAAGACTAGCTTTTTTTGCTAAATCCAATTTTTGTTGGTTTCTCATTTTTAACTTATTATTATTTTCAAACTCTTTTATTTAATTCTCTTATTTTAGTGGATCTCTAAAATATTTTTAAATTATCATATAATATTTTTGACCATTAATTTTTTTTAAAAATTTAATTCATATCTTTTTAATTTAATATTATCATGTTTCAATATCACATATATACTATCTATTTTTATAATAGATTAGATTATATTAGAATCATAGATTCACTTAAACTTCCAATTTTTGGGCCGTCCTTGAGCATACAATGAAAAGGATTGACCCAATCGGACAGTAAAATTTTTTATATGAATAAAATGATTTTTCTTATGTGATTTATGTAAAATGCATGAAAAAAAAAATTCTCAAAAAATCAAGATTCATTTACGGGACTAATAACATAATTGAATTCCAATTCAACTTTATATGATCATACATATATAGCAACAAACAAGTCCACAAGCAGTTTAACACAAAGTTATATAAAACAACCAAGAGCTAATTAAGTTGACTAGCATATATAGATTCTATTACAAATTTTACTGCAACTTAGTCAAAGTGAAAACACTGAGATGTAACACGCATACAATACACTCTATATATATATCGCCATAAGTTCCAAAGAGCACTAACAGCTATATATACACTACATCCTGTCTTGTAGATTTGGCTGCATAGGCTGGATGCGGAAGGCAAATGGCATCTGGGAAACGAAATCCCTTACACTCTCATCAAATCCATTGTCCACGTCTCTAATACCTTCAATAGCCAACCGTTGCTGCTGAAAATAATTAATGAACATAAACATTCAAATTAAATTAAAAGGGGATAAATTTAATGCACGTGCTTTAGTTTGTTAATTTGATGGTTTACTATAACACCATAATTACATTTAACTAGTTATAAAATCCCTTTACGAGTAAAATGAAAAATCCAATAAATTTAGACATTACTTTGCCGAAAGAGCAAGAAAAATGGCTTTCCAGTCGATATATATGTCTGTGCTCATTTGACCACAAATTAAAGACATTTAAAGTGTCATTTTTTATCAACAATATATTAATTATAAAGCATATCCCTAGATACAAATACATGTTTAAATATAAAACTATGTGTACATCAAACTTGAAACTCAGTACTGTTCATGTAGCTAGTGATCAATAATGAGCATAATGATAATGATTCCATAAAAAATAAAATAATGAGTATTAGTCAAAAAGAATACCAGCACATAATTGAGTTCCCGGTTCTCCTCCTCCAAGATCTTGTCCTGACACAATAAATTAATTATGAAGTTAATTAGTAGCATTTCTAACTATATTTATCAAGGTATATATATATATATATATATATATATATATATATATATATATATATATATGTATATGTATCAACGGGGTTTGTGTTTGTATATTAATTGTGTGAATAAGGTTTTTATATATCTTATTAATAAAGACATACGTTTCTCTTGTACATCCTGTATACTTCCATCTGTCACAAAAACAAAACAATTATTTTATCAGAAGAAACGTTGTTTAATTTCCATTAAAAAATTAAGATGGCGCATTTTGAAGATTTGCCTGTTTCTGTCGGATACTGGTGAGGCCATTTTCTAGGGCTTCCTCTATGGTCATCAGATCCTTGTAGTTCAAAGGGGTAATGTCCTCCCCCTTCAAATGCCTGAAATGTGTGTGTGCATATATATATATATATATATATATATGTGCTTCATCAAAAATATGAAAGAAAGATGGATTAAATATATTCGAGTAAGGAGTACTTTTATATATACCTGAGCTCAATTTGCATGCTGTCGTTCTCTTTCTTGAGCCTGGCAATTTCGTTGTCGAGGCTCTGTGAGTTCAACAAACGTTGTTACAAACCCTAGCTCTATGGTTAAAAGGCAGAAACCCTCAAAAGAGTGAACTTTCGAGAGTAGATCTGATTCTATACATATATGTATGCGTGCTAGTTACTGATGACAGATGAAAAACCGTTCGGTCAAGAAAGGGATCCATCATTGAGAGAGACATTTATTAAAATTTTATTCTTAAAAACTTCCATGCATCCATTTTCAGTTCTTTCATTTTTTTGCAAGGAAAGGAAGCAGTTGAATAATATTTTTTTACCAGATCTGTTCATAGATGTTACATTCCTTGTAGTTGTTTTTCTTTTTCAAAAAAAAAAAAAAAAACAATATAATGCTCAGATATAGGGGAGCTGGTACAACCCAAATGTAGATCTACTCAGAGAATTCTTAGTTCGTGTTCCTTAACATACTTTTAGCAAAAGACTTGTGCCATTTCCCTTAGGACAAAGCAATAACTTGTAGATGCTTTCAGAGCTAAAAACATCAAATCTAGCAAAGAAGGGTATTCTAGAAAATATGAGCCAGCCCATAATACGACCTCATGCTTGGCGTCCCAAAGCTTCTTCCCAGATGCTTTGTGGTATCTATCAAGCACGTCAATCAACCTGCACCAGCAAAAAGATCCAAACCCAGAAATAAAAAGGAGATGAACAGCAATCAAACTAAAGAAAACCCAGAAATAATTTTCTGTTTGAGTTATTCCTCATGACTCAAAGTTCACTGGGATTCAAGAAAAAGATAAACTTGAAGAAAATCAAAGCAAGTAAAGAACCAGAAGAAGAAGAAGAAGAAGAATAAAGCTGATCCTTACGTGGTAGAAGGACTGATGTACTCATGCATCTTCCCAGAGGGAGCGAAGATGATTAGAGAAACTTGGGCATCACATAGAACTGTGATTTCCTTTGCCTTCTTTAGGATCCCATTCTTCCTCTTCGAGTAGGTAACTTGCCTGTTGCTGGTGTTCTCTATCCTCTTGATCTCAATCTTACCCCTCCCCATCTCTCACAAGCTTCCTCTCTTCTTCCCTGGCCTCTTCTTTCTCTCTCTCTCTCAGATTTTTTCTTCCTTGTGAAACGGAGAAGCTGTGTAGGTATACATAGAAGAGAGAAAGGAAAAGTAATAGCGGACATTCCATTACGGGTTAGTGGTTAAAGAACTTTCTGAGTGGCAGAGAAAGGAAGGGTTTGTTTATGGTAAACCCAATATCGGACCACTTTTATTTCATGTTTGGTTAGGTTCCTACTGCAAGTTCTTAACCACTGGTTTTTCTATAAGCCTCCAACTGATCTCATGGTCATTTACTTGCAGTAGGTTTTTGAATTTAACTTGTATTGAAGTGTGTGAAGAACTTTTCTAGGGTTTGAGTGATCGAGTGAAATAATTAAACATTGTATGCTAACAGCTAACGGATGTTTTAACCATCATATCAAAGTAAATCAAACAGCGAGGTTTTTTTCCCCTCAGTAAACAAGGAGCCTTTTATGGTAAAGTTGAAAAAGGCAAGAGAAGAGAATACAATGTCATAGTGTTCGAACCACAAAGGAAAAAAAAAAAAAAACTTAATTAGTCTAAGTGTCAAGGTCACCAAACAGGGAGAGTTGGAGGTCAATGTCATGGTTTTGGACAAGCACCAGTCGGTGATTCCTTGAGTGAATTCTGTGATTTGAAAGGTCCGGAAGTAGTTGGTGGTTAATTTTTAGAAACTGGTTATACTCAGGTTTGAGATTTTCTAGACATGACAACCAAAAGACGACGAAGTAATAGTCCTATAGTGAATCTCACTTGCTTCAATTCACTCCGATATGAAGTATCGAACTTCTTTTATTCTTCTATGCAAAAAGGATATATTTTTCTTCGGTAAAACATGTATATCTGTTTTTATAGATATGTTATAGCTAAATATATTCATAATTTTACATTTATTTTTATTTTTTATCTCTTATTTTTTTTTAATAATTTTATCTCTATAATTGCATTATAAAATATGAGTTTATATAAATTATACACAACAAGTATACACTTAATACTTCCTATGCTTTCTTGTGGTGCTTAATTTTTTGAGCAACAAAGTACATGCTAGATATCTTAGATTTATGTCTGTGTTATGACAAATTTTAAATTGTCTTTTTTAACAATTACATTTTTAAAGTAATACTATTAAATAATTGAATAAATAATGTGCATAAAAAATAACTTGATAGCTCCCATGTTAGATATATTAATTAACTGCTAGGGCCAAACATTGTTTAAATATACGCGTTATCAAAATGGTGATTAATTGAATAGTCCTGTGTTTAATAATAGGGCTAGGTTAAAAATCCAGTGTCATCGAGCTTTTCATGACCCCTTAATTAGCATTGTTTATTTTTTATATATACCAATGAAATTACGTGTGTATAAGAATTTGCAAAGTGGTATATCTTCCAGAATCTGAATCAGTCTAAAACTATTTTTCAAAGTGCTGTTGCTGCTCTGCGAAGGCTACGAAGGAGGTGGCACTGGCATTGTACACAAAAGATAGTTTGACTAAGAGTATCGCCTCTATAATATGACCTCAGGATAAAAGAATGTCAGCTGCCTTCTTTTTCTTGCTACATATGAGAGCTCGAAACATAGGCAAACCATAAAATGCAAGGAATTCTAGGTATGCATGCCTGTACATATATCCAATCAAGTGTCCATGGAAAGAACAAACAATCTCAAGACTGCCATGACTCTCATCGGTCACCATTAGTTTCCAGTTCACAACCCCATATAGGTATTTTGATCGTTATTTAACATCTTTTTGAACCGCCAGTGTTGAATCCACTTTATATCTTAAAGCTTTGAGTTAGAATTTTTCTTTGTTTTCTTTCGGCAAAAGGTTGTGTTTGTCTTTATATTACACTTGCTTCAAATCGATGTTTTAAACTGTAGTATGCATCTTTCTTAGGAAGAAGATAATGCATCGGTTATGAAATCCCAAAACTAAAATCAGAAATAGAAGTGGACAAAGAAGATAATCCACCTATTTTAAAACGGTGCACCATAACAAAACCAAAAAATCAAGATAAAATATACACAAGGCAGGAAGCAATCACTCCTCATTCCAACACCCAACATCTCTTACAACAGAATATACAAAAGGTTGTGAGAAACCTCCACATAATTGTGACTAATAATTTCCACGTTAAGGAAGGTGAAATAAGTCAACACATTCTCACATAAGCAGGATATTATGCTATTGATTGGTCTGCCCAGTGCTAATATCTCTTTAAAGTCTAAATGCTTAAGTCAACACTCATCTATCATGTTGTGTATTATGAATAACGGATGTATAATCAAAACCAATTTGAAATGCTGAAGTCTCGTAGCTTTCTAAGGTGCCTCTCCATGTCTTCTCTGGTCGTTTTCCATTCTTCCCTTTCTATGACAGTTCCTGGATCATCTCTTTCACTCTGAACATAAATAAAATGATGGCATTATTATCCTGCGTATATTAAGAGATGGATAACAAAATGTGTTTCAGTTTAAGGGACAGTCACCGCATGTATTATTCTGAAGGAGTTCCCGTTATCACGTATTACAAGTAAGTCACTCTTTCTATTTCTATTTCTCCCTCCTGGAGCTGTGACCTATCAGAGCCATATTCATATTATCATGGTCAATATATTGACATACGTGCTCAAACATATAACAACTTTAGAGTGACTGACAAGTTAAGATAAACCAATATAAATATTAAATAATTGTAACTAAAGGAAAAATCTATCTTAAGCCACAACAAAACTTGAGATAATACAAGTACTAAAAGAATTGTTCTGTTTTATACAAAAATTAATAAATAATAATAAGTTTTCTGAGTTCTGGCATCGATGGTCCGGAGTCTAAACTTTTATGAGGGGATCCATGAGGTTCAGTTATGTGAGAAATGAAATTCATGCAGTTTAAAACTTGGTATAGTATCAAGTAGAAACAAATAACTTTCCATCCTTTCTTCAGGCATTAGTATTTTTTAGGATTTCATTACGTAGTACCGTGGGCAACTTTCAAGAGCATTAATTATGAGTGCACGTTCCATCTCTATCAAATTGAAAAAGCTAAAGAAAAAACACTGTATCAACAATAAAGTCATTAAAGGCAAATGCAACGAGCAGATAAAAACTAAACAAAAGCAGCTAGAAAATGAAATCAATAAACAAGTTCTTACAAGAACTTTGGCTCTGGTAATTGATTTTGTTTTTGAATCAATAACATAAATCTCTTCAAAATCTAGCACGAATTCTGGATCACCCAGCCTCCGATTTTTGTAATGTTTTGTCAAGAAGACCTGCATTAGAAAAGCAAGGTGAGGGAGGCATGCACTTCAGACTCCATACAGTATTAGCAATAATCATGGTTCTTATTGGGCGCTTTATTTCCTTGGGGAGGCGTGAGCCAAGGACCTCCCCCGAGGAAAAAAAGGTACTTCTCCCACCTAGCAAGAGCCAAATTAGGACTTTCACAAGATTGTAGTAGGTGTTATGTATAGAGATATAAATATCTATCCAAAAAGGTATAAATATTACTAGTACGCCACCTAAACCTTCATCAGTTCATATCTAGGTTAACATCACATCTGTAAGTTTCCTAACACCATGGCTTCCAAGTTTGCCACAAGAAAAGGGGTGTAATAATCAAAACTGTCAATATTCGCATGTGCTAGCAGAATACACAATGTCATCTCTCTTAGTGACATGATCAACAAACATGGACGACTAATTTGAAATTTGAAGCTTAAATGTTGACGAGCATCAGCTAGTAACTCAATTCCACTTAGGACCCAATTTAACTAAAGACAATTTTATTGTAGTTCGTGGAAGGTACTAGGTTTTCAACCTAATTCAAGTAAACGTAATATCATGTTGGCAATCTCAGTTTCAATGCTAGAACGTTAAAGTACCTCAGTTCCATGATTCCATCTCTTGGAGTTCGATGATATTAGCTGTGCAATCGCATTTTGCTTAATTTGAAAAACCAAAAAGTATAAACCAGACATAAACCAAATTATATTTTAAATCTTCATTTTTTTCTGTGACTAATGATTATGATCAAGGATGTTTTATGAAGGCTATTAATTAGTTGGAATGCCCATATGAGAAGACATTTTTTCCAGTAATGGACAAAACCATCAATGGCAGGGAAACTATCTATCTACCTTCAGCATTGCCTAGAAATGGGAAAGATTTAATAGAATTAAAGCTCGTTTCCTTGTTCAGCAACAATTTTATATATTTTGATCATAACACTTCAGATCAAATTAAAACAGAGAAGCATTAAGAAACATAGAAAGTTAACATTTAACACTATTCAAATGATTCTGCTATAGCAGTGAATGATACCTTCTGGATCTCCCTCTCAGTTTTATATAGTGGATCTCGAGGTGCATCAATCGGTGGCTCCGTCACATTGTAGCACCCAAAATCACTTTCTGAGCAGCGAATGTACTGCATATTTGGGGCAAAGAAACTTAGCCATTAAGCTGAAATCTCCACAAAAAAATAAGACAGAGAATAACGTGAAACACAATAAATTCGTAATCACTCTAGGTGTTTCCTCAGTTTCATTACTGCTAAATATAATCAATATTTATGTCCACAGCTAGGTATGAAGTAGAATAATTTAACACGTTTTTACTGAGTAAAAAGAGATGCTAGATTAAATGCCGACTAGTTTGTGTAGTAATAAGTATAGAGGAACATTCTAAATTATAAAATGAGTGAATAGATAGAAAAATAGTTTCCCACAGTTGGTGAACATGCAGTTTAGAAATTATAACAAGAACCTTCAAAATGCTGAATATACTTAATGGGACTTCCAAGAGAAAGTCTGGAAAATCTCCAACAGTAGAAGAACACAAGGAATAATAGTAATACCTTCTGAGGCATTGGAGCCAAAACCTTTGGAATCGCATAAACATCTGTATCTGGAGGAGTAACGTACATCTACAGTAAATTTTTCAAAAAGAGAAAAAGTAAACGTATCTTAGCTCCAAAAGATTCCTAATTGAAATGCGGATTTAGGAATAAATCAGGATTGAACATTACATTTCAGGATAGGAAGCTATCCACTAACCTCTCTGAAATCATAGACATCGTTGTCAGGGTCTGGTGGTTTCCTTATAAAGAAGTCGCAGTCAAACAAGCTAAACTTGTGAAACTCCTCCTCGTTAATTCTATAATCCACTAGCTTCTCCGAGTCCCATCCTTGTGTTGACACGAAGCTCTTGCTCTGCACCATCTCAATGTCCTCGTCCCCACCAGAAGCTAACGCAGCCGCCGCCACCGCTACTGGGTCATATTCGATGTCAAAGTCCTTCCTGTTGTCGACCTCCTCCATTTCGTCCTCATACATCTCATAGTCGTCGGAACCACCTTCGTCGGCGTCACCATCATCGGCGCGAACCACAAATGGATTCTTTCTAGTTGCAGGCGAGACAACAATAGAAGGGTTTAAAATGGGTTTGAACTTGGAGGGAAAGGAGATGGTTACCACAGGGGAACGAGACGTTAGGGATAGTGAGGCAGTGAAAGTGAATAAATTTCTTGAGGGAGACGATAATGGCGGTGAGGAGAGAAGAAAGGCAGAGGTGGGGCTGGAGGTCATGAGTTTCTGAGAATTTGGACGGTGGTTTTGGAGGGGAAAGTGTGAGCTCGAATTGTGAGCAGCGCGAGAGAACACTGAGTAGCAGGAGCAGGGGAATGGAGTGTCTAATTGAAAGTGGATTAGATTAGGTAGTGATAGTCTATATACGGGAAATTTTCAAATATTGTACCCAGCAGGATATGATTGTATTATCCTCTGATTCAAATGAATATCTTTCTAGAAATTAGCTTTTTTTCAGGCATGCTGTGCTATGCTATGATTTCAAATATTGATTTTCAATTTTTATAATTGTCGCAAATTTTATCCTTGAATAAATTAAAATTATATAAAACCACTGATAAATAACAATTTTATATAATTAAATTGTGCGAAGTTATTCATCAAATGGTCAACGTGGCCTTAAGTTTATACAATTTTGTATTAGCCTAACCTTGATTAGTTTATCTAAATCAGCCGGTGGTTGAATCTTTGGCTTAGCACTCAAAGTTTTATTTATTTTTTAATGCTGAACTAACGCCAAGGATACATCCTTAAAATTGTATAAAAAACACTTAATTTTTATACGTGTTCATCCAAAAAATATCATATCATCAATATTATAATTAAAAAAACTCTCAAATTTCACCTGATATATGATAATTTGTCTTAAAATAAAAAATCCTCCAAAGTATTAGAAACGTACTCATTTTACAAAATTACAACCCTGGTAATTAAAGTTTTATCCATAAAAAACCTAATTCTGAAATCTGATATTAAAATTATTGTCTTGATTTTTTTTAGTTGCTAGCATTTTTTTAATGATTTTTTGGTTGCTGGCATTAAAGTTAAAGTTTTAATATATCCACCCTCATTTCGGGCCTTACATTGTTGCATCAATTTTTCCATAAAGTTTTTGAAGACTTGATGGAATCCGGCCCATTAAAAAAACCGGCTCTGATCTCCTTCCCTCCTTCGTTTTCCCGGAAAAGAAAGAGCAGGAAAATTTTTTACGTCCAAGTCGAATTGCAGTTAAAACCCCCAGTCCCCATTTATTTTTCTTTTCTTTTTTCCTGATTTTTTTTCTTCATTTTGGAATCCCGCGCAATCTCTTCCCGTTTGTCTCTCTTCCCCAAGCAATTCGCTTCTCCTATCTAGGGCTTACACTTTCCCTTATGTTTTCCACACCCTAATTATTGAGACTTCGTATTTTGGCCGAAGAATTATCGACGAGACCAATTCGTTTTGATGGAGGAAGTGAAGCCTCCTCCTTCTGTTGGTGGTGATTCGTCGAGGGCTTCGTCCTCGTTTGTCAAAAAAGGTGACCGACAAATGTTCACGATGGAGCTTCGACCAGGTGAGACTACCATAGTTTCTTGGAAGAAGCTGATGAAAGACGCCAACAAGGTTAACGGATCCACTCCGGTCCCCGCACACCCCGCCAATGCACACCCGTCCCTGGAGACTAGAATCGCTCCGGTGAGACTTTTTTTTTTTTCCACTATCATGATGTCATTTTATTTCTTTCTCTATTGAGCATATTTGTATTTATTAAGTTCTACATTCGTTGTAATTGAGATACAAACGTAGGTTAAGTTTGTTTACTATTGGTTATTTCTCTAACTGTGGTCTGTGGTTGATACTCAGCATCACAGTGGCTTTTTAGTAAGTTGCGGATGTGAATTTTCATGATTTTGTTAGCTACATGGAGTTCTCGGTTATTACATTTTTTTTTTCTCTGTCTTTCGTGTGCATAGAATTTTGGCTCATTAGTATAAAAAATTATAAAACAAGCATTTGCTCAACTCTTTCAGGAGCAGCCTACGGAAAATGAAGCAAATGATGCTGCTGCTCTGAAACGTTTTAGTGCTGTAATTGAGAAGATTGAGCGCCTTTACATGGTATGTATATATTGGTTGCTGGGATTGTTACTTTCTAGTTTATATCAGCCTTCATATAAGTGCTTTTAAGGTTTGTTACTTCCTAGTTTATGTCAGCCTTCATATGTTCTGATGGGGAGTTTCTATGCGACCCTTACCCTTAATCATTTTCAGGGTAAGGATAGTAGTGATGAGGAAGATCTACTTGATGTTCCTGATGATGACCAGTACGATACAGAAGACTCTTTCATTGATGATGCTGAGCTGGTTGGTTTCTTTGCATATTGTTTTGGTTTATTTATGGCGCAGTTGATCTTAGTACTGCTGATAAGAATAGTGTTCTTCTGTATTATGGATTTCTTGACTTTTTCATTGCCTATGTTATGTTTCATAACTAAACCTTGCGCAGGATGAATATTTTGAGGTTGATAATTCTGCAATCAAACATAATGGATTCTTTGTGAATAGGGGGAAATTGGAACGCATGTAAGCTTCTTTTTCCCTTTTTAATTTTGTACATGCTTGCCTTAAGTATTTTATGTCTTTTCTTTGCAAACTGCTTACATGTAGCAGCATCGATGCTTTTTCTCTTTTGGTTGATTATTGGCAAATGTTGGATTGATTTTTTGAATGTATTTAGTGGAATAATGTAGTAAAAAAATTGAGTCTTGCAAGTTTTTAATGCTACTTACTGATATTGTTTCTTTCTCTCTATTGCAACTTACAAGAAATGAACCTTTGGTATTACCAAACCAGCAACCAAAGAAAAGGCGCAGAAAAGATATGAAGGATCAAGGGGAAAATTATGATGGTCATGGAACAAATAAACATGTAAAAGTCAGCAAGACAGCAGCTGGAAAGACTTCATTACCAGTGAAGAATACATTCAGTTCTTCACAGAATTTGCCTATAACAAGCGAACCTTATGAAGACTCAAAATTTAGGAATGAGTTGGATGTTTCTGGAATTAGTTCAAAAAAGAAAACTGCTGATACTAAACCAATATTGGATCCTTCTGTCTCTTCGAGAGTATCAAATGATGATGCTTCTGCATTGGTGACAGAAACAAGGGACATTGATAAGCAGAAGACAGCAGGAGTATTTCCATCTAAGAACCTACATGACAAGTATAAAGAAGCAAGTGGATCGTTTGATGCTTCTCATCAGAAGTACCAAGAAAAAAGTGCTTATGCACATTCTAAATCCCAACCTGGAAGACCCTTAAGTAATATTGATGATTTGGAAAATACTGGTCGGTCAAAAGATAAGAAAAATGGCACTCGTGATCTGCCAGATCTCAACTTATCTGAGGGAAAATCTGCCAGACAATCAACAGTAAGTGTATTCCTTTTGCTTTTTTTTTTTGTAAATGTTCTTTTTTACTAATTTTTTTTTTTATTGACAAAACAAAATGATGCTGAGCGTCTGCAAAATGTAATTTTCCCTTGAGGAGCAAATAAATATTCCAAAGAAACAAATGATGCAAAAAAAGAATTTTCTTTGCTATCAAATGGAAGTGTTCTTCCTCTCAGATCATAACCTTCCCATGATGCACACAGGAACTGCCCTTCCAATGAGCATTTCCTTCACAGAACCAATTTCTTTTGACAGCATTATGTGCCCCAAAGTAAGGACTGAATTCCATAGCAACTTGGTCTAGAATAAGCCAAAGAAAAAGCCTTTGCCATCTCCATGTCCTTTACTCTTGATATTAACTGTAATATGGAAGATTTTATTTAGGTGTTAGGCACAAATTCCTAGTTGCATGGAAATGTTGCTTTAATCTTCTTCAAGGAGTACCCAGCTTGGCTGTC
The DNA here is from genome assembly GCA_022379115.2 of Bauhinia variegata. Taxonomy (NCBI): domain Eukaryota; kingdom Viridiplantae; phylum Streptophyta; class Magnoliopsida; order Fabales; family Fabaceae; genus Bauhinia; species Bauhinia variegata. The sequence goes on along the minus strand of CM039431.1, from coordinate 17,963,106 downwards.
ATGAGTTCTGCCAACTAAAATAATTGCTTACTTAATCTATGGGATACTGGCATGCATGCTAGTCATTATCTTCAAATGTAATTGGAAGGGAGATGTCTTGAAAGTAAGCTATCCTTGTAGTGGCATCTGAACGCACTTGAAACAAAATAGTGTTTCATTGTTCTAATTACTGTGACTGCTGATGGCGAGAGTTGTTACAATCAAATGTTGCATCGCTGAAATTTCCTGCCAGTTTTTCTTATCACAGAGATTAATGGAACTGTATTTAGTTCTATTAGCATTTGTGCTTGTCATGAGTTTGTTCAAATATTTTGCAGAAATCCCAATATATTCACAAGAAAGATGGTTGTAGTCTAAGGCCAAAAACGTCAATGCTTGAAAAGGCTATTCGAGAGTTAGAGAAGATGGTTGCAGAATGTAAGAGGAAATTCTTATGAAGTTTGCATTTCTTGTGGAAATAAATTGTGACGAGTTTGTTGCAAATACTAAGGTGCACTTTTTGCTAATTTACAGCTAGGCCACCCACAATGGAAAACCAGGAGGCTGATGCTACATCCCAAGCAGTCAAACGAAGGTTACCTAGAGAAATAAAGCTAAAACTTGCGAAAGTTGCTAGATTAGCGGTACTGGCAATGCTAAGTTATTGTTTTGGCTTCTAGACATATTCATAAATATTGTATTTTACTTGTACTCTAGAATTTTAAAGTAATTTAATATGTTCTCTATGTTTTCTGCTGCAGCAGGCAAGCCACGGGAAAGTATCAAAGGAGTTAATTAATCGTCTTATGAGTATTCTTGGGCACCTGATACAGCTCAGAACACTAAAGGTATTACAGACTTTCAAATATGAACGTGACTCAGTCTCTGTTGCTTCGCTGAAATTTAGTTTATGTCATATTGGGACTTGGGTGTGTTTCTTAGACAAATTTTTATTTTTTAATATTTATGTTGGGTACTGTACATGCTGTGACATTGCAATTTTATTTTAATTTTTCCTCTTAACCATGAGCAAAATCTTATGTAAATTTAAGACTTCAATAAGTTTCTTTTTTCCTCTTAAGTCAACAGTCCAAATTTGCTGTGATTTTGTCAAAAAATTTTAACTCGTAGGAGAAGATTTAATAATACTGGAGTTGTGCATTGTTTATATTTGTGATTGAATTACATGAATGTTTTACTCATGCTCTTGATTGGATGATCAACTTTTGTGACTTGAAAAGTTTGTCTGCTCTTTTCTCTCTTTCATTCGGGAATAAAGCCTCACCTATGTTTGCCTGGGTGAATTTAAATGACTTTTATAATGATTCTTTTCTTAATTTATATTTATGGTTGTTGAGGTATATTTAGAGGCCTTGATGCCTGACACTGCTTTTCTTCTCATCCAATGCCTTCCTGCTACAGAGAAACTTAAAAATCATGATCAGTATGGGTCTATCTGCAAAGCAGGAGAAAGATGATAGGTTTGAACATCTAAAGAAGGAGGTTGTTGAGATGATTAAGATGCAGGCCCCCTCTTCTGAAGCAAAGGTATATTATGGTTGTGCTTGCTAATATGCCCCTTGACAAAGATTGGTATGCTGTCTTACATGCTTGTTATTAGACTTACTGCTTATGTACAGCATGCAGAAATTGGGGTAGCTCTATTTGTCAATGTTATGACATATGTTCTTTGGAGCCTTGCCTTTTCATTTATCTGTACCGTTGCTTTATTAATCTTGTTTTTGTTCTCCCTAGTCCCTATATTTCTTTTTGGTGGATTGGTTACCAAGGGAATGATTTGTTTTAGTCATGATACTAAATCAAGTCCCGTGTATCTTCTAATGCTTGCGTTGCACTGTTTCAAGTTTTGTGTATAAACTCAACTTTCAATAATTTAATCCCTGATGCATCATTTCTTTTTGGGGGTATTTCAGCTACAGCAACAAACTGGAGCATCTGGTGCTTTCCAAGAATTTGGTCCTGATGAAAAAGCATTAACTAAAAGGAAGTTTAGTATGGAAACTGCTTTGGAGGACAAGATTTGTGATCTCTATGACCTTTTTGTTGATGTACTGAAGTTTGAGCTTAAATACTTATTTTTTAAATCCTTTTGCTTATGAAAATTCCTTCATATTGAATCCTCTTCGTAATTGTTCTAGGGGTTGGATGAAGATGCAGGTCCACAGATCAGAAAGTTGTACGCTGAGGTGGTTAAAATTTTCTAAATCTTGCTTTTTCACCATTGGTATCAGCATAGTTATTGGGATGTTTGTATTGTGCTTCTTTGGCATGCAATTATGAAGCTGGACCACAGCTTGATCACCTTAATTCTTGGAGTTCTTCCCTTCCTTCCTTTTAATTTTAAGTGCCATTCTTTTTCAGCTAGCGGCGTTGTGGCCAAGTGGTTACATGGACAACCATGGTATCAAACGTGCAATTTGCAGGGCAAAGGAGAGGCGCAGGGCGCTATACAGCAGGCATAAGGTATGCTTTCCAGTGAGACGTTGGTGAAGCCATTCCCCAAAATACCTTCTATTTTTCATTTTTGTGTCTTTGAATAGCTTTTATATATATTCTTTAAAATAAGGGGAGGAATAATCTTTTGTCCTTAAAGTTTTAACAAAATTAAGAAAATAAAAGTTTCTCAAGTAAATTTGTGTAGCCAAGCACTCGAGCCTGTAATTTTCTGAATGGTATTGGGAACCATATGTGTTTGGGAGATTAATGTTGGTGCACCGGCCTATACATGAGCAAAAAGATTATTGTGCTGTAAAAATATCACGATTGTCAACCAACAAAAAATTTTGTTCATTAAAAATTTTCTGAAGAGAAATGCAAATTCTTAGACAATTCCCGTATATTATCTATATGGAGAATCTATTTCTTTTCTTTTCAAAATAATAGATTAAGATAAACTATGATTGATAAGTAATATTTTTTCGGTTGAAGTTCTTGGCACAGTGATCTCAAACTACAACCTTTCAAATTCGAATGACACACATTACAAGGAAATAACGATATTTGGTCTTTATACAATAATCTCAGCCATGAATGGTATTAGAAGAGTATAAGCTTGTCTTTGCGGTTCTTCTACACATGGACGACAAGCTAAAACTGTTGTTATTTTTATTTCCTTCTCTGGATGCCATCAAGTTTTAGTTGATTTCTATCTCACGGGTTTACTTTTTTGTATGATTAGGATCAGGAAAAAATGAAGAGGAAAAAGATTTTGGCAACTCGGCAAGAAGAGCCTGTTCGATTTGAGGCTACTAGTTCTGTTGCCTCACAACAGAACATACGAGAGAGACTTGTCCCAGCATCTAGCAGTCATACTACTTCATTGAGCAAGCCAGTTTCAGTTTCAACCCGAGTCCCGAGTCCTTCTATGAATGGTCCAAAACAAGAGAAAACAAAGGGAAGTTCACTGGATGATGTCAGGGTTGCAGATGGCGTCTTAACAAAGAAGAAGGTTAAGAGAAGACCAGAACTGGAGTTGGAAGGAAATCATTTTCGTCCCGAGAAGCTACCTTCTCTGCAGGGAGAGGAAAAGTCCAGGTCTATAAAGCAGTCTGCAAGTCTGCCCCTCAAATCTAATCCTCAGTCTGCATCATCTTTTCCAGGTCTTGAACAGTCAAGCTAACATGATCATAGCTAGAATGTGTACACAAGTGTCCGTGTATCACAATTTTCTTTGTTTTCATATATTTTTTGTCCCAAAAAATCATATTCTAGTCTACTGATTGTTGCCATTTTTGTAATTAAATGTCCTCGCAAGGTTCTTCTGAATATAAATTTGTTAGTCATAGCAGCAAATTGTTCTTGCTTCATTCACTCCCATCTAGTGTTTCTTCGGTGCCGTCTGCCATAAGAGGTTAACACAACAGAAGTCCCATGTGAACTGTTGCCAACGGTTTTTGGAAAATGCACTATAAACAATTTAGACGCCGTTAAATTAGGCCTTTTTTGGTGAGATTTTAGTTTTAAGTTTTAAAATTAAGAATTTGATAATGTTTTGAATTTGAATTCAGTGGATGGAAGGGGCAGTAGGCTAAGCTATTGAAGAAATTGTCTAGGGAGGGTGGGGAATGGGTCGAGGGAAGTTTGGGTAAACCGCATGCGTTCTTTTTACAACTTAAAATTAGAATCCAACTCCATTTTTTCTCGTTTTAAAAATGCTATAAAACTGGTTTTGAAATTGAGTTAAAAATCAAAACAACTCTGCTTGATATATATATATATATATATATATATATATATATATATATATATCAACTATAGCTTGTTTGTTGAAAATAAAATAAATATACGAATACGAATTTTTAGAAACTATGAATTCGCCCACATCAGACCACCATGTGCTATCTGAACTCACTTTCCCGCGTGTTTTTTATACAGTACATTACGTTTTGCTCTTCCGTACTCTTTTCCTCAAACCTAATTTGATTATATACCCCCTATCACTTCCGTTGATTTTTTTTTTTTTTTTTTTTTGTTTTCTGAAATAATTTTGAAAGTTTAAGCTTCCTGCATTTCCGAATTGAGGAAAAACTGACAGTGACAGGAGTTGTCTTCTTCGAAGTCCGTGGGAGGGAGGGTGAAGTGAAGTGAAGAGATGCTGAAGACGAAGGCATTCAAGGGCGCGAATGTGTTCATGTCGCGGAACCTCGTACCGCCGGAAGTCTTCGACGCACTTCACGACGCTCTCAAGGAAAATGGTGCAGAAATCTTTCTTTGCTGTGATCCTTCGCGCAATGGCCCTCATGATTACCACGTCATATCTTCAATTCAACACGTAATAGCTTGGTGTCGCTGAATGCAGAATTTATTTTGAATTGGAGTTTCATTTCTGATTTCATACTTTGTTTGCAGGAGAAGTTTAAGGATCTTAGAGCCAAGGGTTGTAATTTGATTGGTATGTCTTTTATGAATTCATCATTGTTGTGATTGCTGGCCTGCTTCTATTGATTATAAAAATAATTGGAAATTCAGCTTTCTGTTTTTCGCTTATTTGTTCAAATTTTTAGAGGAAATTAGAATGTTCAAATAAGAGCCAGTGTTTCTGAATTTGCTGCTAAATATTCATATATGATTGCGATCAGATTGTTGAAAATAACACTAGAGTTAGATAACGACAGCCTCTAGATTGCACCTTTAGAATTTGATAAGGCGTGTCCAACCCTCCTAGAGTATTCTGTGAAGGATTTTGTTGTAATACTTTGAAATGAATAATAGTGTTTTTGGTAAATAAGGAATGATGAGCATTGAAACGATTTAGATGGTTGAATTATCAGCTCCTGACTTTTGTTTCTACTCATGGGCAGGTCCTCAGTGTTTGCTCTCATGTGCAAAAGAACACAGAGCTTTGCCTAAACAAGGTTTCACTTGTTGCCGTGCTATGGATGGTGTCAAAGTACTTGCATCTGGTTTTGAGATGGATGAGAAGGTACTCTGTTTGTTATCCTTGTTGCATGTTTACTCATATCAAATATCATCAATAAAAGGTAGACGTGACTGATTCCTGATTCTTTCTTTTTCCCCTTTGAATTCGCAATAATTATTTTTCCCAGACAGGACGTAAGGGAATAATTGAAGAGACATATATCTTTTATACTTATAGGTTTCCTCTCTTTTTATCCTCATGGTTTGCTTTCATGTTCCACATACATTCTTTCTCCTGTTTTCCTTTCATTTTTAAATGGCATCGGCTAAGAAGTTGTAACATTCACTCTCTCTCTATTGTTGTCTTTTTCTTGATTTCAAATTTGAATTTTGGAAAAAATTGTCATCATTGTGCACAAGTCCCTTCAATTTTCAGTTACTTGCATTGTTGTCGTCTCCTCACTTCTCCTTCCCCCTCTTGCTCTCTATTGGTCATGTTTCTAATTGTCTGTAATTTTGATGCAGGTTAAGATAGGAGAGTTAGTGACAGCGATGGGAGGAGTTCTGCATACTAAAGCATCATTGGATGTCAGTTTTGTCATTGTGAAAAATGTTTTAGCTGCAAAGTACAAGGTCTGGTACATGAAGATGATGTCCAGTTTTGTTCTTGATTATCGCAGATTTATTGTTTCCACTAACAAGTTGTTCTTAACAAATCAGCAAATCAGTTACAGTATCTTAACAAATCGTATAAAGGCTTTAGTTGTTCTGCTCATATTGATGATTTACCATCTAATGTATTTATCACTTACATCTGACAGTGGGCTTTGCATATCCTGAAGAAACCAATAGTCACCATTAATTGGTTATATCAATGCTGGACTGAGCATCGTGTTGTTCCTCAAGAGTCATACAGGGTTCCTCCTTTTTCTGGGTTGACAATTTGTGTTACCAAGATTCCAGCAGGTTATCATATTACCTACTTGTTGGTATTGCCCAGAATATAATATTTCTTTGTTGGATGCTGATTTTCTTGCCTCTTTTTAGATGAGCGCATACAGATTGAGAAGCTTATTTTACAAAATGGTGGAAAATACTCTGGAGAACTGACAAAGAAGTGCACACATTTGATTTGTGATATATCCTTCTTTTAGTTCCTTTAAATGATGATGTTGGTTTATATCACGTGAATGCTTTCCTGCATTTATCTCTTTAATTCATTATTTGAAGATTTGCTTTTACAGTTTGAGAAAGATAGATTATTGTGTTCTTGACTGTTCTTAAGTTCCTGAAGGAGACAAATATAAGGTTGCAAAAAGATGGGGCCACATTCATATTGTGACAAGGAAATGGTTTGATCAATCTGTTGCTCGAAGAGGTAACTTGGCTATAATTCCTTTATGTTGCAAAATCTTTTGAATTTAAAACTTACTTGTATGATTCCATCCACATTGTCTGACCTTATTATTTTTCCCCATGAAATAGCATGTCTTAATGAGGAGTCATACCCTGTTCAGGATGGATCTGTATTGTCACATAAAATAACAAGGGACAGCTTAAGTACACAATATGGCCAAGAAAAGGACATTAGAAAGTTGCAATCTGCAGCGTCCACTGGGGCTACAGATTCAGATATACCAGTTGTTTCCTGTGCCAAGTTTTCTGATGGAGACCTAGAAGCTACACAGTCGCAGAATATGTCTTCTGCCTTTTCAGTTCCTTCTTTCTTTGTTAAAGAGGGAGATGCCGAAGGACCTCCAGTGCAGTCCTGCAATGAACCCAACCTTGATGGTGCTGTTGCCAATGATTCTGAATCTGACAATAATGACTTGTACTTATCAGAGTGCAGAATACTACTTGTTGGCTTTGAAGCATCTGAAATGCGGAAACTAGTTAATATGGTGCGTAAAGGTGGAGGCTCCAGATACATGGTTTTTAATGATAAGCTGACACACATAGTAATTGGAACTCTCTCTGAAACGTAAGTACATTGAGACCAGGCAGAAATGTTATGAACTTATGGGTGAATATCATGTCTCACTTTAGCGTTTCTTAGCAGCTCCCCTGCAGTATTACATTTATGTGTTGCAATGCCAATTTTTATGTTCCCCCGATGTTTACTTTTACTAATCTGGCTTAGTTTGGCAAATCATATTCCCTTGTTGAGATTTATCTTTGCATGAATTGAGTTCCTCCAGTGAAAAGAAGGATGTTAGGAGCCTTGCTGCCTTGGGTGTCATTTATGTTGTTAAAACTACTTGGCTTGAAGATTGCGACCGTGAAAAGAAAGAAGTCCCTGTTCTAAAAAGACATGTCGCTAATGATTTACTTCTTCCAAAAGGTCTGCTATTATGATGTATGCATTCCTGATTTGTATCTGTTATTTACTCAATTTGAAGCAGGAGGATGCTTTATGGCTAAACTTTGATTGTTTGATAAGATGTTTCTTAGATAGTTTGTTCAGTAATATGGTTTTATGGAATTTATTCGTTTATTCTCTGCCCCATTAGATACAGCAGGCTTTGCAAAAGGAGCAATAACAAGCGTTTTAAGCATAAATCAAGGTAAAAGCACCACCATTCATCAAAACTTGCAGACTAATCAGGTGATGGGCACTATCGAGCCTGGAGTTGTAATGTCATCATCTTTGGAGAAAAACAAGGAGATGAAAATGGACATTGGTGTAAATGATCACCTCTCTCTTAAAGCAACAGGCAGATCTACACAGAAAGATCAACATCCTGTTAGTAATAAAATGAAGGGTCAACAGATGGTGCAACTTGACTTAAGTGTTCAAAATGTGAGGTCATCAACCGTTTTCAGAGGGAAAATATTTTGTTTTTCAAATTCATTTCCTGAAGAAAGGGTAAGTTGTTGGGAACATAGGATATATGTTCTACTTCTAACTATGAAATGATATGATTTTGCACCAGAAATGTGAATTTTAATGTGAGAGGTCAGTGAAAATATGCACCGGAAGTTTGATAGAAAACTAGGCAAACTTTAGGATTCATCTAATTACTTCTTTCCCAGATGATTTTACTTTAGGCTGGTAAAACTTCTTCATAGACTTCTGTACTGTTCACCAGAAAAAGGGCGACATGTATTTTTGTAAAAGGATTGAACCTTCATTCCAGGAGAAAAATTGTAGCTTATTACAATGAACCAAATGAAAATTGAGTTCACCATGTTTACTGATCCATAAGAAGATTTAATTATACAGGCATCTGGCGTTAAGTGTTGGGCCAAAGTTGAATAGTTAGCTTTAATAGTGAGTATGATGTATCAATATTTTGGATGCCTTAACTCTCGATTTGGCATTATAGGTTATTGATCAAACTTTGTAGGTAATGCAAGAACCTAGAATTACTGAGATTTATGCTTTAATAAACATATATATTGCAGCTGTTAAGTAGTTTGATCTCATCGTCACAAGTGTTAGTATAATGTTATGGGGTTTTGTATATATCTTTTTTTCTTTTTTTTTTTCCTTTTTCTAAAGTGAATAGTTCCTATTTACACATATATTTTATCAATGTTTTTTAGTTGTTGGTTTTGATTTATTCTGCCAGAGAGCTGAGATTGTTCAATGGATAAGTCAAGGTGGAGGAGATGTAGTAAATGGCTACACAAAACAGAATGTCCATTATATTGTTGAGTGTCATGGTGTAACACCTAAGTGTACAGATGCTCAACGAAGTACATGTGTTTCCAGTCACTGGATACGATCTTGTTTAGAGGTAAGCCTGATTATGAATACAAATTTCCTATCATATCTTTGGTTTTCACAACTGATGCCTTTTCTGGTTTTCCACATAGTGGTGCCCACAGTTTTGGTGTGAGACTAATCCTCGCATGCCGTGATTCCTAGTGGTTCCAGCACTGTAGTTTTCTTCTAAACATGCAATTTGTTGATTGATTGTTGATTTATATATCGAATAAGTTGGATATATGTTGATAAGGGACAAAACTTGTTTTAGTTCAACCATTCCAAGTTTTCACCTTAAAAGTGCAATTGATATAGAGAATATTGAAGATGAGAAACCAAATCTACCTAAACATGGATGCGAGCAGTACATATTCAGATTATGATCCATATTATGAATTGTGTACGTTTTTGAGTGCAAATGTAGAAACTCTGGGCCTTTTCTCACTTCCTCTCCAGTTTCTTGCATTGATGTGCACCAAAGATGGAAATAGTAATGAAAATATGGATGTTTTCTTTGCCATATTTTCTTGAATGTCTCATGATCCTTTACCAACATTTCTCCATTTTCTTCTGTTTTATGATTTTCTCTTTTCATTTCACTTATACTTCCTGTCTCAGACGTAGACTTGTAATGCTCTTGATGCTTATTAACTGAAGTTGAACTGTTGAACAGTCTTGGTTCTTATTCTTACTTATAATTTGCCGCTTGTTATCTTGTTATTATGGTAAATTATTAATATTGTCATGTTAGTTGCCTTTCTGTTCTGAACTGAATTCGTATGTGAAATTTGTCTTGTTTGTTTAAATACCAATACTGTCAATCTGATTATTGCTAATGTGATTCTGATGTCCTTGTTGAAGGATGGGTCCTTGCATGATGTTGCTAGTCATATTCTTTATTCTCCACTTCCCTGCCAAGTTCCCTTTCCTGGGTTTGAAAGCTTCAGATTTTGTGTTTCACAATATGAGGAGAAAGACAGGATTCTACTTCGGAACTTGTGTTTTGTTCTTGGAGCTAAATTTGTAGAGAAGTTGACTAAGAAGGTCACCCATTTATTGTGTAAATTCAGCAATGGGCCCAAGTACGAGGCTGCTTGTAAGTGGGGGATTCAATCAGTTACATCAGAGTGGATTTTTGAATGTGTCAAACAGGTAATGTGGGGGGTTGGTGGGAACTTCAATGCATGCTTCTGTGCATCTTGTTATGCATGCTTGTCTATATGTGTCTTCTTTGTTCACTTCACTGGGAAATATATGGTCCTTATGCCATATGCAATATTTGTCAGAATGGAATTGTTGCGGTTGATCCATTTTTACCTAAAGAAGTCACTGCTCAAGACCAGGAGGCAGGACTTTGCACTGTGAGTCAATTTCCTACCCAAGCCGTTCGAATGATAAGTGCAGACAGTTCCTCCCAGTTTCCCAGTCAGTCACAGAATTTGACAAACACTGCAAATCATAGTGTAGGTAGTGGAGTTGACAATTATGGGGATAATACTAAAATATCAAGTGTTTACAGAAAAAAAGCAAGGCTTTTGGAAGAGCCTGTCCTATATGATAAGGTGTCTTCCAAAGTAGATCCAAATTTCCCAATCAATGACAGGAACTCTACAGGAGACCATATGCTTGAAGATAAAAGGGAGGTTTCTTATGCTGTTCCTGATGTTGCTGCTGCAATTGAGGACCTGCTAGAGCATACTAGAAAGGTGAGAGTGCTGATGATTTTGATTATTTAAATAATTTTTTCTCATCATGTGAAAATTTTATTGTTTAACTCTCTTTCTTTCTTATTTCCTCAAAAGATGAATGATCAGAAGTCACCAGGGAGGACAGGGTGTAAGGAAAGTGTATCCTTGAAGTCTGATTATTTTGATAATGTTATTATCTTTTAATTTTTTGCGTTTAAGATAATTTGAAATCCTTTATGGTAGAATAGATTTTCTCATCTGATTGTTCTGTCCTCGGCGAAGATCATTCAAATCCTCATACTGTCATTGGATTATCTAAGCACTGGTTAAACAGGTAACCATCTATATATCTCTTCCAAGTTAACTTACTTTGGTTGTCATTTTGGCTGCATATCCTTCCTCCAACAGGACATCAGTAACTGAAATTGAGGAAGGTCTAAAGGGAAGAAAGTTGGTGATATTTCTTTTTTTTTTTTTTTTGGAGAAAAAGTTACGATTAATTGAGTGGGTTATGCTTGTCGCAATTATGGTAGTTTTATTCCTCGTCAACATTACATTACACCTTAGTTTTATTCCTCGTCAACATTACATTACACCTTCTATAACGATTTCTCCACGTGGTTCTGACTTTTCTGTATGAACTTAAGTTACTATTAATCTTTTAGAAACAAACAAGTTTTCTGACATGGAAGAGATAGACCGGGAGTCAATGATTTAAGATATATATGGTATTTTTAATTTAATGACAATTAATCTTTTCAGCTCCAGTGACAAAATTCATCTCTTAACTGAAACAATATTCAACTTGATGAGTCTCAAACTGCTATCCATTTCGAGAGAATGACTCTTTCTCACCTTCTAAAGTAGTACTGAACTGATTAAATTTTCCAGAAGCAGCAGAAAAGACGATAGTGATGAGCCTTCTAAAGATCGAAGTGCAGGCATTTATGATGGTTTTAGCGAAACACAAACAGAATCTCAGGTTTATGTTTCTTTCCATCTTTAACTCCTATTGATTATTAATGATGGTATACTGGAACAAGAACTAGTTAAGTGCTGCCATATTCTTATTTATCCTATGAGGCCGGGTCAATGCCAATTCACTTTCCTCGCTCTAATATTTGAGTCCTAATAATAGATTCTCACTTTTTGAGATCCAGGTTGTTGGTTACGAAGAAGATTTGTCAGGAAGGCAAATGCTTATAGACAGAGTCCGAACTCGGGGCAGTCTGACTTAAAGAACTTGGTAGCCTCCTTGAAGGAAGAATCGAGCTGTTGGCATTTACCATCGTCTTGCATGATAAATGTACAATCACAAAGCTCAACCTTGCTACGGTATGCAAATGGAGGAAAAGAAAGTAAAAAGTCAGCATAGAATGTTAAGAACAACCATGTTTGTTATATTTGATTAGTTAGTATCTAATATGATGCTGGATATCATATTTCTTTTTCCTCTGTACCAGTACGCATATTGAGGTTGTTGAGTTTGGTCTAAAGAGCCAACTCTCATATGTTCTTATTTGTTGCAATCAAATTCTTTGTAATAAATTATATTATATTATACAATTTAAGTAATATGTCAAGTAAGATTTTATTACAATATTTCGCTCTATTTTCGCAAGCCTTCATGGCCATCTTTTTTCGGGGTAAACCCGTGTCATTTGTTGACAACAAGTGTAACTACTCACAAGATGGTCAATGGTCAGGTGTTAAATGCATTTGCTTTCATGGAAAATTCAAAGACAACATATGAATTTGAAATTAATAGTTTTAGAAACAAAATAATGCATATAAAATGTACAATGAGTAGTACATTTTCTAATTGATAATTCCACACTTAAAAAAAAAATTGTACATGTGTCATAATAAAAAGTTTAGTTGGATTTACTTAAATTTTTGTTAAATATTAATTATATACTCATGTTAAAATAATTTGTAAAGATGCAAGTTTACTTGTGAGATTGTCTTGTCGCTCGAGGTGTTTATGGTTTGAATTAATCTTTGTTGATATAGAGATGCTACCTTTAGTCCAGTCCAATCCAATATCATGAAGAAGAGAAGTAACTAAAATCAATGTAACATCACATCAAAAAAAAGTACAGCATCACATCAAGACGGAAGTAACGACATATTCCATGTCAGACTCGATGCAGTATCACCCGCCATTTTCCAACCATGCTATGTACGACATCCTCTCGACGTGCAAAACAACGTGAACAATAAATACAAAGAAAAAGAAAAAGGATTCGAAGATCGATCAGTCGTAAACCCCAATCCCATGGTAGCATGTTCCCCACGTGCCACTGCCACATGGCATTCAACGTCGACCTGAATCGGCCTCCTCCGCTGGCTGCCGGAGTATTCTCGCCGTCCTATATCTGTTTCCTTAAGCCTCCTCCGTCATTAGGGAATGGCAAACTCTCGGGTTTCGGATTCGAGTTGCAGGGGAAGGGAAAGGCAAGGAGACAGTTCAAGTTTGTTATCAATGCGGAGCTTTCCAAGCCAATCTCCTTGAATTTCGGACTGGACTCCCAGGTCATTTGCTGTCCTTTACTTCCCTATATTAGCTAAGTGATGGTTTGTTGAATTTATAATCTGGCTAATTGCAACTTTGAAGTTTTCGGTTTCTTTCATAAACTGCTACTCGTTTGTTCTCTGGAACTGGGGTGTTACTGTGCCCAGTAATTCAGAAATCGCAAGGGGTTTCAGTTAAAACTTCTACAGTTATTGGCATCTTAGAGATGTTTTGGTCTAATTTTCATGATCTTTTGAAATAGTTTTGGTAAATTCAAATTCACGGGACAAAGTAAGGATTTTAATATTGAGCAGTGTACTCAAGATCGGATCAAATTTGATAATGAAAAACCTCTTAATTGGGCATTGAACGAATATTGATCATGCCGAACTGGTTATGTTCACAATTTATAATTTCTTTGGCTCTGTTGCGTGATTCTCTCAATCTTATTCACTTGGGAATCTTGCAATGTTGTTTCTTTTCTTATTTAAGCCTGCAATGCTTTCCTCCTTTTTTAAAACTAATTATTATGAGCGCATTCCTACTAGCCTAACATCTCTGCATTTTGATTGTCTTTGTTTAATCTCTCTTTTTCCAGAATTTGAATTTTTTGGAACTTGAGACGTGTCATTGATGAGCCATATCCTTTTTCTTAAAAAAAAATTATCTAGTTGCTCATTGCTGAGTAAATCTAAACTCTAATTCTATCTTATTCAACTTCTTGTAATTTCTTAATCTAATTTTGTTTATATGCCGACATACTAATAGTCTCCGTTTGCCTCCTTTTTTCTTGCAATATACTTTGGAGAATTGACTTCATGGAGAAGTTTTGGGCCATAGAATGACATTCTTTAAATTTATTTGATACTTTTTTTAGAGCTTGAATTCCTTTCAATCCCATGATCCATCACAGTTGCCTTGGGTGGGTCCAGTGCCAGGTGATATTGCTGAAGTCGAGGCATATTGTAGGATATTTAGGACTTCTGAAAGGTTTCATTCTGCATTAATGGATGCCTTACGCAATCCATTGACTGGTGAATGTCGTGTCTCGTATGACGTCTCGTCAGATGAGAAACCTGAACTGGAAGATAAAATAGTCTCTCTCCTTGGATGCATGGTATCCCTTGTGAACAAAGCTAGGGAGGACGTCCTTTCTGGAAGACCCTCAATTATGAATTCTTTTCATGTTTCAGAGGTTAGCACAATGGATGGTGAGCTCCCACCGCTTTCCATTTTTAGGAATGAGATGAAAAGGTGTTGCGAAAGCTTCCATGTAGCTCTTGAAAACTATGTGATACCCGGTGATGATCGAAACTTGAATGTGTGGAGGAAACTTCAGAGACTGAAGAATGTTTGTTACGATTCTGGTTTTCCTCGCGAGGAGGATTATCCTTGCCATATGCTATTTGCAAATTGGAGTCCGGTGTATTTATCTAGTTCTAAAGAGGAGACAGAATCCAAAGACTCTGAAGTAGCTTTTTGGACTGGTGGTCAGGTAACAGAAGAAGGCCTGAAGTGTTTACTTGATAAAGGATATAAAACCATTATAGATCTGAGAGCTGAGAATGTTAAAGATAACTTCTATGAAGCAGCCATGCTTGATGCTATTGATTCTGGGGGAATCGAATTGGTCAAAATTCCAGTTGTAGCGAGGACTGCACCTACAATGGAACAGGTTGTGAAGTTTGCATCTTATGCTTCAGATTGCAGCAAAAGGCCTATCTATCTTCACAGCAAGGAAGGAGTTTGGAGAACATCTGCCATGATCTCCCGATGGAGGCAGTACATGACTCACTTTGCATCACAGAATGTTCGTAGTCAAGTAGTTAATTCCCATAACATGTTGTCACGTTATATGAATGGATCTGGGAAGCTTCAGGAGTCTCCAATGACTGCAAAAAGGTCCTCCCAGGAACATGATACCGATTCATTGCAAGAGAGTTTGGATGCAACACGTAGATTTGTTGACTTAAGTACCTCCCCGAAAAAGGGTAACAAGAAAACCCAAAGTGATGGGGCCTTAAGTGGGCTTATTTCTGATGATAGGACAGTATCAGAAGGCACAGCTGCCGCTAACGGGGTAGGGTCTTTTCCACGTTCCTTCAGAAAAACTAACCCCTTAAAATATCAGATTCCTCCCTGTAATGTCTTTTCCAAGAAGGAGATGTCCGGCTTTCTGGGAAGTAGGAAGATTTCACCGTCCTCTTACTTCAACTATCAGATTAAAAGATTGGAATTCTTACCAGATTCAAGGAACATGCATATCCGAAGATTAGAGTCAGGTGTGATTATCAGCAGCGGTGACAACCCTGGATCAAGAATTGGGATTCCAAGAAGTAACAATGGGTCAGCTCATGTGGATTATCCACCAGGAGAGACCAAGATTACAGCTGGTGGTAAATGGACATTAGTGAATGGCAGCACTTCTACTTCTATTAGGACAACCGTAAATGGACTTGGTAAAGGGGAACTGTATCCCATGAGTAAATCTCAAAGGGTTGGAAACAGCATAGATAAGGATGAGGCTGGGTTGCCCTTAAGTGATTTTGGACTTATTGAAGGGGACATGTGTGCATCTTCAACAGGAGTTGTAAGGTTGCAGTCAAGAAAGAAAGCAGAAATGTTCCTGGTACGGACAGATGGATTTTCATGCACAAGAGAAAAGGTTACTGAATCTTCTTTGGCCTTTACTCACCCAAGTACTCAGCAACAGATGCTTATGTGGAAATCTACGCCAAAGACTGTATTATTGCTGAAAAAGCTGGGGGAAGAACTGATGGAAGAAGCTAAAGAGGTAATGTTCTTTTTTAAGATCCTGAGAAGCACGCAAGCTTTGCGAAGAATTAGCCATCCTTTGTGCTTCAATGGTCTAAACGTTTGAGTTTATTAATGATGTTGGACTATTTGCCAAATATATTTTAGTCATGTTATAATGAAGAAAAAAGAAATATGTATCCATGAATTCTTCTAAATTGATTTATTTAGTTTCACTAAATTTACTTTTTATACGGGTTTTATATCTAATTTGCAGGTTGCCTCTTTCTTATATAAAGAAAAAATTAACGTTCTTGTGGAACCCGACGTACATGATATATTTGCTAGAATTCCAGGGTTTGAATTTGTTCAGACCTTCTATAGTCAAGATACCAGGTATTTCGGTTCATGAATTTACATGCAATAACTTCATAGTTTTTCCTGATAAAGTTATTCTTCATTGAATTCCTTCCTGTACTAAATGACTTTGACTCAGTGATCTACATGAGAAAGTAGATTTTGTGGCATGCTTGGGGGGAGATGGTGTTATCCTTCATGCATCAAATCTGTTTAGAGATGCTGTTCCCCCTGTTGTATCATTTAACCTTGGCTCGCTGGGTTTTCTTACTTCTCACAATGTAAGCTTTTTAAAACCAGTAATTTTGTTTTATTGTTATTATTGTTATTGTGTAATAAATAGTACACATAGCTCTATGGTCAATTTTGTAACTTCCCTTCTATTTTCTGCGTGTAGTTTGAAGACTACATGAAGGACTTACGACAGATCATCCATGGAAATAGTACGCGTGATGGCGTTTACATCACTCTCAGAATGCGTCTTCGGTGTGAAATTTTTCGTAATGGTAAAGCAATGCCTGGGAAAGTGTTTGATGTCCTTAATGAGCTTGTAGTTGATCGGGGTTCTAATCCATACCTTTCAAAGATTGAATGTTATGAACACGATCGACTTATAACCAAGGTAAGTTTCATTATGTATTTGTTACAATTATAAGAATCATCGGTATTCATTTGGTAGATAAACCATCAGCGTTCTATATTTCATATTTCTAGACACTTACATAAAGCTAGTGGGCAGGAAAAGAAAAAAAAATACCATTATGAACATCTGTCAATCCTTCTTTATGATACTTTCTGTTCTTTCAGGTACAAGCTGACGGAGTCATCGTGGCCACCCCTACTGGAAGCACTGCCTATTCTACGGCTGCTGGAGGTTCCATGGTAAGCTAGTGCTTGAGATTTTTTCATAGTACTGTAGATCGGCCTATGAAATTAATCAGATGTATTGGCTTGATACGCTTTCTTTGTGGCAATTTAAGATAGCTAAATGAGGTTCTTTATCATGGTTTAAGGAGGCTGAAGGGAATGATAGTGTTTAATTTGTAATCATGTATCTTTGTCCAACTAATATGCAAATGTAGGTTAACTATGCTGGATGTTATGTTGCTTACTGTACCTGAGTGTATCCATAACTTAGGTTTTAAGTATATATTTTCCCTTTTCTCTTTCTTGCTCAAATTATTCCGAAGTCCATGACTCCTGATGGAAGTTTGACTTAGCTGTATAAGTTTCCCATTGTTTAACTCTTTCAAATTTAATATACGTGGATCTCCTGATAGCATGAAAAGTGCAGTTCATTAATGGAAATGACGCTGATTTCTACCTGATTTCCTCAGTATATACTTGTATCTAATTGACAAAGAAAACTGCAGGTCCATCCGAATGTTCCTTGCATGCTGTTTACCCCAATCTGTCCACATTCGCTCTCATTTAGACCAGTTATACTTCCAGATTCTGCTCGACTTGAATTGAAGGTGGGTTTAATTATTCTCTATGCGGTAAAAAGCATCTTCTTCGATATTCATGTTCCCAGTATTGCATGATATTGTTTCATCGCTTGTGCTGCATTTTCTATTCCAAAAACACGTTGCCATTCTTCAGCTATGCCAAGTTGTCTTTCGAACTTCTGTGGGAAAAAGCTACATGGTGAACAAAGAGTATGTATGCGAGTTATATTAACTATATTTGTGGATTCATTTCTTTTGTCTGATTAATTGTTAATAGATTCCAGAGGATGCAAGAAGCAATGCATGGGTTTCATTTGATGGCAAGAGAAGGCAGCAACTTTCAAGAGGGGATTCTGTCCGAATATCTATGAGTCAGCATCCGCTTCCAACAGTTAACAAATTTGATCAAACCGGTGATTGGTTTCGTAGCTTGATTCGCTGCCTAAATTGGAACGAAAGACTCGAACAAAAGGCCCTATAAAGACTGAAGGGTGAAAAACATATACGCTTGCTTTATTCTCCAGTGAAGACAGGGCTTGTGTAATTACTGTACAGATTTTACATTCATACTACAGAACTTAGAAGTAATAAATACACAAGTTCCCGGCATTGGCTTTCCATTTGAAGATAGGGATTGCCATAGTTTTTTTCCACAAATTATAACGAGAGATGCATTTGTATACTGACATTTTGAAAAAGCAATAAATTTTTTATCTTAGAGGCTGCCTATTGTTACACATGAAATGTTGTCATAATTTGCAACCTGGACCAGCACATTAGCTCCCATCGTCAGTAAACATCATTTTGAAAACCGGAAAAAAAAAAAAGAGGACATGGTGGGTAGTGGCTGACCTTGGTGCCAAAGAAGGCATTCTCTCCATCATCATTGAATGCCCTTCTAGACGTACCCTTTTGGTAACCCTAAATTCTCATCCATTACTTCCATCATCTTCTCGGCTAATTTCTTTAACTCGGACCGATAATAGTGAGGTACCTGGAAGAATCCCCATTCTTCACACCCATTAGCAGTCTCTGCCAGGGTCTTCCCCATCTAACTTGGAGAAATCGATCACGGGACCGTGTCTGTCTAGATAATGTTAGCTACTTCAATGTTGATTCCATTTCAAGAACTCTCTCTCTCTCTCTCTCTAAAACACACGCACGCACACAAGCAGCATCAGCATCATAAAGCGTTGGTCCTGTCCAGGCTGCCTGTTCATAGATTTGCTTTCTTCTCCATCTCTGCTCTATTTTCATATTATGGCTACTTTTTTCTATCCAAATTAATTTATCTCCACGCCATCATGTCTAATTTTACTGGGCGAATGATGGGTTTCTTAATCTGTTCCATTCAATTAAATATCTTACCATGCACCAGAAAAATTAAATGTCACATTAAGTTAACGATGTTTCTCATTCCTTTTAGTGGTTCTTAATTTGAAATACGACTTGTCATCTGATTGATCAATAACTTGGCAACTAAACAGTCATTTTTTTTTTTTTTAGAAAAAAAGGGTTAAAGATTGGTTGCGGCAACCTGAACTGAACATACGGGCGACCTTTGATTCAATTAAATGTTCTTTTACATGATTGAATTAATTAAATTTTTTGGTCTTCGTTAAGTTACATAACTAACTGTACGAAGGTTTCGTGAACGTCCCGCAATGAAGCACCATATGAGAGCTCTTCCTTGGTGGATTCTCCTTCAGAAAGACCACTTGTGTTGAGTAAGCATAAAGCTCTGGTGCTTGAATTTTCTACCTTTTATATCAGAAGAATTCAGCATTTATGATACAAATAGATCTTGGGACTCCATTGGAGATGTCAAATATCGTAGCAGTGATTCTACTGTTAACCTTCTCGTTGCACTCAGCATTGATATAAAAAATCGACAACCATCAATCTTGTACTCTTCAAGAGGATTTCTGTGGCCAAAACTCCTTATGTTTACCTGCCAGAACTCTAAAATAAGCCTTCAGCTGTTACGAAAGCCAAAATTATACAGGAGAGGAAGGACACATTACCGCTGAGCTGAGTCTATTCATGTTTACAAGATGATCTCTCCAGAAACAATCAAGGGTTTTCACAAGAACTGCTCTCTGCATTACACCCAGATAAAAGAAAAGATAAATGAATACATAAAAGTTTTAAAAGGCGAAAAACACAAACATTTAAACTTAAACAACAAGCAGTACAATCCGGTGAGCAAATGATTTTCCACCAGAACAATGATTCAAGGTCCCCAAAAGTCCATAATCCAAATACACTTCAAGATAATATCTGACCTCAATTTCCTTTACATGTCTCTCATCATAACCAGATTCTTCAACAACATTTAAATATGAAGCAATAAGAAAATCTCCAAGGTACTTGCGTAGAAGATTGATAGTTGTCTGATACTTCCCATTCCTACATTAGACATGACATTAGTGAGTTCTCGAGCTCTCTATGTCGAATTCTCACATCTATTGTAAAGCAATTTACTCACTTGGTTAACTCATCAGAGCATATAGAAAGCCAACGTCTTAATGAAGAGCTCTTCCTACGAATGCCCCTGAATGCATTAGGAGGTGCTGGCAAATTTGGAAGGGAAAGGTTGACAATGTCAATTGAACTTGCATCTTGCAGTTTCCCAACTGATTTCAACAAAGTGTCATTGGTAATCCCTGCAAAAGATTCTGGCAATACTCTATTTTAGCTTCTATATATACGATAGTAGTATGATAAGTTGATCTTGTGTCGAAACCCAAAAAAGAAAAAAGAATAAATAGTTGTGAAAATGGAAATCCAGGACCAAGGATGTAGCTAATACGCTTACCATGCAACAGCTTTCCACCCATTGTCATAAACTCTTTCAAGAGCTTGCTCAAATCCCAACTATCTGGATGCTACAATGGCCACACAAGGCAATAAATAAAAGAAATTGGTTGATAACAATATAAGAGCTGCTAAATGGAAATCTCAACTACCTTTAGCGGGTTAACATTTGCTAAGACAATTTCATCTACCACCGCTTGCATGTAACTGTGAGCGACTCATTTTCATCAAACGAGAAGAGAGAGAGAGAGAGAGAGAGAGAGGAGGTGGGGGGGGGGGGGGGGGGAGAAGAAGAAGAGGAGGAAAAAAATTAACAACAAGCCTTGACAAAACAGATATCAGAGAAGGCATGTTTGAGAATTAAAAGGTACTCACTGGAATATATGCTGGGAACAGCTTTCATCATCGCCCGTTAGAATTAATTGTCTAAGGTCATAAACATGCTTCCTTTGCACCTGATAATAAGAGTACGATTAGGATAGCAAACCGGTTGCCAAAAGATGATTTGCAGACTTCTAAGATAGAATAAAGATTCAATTCCAGATCAGCTCGTTCCACTTTCTTTTTTTTTTATGATTTCTCAACAAATACATGTTGGTTGGAACGTTTTAAGCATCTCAAATTTGATCTAGAATGCACGCCTAAAATTAATCAACATACTATTAACTATGAATTAGCTGAAAATGACCATGTTTTAGGCTTGGTATTGCTGAAAATTTATGCTAAAATTTGGACATCAGTTATTAAAGATTCACTTCCAGACTCAAAGGTTCAATTGGTACCTCCAACACTTGGTCTTTCATTAAAATAGAGGAGAGCCCTCTATTCTAAATTAGTACATCATTTTAATAAGTAAAATTTCAGGGTTTGCTAACATGTGGAGACAATTCCAACATTTGGTCTTTCATTCAAATATGTAAAGGGTGTTGGGGGACCCCAGAGGGCGGGAAGAGGGAGTTTTCGTTTTGAAGGGGGGCTCTATCTAGATTACAAAATATTTCATGGTTTTCATAGGTTAAGTATTAAATAAACATAAACAAAATAACATTTCATCAACTCTTTCATTCAATTGTAAAGAATCAGAACACAAGCAAATGCAGTAAGAAATTTTGCCAAACCGTCTTGTTCAATATTTCATCAATTAAACGAGAGCTCGATTTTGTCTATTAATTGCTCTTTTATAATATGGGAAATTCAAGTTTACAAGTTTGTTTAATAATTGAACGAAATTCACTACAGACAAGGAGCCCACAAGATTCCTTTCAGAAAACTACCCACAATTTGATCTTATTAAGTGATCTTGAGTGTCATGTCAAATACAGAAATTTTAATTAGACTGCAGATAAATCAAATAAAATTACGTAACATGACCAAAGTATTTTTTGAAATGTTTGGTCATAACAAAAACATATACCTCCAATACTTCATCAAACTCAACGAGGCTCTTTCTTATGCTGAAGAAGTACTTTTCCGCATTGGTTTGCAATGCCAAGAGCTATGTATATGTGTTATTCCACGTTAGCAGTGATAAATGGCATTAAACAAGTACAGCATATAATAAATAAATTACTAATTATTTAATTGAATAAAACGAAAGATTGTTGGAGGAGGCACAAACATGTAAAATATAAATAAAAGGAAAAAACATATGATTTTCTAGTCAATCATAATGCAAATGAAGTAGACCATAACCTGTTTGACGATGGCATCACCCTCAATTGGTAAATCCTCATCATTTGTAATCTTTGATATAAGCTTCACTGCCCATTCAGTATCAAAGTTGAACTTTTGAAACATCTCATCCTGCAAGCTGTCAAATTTACTCAATTGAGGATGTGTGTTAAAATCACCCATACAATGCCAAAACAAATGTCTTTCCAGTTTCTTACTAATTCAAATTTCTGGAATTGTTCCACAGAATAATCTAAAATAAACAAGAAAGAGATAGCTATTATTTTGTGTGAATTTCCAAATAGCAATTTCTGGAATAACAGGAGAACCTAGCAAAACTTGTTATGGCTCCGTATGGTAAAATGATAAAATCCTATCAAAGAAGCAGATTGAAAGAAATAGTCAAGGCTTGGGAAAAAAAAAAAGGGGAATATAGGACAAGCTGAACCAATACTATAAAAGCAAAACCTAGCATGGGTTAAACTTATGAATACCATAGTATTTTAAATATTTAATTCACCCATTCCATTTTGATATTTATTAATGAACAAAAAGCAAAGATAACACCAACTTAACAGTTAACAAAAATTTATTAATAAGAGTAATACTGGGTAACCGTTTTGTTATTATCCATGGGTAAGACCTGTTGCAACTAAGATAAAACTCCTCAATTAGTAGTAGTTACTACCTGACCATAAATCGTGTTGATCCAGGATCCCCCTGCCTTCCAGCTCTGCCACGAAGCTAGAGAAAAAGAATGTTGGCAATGGATTAAAACCATGCTTAGATAAATGAAGAGGGAGAAAAGACAAGCTTAGATGATAAAGGTTAAAAATTAAAACAGTTAAATAGTAACTTCAGCCTTATAGCATGATACCAGATTCTGATGAATCCAAATACGCACAATTAAATTCAATGCAAATCAGAGAGATTTCCTATCATTTGATGATTTTGCATATCATAGTCAACAATAAAGGTTACATATTACAGCAGACACAGTCAAATCAATATATAACTTATTGCATTTTGAAGGAGCTATTCATGTGCTCCATCTATTTTCTGAAATCTTGATATGCTGCGACAATAAGTAATAAAAACAAAAAAATTAATCACGTGTAAGGATTGGCAATTCCTCCAAGAGATGTATGTGCCTGTTGCCGTCATGGATAATAAACAACAACAACCTTTACTATAATATTAACTGTTGTACTAAAGTTGACAAAGATCAGTATTATGGAGGCCAAACCAAAAGAACTGAGAGCATGAGTATCCGGCACTAGCATATAGAAAGAGTCCACTGGAAAATATAATTTGAGTTTGAAAAAGATGAGGGTATCGTTCTTGCAGTTCAACAATGGATTGTATCATTTTTGCACATGGTGAAATATACAACAGACTTCTTTCCAGTGTAGACTTGGTACATGACTTTTTTTGTTTAAAAAAAAATAAAAATTACTTGATTCAACATATGTTAATGAAACCATTACCATATTAAAACTATTGTTAGATTTAACATACTTTTTACTAGGCAGAACCATGCTCAAATATTCACCTGGTTATCTATTCTCCGAGACTCATGTAAAGATGTACCAATCACATGAAGGCCCCCGAGTCTTTTCACCTCAGACCCTTCACGCAAACAGTGTTCTTCACAATCCTTCAAAACAGACTGATAGGAAAGTGCTACTGTTGGACCAAGAGGGTACATCTCAGATTCTTCGTTAGCAAGCTTCTCCAGCTCAATCAAATTATATGACTGACTCATTTCCAGAGCCTTCGAGATAAAAGACTTAGCCTTTTGATATGTCCAGCTTTTACCCTCACTTTTGGTTACATATTTAGCTGAGTAATTCATTTTGCAAAGAACATAGCAGCATTAATATATATGTATAAATTGATGACTAAAACAAAGAAAAGGCCCTTGCAATGTTAAAATTTCAAGACTAGCATTTCATACCCATTAAGGCTGTCTTAGCAAGTAAGGCCATTGATGATGATCCAACCTTTATCTTCGGAAGCACCTATACCATGAGATTCTTCAAAAACTGACCTATTTTTTTTTTACAAGGAAAAAAGGAACAAGTATCAGCCAGATTACCTTTTGTGAAGTTGTCTCACCAGCAAGTTCATAGTTAGGAGCCTCTTGTGTCAAAAATGAAAGTATGCTGTCCTCTATAATTTCTCTGGCTAGCATCTATACATAGAAGGAAAGAACTTAATTAAGTCACTGTAACAAACAAATTCATGTCAAAGTGACACTTCAAACAAGAGAAACAAATTACAGAAGATCAAAAGATAGTTATATTTGCAGACGTTCAAGAAGTTACAGTAAAAACATGCTAGGTCATATGTCCTCCCAAAACAACTCAAATAACTCGTCATAATGGCACACCTACTTTTGGATTTCCACCGAGGATTATATCTGTGCCTCTGCCCGCCATATTTGTAGAGATGGTAATGGCATGTTTCCGCCCTGCCTGTGCCACTATTTCAGCTTCTCTTGCAGCATACTGATAAGGTAAGGACAAAAGAGGAGAATCTGTCTAAGTCACAGGACAGACAATGCATTTGATTTTGAGATGCTAGAAAGTCATAATTTGACAAACCTTGGGTCGAGCATTCAGAACATTGTGGGGGATATTCCATTCCTTCAGCAGACCAGACAAATGTTCAGAATTTTCTACACTGCATTGAGAACAGAACTGCAAAATGATTGTCTTCCAACCACAAAACTGATGTACAAATAAATTAAATATCCAATCCATACAACTAAAGCCATAAAGGTCAAGATTTTATCATGCAAACTAATACCGGGTGTATCCAACAGTAAACAATGATGATGAAGATGATGCTAGCAGCAACAATGATGACAGATCAGATGGCTTAATGTGACAAAAGGTGAGCAACAATTAGCAAAAATTACTAGAAGACTATCATACTTAATGACATAAAAGTATATGCAACCATAAGGAATTGCCATAATATTACCTAGTTGTCCCAACTAAAACAGGTCGACCTTGTCTAAACATATATTCAACTTCTCGGCGAACTTGCTCCCATTTCCCACGAGCAGTCTTGAGTAGTAAATGATATTAGCATCAACAGTTCAGAGTAACATAATAACGTTAATGAAAAAACCAAACAGTAGAAATTACAAATATATTTAGACAAAGAAAAGTAGCAATAATAAAAATTGGATGCCCTACAGCAAAAGCTTGAATAGGTAAATCTTTCCGAATATTTGGAAGATTTGTTGGCACTTCAATGACTGGCATCTTAAACATCTTTAAGAACTCTTTCTCCTGCAATTGTATATACATACAAAGCACAGTTGTCAAGAAACACTTCATTTCACGAACAAGAACAGCAATAGCAGTTGAAATGTAATTTTCAAACCATATAACATCCTTACTTCTGTTTTTGCAGTCCCAGTCATTCCTGACAACTTAGGATAAAGCTTGAACAATGACTGGTATGTGATTTGTGCAACAACAACTGAATCTGCCTATGCAGGATGAAAACATTGAAGCTTTGAATCAGACAAAAGCTTTGAAATGAGCATCAACAAGCAAATACTGAAATCAACATGTACCTGAATCTTCAAACCTTCCTTTGCCTCTACGGCTTGGTGAATCCCATCAGACCATCTCCTTTTCTCTTCCGCTCTTCCTGTCAGCTGGGATTTTTATTTTATTTTTTAAATATGTTCATCATACAGTTGCAACAAAATCATAATTGTGAAGTTATAAATCCATATAATGCCATTGAAATACAGAGATTTTAAGTGTCCAGTCATAATCATCTACAAAACAATTGAGTTGCAGAAAAAATGTCTCAAGCCAGGTGTAGAACTCCAGTAACTGCCTTAATTTTTTCTTAATTTTTCAAACATTACAAACTGCTACTTTGAAATTACAGTGTCTGATGGATGATAGAATAATTATAAAATACTAAAATTTCTCAACTTATCTATTTTCTACTTTTCTGTAATATTTTTATTTTGTGGGGTACATCAGGACAGGAGAGGTAGCTGTTGCTAGTTACAAGACACAATGATCCAGACAAAAGTTCTTTTATTGAAAGAAAAACTGTGACTGAACAATAAAAGCGTGCAATATTTTACTTATCAATAATATATAATTGCATAGTTGTGCTCACTTGCTTGACCAAACGTAAATTTCACCGTTGAATAGCAATAACAAAGTGTAAAAATATTAAAAATATAATGCTAAGACGAATGAGGAGAGGGCGTAATGAGACAAAACTTAGATCATGTTTGGATTAGATTCTACTGAGAATTAATTGTGGAGAGAATTGATCTAGGTAGAATAGGTTTTATTTGGATATGGTATCTAAAAGTTAATTTTATAACATTTGGATTAGAGTTAGGAAAATTGGTTTAGGAAAAAATTGCCATAAAGGACATGAACATTATATATATATATATATATATATATATATATACAATTTTTTTTTTAAAAAAAAAAAAAGATAAAAAGTTGAGGATAAGCAAGTAATTTTACTTTTTTGAGTTAGAGGTGCAAAACGGGGTTTGAGGAGAAGCTACGAGTTATCCAAGGAGGAAAATGAATTTTGATTTTGAATACCAAACATCACACACATTTAAAGAAAAAAAAAAAAAAACTCAGTTTTGGATGCCCAGACTCAGTATGCGCTTGTACCCAAACATGCTCTTATTAAGGAGGAAAGAATTGATGTGTAGATAAAACTCGCATAACGTAGAAAGCATAAAGAAATTTTTAAAAATCTACCTCGTTAATAATTTGAGCCTTCCCATCCCTAACTATGTACTGCACATCTCGGCGGTAGAATTCTTTTGCTTTTAAAGCATTCATCACAAATCTGCAGTTACTCATATCTTACTGGTTAGAAAGGGTATGCAAAATTTTGATCACAAAATTTACCCAGCAAGCAGGCAATGAACATTGTAACCACTTCAAGTTGCACCATGTGAATCATAAGAGTGAATTCTTAGGAGAACCAGGGAGTAAAAGAGTACAACAATTACTGTAATAAAGATAAAAGGAGACTAACGGAGAACAATTTAATCATTTATTCTTCTCTTCAGGGAAAAATTAAAGCCAAAGGAATAACATTTTAATGAATAAATATCTAAAATATAGCTATAATCACCTCGCCCAGGGATCATTTTCATCCCAAAGGTCATCTGTTTCAAGAGCCATCTCAGCGAGAGCAATTCCTTCCTCAGTCAACTCCACCGAATTATCTTTAAGCACTACATTGTAATGCTGTTAACAAA
The DNA here is from genome assembly GCA_022379115.2 of Bauhinia variegata. Classification (NCBI taxonomy): domain Eukaryota; kingdom Viridiplantae; phylum Streptophyta; class Magnoliopsida; order Fabales; family Fabaceae; genus Bauhinia; species Bauhinia variegata. The sequence goes on along the minus strand of CM039431.1, from coordinate 17,935,508 downwards.
ATAATTTGTCAGCATTCTACTAAAGAAATAAATCGCCCAACAAATTATTTTCTTGAATTATATACATGTAAGATCTGCTAAGAGCACCAAAAAGTAATAGATAATATTAAATTCAAACAGGATGATGATAAAGGGCAAGAGAATGAGCTCACAATGCCCTGAATAAGCAAGTCAGCAACTTTCGCAGCAACAGGGTATCGTGCAGCATCTTTACTAGCCTGTGAAGCAGGAGGAGAGGCCAAAAAAATAAGTCAAAAATCCCTTTGTCAAATGGATGATTTCAATACCATCAACCTAGTTATTGAAGAAGGGGTTGGGAAAAAATGCTAAAAATGAAAGAACTGACCTCGCCACTTATTAGCAAAGGATTTCTTCCTTCATCTATGAGGACAGAATCCACTTCATCAACAATTGCAAAATGAAATGGCTTCGGCCTGTTTCCATACATGCTCAATGTTACTCAATTAGCATGAAAAAAATTTCAACTTCTATCTAAGTAATATACAAGTACCATCTCATCACAAGCTGCCCGCTATTTCCAGCTAGATTATCTCGTAAGTAGTCAAAGCCAAGCTCCTAAGGTAAAAAGTGAAGAAAAGGAACCAAAAATTAAGTAGAAAAACAATTAGATATATGACCCAAAAAAAAAAGAAAAAGAGAATGATATAAGCAACAGATAAAAGTAATTACCGAATTATTGGTATACGTTATGTCACATTTATAGTTGAATCTCCGCTCTTCAGCTTGCATCCCTCTCTGTACATGAAAGCATAAATTCAACTGTAAGGCACGTGAAGATTCTCTGCTGTAGTAAACATTTACATGTACGTTCCTAGCTATAAGAAATATTGAGAACTAGACTGACACACTCGTTATACATTACACTATTGTAACAAATATTCTAAATCTAATCTAGTCCACCACTGAAGACAACCTAAAAATACACAAATCTCACTAAACCATTAGAAAGAAACTACCTGAATAAGACCAACAGAAAGACCTAAGAAACTATGAACACGGCCCATCCATTCAGCATCACGTTGAGCTAAATAATCATTGACTGTTACCACTGCAAACAGGGGGGAGGATTGAAGGGGGGAAAAAAAAAGAAGCGAAGTCAGTGCCAGCACCTGAAGAAATTATTCTAACTATCCAAACTTTCCATATATTAGCAATACATACCATGGACGCCTTCACCAGTCAGGGCATTAAGATACGCCGCTAATGTGGAAACTAAAGTTTTTCCCTCCCCGGTTTTCATCTCTGCAATGGACCCGTCATGAAGCACTGCTCCACCAATAATCTAGCAACGATATTTGAAACAGGAAAAACTCAGTGATCTACTTCTAGTGGATATAAACAAGATTGCACGGAAACAACAAATTCATGCACGCAAAGTAGCAAGCAACAAGAAAGAAACCTGGACATCGAAATGTCGCATTCCAAGTTTTCTTTTTGCAGCTTCACGAACAACAGAAAATGCCTCTGGAAGATTACAATTAAATCAAAACAAGTGTTACAGAATTATGGTAATCTAACCAAACAGTTTAAACAAGTTAGAACGTGAACCAGCTTGTATATCAGCTAGCGTCTCCCCTCTCCTCAGCCTGAGGCGAAACTCCTCCGTTTTATCAGTCAGCTGCAGGGGGAAAAGCATTAATTTGACCCCGGAAAAGAAAATTACGATGACCATTTAGCTAAGTAAATGCACAACCTGCTCATCAGAGAGTCTCTCAATCTGTGGCTCCAGGGCATTAACGGAGTCCACCAGACGGTTGTAGTCACGAACAACCAAGTCGTTCAAGCTGGTGAAATCATCCAAAGTCTTTTTAATATGGCCAAAATTTTCCTAAAATAAGAAGATACGCAATTAGCGCCATCATAGATGCATATTATCAAACACATAGCGCGCATAGGACATAGCTGAACCTTCACTGACGCGATAACAGGTGTGCGTCTACGATAACGTCGTTGGAGCCGAAGCCCGTAAGAAACAGAAGATGGTCCGATAAAGATGACATTGCTATTGCCGAAAGTGGTTTTTCGAAGAGGTTTTATAGCGAAGAAACATGAATTTGAAAGCGCATGCTCAGTGGTCATACTAGAGCTCTGCTTGTAAGTGCTTAAAGTTCAAACTTCAACGGGGCAAATCTGCTACTATATACAGAGCTTTGCAGTTTGCGTGGAAAATGCCTTGTTTTTGACAGTGTCCGAGGATTGAAGCGAATGAGAAACCAGTTGGACGGACGGACGGACAAGGCAGTTTTTGTTGAAGTGAAGTGGACTGACGTTTACTGATGCCAAGGAATAACTCTAGCTTGAAACGACACAAATTACATTGTCGTGTGATTATTAATCGAAATAAATCTTATTGCAATTTAGGCTACGTGACAGTTGACAGCATTAATTATTTTATGGTGTTGAGCATCAATTCTTCGATCTAGTGATAATAAAACTCTCCTATCAAGTTTTAGTTAACGGCATTAATTATTATTAATGTGAAAAGCATTTAATATTTTTGATTGGGAATATTCAATTTTGATTGTCAAGTACTGTTCTTTTCATAATTTGTTTTTTTTCGAGTACAAATAATTCTTATGAAACTCAGTATTTGTCGATACCAATATATTATGTTTTCATAAAAAATAAAAGAAAAAAACTCATGTAATAACTAATCAATTTTAGTTCTTTTTATATAAAAATAAATTAATAAAATGTTAGTCCTCACATAGACTCAAACCTCACTTTTTAAAAGTTACTTAACTTTTAAATTACATAAATTTGTCACTGTTAAATCAGTAATCACATCTACTTGATAATTGACTCTTTAGAGACATAATTTGGAACCGTAAAAAGAGGGTGTAATCTAATCACAGCAAGTGGACCTTAATCGTTTCTAAATATATACAAAAGGATCAGAGAACGCTGTTGTGTAGCAGCAATATTTCATCTTCGAAGCGTAGTTTTTATGCAACTCAGAGCTAAAATATATGTACAGAACATCCTTCAAAGTGTTGCTTTCATCATCAGGAAACAAAAAACAATGCATCTTTCTAGAAAAAAACTAGAACAGCAAACAGGTGCACACCTGGTGAAATTCTAACGTTACTCGTGATTATAAACCTGAAGCAATCAAATCAAATATTACTGTTAAGTGATGAGGATTTGACCAACATAAACACAAGGACAAACTGAAGGAGTGATAACAAGTAATATAACACAAATAAGAAATGGATTATGTACTAGCTTCTGTAATATGCATGGAAATCTGGCGATGTACTTTACCACGAGGAGGTAAGATACCTTAATTGAGTTGTCAGCATATCCAACATAAAGTTTTCCCTCCCAGCATAATAAAGCTGTTACAACAGAACGGTAAGATATAGAGCCAATTGATCTGACATCCAGTTGAAACTCATCTCCTGATAATTCCTGCAATTCAACGATTTTGTTGATGAGTTTAAATGCAACTTGAACAAGAGAGGAGGGGGGATACAAATAAGTCATCATAGATTTTGGGCCCTACCTGTGTATTAACATTTTTGTCCCAGCCTCCTGTATAAAGGAATTTTCCCTGCATGCTAACAGCAAAAATGGCGCCACTGTGCAATTTCTTTTCATTCATGAATACATCATTCTTCCAGACCTAAACAAGCAAATGATGAAAACAGATGTTACTTTAATAATGGCAGGAAGCAATTGATTACGCGAGTTCAGTCTATATTTGATGTCAAGTGAGACAGAATTCATTATCACAGGAAGCAAGAAACCTTTATATATCCATTTTCATGAGCTGCAACAAGCAAATGTCTATCAGCAATAATAGAGAGGACAGGCTTAACTTCACCCGGCATATCTTCCCCCAGTACTGTCAATGGACTGTGATCGTTAAGACTCCACAACCGAATGGTTCCATCCCAACTACCACTGTAAAGAACCTCATCACATATTGTGAGTGTTGAAACTACAGATTTATGACCAGTCATTGTGCATATCAAATTGCCATCCTGGTAAAAGATGCAGATGTACAGAAAATGGATGTCACCAAATGAACATTTTCCTTTTTTCCCGTAACAAAAATAAACAAAGAAAATGACAAACTCACCTTCAATGACCAAGCTTTTATTGTTCTATCTCCACTTCCAGTGTAAATACCATGTTTTCTGGAAACAGTCAAGGAATGGATACCACTAAAGCGCCAATCCCTTTGCTCATACCATTTCTTCAATGGATCTTCCCCAAGAGGAGAAGTTATTCCCCAGATAAATATGCCCCCGCCAATGTCACCACTTATGCACAATGGGTCTTCTTCATCTACATAAGCCAGAGCCATGACTCTATGCTCATGACCTCTAAATGTGTGAAGATGAGAAAAGTCCTGCACGTAATGTATACAGATGAAACTTATCAATAAAACACCAAAAAAACAGAGCTAGTAGTAAAATAATTTCCATATTTTACAATAACAAAACTGCAACACCACCGAGTCCTCACTTCGTATTTATAAATGAGGCTTTGATTTTGCATAGAAATTAAGAATTCTATTTGGTATTGACAAATAAGGCCACAACCCAAAGAATGAAACAACAGAAATAAATAGCACAGGGTGGAAAGATTAAATGTGCTTCTGAAGGAAGTGTGACTTAAGCTACTTTTCAAATAGCAAGTCATGCAATTGAACAACGACAAAGCAAACACTAGGGAGAAAAAAGGATCTAAGTCCTGTAAACCATGAAATGAACAAGTTAAAATATCTAAGACCATTTTTTAACATGGCCTTAAAATTTGAGGAATTCAATTCCCTAAACATAGAATAAAAAACAGAAACACTTTGAAAGGAAACATTAAATATTATTGAAACGTCCATGATGGCATCATGATGACAAGTTATCGATAAGATTATGCAAATTGCACCTATTAAGACGTATCAAACAATTATGCTTTTGGAGTGTTACCTGCAAAGACCATACACGGATGGTTTTGTCAAACGAGGAGCTAAACAGATATCCTCCTGCAAAACTAAAGGGAAAAACCATTAGAATACACTATGTTTAATGACTTTACATCAATAAAAACATACAATTTTCCATTGCAAAATGATAAAAAATAAATAAAAACTCAGGGCACCATTAAACTGACACCCTCACCGTGGCATAGGTAGAGCAACCCTGACATATAACTGACTTAAATTAAACCTTACGTGTTACATTAAACATGCAATAACAAATCGTATAAGAGTTTCAAAAGGTTTCAAAGCAATCCAGGGTTAGGCATGAGAAGCTGCGACCAAACCTATTCAGAAGTCTCAGGTTCATCTCGCATTGCAATCCACAAATATGTCAGCTATTCACTAGTTTGAAGACCGTAAGCACACTTCCAGATCAATTACAAATTAAAATATGGTTTATATCACATCCAAAATTATATTTTGAATTTCTCATCTTTCCAGGCAGAGAACAAATGGTGTCACGAGAGACGATTAATTGAGATAACAATGTATAAAGACAAACATAGAATTTATACCTCCAACAGCCAATCCTGTTATACAATTGAGATGGCCTCGCAGATCTGTTAGTTCAACCATTCCCTTAGATAAGCCCTCATCAGCTTGGTCCTCTCCATCTTGAGAAAAATCCGGTTCACCACCTTCTTGCTTCTCCTGCAAGTCACATTTTCTCTGTGCTTTTGATGTTTCCTTGTGAAACTGACACAATTCCCCCAGAATTAAACAGCAATGTGTGCTGTTCATATTTGTTGCAACCTCCAAGCGCCCCAAAACATCAAACTGAGATTTTACTAACATACCTTGAATGCATTTCCTAACATCAGGCACATGCAAGCGACTTCCTGGATTTAAGGCCAAACAATCGTAAAGAGTCTTCCTGAATGTTAGATATTCTGAACCCAATTTTTCTTCCATCAAAGAACTAACTTGCCCCACCCAATCAATATAACTAGCTGAGAAGTTAAAGCCTTCCTCTTCATTCATTAGCAAGGTATACCGAGGAAATGAATTTCCAAAAAGAAGCTGCAGCAACACACAAGCCAATGACCACACATCCGAACTATATCCAATGAGATGCCCAGTATACCCATTCTCTAGACTAATAGACTCTTTCGGCAATAACTCAAACAAAAGCTCGGGGCTTATGAAAACCTCATTCTTCAAAAAATCATCTCGAATTACTCCTTCTTTATCTTCATTACTACTGCACCTAGAAATGGTATTCATGACAGTAGCAGGAATCTGTCTTCCAGTCAATAATACCTCATTCAGATCAATACAAATACTACCAAGCTCATCAAAACAAAAGGAAGAAAGTCCAAAATAGCCTGCAGCCAAACCTCCCGAATGAAAAGCAATCAAAGCGTCACAAATACTCATACCTATCATAGCAAAACTCAAAACTCCATCTCTGCTCAAACCATCCCCACCCGCGCCGAGAAACCCATTTCTCAATTCACCAAACTTGTTGGGAAGACTATCATCGTGCCTCTCACACACTAGATATAGATACCCATCGACCAAGTCACTCCACAAGCCATAAACTTTACATATCCGATTCTGTTTCGAGGAAACTTTGAGTATCAAAGCCAATTCTTCCCTCTCAGCTTCTTTCATTCCCTGCAAACACTTCATTATTCGGGCAACGTAACAAAACCTGAATTTAGAATTACTCGTAGGTGGTAGAGAAACGATGGGAGCAAGACTCAAATCGTGGCCATCTTTGAAGCAAACCCGACCTTTCAATGAAGAAGTTGAACCAAATCGTCCTCGTAGCACAAATCCAAGACCAGGCCTTTCGTGACCACTGGATTTTGAATTAATCGAAACGAGATCGTGCGGAATGATCCAATCCTTCCAGGTGGTGTAGAACTCGTCCGACCAGAACCGAGGACAAAATTGAGAGTGATCATACCCATTATTTGTGGATTGTTCGCTGGAATTCTGAGATTTAGAAGAAGATTGTTCTACACAGAGTCTGAGGAGATCAATGTTCTTGGGAAGACCAGAGGGACCTTGTTGGGCTGGGTACTTCACGAGTTGGGTACAAGCGGGGCAGCGAATAGTGTCGGAGTATCGTTGTGGCAGCTCAACAAGGCAAGCCTCGCAAACCGAGTGGCCGCAGGAGAGTACCCGAGGAACTGTACTCTCTTCGTTGTAATTCTGAAGGCAAACGGGGCACTCCGGCAACTCCATCAGAACTCGGACGATAGAGAGACTCTCTGTACTCTGATCTCAGCTTCTAATACCAACGACGTCATTCACCAGTTTTCCGCGCTGGCACGCTGATAGTTTATTGGGCGGTGGAAACGTCGTCGTTGTGCTTTAGTTGAATCATGATCCAACATCCAAGACGGCAAGTTATCACATGGAATAGTTTGATCTTAAGGGGACAAAATTCTTAATTTCTTTAGGAAATCCTACGTTTTTTTTTTTTTCCAAAATTCATTACTGAGTGATACTTATTTTTGTTTTTATTTATATGCTGCGGTTCATTGGAAATTTTCAAGAAACAACTGGACAATAAGTGGTTGGGGCACTAGTGATACGTGTTTTCGATTATGAAGGATTACAACTAGTAGCAGTTAATATTCAGTTGACAAAAACTTAATAGCAAAAGCAGTTGCTCTGGCACATTCTTGCATTCACATCCAACACCTTGCAGAACAGATACCGAAAGCTCCAACAAAGCATTATAGCAGAAGCAGTTGCTCTGATACATTATTTACCAATGCTGTATCAATTTTACAATCCCTGGTATAATCCTTTTTGATGTGTCAGATATTTGACATTTTTGTAGCCAGAAAGGTGTGCAAGTTATCAAATCCTCGTTCCTCATCATTTGTGACCTATCAGTTATTTGCTTGTTCACTTCATTAAACAATAAGTGCTAATGAGTTAGTGTCTCCCAATTTCATATCGTGCCAGGTTTTATACTGGCTTACTGGGGTGGGTAGGGGGAAGTGCCAGGTTATGCATGGATTAGGAAACAGAACTTACTAGTTAAATATTTTCAATTATTAGGCTTTTTACAATTAATTTGTAATATAGCTTTCAATACCTTTCATACATCTTGAAGTAAAAATTAGAGACGAAGTTAAAAATACGTTGAAGGCATGCAAGAAGAGCAGGCAAGTGTTTTGCCCTGCGATCTGGTTCTCCATAGACTAGATAGATGCATGCCAATTTATGCGCCTAGTCAGCATCTGCTCCAACAACAAAATAACTCGTAAAAAGTATGAAAACTCGGCATTCATGTTTCCTCTTGTCCCATTCCTAGATTTCTAAACTGTTTTGGCTACCTAGTCTTTGACTACTTTGGCATATGTAGAACTTTTTGTTCTTTCAAAATGGACCATGCATCTTCTGCGTCATCTGAGAATATATTAAGCGGATTATGATCTCATCATCATTAACCAGCAAGATATGTATCTGTCATCAATGCATTCAAAAGTTAACAATGTATGTAGCAGCATAAGGCACTTCCATGTGAATTATGGTGAAAAAAAGAAATTGATTGGCTTTAAATAAAATGCAAATGTTTTTTTCTTTAAAAAAAAAAAAGCAACAAAGTAACCAGAGAAAGTGTGAAAGAATATGGGGAAAAAAGTTCACCTGTTAAAAGCAGATATCCATGCATAAGAGGTAGATCCCGGGCATTAAAATTACAACTACCATGACAGCAGAATCAACAGTCTAAGGCTATGTATACCATCTTGCAAGTTGACATGCGTCCTTTCAATCAAATAAAGGCTCCTTGACAAGAAGATTTGTTTTCTCCTGAAGAAATTTGAGTACATCCTCTCTCCCTTCCTTTATAAGCAACTGTCTTAACCTCCCAAATGTAACACCAGATGGCCGAATTCCCTTCTCTATCATTTCTTCCAACAAAACACAAGCTTTTGTAACATTTGCCTTCTCACAGCACCCATTTATAAGGACTGAAAAGGTGTGCATGCTTGGGACAAACCGTTTTTTCCTCATATAACTCCATATTTTCAGAGCCATATCTAATTCATCTCTTTGACAAAACATTTTTATCATCATTGTGTAAGTGTCAGAATCTGGCTCACATGACTCAATCATCCTGCGGAAGGCACGAAAAGCCTCATCAGTTTGTCCTCGGCCAATTAAACTGCTTATGATAACATTATATGTCCTTGAATTAGGAGCAACACCACGGCATTCCATGTCATTTAAAACCCTATCAACATTCTTGAATCTATTTACTTTACAAAAAGCACCAATCAAGGCATTATAGACTACTACATCTGCCTTGATTCCCTTCCTTTCCATCTCCAGGAAGGTATCGATAGCATCTTCAATCCGATTTTCTACTCCATATGTATGGACCAGAACACTGTAAACAAAAGATGTTGGCCTGCAACCGTTAGCATCCATATCCTTAACAACCTCAACCGCTTCATCAACTCTTCCAGCTTTGCAGAGAACATCGACCATTATGCCATATGTAACTACATCAGGGTTGCACCCCACATCAACCATTTCTCTGAAAACCTGTCTAGCTTTGGGCAGATTTGGAGCCTTTCCCCATCCTTCAATTAATATGCTATAAGTTTTCGAGTCTGGAACAAATCGACCCTTCATACTATCAAAGATCTCTTGTGCCTTCCTTACATTCTTGGATTTGCATAAAGCACTCAGCAAACCATTGAATGATGCAAGATTAGGAGGTATGTCATATTTTTCCATGACATTAAATGTGTATAGTGCCTCGTCTATCTTCTTAGCCCTAGTGTACTTTCTCATTATAATACAGAAGGTCTCAACATTTAGCATCCCCTTTTTCCTCATGTCATTCACAAGGTCCCACATGATCTGATACTGCCTTATCTTTGCCAAGGATCCAATCATTGCATGGTATGCTCTAATGCTGTGTGAGTAGTTTCTTTGCTTCCCAGCCCATTCAAAGAACCGATATGCCAACATACCAGCATTCTCAAATCTTTCAAGGACATTTTCAACTAAATCTGATGAAACTCTAATCCCAGTTTGATCAAGAGCAGTATCAAGTGCTAATTTAGGACAATACATCATAACCTTACACGCTTGTTTTGTTAAATCAGAAATATCCTGCATAGGTTCACTTGTGCTATACATTTTAAGATACATCATCCATTTGAAGTTCAATTTTCTTCTTGGGTCAAAAAGTTTAATCATTGCTTAACCAATACAAGTTTTACAATTGAAAAACAATAAATTAATAAGGGCCAACCTAGGAAGCACAAGAACTTCAGAATAATCGGGAAACCAGCATCCGGCACCGAGAATAGAAAGCAGAAAACCAAAATTGTCAGACCTGAAATCCAAGTGATTAAAATGTTCGAAGAATTCTTGTAGGACAGATGAGGATAATCTGTTCTCGCTCAGTTGCAAGAATTCTTCCGTTGCAATGGAAGAACCACCAGGTGATGATGACAGTTTCCACAGTAGCAGAGATATTTTTGGCAAAAGACAACAAAAGGGGAAAAAACTACAGTCTCGCAAACTCAACCCAGCAGCATCGGCGAGCAAACAGAGCTCGAGACCTGAAGGTGGTGGATCGAACAGCTCAAAAGAGTAGTAAGGAGGATGTAGTTCGATGTGAAAGCGAAGAACTCGGGAAATATCCGCACGTAGAAGGGGTATCTCGATACGACGCAGCATCTCATCACCCAAATAAAATAAAAAATAAAAAAATTGAGAATGATAATAACAAAAATAATAATTCAAAAAAAGAGAGAAGAAAAAAGATAATATACAAAATTAAAAAAAAAAAAATTGTATAAGACAATGTTAACATTTTATCATTATTGCTGTATCTAACTTTTTTAAAAAAAATTATTACTAATTTATTGATTAAAATCATTGAAATCTAATGTGTATATCTTTTGATACACAAGGTATCTACTGCAAATCTACTATCCTTATGTCATACAATCTTTTTTATCCAAAAAAAATAAAGAATGTCATAAGATCTTTCATAAAATTTACGTCTCGAGTTTAAATATTTTTAAATGAGGATACTGAAGAATAAATATTTTGTCTTCGTCTGCTCTAACTAAAAAAAAATGTGGTGAAAATTGGCATTTTTTAACGTAGATATGTATGCTCTAAGTTTAGCACTTAGTATAATCCTGCCTTCTTAATACATATTGGAGTTAATTAAAAACAGATTAAAATTGTAGGACAAAGTTTAACAGTGTAAGCTTAAGAAGATTGAAAAAGTGTAATGTCAACAATTCAAACACAGTCAATATTGCAGTGTATTTAGATTCCAACTCTATACAAATTTATGATGACTAGAGAATAAAAGTATAAATAAATCCTTAACACGCCTGTAAAGGTAGATTTGAATCAAGCTTGAAATGGCAAGTGGTAAGCGTGATTTTCTGACTAATACCTAATTCTAATTCTCATCCCAAGACTATCTATCTGCACAAACTTGGCTCAAACTTGATCAATTAATGAGGAACTAAATAATGTCGATCTTCCATTTGTCAGTGAACCAGACAGAAGAGAAGACTGAAAAGATTCATGGCCAAGTGGCACTGGCCTGTCTGGTAATCTGGGAATGTCAATATCACCCTCCAACATCTTGAGAGCCTCAGCAATGGTAGGCCTCAATGCCACCATGACGTGAGCACAAAGAATCCCAACAAGAACAAACCTTTCCATGATTCTCTTTGGCCCTTGTTCTCTTATTGACTCATCTAAAATTTCCACCATCTTCCCAGATTTTGCATGATCCCAAGCCCAGTCAGTGATCAAACGCACCGTTGAATCAGAAGTATCAAGCACTTTTCTCCCACTCATCACTTCAAGAATCACGATTCCGAAGCTGTAAACATCACTTTTTTCTGTCAGTTGTCCATATAGAGCATACTCTGGTGCTAGATAACCATAAGTGCCGGCAACCCTTGTGGTGAGATGAGATTGGCCTTCATTGCCTTGCTTGGCCAATCCAAAATCAGAAACTTTAGCTCTCATCTTGGAATCTAAAACAATGTTGGTGGATTTTATGTCACGATGATAAATAGGGGGTTTGATTTCATAATGCAAATAAGCAAGCCCTTTGGCCACATCAAGGATTATATTTTTCCTCTGTGGCCATGTTAGCTTGTTTGCACCAGAATGAGATAATTGGTAGTTGAGGCTGCTATTTGGCATGAAATTGTGGACTAGGAATCTCCTCTTGCCTTTAATGTTGTCGCTGGTAACGCAGCAGCCTCGAAGAGATAGAAGATTTCTGTGCTTTATTTTGCTTATGATCTCCACTTCATAGCAGAACTCTTCATCCCCTTTTGTTTCCAAGTCAAAAATTTCCTTTACTGCAACTAGAGTTCCATCTGAAAGAGTCCCTTTGTAGACAACCCCATCAGCACCTTGACCAATCAGATTCTTCTGGGAAAACTTGTTTGTTGCTTTTTCAAGCTCTGATAAATGAAACCATTTTGTACCAGTATGAGGCAAGACACTGGATCTGACATTGCTTACAACTGCTCTGTGATAAAGCTTTTCCTTTCTTCTCTTATGCCACTTCCTGTACATTGTGATGGGCACAAAGGCAAGCACAACACCAACAAGAGCACCCAATATCCCAAAAAGTATTTTCAATTTGCGATCTTTGTTTGAAGACTTAGACAATGGCAAGCCCAATATGCAACCAGCCGTTCTCTCATCTTTTGGACCAAACTGGTTAACAATAGATGAAGCATATAAGATTGAGAAATAGAAACATTTTGTGGCATTTGGGTCAAGAGCAGTCAATTGAGAAGTCACTTTCATGCCAGCTTCAACACAAGAGCTGCAGCGAGCTTCCACGCTCATGTCCCCATTACAAGATGTGTCTAATGAGGAGATCATGCCCACCTTTTGAGTCCAATCATGGATTGTCCTAATACCTGCACAACTTGAAGTATTAGTGACAAATTGGGTTGAGTTAGGGAAGCAAGAGTGAACTAGAGAGGGCTGCAAGTTCAAAGCTGCAAGCTTGGTTTGTAAATCAGATAAGCAAGCGGAGGAAGAGTTTGCATCAGGGAGTTCAAACATGGAAGTGTCTTTGAGATGTTGAGAAAGTCCTATGCCAAGGAGGCTAAGCAGAGTTTGGCAGCAGTGTTGGGTTTCATTTTGGTCTCTGCAACTTGAAGTGTCCCAAGGGAAAGTTCCAACGTAGCTCAGATCCATGGGACACGAAGAAGAAGAAGAACCAGCTATGAAAATGGCGAAGAGGGAGATGAGGAAAGAAAGGAGCAAGAGTTGCCTATCCATTGCCCTTTCTCTCTGTTGGAGCCTGGAAGGGTGGTGGTGTCGTTGGGAGAATTGGGCTAGGATTGTGTATTTGTGAAGGCAAACAGTCAGCCTTGGATAACTACACCATTTGGGCAGTCAAAGTTCACGTTTTGGACCAGAAATTTATTTAAAAATGCAAATTTTCAACAACTACGTTTCTTACGGAACTAACATTATCTTATTGCTGGTCAAGATGGTCATAGTCAAATCTCAATAGTTTTTAACGTGCGACTAGTCTATTCTGTACACGTTTAGTATTCTACAATATATTCAGGGCTAAGAATTTGGTGGAAAGCAAGCATGAAGCCTGCGGAAGACAATCATGACACGGGTTAGTAGCCGCATGCAAACTTAGACTGGTTGGCGTAAATCTACGCCGCCCACGGTAGTTTAGTTATACTTATACTGTTATATGAAATTCATCTTGCAGCAAGTTTTGATATTTAATGCAGAGGTCAAATTGTGCAAAGAAATGGCGTAATGTTTTTCTTAAAAAATAGTTTTATAATAAAATAAGCAAAAGTGCAACATGTGCTTAATAATGTTAATTTTTAATGTCAAAGTAATACTCAAATTTCTCAAGAGGGCAAAATGTGGACAATAATTTCTTGAACTATTACTAGTGTACAATAATTTCTTGAACAATTTTTTTTTTTCAAAAAAAAAAAAGAGAAGAAAAGAAAACAATTTACTAGTATTAGTAGGATCATAACCGCGCATATTAGCCATTAGTCACTGCAAAGTCAAGACCATTCGAGTGTGCTGGGCTTGGACCGGGTCGACATTACCCTGTCCCTGTTCATTTCTCTCGGTCCAATATGGGCAGTGGTGGTTCGTTTGATTATATTGCAATATTTATGGATCGAATAAAGGTGTTCAAAATCAGGCGACGGGTTTCCAGTATTTGCTTCACAATATAAGCAGAGTGTTCTGTTGATGATTTATTGGGTAAGATTGGTGGGCTACAGAAAAAAACCAAGGTCCGAATAGCATGTGTCCGAAGGCTTCGGCAAAAAGGCCTTATGCTTTATGACCTGAAACCTGGATTTGGTGTAAGCAATGCAACAAATAATGGGCATGGATGATTTGACTTCTGACTTTGTTTTCTACATTTGATAGAATAGTAGTTTATAATGCAGTGCAGACAATAGCTCGGGTGCATAACAATGCCCGCAAAAAGCCCAATAGTCATATATTGTGATGAACAATTTGGAGTTGTAAATAGGAAAATGATATTTGTAAGGAATAGCCGACAGATTTTAACACCCATCTCGCCATTATCTCTAGTATGGCTATAAGATATGAGAATCTGTGTAATGAATAACTAGTTGATTCAAGTTTTTCTCACAGATCCAAAATTCATAATTTTCCAAAAATAAGAAAGGTCAAAGAAAAAGTTCAACCCTACAGCACCGAACCATCATATTTTCCTGCCTTTGTCTTGCTGCAATCATTTGTTTTATTTACAATACAAAGTGGATTCTGCAGTAAATCGAAGTGGGAAAGAATCTGGGTATCCCGTGGTCTTTGGAGATTCTTCTTTAGTCCTCCATTACCAAATAACTAATTATTTTCTTGAGAAAGATATAGAAACCACTTTATACCTTAATGTATCGAAAAAGGGAGAAACTTCTTACGAAGTTACAAACCCCACTTATCATCCACTATCCAGTAGTATTCATGAGATTCAGACTCTAAATTAAAACTGTAACAAGAACAAAAAGTAAATGGCAAATTAGTAGTGCATGTGCTGCTTGAAAATTTCAGGCCCACCACATCCAACCCACCAAAACTTTCTGGCGGCGGCGAAGCCACCCTGCCCCTTCCCCTTTTCAAGGTTCTTATGCATGCGCCTTCTGGCTAGCTGATAATTACTACTAATTAACAAAAGAGAAGAGGTTTATCAATTCAGTAACCTTTGAAGGCTACCTTTATTTATTTTCTAACCAAATGGCTTTCCCTCATTTCCTTTTCCACCAATGGCTTAATGCCACACATCATGATGTTGTAACATGTGGCCAAGTCAAGGTGGGCTAGGTTCCAAGAGGTAAGCCATGGATTTTTTACATGTAATATGTTTAGGAGGTGATACAAGGTATGCTTAATATTAAATACTTTTATTTCTATGATTAAAGATTGTTTCATTGAACGCACGAATCATTGACAATAATAACAAAATTTATCATTTATATCAACAAAAACTCGATCTCTTTTAAGAAATATTCCTTTACAAAAACCAAGACAAAAAGTAAATGTCCAATAAAGAACACTCAACATGCATGTTGTAATCTCTGTCTTGTTTCTAGTATTGCCAAAATGTAGTTTTTGTGCATGTTAGCGCTATGTGTGTATTTGTTCACAGCATATTCTGTTTTCATTTTCAAGCGTGGTACTTCTGAAACGCCCAAGTTCAGAGACAGGTAGTGGGTAATGAATAAAATGGTCCCTGGTTCCATACTCCATAGATGCTTATTGAAGACCACCCATAAGCATCTTTATTACTTTTAAATACGACCATGTCTTAGATCTCACATGAAAACGTCACCCACTCATGCAAACATGGACATAGGTCCCCAAGTTATAACTTATTTCACCCATCAGTGCTCTACCTTCCCACCACTTCATCCATCCATTTCAACTTCCAATCAAATCAAATTGAACAGTTCGGTTCAGGATAGTGCTGTGGATGGTCCAAATTAACTATGATTCCCTTTTTTCGTCAGTGGGGGTTACACTTTCAGTGGCTCTTAGAGGCATCACTCCTTCTTTCTTCTATTCCACTTCAAAATTTGGGAAAATTCAACTCAAATTTCTAATTCCTCATAGGATGGATTACACATCTTTTTTTCCAATGAAAACTCCAAATTAATAGGGATCATATCTTGTCCAATTAGAAACTAAGAAAAAGTTTGTTCTTTTTCAATTATCAGTTGTCTGTAATTTAATCCCTCTATACCAATTTTTTTTTTTTTTATTTGAATAGTATGATTTGTGTGAATGACCTGAGTCACCAGACAGAAAAACTAACAAAATATTTGTAAACTTTCTCTTCAATTCTTGGGTGTTGAATTGGAATAGAGAGTAAGTTACATGGTAAGAGAACGGTAAAAATAAATTAGAATGATACAAGGCAAGCTAAGGAATAAACAAGATCACCATCCTATGCTTCATATCAACATGAGCAAGAATTGGAATTTCTTTTCTTGCTTTTATCGATTGCAATCACTGTCTAGTCCTAATAACTAGTAGCTGGTCTTGAAAGGCTTATAAGTTTCAAGATCGAGGATAATCCCAGCAATGGAACCAGCTGCAGCTGCTATAGTAATTATAAGGCAAGCTATGCTGAGCATATGGAGGCAGATCCATTTTGTACTCCACTTTGGGATTCTCTTCTGGTTAATGTACATCTCCACTGGGAAATACACGGTCAGAGGCCAAAATCCGAGAGCTCCAAGAAGCCCCACAATGTCGTTGAAGAATGGTAGGAGCATGGATATCAAAGTGGTAATGATCACAAAGATCGTCCTCCAAACAAGTCTGAAGAGGTTGAGTTTGTAGGATTTGTAACCTAGGAGTGGAACTTTGATGTCTTTGTTCACAAAATCACTGTCTGGGAATCTAGTTGTTGCTGTTTTTTCAACGAAAGCGAAGAGGGGTTGGCAGTAAACTTGGTATGCACCAACAAGGTGGATAACTATAGCAGCATTTGCTATGTCAAGGAGCCAATATGGATTATAGAAACCAAAACCAGTGAGAAGGTTTCCAGGGCTTGCATCTCCAAAAGCAGCATAACCAAAGCAACCACAGAGCATGTAGAAAAGGGTTGTGACTATAACACTGATAAAAGTAGCTTTCTTCATTGTTTTTGATTCTGATGGTGGGGATCTGACTGTGTCCTGTTTTATAACATGCCCGTTAATTCAAACTTTAATTCAAAAAATTTTTAGGTTTGAGTCCAATCAATTTAGGACAAAGATTATACCTGAATTTCTATAAGGATCATTGAGTATGAGTAAGCAAAGGCCATGGCACCAAGAGCTTGGAAGCTTCCCCAAACTTTCTTTGTTTCTGTCACAGTACCAACGCTTATCCCTGTCAGGCTTCCTCCAATTCCTCCATTTTCTGTCAGATAACCAATTCAAGTTACATTTTACCCTAGTAGCTTAAACTGCAAACAAAACATTAAATTTAATCGTAGCCTGTTTGAAAAAAAAGAAGCTATACCTATAACTTTGGCTACTCCTAGACCAAGCCCAATTGACGAGTAAGTGAAGGACATAACAGCAGCTACAATGGAGAGCCACCATAACTGATCGAAGTCTGGGATCTGTGAGAAGATAATCTCAACTATACCAAATGAAATCATATACATATTGCTATTCATATGGCATGGATCTTTGCCACCACTCCTGTGGAAACAATTAGACCTTTTGATTGCCCTGTTTGAACAAAAATCCAGTAGAGCCAATTAGACTATTTTCATTAATTAAACAACAATTAAATAACTAAATACCCATTGTTATTTCAAAGCTTACATCATGCTTATGGAAGATGCAATAGTGTAGCCAATTGCAACTCCGAAAAGGTTAACATATTGAACTAGGCCACACATCTTGACTTTCAAGCCGCCTGAGCATACACAACCACAAAAAGCAAGATTGAAAATTTGAAACATTACCCAGAATTTGTTTCAATCAAACAAGTAAGGTAGCTGAAATTTTACCAAGGTTTGATCGAACAGCATCCGTGTAAGTATAGTTCCTCTTGCCATTGACAGAATCACCAGAACGGTAACAAGCAGAGAGAAGGGTGGAAGTGTAATAAGTCACAAAAGAGAACAGAATCATCACAGCAGGACCAGCAATCCATCCAAGCTGAGCTATTGCCCAAGCCAGAGATAGCACACCAGAACCAATCACAGCTGTTATGATGTGGGCACTCGCAGTCCACACTGTCCCTGTTTCGTTAAAAAATTACACTCAGACTCAGTTACAACACTTTCTGCATAAATTGCGAAAAAGGGTATCAGTTTCAAGTTGTTGTAACATTTACCAGTTCTTTTGAGGCGGCCATCATCGTCGAAGCACTCAGAGTCAGAGCCTGCTTGTTGATGCACGTCAATGGAGAGATCAATTGCTTGATGGTTCTTGTTGGCGGCACCGTTCTCAACCATCTTTGTTACCAAAAAGATCGACCCAAGTTAGTATTCTGAATAAAGGTTCAAACTTGGTGCAGAGTGATAAGTGATCTTCTTCAGCTCAATGAACGCAAAGAAGAAGACTAGTTTTGAACTGAAGAATAGTTATAACTCGGTTATTTGTAAGAAAGTTTAACTCCCAGAAATGACTGATGAGTGCGCTTAAGACACCTTCCAATAGTCAGAAAATGCCAAATGCAGAGACTAGAGAGTTAGGAGGCTCAGGCAAAGATGCATGTGCGTGTTGGTTTTCAGACAACAAACACAGAGGAATTGAACTTGGGTGTGCATAAGAGGGGGATAGGAGGGGGTATAAATAGGTGTTTGTGTGTACGAGAGTGAAAAATAAAATTCTTAAGAGGAAGGTTTTTGGTGAGTGGTGGAGAGCCACGTGATATAATAAGACTAAAAAGTTGAAAGATGTCAACGACCTACCCAACTAGTCTCCTCACTCTGTGTCACCTGGTGCGCTGCCCTTTCACTCGCCAATTTCACTCAAACCGTGTGTCAGTCTGGTTTGCGTTTCACTTCCATATGGAAAAATTTGACATCCTTCCCCACAATTCTATTGGTAAACCCACGTAAGTTTCATTCACATTTTGTTTCTTTCCCCATTTTTTCTATGCTTTCTACTCATTTTTGGGTCATTTTCCTATGCTAAATTTGATTGAACTTTCTAAAGTAAGAAAGAGCAAGACTGACATATTTTATATTTTAATTCATGATAAATAATACTATTTAAGTGATTTTCATGTATTAGATTAAAATATATTTAATAAATAAAATTATTCATACATAAATCATCGTTGTTAACATATCATAAATTAAATTAATAATTATATTTTTTACTGAAAAAACGTGGACATAGAAATACACTCCAAAAGGTAATTGCCAGAAACGAACAAAAAAGCATTCAGAAGTCTCATACCTTCATGTCTTCAAGGCTTGACTTTCTTTCCCTATGCTTGGCTCTTTACAGAAACCACTGCAGTTACGGTAAATGCAACTAAAAACGCCCAGCAAAGCTAGCTAGGCAGCAAGAATAGCAACACAGCTAGCTTTGCTGGGAAAGGAAAAAAATATGATATTATTACTTAAGCTATTTTGGTGCTTGTGCTTCTCTTGGGCTAATCTCTCTGCCTTATATAGTGGAAACTCATAGAGTTTATACCAATAAAATGCATAATATTATAATATCTATCACTTTAAAGGACCACCCCAGAAACCAAAATGCTCAGATTCAAACGCTTCCCATCCATCCTTACTGATAAAGAATAAGGTTCTCTCTTCGTTATTCTTTTTTATTTCTTTTTTCTCAGCATTAATGCGAACACTCGAGAGCATATTATTGAATTATTTCAGTCAAAAATGTATCTTTTTCTTTGTCTACGATGGCGATCTTAAAATAATCCACAAATAGGGATAACAATTCGATCTTCAAGCAGAAATCAAGGAATGAATGAATACTCAGGTAACTCTTTATAGGTGGACAAGTGGCATATTATTATTCTTACCTTCTTGTTCCCAATAACTCATGAAAGAGGGGTTACTAACCAAAGTCATTCGGGATACGTATCTTTGAAGGCTTATAAGTCATTTCATTTAATTAAATTATACTACTATTTTGAATAAACTTGCATTTTTTTTTTAACATTTCTTAATTAAATGGCTGTAGGTATAAGGTATTCTTCTCCTCCACTGAAATCTAAATATACCATATCAACTTGCGATGCTCTTGTTTAAAGAAAAACAAAGGTATAGTTGTGCTTCACAGCAATCTTAACTTATTGATCAGTTAATAAAGTTGTTTATCTTAAAAAAAAAAAAAATTTGAATAGCTTAAAATATAAATCTTTATATATATACGCATGAGTTAACTGATCAATAAATTTCTGTGAAGCCCTAAAATAAAAATAATTTAAAATGTAGGTTCAGATAATGTGTTACTGCTTTTATGAAACACATGAAGGAAAACAAGCGAGGCTCACGTTGCTGCTTTTTCTTCAACTTTATTTTGGTACCAACAACATCACCAGAAACCCCATTATAGCTCTCATGCACACCACTTATCTAAATTCTTGACTGTAATTATAGATAGACCAGAAAGCTATATATAATGGGTTGACAGTGGATGTGACAGAAATGAAGCGCATTCTAATTAACCATTCGTGGTTCCTAGAAATATCAGTACAGAATAGTACAAGATCAACTAACTAAATGTAAATAGAGGGATTTCTATAGAAATTAATTTATTTATTATAAGGGCTTTAACATTTCAACGTATATATCATGATCATGGCGTACAATTAGATTATAAGATGATTAAAATTTAGTTTGGTTATATGATAATGATATAGAAATCTTTAATAAATTAATGTAGGAATGACAATGCTAAGAATTAGTATTTGTAAAACAAAAGAGAAAACAATGTGCTGCTGCTATATAAAATTTTCTTACAAATTAAACTGAATAAATAAGGTGATATAGCTCTATCATATATAATTCTTTTCTGGAAATTATATATATAAAAAATTAATTGAATTGAGTTATCAATTGCTTTCTTGGAATTCTTTTACTGTAAAAGAAAATTAGTTTAATTTATAAAGATCTATAATGGCTAAATGTGGGGTCAAGGCACTCAAATAAAAATTTTAACAATATATAGGAAGAACCCTTGGTATCCTTCAAACGACTCTAATACTACTTCAATTGTTTATTCAATTAAGCACAACAGAAAGAATCTTTCTGTGTAATTTCTCATTTTCTTTCTATATAGCACATGATTATAATCAATGATCTATAAATTAATGAAAACAAATCAGAGTAAAGCATATGGCTGAAAAATAAACATCAACAAAATATTCCTTTGTCTGTTTGGGATATTGATCTGGATGACAATAATCATCTCTTATACCTGGATACTTAAAAAATAATATAAAATAAAAATATATTTTTTGTTTTCATCAAAGTTGGAACTTGTAGCTCTCCACACAGCAAATATAATTAAAACAAAAAACAACTTTAGAAGATAAAATATAGCTCTATATACTTTATAGCTAGTGCATCATATATTTCTTGTTTCCCAATTTAGCTGTAATTTATTGGTTGTAGATTCTATATTAGACAAGTTACATATTTGATGAGGGGAAAAAAGCAGTAGCAGTAGTTAAATTTAGAAGATAAAACTTTTGTCTGGTACCTTAAAAGATTAAATAATAGAAAAAGTTAAAAAGTAATGGTAACTGTAACAATCACTTTATTTTGGCTAGGTAGCAGAGAAGTTTCATTTACCAGTTTCAGCTTAGAGAGAATATATTTAGAATCAGACCCACCTGACATCAGTCAAAAGTTGTTTCAGGCACGCAGCTGAAATCTTTGAATATCATGCTTTTTTGGTGGATAAAGAAAACCGTAAATATCTCTTCTTTCCTCCATTATTTTCCCAAATGCTGGAATAAGTGCTTATTTTCTCACTCTCCCAAAAGAATTAAGTGCTTGAACAGCACTTCCTCGCGAGTTGGCATGTGGAAAGGTAAAAAGGCGAAAGATTCTCTCAAGCCCAAAAATGACATGCATGCACCAAATCAAAGTTTCAATATAACTCTTGAACTGCTTCACTGTATCGTATCCACATTTCCAAACTGTCCCAACACCACAACAGTACTTTAAATTAAAACCTTGTCCATGTCTCAGTAGAGACAGTTGCCAACTTGATGATCATATAGATGGGAAGCATCTATAATAGGAACTGATCGATCCAGTAGCCGAAGGTGAATAAAAAAACCAGCTTTCGGGAACGGCACTGCAAGTTGCCATAACCCGCTCTAAAACCTTTGAATTGATGTCAAAGATGATTAAATGTCACCAAGTATTTGACTGTAAACGTAATTTTTTTTTTTAATTATTATTGAAGATAATCAAAGTGACAACGAAATTTGAAGTTAAACATTAATGGTCCAAAATAATGTTCTTGTCAATCATAAAACTTACTTGTAAGACTTTTGGGACTCTACTTTATTGACTTTGAGGCCACGAGTGATTTCGATGCATCACGTGAGATGTTAATTATTATTCTTACGCAGTTCATTATAATGCAGCAAATTGATCTAGTTAACTAAAGACAATTATTTGATATATAGTTTAGTTAGTACAAGTCCTTAAGTCAAATTTATAGCTAAATTAAGTGTCTTTTTTTTTTTCCAATTAAAAACTACATATTAGTGGGTGCGTTAATTTTTAAATTTCATTCCACTTAGTTCTAGCTAATGCGATTTTATTTTACTTTTTTTTTAGATAAAATACCCAATAATGAACCATTCAAATTTAGAGACTATAATAATGAATATTTTCTAAACATCTTACAGCATGCTTAGAGATATTAATTTAAAGAATGTTTATGCACGACATATATATAAAAACGATGTTTCCTTGACTTATAGCATGGTCGTAGATATCAAAAGAATCCCAAATAACATTTAAAAAAGGAATTAATAAAGAAAAAAGGTGTACTGATAAATAACAAAGGTTATTTTATTAATTCATTTCTCAAAAGATATAACAATTTGCATGGTTGGTAGGTGCATTCCGGCTAGGAGTTGAAAGCAGATTAAACAATAATCGTCGCAGTACACGTTAAATAATGGCTAGTTTATTCGTAGATATTTTAATTAGGTAATAGTCTTCACTCTTGCTTTGCAGCAAGTAATTGACATGTATGTGATTCATCCAGATATTTAATCAGTGATAATTTATCATATCCCATTACAAAAAGAAGTTTTATATCATATCTGCTTAATTTAGATGAAATTAAAACGTAAAGCAAATCAACCATTGACCAGTTGTTTTGTGTATTTGAAGTTTGAACTAGATCCTTAGGCTGTCACAAATGTCATTTATGTTAGGTGGGAAAATGAAGAAACTAAAATATTCAAATTAACGATCCCCAAAGACCAAGAGGAGCTTTGACACGATTGATCTAACAAGAGCTATCGACAAATAATATATATATAACATGAACGAATACGTACGAAGACTGAATAAGTATTAAGAAATTAGAATTGAAGAGAGAACACAATTTTCTTTTCAGAAGAATCTTCAAATTTCAACGTAACCAATCTGCCAACGAATTTAGAGAATATTAGGAACTGTGCTGCGCCCATTCGCCACATATATGAATAGTATGGTATATATTTCTACTTATTGTGTATATATATATATATATATATTCTCCCAATATGACGTCCCACAATTTCTTCTAATAATGAACATGATAATAATTTTCAGATCTTTTAGAAATTGTACATTGTTCGTATCTCTCTATTATATATCACAGAAAAAAAGTAACAACGACGATATAATTAAGCATCAAATTAAAAATACAGAAGAAAATCAATTATTGAAGAATAAAGGCAAAAAGTTTTCAAGTTCAAGTAAGGAATAAAATGATAAGATGGAACTAGAAAGCCGTGATGCTCCTCCTGCGTTGTTATTATGGCATAGAACTACTCAACATTTTAAGAAGTGATAATTAAAATGGAAAACGACCTCTATAGTGTTAGCATACACAGAATCACTCGTGTGCAGGGACTCGACTCGAGGGCGAGTAGGAAATGTGTAATATATAACTTATAGCTAGGCTACTCGCCATCAGAACCGATCAATTAGGACGTACGGTAAATATACGGTCGACGTACGATTGTTGGACCCAACTATGGGCTTGGCACTTAGTACCATGTTGTTCTCTCAGGCTCTTAGCACTCAATGCTCACTGGTCACTCATCCATCGATGATATTTGAAAGCAAGTTGAAGAGTCATCAGTACTGGAGAGTGGAGAGAGCAATATTGTTGTTGCTGTTTCAGAAACTGGGCATGTGTTTTAGGTGGGTCTTACCGTGCGTGCGGCACGATATCATGAAATGGCCACTGAAGAATCAAGAGTGGTCAAGACAACACTAATGACTATATATAGACCAAAATGGCCGTGCACTTTAGTTATCTACAGGTCTGTCTCTGTTTTGCCTTTACGTATAATAGGATTAACTTGGGTGAGAGGTTTAGATTTCAGGAAATTAGATGCTTCCATGTTAGTTTGAGGATTTGTCCACGTTTCTTAATTTTGGTAAAACCTACTGGTCTTGGATACTTCATATTTTGAATAAATTAATGAGATTAACCTAGCTAGCTACGCACGAGGTTACTGTTGACTAACCCTACAAGATTCTTTTTTTAGAAATCAAAGTTACATGAACTTTTACGTTATCTCCAACACTAAATTAAGTAAGTTAGTATAGCAAAACGTACGTCATTTCCAAACTGTCCCAACACCACAACAGTACTTTAAATTAAAACCTTGTCCATGTCTCAGTAGAGACAGTTGCCAACTTGATGATCATATAGATGGGAAGCATCTATAATAGGAACTGATCGATCCAGTAGCCGAAGGTGAATAAAAAAACCAGCTTTCGGGAACGGCACTGCAAGTTGCCATAACCCGCTCTAAAACCTTTGAATTGATGTCAAAGATGATTAAATGTCACCAAGTATTTGACTGTAAACGTAATTTTTTTTTTAATTATTATTGAAGATAATCAAAGTGACAACGAAATTTGAAGTTAAACATTAATGGTCCAAAATAATGTTCTTGTCAATCATAAAACTTACTTGTAAGACTTTTGGGACTCTACTTTATTGACTTTGAGGCCACGAGTGATTTCGATGCATCACGTGAGATGTTAATTATTATTCTTACGCAGTTCATTATAATGCAGCAAATTGATCTAGTTAACTAAAGACAATTATTTGATATATAGTTTAGTTAGTACAAGTCCTTAAGTCAAATTTATAGCTAAATTAAGTGTCTTTTTTTTTTTTTTCCAATTAAAAACTACATATTAGTGGGTGCGTTAATTTTTAAATTTCATTCCACTTAGTTCTAGCTAATGCAATTTTATTTTACTTTTTTTTTTATATAAAATACCCAATAATGAACCATTCAAATTTAGAGACTATAATAATGAATATTTTCTAAACATCTTGCAGCATGCTTAGAGATATTAATTTAAAGAATGTTTATGCACGACATATATATAAAAACGATGTTTCCTTGACTTATAGCATGGTCGTAGATATCAAAAGAATCCCAAATAACATTTAAAAAAGGAATTAATAAAGAAAAAAGGTGTACTGATAAATAACAAAGGTTATTTTATTAATTCATTTCTCAAAAGATATAACAATTTGCATGGTTGGTAGGTGCATTCCGGCTAGGAGTTGAAAGCAGATTAAACAATAATCGTCACAGTACACTTTAAATAATGACTAGTGTATTCGTAGATATTTTAATTAGGTAATAGTCTTCACTCTTGCTTTGCAGCAAGTAATTGACATGTATGTGATTCATCCAGATATTTAATCATTGATAATTTATCATATCCCATTACAAAAGGAAGTTTTATATCATATCTGCTTAATTTAGATGAAATTAAAACGTAAAGCAAATCAACCATTGACCAGTTGTTTTGTGTATTTGAAGTTTGAACTAGATCCTTAGGCTGTTCACAAATGTCATTTATGTTAGGTAGGAATTAACGATCCCCAAAGACCAAGAGGAGCTTTGACACGATTGATCTAACAAGAGCTATCGACACACACACACACACACATATATATATATATAACATGAACGAATACGTACGAAGACTGAATAAGTAGTAGGAAATTAGAATTGAAGAGAGAACACAATTTTCTTTTCAGAAGAATCTTCAAATTTCAACGTAACCAATCTGCCAACGAATTTAGAGAATATTATGTACTGTGCTGCGCCCATTCGCCACATATATGAATAGTATGGTATATATTTCTACTTATTGTATATATATATATTCTCCCAACATGACGTCCCACAATTTCTTCTAATAATGAACATGATAATAATTTTCAGATCTTTTAGAAATTGTATATTGTTCGTATCTCGCTATTATATATCACAGCAAAAAGTAACTACGACGATATAATTAAGCATCAAATTAAAAATACAGAAGAAAATCAATTATTGAAGAATAAAGGCAAAAAGTTTTCAAGTTCAAGTAAGGAATAAAATGATAAGATGGAACTAGAAAGCCGTGATGCTCCCTCCTGCGTTGTTATTATGGCATAGAACTACTCAACATTTTAAGAAGTGATAATTAAAATGGAAAACGACCTCTATAGTGTTAGCATACACAGAATCACTCTTGTGTGCAGGGACTAAACTCGAGGGCGAGTAGGAAATGTGGAATATATAACTTAAAGCTAGGCTACTCGCCATCAGAACCGATCAATTAGGACGTACCGTAAATATACGGTCGACGTACGATTGTCGGACCATCTATGGGCTTGGCACTTGGTACCATGTTGTTCTCTCAGGCTCTTAGCACTCAATGCTCACTGGTCACTCATCCATCGATGATATTTGAAAGCAAGTTGAAGAGTCATCAGTACTGGAGAGTGGAGAGAGCAATATTGTTGTTGCCGTTTCAGAAATTGGGCATGTGTTTTAGGTGGGTCTTACCGTGCGTGCGGCACGAGATCATGAAATGGCCACTGAAGAATCAAGAGTGGTCAAGACAACACTAATGACTATATATAGACCAAAATGGCCGTGCACTTTAGTTATCTACAGGTCTGTCTCTGTTTTGCCTTTACGTGTAATAGGATTAACTTGGGTGAGAGGTTTAGATTTCAGGAAATTAGATGCTTCCATGTTAGTTTGAGGATTTGTCCACGTTTCTTAATTTTGGTAAAACCTACTGGTCTTGGATACTTCATATTTTGAATAAATTAATGAGACTAACCTAGCTAGCTACGCACGAGGTTACTGTTGACTAACCCGACAAGATTATTTTTTTAGAAAACAAAGTTACATGAACTTTTACGTTATCTCCAACGCTAAATTAAGTAAGTTAGTATAGCAAAACGTACGTCATGGTGACACTATCATTTAAAAGTTGACTAGCTGCAAAATCCAGCTCCACATTAAGTGTCTCTGTGTGCCTTATGCAGAGATGATGTATGTGTCCGTGTCTGTGTCTCTGTTCCTCTCTTTTCTTTTACGAGGAAAAGGCCTCTGCCCTTGCTAACGTGAAAAGTCAAGAATAACAAAAATTTGATTTTTTTTAAGAACTCTTAATATTTTCGATTGGATAGATAAAATCTTCATGCGTGATGTTGTAATTGTAAGTTGTCTAACATCTGCGTTAAGGAATTATGTTTACTTGGATATATATATATATACAATTTTAATATATGACGATATCAAAATATTTCTTATTCTTATTGTCCTATATCATTATTGATTATGATTTTTTTTTTTTTTGTGAATAATATAGTTCAGCTATAACAATACCAACTTGATCAGATATTTTTGACGGCATTTTGAGTGGATTCTAAAGGTGGAAGAGAACTTGGAAGGTTTTATCATCTTTTTTCCAAAGTAGATACCAATCATACATCCATATTGCATAAATAGTTAATGTATTGAATATATGAGCTAAACCATCCATTTTGCGATTGGTACGTCACACCAGCATCTTCATCTTCAGTTCCATAGATTCTTTTTATTCAAGTTGTCGTGCACGGTGAAGTCACGTGCAACCATAATATCACCGACTATAACAAGGGAATAAGGGCTCACGAGAGCTATTTAATTGCACACTTGTTGGTGTGTATTTAGTCTTTACACCCACTGAGTATTCATTATTTGGATACATAAGAAATGAACAACACTTGCTTACAATGTTTGAATCATCCAAGAAATTCAAGAGGAGACAGCAGTTAGCAAATAATAGAGTGCCGTTGGTCAAGTAGAAAACCAGTTCTTCCAGCATGTTTTTTAAATGACCCTTCAGTCAATTGCTTGGGGATCTGTGACAACACGTGATATATCTTCCAAGTAACTATCTATTTTACAGGAAGTGGTACCCTGTTCATCATTAAGAGAGCTAAGATTCAAAGTGAAAATAGCTATGAGAATGTCCAAAATATCAGCAAAATGCTTTACTGTTAGAGGAGCTTTTGTAAAATGATTTCGTTTTAAATTTGTATAACAAAGAGATAATTAGATAACGACTAACTTGTATTAAAATTGTGTAAAATGATTTTTCTCTAATGATTAAAAAAAAAAAGTAAATGTAATATTAAGTAAGTTTCCTTAAAAATATTCAGTAATTATTTTAAATATAATAAACAATTTCATTAACTCAAAAAAAATAATTTTGTTTTAAAAAATCTAAATTTTTGTTGTGCCCCATCCCCGATTAAACTTCAAAAGGGCCTCTTATTTTTTGTCAATTGGAGCAACAATAACAAGAAAGGGAAATGAGATTCAAAATATCGGAGCCCAATTAGTGAATTATAGAGCAGCGTAACGGGTATTATATGAATTCAGACCTCAAGTTATACTTTTCAGACAATACAATGGCTAAAAAACAATGGATGACAACTCCATCCCATTAAAAAAGAAAAAATTTAGATAGGGTCTCACAGATGCACCACACGCATTAAAGTGAATGCAAGCGGGACCCACTTTATCTTGTCTTGTGTAAGCGTCAGCACACGTCACACGATTGCCGTCGCCTCATGCTTAACCGGGCAAATGCAGCAAAAATACGGACGCAGAAACAGGAACACAAATGGGCAAGTTTCAGAATATGAACCTTTCCATCTTACATTTTTTCTGGCTTTTACTCCAATTATCAAGTGCAGCTGCCAACCATCAAGCATACAGCATCCTGTTTTCTACCACTGACAGACCTTACTATGCCTTTGATGTCTATAGCCTCCCAATCCTACAGCCTCCAAAAGCTGACAGTGAAATACAAATCACAGATGGCTACTCCGTCAATTTCAACGGCCATTTCCCTTCTCCTTCGACTACTTCCTTCCTCCTCTCCCTCCTTCCTAACAAGACCCACTTCCGGGACTCGTCCAGCCCACCTCCTCTGCTACTCGTTTACGTCACTGAGAGAAATGGAAACTCTAACATATACTACGAGGCAGTTTATTATGATGATTCCAGAATCACAAGAAGAAAATCGGCCCTTCAATCCATCACGGATAGGATTCAGGTCCCTCTTCTGGCTAATCAGCTGAGTAAAAATGGAGTTTCCCTGAAGGACAAGCCTGTTCTGACTGGGAAGCATTTGGTTTATGTATCCACCCATGAGAACCCGGGCGTGCCAAGAGCGAGTTGGACTGCAGTTTACTCGACCCACTTGGAATCTGGACTGACCCGGAGGTTGACTCCTTATGGGATTGCGGATTTTAGCCCCGCGGTTTCGCCCTCTGGAATTTGGACTGCGGTAGCTTCTTTCGGTGAGAAGGGTTGGGCAGGAGAGGTTGAGGATTTCACTACGGATATATATGTTCTATTGACTAGGGATGGAACTCAACGAGTTAAGGTGGTTGAACACGGTGGCTGGCCCACTTGGGTCAACGATCATACTATATACTTTCATCGGAGAGGCGATGATAAGTGGTGGAGCATATACAGAGCAATTTTACCCACTGAAGGACCGGTTTCAACTGAGTCAGTGGTTGTTGAACGAGTCACCCCACCGGGTTTCCACGCGTTCACACCGGCAACTGCCCCTGGTAACCACAAGTTCATAGCTTTGGCAACGAGGAGACCCACTTCAAGTTTTCGTCATATTGAGCTACTTGACCTGGTTAAGAACGAGTTCAAGGAGCTAACTCGATTAGTCTCCCCTCATAGTCACCACTTTAACCCATTCATCTCTCCTGATTCGACCCGGGTCGGATACCATAAATGCAGAGGAAAACCCAATGGAAAGCAAAGCAGTCCCCCGCTATTCCTAGAGTACGTTCAAAGCCCGGTACCTGAGCTCTCTCTTTTCCGCTTCATCGGTTCGTTTCCGACATTCTCACCCTCAGGTGATCGAATTGTTTATGTTGATTCGCCGGGCGTTTATGTTGTAAACCTCGACGGTTCGAACCGGCGTAAAGTCTCCGACAGGATGGCTTTCTCGACCGCATGGGACCCGGTCCGGCCCGGGATTATCTACACCAGTACCGGACCAGTATTTGCGTCGGAGAGTTCAGAAGTTGATGTTGTTTCTATCAACGTTGACGAAAGTGACCAAAATGGTTACAAGATCAAGAGGTTGACCCTAGATGGGAAAAACAATGCTTTCCCCTCGCCCTCGCCAGATGGTAAACGGGTCGTATTCAGATCGGGTCGGTCGGGTCATAAGAATCTGTATATCATGGACGCTGTTGAGGGAGAAAGTGGTGGGTTCCAGAGGTTAACGGAAGGTCCATGGACCGACACCATGTGTAATTGGTCACCGGATGGTGACTGGATCGCTTTTTCATCGGACCGCCACAACCCGGGTAGCGGGAGCTTCGAGTTGTACCTGATCCACCCGAATGGAACCGGGTTGAGGAAGTTGATGCAAAGCGGGTCAAATGGGCGGACTAACCACCCGTTTTTCAGCCCGGATGCGAAGAGAATTGTGTTTACGACAGACTACGCTGGTATATCAGCTGAACCAATCTCAAACCCACATCTATTCGCGCCATACGGTGAGATTTTCACTGTTAAATTGGATGGTTCAGATATAAAGAGGCTGACCCATAATTCATACGAGGATGGCACACCTACTTGGTCCCCCAAATATATTAAACCAGTAAACGTTGAGGAATCAAAGGGTGGCCCCTATTGTTACTTCGAAGATAGCATCGTGATTGGCTCAATGGCATACCAAAAAACTGACAACTCCAAGTCCAAGATTCCGTGTGGTCTGTAAAATACTTCAGTTATTGTACATGGAAAGTGTCTTCAGAATAACAGGTTTGGTCATCTCATGTTTATATACCGCTTCTAGATTTGTAAACATAGTATAGTAGGCTGAGCAGTGAGCTCCTTATTTCGCAAGAAATAAATATTGTTTAATTAGAGATTTGATTCTTGATTATGTGTACTAAAAAGATTTAGTGCCTCAAAATGTATGCTAAGATATCTTTGTTGCATAATAAATAAATAACGTTGTAGATGCTGTGCGCAATCGAGGTTTTATATATGAAGAAAATCACGAGACCAATGGGGCATAACCCATTTTATTAGCCGGAACCATGGGTCTGTTTGAATGATATCGCTTTTTTCCTTGGAGGGTTGATTCTTTTTGGATGACTGGAAATCAACCTAAAAATACCCCAACATATGAATGTGTTACAAGATTAAACTCACATTATCACAGACTGATAATGAATGGCAACAAAAAAGTTGTGTTTGGTTTGCAGGAACGCAAAGGAATAATGCATCAGAAAGCCAATTTTGGCTTGTTTAGTTATTGTAGCTAAAGGAGAGGAATTGTCAGTACAATACCCACTTTCCATTAAATAAAATTGGGTTGATTGACTCATTCCCACATGATTGAAACAAAATCCTTAGTATATACCCTTTTACTTGAAGTCTCAGCTTCCCGTAGAGTTCGATGGTTGGTTGAACGGAGATCGCCGGCACAGACAAAGATCTGTCTCTGCCGTCGCTGGGTTTGGAGAGGTGTGAGCTGCTCCGTTTCTTGCTCCGTCTTTCACTAGGTTGTCGATGTTGCAGTGTGGGTCGAATGACTCGTAGATGAACAGCTTTGCCGTTGCTGCAATGGAGGCGGACTGTAAAGAAGGAAGACGAAATAGCCACGCATACAAACACCTCTGATCCGTTGTTGAAGTCTCAGCTTTTTGTTGTTTCTGGGATTTGTTTTATTGGATTCTTTCTTCTTTTTCCTGTGATTCTTGTTTCTTCCCATAGATGAACGCCTTTAATTCTTGAATTAGAAAATTCTATAATTTTTATCTATTGGTACATTATTTTTTAAAGGGTATTGTAGTCATTTTATCATATTTCTATTAGATTCCTTCAATTTATTCTTTGGCATACCAAATATGATAGAAAGATTTATCAAATACTCATTTCTATTCATACATCCTTTCCATTTCCACCAAAATACATTCCACCCAACCGAACATACCCAAAGGAGAGAGAACTCCTTTCACTTGGGAGTAACAAGGGTGATTTTAAACTACGCCTATCCAACTGAGAATTGGACAGTCAATCTTGGAAAAATTCTTGAGATATTGACAGTGGGCAGTACTTCTTCGCCACATATTTGTACTGAAACAGAGATAAAGCATGAAGATGGCATCAGCAAACAGATAGGAGGAAGGGGGATGAAAGGCCTGTTTGAGGCATCTTGCTTACCTTATGCTGACTGTATTTCTCCCGAATCGCAGGCAAATTAGAACTATGACTGTTGCAGCACAGACGGTGAAGATCCTTTACACAGGAATACAAATCAGAAGGCTGGTAGTGTGTGTAATGCTTCAAAGTGGAATCCTGTTATCAGAGAAATAGCAAGTTAAGTTATCACATAAAGAGATTCATTCGTTCACAGAATTACAATATGGATTTAGGATTTTTCTTGTGTCTAGCATACCCATGGTTTATTTGAAGGGAAAAGTATGAACTTGGCCAGAAAAATGGCAGAAGCTGCTATTAGTGATGGCGCATAATGAAGCATGCTGTACTCCAACAGAGACAATTCGGCAATGTAGCTGGCCAAGCACTCTAGTTGCAATGAAGGAACCTAAGAGATAAGCATATAAGATAAAACCCACCAAAAAGAATCAATCTTTTTGATTGAAGTAATTTGAGCTTATTGAAACATCACATTTAACATCGAATAAATCACAAATGAGCAGTCAAGGTGAGAAAGATACCTCATTAACTCCTTGAGCTGCTCGAACAAATCGTCTAAAGTCATATCAACAAACCAGAAGGGTTAGAAACAGTGTCTCAAAGAGAAAGAAAAGGTTTATATAGATCATAGTCACCCGCTAGCCATTTACCTTAAGAAACATTTTATTGTAGGTGCTGTCATTTCAAATTTCAGATAATTCAAAACAGCTGATTCCATTTGCAAAACCTGCATCAAAGGATTTACTTAGAGATTCAAACTCCAAACATTACAAAGAAGCATACTGGAAATGAGCAAGGTAGACATATGATCGTAACCCAAACCTCCTCTTTGAAGTATGTGTTATCAGTTATGTAACAGAATTCCTCCACCTGAGGTGCACAGATCTCCTCGTATTTACTGTCAGAAGAACCAACGAGGAAAGCCATGTTACTGCAGGTCTACATGCCAAAATACTAGAGGAAACGAAAGAGTCTCATGAATATGAAAAACCCAAGAGATAGAGATAGTGATTCCTTACGAGGCAATCATCATGCAGGCAACACCCAGTAATTGTAGCTTTTGCCTATTCATTTCATTCCCTGAAAGATACCGATCTAAGTAGTTAACTGTCAAATACAATGTGTCAGGAACAAGCCGATACTCTTCAGCCACCTGCAGTTGGAACTAGAAGTTTAGCATTCATAAAATGGTGTAACAATGAACTCTAGTTTGACTTAAGAGGTTTGCAAGGCCCATGTATTCGACCCAAGTTCTCAGGCATCGGAGCAGAAAATATATATCAATCGTTGATAAATATTACCTCCACAAGCCAGTCAATCAATATAGCGCGCATGCTGGGATTTACGTCCTTCTGAATTTTCTCCATGAAATCTGTGGAAGGTCTTTTCTTTGCCTAATATTTCAGAAAAATGAAATTAAACCCAAATATTAGAAACATTAGTTTATATCCTGCAGAGCGCGTGCTAACAAACAGAAATCATTGTTCTAACAGGCTAAGATGGAAAAAGAAGTTCAACCTCAGATGCTCGCAAGTGCTTGTAGATATCACAAGCAAAGGTTGCACAAAACTGTGGATCCATGTAATTGTTATCAACATTGACAACTTTGTCATCTCTTTCCAACTCAACGAGTATGTCCCTATTACCGATACTTCCTGCATTTTAACAAATCATGTCATTTTTATCCATGTAAGATAGGCACAAAATTGCTTGGTCAAATAATTTGAGAAAGGACAACTTCAATAATATGAAACCTGCTGTATCTGTATTATCTGAAATATTCAGGCTGCTGAATGTCTTTCTATCAATAGAGTCAACAGCAGAAATATCACTATTATCTACATATTCAACTTCGGGGCTCTTGAATGAATCACAAGTAGACATGCTTTCATCCATGGAAACTGACATTGTATCTGATTTACTAGGAGAAACATCCATGCTACTTGAAACAAGAACAGGAACAGTAACAGTGGCCACTGTAGGAGCAGCTTCGGATCTTTGTGGAAAAGAAGCAACTTTAGGCAAAGCAGCTGCACTTGATTTAACATTTGACAAACCAGGTAATTTATTCCCAGAAAATGCTGAGTCATTGGTGTATGCAGTAGAGCCCTTCTTTGTCTTGGCAATTTTGGTTGTGCATGGTACCTTGAAATACAAAATTCAACAGAATCACAATCCAGTTATGAAACATTATTATCAGCCAACTATATTATGCTACTGCATCCCCTGATTTGCTGACACTAATTGATCAAAAGGGGATTCAAATCATGCAAGGCATGCCATGAAAACAAACTGTCAAGCAAGAAACAAGCAGCGAAAAATACGAGAATGTCCTTGGGATCTTCACAATCAAGAATTATAAATTCTTCTAATACACTCTAACAGACAAACATTGATGTGAATGTTTCTCGTTGAGCTTAGCCTATGGTTTTGTTCTTGGGTATTATTTACCTACCTGTGCTTCCACGAAATTTACCTTTCACCAAAAGGCTCGAAGCTAAGCGTCAAGTACATTATTCAAGAGCATGAAGAACAACACCAAAAGCTTAATCCTTTACTTAAAATGAACTATGAACTATTACCCCCCCCCCTCCCCCAAAAAAAAAAAAAAAAAAAAACTTCAGCTCAAAATAGTAATTGGAAAGAAATTCTTCTTTTTTTTTCCCCTTTTCTCATGCATTATTTCAAACAGGTAAAAAGAGTTAAAAGAACAAAAATTAAATACCAAAGTAGATGGTGGCATTGAGTTCTTCGAAGCAATATGAACCACATTCTTTTGATTGGTCAGGTTACTGAGAGGCGCTCGCTTCTTAGCCATGTGTGGAGGGACTGCCATGACCTTTCCAACATTCTCCGACGATGCATGCCGCTTCGCCAAAGATGATGTCGTTGAGGACGAAAACGATGAACGACGGTTCTGCGTGGTCATTTTAAAATAACCCAATTCACGATTTTGGAGCGGGGAGATTTGTTTGTGTTTCTCTCTTCCTCCCTTGTGCCTTCTCTTATCTCCACAAGAAAGTGAAAGGGAGTGTTTCAACTTTCAAAAGCAGAGTCTTTATGCTTTGTATGCTTGTTTGAGACTTTTTGCAGAGGAAGAAGGACAAAGATAGGAAGAGAGCGTTTTCCGTGAGAGTGAGTAAGTGTGCCATTTAATATTTAATATTTTTAATATTCTGAGGCAGGCAAAAGGGTTAGTTTGAAATGAAAGAGATCCCAACCGTTGGTTGGGCTCGGCCATTGTTAGTAGCGGATCAAAAGTGGACCCCACTCTACGAATGCATGTTTTCAAATTGGGTGCGACAACATTTGACACCAAGCACTGTGAAATCACCAAATAGTCAAACAACAGAATCGTCAATTTTCCACTGTTTCGAGAAGTCTGATTGGTTTGTTACGCTGGTCGAAAGTGACGGGCTGTGAAGTCAGGAGGGTTTGAGTTTGAATTCGAATTCAAACGGTCACTGGTTCTGTCGTGAGGTGCTTAGTGCACAGTATCCTAACTGGTCATTGATGTATATTAGTAAGTAGAATAAGATTCCAAAATATTTTTATTTAATTTAAAATCCAAAATGTGCATAGAAAGTGGATATCATCCTCAGGCCCCGAAATTAAAGCTGTATTAACGGAAGAAAATCTTCAAAATGTCGAATGATTGAATTCAAATTCAACGGGTGACACTCTATTTTAAAAAATTATTACGTTCCTGAATAGAAAATGGTTATGAAAAAAATTTCAAGATATTACCTCCAACATTAAAATCCACGGACTTCTTCTACACGTTATCATCGAAAAATTAATAGCAAAGGGAGTAACTGTACAATTGAACTGTATGTAGAAGATAAGGGGAGAAACTGCACAAGGCAATATCGACTCAAGGCTTATGTCTTTTAAGCCAAGCTACAGTGAGAAGCACATACAGAAGTAGGGACCCAATGAGATGATAAAGAGAAAAGCCACATCAGAGTGCCGTCACATCCAATGGATTATTGGAACACGAATATGTTGGCTTCGTTTCTCAGTTTGGGAAAACCTCTGGGGGCATTGATGGAGGACAGTACTTCTTTGCCACGAATTTGAACTGGATGCATATAAAAGCATGTATCAACAATAGTTCATAATAGTAATTTGCAAAATAAAAGTATATGGCAAATAACATACTATTGAAAAAAAAAAGTATTGAATAAATTTATAGAATGAGACGAACTACACTCAAATTGGAGTAAGCACATTTAATAACTGCGTACAAGCTAACTGACACTATTCAGATTTGAAGGTAGAAGTTGTAATCAGAAGAGAGCAAAGAATGTGACTGCTGCCGTGTCAATTGCAGGCTTCACAAGCTTCAGTTACTTTTGTCTAAGACCTTCATCCACACTAAAGTATCATATGCAGTTTAATAGAAGAGCCAATCTTTGTCATAGTATGCTTCTAAGTTTACATCCCTAAGAATTTACAATGGAAACTCAACAAACAAAATCCCCCTTATCGAGTGGATGGGGCTAGTAAGTGTTGACCGAAGATCCTCACAGGACAGACTGTTTGCAGGTTGGATAATACATTTCCACCATATGATAATATGATGATCTATGATTTTTATGTAGACTTCGCCATGTGATATAACCAAACAACAAAAAATAAAAATAGAAACCCAGTTTGAGGAAGCTTGAGAGATAAATGGTGGGCAGATGCCAGAGAATGCCAAGAACTAAGAGGACATGATAGCAGAGTGCGTTTGATGTGTCAGTCACCAAACCCAATTCAGAGTTAGAAGGGGATATTCTCACCTTATGCTGACTGTATTTCTCTCTAATGGCAGGTAAATTATAGCTGCCATTACAGCACAACCAATGCAATGCCTTGACGCATTCACGCAATTCCCATGCTTGGTAACATGTATAATGCCTTAGTGTGAAATTCTGTGCCAAAATATATGCAGATTTACACAGAATAGTTGCGTAAGTCAATCTGAAGATAAATATTTCTGAGTCTGATGTCATACCCAAGGATTCTTCCGAGGGAGAAGAATGAATTTAGCCAAGAAAGTGGCTGATGCAGCTATTAATGATGGAGTGTATTGAAGCATGCTATACTCTAGAAGAGACAGCTCTGCAAGATAGTCAGCCAAATACTCCAACTGCAGTGATGGGACCTAAAAGAAGTAAGGTATAACCACCATAGAGTATCAATATTTGAATAACCTAGCAAAAAAAAAATCAGCCATATCATATCCTGAATGTATTTAATACTACAAAGCATGCCCATGTTCTAAAACACTACTTCAATACAAATGCTATCAATACGTTCCCATTCTTCACATCTCATAAATTAGAATTCAAACACGTACTTACGAAGATACAAAATAATATTAAAACAATCTGGTCCACTGAATAGAATAAATACCTCACTGGTCCGTTGGGCAACAGAAACGAAACGCCTGAATTGGAATGATCACAAATCAATACCAGGATAATGCACATCGGCTTACACTAGGAAATTTAATTAGAAGTCAAGCTATTACCTCAAAAAACATCGAACTGTTGGAGCAGTCAACTCAAACTTTAGGTACTTCAGCACAGCAGATTCCATCTGCAACACCTGCAGTGAGTTGTTGCATATATTTTATTAGGATAATAAAGCAAGCTCGGAAAACATAAAGAGCCGCAGATCTAAATTGTGGTAACGGAATTCAACCTCCTTCTTGGAATAAGTATTATCAGTCACATAACAGAAGTCTTCCACCTTGGGGGCGTAGATCTCTTCATATTTTCTGATAAAATCAAATTTAAGGTTATAAGTTTATAATTATGATATAGACTTTAAACACACGCATGCATGACAGATAGAGGAAAGAGAGTTATAAGTTACACTAGAAGCAGTAAAAGCAGAAATTGATCAACAATCAGATTCAACTAGATTAGAATCCTACGCAGCGATCATCATGGATGCAACACCAAGCAATTGCAATCGGTGGCTTTTGATTGCATTGCCGGATAGATAACGATCTATGACGTTGACTGTCAAAAATAGTGTTTCAGGTAGCAGCCTGTACTCTTCCGTAACCTACAATATAAAGTTATTAATACAAATTAACGTGAAAACAGAAATTTGATAAACCATCATGAAGAAGCATGTGATATTGAAGATGATGTCGTGAAGAAGAAATTTCCTGGATTAAATAAGTGACCCTGTCTATACCATAACCCACCATCGTTTACCTCCACAAGCCAATCAACAAGTATTGCCCGCATGCTGGCATTGATATCTTTCTGTATCTTCTCCATGAAGTCCGTAAGTGGCCTTTTACTTTCCTAAAATCCGAAATTCATTTTTTTAAAAGAAAGGAAAAAAGAGATAAGTTTATGCTCTAAATCAAGCATAAAGAACTGCAGAATTCAACAAATGGTATTACTCCAAATTTCCTTATATTGTACTTGACTCTGTCAGAAACTTGTTAACATTATATTATTTTTTATAAGAGAGCAACGACAAAAAGGGTAATCTACATAGAAAAGTTTAGGCATTCCATTTCAAATTCACAAAAGTTTAAAATTGAAAAAAAAAATATAAGTGCAGCAGTAATCTACATAGAAGCCAGCAAAGTGTCTTACTCAATTTTCATTCTCAATAAAGAAAATTTCAAGCATTTGATCTTTCTGAGAATCACAAAATTACATATGAGTAAATAGATAAATTTAATCAGTATTAATTTGACATGTCAGTTTTCTAAAGGCATTATGGCAAATGCATTCTGTAATCATACATATGTTCATTTACCCTGTCTCATAGGAACAAATATATCATTATAATTAGATTAATATGAGGAACAGACAAGAAATATCGCAACGTTTAACACATTGCATGAAATGTACACAACTGGAATTTTCTTTTAGAATTATGACATCTTATTAGAACAAATAGAACGAACGAAAGTGACAAACCTCGGATACACGCAAATATTCATAAATTTCCGGAGCTATGGGTGCACAAAATTGTGCGTCCCGAAAATTGTCATCAATATCCACAACTTCACTTGCTTCTATCTTTTTAACGGTATGACCTTCATGTATTCTCCCTAAAATCAAGTAAGAGAAACGTCATTGGAAAGGTAGAAAGCTTGTAGTTCTAAACTTCAACTATAAAATACTACGATCCATAAGGCCAAAGCACAGGGAGAAGGGACAAGCAATACTCAGCCTTAAACATATATACCTGCTATTACTGAATTGTCTGAAATGCTAAGAGTGTTGTTTGTCTTCCTCTCAATTGATTTCAATGATACGACATCCCCATTGTCAATATATTCAAATTCTGGACTCTTCAAAGAATCGGAAGTTGACATACTCTCGTCCAGTGAAACTGAACCACTAAATGATCTATTTGGGGAAACGTCCATCCTTCTAGGAGCACATATCATACTAGTCAATGCATGACGAACAGCACCAATGCTGCTTGGAGAAACGAGGGCTGAAACTACAGCTTTTGGCTGAGTTCTTCTTTTTGAAATTGCGCCCTTTGAAGCAACCAAGCCACTAGACTTCACAGCCATTGACTCTTGCAAAAGGTCCCCAGAAATATCTTTTTTCTGTGAGCTGATAGTAGATTCCTTTTCGGTCTTGGCAGTTCTAGAGACGCAAGGAACCTCCGAATCAAGAATATTAACAATATCAAACCATGAAGTTCAAAAGTCAAACAAATACTCCACCAATTTCTTGCTAGCATGCATTCAATTTACAAACTTAAATGTTCCAACAAGAAAATAAATGTATTTAGTTCATTGGAAAAGTATCGATCCAAGCGTATGTGGTGAACACAACTGTGTTTGATCAAATAATTAGAAGTCCCAATAGTAAATCCTCGGAATTCACCAAGCCTGTTGACAATTGAGTTGATGCTTGCATAGGCAAAGGGAAATCAAGGTGATAAAATTCGACTCAAACGGTTGAATGCTGTAAAAATAGACCATGCTTTTGGGTTTCTATATTAAATCTCTAATAGTACCCAGACTAAATTATAAAGCGACTAAAACATTTTTCCTCCGTGCTCTAATTTTCGATGTTACATCAATATCAATGAAACAAATAATTTTAAGATATCATGTACCAGCTTAAAGCTCCTCAAAATAGTATAACACAATTCTAAGATACATCCGCACCATCATGTCATGGTATAAGAATCCGGTATTAGTCATACAAAGCCGATTATAATACCAATTAACTACACAAGAAGTTATTGATTTTCAATTAAAATCTCTGAGCATTAAACATACCACATAAAATCAGAATCAATCAACACCAGCACATGTAAGGAGTCACAACCAGGCAGAAGCAATTCTTAAAATGATCCATACACAAATTCCATTAATCACACAGAAATCACAGTCGTAAATCATTTGTCACTACCATAGGCTTCGATGAAGCAGAAATGGAGGCCTTGGTACCAATGAGCGATACATTCTTTTGATTGGTTACGTCCCCGAGAACAGGGCGCTTCTTTGTCAAATGGGCCTTCACAGCCGTAACCTTCTTCTTAAGAAAAGTCTCTGAAACTGACGACCTCTTCTCCGCCGATGAAGAAGATGGCGGTCCATGCCGGTTCCGATTAGACATTTCGCACTAACAAAAGTCCTAACCAGGTTTTTGCCACAAAAAACGTCAAGAAAGATCACTAATAAACCGATAAGCAAAGAAATGAAACCATAAACATGAAAAGGTGAAAGCAGATGAAAAAGAACAAAAGATGAACCTGGAATGTGATGGATGATTGAAGACGAAATCAGAACTCGGTAGCGGTTTTAGATTTTTGAATTTTCCCTCCCACAAGATTTTTCACAATCAGATGACACTGCCAGAGAGAGACGCAGTAGAGAAAGTTTCGTTCGTTATGTTACTGTGAAAGCGCGAAAGTTGCTCTTTTAACGAGCAACTTTCCCCGTCGGATTCGATACAAGGAAAGATCAAACGGTCGGTTTAAAACATCCGAATTGATGCGTAATCTTCATTTTTGGTGCGAATTATTGCGTCAAGAGCTGTTAAAAATTATAATTATATTAAAAATATGTGACCTCTATAACGTGCTTTTTTATTTTTTTTGCCATTAAAATGCTTAATTTCAATTTTGGGAAATTGATCTAAAAACAAGTTGATAAAAACAAAGAGAGAAATGAGGATGGAAAAGTTTGGAAACATAAAAGTAAAAATCTAATTAATGTTCTAAACAAAAAAGATCTCATTAATACGCATATTAAAGAGTTTATTACTTGTTAATTAATTTGATATTCGTAGTTGTGAGTGTTAGTGTTTTCTTTTTTAAAAAAAATATTTATTCGCACATTTTCAAAATAGAATAAAACAATGTATTAATATTTATTGGCAATACAATGGAAGCTCTTTGTAACATGGCAGAAGAATTTTCTTATAGGCTCTCATGGATAACTTGGGTAGCAGCCATTAAATGCTATAGGAGTTGGGCCCGCCCCGATGTTTGGTCTTGTGTAAACATGAAATTTGAACAAGTTGGAGCGGTATGCATCTTCAAAATGACAGCCACTGGGCCAGTAACGCAAGTGCAATCAGTGGAGCAATTTTTTAAATAATTGCTATTTGCTACTCGTGAACTTGATTGAATGGTTTGGAGCACGCTGAAGATCATGACATCAAGTAGTATTCTTGTTTTCCACGTAATATTTGCTAGTCTTTCGTTGCTAACGTTACTCGTACCCTGCAATCAAGAAGCAACACAGTAGGCAGAAATGGAGAAATTTACGTGCTCTCAATTAGGAAAAGTCACTTTCTTATTCAAAACTTCTCAAAAGACGTTTTTCACTCTACCAGAAAGTCAAATACACATAGCTTAGTCACATGGTTTTGTGCCTTGGCTTTCTACTATGGCTGCATATTACCATTGAAGTCAAGCAGACAAATCAACTTCCGGTGTGGCCCACCAACCCCCACCAATCCATGCCTTTAATCTCGCACATTCTCAAACTAATCATTCTCGTGTTTCTCCCTTCTAATATAAATTCTCATCAGCCTTTGGAAAAATTTGAAGTTCAAAAAATGGCAGTAGATGATTCTTTCAAGAAGCCAGGGGCAGTTCCCTTCAAATGGGAGATAAAGCCAGGAGTCCCTAGAGTTCAACAGCAGCAGCAGAAGCAGAAATGTGCACCGCCGCCATCATTGCCGCTACAGCCATCGCGAGTTGAATCGTATAATCATCGCCGGTCATCGGAACTTCTGTATCCGAAATTGAAACCGCCGCCTGCCGGGTGCTATGCACTTCCGTCTCCAGTGGAGCCCCGAACCCGATCCTTCCGATCAAGTCCGCGGGTTCGGTCGGATCGGTTGCGGTTTGAGCGAACCCTTATTACCCGAACCGATAGTGTGTCAACGGGTTGTTTCTTCTCGCCCTTGCTTAGGCGAATACCAAGCAAGAGGGTGATACGGAGGCCCGTGATTGAACCCGAAGGCGATGACGATTATACGTCGGACCTCGAGACGCTTGCTCGATGGTCTTTGTCGTCTAAGAAGTCCCTCTCGCCATTCCGTGATTCGCCGTCATCGTCATCTTTGTCATCGTACCGGTCGTCACCCCGACCCGTGGGCGATGCTGAGTGGGCCGGATTCGGACTGTTCTAAAGCACCCTTTTCTTTCAAAAGCAGTTCCTGAACTCAAACTATTTCCTCCGGTTACTGTTGATGTTTTGTACTACTTCTTCGACTTCCGATTGAATTACCAAAAGATTCAGTCTTTCTTGTAAATATGATGTGAGGAAAAATGATGAGAACGAAAGGGGACTTTAGAAGTACTTTTATGTGGCTTTGCTTTGTATTTAGCTTTTTGGTCTGTCACGTCACCCCCCTTCTTCCCCTATCAACCATATGGATCTTATCAATTAAAATGACAATTGTAGAAAAAAAAAAAAGAAAAAAAGATTATACTCTCATCGCAAGTATATCATAGGATCCATTTCAAAGGGAGATCAGTTAATTTTGTGCTTTTTCAATGGCTAAAAAAGCATCCAAATCCTTAGTGAAACACGATATTTAATATACAAAGAATGTCTTATTTTTGTAACCCTACTAAAAAAGTACAA
Source organism: Bauhinia variegata (assembly GCA_022379115.2). NCBI lineage: Eukaryota > Viridiplantae > Streptophyta > Magnoliopsida > Fabales > Fabaceae > Bauhinia > Bauhinia variegata. The sequence continues at coordinate 17,891,664 of CM039431.1, read as the reverse complement.
TATTTATATACAAAGAAAGATACCACTAAATAGTGTCTCAAAGTAAAGGGATTTCATTGCTGTCATCAATAATATTTGCATCCTCTTCTCCCTTTCGAGAACTTAATTTCCGGATTTTTAGGTTAATTTGGGATAGTGCAAAAATCAACTCCCTCCACTATCACCCGCCATTTTCCCTCTCCCCGAATCCCGATCCCCCATTTCCCCTTTCTACAGAAATCGCACCCCCTCCCCATTTTCCTTCACCATTGCAACGCAGAAATCTCATTCCCTAGCTGCTGAAATCGCAGCACCCACCGCAGAAATTGACTCCAACTGCTCCATCACTCTCACTCTGCGCTCTCTCTCTTGCTGCTCAAATCGGTATATAGTCTTTGGTTAAGAAAGTTTTTCTTTGTTTGGGAAAATGTGATTAGAATGTTCATCTTTGGTTAAGGGTTTCGATTTGTTTGTGGGTTTGATTTGGATTTCTGTGTTACGTTTGCAATTCCGGAGTTAAGAATGGTGAACTTAACATTGTTTAAAGTCGAACTGTAAAAAATTGTCCTGATAGGTGAGAAGGGGTGGGGGAGTTTCTGTCCGACGGGTAGAGGTGCGAGGAGTATTTTACACAAACCAAAGCAAAAAACAAAAAAGATGCGGAGAGGGAAAAGGGGTGTTTAAAGAAATATCCAATTGACTAAGCCTGAACTACATATCAGAAACCGGACCCAACTTTAACCCAAGCCCACCCTCCAAAAAAAATACAACAGAAAGAATCCACTTAGTTATTTTTTAGTTTGGTTAATGCAATGGGTTATTTTTCAGTTTGTTCCAATACAGTGCGTACTTCAATCTTCGAATTTGAAGTTGTTGAGGATTGAGAACTCAGTAGTAACGATCAATCATTCTGAATCTCTGATTATTCTTTTACTGTTTTCTTACAGTTTCTGGACTTTTTCTCAGCAATCTCTTTATGAATGAAATCAACAAAGCCTCTGTTCCGTTTTCAATATCACATTGTTAACCAGGTACTGGTTGCTGTTATCAAAAATCGTCCTTTTGATGCCAATCTTGCTGCCTCAGCAAAGGCCAATTTTAATGCTGGTCATTTATGGACGGTTGAAGCAGTTTCGGAAGTTTTAAGATCTATCCCCAGATGCTTTTTCCAATCTGCTCGCTCCATTGGTCGTCAAAGGAATCCCCGATATCGTGCTCCTTTGAAACAGCGCAATCTCAACCAAGAAGAAGATAAATTTCGCAGGAATGTGCTTGTTCTTGGCCCTGCTGCTTACAGGGATCCCCAAAATGTCAAATTAGGATTGGACAAAGCAGTAGAGTTCTATAGTTGGGTCGAAACCCATTTTGAGTTTGCCCATAATGAGATCACTTGCAGAGAGATGGCGTGTGTATTGGCTAGAGGGAATAGATTGAAATCTCTCTGGGAATTTTTGAAAGAGATGTCCAGAAGGGGGAGCAGTGGGCTGGTTACCACGGCGACTATTACCTGTTTGATAAAAGTTCTAGGTGAAGAGGGATTAGTCAATGAAGCATTGATTGCATTTTATAGGATGAAGCAATACCACTGCAAACCAGATGTTGTTGCTTACAATACCATAATATTTGCTCTTTGTAGAGTTGGGAATTTTAAGAAGGCAAGGTTTTTGTTAGAGCAAATGGAATTACCTGGATTTAGATGTCCACCTGACACATTTACATACACAATATTGATAAGTTCTTATTGCAAATATAGCATGCAAACTGGATGCAGGAAAGCTACTAGGAGAAGATTATGGGAGGCTAACCATCTGTTTCGGCTAATGCTATTCAAGGGCTTTGTTCCCGATGTTGTCACTTACAACGCTTTGATTGATGGTTGTTGCAAAACTTACCGGATTCAGAGAGCTTTGGAATTGTTTGAAGATATGATGAAAAGGGAATGCATCCCCAACCGAGTTACTTACAACTCTTTTATTAGATACTACAGTGCTGTGAACGAGATTGATAAAGCTATTGAGATGTTGCAAAATATGCAGAAGTTTAACCATGGCATGCCCATTTCAAGTTCATATACCCCTATTATTCACGCTTTGTGTGAATCTGGAAGAGTTATTGATGCCCGGGATTTTCTTGTTGAGTTGGTTAATGGAGGCTCAGTACCTAGAGAATACACATACAGATTGGTTTGTGATGCTCTTGAGTCGATGGGAGAGGCGAGCTTGTTAGATGAGGAAGTGCACAAGAGAATAAAAGATGGCATACTGAAAAGATACAGGCAAACAGTGAAAGTAAAACCAATTATGAGCCGCAAAGGATACCCTGATCTGGAGGGAGTTTGATTTCGTTTCTTCAGATAACTGGTTATAAGAAATGAATGAGCAAGTTTAGATGTTGGGCAGAATTTGAATCTTGGCATGGTGCTAATGATTATTCATCCTCAATCAGATAAAGTGAGAAAGAGAGGGGAGATTTTTTTTCAATACAGAAACTAAGAGCATTTTGCAGGTAAGATACAACACTTGCTTATGCATTACTTCCCAAGTGACTGTTTCTTGGTTCAGTTGAAGAAATAGGTGAATATGTTTTGATTGATATATCTTAAAAATAGCTGTCTTTCCCCCTTTTCTTTTATCTTGTAAGTAACTATGATCTTGGGGTATGCCTTCTTCTGTGAGGTTATTACATAAAGTTTCCATTGCTAGTTTCAACATCTGTTTCGTTCTTTATAAACCAGCCATTTTTCTTCAGCTGTCTGTCATTTTTATGTTGATCATGGTGCTTTTTGTATTGTTGTTGTTGTTATTATTATAAGCTTTTCTTTGTCCATCAAATAGGTTGTTAAGGATATAAGTGTATATAGATTTAAGCCTAGTATTTTTTTTTTTTTTTTTTGGAAATTTTCAGAGCAATTGTAGTAAGTATAGTTGTGTAAACATATATTTGCTTACATCATCAAAAGTTATGCCAAAAAATGAAATTTAAAATGCTTTATCAAGGACTTAAAAATACGTTAGAAAAATATATTTTAATTATTCTCCTCGATTAGTTGATTCAGATGGGTCATTAACCCGACCCTATTTAATCGAGAATCCAAGCCCAAAAAAACTTCATTGGAGACTTTGAGAGAGAGGTGGCTAAAAGATAAGTGATTGACTGACTTCAGTCGTGTCCAATTGCATGAAGGTCGGCAAATCAAGGAAGTCCCACTCGCCGATCAAGTTCTCGCTTATCCGGTTCTTGCTTCAACCTTCGGTGTCTGTCTGATTCTGATTGGTGGTTATGGGGGTGGAGGAGAGGATAAGCTGGAGGTGGACGCCTCTCTAGCTCTAGTGTCAAAATCTGGAGCTTCTCTGCCACTAACTCAGTCAGACAATCTTATAATGAGAAAAATTAAATGTATCTTTGTTGAGTACACTATAATATCCAATTTTTTTAAAAAAATTTCAATTATGTTATAGAGATAAAATTATAAAATAAATAAAATAAAAAATAAATGTAAAAACATAATTCCTCTACAGTCGTTTAATTTGTAAATTGTTATAATAATGAATCGCCGTCCTCTGCACTGCACAACACGTGCTCACTTTCAAACAGCGTAACTGCAAATGTTATGTGAAGCACAAAGATGCATTTTGTAGGCCGCCGAGAGTTTGTTAATATTAGATTAAGCGGATGAGAAGAGGGCACATTTCAATTTTTGGATGTTAAAGTTAATATAAGTATTGAAGAAGAAGTTATTATTAAACCAAATTCTATTTTATGGCCCCACTATTTTACTAATTCCTTTTCAATTGTAAGAGTCATAGCGTTGGCATTAAATTAAACGATTATGATTATTCCTATCCTATTGGTTGTGCATCTCAAATAAATCTCCTTAATTAAATAGCGTTGCAAACAAATGGGAGATCCATTATTATACTATTATATTAAAATGACCAAGACAAATTGGATGCTTTCTATTTTAGTATTTCTAACACAAGAGGTTACTGAAACGATTGGGCCTCTGTCGCAATCTAATGGGTGTTTCTAAGCAGAAACTAGATACTACTTGTAAACAAATAAACTATATTAATATGATCAAAGTTTTAAATAATAAATAATTGATTTTTTTTTAAATATATTGACAGAAATTTAATTCTAAAAAACTTAATTAATAGAGATTTTTTTTAAAAAAAAAAAAAATAGTGGACGCCTTGGATTGAAAGATATTATTGGTGAACCAAAAATAGACTATCTTAATTAGTTGTGGATGACGTAGCGCCTACAACCACCCAACTACTCTAAAGAAAATAATAATGATAGATTGAAGGTGATCACATATAGCCGCCGCATGGTTTTTGCCTTTCTCAAAATATAAGGGGCATGGAACAAGCCTTCATAAGGAGTCAAACTTATCTACACACGCCGTGGAAACTCCAAAAAAATGTAAGCTTATATTATATGGGACCAAATATAATTACAACCTCAAGGACAATTATTAGGTTGTCAGTTTAGAGGTCAACAAATTAACGTTTTATTTAAGGTGTCATCTTGCTTTTGAAAAAAAAATAATAATAATTATACTGAAATTTTTATAATTCTAATTATTGTTTTGAATCTTAAAGTCTCTCTGTTGGATATTCATGGAAACAAAACAATAAAAATATATTTGATTCTGCCAACGGCGAGTAACGACTGACTAGAGCATAACTGATCTAAATCTAATCTCCTACCCAAATAGGATATGTCGTGCTAACAGCCCTTAATAAAATAATCCAATACTTTTTTTAGTTACATTATTCTTTATGATTCTTACAGTTTTTCAGAAATTAAGTTTACTCTTTTATATTTTTAAAATTTATAAAATGATTCTTATAATTTTTAAAAAATTAAAATTTTGTTTTTATCATCAAATTCCTTTAAAACTCTTGTTTTCTTCAAATTTAACAAAAGATTAAATAATTCTTTTAATTTTTATATTTTTTAAAATTTATAAACCTAGAAAGTGTAAGAAATAAAACTTTTAAAAATTATAAAAATAAAAGAATAATTTAAATTTGTATTAAATTTGAAAAAAAAATAAATTTTTTAATGAAAACCGACAACAAAGATGAAAATTTAATTTTAAAAAAATTATTTTATAAGTTTTGAAAGTATAAAAATTAAAACGTTTCTTAAAAGAATAATTTAATTTTTTTTGGGCATAAATCCAATACATTTTTAACAGATATAGAAAGATAAAATATAATTAAATTAATATTTGTATTGGCTTGGAGTTGGGAGATGCGGTTTGGGAATTAAGAGGTTGGGACATGGAATGTTGTCCTGTCTGGTTGCCCAACTGACTTTGGACTATAAATACCGCCATTTCTCTATTCAGTGTTCATTAAAGCTAAGCCAGAGTTCTTCAACTCGTCTGTTCTCAGAGAGAGAGACACACACAGGGATAGAGAGAGATGGCAAGTCTGCAGCAGCAAGCCAGTGATGCAACTAGAGTTGCACTTTCAGGTAGCAATCGCATCGAAGCCGTCACATTAACGCCGCCCACCATTTCTCAGCCGTCTGATCATGATGGCTACTCAAATGAAAATGAGCAGGTCTCTCCTTCATCTCTCTACTTAATTAATGAGCAATAGCAAATGTGTTTTCTGTTTTGAAATTTGGAACTTTAAATGGTACATGCAGAAACCTGGGTGGAGAAAGTTTCTATCTTTTGTAGGACCTGGTTTCCTTATCTCCTTAGCATATCTTGATCCTGGCAACTGTAAGTGTCCTCCTAAGTTTCTGTTTGTCTCCTCTATACTTGTTCTTTGGGTTGCTGCAGACTACAATCTCATTTATTGTGTCTTAATACTGCATGCAGTGGAGACTGATCTCCAAGCTGGGGCTGACCACAGATATGAGGTACAGCAACCATCAAATTCAACAAGACAACCCAAAAGAATAAATAAATAAATTTTCCATTTAAGTTAATTAAGTGATTGACCTGTTATTGCTATATATGTTCAGCTACTGTGGGTGATACTTATTGGGCTGCTGTTTGCACTCATAATCCAGTCATTGGCTGCAAATCTTGGAGTAACTACAGGTAACATGCATACAGAAAGAAATCAAGTTGATTAACTCTAACCTAGATTCTTATAAAAAAGATACATACATATATATATATATATATATATATATATATATATATATATATATATATATATATGTTATGAACCACAACACAACAAAGCCTAAGCAGACTTGCATCTCATCTTCTCTATAAAGGATCTAAAGAGACCGAACCCTCAATACATCTAACCCTCACAACATATGTTATGGACCACAAGGCCCAAGCAAGCAGGCCTGCATCTCATCATCTCTATAAAGGACCTAAGGAGACTGAACCCTCAAGACATCTAACCCTCACAACATATATATATATATATATATATATATTTATATACACACATGCATGCCAAATTATATTATTCTCTACTATAATAACAATAATATGATCTGCTGAATTGGGATTTGGCAGGGAAACACCTTTCAGAATTGTGTAAAGCCGAGTATCCCTTGTTCGTTAAATACTGCTTGTGGCTGTTAGCTGAGCTTGCTGTCATAGCCGCTGACATACCCGAAGGTACGCTATTATTCTTTCTTTGTTTTGATGTGCCTCTTTGAACCCATAATTAAGTTAGAGACTAAAAAGGCATTTCTTTAATCTATATTTCTGATCATTAATTTGGCAGTTATTGGAACGGCGTTTGCTCTGAACATACTGTTCCACATCCCAGTATGGGCAGGAGTTCTGTTGACAGGCCTCAGCACTCTCTTGCTTCTTGGTCTCCAGAGATTTGGGGTATTTCCTTTGGCTTTTATTAATAGCCTACTAATTTCTTTTTCACATTTTGGTTCTCTCATCTTTTGTCAGCATTCACAAACGCAAGTATATATTCAAGTCTTGTTCAATATAATATAAAAATTATTTTTGAATTTTCTCTTAAACGTTTTTTTTTTTTTTTGATTAAATTTGTATTTGACAAATTTTAACATTAAATTTGTTTTACTTATAATTCTTGTGTCTACACGCATGTCTCGCTCAAAATTAAAACAACATTTGCTACTTAAGAGAAAGTACTAAGGTTGTGTGGTTTAATTTATGCAGGCTAGGAAACTGGAATTGCTTATAGCAGTGCTAGTTTTTATAATGGCAGGATGTTTCTTCGGGGAGATGAGCTATGTAAAACCACCAGCTTCTGAAGTGTTAAAGGGGTTTTTGCCTAAACTCAGTGGCCAAGGAGCCACAGGCGATGCAATTGCCCTTCTCGGTGCCCTTGTCATGCCGTACTGTTCCTACTTCATCATCTTTTCCTACAGTTATTTATTCGCGATTAACCTTCTTTTTTACTTAGTTTAATAATTAAAAATGCAGCCACAACCTCTTTCTCCACTCTGCCCTTGTGCTCTCCAGAAAGGTACCCAGTTCTGTGAGGGGCATAAATGTAAGTCATCTTTTGCTTTTCTAGTTGCAAGTAAAAGTAAAAGCCCCTTTAAACAAAAACAGAGTGGTTAACTGCATATCTTTCTACTCATGCAGGATGCATGCAGATATTTCCTGATAGAGAGTGGGATAGCTCTCTTCATAGCATTTCTAATTAACGTAGCTGTTGTTTCTGTATCGGGCACTGTTTGCTCAGCTGACAACCTTTCTAGTCAAAACTCAGATCAATGCAGCGATATTACTCTCAATTCTGCTTCTTTCCTTCTCCAGGTACTATAATTTTGTTTCGCTGATAACTTTGCATAATCCTAATACCACAAATTGGCACTAAAATATTACAATACTCTTCTTGCATTATGTAGAATGTGTTAGGACGGTCCAGCTCAACCGTCTATGCCATAGCACTACTTGCCTCAGGACAAAGCTCTGCTATTACTGGAACGTATGCAGGACAGTATATCATGCAGGTCATTGAGGAATTTAATCAAACACTTTATTGATTCTATGTCATTGTTTTGAAATTTATAGACTAACAATCTTTTGTCGTTTGGTTCTATAGGGTTTCTTGGACCTCAAGATGAAAACATGGTCTAGGAACTTGATGACTAGGACCATTGCCATAACACCTAGTCTTATTGTCTCTATTATTGGTGGATCTTCTGGTGCAGGCCGACTTATCATCATCGCATCGGTTTGTGCTTATCAATTCAAACCCATAATTTTTTTTTTCCTGAATATTAAATTGCGTCTAATCTCTAGTGATTTTGATGTTCTTGCAGATGATACTTTCGTTTGAGCTTCCATTTGCTTTGATTCCACTCCTTAAGTTCAGCAGCAGCGGCACCAAAATGGGACCTCACAAGAACTCTATCATTGTGAGTACTATTTTCATTTGACAAAAACTAAGTAAGAAGTTCAAGTGACCTGGTAACTGAAAATCCATGTACCCTCAAATTTGCTTGCAGATTATTGTCATATCATGGATCCTAGGATTGGGGATCATTGGCATCAATGTGTACTACCTCAGCACGGCCTTCGTGGGTTGGCTAATTCATAGTACTCTGCCAAAGGTGGCAAATGTATTCATTGGCATCATAGTGTTTCCTCTAATGGGAATATATGTTCTGTCGGTTATCTACTTAACCTTCAGAAAAGACACTGTTAAGACATTTATAGAGACCAAGAATGTCCATATAGTGCAAAACCACATGGAAAAGGGTCTCACTAATTCTAATGGACAAGTAGAGTTGGGTGAAGTTCCTTACAGAGAAGATTTGGCCTCTATCCCATTACCCGAATAGGCAACTTATGAAGCTATTGTATCACTGTCAACCAACAAGGTTTTCATTCAATAGCAGAAACCTCCACATGAGCTTCGATCCATTTCATGGGCTATCATTAGTTCTCATTTCCTTACTCTGTACGAGGGTAATTATAGACAAAATGAGGAATGAAGAATAAATTATTTAGTACAAGTATTTTTATTTTTCCAAGATTATTAGGGGCCAATGGTCTTGTGAGTGATTCGCCCATGCTCAAATTACTACTTGAAAAATGAAAGTTTAATTACCCTTTTAATTTGTTGAGGATGTTCAAAGAAAGCTAAGATTTTAGACTAAAGGCACACTCAGTAACTTGTCTCTGCGTCCATGATATCAACGTAATTAAGGGCATAACAAACTCAAAAGTACTATGGACGAAATCCTAATGAACAAGAGGGACCAGAGACTTTAGTCGCCATGATCTATGTCCAATATGCCCAACAAGATTCGAAATTCCCACGGTCCTATAGGCCAATTTTTTACCCACACTTATTTATGCCTCTACCAATTTTGAGAGTAAGTTAAAAATGAACATAATCTCACTGATTTATAGGGTGTGGTAAGAAAAAATTCTGAATTATAATTTTTTTATAATAACTAAATTCAGAATTTATATTTTTGGATTTGGAATATATATATATATATATATATATATATATATATATATATATATATATATAAACAAAATCCAGATTTACGAGTCCAATATTGCAATGAGGTGGGGGTGTGGTGGGGGGGGGGGAGGATGGAGAGTATTTTAGAAAAATATGAATGGGCGACAAAAGAAGAAAAGAGGGGTGAGAAAAGAAATCCTCATATTAATCGTGAACTGGCCCATGGTTGCCTTCCTTGTGGCCCTGGAAAGTGGAAAAGCTAGATTAGGGAACAAGTCATGTACTCTTGCCGAGCAAACCAGGCTTTTATTATAGAGTTCTGCTGTCTCACCACTCTCCTCTCTATCTCAATTTTCTTTTTTCATTAGAAAAAAAGGAAGAGTAAACCTTTACCTAAGTTCCCGAAATTTTTGAAAGATGTCGATTTTCGAGTACAACGGAAGTGCCCTAGTAGCTATGGTTGGCAAGAATTGCTTTGCCATTGCCAGCGATCGGAGACTTGGTGTTCAGCTCCAGACCGTCGCCACAGATTTCCAGAGAATTTACAAGATTCATGACAAGTTATTTATTGGTCTCGCTGGTCTCGGCACCGATGCCCAGACACTGTACGAATACCCTACTCTGTTAGCTGCTAATGTAATTATACATTGTATTTTTTTATTTTTTTTTGGTAATCATTCCCCTTTGACCGATGCTCAAACCTCATTCTACCTGAAGGTATCAACGACTTGTGTTCCGGCACAAACTGTATCAGCTTCGTGAAGAGAGGGATATGAAGCCTGAGACCTTTGCCAGCTTAGTCTCTGCTGTTCTATACGAGAAAAGGTGTGTAGATCGGAAAATTTCTTGTGGAAGCTGAATTTTGTAACTGGCCTAACTAGTGTATAAATTATGTAGCGTTACTTTAAAATTGTGGCTACTTAGCCGTATATAACATTTAAATATCTGGCTTGAAGATGGTGCATTATCCTGCGGACTAAATTTGATTTCCTTTCTATGTGTGAAGATATTTTACAGAACATTGTGCAAATTTAGAATGATCCATTCCTTCCCAATTTGAAATAATGTTGTCAACTGTAGAAGTTTATAGTAGACTGAAATAATGTTGTCAACCGTAGAAGTTTATAGTAGACTGAAATAATGTTGTCAACCGTAGGAGCTCATTCCTGAATAAGTTGGATCCTTTATTATATCATTGAGGCAGGAGAATATGCTATTACATACTTATAAATGTTTATTGGGTGGTCTATTGGTCAAGCAATGCTATGAAATCAATTATGATCTTTATCTTCATAAAGATTACTAAGATAGTAGGCTATATTATTAATTAACTACATCAATACTTTGAAATGGGAAAAAGAAACTGTAAACGCTTATCTTCTTTTCAGGTTTGGTCCATACTTTTGCCAGCCTGTAATTGCTGGGTTAGGTGATGAGGACAAGCCCTTCATTTGCACAATGGATTCAATTGGAGCTAAGTGAGTTGACTTTTCCTAAAATCTGTGACCCTATATTTCTCATAGAGGAAGGTTTATTTTGTGTTACAACTCCTAGGAATGTGTGGACTGTCACTGTTTTAGCACTGTGTTTGACATGTTCTGATCTACATGCCATTTTCTTGCCTTGAGATATTTTATAATCTTGTCAGACAATTTAATTGAAGGTATAGGGCCACCATATTTGTAAGCCTGACTAATTTTTCTGAACTGTATCAGTTACCGAACTTCAAATTACTGTGGAATCTAGAGTTGGTAGAAGTTTGTGAGAGTTGTTCCATCACAAGTTTCTTTGTTCTTTATTAAGTTTCCATAGCCTAGTAATTATTCTTATGGAATGAGACAGAGGAATGGTTGTATAGACATGGCTTCTACTGTTATACACTTGTCTTTTGCATGTTCAATTCCTTGTCATATTACTAGTTGCTGGAAATTTGTATAAACCCCAACTTGTTTGCCTGAAGTGACTGAGTATCATTTTGATAAATTAATTAAGATTTGAATCTCTCTCTCTGATGCAACATCCTTTTCTTTTGTATCCTCCTCTTCTTTGAATTATGTCATGGAAGTATGTTGTTTTCAAGTTGCAGCAAGCTATGGTTAAACAGAGCACGAACTTACTCTGTCTCTTAATTATTAGAATAATCTGAAGGTTGATCATTGCATATGATTTATACGTATCTGATTCTGATATTGATATCTTGTAATTTTCTTTGTGTACAGGGAGCTTGCAAAAGATTTTGTCGTAGCTGGCACAGCTTCTGAGTCTCTTTATGGTGCTTGTGAATCGATGTTTAAGCCTGACTTGGTTTGTTACATTAACTGAATATTTCTCTATTATATGAATATTCAGAGTTTGCAAATTGGTGCAGTCATATCTGTCGTCTGCATGTGTGCCTGTGTGTCAAATACTACCATAACTACATCTCTAAAAGAACAAGTGCACAAATTAATGATCTTTAATTTCTACTGGTCCTTGCTTCAGATCCATCGGCATTTGTTTATAATAAACTAGGTATTGCAGCAAATTTCTTGTTGTAAGCTTCTTAATTTCTAGTTTCTTAAGCCAATAACTGAAGCATGGATTAAAGATGATAGGTTCTAAAGCTCTAGTATATGTGAAAGACCAATTGAAGCAGCTGGTTCTATGTATTGGTTTTGCAATGAACAGATTTTGTCTTTCTTCTCATCATTCAGTTGAACAACATGATATAAGCCGAGTAAATTCTCTTCGTTTTTTTTTTTTTTACCCCTTTTCTGTTAGTGGAGCAGGTTTGGATTTCTTTCTTTTTTTTTTGCATGTGCAGATATATATGAGATTAAAAGCTAGTTCTTGTAAGCTACGAAACATGCAAGTTTTGGTATGTAATGTCTCAAAATGTGTGTTACAGAAGTGTTGGATGGAAAAATGTTCCCTGGTTTTTGCATTCCAGAGTTCAAATTAGAAAGAGAAGAGAATGAGTTAAGTTATTGGATTGCAGTTTTCTGGCCATTTATTCTTATCTTTGTTTTAATCTTCAATGCTACCAAGAATAAAACTGGATAGAACAAGAACAGTTTATGCCTTGACCAAGCAAACTTCTAATGCTGCCTAATTTGTAGTTTAATTTCAGGGTCAAAGTCTTATATGCTATCATACTAGTGATTTATTGCTGGAAGATTATGTTCATATTCATATTCATGTTCATGTTCATGTTCATGTTCTTCTTAAGAGGTGCAACTAATTTTTTTTTCCTTGGTTTCTTTTATGTGACTCAGGAACCAGAAGAGTTATTTGAGACAGTCTCCCAAGCACTGCTTTCATCCGTTGATAGGGACTGTTTAAGTGGCTGGGGTGGACACGTTTATCTTGTGTAAGTGTATCAATATAGTAAAATACATTGACTTTTCTCTATAATTATAGTATATTAATGTCTATTTTCTTTACTTGCACTATGCTTCATACAAGCATCTGGTTAAAAGTTTGATGCTCGTGGTGTTCTGGGGCAAATTTTTAGTATAATGGCATGAAGCTAACAAATTCCCTTTGCCTTCTGCTTTCTTTATATATATTTCTCTCTGAATTTGTAGGTTTGCATATTCATTTGTTTCCCTCAACTTCTTGACAGCCAAAAGCACTAAGCTTTTTGTTTCTTAGGATGAGAACCACCTATACTTTGCAAAGATGGACTGATGATGAAATTGAGTGGAAATTGGAATCTTGCATGTTGCAATAATTCTCCTTATTGGATAACAGGGCTTTAGAAAATGAGAATTGGGAGATTGAAAAATGGAAGCTTTTTTCAATTTTCTTCCTTGAAACTGGAGCATTTGTTTTCGTCCCTTGAATGTTCAAGTTATGCTATTTGTGTTTCTATTTCAATCCCCTTAGACTTATTGTTCTTTTGATTGGTTTGCTGCAGTACACCCAACGAAGTAAAGGAAAGGATCTTAAAAGGAAGGATGGATTAACTTTTAAGCCACCCTTGCCTGGTTCAATGTGTTCTTCTTCCACCGTGTCCTGAGATACTCGCACATTTTTTATTATGGTGATACCAAATCTAGATATTTCAAGCATCCAATGTTGTTGTCTTGTATGTCGTCCATGGCACGAGGAACATTTTACTTTATCCACTCTTGTTTCTTCTTTTTAGTATTTTAATTTAATGGAGTTGTTTCCATTATTCGACATGTTTCTAACATAGAAATAGAAATACACTCTAGTTTTCCTCACGAGTATAGAGAGACATATGAGGTGGCATGCTCATACATCTCTTTTATTTTGACCATTCCTATGTTGAGTCAATTTTTTTTGCACAATAATAACAATATTATCCTCCCTCCCAGGAGTAAATACAAACTAAACGAATCACACCGGAGCGTAACCAAGAATTAAATAGTGACAATCTCAGATTAAAAAAAAAAAAAAGTGTAGGTCCTTTTTTTTTTTTCCCCGCTCTCGCTCGCAGTTATTTGTGGTTTGTAATTCAGTTAATATAGGGAAGTCTTAACTCGCTCGGTCCGTTGTCTACTATCATCGTCATTCCTGATTGAATTGAAAGTTTGCCCTAAAGACTTGGGTTGCTGTTGATACATCCGTAAGTGTCTCTCTCTGACGTTCACGCATGATCTTGCTATGAGTCCAAAACCATATTTGTCTCTTGTTTTACGGGATTCCCAATTCTTGTAAGTTGAATTCTGCATTTATTCGTACCCGGTAACTTGAACTTCTTTATCACTTTTATGCATCTCTTCCAAATGAAGGACACTTGAGTGTTCTTTGATGGATAATATCGGAAGCATTCTGACGTGAATCTTTTGAGGGTGCTCTTGCTAAAGTTTGTAAGACGAGAAAATATAACTTGATTAAACCTATTTCTTGATGAGAAACAAGTATGAAGTTAAAATTGTTTCTTTTTTCCTGCATTATTCAATTATGCGATTTTATAGTTCGTTTTTCCAACTTTGACATTGCACAGAGAGTAAGTTTCTACTCCAGCGGCTCTGTGGTACTGCTTGATTAAACCGTTTGACTTGATGGGCAACATCATCGAATCATTCATCTCAGGATTTGCTAACGTTTTTGGAAAAAAATTTGGCTCTCCAATTGATTTTCTTTCTGGCAAGTCCTGTAGGTAACACCAAACTTATTACACTTCAGAACTCTACAAACTATCTGCGTTCTTGCAGTTTTCCCTTCTTCACTTTCTAAGTTCTTGCTTTGATAAATATAAAATTGGGGTGTGTTTCAGTTCTGTGTGCGGACCAACATGGGATTTCATATGCTATATCGAAAATTTTTGCATTGCCAATCTGTTGAGGCTGGCCATGGTATTTATTCTGCTCTACATTGGTGAGTTACTAGTATATGATTTGGCCATAAAATACTACTCCCCGGTTCTATGACGATTTGTCTATAATGAGATTACAATATCTTCTTCCTTCTCATTACACAAAATAAAATCAAGATAGCTCTGCTAGTTTGAGATAACTGAAATTGGGTGTACCCAAATGATCTTATTGCAGTTCTGTTATTCTTCTATGTATCATATAAATTGGGCATATTCGAGTGCCTTGGCCGGGCCATTTGCAGAATGATTTGGGGATGCTTCTCTTGCTGTTTCCATGGATGGAAGTATTGTTGCACTTTCCTGTGTGTTAAGCTACAAAGACTCAGAAGGACAAGAAGAAGATACAGAAAACACAGAAGGCGACAAAAGCTTTACAGCACAAGTGAAGAAGATTATAGCGATGATCAAAGCCTTTCATACTATGGTCCAATATCTGCAGAAACAAGGAGATCATTTTCTCGTCGAAAGAGGGATTATATAGACTCTCACTTGAAAAAATCTTTGCGGCCTAGGAGTCATCATTCTCAACTTGGTATCAGGGGAAATCATAATTTTGGTCATAGAAGAAATCCCATTAGCGAGAATCCCAGTTACAGAGAAAATGGGATCAAGCATTGCAGTCATGCCAACACAGTTCATGGCATAAAGGTGACTCGGACATCTAAGTTTGTGAACAAAGGCACAAGAAATAGGAGAAGGGTTCAGACAAGGCAGAATTAATAGAATTTTTTGAGGGTGCTAATGTAAATCTTATTTAGTCTTTCATGGCATGCAATTTGTAATTGTATAGTTTGCACACATGTCAAATTCATATTTTCTTTTTCTTCCTCTATAAGCCATGAGACGAAAAGCTCAAAAAGGATATGACTCTGAAATTTGTATTGCAAATTTGTTTCTTTAATCGTTTTAAGTGTTTTAACAAGTTGATGATTTGGGTTTGAGCCAAGTTAAAGAGATCTGCAAATGAAGGAAAAAAATATTCATGTTTACTCTAATACTTCAATTAGTATATTCATATAAATTTACAAATAGAATCGATCAAGATATATTCAGATAAAATTCTTAAGAGAAACAAGAAGTGGCAGCAAATGCTAGCTGGTAACTTCAACTTTGGAAAAAGGTATATTGCTACTTATGGAGAATGTGCTGAGGCAAGAAAGCTTAATTCCTTATCCACAAAGAAAGTCCAAAACCTATGAACGTTTTTCATGATGCTAGTACGTGGGAATTGACATAGGACCTCAAACTAGTGAATCTGGAATATTGGGAAGTCATGAGACAGGATTTCCATTACTTTGCATGGAAGTTTCTTCTTCCCTCAATTTCTTTCCTCATATATCAAAACTGCTCAGTTCCATTCAGAAACCACCAATTCTATCAGCAATTCTCTATCTTCCTCCTTCCATGGAACGCGAGGAGGACAAACAATCCCCTCCCGACAAGAACCCATACACAGAATATGAGCAAGTTAACTATGATTTCCTTCTAGCAATTAGTTTGCAAGATCAAGAGAGAGCATTCACAATGTTCTCAACCAATGAAAGCGAAAGCGAGGAAGGTGAAAGTGACACTTCTTTCAATGATGCTGATTATGATGATGAAGCTGCTGATTTTTTCCGGAGCCAATCCTTAGAAGGTGATCTTCAGTTTCTTGAGAGCGAAGGAAGCAACGAGGATGAAAATGAAGATATGGAAGAAGATGAAATTGACCCAGATGATTTAACTTACGAGGAGTTAATTGAATTGGGGGAGTTCATGGGAGCAGAGAGGAGAGGATTATCAGCCAATGAAATCCCTTCCTGCTTACATCCTTATATTTGCCATTCTTCAGAGAACAAAACTGGAATAGATCGCTGTGTGATTTGTCAGGTTGAATATGAAGAAGGTGAAGCCCTGGTGGCACTTGAATGTGAGCACCCTTATCATGCAGATTGTATAAGCAAATGGCTTAAAATTAAGAAGGCTTGCCCAATATGCAGCAGCGAAATATCAAGTCCCAAGATGGCCAAGAATTTGCCCCATGTGCGCCCTTAATTGTTTATGCATTGTATTATTGTATACACACAAACTTGTGCAAGCTGCATGTATCTGAAGTTTTCTTCGAAAAAAAAAATAAAACATAGGAGCTTTTAGAACATTACAATCAGAAATAATGTTTCAAAAGAAACTCTATTACAGAAAATTCCGGTTTAAGAATTTTTAACTAAATTTCAACTTTTATTTCAAGAATTCTATGTGGCATTTGGTAAATTTTTTTTTTTTTTAACAAATCATTCCATATCTAATATCACGTTGGGTCCAATAGCCCAGTTTGAGTCCCAATTAATCCACACACAATATAATACCAAATGTTGGATGGTTTGACGAAAATAAAAGGTCAAAAAATGAGGTTGACCAGAACTAGACTGGGCTTTAAATGTATGATCTTTAACGGGCCTTAAGTACCCATCGGTCCAATTTGGCTAATCTAGTAATTGGGCTGATAAGGCCTGTATTATTTGTTGTTAAATTAAATATTATTGTTAATTAAAATAAAAATAATTAAAAATCAAGCAAATTTGGATTACATCGGCATGGCCTAAAAACTCTATTTTCTTATTCCATTTTTGCCATTTTCTTCTTTTAAGTTCAGGGTAAATAACAATCCTGTTATGACACTAAAATGACAATGTGGAGATTGAGTTGAATTGTCAGAGTACTTTGTCACTAAATTCCAAATGGCACGTGCAGATATGTTTAGATGCTATTTCTCCGGAGGCTGTCAGGCTGCCACTTGCAAAAGCCCATATTGCATCCCATGTGAGAGAGCACGCAACTTGACATTCCTTTGCCAGCCTACACCAGAAACAGTAAACTTCAATACATTTAAAACTTTTGAATTCAACTAATTTTTCACAAAATTTGCAATAAAAAAATGCCCGAAAGTGGAATAAATGAAAGTATATATTCATAGATTACTAGTCCAGAAAGAACAGCAAGTTGTAATCGAATAGGACAAAATAGACGGCTGATATTTAACGGCAAGTCAAAAGTTTCTCCCACTGTAAGTAAAATGATAGATATTTTAACCCTATATATTAGATAGACTGTGGATTAGTTCAAGTTTCAGATTAATTAAAGCTGTGGATTAACAACGTCAAAATTGCTAATTAAAATAGATATAGTGGGGAAGCGAATAAACGTTGTGGCTTGTTTGGCGGCTACGGCTATAGCAATAGCATCCTTTTTTGAGCTATAAAAAATCGGCTTTGTCTGTTTTCTGAATTCTAACTATAGTGAACCGACGGCAAACAAGGTCCTAATCTTTCCGCCCTTCGCGTGACTTCTTTTTTTCACTTTGCTTTTTTTCTCAAAAGGACAAGAAAAGAAACAGAACGTGTTCAATTCACATAGACAAAAAACCCTGCCATGTTGAAACTTCAACTTGAAAGATCAAGCTAACCCACTAACTTTTGGTGGCATTTTAATGGGGGTTTTTGAGTGCGTATTTGTTCTTGATTAGGCCATCTTCTTTTGCTTTACCTCGAATAATCCTAGTTTTAGTCCAATTAGGTCATAATGAAGCTACTTCATAATTAATTTTTTAAAACAAACTCTGGTTAATGTGTGTTCCCCCACTAAAGTTGAAAAAAATATTTGACTTTTGATATGCTCAAAGGTTCTAATGCAGATATTGAGTTTGTGAGGCAAGTTTAATTTGATAGTTGTTGTCTAATAATTTAAATAAGAAATCTTAGATCTAATACAAAATCTTATATGATAATAGTTACACCTTCGCTAATATCTTAATCTTTTCTTATAGTAATAAAACTTCGTAGCTTTTTCTACAAATTAATCTCGAAGTGAAAAAAGCCTCGAGTTTATTAGGTTTAGTTACTCATCTGTATTGGAATCACCGGTTAATGAATGAAAATCTATGTCCATGTGCGTTGAATTCTTGAAGTGTTAGAGTACTGATGGGATGTCACCAACTAATTCCATGTGGTCACGTTTCAATTATAATTATACTAATATTGATATTTTTCTCATATACTACTATTTTTAAATGCAAGAAACCCACACTTTCTCTCTTAAATGTAAAACAAAATTAAAATTCACCTTTTTTTTTAAGAAATTAAAGTAGTTAATTGATTGGGGAATACACTATATTTATGCACTATCTTAAAATAACACATTGGGTGAGTGATTTTAATAACTCCTTAATTTTTTTTTTTTTAAGTGGGCCCCAAAACTGACCGGACTGTCTTACAGCTAGTATTGAATTTGACTGACGCAAATGCAGCCGCTTTCGTTCGTAACTAGCGATGATTAGCGTATCAGGTTTCTAATTTTGATCCACGATTAGCTAATCATAATACGCCATGTAACTCTTAGGTCACCCACGAGATTACAAAGACATTGACATAATCGACTATTCGATGCGTGTCCACCACAAAGTTCGAGAAATATCTATTCCCATAGGTGACGTGGAATATTCCCCCGCAGATTTAACCTCATTGTCGATCCGGTTGTCCCTGTTCTTAGAACGTGGCATAAACATCGTAAACCCTATCCTAGTCCTAGTACTAACGGGCACTGCATGATACAGGTAGCAGAGCAAATCAACCACCGAACACCGAAAGTAAGCGGCAGAGCCACGTAAGCCCGTACGGGTGGAGGCTAATCTGTTTCTTACTAATTTTTTGAATAAGCAATTTTTGTCGGATCCGGCAAAATAATTTCAAAAACGAAAAAAAATAAAAGTGGGACCGGAAGCAGTGGCTAGTGGGCTGTGTTGTGTTGTGCCTTGCGTCTAATATAATAATGGCTTGGTGCTTACCTGGTACCTTCCTCTCACGCTTGTCGAAACTCGAAGCCACTGTATCCACACGTTCGAGTCAACATTCAAATTCTTTACCGAACGTTGAATCGGGTCTTTTCGCCATAAGGACGCGATTTAATGCGCTCACACTCTGTACATTTGGGTTACGTACAGTTTGTTGGGATATGATATTTAAAATTTTCAAATTGATTTTTTTAAATAAAGTAAATTAAATTGATAATATGTGTAATTTTTTATACCATTTACTGAAATACTATAATATGCGTTATTTTTTTGACTATGAATTTGTCTCAACAGTTTTTGAGTTTACCATGCTAATTTTTCATTGAATTTATAAAATAATTCTGTAATATATTGTAACTAGTAAATGAAAATTTATTTTAATTTCTTCTCTCAATAAATAGTTAAATACTACATTGACTATATGTGCGTATTTACCACTGTCTATTACTATTTCAGTTAGTTTTTAGACTGAGGGAGTACACTGTACTGGTTTACGACGGTCACGCGGGGCATAGATAAAGCCCAAAGCAACAAATCACGCGTGAAATATATGACGAACCAACGCAGAAGATTTGTAAGAAAATCATGCTAATGCGCCGACTCTATGCGAATCCGGAGGCTGAGCGAAACCGAACCGACTGCCGCTTCGGTCCAAAACCAGTGGCGTAAGCAGTGACAAAAGCACTTCACCTGAGCTATTGACACGCACGCACCACTTCCACGTCCGACACGTGTCCCGCTGCGTCAGCGCTAATCAAAAGCCTAGCACCACCAGCCACAGAAAGATGTTATCTCCCACGTGTCTTCTAGAATCCGCCGGCTCTTCGCTCGTGCTACTTGTTCCTCCATTTGCCTATAAATTCTCTTCTCTCCCTCGCGTTCTAAGTTTCAAGCGCCGCCATAGCTAAGTTGTCCTAAACTTGTGAGCAGGCAACTGAGAAGATACTAGTTGGCGATCTTTTCATTTTCTTATTTTCGAAAAAAGAAGAGAAAGAAAATGGCAGCAGATCTACAATTGCCCCCAGGCTTCAGATTCCATCCAACGGATGAGGAACTCGTGATGCACTATCTCTGCCGTAAATGTGCGTCTCAGACGATTGCCGTTCCGATCATCGCCGAAATCGACCTTTACAAGTACGATCCATGGGACCTCCCGGGTAATTTTTCTCATTCTTTTAATTTTTCACAATTCTTGCTGGACTATTTATAGAATAAATTTAATTTTAACAATTTTTTGGGGGTTAATTTAACTCCAGGCATGGCCTTGTATGGAGAGAAAGAGTGGTACTTCTTCTCCCCTAGGGAAAGGAAGTATCCGAACGGGTCAAGGCCGAATCGGGCGGCCGGGACCGGGTACTGGAAGGCAACCGGAGCGGATAAACCCATTGGTCATCCGAAACCGGTTGGGATCAAGAAAGCTTTGGTGTTTTACGCAGGTAAAGCACCTAAAGGGGAGAAAACCAATTGGATTATGCACGAGTATCGTCTCGCCGATGTAGATCGCTCCGTTCGCAACAAAAAGAACAGCCTCAGGGTATATACACCGTTCACGTAACACACCTTTCCTTCAATATTAGGGGTAGAAATGACATTTCATGCATCAATGGGGACCTGGACCTGTCTTTGAAATGACTGTTTTGGCCTTCCGAATAATCTAACGTGGCAGTTGGGCCCCTCCCGCCTATTCTGGTTTGGGCAGAGCTGAGATTTGAGACATTTAGCAGCCACACATGCATTTGTGGGGTAGAGCATGGAGAGGTTTATGATGATAAACTTGAGAAGTCTTCTAGTTCCAATCGCGTTTGCTGAAAAGGATATGGATTGAACGGTCCAGATGTGTTTCCCTTGTTGAAGACTATTCTCCCATGCAATCCTATGGTGGCTGAATTTCGGGGCACAATTATTTATCGCAGTCATGCATCAGATAAAACACCTTAAATAAAAACACTAATAATCAATCATTTATTTTAAAATCTCTGACCTCAGATTAAGATAGAGAAAGATGAGATATTTCATTTAAAAAAAATGGACGATGATTTGTGCATGTTAGATTAACTGATCAAGGGTTGTGATTTTGCAGCTGGATGACTGGGTGCTTTGCCGTGTCTACAAGAAGAAGGGCACAATTGAGAAGCAACAAAGCGTTGTAATCCGGAAAACTGAATGCTCTGAGATTGAGGAGGACAAGAAACCCACCAATCTGACACATGGCAGTGCACTTCCTCTACCTCCACCTCAAGCTCCGGTGACCATGACTGATTACATGTACTTTGACACGTCGGATTCAGTTCCGAAGCTGCACACAGACTCGAGCTGCTCCGAACACGTGGTGTCGCCAGAGTTCGCAAGCGAGGTGCAGAGCGAACCCAAGTGGAATGAGTGGGAGAAGAACCTTGATTTTGCCTACAATTACGTGGATGCCACTACGAACATCAGTCCACAATTCCAGAGCAATAATCAGATGTGGCCGTTGCAAGACATGTTCATGTTCTTGCAGAAGCCATTTTGAGATGAACAAGTAGTTAAGAAACGCATAGCAGTGGCTAAGCTAAGTCCCTGGTCCGACGCTCTGTAGTGGCCGCATCGCCAGGTAGCACGAGACAGAAGGTCCATGAGTGTACCTGTGCGGGCTTCGTAGGAGATTATTTCACTGAGACCTAAAATAAAAAGTATGGAGGAGAAAATATAGAAATTCTTTAGGGTGCTAGATGTCTGATTGGTAATTTGAATCCACTCGTGCGAGATCTACATTGTGCATCGTTTGTTTATGGGGCGGCGACGATTCTGGTGATCCAACGGTGGATGTTGGACTTGTCTAATATTAGCATGTGTACAGATAGTAGATAAGCATATGTTGTTCTGGTTGGTTTCGTAAAGGTCAATTTGGACTTTCCAATATTTGTAGCAGTCTAGCAGATGTTTCAGTTATTGGTCATTGGACCTTAAAACATCTAGGAATTGGTTTTTGGTTCTATACGGAGTCTTTATGTAACTTATTAATCACAATTTCTTTTTCTCTCAATTTTAGTGGTTTTCTTGTTAATATATTGAAATATGGTTAACATCTTATTTTATTTTATTTTTCTAAAAAAAAAAAGTTGATGCTTACTTAGTTTTAAACTTCTTTTTGGGCTGTTCCTTGTTTGATTTGATTAAAGGCCCAATTTATCTTCTTTTATGTAAGCGAAACAAACGTCACTAAATCATGGACCAGGCCAGAAAAAGAAGCAAATAAAAACAGACGATGGGACGAAGGATCACCTAATAAATAAAAAAGCAGCTTAAGGAAATTATTTTCCAATTTGTATCAGCCACTTAAGTTTTCTTCACGGATTAGCATGTTTTTACACCAATAAAAAAAAAAAAACAAGTCGTGTAGTATTAGATTGCCTATTAATCACAATTTATGATTTATTTTCCTTAATTTTCATTTTCTTTTTGGTATTTGATAGCCTGACCGATTCTGAACTCTTGACAGAATACTATGGTTGTGCAGTATATGATAATTAGGTTATAATTGTTAAAGCAATAAATTAAAAGAGTGATGATGTTGGGGAGAAAAGCACATGCAGGGGCCAGAGTAGATTCTCATGGATCCAGAGAAATAGACCTGTGCTGAGCAATGTGCCCTTTTCCTCCATAGCATCCAAACTCAATCAATTCAATTCGTCTTCATCATACCGCTCCCTCTTGTCCTTTAAATATTAACCCCTCTTTATTATATGTCAGATTGTATTATGAATTGTTTGTCTGCTAACATGTAAGGTCCACTCACTGCTTCCTTCAAATCAAATCACTGCCTTTTCTTTTGATAATTATTCAGTGTTTGACGGATTAATTTTAATTTAAATTGGATAAAAATAATAAAATAATTATTAAATTTTAATATAGCAATTTTAGGATGCAATATTAGTGACTTACTTAATTAGTTAGACTAACTTTTTTTAATCACTATAAAAATTAAAACCATTGATCAACAGTATTCATTACTTTAGCTAACAATTATTTTATTTTATCTATAAAGAAGAAAAAAGGAGACAAGATGGGCTATAGGAAATTCATCAATTAATGCATCAAACTGGTAAATCAATGTATGATTCCGAGTTATTACGTCGCTTTTATGTTTGATTTGTGCAGATTGAGAAAACGGCTAAGTAAGAAAGTATCTTCATTTATTTTTTTGGTAATGTCAAAAAGTAGACAGAAAGCATTTCATCCTTCTTAGTGCGTTTGGCTTCAAATATGTGTTTTTTTGATTTATTTTATATAAATTATTACTTTTTTGTTATCTTATATAAATTCAATTTAAAATGTTATTTGCATATATTCGATATTACATTCAACGTATATTAATTATTTATAGGAATAAAATCATAAAAAAAATATATATAAAAAAAAATATGAAAAAAAACGTATCAATTCAATTTAATATTTAATACTTTCACTTAGTCACTGGTTAGCTGAACCAAAAGCAGCCAGTGCAGGCGAACTACTCTGAATAAAAACCAAAAATGCACGGATCCTAAGCAGGGAAATAAATAAAACTTGGACTGCTCGGCAAGCAAAAATATCATCAAACAGCCGCTCCATTTTTTCTTTAGCAATTTTTTTGGTTTATTATTAAATTAATCTACATTTAAGTTATTTTATTTTCTTTTATTATTTTCATTAAAAATGTGATTAATCGTATTTAAAATTTTTAAAATAATAGTTACATTTCAATTAACGTGTTTTTTTTTTTTTTTTTGCAAGTTGGTCTTAATATTACAAATTACAAAATTTGCTTAATAGTGGATTTAGTTTGCTTCGCAATATAAACCTCCATACCATTTTACCCGCCAACGCCAGAACCGTCACAAATAATTATAATTATAATTATAATTATAATTATAATTATTGTAAGAAAAAACGCAATAACTGTAATCCAATTAGAGAAAAGACAGAAAGAAGAAGAAAAAAACAAAATACCGCACACATGGAAAGGAGACGAAACGACTGAAACTCTCTTTCTCTTACTCTCACATCCCTCCATTTCACTCTGTTTCTCTGTCTCGTACCTCCTTTTCTGCCTCCATTGACGTTGCTCTCATTCAGGTCCTTCTCAGGTAGGGAATCTCGAGGTATGTATTCTGCATTTTCCATTTTCAATTATTATCCACACCCAAAATTCTTGTCTACCCTGCACTGACAGTTACTGGAGTGCCTTATACTTGCCCTCGTTTTCACTTTCCAGGATGTTATGTTATTCTTTTGATCCGATCTTAGTACATGACTCAGTTTTCTGTTTATTGTTCTCGTCCTGCTTTGATGCTAAATTGTGTCGTTGGTATTGGATTATATCCAAATCTGTACTGAATCGCTGCATGAAGATCTGAATTTGGTTCGAGCTTTGATCCGGATGTTTTTGTGCAGAGTGGTGAGCTCCAGCTAGTATCTGAGGGAAGCTCATTTCCTTTGAAGGATTTTGAGAGAATTGGACAAGAGGCGGCGTCTTGAGTGGAGAATGTGGTTTTGGAGGTAGTTAAAAGGAGGGAGCTCTTCGGCATTTGCATTTCGTGGACTGGGATTATAGTGAGTAATGTTGCAATTAGTAGACTATAATTTGGTTAGAAGTTAGTTCTATCTGCCTCCTCGCTCTCTAATATAAATAAGTATTTTAAACCAGTGATCTGCTTACTGGTTAAATTTGTTTTATGACATAATGAGTGCTCAAAGATTATGAGGAAGCAAGGGTAAATGGTTTATTTAAAAATGGGAATTGTGTCAGTCATGGTAATCTGGAATGAATCTGGCGTGCATCTCCTTATGTTATCTTTGTGTAAATTCTTTATTTTATTTAATTATTTCGCTGGGAGTGGATGGGAAAGACATCAAGCTGGGATTGAATTTTCAGAATTTATAAGTTGTTTCACTTCCCAGAGATCCTACGAGGAGGCTAAACTGGAGTATTGGTGCAAATGTCAAGGTCTCCCTCTCCTGAACCAATACTGTCCATTTACTCTTCTCGGGCTAGGTAAGTATTTTGTTTTTGCATTCATAAACAATTTTATCGTTAATGAAAGCGAAATATTAAGAGCAGACAGAATGGCTACAGTGACGTTTTGATATCCATTCCTTCCAGGGAATCTAATGGAGCAACAGGAGTGGATGATCCAGAATCTACAATGGCTACAGTTGCTCGTTTTGTTGAGCAACTGCATGCCAATGTGTCATCACCACCTGAGAGAGAACTTGTCACAACACGTTTGCTAGGTATTTCAAGGGCAAGAAAGGATGCTAGAACACTTATCGGTTCTCATGGCCAAGCAATGCCATTATTCATAAACATTCTCAGAAATGGAACTCCTCTGGCAAAAGTTAATGTTGCTACCACTCTCAGTGTCTTGTGCAAAGATGAAGACTTGAGGTTAAAAGTACTTCTTGGCGGTTGCATTCCGCCATTACTTTCACTTTTAAAGTGTGAATCCACTGAGGCTAGGAAGGCAGCAGCTGAGGCAATTTATGAAGTTTCCTCTGGTGGTCTTTCAGATGATCATGTTGGTATGAAAATTTTTGTCACTGAAGGTGTAGTTCCAACCTTATGGGATCAACTAAATCCAATGAACATACAAGACAAAGTTGTAGAGGGTTTTATTACTGGGGCATTAAGAAATTTGTGTGGTGACAAAGATGGCTACTGGAAAGCAACACTAGAAGCTGGAGGTGTGGACATTATCGTGGGTCTCCTATCTTCAGACAATGCTGTTGCTCAGTCTAATGCAGCTTCTCTGTTGGCACGTTTAATGTTGGCTTTTAGTGATAGCATTCCCAAAGTAATAGACTCTGGAGCAATCAAAGCTTTGCTTAAACTTGTTGGTCTACAAAATAACATTTCTGTACGAGCAAGTGCTGCTGATGCTTTAGAGGTCCTTTCATCAAAGTCAACCAGTGCTAAGAAAGCTATTGTTAGTGAAGATGGGGTTCCAATCCTTATTGGTGCTATAGTTGCTCCTTCTAAGGAGTTTATGCAAAGTAATTGTGGCCAATCTTTGCAGGAGCATGCAACTCGGGCTTTGGCAAATATCTGTGGTGGAATGTCCGCTTTAATACTATATCTTGGAGAACGTTCCCATTCCCCTCGCCTCGCTGCACCAGTTGGTGATATAATTGGTGCTCTTGCTTATACACTGATGGTCTTTGAGGACAATCTTGATGTTGAAGGGGAAGCCTTTGATGCAACTAAAATAGAGGATATTCTAGTGACACTACTAAAGCCTCGAGACAATAAGTTGATTCAAGAGCGTGTCCTGGAGGCTATGGCTAGTTTATATGGAAACATCTGTCTCTCAAAGTGGCTCAATCATGCAGATTCAAAGAAGGTTCTTATTGGACTAATAACTATGGCTGCTGCAGATGTGCAGGAGTATCTGATAGTTTCCTTGACAAGCTTGTGCTGTGATAAGTTGGGAATATGGGAGGCCATTAAAAAAAGAGAAGGTATTCAGTTACTTATATCATTACTGGGACTATCCAGTGAACAACATCAAGAGTACACAGTTCAGTTACTTGCAATCTTAACTGACCAGGTTGATGACAGTAAGTGGGCAATTACTGCAGCTGGAGGGATCCCTCCACTGGTGCAGCTGTTAGAAACAGGATCGCAGAAGGCAAGAGAGGAATCAGCTCATGTTCTCTGGAGTTTATGCTGCCATAGTGAAGATATTCGTGCATGTGTTGAAAGTGCTGGGGCAATCCCAGCTTTCTTATGGCTTCTTAAGAGTGGTGGACCAAAAGGACAAGAAGCTTCTGCTATGGCCCTTACAAAACTTGTCCGCTCAGCTGATTCTGCTACCATTAATCAGCTATTAGCACTGCTCCTAGGAGACTCTTCTAGCTCTAAGGCCCATATAATTCGAGTTTTAGGCCATGTACTCACTATGGCTTCAAAGGAAGACCTCCTACAAATGAGTTCTGCACCTAATAAAGGGTTGAATTCTCTTGTTCAGGTCCTGAATTCATCAAATGAGGAAACCCAAGAATATGCAGCTTCTGTCCTTGCTGATTTATTCAGTATGAGACAAGACATTTGTGATAGTCTGGCAATTAATGAGATTGTCCATCCTTGCATGAAGCTTTTAACCAGCAAAACTCAAGTTGTTGCCACTCAGTCAGCTCGAGCATTGAGTGCTCTTTCTCGTCCAATCAAGAGTAAATCTACATACAAGATGCCTTATATTGCAAAGGAGGATGCCAAGCCACTAATCAATTTGGCTAAAACTTCCTCTATTGATGCTGCTGAAACTGCCATTGCTGCGCTAGCCAATCTTCTTTTTGATCCCTTTATTGCTGCTGAAGCTCTGGTGGAAGATGTTATTTCAGCTTTAACAAGAGTATTAGCAGAAGGGACTTCAGAAGGTAAACAACATGCATCGCGTGCACTTCATCAATTATTGAAGCATTTTCCAGTAGGTGATATTCTGAAGGGGAATGCCCAGTGCCGCTTCACTGTGCTTGCACTTGTTGATTCATTAAATGCAATGGATTTGGAAGGATCTGATGCTGCAGATGCTTTAGAAGTAATTGCTTTGCTAGCCAGGACAAAACAGGGTGTCAACTTCACTTACCCTCCTTGGTCTGCCCTTGCAGAACTACCATCAAGCTTAGAACCTCTAGTCCACTGCCTCACTGAGGGACCTCCTCTAGTGCAAGACAAAGCAATTGTAATTCTGTCCAGGCTTTGTGGGGATCAACCACTTCTGCTTGGTGAGTTGTTGGCCACTATGTCCAGTTCTATTGGTTCATTAGCTAATAGAATAATTAACTCTTCTAGTTTAGAAGTAAAAGTTGGAGGAGCTTCCTTACTCATTTGTGCTGCGAAGGAGCACAGGGAGCTGTCAATGGATGCAATTGAGTTTTCAGGGTATATAAAACCATTAATTTATGCTTTAGTTGATATGATGAAGCAGAACTCTAGCTGTTCTTCATTAGAGATTGAAGTTCAAACACCTAGAGGTTTTATGGAGAGAAATGCATTTCAGGAAGTTGATGAATTTGGTATTCCTTCTCCTGCCACAGTTTTGTGTGGTACTCTTGCGTTATGGTTGCTCTCAATCATTGCTTCTTTCCGCACAAAGAACAACCTCACAATAATGGAAGCTGGCGGACTTGACGCTCTGTATGATAAGCTTGCAACCCATACTTCCAGTTCACAGGTATACTGATTTAGGCTTTTCGTTATTCAACTTCCAGTCACCATTTGATTAGTTAAGTTGCATTCTACATGCTTTCCCTTTATGTCTTCTTGGTTACGTTTCTTTTGCATACTTCTTAGTGATATCCAATTCTTGTGCTTGGGCACCTAGATACCTCTAAGTGGGAAAATGAAATGCAAGATAGGCCACCTAAGTACTTTACATCTTCAATCATTATCGGAGTGAGCTAACACTGGACAGTGTGGGTGAAGAAGAAATGGAATTTTGGGGAAAAAAAAGAAAAAGAAAAAGAAAATATAGAGGTATTCTTTTTGGTTATAGTTGATAATAAGAAATTTGTTAAAGCATTTTTAACATTGTAATCGTTGTGAAAAATTAATTATGGAAAAGTTTCCCTCTAAAAAATGAAAACAACAAAAAGGGCATTGGAAAATGAATGCTGATTAACTAGGTCAGCATGAGTAGTGAATTCTAAAGACTCAATTGGTGCAAGGTTGTTTCTTCTTCTAATGCTAGATTTAGTTAATATGTTTGATGATTGATCTTTAAGGTATACTTACCTGGATAGCATATCAGTTTATGCATATTGTTTTCAAAATGTAAAAATTCAGTGCCTTAAATTTCTTTATTGACAGGCAGAATATGAGGATACTGAAGGAATATGGATCAGTGCCTTGCTCCTGTCCATTTTGTTTCAAGATGCAAATGTTGTTCTATCTCCAGCAACAATGCGAATTATACCTTCTCTCACTCTTTTGCTAAGATCTGATGAAGCTGTTGACAAATATTTTGCTGCCCAGGGTATGGCCAGTCTTGTTTCTAATGGGAACAAGGGAATTAATCTTGCCATAGCAAATTCCGGTGCTATTGCTGGTTTGATAACTATAATTGGTTATATCGAGTCAGAAATGCCAAACCTTGTTGCTTTATCAGAAGAATTTTCTTTGGTGCAAAACCCTGATCAAGTTGTACTGGATCAACTTTTTGAAATTGAAGATGTAAGAGTGGGATCTAGTGCACGAAAATCCATACCCCTGCTAGTGGATCTGTTGAGACCAATACCAGAAAGGCCTGGTGCTCCACCAGTTGCTGTTAGACTCTTGACATGCATTGCACATGGAAGTGATACAAATAAATTAATCATGGCGGAAGCTGGAGCTCTCGAAGCTTTGAACAAGTACCTGTCTTTGAGTCCTCAAGAATCCACAGAGGCTACTATTTCTGAGTTATTACGAATGCTATTTTCCAATTCTGATCTTATTAAACATGAAGCTTCAACAAATTCCTTAAAGCAACTCATAGCTGTTTTGCGCCTTGGATCAAGAAATGCTAGATATAGTGCAGCAAGAGCACTTCAGGAACTTTTTGATGCAGAGAGCATTAGGGAGTCTGAATTAGCTACACAGGCCATTCAGCCATTGGTTGACATGCTTAATACAGCATCAGAGAGTGAGCAGGAGGCTGCTCTTGTTACCCTGATTAAGTTGGCTGCAGGAAATTCTTCAAAAGCATCTCTTTTTATGGATGTGGAAGGAAATCCACTTGAAATTTTATACAAAATATTGTCTTCTGCTTCTTCCTTGGAACTGAAGAGCAATGCTGCACAATTATGCTGTGTTCTTTTCGGTAATAGCAAGTTCAGATCTGATCCAATTGCCTCAGATTGTATAGAACCCCTTATATCTCTGATGCAGTCTGATTCTTGCAGGGCAATAGAATCTGGAGTTTGTGCTTTTGAGCGATTGTTGGAAGATGAACAACAGGTGGAGCTTGCAGCAACATATAATGTTGTGGATCTCCTTGTCAGTTTGGTTTCTGGTACAAATTATCAACTTATTGAGACTACCATATCTGCGCTCATCAAGTTGGGCAAAGACAGAACTCCATGTAAATTAGACATGGTCAAAGCTGGCGTTATCGATAATTGTCTCACGTTACTCCATCTAGCACCTAGCTCATCTTGGTCCACAATTGCAGAAATGTTCCGTATTTTAACAAATAGTAATGCAATTGCTAGAAGTTCAGCTGCTGCGGAAATTGTAGAACCCCTTTTCCATGTTTTGCTACATCGAGATTTCAACTTGTGGGGACAGCATAGTGCCCTACAAGCACTTGTAAATATATTGGAGAAGCCACAAAGTCTAGCGACCTTGAACCTTACTCCCAGCCAAGTTATTGAACCGTTGATTTCTTTCCTGGAATCCCCATCCCAAGCTATTCAGCAGCTTGGCACAGAACTGCTATCTCATCTTCTTGCTCAGGAACATTTTCAGCAAGATATCACAACAAAGAATGCAGTTGTGCCACTTGTACAGCTTGCAGGAATTGGAATCTTAAACTTACAACAAACAGCACTAAAAGCGTTGGAAAAGATCTCCTTAAGCTGGCCAAAGGCTGTTGCTGATGCTGGAGGTACTTTTGAGCTTGCAAAGGTTATCATTCAAGATGACCCTCAGCCACCACATGCGCTCTGGGAATCAGCTGCTTTGGTTCTCTCTAATGTGTTAAATTCCAATGCTGACTACTATTTTAAAGTTCCCGTAGTGGTCCTTGTAAAATTATTGCACTCAACTCTCGAGAGTACTATTAGCATAGCTCTTAATGCCCTGATAGTTCATGAAAGAAGTGATGCTTCAAGTGCTGAACAGATTATGGAAGCTGGAGCTATAGATGCTCTGTTGGACCTTTTAAGATCTCATAATTGTGAAGAAGCATCCGGGAGACTACTTGAAGCTTTATTTAACAATGTGAGAGTACGAGAGATGAAGGTATCTCGGTATGCAATAGCACCTTTATCACAGTATCTGTTGGACCCACAAACCAGATCACAGTCAGGCAAGCTTCTTGCTGCTCTTTCTCTGGGAGATCTTTCCCAACATGAAGGACATGCCAGAGCCAGAGATTCTGTTTCTGCATGTCGAGCATTAATAAGCTTACTTGAAGACCAACCTACTGAAGAAATGAAAATGGTAGCCATTTGTGCGCTGCAGAACTTCGTCATGAACAGCAGGACTAACAGGCGAGCTGTCGCAGAAGCCGGTGGGATACTAGTGATTCAGGAAATGCTACTATCTCCTAATCCCGAAATTGCTGGACAAGCGGCGTTATTGATAAAATATTTGTTTTCCACTCACACTCTGCAAGAATACGTGTCAAATGAGCTAATCAGATCTTTGACAGGTACATCATAATTTTTTCTATTGAGAGTTTACTCTGACCAAGGGTTGTGGAGCTTGTGGTCCTCTCTGGCAATTGTTTTGGCTTGCTTGTTAGTACTGTAGTTATACTCTGTTTTAGATTCCCTAATGTTCTTTTCTTAAAATGCAAGGTCACTCATGTAGTCTTTCACTTTTTGGCTTACTGGTAGTAATTCTTTCAATTGAGTTCTTAACATAGGTTATGTTTGGTAGAGGGAGTAAAAAGAGTAAAGTTCACTGTTTTAAATATGTTTGGTTGTAGAAACAAATCGAGGGCAACATTTTAGGTGAACGATGGAGGAGAAATATTTTTGGCCCCCCTTCACCAATCCCCCATTTTCTCAAACTCTCGTCCCTTGTTCCTATCTTCATGCCCAGCATAATTAAAAAGTTAATGCTTAGACCATTGTTACTCCTTGTAAAAAGAGAATGATAGTATTCTCTTATATTTATCTCTTCACCCCTCTACCAAACATTCCCATAACCTTACTTCTCACTTGAAGAGACTATTGTAACGTCTTACCATGAAATAAGGCGACCTTTTCCTGATATAAAATTTCTGTCATTTTTTTTTTCCTCTTTTAATACTTATATAAAAGTATTTTTTATTTCATTCTGTCGTTGCCTAAGTATATTTAATAGCTTGTCATTGCTATGTTATGCAGCTGCACTGGAAAGAGAGTTATGGTCAGCTGCCACAATCAATGAGGAGGTTTTGAAAACTCTGCATGTGATATTCATGAACTTTCCTAAGCTCCACATATCTGAAGCAGCAACTCTTTGCATTCCTCATTTGGTAGGGGCACTTAAATCTGGTAGTGAAGTGGCTCAGGGCTCCGTACTTGACACCTTATGCTTGCTACGACATTCTTGGTCAACTATGCCAATAGATATATCAAAGACTCAGGCTATAATTGCTGCTGAAGCCATTCCTATATTGCAAATGCTAATGAAAACATGCCCACCGAGTTTCCATGAGAGAGCAGATGGTCTTCTACATTGCTTACCAGGTTGTTTGACCGTCACCATTAAGCGTGGAAACAACCTCAAGCAAGCCGTGGGAAGCACAAATGCATTTTGCCGGTTGACTATAGGCAATGGTCCTCCAAGACAAACCAAGGTAATTGTCCATTCGGTAATTGAATAGTTGTTAGCAGCAAGCCTGAAAGCAACCATTTTGTCCTAGCCTGTGGTATTTGATTGAAGTTCTTTAGTTTCTTTAGGGATCTGGGAGTGCAAGTTCTTTTTTCCTTGCAATCTGCCTTATTTAAAAAATGAATAAATAAAAATAAAACTTCACCTTTCCATTTTATACATTTTATTCAAGTGCAACACTAATTACCATCTGCAGTCTGTCTATATCGCACCAGAAGTTCAAAAACATTTTATTTGAATGATTCCTCAGCACTAGGTGTATCACATACTTTAGCTTTGTATCAATGTGCAGAATTTGCTAGTTGCTCATTTCCAGTGGCCCAAAAGAAGAATTCTTTGGTTCCCATTTCTTATTGCGGAAGTCTGCCTCAATGGATCATATGTCTTAAGTGCAAATTTAGTTCTTTTGTTGAAAGTATTACAAATTTAATTGGTTGTTTTGTGACTCTGCGTTGTCAAAGGGGATAAGTTTTATCTTGTAATTTCAAAGTTAAACATTCACAGTTTCTGCTGTTGTTAGGTAGTGAGTCGCAGTACTTCTCCAGAATGGAAAGAAGGATTCACATGGGCATTTGATGTTCCTCCAAAAGGACAAAAGCTCCATATCATATGCAAAAGCAAGAATACTTTTGGGAAGGTAATATTTCTTGTGTAAGTGATTACACATTTTCTCTATGCGAGTGACTTCTCATTAGTTTTCTTAAAGGATGAATGACTATTTTCCCCAATATTTTATATCATCCATACAAATCTTATTTTGTTAAAAATTAATGGACCTGAACTTGTTTGTCTTGTTCTTTATGCCAATTAGCCAGGCCTATTAGGATGGCACATTGAAATTAACTGATCCAATTTGCTATTATATTGATATGAATGAATCCATTCTCTTGCTTTCTAGTTGATGACGAGAACCATTGTGCTTTTCTCCAGACAACGCTTGGAAAAGTGACTATCCAAATTGATAAAGTTGTAACGGAAGGAGTTTACAGTGGGCTTTTCAGTCTTAATCATAATGGCAACAAAGATGCATCTTCTCGGACTCTTGAAATCGAGATAATCTGGTCCAACAGGTCATCTAATGATGGCATCTGAAAAGGGTAGAAACTACATTCAGGCATGCAGCATTAGAACGAATGAATCAGCAGCAAGCACGATAAATGGGAGGTCAGTTCTGCCTTGTTATTATTACCGAACTTGGAAGGTCCAGTTTTGTAGTCTGGCAGTTGAAAATGCTTGAGTTGTAAGTATAAATTAAATTTATAAATTTCCAGAGGCAGGAGTGTGGAAAGAGGCTCCCGCGGTATAGGGAATTTAAAAGGTTAGAATTGTACAGGTTAGTCTGTAGAAATTAGCCACATGAAACATAGAAGAAATGGCATTTTAAGTTAAAATATCAAAAGAATTTTATTATTATTTGAATTTTCAGAACTGGAAATGAGATATAGGTGTGTGTGTTTCTAGGGTGTCAAGTGGCTGTTTTATGGCCGCAAGCTACAATGGGATGATACGTTCCGCGAAATGTGCGGTTTCTACCTGAATGCAGGCAGGGGTTCAGTCTTACTGGTACTGGAATTGGAAAAACAGATAATTTGTTTCTCAGTGGACTTCTAAAGAAAGGCAAGAAAATTAGAACAGAGTTTGTTTCATAACAGACTCCTAAAGAAAGACAATAAACTCCTAATTGACGACATTAAAGTATGACAAGATTTGATATAATAATTTTATCACAGAACGCCGTGTAAAAAGAATTTAATTTCATAATGCTGAACAACAGGCACACATTAGCAGAGCTAGAATAACTTCATAATCTTCCGATAAGCAATGAAGGTTGTTTGCGTAATTATCATAACATAGTAGCTCAATATGCACAAATCTCCAACTAAGATAGATTATGACTTAAATCTTGCCAAATGAGAACCCAGATAATGTGAAGAAGCAAATCGAAAAAAGAAATCCTCCGAAACAAACATATACATACCAGATAACATAAAGGATGATACTTACCCTGCGGCCTTAGTAACATGTCTCAATCTATCAGTGACATGAACATCGTCAAGAGGGGCAAACCGAAACCTAGTTCATCTTGATTGCAGTGCTGGAATAATCTTGTTTACTTGATTAAAAGTGCAAACTAGAATTTGTTCCTGTATTTCTCAATCACTACAGAAAAAGATGATTAGGTATTATAACACAAGAAAATAGATTGAAGCTAAATGTACTAGTCAATTAGGGGAGGAAGAAAATATATACCTCTACATAATGCAAATTAGACATCCTTTGTGATGGCATCAGCCTCATCTAACAAAACCAGCTTTACCAAATTACCAATGACTTGAGACTCTAAATACAAGCCCTTTCAAAGTTAGCTAAGGCCAAAAACAGATACATAAGCAGGCCTGCAAATGCTGCAACACCCAGACAGACAGACGGAGAATGACAATTGATCATACGATTCATTGCCTACATATTCAACAACAAATTCTATCAACTTTTCAAACTTGGCGAACCATTTTCATTTGCACTCTGGATCAAATCAATTTCTAAAGTATAAAAAATTAACTAAGAATATTCAGTTTGACTGCCAGTTCAAAATCAAAACCTGACGAACTGTAAGCCATAAACATCTAAAATCGCCACAAAATACTAATCACAACAAACCATAAAGCACTATATAAGCAGGGGGAGAAGCAGCGATTTGATGAGACCTACCCACATAAGAAGCTGTAAGTGCTAGCAAAATCTTGGATCTGTTGCCGTACGACATCAATTCTCCCCTATCATCTTATGCACTGAGCTCCAAAATCATATTGTCTTATTGTGCTCCATATAGTAAAACGTGCCACCGCCAGGATAGATGTTTTGCCAGTGCCAGGAGGGCCAAAAACGAAGGGATACAGTAAAACCAAAGTTGATATTGAATTCGAGAATCTTACAATAAACAGGAACCTTGAAGCTAGGGCAATCATTACAGCACTGCAATCAAGATTAACACGAAGCAAAATAGAAACTCATGCTCACACTGCCTTCCACCGTTGACGGGGAGTAAAGACGGAAAGCACACTATATTTTGGTGTTTCCCTCTAAGAAATTCTAAAGTAAAATACATCGCCCTTCCTTGCTTCCTATCGTGACCTAATATTTGTTGTATTTTCTATAGTAGTTCCACTGTAAACTCGCCGGAGGGCGCCGGAGGAAGAAAAAACTGCAGATGAATGAATTCTTATTGCAAAAAAAGGTATAATAATATTTGGAAACGATCTCAGGGATCAAACAGAAACGGATAAGAAATTGATACGATTATTACCGAAATCACTAAAGATGATGGAAACAGTGTCCGAAGCATAGATCATTACTGGTATCAACAGTATCGCGATGAGCAGAGACGTGATCGAGAGACTGAGGCGGTAATTTTCCACTTGGGGAGTGGCCCTGCCGCCGGGCGCGGTGGTATAAACGACGGCGTTTTTGCCTGTCAGGCGTCGAAGAGTTATTGTTATCGTTGTCAATGTCCACAGAGCGATCACTTCTGCCATTTTGTTAGATCGTCAACCGATGCTCTTCTTCGTATATCTGAGTTTCTTGAAGAAAGAAGCCATTTCAAAATCGAGATTTGCAGCGTGAAACAATAGTAAAAGGAGAGATGGCGCCAAAGTATATTCTAAAGCGGGAGTATTCAACTGCAGTTCACAGCGTTGCAGTTCATACAGTTACCTTTTTTTTTTTTTTTTTTTATGTTTAGGGTGCGAATAATTTCCCCTCGCCTTACATTTCCTAAATTTGGCTTCTTTTAGTATTTTTCACTTAAAATATTCAAAGTTTTCATTATTAAATATTTAAACAAAATGAATTTTTTTATCAGTTTTAAATTAAATTCAAATTGTAGTGTAGTATTTTATTAAATTGGCCCAAAATTAATAGTAATATTAAATAAATCTATAACTGCAATAACTTAAATGATATGAATTATGAAAAGTATAATAACCTATCAAAAATTAAATTAGTAGAAAATTATAGCATCTTATCGTTTAACTATCTAAAATTAGCTTTGTAGATGGACAAATATAAATAATTGAGCGGGTGCGGATTGAGGACTCGCGATTTATGAAATTTGCTGCGCAATTGATGAATAATATCATATCTTTATTGGGTACACCCATTTACAAAATCATATATTGCAGAACAAAAAGATTTAGTAACCCGTTCTAAAATGAAAGTTTGATGACTCTACAGGCAATATTTTATACTAAGTTGTAACCTCTGCTGTCTAATTTGCATGGCGGCATTCTCAGCCGAACAACTCATTTACAATCTGTAATATCGTAATTTGCCGGGCACCGCTCTGAGAAGACACCCATATTGGCTGTATACGACTGCGAAAACTCGTCATCAAAATCACGATCCACACTGTTAATGAGCAGGAAAAAAAAATTTCCTGGTGAGAAAGCCCGATTTGTACAATCACAGCAAAATGAAGAAATCATAAGAGATTGGTTTATGACTTGGGAAGCCTATCGCAGTTGGCAGAAACCCATCCAATCTGCTGCTTCTCGTTGTCATAAATCACCATTTTGTCTACTAAGGAGATATCTGTTGAGATCAGAAGAAAAATATATAACAGTCAAATTTCTGAATTAAAAAAATGGGGGGAAAGGAAAGAAAAACAGGATGTTTTCTATTAGCATGTCTTACCGCCAATTATGTTGAGATTTTCTAGTCCAACTTCGGAGCCATTTAGAATCCCAAAGCAGACGTTGCCATGTTTCTGAAACAGGACAAAGCCAGTTAGAAATTCTGTTACCTCATGATGTGTGTGTGCGTGAGAAAGAGAAGCTCGTGGTTTTAAAGATACTCACAGAGACAATCAGATAAGCTTCCGGTGGGATATGAAGCTGAACATTCTTTGTTTTTGTGAAGCTTAGTGCTAGGGGCTTGAAGTAATTCTTGACATCAGCTAGAGATTTGAAAGGCTTTGCACCCTTCCAGCAAATTGGAAGAGATGTATCATCAGTTGCTCTATTTAACTTCTTTCCCTTGAGATCATTAGTTACCTGAATTATGGATTAAGGGTTACTAACTCAAGATTATAGACGATTATCTTAAGTGAATAAGATGATGAGGTTAATAACTATAAAATAGGACTCACCAGATTAACTAAGGTTTTGTAAGCCTGGGAATTGAAGTATGTGTAGGAGCTTCCACTGTCGAAGATGACTTCAAGACCCTTCACAGTAGTAGGCTTTCCGTTGAATAGCAGATCCGCTGGCCCTGAGGCGTAATGTTTTCTGAAGCAATGGTTGTGTATAAGTTCTCACGAATGGCAATTGGTGAAACATTTTCGAAATAAACCATCTCAGCAGAACACATATGAGTAATAACTAAAAAGAGAGACTATAGCTTACTCAATTGAACTAGACAACATAGGTGTCCAAACAATGCCAGATGAGGGGACCAGATCATCTCCAAAGGACAAAAATCCTCCTCCTCGACCACTAAAACAGTGGCCAACCACATTGCGGGACAGACCCAGAGAATGAAGCTGGAATAAAATGCTTGTCTTGCCATTGCCAAGGCCGAGGACTCCGGCTGTGGAAGGTGGAGAGTTTGAACCAGAATACTTTTGATCATATCCGCACCTACAATGCAACACAGAAAAGAACTATCAAGTAATTAGGGAGGCAAAAGTTTGATATTACACATATTTATACAAATATGTTGCTCTATTTACCATAAGCTTACCATCATAACATAACAGCATAAAAAATGCAAGCGCCATAAGGATGGAGGCAAATCACTCACCCGAAGGCCAACCTAGGACGAAGGACGGAGCCGTTGGTGAATCTTAGGGGGAAATAATCTTGGACTAGCACACCCAGAGATGATCCTTGGTCGGCATACTCCACCTCATAGTCACATTGATCGTCTGGAGCACCACAATGATGGTTTGATGCCTGAACTCCGGCACACATCTGGTCCACACATTGTACAAGGTTGTTGTTCGGTTTATAAAGTTGATCGCGAGGCTGCAGAAAGATTCCAAGTGTGAAGCAGGATAAGGAGACTAGCTACTACAAACTTCAATATAAGCCTAATTGACTTTACCTTGGTGCAACGAATACATGGTGCATCACACTGTACCCAAGTGAGGTCACTGCCGGAATCGATGTCAAGATCATAAAGTTTAGGGGGGTGGCCAATTCCCAGGGATAGTGTGTAGTGCCTGCATATTGAGGATCACAATAATAAATTCATTGGTGAGTTCAATTTCAGAAAATGAACGCCGTCAACTTTTTGTTCCAAAGCCATTGCGGAAGAAAAGTAACTTTATGGAAAGTCATTGCGGAAGAAAAACTTTATGGAAAGTTATGTGTGGGATTTGTCAAATTTGTAACAGTTTGGGAGGGGGAACTTCCAAACTCAAAAAGCCGTAAACGAGTGGCCGAGTCAAACTACTTTTTCTTCTTTTTATATGATGATCAGAAACTGATTGGTAGGGCCACCTCGATGAAGCAGCAGAGGAAAAAGGATTCAGAAGGATACAAAAATTCCCAAGAAACTAGAAATATAACGACATTTGAAGAACAAATTAGAATAAATTGATCGAGCCGCATATTCAAAAAACTACGATCCCCAAACCCCAATAAAGAAAAGCACAAAGTGTAAAAAGGGGTAAAAATCAAAATCAGCGGCCAAATCAGAAGCATAATCCCTAAAAACAATATCTATGGATGATCGGGCAACAAATTTTACATAACATTAGCAAAGTTCAGATAAGAAAGCAATTAATAAAAAAGAAAACCCAACAGCAATTCAAAACCAAGCCCAGAAAACCTAAAATCCACATTAGAAAACTGATAAGAGAACAACAATCAGTAAGTTAATATTACTAGAAGAGGATGATAAAAGAAATTATAGCATGAGATGATACATACCCTAGAGGATATACGTTTCCTTGAACCGGAAAAACAGCAGAGCCAAAACGACTACCAGAAGCTGAGAAAGTGTTAGGGCGCTGGTTGGCATCTGAGAAACACAGTGGAAAAGTTGCAGACAGACCCAGAAAGAATAGAACCAATGTAATTCCCTTGCTTTTAACACCCATCTTCAAAGGGATGGATCACTTTGAATCAGAAAGAAAACAATCTGGAAGCCTATTAGCTCAAAAAGGCTCCGATCAGAGGAAGGGGAAGAAACTTGGACACTGAAGCAGAGGTTACCGGCGTGTCTGCTTCTCTTAAGTAGCAGATACAACGCGTGTTTAGAGACGGGGCTTTGGATTTTGATACACGATTATTAAAAAAGAGATTAGAGGTTTAGGTAGTGTTTTTGATAATCTTTATTTTAATGGGAAACATGATAAATTATCTAATTTAATGAGAATTTTTGAGTTCAAAGGCAGAGACTTTGGAAGTTTCCCAGCTCGAGCGCCAAACCAACTCACCGCGTTTGCATTCTAGAACGCGGCAGAGCACCAGGTATCGCTCAATGGGGTGTCGGCAGCGGATGGTCCTAATTACCCTTATTAAATGTTGATCCTAGCGGCTCGCCTTGGATGTAGGAATGGCAATTTTGTATTTCTACTGAGAACAAAAATATGTTTTTTTATTACATAATATTTTTCATGTAACACTTAATTATTGCCATTTCTTCTTTTCTCTTTTGTTGACATCGTCCCAGAAATCTAGTAGTTGACTAATTCAAAGAAGGCAATGAATTTTCCTTCAGATAATTGTTGATAGATATTTGCCAAGAAGTAACACTTTTAGATATTCCATCCCCTTGGCCTCTCTTCCTTTTGGGTTTTATGTATGAATCTTTACTTTAGTGTTATAAAAGCCTTTTAACTTTAACCATTAAATTTAATTTATTTACCATCTCTATCAAACTTTTAACCTTCTCTCCAAATATGATAGTTTATATGTTTAATTATCGATGAAATAATACTAAAATAAAATAATAAATTAAAGAGAGAGAGCATCACTTTTCTTATTCGCTCTAGTCAATTTTAAAGCAAACACTCCCCGTTATGGTGGTGTTTTCAGTAATACCCATTAAAAGAGTTCTCCTTCCAAATAACGGACTCTGCTAATAAAGGGCATGCAAAGAATGCCACAGATGCATTGTCCGGTTGATAGTCACTCTCCTCTCTCTCCGTTTTTCTGTCTTATGGTTCTTCTTCCTCGTCTGATCGGTTTATCCTCCATTCGTAAACTTTGCAAAGCATACAAATCAATCATCAGAAGTTGGATTAGTGGTAAGAAATCATCATCCTCTTCGAGGGA
Organism: Bauhinia variegata; assembly: GCA_022379115.2. NCBI lineage: Eukaryota > Viridiplantae > Streptophyta > Magnoliopsida > Fabales > Fabaceae > Bauhinia > Bauhinia variegata. Next base: position 17,850,308 of record CM039431.1, on the reverse strand, counting down.
ACCGCCAATTACTGTTGAACCAAAACATAACCGGATGCTTTCCAATCAACTAACGCAGCAGATATAGAAATATATACTCCATCTATCTTTGATCTTCTTTTGTTTGGTTCACCCAGAATGGTTACGTTGTTATTCAGTTCAATTAGCTGATTCTGTTGCAAAGTGTGGTTATATATATTGAGGTAGAAAGCAGAAGAAACATTGGCAATACACCTAGAGAAGATAAGCAGCAAGAGGAGGTAGAAACATTAATGGAATTCATAGCATTAGATCCAATGGGGATTCCTTCAGAGGCAATGACCCCATGAGCTCTAGTTCTAGAGGTTCATATCGGCATCGAAAGGCGGATGATTGGTTCCCTTCAATGGCGTCATTAGCTAGGAATGCAAGCAGAAGGAGCAGCCCAACTCTAATGTCTTCTATCATTAATCTTAATCAGAATCGAAGCAGAAGCTGCAGGAAGAGCACTGAACCTATTCACACCCCTTCTTCATGGAAAAACACAGAAACCTTGAGAACTTTCCTTCCTCTCCCGACAAATCCTAGCCGCAGGAGTATCTCTCCGATCATGTTCTCCAATTCATCTGGAATGCTAAACAACAACACCCCCACACCCCCCCCCCCCAAAAAAAAAAAATTGTGAGAAAGCTTGAGTGCACGCTTGAAGAGTTGCGTTATGGATGCAAGAAAAAGGTCAGGATCACAAGAGAAGTTCTTACCAATACTGGGTTTGTTCCACCCATTTCCTTGATTTATGTCAATTCAGGCTAATATGATTCATTATAGCATATCAGAAACTGGGTAATATATAATTTATGAATCGGATTAGGAACTTACCTTTTGAATGTTGCTTTGTTGAAAACAGGGGAATATTTGAAGAGCAAGAAATATTAACGATCAATGTCAAGCCGGGATGGAAGAAAGGAACAAAGATTACATTTGAAGAAAAGGGAAATGAGAGACCTGGTACATACAGAGAAGACATCGTATTTTTCATCTCTGAGAAAAGACACCATTTATTCAGAAGAGAAGGTGATGATTTGGAATTGGCTGTAGAAATTCCCTTACTAAAGGCTCTTACAGGCTTCAGAATTCCAGTGCCGCTATTGGGCGGCCAAGTGGTGAATTTGACAGTGGAGGATATTGTATACCCTGGCTATGAGAAGATCATCACTGGCCAAGGTATGCCAATCTCCAAAAACCCACTAAAGAGAGGAAACTTGAAAATTAAATTCCAAGTTGAGTTTCCAAACAACTCACCCATGATCAACGATCCGAGGCTGTTACTATATTACAGGGTTCTTGTTGATCAATCACTTTCCTCCGCTTTCCCAATCCCAACAAAATGTACAAATTAGACCATGTAAAATTTTAGGGGTGCAACCTGCAAATTAGTGTGTGGTAAATTGAAGTGCACTTTTATGCGTACACTCAGCAGGGTGAGAATCACAACAGAACATAGTGTATATACATCATTAGAAAAATTATGCATGACATCTACTTTTCCCCATTCATTTCATAGAAAACACCTCATCTATTTCGAGATGCATATTTGCAAAAATTTCAAAGACGAACTTCATCAGAAACTTGCAAGACAGAACAAGACAGCTTTAAAGAGATACAACCCTGTCAGCCAGATACCAAGACAACTTAAACCTAGGACCATCCGAAAAGTGCACGGATTATACCGAGTATACCACCGCCGATCAGGGCCTTCATCACTCTTAGCTTCGTGTTCGTGTATGGCGGGTACCTCAATGCAGCATCACCAAGAAAACTGCGATACAGAACTGCCTTTTTATGGCTAAAAGCGTCAAAGGAGAATTTCCCATGGTATGCACCAATTCCACTCTCCCCAACTCCCCCAAATGGTAAAGTGTGGACAGCAAGCTGCACCAGTAGAAAAAGCCAAAAGAGAAACGAGAACACGTATAAGATCCTAAATCTTGCAAATGATAACAAGCTTATTAGGACAGACACTTAAACTCATGTATTCATGGTTAGATTGTAAGGTTATAGAGTTACATGCAAAGTAGTGTCATTGACAACCAAACCCCCTGCAGATATAGTCTTCACAAACTGCTCCTTGAGCTTCTTGTTGTTGGTAAATAAATATGCAGCAAGGGGCTTTGTTCCCGAATTAATCACATCAAAGCTTTCTTCCAGTTTATCGACCTGTTACAAACAAGAAAAAGATTATATAGTTATTTTCTTTTGTTTTAGCATTATGCAGAAGAAGTTTAATTTTGATCACTTTTCAATTTGCAATCACACATTTCCAGCAGTCAGTTACTAAAATAGTTTTGTTAGTAAAATGATTCCTACCGTTATAATGGGAAGTAAAGGACCAAATATCTCTTCATTCATTATCATAGAATTTCGAGGAACATCCAATAGAAGAGTGGGAGCAATCCTCCTGCCAAGTGAGGGAAATAAGAAACGCTGGTGTCAGAGACTTGCATATCACTAAACTGTAACTTATCAATAAAATATTCAGGAAGAAGATCGAGAGCTTACAATTTGCTTTCATTCCTTTCACCTCCATAAACAATCTTACCAGAAACCTTATCCTCATCCAAAAGCTTTGTCAAGCGAGCAAAGTGGTTGGAATTCACAATGCGAGACAAATCTTTTGATTCCAAGGGGTGCTCTCCATAAAATGCTTCCAATTCAGTCTTTAGTGCATCCACCTAGATCAAACATTAAATTAAATTATATATATATATATAGGCTAGACTCAGAATTCTAATTACATATAAGGTAACTTCTTACCAACTTGGGAGCATAGTCTTTGGTTGTTATAATGTAATCTGGAGAAATGCATGCTTGTCCATTGTTACAACCCCACTTACCTGCTATTATTCGTCTACTTGCTACCTTGTCAATTTAAATCAGTTCTAATTAGAAGGGTAATTCAAGAAAGTCAAGGTGACAGCAAGTAAGAAAAAGAGGCATGCTCGTACAGACAACTCTACCTGTAAATTGATATTTGAATCAACAACAACTGGAGATTTTCCTCCAAGCTCTAAAACAACTGGTGTAAGGTGTTTTGCAGCAGCAGTCATCACTATGCGTCCTATTCTTCCATTGCCTATAAATCCAAAAATAACTTATTTAAGCATACAAGAAAATTATATATTGCATGTATAAAATTATACATACTGTAAAGTAAATTTTATCTACAGAAATACCAGAAAATCATTTCAGCATTCTAAAATAATTCAACAATAACAGAAAATAAGTACCTGTGTAGAAGATCTTGTCCCACTTCTGCTGCAGTAGTGCAGATGTTTCATCAACTGCTCCCTCAACAACCCTTATACAAGAGCTATCCATATATTCTCCTAATAATTTTGCCATCAGTGAAGATGTGGCTGGAGCAATTTCTGATGGCTTCAGAACCACAGCATTTCCAGCGGCAATAGCTCCAATAACTGGATCAAGTGACAACACTAGAAAGACAGAGAGAGAAGATTAAACAAAATTATCATCATTGTAGGTTTTAAAGAGAAAGCGCTCTGAGAAAATCATATTATATAAAACAAGGACCAAAATATTAACATACGGAAAGGGTAGTTCCATGCGGAGATTACTAAAACAACACCCAACGGTTCTGATACTATCTCAGCTGAAGAAGGAAAAGTTGTGATTGACGTTTTGGCCTGTTTTCAGGAGAAAGTTGTGATTAAACCAGCCGAATTATGTTAAGCAATGCTCATGATTGGTTTACTACTCGGTCGAAGAATTTCAGATAAACATACCTTTTCTGGCTTCATCCAATGTTTCAGTTCCTTAAGTACGACTTTGCATGAGTTTTTCAACATACCAATCTGCATGAAAAACTCTCCATTAGGAGAAAACTTGATTATGTACCATAACCAGCATTTGATTGCCTAAATGAATCTTATAAGTCAACATCAGGCAAGGAGGCTCAGAAGTGCACTCTTAATTAACTCAAGGGCGGGCCTGTCCTCTCAGAGATACATACCCAAAAAACAGAACAACACGAAAAGGAAAAGAAAACTTGCAGCCAACTGACAAACCACATGACTGAGGACGAGGCATGCAATAAATATAACTAACCACTAAATCCTGTGAAAGTACTGTTAAAAGTACTTTCTTCACAGTGGCAATAAATTTAAGAACCTTTCTTTACACCGCTACAAATTTGAGAAATTTAAGCCACCCCAGAAGAGGCAGTGATGAAAAAGCCAAAAAAATTGGCCCACCGCAACTCTTAGAAAGCCAAGTGTTGTGTACCATTAATGCTCACAACAACCACCCATATACGTAACCATTTCCACGTCTTCCACCAAATAGACGAAATTCAAATCATTTTATGAAGCCTCTTAATTGTCCTTTTGTACCGCCGCGCTGATAAATTTAGTCTTCCAAAAACACATGAGCACAGCAAAATGCTACATAGAGAATCTATAAAATTTTGAGGTGGTAGGAGGCCTCAGCCAAACTCAATGGATAGAAACCAAATAGTAAAAGTAAAACTAATATATTTATCGTTTTTTTTTTTTTGTATAAATGGACCTCATACTATAAAGGAACTGGGCAATGACTCATCCATTATAGCTATTCACATAATTAATATACAGAATGTTTATGTACCCTCGTTGCAGCAGGTAAGCAAAAACCCACTATTGAATTTTCTTTTTGTATTTAGCAATAGCGTTCTTGCTGATTGAAATTGTACGATAGTACATGATCGAAGATGCCCAGTCCAAAACAGCGCATAGAAAATTCACGTGAGAACGAGAGTACTAAAAGCAAATATAACATCAGGAAACTAAGAAAACAACAAACGATAAATACTACCACAAACACAGATGAAAACAGGGCAATGACTGTGAAACTGAGTATATTTGTGAAATAGGGACCTCGTAGACGACGGATTCAAGCGGGGGTTTAGAAAGGTCAGATAGTAATCCATCGACAATCTCTTGCTCATGATCATCGAGCAACTTCAAAAAGGTCTTCAACTGAGAAACTCTCCACTCATAACTGCGCGTCTTACCAGAAGCGAAGGTACCCCTCAGCTCTTTCATAAGCGAGGAAGCAGCTTCTGCATCGAACACCCTCCTTGGCTCCTCAACCGCCATTATCAGCGATAACACAAAAATCAGAACCACAGAAAGATTGGCAGCGAGCTTTTGTATATAAAGATGACTCTAATATGAGCTGAACCCAGTTAGCTGGAAACGGGAAAGGGGTCAGAATGAAAAGGGATGGCGACGAGGTTTCGTGTCGCGTTGTGTTTCCTATATTATTATGGACAGCGGCGTTTACATCAGATATTGCTTTCGATGGACTCAACTTTATAGTTTAATGCTCATCTTGCACAAAAAAAAAAAAAAAAAAAAAGTTTTGTATTGCATCCTCGGTTGAGCGCTGACTGTTTACTGGGAGAGTGCTTCCACGGGACTTAAAATCGCGTGGCATGACGACAAAGATTGTCCCGTTTGCGATTTCTTTCCAACCCCGACTCCAATAACTTGCGCAAGTGGACAAAACATCATATTATTCTTTTCTAAATATTGTGTTTATATATACATATATTTTTTATGATAGATAAATTAAACTTAAAATTTTAAAAATTCAAGAGATATTATATACAATCGTGTAAAAAAAATTATGTTTTTATGTTTAAATTTATTTGTTAATATAATTATCTTATTAAATAATAACAACTTTACGAATTGTGATCAATCTATTTATAAACTTATAGGGAAGAAGAAACTCAAGTGTCATTGGTTTTATGGTAGAAGATTATCTCATCTTTTTTAATCTGAAAAATACTATCTCATATATTAAAAGCTATTATGGGTGATTTTCAAGAGACAAAAATGAATGTAGATCATCCATCCACAGGGCAAGGCCTACTGAGGCTTCAACTCAACTACCTTGCATGTTTTTCAAGCCACTTGTATTTGTTGAATCAAATAACACCTAAACTAGTTGATTAATCAAAATTATTGGTGACCAAATCAAGCGAAATGAAATATAATAATTTGTAAAAGCACATTTATCTTCATTACAAAAAAATACAATTAAAATGTTTTGTATTTGTTTTATAATAATATATGTTTATTTTTAGTGTGTAATTAACACTTTTTTTGTTGATTAATATTATTATATTTAATAGACACAAACTAGTTAAAATAGTCACTTATTTTATACAGAACAACTCTAAAATTGTCACATAAAAATTATCATACAGTTTAAGATTTATTTTAATAATTTTCACATGAAAAATTATTTAATTATTTCCCCGCAAAATAAACTGCAAGAGAAATGTTTTCATCTCCTCCCACCAAAAAAAAAAAAAAGTTTGGCGGACACTCTGGATGTCGACCCCTGACCGCCGGCAAACGTGTACAATTTTGCGGGATTGGGAGTTTCCGTTAGGACCAGTAACCAAACTGAAATTAGTTGGCCTGAAAGAGAATATCCAATACCTAACATCCACGTTTGATGAATGACTTCTCTTTTTTCTGATTTTACCCAACAAATACTTTATTTTTTAATTTTAATATTTTTTTAAACAAATCTCTCTACCGTGTCCTCGTTGTAATGGTCCAAGGAATTTTTGGGCTCTTAATAATGGATGAGTGAGAAAGCCCAATGCTATCTATGCAAATTTTCACCTAAATAATAAATATAATCTTTGTATCTTATTGACTTTTTTTTTTTAAAAAAAAAAATCATGTCTTCCTTTAGTTTATTTAGTTTATATAGGGTATCTTAATTATCTAAGAAATAATTTTTATGATTAAAATTTATTATATGCTTGTGAGGTAATTACAGAAGAAGAATAATTTGAATATTATTGTGAAAAGAAATAATCTTTCTATATTAAAGACAAGAGATATTATGAAAAATTAATTAATTGACAATTGAAAAACGGTTTTTAATGGGAAGTTGGAAACTATTAAAATGAAATTAATGAATTAGACACGTTTCGGGATTG